>OY728125.1:1628025984-1629522878 GCA_963277665.1 Viscum album
TAAATAAAAATAAAAAAAAATAAAAATAAAAATAAAAATAAAAATAAAAATAAATAATAAATAATAAATAAATAATAAATAAATATAAATAATAAATAATAAATACTAAATAAATATAAATAATAAATAATAAATAATAAATAAATATAATTAATAAATAATAAATAATAAATAAATATAAATAATAAATAATAAATAATAAATAAATATAAATAATAAATAATAAATAATAAATAATAAATAATAACTAATAACTAATAAATAATAACTAATAAATAAATATAAATAATAAATAATAAATAATAAATAATAAATAATAAATAATAAATAATAAATAATAAATAATAAATAATAAATAAATATAAATAATAAATAATAAATAGAAAATAATAAATAATAAATAAATATAAATAATAAATAATAAATAAATATAAATAAATATAAATAATAAATAAATATAAATAATAAATAAATATAAATAATAAATAAATATAAATAATAAATAATAAATAAATATAAATAAATATAAATAAATATAAATAATAAATAAATATAAATAATAAATAAAAATAAATAAAAATAAATATAAATAATAGATAATAAATAATAAATAATAAATAATAAATAAATATAAAGAATAAAGAATAAAGAATAAAGAATAAAGAATAAATAATAAAGAATAAATAATAAATAAATATAATTAATAAATAAAAATAAATAAAAATAAAAATAAATAATAAATAATAAATAATAAATAAATATAAATAATAAATAAATATAAATAATAAATAATAAATATGAATAAATATAAATAATAAATATAAATAAATAATTAATAAATATAAATAATAAATAAATATAAATAATAAAAAAATATATATAATAAATAATAAATAATAAATAAATATAAATAAATATAAATAAATATAAATAATAAATAAAAATAAATAAAAGTAATAAATAATAAATAAATATAAATAATAAATAAATATAAATAATAAATAATAAATATGAATAAATATAAATAATAAATAAATATAAATAATAAATAATTATAAATAATAAATAAATATAAATAATAAATAAATAATAAATAATAAATAAATATAAATAATAAATAATAAATAATAAATAAATATAAATGAATATAAATAATAAATAAAAATAAATAAAAATAATTAAAGATAGTAAATAATAAATAATAAATAAATATAAACAATAAATAATAAATAATAAATAATAACTAATAACTAATAAATAATAACTAATAAATAAATATAAATAATAAATAAAAATAAATAAAAATAAATATAAAAAATAAAAAATAAATAAAAAATAAATATAAATAATAAATAATAAATAATAAATAATAAATAATAAATAATAAATAATAAATAATAAATAATAAATAATAAATAATAAATAATAACTAATAAATAAATATAAATAATAAATAATAAATAATAAATAATAAATAATAAGTAATAAATAAATAGAAAATATAAAATAATAAATAAATATAAATAATAAATAATAAATAATAAATAAATATAAATAATAAATAAATATAAACAATAAATAATAAATAAATAATAAATAAATAATAAATAAATATAAATAATAAATAATAAATAAATATAAATAATAAATAATAAATAAATATAAATAATAAATAAATATAAATAATAAATAATAAATAACCAGTTACAAATAATAGATAATAAATAAATTAAAGTATATTATAAATAATAAAAAATAAATAATAAAGGAAACACATGAAAAAGTATGAAAAGACGTGATAAGGGATGAAAAATCACGAAAACGCATGAAAAAGGATGGAGAACCATATGAAGAATGAAGCGTTAGAAAAAATGAGAACGCATGAAAACTCGTGACAACTCTGGAAAACTCCTTAATAATTCAATATAATCATCATAATAACCCATAAAAAACCATTGATAAAGATAACAAGTCATGAAAACCCAAATAAACAGTAATAAATGGATCTACCGTTAAAACCCGTCAAAACGGTCATAAAGAGACAAAAACATTGGACTCACATTAACGGAGATAACTTATGATCCGAGAGTCTGTTTTATATCCGCGACCTGTCAAATCAAAGATCCTAAAACGCTCTTCAACCTAAAAGGTGAAAGAGTCCGAATGGACAGACGGATCGGAGGTTATAACCATTTAAAAAAAGCTGACGGAAAACGGGTGCTAGAAACGAGGCATTGAGAAACATAACAAACCCGATACCCACTAAAAAGGCCATAACATATGATCTAGGAGTGCATGTGGGCGCCACGACTAGTCAAACTGAAGCTCATGGAATGAGCTCTGATTTGGCAGGTGGAGGAGGCCGAACTAACACGCGGATCGAATGTTAGGTCTGTTTGAAGACAAGTTCGACGGGACACCGGTGACAGAAACGGGGTTTTGGAGGCCTTTAGTGGGGTTTTTGGGGTCGAAAAAAACAAATTGAATCGGTGTGTATCTCTCTTCGCTGGCTTCGATTTGATATGTGGTAGAGCCCAAACGGACACCCGGAGCGAAAGTTATGGCCGTTTGATGTTGGAGAGCTTATGTCAACTTTTTTATAACTCTAATATCTTCCACACCTTAGACCGTCTCACGGCTTTGATTAAATGTGCCTCTAGATCTCTTTATGAGCTTCGATTTGACTGGTTGTGGTGCTTCAACGGACGCTCGGATCAAAAGTTATGGTCGTTTTAGTGATTTTGGGGTTTCTCGCGTTTTTTTATTTTTTTCATTTCATTTCGCGGCGGTTTTACCGAAACCGCCGCTATTTCGCGGCTGTTTTTAAAAAAACCATCGCTAATCCTCGAATAAAATTAAAAAAAATTAAAAAAAAATTAAAAAAAAAGTAATTTTTTTTTGCCGTTTAGCGGCGGTTTTTTCGCGGCGGTTCTTAAAACCGCTGCGAAATGGCGGCCCGAAAACGCGTTTCATGGTGGTTTTTAAAACCGCCACGAAAACACCACCTCTAAACGGCGGTTTTCTTGTAGTGTATCTTCCCATTTTCTTGATAAATAACATTTTTTCCCTCAACATGTTTCTTATTTATTTCTGTAAGTTTCATATTCAAAAAAGTAATACTAATAATATCTCTTAGTAACATTTTAATATTTTCTTCCGACACATCAATATTAATTTTATTATAATCAGACTGAATATAAGAATCATGGTAATAATCAAAACTATAATTACTAAACTAATTCATATTTTTGGTAAAGGACATGTTAGCATATTTTTTCTTTGTTTTCTATCCTTCACTTGAGTCATAATCCTGAGGGTAGCTCTATCCTAAAGATAATGAAATTTCCTATTTGTGAATAAATGTTTCCCTTCATTTAATTATTTTGTCTTGGATAGTTTATTTTGATGTTGTATTTTATTTTTTTACTCATAACTTTTCGGATAAGATGTCATAAAATTGGAAGTAAAACTACCTTTATTATTGAATTTTTGATAATCAATTTGGTAGTCTCTTCTAAATAATCTTTTGAAAACATTCATTATTATCATATCATTATATAAAACTTTTAAAAGATTATATTCTTCACCTTTTTTACATATTTGTATTTAATAATTATAAGAGTGATATAAAATAATATTAATAGATTTAAATTCTACACCCTTCATTTATATAGTATCTTCTTCAAATATTTTATTCATCTCTAATTTTTATTCTCGAGTTAAACTGATCATTTTATAAAGTTTATAATCCTTATAGCTATTTATTTTATTGATTGATAACTTTTTGGAATTCCACTTATTTGGTATTGATCAAATAACTCTTTCAACCCAAACATTATTCACTAAATTTTAACAATGTGCTATTATTATATTTATGATTCTTGATAACTTATGTAACATCTAATTTATAGTTAAATTTTCCCAAATTTTGATGTCTTGGTAATCTTATCATTGCATACCCAACTTAAATATTCTTAATATACTGGTACCATAATGTGTAACTTGGGAAATTATCCAAATATTGTGAGAAGACATACAATAAGAAACATGACTAAAATAATTTCAACTAATTTCCTAACAATGAATATTCACGACTTTATAGTTAATAATGTACATTACATAATCATTACAATTTAGTAAATATAGATACACCTATGGTAGTTTATATTATTTTAAAATCAAGGACTAATGTTCAATACACAATTACTTAAAGTAGGATTCCATCACAACATTCTAATAACAATAGTAACTACACTTAAAAAATAGGTAGACTCTATTGAATCTATCTATTATTTTTTTCTTTAAATTTATCTGAAATGATACTTTCATTAAACTATTATGTCTTAAATAAGGTTAGAAACAAAATATAATATAAAAGAGTCAATTCTATAATATTAATTGATTTATATTTTTCAGATTAGTATAGCACAACTATCATAATAATATAAGGATCTGATATTTTTTTACCAGGAAAATTATCCTTGAAGAAAAAATCTTAAAGGGGATGGGTGAAACACTAATTGTTTTATAATATAAATATATGTTTGAGAGTCTAGAGCGGGTGAATTGAAATAATTTAATTTTTAAAAGAAAAAACAAAAAATATAAAAATAAACAATCTTAATAGTAGTTAATATCATAATGATCATACATCCACTCTTTACACACCTATACTCCCCAAGAAGAATAATATATACCAAATCATCTTGGATATTCACGAAGAGTCACAACCAAATTTTAACATTCCTTTTATGGTGTATGCACAATCTATATGTTACTATGAATGCACAAGTAATTACAAAAACATACCTTTTGTGAAGGTGTAACCAATATAAGTCATTATTTTATAAGGAAAATCATAAAAAAACTATAATAATTGTATACTAGAATATTTAGAAAATGAAATCCAAATTATGGTAACCTAATTTAGCATGAGTGAGATTAAATATTTGTAGCATCATGATCACACTTGGAAATGATTCCTAAAAATTTATTTTCTCATTATAATAACAATAGGAAGATATTAATGATAAAAAAGTTTCAAATATTTTCATCATATCTATGGTTTTTCTCAATATCTATTTATAGAGATATCTCATAATAATCATCATCTTGAAATCTTAATTACCACCAGAACTTTGATTTTTAATAATAATGGATTTGTAATAATTTTTATAAATTAAACCAATTCATATATTCATTTAAATAATCTAAAAAATTTCACAAGGTTTTATATGAAGAAGAATACCTTCTATATGTAGAATAGTTTTGTATTACCACGACATGATGATATAACCACATCAAAAATTAAATGAATCAATTATCAATCAAATAATATGTTTGATAATATTCATGTAAATCATAAAACCTTTCTTCTTGAAATAGTACATCCTGAATCATAAACTATCAAGTACATTACTTATGAATTATTAGAACTGAATATGTAAGAGTAATTTCCTTGAATAAATAAGAGTAAAATAAAACTCGTATTTATATGTTAAGGTAAATTCTTTTTCCTAATATCAAAATGTATGAGTAAAGATTTAATACATATGGGTAAATATTTGATACGTAATCATCATATAGCACCCCATTTGCAGAAAATTAACCCTTTATTTATATATTTTAAGTATATAAAGTAATTGGGCCATGTTTTGGGAGGTTTGGAAGAGTTTTGGAAATTTTTTAGGGATTTTATGGAGGTGAAAAATTTTATCATGGTTAGTAGAAACTGTTCAAAACCTTTTAGGAAACCATGCAACTGAAACTGGGGGAATTAGGAAGGTGCACGATTTGGCCTAACCATGCGGTCACCCAGGAGAAACCATGAAAAGTGGTTGAGAGGGGTTTAAGAAAGTTGGTGCATAGTTTATCTAACTGTGTAATCTAACCATGTGATGTGTGTTTGGGGGATGTATCTATCACACGGTTAGTTTACGGTTTGAATAACCATGTGCACTAACTAGATGAACATAAAAAAAGATCCAAATTTTGTGGATCTAATTAAAATTAACTCCTAAATGGATCGTTTTCCCTTAATCCAACCCTAAATAATTTTCCACTCCTTCCAAAGGATGGATATACCCTTCCTCTTGATTTAGGAGTGATCCTTTGCATTTTTTGTGTGTGCTGGAGGCCTATATTCCTTGATAAGTGTCCATTCTTGGATGTTTCCCTTAGTTTTAATATTCTCCCATCCCTTAGATTCATTAATATAGTATATTGGGGATATATTAATGTTTTGTGATGTCAATAATTATGAGATATGAATGTTTTGTTTAAATTGAACGAGATCTAAGGATTTTTTATAGAGTATCAATATGGGTTATTGAAGATTTTTTGTCATACTTTGTTTTCACCTAATATTTTGAGGTATGTGGCTTCACTCTTGAATATTATTGATTAGAACTAGAAGTCTTGATCTCAAATTGATTTATTTTTTTGATTTAAATTTGATATTTATGTGAAATGTTTAATATAAACCGTATTTATTGATGGTTTGTGAAATTGTATAAATTAGTGGTTTGTGGAAAGTGAAATCATCCTCATAATTGTAAAATTTTTATTTCAAAATTGTGTTTGGTTTTGATTCATGAATAATTTATTGGAAAAATTTTTCAATAAAAGAATTTTTTATTGAAATGGTTTGGAATTATTGTGTTAGCATGGTATTTTGTAATACATGGTTGGTGTGAGTTAATTTCATTTATGTGACCCTAGATAAGGGGAATGTACCATTGGGGTACAATAAAATAACCATATAGAAGTGGAATGTGATAGTCGGGAACATAATATATGGTTACCTTATGATGACTTGGTAGATCGATGAGAGAATATTCATGAGTATGGAACTATCACCAAAGCACGCATGTGTGGGTGTGTGTGGATCATGTATTGGGTATGCCAAATGAAAAAATGAAATGGTTTAAATAGTTGTTTTTTTATTTCCATGGAAAACTATTTTTCTTATAAATGGTTATGTTTTTGAAATAAATTGATTTAAATTGTTTAAAATGTTTTAAATAAACGAGTCAACTTTTTCTATCGCAATTTCATGATTTTGGAAGTCATTTGGGGAAATCCTACTGAGTTTTATACTCACCCCATTCTTGAGAACTTTATTTAATTTGTAGATATCATATATCGAGACAGACATAAAATAATTGTGTCTCATTTCTTTAGTGATTCATCGTTATACCATGGGAATGGATTATGGAGTTGAATCTTGGGTCAGATTGGGAGTTGTTGAGTTGATGTATTCCATGTCTTTGAGTTTATTGGTCTTGGTTTCTCCATTGTACTCTGATATAGGTTGGTTTGGTTTATTTCTCATTGAGTTGTATTACATTTTCTCATGCATCTTATAATTTTTGTTTGGTTATAATTATATGGTATGCTTTTTTTTATTTTTAAATGGAAAATCACCTCCCAATTGTTATGAAGCCCTTGACATTGATTGACAACATTTTGTGTCTTGGGGATTTTAGATAAGGCCTAGTAGCACCACTTCCTATTCCCAAAAAAATGGGTGAGGATAGGGATGTTACAAATGGTATCATTATTTACCGATCCATCTTTTATTTTTGGGAAATATGATTTCATCTTGTTTGATTTTGGAGTTGGAAAATAATTTTTATAGGGCCTTGATTTGGGTTTGTTTCAAGGAGTAGGAACATAAAAACTTGAAATATAGAGCATAAGGAGGCATAAATAACCTATTTATGCTAAACCTTCAGATACCATAGAGGTGGGTATAAATTTTTTTTGAGAAAGTTTTAAGTTTTGTAACCTCATTTTCATGGGTTTAGACATCGAGAAGATCATGACATGAATTAATAGAAGTGACTTCCACTAGGAGTGAATAATTCATTTTGCGTAATAATTTATGATATGATGAAAAATGGTTGTTTTTTGAAAAGTGTTGGAAATGTTTTCAAATGTGAGATTTTCAAAAGGCATGACAATGGTTTCTTAAAAATGGTTTTATTTTCAATAAACATAGTGAAATTTTGATTTTTTTTGAAAATAAAAAGTGATGAATTTTGGAAAGCCTTATTGTGATATGTGTGATGGGGTAAATTTAGAATTTATAAAACTTTTTTTTCTAGAGAGTGATAATAAAAGGTATTTTTATTTTGGTTATAGAAAATTGAATTAGTTATTCATAGAAGAAACAAAATAGAAGTGGGTGTTGTGAATGTGGTTGCACCTAAACCATAGGTGAACCAACAAATGGTCAAATAATTGTCCAATATTTTCATGCTATTTATAGATGGAATAAAAGGGATGAACCGATGTGAGTGAATCATTCTATTCAGTTATAAAAGCATAATCCACCCATATTTCAAGGTGATTAGAAATAGAGAAAAAAAGGTGTGTATGATGAAGATGAATCGAATCGTTAATTTCTTAAATACACCAGTTGAGTTGAATGTCAATTTAGAAACATATATATTTGAGGGTATAACACTCCAATGGTGGGATTTAAGAGTTTATTCTAAATTAGCCTAAGTAATTTCATGGAAGGATTTTGAAGAATTGATTAAAAAACAATTATATCCTCATATTTTATGAATTTCTATAATGATTAACTTTTTCAGCATGAAGTTAGAGAACATCACAGTGATAGAGTATGAAACTAAATTTATGAATTTAGTTCATATTGAATTGGAAGTTGCTGCAAGTGCATCCTTTAAGGAACGCATTTTTGAATCGAGGCTGCGGTAAAAGATCCATTCAAAGATTACCATGCTTTGTATAATAGATTATACAGAGAGGGTTAATAGAGCGATGATGGAAGAAAGGGAATTCTAAATAACTACAGGTGGAGTAAGCATGTTGATACATATGGGAAATGGTGGGACCTCTAATGATGGGAATAAATGGAAGAGGGGAAGCTATTTTCAAGTTAATGGTATGACTCAAAATTAGAAAGCTGTATTTGAAAATATTCCTCTATATACAAAGAGTAATCTAGGTTGTTTTCAATTTGGTTATTTTTAGCACATAAAGTATGATTTTATGGAACCACTTAAATAATGACACAATTTAAACCAAATGGGAAATCTTTATCACTATTGTCACATTGCTTCAATGTCGAGTAATCAGTGAACCTATGATGTTTCACAAACATTGTATGATTCAATGAGATGAGTGAAATAGAATAGATCTCGTTATAAGAACCCTATAATCCATGAGGATTCTAGGAATACCATTACTCCTCAACAATGGTATTCTCAATAGGGTAATAAAGACCAAAGTGCACCAAGTAATTAGTTGTGTGGAGTTGATAAAATGATCATGGATAATCAATATGGACCTTCGATGATGAGAGGTATGATTCTTATTAATTATACCCTTATGTAAGATTTGTTTGATATAGGTTCATCCAATTTATTTATTTATTTTTGAGCTATTAATATTATGGGTTTTCATGTTGAGATAATTCCTTCTGTTTTGAAAATTAAAACTCCTCTTAGATAAAGATAATGTTGATCATTTATGTGTAAATCATGTTCTATAACTATCAATGGGGAAAAATTTATTTGGGATTTATCTATGATTAATATGGATATATATAACATAATTTTGGGTATGTATTGGTTTAAAATGTTCAAATATCATATAGAATTTTATATCTAAAGTTTTAGTTTTACAACAGATGATGATGTTGAGAATCTCTTTAGAGGATACTAGAATGTAAAGGTAGGTGTAACTTGGTTGTTGGAACCAAAATTTGGAATGATCTCATACCAGTTGGTAGCTTTGATATTGGAATCAGTGGATGATAGTGAGAATACTAGTTTTCTAATAATTTTTGATCAGTTTCCTAATGTTTTTCCAAAAATTTCTTAGGGTTTCCACCCACATGAGAATTGGAGGTATGATTGATATATTACCTATGACCTGTCCTATCTCACTTAAATATTATCAGATGTAACCAATAGAATTAAGTCAATTAATGTTATATTTGGAATATTTGAAAGAAAATGGTTTATTCAGCATAGTACATCTCTATGGGTTGCATTGGGTTTGTTTGTGAAAAAAGTCCGATAAAACATGTCATCCTTATGTAGATTATCATAAGCTTAACCAAGTTATGATAATGAATTGGTATCCAAATACATGAATTGATGATAAATTTGATCAATTTAGGAGAGCCTAGTGGTTCTCTAAAATTGACTTGCATTCAAGATATCACCAATTATGGGTTCATAATGAGGATATTGCAAAGACAACTTTCAAGAGTAGATATGGCCATTATGAGCATGTGGTTATGCATTTTGGTATTACGAATGCACCAATATTTTATATAGAATTAATGAATAAAATATTTCAAAGGTATCTATATTATTTTTTTGGTGGTGTTTGTGGATGAAATATTGGGGCATTCAAGAAAAATGGACGAGCACGAGTAGCACTTGGTGATGGTATTGGGTATTTTTTGAGATCATCGTCTATATGGAAAATTTTCAAAGTGTTATTTTTGGATAAAAGAGGTACTTTTCCTTAGGCATGTTATCCCTAAAAGGGGTGTTTCCATGTATCCTAAAATGATACAGACAGTGATATCTTGGTAACTTCTAATGAATGTCATTTTGATATATAGTTTCCTTCGTATGGACAATTATTATTGACATTTAATTTGTAAATTTTCAAGACTAGCATCACCAATGATAGATTTGATAAGGAAAAGTAATCCATTTCAATGGGAAAATGAGTGTAAAAATTATTTAAGATCTTAAAGTTATCCTTACATCAGTACCGATCATGATATTTCCAAATTTAGGGCAAGGTTATTTAGTGTATTTTGATGCTTTGGTATTGGGTTTGGGGTGAGTTCTTATACAATAAGATCCTATTGTTTCTTATGGATCATGAAAATTACAGTTTCATGAGAAAAAATACCCAACACATGATTTGAAGTTATATATTGCATTCAATTATTTGAATACTTGGTTTCATTACCTATTTCATTAGAAATTGATAGTGTTTATAAATCATAAGAGTTTGAAACACATTTTATCACAAAGTGATTTGAATATGGGACAAATAATATTAATGAAGTATCTTAAAATGTTCGACTTTGACTTGATGCATACACCAGTTAAATGAAATTTTATGGAAAATGCATTAAGCAGGAAGACATATAGTCAATTAGCTAAAGAAGCATTAGATCAATGGCAGTTGATGTAGGTGATAAATGACATGCACTTGGATTGTGAAGATCAAGGAAATGTTGTGGTCTTCTTTCATATTTATTTTGTTCATGATTTGGTTGAAAAGGTTAAAGAAGAATATACATCAAATTATGAATGTTTTTAGATAAGGTCAAAACTCAATGTTCAAGAGATCATTGAAGGATGGAAGATGGATGATATTTTAGTTTTTCTATTTTTGAGATCAGATGGTTATACATATGGATTAGAAGGAAAAAATCCATTATTATTATCACCATTAAAGATGTGTTGTTCATCTTAGAATATGAAAGAATTATAAGGCACCTAAATCAAAATTTTAGTGGGCAGGAATGAAATAAAAAGTGGACAAGTTTGTTTTGATATTCCTCACCTTTCATCTAGTTAAGGAGGAGCACCATAGGCTAGTGGGTATGATGTATTAATTACCAATTCCCATGTGGAAATGTGAGTATATATTTTTGAATTTTGTAACAATTATACCAAAGAAGATTTAAAACAAAAGTCTATATTTGAGAGGTGTTAAAGAGAAAAGGCCTACCAATTTTTATAGTATCATATAGAGATCCCAAGTTTATATATCATTTCTATAAATACTTATAGAAATCCCTTGAAACCTAATTGACTATGAGTACAGTGTATCATCCTCATATGGATGGAAAAACCAAAAAAATGATACAAACATTGTAAGACATGCTTAGGGATTGTGTAATGGATTTAGTGTTTCATGGGAAGTGTATAAACTGTTATTGGAGTTATTGTATAACAACAGTTTTCAGAAATTGATGTACATGGATTTGTTTTATGCATTGTAAGGGTGTCCATGTTTTTCTCCAATTTTTTGGATGGAAATAGGTGATACTTCACTGGTTAGACCGAGCCTTGTGAAAAAGAAAAAGAGAATATTCAGTTGATTAGAAAGATAATGGTGATGTCTCATAGTCATAAAAGATAATACAAAAATCATTTTCAATATCCATTGTCATTCGAGGATAGTGATCACAAGTTCTTTAGAATGTATACAAGGATTGGGCATTGCTGTTTTGGGAAGTAGGGAAAGTCATATCCTCAATATATAGAGAATTTGAGATACTTGAGAAGTTTGATAAGGTGGAATATTGGTTTGATTTTCCACCAAGGTTTAGTTCAGTGCATAATGTATTTCATATATCGCAATTAAAGAAGTATCAACCAGATCCTAACCATGTGATTCGATAGGATCACATTGACCTAGATCCAGATTCTACATTGGTTTATGTAGGGGAAAATATGGAAGAAAATCATTGTGGATAAGCAAGGGAAAGTATTTTAGGGGAAAATCATTGTCCGAGTATGGGTTTTATGGAAACATGGTCAGATTATGGAAGAAAATTGTGAACGGGAAAAGGAAATAGTTGAGAAATGACCTAAACTCTTTTAGGACCACGGTGGTTTTCAAATTTTCCAGGATGGAAATTCTAATGGGGGGGGATGTTGATCCCCAGTTTTAGTTAATTAACCCTTTATTTATGTATTTTAAGTATATAAAGAAATTGCGCTACGTTTTGTGAAGTTTGGAGGAGTTTTGGAATATTTTTAGGGATTTTCTAGAGGTGTATGATTTGAGCATGATTAGTAGAAACCGTGAAACACCTTCTAGGAAATCATACAATTGAAACAATGGGATTTGGGTAGGCACATAGTGAGGCACACAGTTTTTCTAAACTGTATGGAAACCCTGGAGAAACCAAGAAAAGTGGAACATAGTGGTTTATCACAGTTGGTGCAAGGTTTGTCTAACCATGTCAACCAACCATGCGAGGCATGTTTGGAGGCAGTGGATATTGTAACAACCCAAACTATTATAAATAAAATTCCCCTTTCAATTTAATTAAATATCTTATTATGTAATATGGTTATAGAAAACACTTGCACTTATTTGGTTTAATTATATCCTATTAGATTTAAATAAATGTTAATAATTATTACAGTTGATAATATATCCATTTTACATTGATCATATGATTAATATAAATATAGGATATTAAAATATCTAATTGACATAGATAAAGGAAGTGATGGACTCAACCAGTAGGATAGTACCCTGTAAAGCCTATTTATCAGATCTTCCAAGGGAGATAGAATCTCTAGGATTTTCTCTTGACCAATTCCTAGCTAAGATCCAACAACTTAATCATGAGTGAAACCATTTATGGGATAAGTTCAATCTCATTGAGATTATGACCCAAACCATGTTCACCGAACCACCCCATGAAAGACCAATTATTGTGAACCTTACCCTTAGGGCATTTTTTTGGTTTTTTAACGCGATATTTATCAAGACCCTACCAATTTGAGAATATAAATTATTTTATATATAATAATGAATATATTTTCATCCTATTATTTTTACTTTAAAAATGATTTTTATTTTGATTCAATAAAACACAAGTAGTATTTTTGGGTAATATTTAAATTCAATTAAGGAATTTATTTTGATGAATTAATGGGTTTTTGAAATAAATAATATTTTAATAAAATAATATTTTTAAATAACTTTTGTTAATTATAAATTATAATATAATTTTTATAAAGTCATATGTAATTTTTATTAGCGTTCAAAAACTGTTATTGTCAAAAAAACCAACATTTCTCAATAAATATCAGTTATTATTTTAAAATTGGAAATAAAAATACTTATTAAATTATCTAAAATGAATATTATTTTTGGAATCATAATTTTGAAATTATCCAATGGTGATTTTTTCATAATTTTCTAAGACATTCGAATTTTTTGGTAAAAATTAAATACTATATAAATATAATTTATATATTACGACATTGTAATAACCCAAAAGTGATGTAATAAAAACTATAAAAGGTATAAATGACCAAATATATGTTTACCCTTTAAAATTTTGATTTTATGTTTATTTGGTTAATTTTATAAAGCCTTTATGAATCCTCCAAAACCATTAATATTTTATAAGGTTTGAAAACCATTTCTTTAAGATCATGACCAATTTTCACATAATAAAGGGTATAATTTTATTATGTTTGGCCCTTGGACTTATAAAATAATGAAAACCACTTCTATTTGGCAGAAACCATGGGAATTTTTGTGGTTTTGGCTATTTTATTATATAGATTCCAAAACCCAAGTTTGAGAAATAATAATAAAACCCCACTCATTTCTAATATAATCCCATCTAATATCCAATTTATCTTCACTCAAAATCCTTCGAGAACATCCATACTATTACCTACCTTCTCTAGAGTCGTCCCAAGGTTCCCCCAATCTCCCATGAAGCTCCTCCTAAGCTTTTGGAGCCACACACTAAAGTAATATATTTTTATCTTTTCATTTCAATTCAAGAACATATTTTATGTTATATCTCTCAATTTAAAATTGTTCATGTTGGGATATATTATTTAATATCCCCCTTAATATTTATTTTATTTACATATTATGAGATGCCTCTTTGAATATCATTATTTTCCCCCATGAATGTTTATGTACACCTATTATCATGCCAAAAATTAGTTAGGGATCCTGGATTTCTCTTCTTTATTAAAGTTTATTTATTATATTATGCCTTTTATTTCCAATTCATAATGTTGGGAAATGTCCTAACATGTCCCTATTAATTCCCATTTTATGTCAAAATTATTAGAGATCCACTTCTCTCTCATTAATCCATTTCATGAATATTTATGTGATGCCGTTATGCTACCAAAAGTTCACCGTGGTTTTTCCATACCAAAAAAATTGTGTTATGAATAACATACCCATTTACTATCAAGGGTGTTCGGATTTATTCAAATATACTTCATTTACTAGGTATATACATTTATTTATTACATAATCATTTATCATGGCATAAAATATGATGATGGATAAATATATGTTGTATGATCTATGTGGCACACTTAAAAATGAGAATGAAATGAAAGTGATGGGTGTGCCCATAATAATATAGCACTCAAATGCATTGGGTAATGTTTAGTTTCATAATATGTCATATTGGGATAGAGATTGAACCTGATTCCTTTGTGGGAATTTTTCCATCATGATGTCTTGGAAGTTATCCTAGACCTATGTTTATGATTCAAATTTTGAGTTGTTGCCATATTTTCCATGTTTTCTTTATGATTATCATGCTATATCATTACTCATTGTTCATGTTTATGATTCTTACTCTTTTTATGGCCCATTTATATGCATATTTTCTAACATGTATTATTATCTTCATGTTATTCCATGTTTATTCCCTTACTGTGATTTTTATCTCACCCCTTTCTTATATATGTCCCCAGGTTATCCCATGCTATTTTAAGTGTGAGTATGTTAAGGATGTTTTAAATAAATATGATTAATTTGCTATTTTAAATTGTTATGTAATGTCCCTAATTACCAAATACACTATATGTTTTGATATTCTTGGTTTTATTAAGTGAAATATTATGTAATAAATCAGGAATTAATGTGTAATAAAGATAAGAATTTTCATAGTTGGTATAAAAGGAAAAACTTAGTTATTTTTGGGATTAGGATTAGAAAAATCTACAGAAATCCTCAGGGATAATACTAATTATAAGAAAACATCCCTAAATTTTGGTAAGTATAGAGTAAGTTTTTTATCATTAAAATTCATCCCTGTCTAGATACTACATAGGAGGTAGTTTTGGCACAGATGTACCTAGGGGTAACAACCCTGACAAGGTGCATCAGGCCGGACTCAGTGTAACCTAGTACATGACAACGAGCCTTAATATAAACCTGGTTTGACACTACCAAGGTATATTCTTTGGTAAATTAATAATCTCATTATGAACCATTGTTAAGGGAACAAAAATTCCCATAAAAATATATATTAGGAAATAGATCATGGATACATAGATTGAAGCCTATAATTTACAAGTTAAGGAAATAATTGTAATTTATAATCTATCATCTTAATAACATTAGATTCCAATTTATTTGTTTAATAGTTTAAAAATATTCATCCCTAATTTTCCCTTCATTCTAGATAATGTCCAGAAATAGGAGGAATCCGGTAATAAATCAATGTGACAAGCAATGTGATGAATGCCCCAATGATATTCCCAACCTAATGGGAGAAGGAATCAAAAAATTTCTGGTGACATTCTCTCAGTTGACATAGGTTCTGAATAGAAACTTGGATCAAGAGGATAACCCATACCCCCTTAAGAGAGAACAAGTTTCAATTGAGAACTTTAGGTGATAATGACCTCTGAATTCAGTGGATCATCTGATACCTTAATCGTGGAACAATGGATCAAATACATTGAGAATATATTATCCACCCTTCAATATTATTAACTAGGGAAGATTATAATGACTATTTATCATATGGAGGGAGAATATGATCACCGGTGGACATTGATCAAGAATACGAAGCCTGAGGAAGACATCAAAGTGATGGGCTAGAAGAAATTCTAGAATTTTTTTTCAATAAATATTTTCCTCTCACTCTCTGACTTAAAATGAAAATGGATTTTCTTTCCCTTAAGAAAAAATATGATTAATATATTAGGGATTATGGGAAAAAAATTCAAAATACATGCATGCTATTCCTCTAGAATTGTCATTACCTTGTAATACAAGGTTGACCACTTATTTGGTGAGATAAAACATAGTCAATGAAAATCCATGGAGATCCATGGCTTTGATATCTATGATAAAATTGTCTGATGTGCCCTCAAAGATGAAATGAAGATTGGATAATATCAAGGGTATCATGAGTATAATAAGAGGAAAGTGGAGTCTAATTATGGTAGTCTGATATAGAAATCTAATGGTGCTAAGAAATTTCCATATACCACTTGTCAAAGGTGCAGAAAGAAGCGGCTTAGAAATTTACAAAGGGGAGTGAGAAAATTCTTTAGGTGTGGGAAGGAATGGAACCTTGCTAATTATTATTGATAGAAGAAATCTAATAATGCGATGGAGGAAATAAATTCTCTAGTAAACCCTCAGTACATTGTTCATCGCTACAACTTCAAGGAACCATGACACTTTTCAAACCAATGTACTAATCTAGTGGGTTTTGAAGACAACCAACAACCACCAAGGTAGCAAGGGTGAGATTTTTCCATTATAACTGCTGAGGTAAATTCTGACAAAGAAGTGGTGACAATTATGATAGTTATTCATTCAAGAATAGTAAATGTACTTTTTGATTCTAGTTTTATGAATTTATTCATATCATGAAAGTTTAGAAGAATTATTCCAACATCACCACAAATCATCTAAGTAAAGTTGTTGGTGAAAATAGAAAATGGATAAATTATTACATTCTAAGTATTTAACTCCTCCCCTATCATAATCTAGGGGTTAAACTTACCAGTGAAACTTTTTATACTCCATTTGGTGGATTTTGATATAATTATAGGTATTTATTGGATTTCCCTATATAGTTCCAACATAAATTGACAAAATAAGGAAACCAATCTCTGTATTGCGAATCTTCCCCTGATTCTATACAAGTATAAGGAGGATAATGAATATTCTTTAACATTAACTTCTCAATAATGGATATTATTTTCCTATGAGAAAGTGTATCTATCTCAAATGATTGAAGATAAGGAATATATTATCATTGAATAAATCCAATTGTGAGGGAATACACTAATGTGTTTCTTGAGGAATTTCTTAGTCTTCCTCATAGCCGATAGGTTGGAATTTTAATCAAGATTATACATGGGGTGTTACAATTATCCAAGAATCCATATAGAATGGATGTTATGAAACTTGAGGATCTGAATAAAAAACTATATGATAATCTAGATAAGGGGTTCATATGCCCAAATGATTAACTTGGGGTGCACCGGTCCTCTTCATCAAGAAGAAGTATGGGTCAATCTGCCATTGTGTTTATTATCATGAGCTAAAAAATATCATGATAAAGAACAAGTATCCTCTTCCATATATTGATGTCTTGTTCGATTAGTTACTTAGAGCACAATACTTCTCCAAGTTGGATATATGGTAGGGATATTAAAAAATTAGGGTGAAGAAGGAGGGTATCCAAAAGTCTTATTTTCATACAAGGTACAAGAACTATGAGTTCATAATAATTCCATTTGGACTCAATAATACTCCAAAAATACTCATGTTTTTGATGAATAGATTATGTGGAGATTACCTCGACAAAGTTTTGGTAGTAGTTATAGATGACATTCTAATATTCTGCAAAAATAACGAGGAACATAAGGAAAATCTGAGCACTATGCTAAAGACCTTATGAAAGGATAATCGTTATTACAAGTATAGAAAATGTGAGTTATAGTTAAAGGAAGTATCATTCCTGTGGAATATAATCATAAAAAATGGGATATATGTGGACTATTCAAAATAGAATAAATTTAAGAAAGGACGAGGTCTACATTTGGGATAGATATCCATAGTTCCTTGGATTTACTTTGTACTATCATCAACTTGTGATAAATTTATCACAATTGTTAAACCCTCTAACCAAGATAACTCGGAAGGGAGTTAAGTTTTCTTGGAATAATGAATGTGAAGATGCAGTGCCTCGATTAGTGTGAATCACTGAGAGGGGGATGTGGTGAATCAGTGATCCCTTTAAATATTTTTACTAAATGATTCTTTTCAATTAAACCTCCATGGATGGTTAAAGCCTCGATCCACTCTTCTTATGTCTCTCATCCTTACCTCAAATGATGGAGTAAATGTAAAGGCACTGAACAAATGGATTTATAAGGTTCATTTTAAATACCTAATCATTTTTTGTTGGTTATTCTTGTACAGACCCGTAAATTTCAAAGAAATTTTTTTTCTTAATTTTTTTTGGAATTTTACAAGAGTGCAGTTTCTGACGGCACCTGATTCCGAGGCCCGGTGTGCCCGGAATCATTTTCCGAAGTTTGGCTCAGGTACGTTCAGTGAACGGACGAGCGGGTTTTTCTAACTTTTGAACCGGTGCCCGGAATCAAATTCTGAGGGCACTGATGAAATCGCAGCGCTGGTATTCTCTTAGAAACGCCTCTTCCGGAGTTGCGTTTGCTCGGGTGTGGTTTTTAATTTTCGGGCTTAAAGTTAAGAAATAAAATAATTTTGCGACAAATTTATTTTATTTCACTTAAGCCACTTGGAAGCAACTTGAAGCCACTTATTGACGGCTTGAACTGAGTTGAACTGGATAGGATGCTATCCAGAAATATCCTAACCCCTTGGTAGGATATTTGTGAGGTGGGGCCCGCACGAGCCCCGCCGTTTCTTTCCGCTAAGAAACGCACCCGTGAAAACCCGTCTTAATGAGAGTCAACTGACGCGTTTCTTAAAATCTTAACAGACCATTTAATTGGGTGGTTTATTTCGTGAATTAAATGGGCTATTTCTTTCGTTGAATTAATTCAACGAATTAATTCAATCGTTTCTTAACCTGTTTTCGTGTGTTGGCATATTAATAAAATAAGACCAACCAAAATCTTTTGGGGGATTACTCGTTGAGACAGAATCCTTGTTGCTTCTTCCTACTTCGCGAAAAACGCGAACAACACGAAGAACGCCGAACCCGGAAATCAACGACGCGACGTCGTGATCCGCAACGCCGACAAAGTTCTTCTGCGACGTCTCTTCCTCCGCGACGGATCTTCGATCGGCTGCTTGAGGTAAGAGTCTCAGACCTTCCTTTTTATCTCCTTCGTGGTTCTTAACCAAAAACACGGATTTAATTAATTTAAATCTGCTGTTTCATGGTGCGTTGTGTTTGCCGACTCAACGTCGGATTCCGCGACGATGCGAAGCCTCCTCGCGACGACGCGAAGCCTCCTCGCGACGACGCGACGATCCCTCTCTTCCGCGACCAGCTTTTCCGTGAAGAAGGCCCGCGCGCGACGATCGACGAAGTAGGGATTTATTTTGGGAATTACCCCTTTTTATTATTCTCTTCAATGTTTCTTTAAAGAAATTAAAGAACCGAATTGTGAACAATTTTAATCTTATTAAAATTGTTGCTTCCTGTGTGGAATAAATTTCCCCCATTTGTTTATCTCTAACGCGGAGGGTGCGGGCCAAACGAACACGGCCCGACGACCCTCTGTCATTATTCGTTTTGTGCGGATTTGACGGGCGATGACGGAACGTGCCACAACGGATGTTTGACGATCCCGCAGTGAAGAACGAGTCCCAGGAGGAGCAATGGCACTGACGGGAAGAGAATCGGACCACCAGAACGATCCCGGTGGCCCGCGGAACTTGCCGGCGGCGCGGATCTCCGGCGCGGCGGCGCTGGCAGCCGGGAGCGGCGGCGCCCCGGCGCACCGCCGGACAGGCCGCCGCGACTCAGCGCGGCGGCGGCGGCACCCGCAGACCCGCGGCCGCGTGGGTACGGTGCCCTCGGACGCGGCTGAAGCCGCGTCCCGACTCAGCACGGCCCCACGCGGGGGGCCGCGGCACCACCAGGGTGCGGGGGCGGCGCCCCGCGTGCCTCGGCCGTTCGGCCGCTCGGCCGAACCGGGCCAGGCCAGTCCGACCGGCCGGGTCATGCCCTGGCCGGACCGGACCGGGTCGGACCGGGTCGGGTCGAACCAGTTCGGGTCGACCCGGTTCGCCCGACTCCCGGGGGGGGGGGGGTCGGGCCGGGTCGGCCCGGGCCCGTACCCCCTGTCTTCGGACGGTCTTCATTCAAACGCCGGTAACTTGAGCTACAGGCCTCCAAACGACTCTCCGTCAGCGGAAACGCGATCCTTGGATCGAGACGGTCGTTTCGGTATATCGAACTCAAGGTTTTAGAGTACTTTGAGTTCGGCTGGGTTGGTTCATACACGAAACCAACCGGGCCCTCGAAGCGGAAACGCTCATATCTTGAGCTACGGACGTCCGATTGACGTGCCGTCAGCTTTGTTGTTTTCCTCTAAGTGAGACGGATCTTTTGGCATACTCCGCCCGAGGTTTGGACGCAGGTTGAGTGCGGTCGGTTTGGTTTTTCCTTAAAAAACCAACTGGGCCCCTAGGACGAAAATGCCAATAACTCTCAGACCGGGCGTCCGATTGACGTGCCGTCTACGACGTTGAGTTCCTGTTGATGATACAGAACTTTTGGATACATCAACTTCGGACTTTGTGTCAGTTGATGTATCAGCCTCTCGGCTCGTGGAGCGGACCCTCCCAAACGAGTTTGCTGTGTGCGGAAACCCTAGGCTGGCTGCGACTGCTACTTCGACAGCGACGACTGTGCAGAGATCCTCCGTGGACTCCGACGATGACCGTGCAGAGATCCTCAGTGGACTGCGGCGACGACTGTGCAGAGATCCGCAGTGGACTGTGATGACTACTGCACTCAGCGATCCTCCGTGGATCAGTGCTACAAGTCCTGTGTGGGCCCGGTCCTGTGTGGGCCCGATCCTGTGTGGGTCCGATCCTGTGTGGGTCCGCGCTCAGCGGTTCTGTGTGAGCCAGCGCCTACAGGTCCTGTGTGGGCCCGATCCTGTGTGGGTCATTGCGGGGGTCAGTTACCTATCGATCCTTCGTGGGTCCTACGACTTAGATGAATCAGTGATCATCTTTATCGTCATCCGAAGAAGTATACCTGTGTGAGCTGAATCTTGCGTTACTCTCCTTTGTGGATTGTGTTGAGCTATCCTGTGTGGATTTACTGTTTACTCTTCTTTGTGGATTGTGTTGATCTATCCTGTGTGGACTTACTGTTTACTCTCCTTTGTGGATTGTGTTGAGCTATCCTGTGTGGGTGTACGTTTTGCTTTCCTATGTGGAATGGGTTGTGCTTGGGCTCGGACGTTGGAGCCGAACGGGAATTGATGACTTAGGTATATGTATGGGAATATACCTAAGCCGTGTCAGATGTTACTTCCTGATTGTATCCTTCCTTTGTGGATTATCCTTTGTGGATTTCGGGAGACCATCAGGGGTCTCGGGGTCCCTACTGAGTAGCTTATACTCACCCCTGCACGGGCTTTTCCCGCACTACGTTGTGTTGGTTGCAGACGACAGACAGCGCTGATCGTGGTAGAGGCGTGCAGAGCAGGACGATACCTGGAGGTCGACCACTGGGCGGGACGTACTCGGAGCGATCAGGTGGACTCGAGGAGCAGTGAAGGCTATCTGTACCCACCCTTCAGGTGGGATTTCTAGAGGACGGCTCGACGCTACAGTTTTCCCTTTCAGTTGCTGTTTTTCCTTTCAGTTGTACTTTACTGTTGGGCTTGTATTTCCGGCCCCTTTTACTTTTATCACAACTTGTAAAGTTTTTACATAGTGTTTACTTTTCCGCTTGCTTACTCTGTGGTGCTTGTTTACTTTTCAAAGGCAATGCCTTCCCTTTTTGTTGGGATTTACGCCTTGGTGCTAGTCGCCAGCCCCTGGCCTATGGAAGGCGGGTTTGGGGTAGTCACGACACGGGCCCCGAGGGCGGGTCGTGACAAATTGGTATCAAAGGTGGTCGGTTCTACCGCAGACTCTGATCTTTCTTCTATGTGAAGCAATAGTGTTTAGTGTATTGAGTGTGGTTATCAGTCCAGGGAGTCCAGTGTTGGTGCGGCGGCTGACGTATCCGTACACCAGGACCCTGACTTCTGATTTCCAACTTAATGCACGAAAACATTGATTGCGTCTGTGTTTCAAGTTTTCTTTGTGATTACTTCTGTCAGCTCACCAGGTATACTATTCTGACCGTGGCACACTTGTTTCTTTTTCAGGATGGCCCGACGACAGCAGCCAGCTAGGGTTATGAGAGTAGAGCGCGACGACAGCCCGCCGAGCGACGAGGCCTCGGTACAGGGCCCGTTGATAGCAGAGGAACCAGCAATACCTTTACCCGCCGAGCCCCCGATGCTTCCAGCACTGGCAGCTGACGACGCACGACACCTCGGAGCTCTGCGCGAGTTCCAGCGCCATCGACCACCCAGGTTCCGTGGGGAGTCGGACCCCCAGGCAGCCGAGGACTGGCTGGAGGCGGTCGTCCGAGTTTTCAGGCTAGTGAGGACACCAGTAGACCTCATGGTGATCCTCGCGGCGAGCCTACTGCATGCAGCAGCAGGGCGATGGTGGAGCCTGATGCTCCAGGTACACGATGAGGCCTCCCTCATCTGGACATACTTCGAGAGCCTCTTCCGCTCAGAGTTCATCCCAGCCACCCTCTGTGCGGTGCGCATCCAGGAGCTTCTTCAGCTGCGGCAGGGCAGCTTGACGGTCGCCCAGTACGCGGTGAGGTCCACCGACCTATCTCGCTACTCGACAGACATGGTACGAGACCCCTTCTTCTGGGCCTGGACCTTCGATCCTGGATTGAGACACGAGATCAGGGCATCGCTGATCTCCCTCAGCATCCCGACCCAGGCAGGAGTGCTAGAGCGAGCCCTTCTGATCGAGAGCTTCCTGGCTGAGTCCACAGCGAGACCTACCGCAGGGCGGCAGATAGCGGAGTCTTCGGTAGCAGGTAGCCGACAGATGACTCAGAGTTCCAAGCAAACCAGGCCTTCCGGCAGACGACCCCGGGACACTGGCTCAGCGGTGCGGGGCACACAGCGTGGAGCCAGCCTTCCGAGAGGCAGATAGTGCTACGAGTGCGGTGGGCAGGGCCACATGGCTCGTGACTGCCCGAACCGTCGTACCGAGGGGCAGCAGACGGTGGAGGGACCACCCAGGCAGAGGCAGAGGGTCGACCGTGGCAGTCCGCAGGGAGGAGGCAGACGAGGCAGAGGAGCTGGCCGAGCAGCAGGTGGTGGGCGACGCTTTGAGGCTCTGCCACCACCACCACCAGGAGGCCCACCACGACCACAGGGAGCTGGCGGGCAGAGACAGGCGTAGCTCCAGGCAGTTGAGGCCTACGACCACGGCGCGCCAGAGATGATTCGAGGTACGATCTATGTCTATTCCACCCTTGCTGCAGTTCTGATAGACACATGAGCGAGTCACTCTTTCATAGCCACTTCCCTTGTTCGGAGCTCGGAGATTCCGACGGAGCCGTTGGCTCGATCCTTACGGCTAGAGACTCCTACGGGAGCAGACTCGACAATTACGCACTGGTGCCGGCAGTGTGAGCTTACTCTAGGAGGCGAGATATTCGGCTGGGATCTTCTTGTAGCGGCGTCGAGGCCTTACGATGTCATCTTGGGCATGGATTGGTTATCTACAGTCCATGCTCAGATTGACTGCATTAGGCGCAAGGTGCGATGTGTGCGCACCGACGGGAGCAGGTTCACCTTCACCGGCGAGAAGGGATCCTTAGCAGCACAGGATGGACTCACGCAGAGGAGAGGTCAGCCCATCACTCATCAGTTGGCTAGCCTCATCCTGGGAGCAGTCGACGTGCGGAGTCCCAGTTTTCCTGCAGTGGTGGATCAGTACGCGGACGTCTTTCCCGACGACGTTCCAGGACTACCTCCTCGCAGAGAGGTAGACTTTTATATTGACCTGTACCCCGGGACAGCCCCGATATCCACTCCAGCATATCGGATGGCCCTCACTGAGCTTCGAGAGCTGCGGGTACAGTTGGAGGACTTGCAGGGCAAGGGGTTCATCCGACCCAGTGTTTCACCCTGGGCTTCCCCGATATTGTTCGCCAAGAAGGCGGACGGGAGCTTGCGACTGTGTGTCGATTATCGTCGCCTGAACCAGGTGACAGTGAGGAACAAGTATCCGCTACCCAGGATTGATGACCTCTTCGATCAGCTCAAGGGAGCACTGTGGTTCTCGAAGATAGACCTCAGGTCAGGCTATCATCAGCTCAGAGTTCGAGACGAGGATGTGCAGAAGACGACCTTCAGATGTCGGTATGGCCACTATGAGTTCTTGGTTATGCCTTTCGGCATGACCAACGCTCCAGAAGTGTTCATGAGCCTCATGAACAGGATCTTCCAGCCATACCTCGATCGATTTGTCGTAGTCTTCATCGACGACATCTTGGTGTACTCGACCACGGAGGAGGAGCACGCCTACCACTTGCGTGTTGTACTAGACACACTCCGAGAGCACCAGCTTTATGGAAAGCTCTCTAAGTGTCAGTTCTGGTTACGTGAGGTCCACTTCTTGGGGCACGTCATTTCTGAGGCGGGAGTTGCAGTGGATCCCGCGAAGATCGAGGCAGTGCTAGCTTGGGAGCCACCCAAGAGCGTGACAGAGGTGAGGAGTTTCTTGGTCCTAGCTGGATACTATCGGAGATTTGTGCCGGACTTCTCCAGAGTTGCGGCCCCACTCTCAGCGTTGATGAAGAAGTGGAAACCCTTCGTGTGGTCAGACAGATGTCAGTAGAGCTTTCAAGAGATGAGGCAGAGGTTGACCAGCACACCTATCTTGAGGTTGCCTGAGGAGGGAGTTGGATACGTAGTCTACTGCGATGCATCAGGGACCGGACTCGGGTGTGTCCTGATGCAGGAGCGGGACGTGATTGCCTACGGATCACATCAGTTGAGGCCTCATGAGAAGAACTACTCTACCCATGACTTGGAGTTGGCAGCAGTGGTCTTCGCCCTGAAGACATGGCGGCACTATCTGATGGGCGAGCGCTTCACAGTCTTTTCTGACCACCAGAGTCTCAGGTACATCTTCTCTCAGAAGGACCTGAAACTGAGACAGCGGCGATGGCTCGAGTTCCTCCAGGACTATGACTTTGAGATAGTCTATACTTATGGAAAGGGGAACGTGGTAGCCGATGCCCTCAGTAGGAGGACAGGAATCCAGCTGCTTGAGGAGGCGAAAGAGTAGCTAGCCGCCTTGCAGATATCCTTCGTGGATAGAGACGGAGCAGCCTTCCTTCAGTCTCTCATAGTCTCTCCTCCACTTCTACAGCGGGTCAGAGAGGCACAGCGTGGGGATGCTGACTGTGAGACATGGCGTGCACAGATATCCTTGGGATAGGCACCTGATGGTTTCTCCCTTGGACCAGAGCACGATTTCCTTTTCAGAGGACGTACCTTGGTACCGGTTGCTTTACGAGAGGAGGTGCTGAGAGAGTTCCACACTTCTCCTTTGGCGGTACATATTGGAGTGGCGAAGATGTACCAGGATCTCAGACGTCAGCACTGGTGGCCGGGCATGAAGAAGGCTGTGGCAGAGTTCGTTTCGCGGTGCCTCACCTACCAGCAGGTGAAGGCAGAGCACCAGGTACCAGCAGGCTTGGTACAGCCCTTGGAGGTCCCAGAGTGGAAGTGGGATGGTATATCTATGGACTTCGTGACTGGACTTCCACGCACTTCCAGAGGTCACGACTCCATTTGGGTGATTGTTGACCGACTCACCAAGTCGGCACACTTCTTACCCATCCGAGAGCAGGGCTCAGTGGAGAGCCTGGGACGTCTCTACGTTCAGGAGATTGTACGGCTTCACGGTGTGCCATCGACTATCGTCTCCGATTGGGACGCTTGCTTTACTTCCCAGCTTTGGAAGGGGTTGCAGGAGGCGTTCAGGATGCAGCTACGTCTGAGCACCGCCTTTCACCCACAGACGGATGGTCAGACGGAGAGGACCATTCAGACCCTCAAGGACATGCTCCGTGCATGTGTCCTCGACTTTGGTTGCAGCTGGGAGGACCACCTACCCCTCGTGGAGTTCGCATACAACAACAGCTACCACTCCACCATCGGGATGGCACCCTACGAGGAGTTGTACGGTAGGCCTTGCAGATCTCCTTTGTGCTGGACAGACCCTGGGGAGTCAGCACTTATGAGACCAGAGATGGTCCGGGACACGACAGAGAAGGTCCAGGTCATCCAGGAGCGGATGAGGATAGCACAGAGCCGGAAGAAGACATATGCTAACAGGAGGAGGAGTCCACTAGAGTTCGAGGATGGCGACCACGTCTTATTGCGTGTCTCACCTCAACGTGGGTTGCGGAGATTTGGCCGGGGCAGCCAGTTGTCTCCACGCTTCATCGGGCCTTTTCAGGTCCTCAGCAGGATTGGCGAGGTGGCTTATCGCCTGGCTCTGCCACCTCAGTTGCACCGGGTGCACGACGTCTTCCACGTATCCCAGCTGAGGAGATACGTGCACGACCCGACACACATCATTGACTATGGGGAGCTAGATGTGGATGATGGGGCGACTTTTGCGGAGTTCCCAGTGGAGATAGAGGATCGACAGGAGCGGGTCCTACGTGGGCGATCGATTCCTCTTGTACGCATCAGATGGCAGCACGGGAACCTCCAGGAGAGCACTTGGAAGCGGGAGGCTCAGATGCATGCTCAGTACCCACATTTGTTTCCCTAGTTTATGATGTATCTTTACGGGGACGTAAAGTCCTAAGGTGGGAGTAATGTAAAGACCCATAAATTTCAAGGAATTTTTTTTTCTTAATTTTCTTTGGAATTTTACAAGAGCGCAGTTTCTGACGGCACCTGATTCCGAGGCCCGGTGTGCCCGGAATCATTTTCCGAAGTTTGGCTCGGGTATGTTCAGTGAACGGACGAGCAGGTTTTTCTAACTTTTGAACCGGTGCCCGGAATCAAATTGTGAGGGCACCGATGAAATCGCAGCGCCAGTATTCGCTTAGAAACGCCTCTTCGGGAGTTGCGTTTGCTCGGGTGTGGTTTTTAATTTTCGGGCTTAAAGTTAAGAAATAAAATAATTTTGCGACAACTTTATTTTATTTCACTTAAGCCACTTGGAAGCCACTTGAAGCCACTTATTGACGGCTTGAACTGAGTTGAACTGGATAGGATGATATCCAGAAATATCCTAACCCCTTGGTAGGATATTTGTGAGGTGGGGCCCGCACGAGCCCCGCCGTTTCTTTCCGCTAAGAAACACACCCGCGAAAACCCGTCTTAATGAGAGTCAACTGACGCGTTTCTTAAAATATTAACAGACCATTTAATTGGGCGGTTTATTTCGTGAATTAAATGGGCTGTTTCTTTCGTTGAATTAATTCAACTAATTAATTCAATCGTTTCTTAACCTGTTTTCGTGTGTTGGCATATTAATAAAATAAGACCAACCAAAATCTTTTGGGGGATTACTCGTTGAGACAGAATCCTTGTTCCTTCTTACTCCTTCGCGAAGAACGCGAAGAACGCGAAGAACGCCGAACCCGGAAATCGACGACGCGACGCCGTGATCCACAACGCCGACAACGTTCTTCTGCGACGTCTCTTCCTCCGCGACGGATCTTCGATCGGTTGCTTGAGGTAAGAGTCTCAGACCTTCCTTTTTATCTCCTTCGTGGTTCTTAACCAAAAACACGGATTTAATTAATTTAAATCTACTATTTCATGGTGTGTTGAGTTCTCCGACTCAACGCTGGATTCTGAAACGAGGCGACGCCTCCCCGCGACGACGCGGCGATCCCTCTCTTCCGCGACGAGCTTTTCCGCGAAGAACGCCCGCGCACGACGATCGATGAGGTAGGGATTTATTTTGGGAATTACCCCTTTTTATTATTCCCGTCAATGTTTCTTTAAAGAAATTAAAGAACCGAATTGTGAACAATTTTAATCTTATTAAAATTGTTGCTTCCTGTGTGGAATAAATTTCCCCCGTTTGTTTATCTCTAACGCAGAGGGTGCGGGCCAAACGAACACGGCCCGACGACCCTCCGCCGTTCTTCGTTTTGTGCGAATTTGACGGGCGATGACGGAACGTGCCGCAATGGATGTTTGACGATCCCGCAGTGAAGAACGAGTCCCGGGAGGAGTAATGGCGCAGACGGGAAGAGAATCGGACCACCGGAACGATCCCAGTGGCCCGCGGAACTCACCGGCGGCGCGGATCGCCGGCGCGGCGACGCCCCGGCGCGCCGCCGGACAGGCCGCCGCGACTCATCGCGGTGGCGACGGCACCCGCGGACCCGCGACCGCGTGGGTCCGGTGCCCTCGGACGCGGCTGAAGCCGCATCCCGACTCAGCGCGGCCCCACGCGGGGGGCCGCGGCACCACCAGGCCGCAGGGGCGGCGCCCCGCGTGCCTCGGCCGTTCGGCCGCTCGGCCGAACCGGGCCAGGCCGGTCCGACCGGCCCGGATGTGCCCTGGCCAGACCGGACCGGGTCGGACCGGGTCGGGTCGACCCGGTTCGGCCGACTCCCGGGGGGGGGGGGGGGGGGGGGGTCGGGCCGGGTCGGCCCGGGCCCGTACCCCCCGTCTTCGGACGGTCTTCGTTCAAACACCCGTAACTTGAGCTACGAGACTCCAAACGACTCTACGTCAGTGGAAACACGATCCTTGGATTGAGATGGTCGTTTCGGTATATCGCACTCAAGGTTTCAGAGTACTTTGTGTTCGGCCGGGTTGGTTCGTACACGACACCAACCGGGCCCTCGGAGCGGAAACGCTCATATCTTGAGCTACGGACGTCCGATTGACGTGCCATCAGCTTTGTTGTTTTCCTATAAGTGAGACAGATCTTTTGGCATACTCCGCCCGAGGTTTGGACATAGGTGGAGTGCGGTCGGGTTGGTTTTGCCTTAAAAACCAACCGGGCTCCTGGGACGAAAATGCCAATAACTCTCAGACCGGGCGTCCGATTGACGCGCCGTCTGCGACGTTGAGTTCCTGTTGACGATACGGAACTTTTTGATACATCAACTTCGGACTTTTTGTCAGTTGATGTATCAGCCTCTCGGCTCGTGGAGCGGACCCTCCCAAACGAACTTGCTGTGTGCGGGAACCCTAGGCTGGCTGCGACTGCTACTTCGACAGCGACGACTGTGTAGAGATCCTCCGTGGACTCCGACGACGACCGTGCATAGATCCTCAGTGGACTGCAGCGACGACTGTGCAGAGATCCTCAGTGGACTGCGACGACTACTGCACTCAGCGATCCTCCGTGGATTAGTGCTACAGGTCCTGTGTGGGCCCGGTCCTGTGTGGGCCCGATCCTGTGTGGGTCCGATCCTGTGTGGGTCCGCGCTCAGCGGTTCTGTGTGAGCCAGCGCCTACAGGTCCTGTGTGGGCCCGATCCTGTGTGGGTCATTGCGGGGGTTAGTTACCTATCGATCCTTCATGGGTCCGACGACTTAGATGGATCAGTGATCATCTTTATCGTCATCCGAAGAAGTATACCTGTGTGAGCTGAATCTTGCGTTACTCTCCTTTGTGGATTGTGTTGAGCTATCCTATGTGGATTTACTGTTTACTCTCCTTTGTGGATTGTGTTGAGCTATCCTGTGTGGACTTACTGTTTACTCTCCTTTGTGGATTGTGCTGAGCTATCCTGTGTGGGTGTACGTTTTTCTTTCCTGTGTGGACTGGGTTGTGCTTGGTCTCGGACGTTGGAGCCGAACGGGAATTGATGACTTAGGTATATGTATGGGCATATACCTAAGCCGTGTCAGATGTTACTTCGTGATTGTATCCTTCCTTTGTGGATTATCCTTTGTGGATTTCGGGAGACCTTCGGGGGTCTCGGGGTCCCTACTGAGTAGCTTATACTCACCCCTGCACGGGCTTTGCCCGCACTACGTTGTGTTGGTTGCAGACGACGGACAACACTGATCGTGGTGGAGGCGTGCAGAGCAGGACGGTACCTGGAGGTGGACCACTGGGCGAGACGTACTCGGAGCGGTCAGGTGGACCCGAGGAGCAGTGGAGGATATCTGTACCCACCCTTCAGGTGGTATTTCCAGAGGACGGCTCGACGCTACAGTTTTCCCTTTCAGTTGCTGTTTTTCCTTTCAGTTGTACTTTACTGTTGGGCTTGTATTTCCGGCCCCTTTTACTTTTAGCACAGCTTGTACAGTTTTTACTTAGTGTTTACTTTTCTGATCGCTTACTCTGTGGTGCTTGTTTACTTTTCAAAGGCAATGCCTTCCCTTTTTGTTGGGATTTACGCCTTGGTGCTAGTCGCCAGCCCCTGGCCTATGGAAGGCGGGCTTGGGGTAGTCACGGAACGGGCCCCGAGGGCGGGTCGTGACAATTCTCCCTAACATAGATTCTACACTATAATATTATTATCAATTATAATGGTCAATACATAGTCCCACTATATCTCTCCTGAGTCCCATAAGAGGTTCTTTATACTTCATCCAACAGTATTACCAAAGTCCCACTGGCTTACTTCAGAGTCCCACTAAAGACTTATTCTTCTCCCAGAATCCCACATAGATCTTATAGCTCTCAAGTCACATGAGAAACTTCCTTCTAAGATATCTTTATTCACTATAGATTGATATTATTTTCTTCCCAGATAGGATTTCGAAATCAAACTTTCCTTTGTATCTCTTTAAGAATCTTCAACAACCTTTAGTAAGGTTTGTTGGCCTTGATCAATAATTCTGATCGCATTTGTGATCATTACTCAGTGCAACAATGCTCAGGCAATTCTTTCTTCTTCTGATGAAGACCTGGTCTCAATAAGATTTGTGCCAATTGTTCACACAACCTATTTAATATTATAATATTCAAGAATGATCTTTCACAATATCATCACTATCTCTCTTCTTGGATTCTCAAACACTATAAACTCAGATATAAGATATTCTTTTAATTTTATCTGGATTCAGTCTCAATTCACATTTACTTCATGCATGGATTTCATGGCATCCAAACTTCTTGTTTTGGATATCTCAATGACTTGTTACATGCGCATGTGATTATTCATGATTCCATGCATGCATATTATCTTTATTGTAAACCCAAACACACATAATTCTCTTAAATTAACATTTTAGGTTCAATTTGTGTGGGTCATGATTTTGAACATGTTCTATCAATTCAATTCTTTCCCCCTTATGTGTTCATGGACATGCATGAATGAATGATATCTTCCCTTTCTTCTTTCACAAACACCATCCTCTTATTTTCCTCACTTAATATCACACACACTTTCTTTTATTTGCTTCTTTTAACACCCACAATTATTATTTAGTTTAGGTTCAATATAAGTGTGTGTTTATTCAAACCCGAATGGGTAAGTTCTTAGTGTGTGATATTCTTCTTTCTTCTTCCTTCTTCACATGTGCACACATACTTTGTTCTTATGTTTTCTTTTCATGAACATTAACTCCACCATACATTCACCCTTGTTCTTCTATCTTCTTTCACACACAACCCGAATGGGTGTATGGATGGTGTGTGTGTGAGTTTTCCTTCTTCTTCAAGTAAAGGACATACAACCTGAGTGGGTATATGGGTGGTGTATGTGCCGGATTTTCTTCTCAAGAGGGTAACACTTCTTCTCCAAGGGCAGTGTTTGTGTACACTTTCCCTTTATCAATTCTACTTTTCTTTTCATCATGAAACCAAGGGTTCATGAGTTATTCTTCTTCGTGAAAACCGTAGGGCACATGGGGTCTTCTTCTTCATCCAAGGAGTGTGTGTGGTTTATCTTCACAGAACCAAGAAGATTATTGGTTACAATCTTTATGGAGTACAATAAGGGTGATATTTCACCTATTGTATACTAGTGGGATGCTTATCACAAAGACACACGAGGGTTCTAAAGAACCTATCATGTGCTAGTGAATTTCTTCCATTGAATAGAGGGTGTAGCTTCTTTCACGAACCAAGGTGGATTTTAGTTCTCCTTCATGTAAGGGATGCACAACACTATTTCTTCATATATTAAGGATTCATAGAAACCCCTGCCTTTTGAAAACTAGAGGGTTTCTCATTGTCTCTATTTATTCAGAGAAATAGGAGAACCTTTTTCTATGAATGGAAGCAACATGTTTCGACTCGATGACTCTCCATTTATAGGCGAGGATGCACATTCATATCCGTGGGGTTCAATGATTTGAAATCTTGAGATATCTTCCATTTAAAACTTTCAAAACATGGGTCATGATATTAGGATTATTTCAATTTGTTTCCATACAATGAGGCTCCTTATTTATCAATGAGAACATCACATACATGCATTTATGAAGGCATTTTACCCTTAATCACGAACACCTGAGGTCCATGATGTGGCCTCGCACCTTCGGTTGATTCGAACACATGTGATCTTCTTTATTCGTTACATGCATGCAAACATAGTGGAATTCATGGTATAGTGTTGTTCAGACGATCATTATGCATGGTGGTTTGAGCTTCAATGGTGTCCTGAATAGAGATCTTGGTGGTGTTGCGGTTCTCCAGTTGTACTGCAACGTCGGGTGGATCAGAGGTTGAAGATAATGCAGTTCGTGATCATTGGATGGTATAGGTTTAAATAGAAATGGCATGGATGGATAGAAGACCTTAATTATATCACGGGACATGGGTTGAAGTGTGCGGATGAGATATCTCATGAGATCAGATGGACGACGGAGATTACTCCCACATTTTTAAAAACTTTCCCCACATCAAAACATAGATGCGAGATCCTCGTGGTTTAAGTATCAAGTCGCAACAACCTATTCTCCGAATACGCCCTCTCCTCTCAAGGTATCTCCCTATACCATTTTCATCCTACAGGCACACTTTTTCACCCACTCTATGATCCTCAGGTGTGTTCCTAGTTCCGACTATACACCCTTTCCGTACGGGTTGATCACTGTGTGTTCTCTGTGGGATTATACATGGCCCACGATCCTGACTCATGTAGGGATAGCTTTAAGGCTTCCCTTAGGCACAATTGACCCTCAGCCCCACATGTGCCTATGGTTGAGGACCTCAGCTTTCCCTAATTATTTCACAAAGTATCATAAAAAATGTTAACATAAAATAATATGCATGACCACCTTCAAATTTGTCAAGGCCTCTCCCTCTTATATTTTTCTTCATCCACCATCATTCATTCCTTTCTTTTTAGACCATGAATCCCAAAAATCATCATTACATTCCATTAATCCAATCATGGATGATGCATGGATCATTTCTTCATTCCTCAGGCATTAAAGAATAATTCAAGGCCTTCTTGTTGTGAGGGATGTGTTCTCTATTAACACATATCTTAGACTTTGAGGATCAGCTCAAACAATCATCTTAATTAATTCAAAATATTAATCCAATTAGAAGATATTGGATGGATCTTCTAAAGTCACCATGAAATTAAGTATTGCATGAGGTTATTCAAATGTTGTAACAATGTGTCATTATTTGAAACATTATTTGGAACTTAAGATCAGTTCTACAGTCATCTAATTTGTTATAGAGAATTTCCAAGCATGACATCCAATAAAATTTCATATTGATTCACCAAGTGACATAAGATTTGGAACAAATTCCCCTATTCAATCATCATCACCACTTCATCACTACCTTTCCATACGCATATTAAAACCTTATTGAAAACAAGTGAAACAATATGCTCTACAGAATATAGCTTCAAGAAGTTATAAAGGAGTCTTATCACTACCCCTGTTCTCATACTACCCACAAGTGAAGAATTGTTTTGGTATTCAACGATACTTTGAAGAAGGGATTGGATTGTGTGTTAATTAATAATGACAAAGTCATAGCCTATTCTTCATGGTAGTTGAAATTTCACAAACAAAACTACCCAACACATGATCTTGATTTGGATATAGTGATATTCAATTTGAGAATATGGTGAAATTATATATTGGGGGATAAGTGTGAAATATATATGAATGAAAAATCCTCATGTATATATTCACATAGAAAGAGCTGAATATGATCCAATGAAGACTGTTAGAGCTGATCAAGGACTATGACTACTCAATTCACTACTATCCTGGTAAAGTGAATAAAGTGGAAGAATATCTAAGTTGAAAGGATCCAGTAATTATATACATAGAGGGACTGTGTATTCTTATATTTGAAAAGGATGGACATGGGAATCAAAATGGAAGGTACATCATCAATCCTTTCACAAATGACTTCTTATGTGTCCTTTCTTGAGAAGATAAAGGATCCTAAGGGAAATAATGTGAGAATTGAGAAGAAAGTCGAAACTATAAGAAAAGGAAAATACTTGGAGTTAAATGTTAATGAAGGAGTTATGAGATTTGGGTTAAGACTATGAGAACCATCAAATCCTATGTTAAAGAAGGATCTATTATATGATGAACATAGATAAACCTTCTCCATCCACCAAGGAAGAAAATATATGTATATAGATCTCTGAGAACACTATTTGTGGGACAATATGAAGAATGATATAAAAAAATATACATCAATATGTCTTGTATGTCAGGAAGTGAAATCATAAAGGAAAAAATCAAAGGGGATGACGCATCCATTTCCCATACCTACATGAAAATGAGAAATCATCAACATGGAATTTTTCACTGGGTTTAAAAATTCATAAAGAAGGAATAATTCTATATGGGTTGTGGTGGATTGTATTAAAATTACTTAATAATTAATTGTGATTTAATAGGATTTATCACTGGATCAACTTGAATGGATATAAATAAGAGAAGTGGCGAGGCAGCATGGAGTACCACTATCGATTGTATTTGATCGAGATTCGAGATTCACCTCCATGTTCTGGAAAAGTATTTAACACGCTCTAAATACAGATTTGAACTTCATCACTACTTATAAACCTCAAACTTATGGCCAATCTAATTGGACTATCCGAAAACTTCATGACATTTTGAGAGTGTGCTCAATTAACTTTAAAGGAGGATGGGATCAACACCTTCCTTTGATCAAGTTATATTTGAAGAAAAATTTCCACTCAAGAATAAAAATAGTTCCCTATGAATCCCATTATGCTAAGAGGTGTAGAACACCTACATGTTGGGATGAAATTAGGGAACAAAAACTACTTGGTCCTAAAATGGCTATGAAAATAGTGGAAAAGTTCGATACCGTTCAGTAGTACATCAAGGACACTCGGAGTCAAAAAAAGATCTATGATGACAATAATCGATGAGACCTAGAATTTGATGTTGGATACATGGTATTACTATGTAAATCTACATGGAATAAAGTGATGATTTTTGGGAATGAGAAGAATATTATTCCAAGATACATCAACCCATTTGAGATCTTTGATCATATTAGAGCGATGTCCTACTAACTAACACTACCACCTAACCTATCTGAAGTACACGATGCATTCAATGTATCCCTCTTGAGTATGTACTCACTGGACACCCCAATTTTACATAATACAGAGGTGGTACTATTGGAGAATTATCTTTCTTATGAAGACCATCCAATTATAATATTAGATCTTAGAGACAAATTTCTACAAAATAAAACAATGCACCTTGTTAAATTGCTGTGGATAAACCACAAGTTTGAAGAAGCAATGTGGGAACCAGGGGAGGTGATGGAACAAAGTTAACACCATCTACTTTAGTGAGTGGGATGAAAATTTTGAGGAAGAAATTTCTAGAGGGGGGAAGATTGTAATGACCCTAACATTTATTAATAAAATTTCCCTTGCAATTTAATTAAATGTATTTTTATGTAATATGGTTATAGAAAAAACATTCAATTATTTTATTTTATTATATCTTATTATTTTTAAATGACCATTAATATTCATTACCATTTATAATATATCCATTGAACAATGATCAAATGATTTGTATAAATACAGCACTTTAACAAATCCAATTGACACAAACAAAGGAAGTGATGACCTCAACCCGTAGGACCACACCCTATGAAGCCCATTTATCAAAGAGTACGAGGGAGATAAAATATTTGGGATTTTCCCTTTACCAATCCCATGCTTAGATCTAATAACTTAAGTATGATCAAAACCATTTATGATATAATTTCAATCTTATTGAGATCACTGCCCAAACCATATTCACTGAACCACCCCATTAATGTCCAACCATCACGCACCTTACCCTTATGAAATTTTCTTGTGTATTAAAGGTATATGTATCAACACCCTAGAAATATGAGTATATAAATTATTTTTCATAGAATAATGAATATATTTTCATCATATTATTTTTACTTTATAAATGATTTTTATTTGGATTCAATAATACACAAATAGTAATTTTATCTAATATTAAAATTCAATTAAAGAATTTATTTTGATGAATTTAGGTATTTTTGAAATAAATAATATTTTAATAAAATATTATTATTAAATTATATTTATTAAATATAAATTATCATTTAATATTTATGAAGTCGAATGAAATTTTATAAGTGTTTAAAAACTGTTATTGTCAAAAACCCATATTTCTCAATAAATGTCAGTTCTTATTTTAAAAGTGAGAATAAAAACAATTAGAAAATTATTTAGTTAAAATTTATATTATTTTTTAATAATAACTTCTAAATTATCCAATGGTGAATTTTTCAAAATTTTCTGAGATAGTCGAATTTTTGGGGAAAAACTAAATACCATATAAATATACTTTCTATATTATGACATTATAATAACCCAAAAGTGGTGTAATAAATTCTATAAAAGATATAAAAAACCAAATCCATGTTTTACCTTTAAAATAATGTGATTATATTTTTATTTGGTTAATTTTATAAATCCTTTATCAATCCTCCAAAACCATAAATATATTATAAGTTTTCAAAATCATTTCTTTAAGAGCATGACTCACTTCCACATAATCAAGGGTATTATTTTATTAAGTTTTCCCTATTCTTTATAATATAATTAAAACCAATCCCATTTGGCAGAAACTATGGTAAAACACCATGAGAAGGTTTGTGGTTTTGGTTACTTTATTATATAGAGTCCAAAACCTAAGTTTGAAAAATAATAATGAAATCCCCACTCATATCCTATATAAAACCACCCAATACCCCATTTATCTTCACTAAAAATCCATATATAACGTCTTTAATATTCCATACCCTCTATAGATTCCTCCAAAGGTTCCTAAGCTCTCAATAATCTCCTCCATCTCATTTGGAGTCACACACTCAAGTAAGGGATTTCTCTCTTCTCATTTCAATTCAAGCACCTATTTTATGTTATGTCTCTCAATTTAAATTTTTTCATATTGGGATATGTTATTACATACCCCCTTACTATCCATTTTATTTTTATATAATGATATACCTCTTTCAAACTCATTATTACCTCCCAAGAACCATAATGTAGACCCATTACCATGTCGAAAGTCAGTCTCACCTTCTCTACTTTATCTAAGTTTCTTTATTATTTGATATCTTCTACTTATAATTAATAATATTGGAAAATGTATTTAAATGTCTCTATTAATTTCAATTTTATGTAAAATTTATGATATAACCCTTTTTCTCTCATCAACCCATTTTATGAATTTTTATGTGACATCGTTACATTGCCAAAATTTCATTATGATTTTCCCATTCCAAAACAATTGTGTAGTGAATACCATACCAATTTCCTATTAAGGGTCTGAAACTTCTTACACATATAATTCTTTGACTTGGTACTTACATATATGTATTCCACACTCCTTGATCATGGAATAAAATATTATGATGAATAAATCCATGTTGTAAGATATATGTGGAACACATAATCATGAGAATGAAATGAAAGTGATGGGTGCACCCAATATTATATAGAACTCCAATGCCTTGGGTAATGTTTAGTCTCATAAGACATCATGTTTGGATAGGGGTGAAATTGGTTCCTTTATTATAATTTTTTCCATCATGATCTCTTGAATGTTAGCCTTGACCAATGTTTATGATTCAATTTTTTAAGTTCTTGTAACATTTCCCATGATGCCTTTATGATTATCATGCTATATCATGTATCATTGTTCATGTTTATAATTCCTACTATTTTTATTACCAATTGATATTCATATTGTATAATATTTATTATAATCTTATTTTTTTCCATTTTTATTCCCTTACTGGTCTTTATAGCTTGCCCCTTTCTTATGTATGTCCCCAGGTTATCCCATGCAGTTTTAAGTGTGAGCATGTTAAGGAAGTATTCAATAAAGAGTATGTTTTTCATATTTTAAATTGTTATTTAATTTCCCTAATTACCAAATACACTATAATTATTGACCTTTAAGGTTTTATTAATTGTAATATTATGAAATAAATCAATAATTAATGTGTAATAAAGATCAAGGTTTTCATAGCTATCACACAATTTCTGCACGGTTTGACAAATAGTGTGTACTAACAATGAGACATTAAAAACACGATCCTAATTTTTTGGATCTAATTTGTATTAACTCATAAATGAATCATTTTCCATTAATCTTACCCTAACCCATTTTACACTCCTTATAAACAATGTAGATATCATTCCTGTTGACTCAAGAGCAATTTGTTGGTGATTTTAATTGCATTGGAGTCCCAGATTCCATGGTAAGTGTTCATTAATAGTTGTTTTACTTGGTTTTAATCTTATTAACTCTCTTAAATTCGTGAATATTTTCTATTAAATATAGTTTCATGTTAGGTGATACTAATGATTATAAGATATGGTTGTTTGGTTTAAAGGGAATAAGTTCTAAGGGGTTTTAAAGGAGTTTCAATCTGGTTTGTTGAAGAATTTATGTCACTCTTTATTTTTGCCTAAGGATTTGAGGTAGGTGGATTCTCTATTGAATCATATTGATTTAAAATAGAATTATTTATTTTAAATTTATTTAATTACTTGATTTAATTTATTAAATTTATGTTCAGTTTTTGATGGAAACCCTCTTTAGTGATGGTATGTGAAATTGTAAAAATTAGTGGTTTGGGGAAAGTGAAATTATAATCATAATTTTAAAATGATAATTTTAAAATCGTGTTTAGATTTGATGCATGGAAAATTGGTTGGAATTTATTTTCAACAAAATAATTATTTTATTGAAATGGGTTTTCATTGTTGGGTTGGCACGATATTTTGGCATATATGGTTGGTGTGAGTTCATTTCATTAACATGACCCTAGATAAGGGTCATGTACCATTGGGGGATAATGACATGAGATTGTAGAAGGGAAATGTGCCATTAGAGAAATTGAGATATGGTTACATTTTGAAAATTTGGTAGATCAATGAGAGACCACTCATGAGTATAGAACTTTCACCATAGAATGCATGTGTGAGAGTGTGTGGATCATGTATTGAGTATTACAAATGAAAATGTGAAATAGTTTGTAGACTTGTTTGGTTACTTTATATGTAAAATTATTTTTCCTATAGATTATTTTGGTTGTGATAAAAACTAATTTAAATTATTTAAACAGTTTTATATAAATGTGCTACCTTTCTCTATCCTTGTGTAATGAGTTGGGAAGCCTTTTAAGGGAATACTATTGAGTTTTATTCTCACCCATTTATTGGGCACTTTGGTGAAATTACAAATATAATATTTTATGAATTAGGTAAAGAAAAGTTATCTCATTTCATTAGTGATGCATTGTGATACCATGGGAATGTCTTGAGGAGTTAGACCTTATAGTAGGTTGGGAGTTTCTAAGTTGATGTCTTTAATGCCTTTGAGTTTATTGGTCTTGGTTTCCTCATTATACTCTAATTTAGTTTGATTTGGTTTGTTTGTATTTGAGTTATATTATATTATTATGATGAATCATATAGTGGTTTTTTGGTTATGATTATCTGTTATGGTTGTTTTATTTTCAAAGGGAAAATCATCCCCTAATTATTATGAATCCCTTAACATTAATTTCCAGCCTTTGGTGTCTTGGGGATGTCACCTAAGGCCTAGTAACACATGTCTTTTCTCGAGACAATGGGTGAGGTGTGTGGTTCTACATATACTCTATATAATTATCAATAAGAATCATCTACAAGCTTAAAATCTATATACATATGGGGAATATGTTCATATTTAAGGTCCATGACCTAATGTATAGGGGTCAAGGCTTTGATTTTTTTTTAAATCGAAAATATGTAATAGTAAAACTATAAATATATAAGGTCCATGTACTTTGAAAAATTCGAAACATCAATATCTTAACAAATGGTCCATCAATAAGTAATATTCACGGTACATTAACTATTTTCATTTCTATTTGTCCAACTTGTAATATTCTTATAATATTTATATGTGTGATAATTTCACAATGCTTAAGATAATTACTTTACATTAATTTTCCTACTCATGCATTTTATATAAGTGTGTCCCATATATTTTTTTAATTTATTGAATATTCAAATTCCATGAAATAAAAATATTCCAATGATAACAAATATATGTTCATTTATAAAAATATACTATTGTAGTTTTTCCATAATATGTAATATATTTCAAACAGCTAATGAGTCTATTTCATGATTTTTTTTTGTTAATTTAAATTGATAAATATCATTTATAATGTATCATTATTCCCAAATAATCATTGTTTTGTTCATTTTATTTCAGGGATGAATTGGATCTATAAATTTGATGAAAATAAGAAGAGAACTAAGGGAAGGATCTGAATTTCCTTCTTACCATGACATGAAGTATCAAAACATGACACCTGAAGAATAGAGGATGAAAGTATGAAGAATATGTATATATTCATTCCATGAATACACATTCATGTCATGAATAATATTATATATAATTCCTTGAAGAACACTCATCAAAATTTAGGTAGTTAAGCATTAATAAAGATGTGAATGATCTGTTTAATAATCATTCATAGAATGACTAAAAATTCATGTCACAAATCTGTCAAATCAAATTTTAATTATTTAACTTCAAGGATATCATAGTGTGATTTTTTGGGAGATTTAATGTTCTAAAATAATATTTTTTAATTCACACTATTAAAACAACTTCATTCCATAAACAAGTAGATGTAGGCATCCACTGAAATTCATGTCAACACATGATGTTGTTAAAGGAGCTATCAAGATGTAAAAGTTTGAGTGAAGGAGTTATGGATGGAAATCTACATCATTCACATTGTGGGATTCATATTCACACCATAAACCCATCTTAAATAAAGGAATTAAGCATCCAATTTCTCTTTATCTTCATAGGATTTTATAATTTTTTGATAATGAAAATCCATGTGCAACCTAAATAAATTAAAGTATTACTTTTTTACTTAAAGTCTTTCCAGAGGGTGGATCTATGCCTATAAATAAGAGTGTAGGTTTCTAAAACAAAGGAATTTTTCAAAAAAGAACCAGAATTTCATTTATGTTTCTATACTGGTGTTTAGTTTAATTTTTTTCCTTACCCCCTTATGGATAACATAAGAGGGTATACTATTATTTCAAGGTAATTACAATAAAGGGGGTTTGATAGTATTGAGGTATTTTATATTTAATTTAAATTATTTTGGGTATTTATTGCATAATTAAATTCTTAATTCTATTATATGTATATTCATCCATGACCATTATGTGGTGGGAAAATGAGTTATATAATTAATTCATTTACTAGTAGATGAATTATACAATTAACAATGTATTGGTTATATATGATGATTCAATATTCTTTTGGGACACCCAATTGATAAATTAACTGAAGTACCCCGACCATTTAGAATAGTGGAATTTGGTGTTTTAGGGGGTCTACCATGACCATTAGATTCTTCTAGACTCAATTTTGACAACTCATGCTGATTGATTAACTATTTTATGCAGCAATTATTTATAAACATGGATTTTAAATTTCATAGAATTTTATCATATTTATTGATATTTAAAAATAATTACTAATATAAATATTTTATTTTCAATTATTTTATATTTCCTTCGCATTATATTTTATGTATTGATTATTAGATTTTAACAATATACACCACTTTCTCATGGGATTGATCTCAAACCCACTATTCATATAATATTCTACAATGTATTTGATTTAGTAGTTTTTATTTTATAAATTTTTAAATTGGGTATCCCTATTTGAATTAAAGACACCCTTGGGTTGTATTAAATTCTTGGTGTCGTTTCCAGAGAGAATGTAGCATATTATTTTAATTTTATAGTTATGATAAGTAATTATACATATTTTTCTAGTTTCTTAATTTAGATAATATTTTTCTTTTCCTTTATTTTTATATTCCTTTTATTGAATTTTTATTTTTGGTTGTGATGATAGTGGAAGATATCATCTTGAACAGGAATGAAAAATTTATTAAATATGTTACCAAAATATTTTATTAAATATATTTACTTCAATATTAAATTCGATGATGTTATGAAATACATAGCCAACAACCATACCTTTGCAGCGAAGAATCAAAGATTTATGGACTAGAATTTTATTTCAAAGAGGCTTGTCAAGATATAGATAAATTGGTGAAATGGATCAAGGAAAAAATATGTGACCCATTATAGGAATAAAATAATGATAAATCCTATGTGAAGATTTCCAAGAGCATTGTTGAACAGGAAGCCAATGTCAAGGTAACCAATATCCCTAAAGTTGGTTTTTTTATTTAGAATAAACACTCACTACTATAGTCTTGGATGAAAAATATACATCTTTATAAAATAAAAATATAACGTTTTTCATGAATGGAAATCCTGATAAATACATCTATAGTATCATAGTCTATCCACCTATTGGTTTCTTCCATGAAAAAAAGCCAGGGCTGGACCAAAATAAGAAAATGAAGCCAAATTTTATGCTAAAATAAAAAATGAATAGGGGTTTAATACTATATTTGTAGTGGAATTTATTTTAGATCTAATAGAATAATAAGAAGAAGATTTTGAGTGTGAATATACTAAAATATGAATTGAATATGGAAATTTTAATGAAGAATAATGAGTAGAAGAAAAAAAAGAAGAAGATAAAGATATTTATACTAATATTGTAGAGGTCATCGAAAAATTTGAAAATATTCATCCATTATTTGAAGAGGAATATGAATACTACCAAACCTGAATAGAATATGACCTTATTCTCCTAGAACACATGATGTATATATTTTAGTCACCCCCTAAGAGTTTCAAGATGATTTCAATGATGAGAGGGAAAGAGATACAATGGTGCACTTCAAAGTTATAATTGGTAAAACTCAATATGGTTATAATTATATCATAAAAAAATTATTTAAAAATGGAAATATCAAGCTAAAAAATTATAAAAAAAGAAGCTTTTATGAGGTAATATGAGTTTATTGTTTTCTAAGACCGTGGATTTATTACTTTTATTGGAATTAAAATTTTTTTATATTAGGTTTTTGGTTCATATGCCATATATTTTTTGTATTTATTGAATGGACCTTTTTTTGGTGCGATGTTTATTTTTTTAGGTTTATATTGAGGGATCAATGAGAAATAATTGAAAAATAGGAGATTTATTAAAAGGGGGATGTCTTTGTATGGAAACTAAAAAGGCTGTATAGGATTTACACTATGGAAGGATAGTTAACACCATGAACTATTATAAAATATAATTTGAGTAGAAAATCATTAGAGTTTATAGCCTCACCCATATAACCATGAAAAAATGGGTGAAATTATTTTATTTCTATTTTATGTGAATCTTCTATATTCTTTTCATTTTATTTGTCAGTTTTAAATTGAAATACATGCCCTGCACTTAGATTTCATGACAATTTTTTGATCTAAGAGGCCAAGGAAACATCGGATAACCAAAAATTGATGTTATATTTTTATAGTTGAAATGAATTTGAATTAGTAAAATGGGGGATAAATAGTTTAAGATATGAATTGGGTAATGGATTTAAAAAATTATGATTTTTGGAAATTGGTTGATTTTTTATAAATAAAATTTATTTGACAAAGATTATGCTTTGAATATATAAAATTAATATTAATTGGTTTATTGTTAGTGTAAATTACATGAGTGATTTAATATATTTATATCTTCCATTTCTTGAGTGAATCATATTCCAAATTTCCCATAGTTTCTTGAGCATATTTATTGACAAAGAAAGACAAGTTTATTCAAAAACATACTTTATATCATGTCAAAGATATGATTGTAAAAAATAAATTTTAATATAAATATATAAAATTTAATGTTAAAACCTTAATCCTCGATACCTTCCATTACATTGAATACTACATAGCCCATATAATTCATGAATGGTCTTTTTTAGGGAAGATCCAAATCACAAGACTAATTTATCCATTCTTACCCTATTATTAGTGTTTTTTTGATATTCAATATATATGTGTGGTTTAGGGGTTGTACATGGTGGAGGGGATGCTTCAAATTGAATATAGAGGTTGAGTACTTTCTTGGGTTTGGGGAAGATTCATGATAATTCATTCATTATAATTTATTTTATCATCTTATTGAGGAAAAAGAAATTAAAAAAATGGTTCATGTTATGGGTAGGGAAAAAATCACTATTACATGACCAATAAATTTTTTATATCTATTAAAATTTGTGTCATGAGAAGATAATATGTTGTTGGGTGGTGGATAGAAGAATTTTTCCTAGCCCAAGTTTAAAAAAAATAAATTGAAAGGAAAATATGATGATACATCATTTATTATGATTTTTTGATTCATGGACTTTACTTTGAGTATGGTAAGTGGTTTAAGTGTTACATTATAGGTGAATATTAATTGTGCATATTCATTGGATATCATGTAATGTGTTTATAGTTATCCTACTATTTAAGACTAATTTGATTTATCAATTTATAACTACCTAAATCCTCCTTGTCATTTGATCCAATTGGTGAATCCATTAAGATTTATTCAGATATTTGTCTCTATAATGTAGTTATTTGAGATGAATTAAAATCCTTTAGTAAGGATCATGATTCATGGTATGAGAAAATATAAATATAAATTTATTAGCTCAAGTGATGAGTAAAAAAAATTAATGTGAGGTTGATTATAAGTGGAATGAACTTTGATATTTAATTGAGAAATATATATTAAAGAATGAAATAGTATATTTATTTAAAAGAGAGAAAGTAAAAAACATCATTAACAAGATTTACTTGAAAATTTCGGATTTGGAGAAGTTTTTTTATGATATTCTTGAAAATATATTCCCTATTGTCAATAATTTAATCTTATGGTTTTTAAATTTGAATATTTTTTGGATGGAATTATTTTTTGATATATGTTGAGACACATGCTTACGGAAAATAAATATTCCAAGTGTGGATGGATTTCATAAGTCTATTTCATGTTTTTGTTCATAATTTAATCTGATAAATTCAATTTATAATTTAAAATTATAAATAAATACTCATTGATTTAAACATTTTGTTATAGAGAATCAATAGATCTGACATTTGAAGAAAAAGAAAATGATGTAGAAGGGAAGGAGCTAGAGAGGCTTCATGTAATGGAACAAAGTATCAAAACATAGAACTAAAAGAATAATGGTTAAAAGAATGAAGAAGAATAACTAATTCATGCTGTGAATATATATTCCTGTCATGATTAAATCTAGGAAAATTTACCAGAAGAACCCTCAAGAAATTTAAGATTGTGACCCAATATTCAAGTTGTGAATTATCTTTGTAAGAACAATTCATATCGTGACCAAAAATTCATAACCATAATCTGTCGAGTCAAAGATGATTTGTTTAACCGAAAGAATATATAGGAATGAAAAATGGGGAGATTAATTTTTTTAAAGATTATTTTTTAATACATGTTATGGATATAAGTTCCAAGAATGAACAGGTTGATATAGACATTCACCAAAATTAAAGTCAATATGTCAATCTTAGAGAGGATATTTTAAGACATGATAATGAAGTGAAGGAGTTATGGAGAGAATTATGCATCATTAATTCTACAATATACGATTTCATGTTGTGAATCCCTCATTAATCGTAGAATTAATGATCTTATTTCTCCTTATCTTTAGTATATTTTATTCTCCTTTGATTGTGGACTTCTGTGTGTTACCCAAAATAATTCAATTATTATATTCTAACTCAATTTCTATACTGATGGTAGATCTATGCCAATAAATAGGATGGTATGATTCTATTGTAATGGAATTGATCAAAGGAGATCTATACCTTATACTATGCCACTGTGGATTTTGGGATGCTACTCTGTAGTTTTGGATTTTTATTTTCTTACCCACTTATGGATAACATGATGGGGTTGACCATTATGCTAAGGTGATTAAAATTAAAATGGATTGATTTTATTGAGGTCTTTTATTCTTAAATATAACTAATTTGGTTTGTTCCAATATACTTCATTTCTAAATGATATTATATGACTGTTCACACTTGAACATTTTTTGACGGGTGAGGGGGTGATATAATTAACACATTAACTTATTAATGGCTTCTACCATTACTATTGGATTGGTTAAAAATTATGTTTCATATGGTTTCATTTCACCAAATAGTTAAAATAACTAAAGTATCATGACCTTTTAGAAATGGGAAATTTAGCGATTTGAGGGTGACTACCATTCCCAATGGATACTCCTAGACATTATTTTGACATATAATGAATTTTAATTAACCATTTTATACCTCAATACATCATGAATAAAGTTTTAAATTTTTTTATCAAGTTTTTTATTTCTTGAAATCTAATAATCATCATCATTCTATATATTAAATTTTTATATAGTTTGGATTTCATTAACTTCAATGTTTAGGTATTGGTTGTTATATTATCATATTCCAAATGATTTCTTTATGGGATTGATGTCCAAATCACCATTAATATCCAAATTTTTAGTGGTTTAGAGTTTATTGGTTCCAATTTTATAATTTTTTAAATTTAGCATCCCAATTGGAATTAAAGATACCCTCAAATGGTATTAACAACCAAGAAAAATACCTAATATATTATATTTTATACATAATATATGATACATATGAAATTTATTTAATTTTTTTTATAAAAATAATAATAAATTTAAGAATAATTATAATGATAAAAAATAATAATAAGAATTGAATCCATAAATAATAAGAAATTACCAACTGATATGAGGAATTTTTTTTAAAAAAAATAAGTAAATCAAAGTGATACGGTATATATAATTGATAAATCATACAAATAAAATTGGTAATGATCCACTAAATACTAATTATATCACCAATATCATTATTGTAGTCCTCGATATCATGAGAACTTATATCATTAAGAATAATAAATTAATTAATTATTGAACCTTTGATACAAAATCCCTAAAATCAACATATCTAGTATAATTATCACTAAATGGTGATATGATTCTAAAACAATAAGAAACAAGGTAAAAACCACAAAATCCATGAACATGAACCTATTATAGGTGAATAACCCATTTATTAAACCCAATAAACTATAAATTTAATCCCCAAAATATGTAATTAAAGAAAAAAATCACTAAGTGACATACATAATCATTAATATTAGGTACAAATAATCAACCAAACTTATGAGGAATTTTCTAGCCAGTACTTAAATACGAATAATGAATATGATGTAATTCCACCATGATTTGTTTAAACTATAAATAAAAAACACAAATGAAGTTACTCAAACTAGAGAAGAATTTTGTAGAATAATGGAGCAGAATAAGAGAAGGTTTCCTCAGATCAAAAATCATTTCCCATAAATATATTCAAATCAATGGGGGAAGGAGGAATATTATAGGGAGATAATTGTTAATAGAGACAAAAATAATCCCTTACAGTGCCTCTCATAAATAATACTAGATCGGGGAAACTATAATTTAATAAATATACCTTTATTAAAGTAACTGAGTTAGAAAACACAAGGTATTTATTATATCCCGATAGACTATATATTGGTTTATTAGATGTTGAGTGTAAGAAAACCGACCACCCAATTCCAAAAATTACGGGTAAGCACCATTGGTTACTTCACCGAGTATACATTGGAAGCCTATTAATTACCTAGTGACTGTAAGAATACACTTCTAAATTCTATGAAATTAGTAAAACCCCCTTATAATAGGGTAAAAAATTTCCATCTCATATTAAAAAATAAACATACTCTATTTGTACATTTCAAATTTTTTTAAAAACTCATCCCCCGATAAAAATTCCAAAAATAACACTACCTATAGTTTATTTAGATTCTTTCCCTTCTCTAAATTCACAGATACCCAATGACACAGATTATTTCAAACTCTCCACCAATGATATATTCTTCTGAAAAATCTTGCTCATTCATTAATCTATAAGTTTTTACTTATCAAAAACTTTAATAATTATAAAAAAACCATGGTTTGTCCCCGAACACCCATCAAGATTCAGTTATTTGACACCAACACATGATTACACTATTTAATTAGCGTATCTCTACATGAGCATTCACTAATATTCCAAAAAATTTCTTTATAACTTCAATTACATCAAGAGGATCATCATTTTTCAAAATCATCCATCCAGACTATCATAAAACTATTTAATTCAGGTAATAACCATACTTATTACCACTATCTTATAATAAGGCATTACATAAAAACATTCATTATTCCCAATATACTGACTACCAATCTATAATTGGCCTTATGAAAGTCCACTCAATAAGGAAAAACCATTACAACTCATCTCACCCAATAGTGTTTCTTGAGAATAGAATCACCTACTTCAAACTCACCCAATTTATCTAATAAACTAATAAATAATATCTCATAAAAATCCCAATCAATATTATAAAAATCCATTTTATAAGAATCATTATGCCTCTATATTGAATATATTATAAAATAAACATCATAAAAGAATAATGGAGCCCAAATCAAAGTATTGGTTACTAGTTTCGAAAACCAATTCACAAACATTTAAATAATTGAACACTCACATAGGTTTTCTTAAAACCAATCCTATGGAGTTCAAGGTTTTTCAATCAAATCCATAAAATATAATTTCTCTACCCTTACTGATCATTTTCCCAATAAATGTATTGGTTTAAAAAAATATTTCAATATAAAATTACATAAATATTTTCCTTTTATTTCTCAAGACATGAATATCCTAATTATTTTTCAATGTTAACAATTTTATGAGAAATCACTTTGTAATTTTTTTAAAACACAATGTATAATCATACAAAATTTTGTTTTAAAAATTTGTGGTCTCTAAAAAATACCAATTTTATTTTGAAACCACCATATCCATAAGAAATTAATGTGTGGTTGGATTTCATTTTCTTTATCATTATAAAAATAAATAGAAAGGGGTTTTTTTCACTATAGAGTGGAGGGATGTGCAAGATATTATTAGACATTTATTTAATGAAGTTAACCTCCACTAAAATAAATATATGACACCTAAAATTATAATAAAAATTTATGCACCCATTTAATTATAGATATTGTGAGATGTAGTAAATTATGTTATCCACCCATTATTTTAGTGATATATCATTTACCCTTTTTCTAATTAAAAATATCCTATGTCAATGGTCATGTTGTTCTAAATCATCATTGAATCATTTTTATATGGGAAAATGTGATATAAATTATTCATTTTTATGGGTCATATATTGAAAATTTTCTCCCACCATATGTATTGAAATAATATTTAGAGAAGAACTATTTTTATTGGAATCAGAGATGTAGTGTATGGAACTGATCTGTGCATATTAGTTCCATGAAGAGTTTCATTTCCCACTACCATTTTGGAATATGAATATTAGGGTTATCCATCCATACAAAGTTAAGATTTTTTATTGAAAATAAGAAATAGGGTACCAAGTCCCAAACCAGTAATAGGGGTCTAAAAAGTAAAGGATGAGGGAATCAACTCATATAAGATTAACACACTCAGGGGGAAAGAATCCTATACTATTAAATATGATACAAGATTTATTTGGATTAGCCCAAGAAGTTAGGAAGTCAAAAAACGTGTTTCCCTGTTTCCATGTGTGAGTAATATTTGTACCACTATTTATAAAACACCTCCACTTATGAAATACATACAATATTTCCTATAGAGCATATGAAACACCTTGGATTGATCTAAGTAGAATTGAGGAGTTTGTTTCCACCCAATCTAAATTAAACACGTGAGAGTGACATGAATCCAACCCTTTGAGCCTAGTATTTTCTTCTTCATTTAGAGAGTACTATAACCATGGAAATAATACACACTAAAAGAAAATAAAATTGAACCTTCCTAATCACAAACAAACCCTCCTCCTTATATGAAACTATTCATTCATGAACAATCATTATTAAATTTAAGCCCTCTTTCAGGAGGAACCCATTGCACCCAACAACCCTACAGAGATGGCATATGAAGAATAAAACCAAGACCCCTAAAAGAAACAATCCATCATAAGGAAGGAGGAATATACCCTCTACATGAATAAAGGAACCATTTTAATTCCAAGGTCCTAGATTAGACCTTTGAAGCTAGATGAGAACTGAAAATTCCTTCATGAATAGCCTTGTTTTGATCATTCCAAATAATCCAACACCCTATAACTAAAATAATTGACCTCGCCTTTCATTCACGATAATTATAATTTGATCCAATAAACTAAAAGTGAAGAAAATAATCACTAGATATTCCCTTTATATCTCACACATTGAATATACTAAAATAATTCCATATCAAGGAAGACCATTCACCTTCAAAGAAGATATGATAGTCTATATATTCCTTAGGGGAACAAAATAAAACAAACTTTTAAATGATTGATACCCCCTTATGCCTCACCCCCTGATCCATGGGAATCACCTAGTTGTGGGTGCACAAAATATAAAATTTAATGTTTGATGGAATTTCATTACACCATAAAATACCACCCCATGCATCATGGCCAACATCTGCATGAAAAAATGTTTTTATTAATTAAATAAGAAAAAAAATACCAGGAACCAATGAAAATAAAAATGTATGGTTTTGTGGTGATCAAAATATTTTTGAAGATCTCATGTTGTCTGGGGTTGAGAATAGCTTGGGTAAAGGAGGCAAAGCTGGTGGCTTTCAAAAAGGATATCTCAGGCACCTAACATCAAGGGAAACACAAAACAGACCCCACACAACTATTGAACCAAAAGTTATTTGATACATCCCCAAATATCCACCGTGAGTTTTGTTGGATAGTGTGGATGTTCCATTAGATTGAGTACCAAAGCATGGAATATCTTAAACCAGTATCACCAACATGTTTCTCTTTTTTTTTGTTGCTTATCTATTGTTCTTGATATCTATAATTATAGTTTGGATTAATTATTTCAACATTAATTAATTATTTTAGTTTGGATCAATTATTTTTTAAAAATAATAAAAATCATTGGTGCTCCCCTATTAAATTACTCGTATTAAAATTCCTTAAATTTGTTGTATTTTTTTACTTTATTTTATTTTTTATTTCCAATAAATTTATAACTGTTATGAATATAAGTGTGGTATAAAAAAAATAATTTTTTCTTCTTCTTATCCATGATTCCTCTTACTCATGAGACATTTCATTACCTCCTCAACTAATCTCATCAGTTCTTAAAATATAATTTTACAACATTTGGTATCAGAGTGACTATTTTTATTCAAAAATATATTTATTATGAGTCTATGGTAAGTACCTCCCATCAAGAAACAAATGATAGAAATAATATGATGTTCTATTACCTGAAACATACACTATCTAGTTACACCACTCGAGAGATCAAGATAAATGCTATTATTGAGGTCATTGGAGTCTGGTATATAGTCATACTAATGGACAAGGTAGTCATTGAGAAGAATAATGACAATGTAACATTAGTTCTTCTACTCCAAGAATTCGTAGAAGATAATATTTTTCAAGTTACAAAAAAACCCACAAAGGATGTGTGGGATATACTGATGTTACAAATTTTTAGAGAAAATTGTTTCAAGAATTCATGATTACAAACCCTTTATAACGACTTTGGAATCTAACGCATAAATAAGGGGGATTCCATCAATGAGTTCTTTAGTAATATAAGAACCATTGAATTAAGGATTAGAATTATTGGTTCCACTATATCATATGCCTTAAATTTTATGAAATTACTCAATTACATACATGAAAAATATTACTAGGTCATTAATGAAGTTGAGTAATTTTTCATCATTGATAAAATTCCTTTTGAAGATGAGATTAGCCATGTAAAAGCTTACAAGTAGTAGGAACACATCCAAATAAATATTATAAATAATGATAATCTACATATTCTCACTCCCCCTAAGTAGAAACTGAGACATAAGGGTAGTAGATATGTTTCATCATTTGGAGAAAGATCATGAACCCATGATAGAGGAGGCTAAGGTAGGGGCCAAGGTCAAGGTAGGAACCACTTTAATTGTGGAAGCAACCATAATAGTACATCATGTTAGGGTTTTATATATGGTACCGCTACACACAATAAATATAAAAGTCACATTAATTGTTTTAACTATGATAGAATGTGACACCATGCATCTATGTGTAGAAGAATGTGGCATGATTAATAATAATACCTCACTCATGTCATCAATAACAATCCATCCTTGAGGATTTCTGTGTCTCTTGATGAGGATTTGATTAGGAAGGATTGGTGTGAAATTGTTATCCTCAATGTAGTTAGTGGTGTTCCAGAGCAGTAAAACATAGAAGAATAACTTTACTATACTAATGTAACACTGAAAAAATTTATTTTAAAAGAATACCATGATCTATATCTTTCCTAACATTCAACACCGAGAATTAAGAGAATTATGATATATTATAAAAATATTATTATTTAAATGAGACCATTATAAACTAGATATTTAATTAAAGGGTATGAATATGAGTAATAAAATTATGAAATATATGTATAATAGTTCAAATCAATACAAATTCATTGAATAATTATTATGAAATATTCACTCATTTTTTGTGTAGTCATTTAAACTTTAAGCATATTTTTCTTCAAAAAATTCTTTATTACAGTTTTTGTATGAATATTATAATTATTTACTTCCAATTTTATAAATATAATTTTAAAAAATTAATATCAATTTTGAAATCATTATTTCAATATTATATTATGGGGAATTTTTGGGTATTTTTCTAAATGATTTATTTTTTAGTGAAGAGTGAACAACATTGATTTTTATAAAACTATCATTTTTTTCTATGAATCAAGTAATTTTAAAATTAAATTTTTATTTTAATTTGGTTTTAAATTAAAATAAGATCCTTTTTATTTAACATAATATAAATAATTCCATAAGAATCAATATTATATTATATTTTTGTATAAGTTAATTTTTAGGCTTAAAAACAAGTTTTTCTAAAAACTGCATTTCATTGAGAAATTATATTATAATTGATTCACTACACTTCTTGGAATTGAATATTGAAAAATGGAATCCATGTTTTGAATCAAGAGGATCAAATTTGGTAAATAGGTCATTTATTTATTTTTCATTTTGAATAGTAATCATGGTAAACATTTGTCACTTCAGGAAGGGTAAATAGGGTAATTAAGGTTTAAAATAATGTGATAAGGTTTTAACATAAACATAAAACCTGAATTATTTATATTTTATGAGTTTAGTTTGACCATCCACATCCAATATTCAATGATATGAAAATTATGGTTTTTTTCTATATTATAATATCCTTAATATTATTTTAAGTAAGTAATTAATATAAAATTTTATACTCACTATTTTAATATCTCAGATATTTTATAATAAGGATAAAAATATGTTATGTTTAGTTATATATTTTTATTTAAATTATTAATTAATATTTTTATCATGTTAATTTATTTATTCTTTTATTTATTATTTAATTACCTTTAATGCTTATACAATGATGACGGAATTCTTTTCCAAGTAGTGGAAAAATAAATTTAATTAATTTAAAAAAATATTAAAAGTAAAGTATTTTGGATGAATTAAAATTAAAAATGAATTTTATAGTTAATATTAATGTATTATTAGTGGTAAAATATATTATATTCAAATTTATTTTCTTTTTGATGGATATAAAGTCAAATTAACTGAATAGTTCAAAAAATAATTTTAATAGAATATTATGTTAAATATATTTTATTAAATTATTTAAAAATAATCAATATATTTAAATGGAAAAAATATGATAAAAAATGTTCTAAAAATATTGTCCATTTTCTATTTTTGGGTCAATTGTAACATATAAGTAAAATAATTATTTTTTAAGATTGAAAAATTTATTACCCTAGTTAAGGTCAAAATTGGTTAACAATGGGGTTAAAACGAAAGATAAGATTTAAAATAGCACATAAACCTACAAAAATTTTATTATTTAAAGGGAATTAAAATTTATACTAAATTTTATTGTATATTATAGCCACATGTTTCTTCTTTCACATGAAAATGAATATATTATATTAAAATGTTTTTATTAATTCCATGTGTGTCATTTCCTTCACTATAAATGGTTACGGACATGGACCACATATTTTGAAAAAAACCTATGAAATACTCTTTTAAACATCAATATAAAAGTTATAGAGGTTTTTTTCATCCCTAGAGACCATCCTTAGGGTCTTTAAAGGGAGATACAAGGGAGCTATTTCAATGAAGAGTTAATCATGTTCACCGAAAAATTTGATATATTTACTTATTTTACCATAATAAATTATGTAGAAACCTTTAAAATATAATAAAAATAGAAACTCCCATATTATTATATATTATTATGTTGATTTATTAATATTTTTTTACATCCATCTCCAAAAAATGGGAAACAAAACCAACGCTCATGTGTACCCCAAACAGCCAACTCACCAACCGATGTAGTTTTCTTTCCACAAATACCTCAGATTAAGATTTATAATTATATAAAAAATTAATATATATACTATTAATATTAAATATCTATTATTTTTAAAAATTATATTTCATTTTCCTTCTTAACCTTCATCCTGTTAAATATGACATCACTCATGCGTACGTGTGGACTACCACCTCTAAAAAAAGACGTGATTCATTTTTCATGTCCACCATTCATGGATGACTATAAATACATATATAATGAATATATATGATATTAAAATCATTATTAACAATCTAGGGATAATTTAACCCTGATAAAAATGTAGGTAAGGAAACTACCGAACCAAAACTTACATGAAAAACGTGAGAGGTAACACACAAAAATGAGGACTTTATAAATTAATTATTAATAAAATTGTGTTAAAATGTTATAAGTACATCATATATGATATCATAAGTATTTATATGGTTATATTATAGAGATATAATATATTTAAATTTTTTATATATTAGGTTTAAATCACATACAAAGCATGTCAGACCATAGGTAAGAGTTTCTTTAACAATCTCCTTCTTATATGAGATTGTTAATATTTAAGTTTCTATTGGTGGGATTATATGAGATTTATATCATAAAGTAAATAAATTTTATTCTCCTATATTTAATTCTTCAAATCAAAAGTTTTCCATTCATTCTCCCCTATTTAAGTACTTTAGAGACCCAAAAAATGTTTTTAAATAAAACTCGCGTTGTTTTTATATTCATCCATGAATAATTTTATTCCATGCCCATATTTTCTTTAAAATGATTTCAAGTATATTTTTTCTATAATAAAATGATTTATTTAATTTATTTTTATAATTTTTTTACTTTTTATAATTTTTTTAAAAGGTATCTTATTTTTATTTTCCAAACGAGTTACTTTTTACCAAAGGTGAGAGCATAATCATTATTTTAACATAAAACCCATGAAAAGATCATCCCACCATCATTAATACAAATTTATGTGAGGAATAATTTATATTAATTCATATATAATTCAATGGAAAACTTTTTTCCTAATATTTTGGAAATTTTTATATTCTAAATAATTTATTTGAAAATAAAAATGGAATTTTCCTTGAGAAAATTTCCATTAATATTTTTAATGGGTTTTGATATATATCAATATCCTATAATTAATATTATCATTTTCAAGGATAAAATATAATTATATATCCCAAAATATTTATCTAGACAATTTATGATTAGTTTGACTGGGGAAAGTATTGAAATTATATTTGCTAGTACGAACAATGATTTATTATTAAGGCATGATTATCATGTTGTACTATTTATTCAAATGATTAATGGATCTTAATTATTAAGTGATGTATTGGGAGTAAAATTACATATCCCATTGATTCATATATAGGTCTCATGTGCCAAAAAATGTTGGGTATTTGGCTAAAGCCTTACCCATTATGTAATATTCCTTAACAAGAGGCCTCAACGGTTTTTTTAAGATGTATACCATTATGAATTTCATCATTATGAAATAAATTATTGATGTCTATATTATTATTAAAATAGTTATAATAACCATGGTTAAATTTTAGGATCATGTGATTACTTATATGACATTATTTTTCCATCATGTACTCCTTCCATATTATCCATGCCTTATTTATTCTATGATAGTGTTTTTTATATGCATCCCATTATTGAGAATATAAGCTCACACATTTCTTATGTTTTCTTTCACTAGGATACCAGTGATTGTACTATGATTTATATGAAAATAAATTCTAGAGGTAATTTTAATATACTCAAAGAAAATATTATGTTGAAATATATGCTTTCAAATGTAATATGAGATTCAATCATGTATCTAGTTTACCAATAATATTAAACTAATCAATCTCTTAGGATAAAATCTCTTTTATATAGTGAAAATGTACTAATTTAAGCATCGAATCAAGGATACTCGGTTCATGGTATTTACAAATATGTTTAGAGGAAGTTTATTAGAAACCATGTGAACTAGATTTTAGAAAACATAGATTATGGTACATAACCCTATGATATAATTTGAGGAAAAATTTAATTATAAGATATATCTGTAAATATGTTTTGGTAAGTTATAAATTATGTGGTTTTCCTAAAAATAAATCATTTTCTGGATACTACATGTGTACATGGTTTTGGAACACATTCATCTAGAATTAATAAACCCAAAATGAGTTGGTTGAGTATATCTCGACCATCATTCTGGTGTAAGGTGAATGAGACGTTACTTCGAAACTTGTTTAACATACCCAAGGGATATACTTGGGATAATTCAAATTTAATTATTGTCTATTATATTGGATTTTAATAGATAATAACCATGAATGTACTAGGTTAAACCAAAGTGTCATATATTACAAATAAAGAGTAAATATTTAGATATCCTATAAATTATTTTCATGAATATATGAATTACCACTATGATTATTATTACTGACAATATTATTTTTGGTTTCAATAAATGGATGGAACTATAAATAACCATTTTAATGTTGAATATGATAGAAAATATAATAATTTTCCACATGAGAAACCAAATGTTTTGGGAGATGTAATAAGAAATATTTTGATTATTCCTAACCATCTATATTGATTATGATTAACAACATAAAAATAAGCATGTTTTTGAATGAACCTAATAAGATAAAAAATTATTTTCACGAAGAGAATGTATTAATGAATATTTGGTTTCTTATATGTTAATAATGTGGGAATAAACACCTAGAAAAATGTATTTAAGTTATGTGAGAATGTTTTATGTGTGTAAAAGAAAGGCAATGAACAAAAAATTTAAGGGTAAAATGAAGAGTTCGATATAGGGAAATGAGGTTCATATTAAGGTTCCATGTATAGTTAAATGTATTATGTGTTGAGAATTTGGGTAATATCCAAGTCAATTACATAATCTAAGGGATGTCACCTAGACCAAGGAAGGGACTATGCTATGGAAATCATTGTTGTAGCATGAATGAAGTGTTTTTGTATTGGTATTCTAGAATTATATTTTAGAAGTATTTTTTTAAATGATATTTTAGTTATAAGAATCATTAAACATTTAATGATTATTCTATAGTAGTTTTTCTTAAGGATTTTAAAACATATATTTAATGGTACTGATATATTAGAAAAGTGACTTAGTGGTAACATGATACTTTTTTGGAAAATACTTGATTGAGGGATAAATAACCCTTAATATATGCTTCATGTTGAGATAATAATGTTTAGATGGGATAAATAGGTGACTCATATTGATAATGTAAATCATATAGTATTGATGACCTTGGAATTTATTAGTGATTTGATGAATTTTTTAATGTTATCATTGATGAAGGTTACAATTTTTTTGGATTTGTGGATTATATTCTATAGTCTATGATGTTATTTTTAAAATAAGTGTAAATTTAAATTTTTGAACCATATATTTTTTCATTAGGGTTTTATGGTGATTTAGGTTATTATCATGTTTTAATATAATACATAAACCAGTTATTAACATGTTTGTTATGTGAAATTATGAATTCATTCATGTTGTTTGGGGATATATGTTACAGTTTATATTAGAAAAATATTTGTAATAAAATAGCATATATTTATAGGTTTTTAATTGATTCAGACATATTTTGGTGGTTTCTTTAGGTTAGCTACTTCTGGAATGGTTTAATATGAACATTGGGCATTGTTGATATGGTTTTAGAGATAAATGTATTATTTCATAATATGAATATTTATCCCTTTTGGATAACCTATGTTAATTAATTTGGTTTTGGTAAAATTTTAGAGATAGAATGAATTTATTTTCATTCTATTATGTAACTTATAGTCCCTTAAAATATAATTATAGTTCCCCAATCATGAATAATTCATAATGAATATTCATTTCTTTGAGTAAGGGAGAATGTGGAAAGTGACTGAATAAAAAATAGAGTATGAAATTATGCTTATGAAATGGAATAAAATCAATTATGTATAATTTATCATGTATTATATTATGATAGCAAAATAATCCTCCATAATTATAAAAAGTATCATGAAATAAAAATGTTATTCTTATACCTTTATTTCTGAGGAATTGATGGCCTTTTATCCACCCACTAATTTTTGGTTTTATGGTCATTAACATTTTCATGAGCGTATTCTCTATCAATATATTTCATCCATTAGACATTATAATTATCCTTCATGTTTATAATTTAAATTCACAAAAATGATATTAGTATCTGGGAACCCAATAATATTTTATTTTAGGAAATATTTAAATTTCTCAGTTTCTTTTTTTACAAGAAGTATTATTATCCCTTTGTATGATGTGGGTTTTCAAGAAAGGTATTTTCAAATAGTGAACCTTTTATGAAAAAGATAAAATTGAGAGGATGCACTTTATTTAAATGAGATATAATGTAACAACCAAAAATTATATTTTAATATAATAGTATTCTCAATTGATTTTTTAATATTCAAGACCGAGCTTTAAGAGAATTATGATATGTTATAAAAATATTAATATTAAAATCTGAGCATTATAACTATGGTGTTTAATTAGTGGGTGTGAATATGTGTATCCAAATTATGAAATATATATATATATATAATAGTGATAATAAATACAAATTTATTGATTAATTCTTATGAAATAAGAACTTGTTTTTTAGTGGAGACATTTTATACTCAAAAAATATTTTTTCTTCAATAATGGAATTTATTAAATTATTTGTGTAGAAATTATAAATAATTTATTCCAAATTTATAAAAATCATTTTAAAAATGAATATATTTTTTTAAATCAACATTTCAATGTTTTCTTATTTTTATTTTTTGGGTTTCTTTTGAAAAATGTCAATTTTTCAGTGAATTGTGAAAAATAATGATTTTGGTGAAAATTTTAATTTTTTATTTAAACCAAGTAATTTAAAAAGAATATTTATATTTATGATTTTTTTAAAATAAAATAAGTTCCATTTTATTTAATATAATCTAAATAATTTTATATTAATCAAAAATATATTTTATTTTGGTATAAGTTCATTTTAGGCTTATAAACACATTTTTCTAAAAACATTTTTCCCTGGGCATTTATATTAAAATTTATTTCTTATAATTATAGGAATTGAAACATGAAAAATGAATTCCATATTTGGAATCATCACCATAAAATTTGGTAAATTGGTTCTTTTTAATTTTGGTCACTATGAATAGTAATCATGGTAAATATTTGTTACCTTGGTTATGTTAAATTGGATAATTAATGTTCAAAATACCATGAAAAGGATCCAAAAGATATATAACACTTTATTTATTTCAATTATATAAGTTTAGTTTGAAAATCATCAACCAATATTTTATGATATGGATTTTTTCCATTTATCATTAATAGTGACCTTAATATTATTTTACATAAAGAATAATTCCAAAACATCACTCACTTTGATTTAATATATATAATTTTTTTCATAAGGGTAAAATAGGATATTTTTGTTTCTAAGTAGTTATTTGAAACTTGAATTTAATTTTTTATCATGGTAATTTACTATTAGTTTTGGGTAATTATAAAATTACCTTAAACTCTTATACAACACTGGCACTTTTCTTGTGAAAGTAGTAGGAAAATAAAAGTAAATAATTTTAAAAAAATTAAAAATAATTAATTTTGGATCAATTATAGTTCTACACTAATTTTATAGTTAATAATAATTTATAATATATTTTTGAAATGGATTATATTCAAATTTAATTATTTTTATGATATATTCAAATTCAAATTCTGTAAAAACTTTTTGAAACGACTTTAATAGTATTTTTTGTTAAATATATTTTATAATATTATTTCAAAACAATAAAACTATTCCAAGAGTAAAATTAGGATTAAAAATGGTCTAAAATATCTTCCATTTTTTTATGAGCCAATTTTTACCTTATAAGTAAAATTATAACCCATTATGATTGAAAGTCACTATAGTTGTTAAGGTTAGAATTGGTTAATAAAGGGGAAATGCTACAAGATAGGGTTTAAAATACTATTGAAATCTATTTTTTATATTGAATTTATTAATAATATATCATATATTATATTCAAATTTATTTCCATATGGTTTTACTTTCACATGAAATTGATTTTATTATATTTAAATATTTTTTATAATTACTTGTGTGTCCTTTCCTTCACTATAATAAGTCAATACCTCTCCTCTATTATTTACACCATCATGAGCCACATAGATACGAAAAAAATGAAAAAACCTCATCTTAGAATAATTATCCAATTTATAGATGTTTTTTTCAAAAAATATAAAACTATTGTCCATATAGGGAGATTTAAAGGATCTCTTTTAAGGAAGAGTTAATCATCTTCATCAAACACATTCAACTTTTCTTCTTCTTTTACAATCTAAAATTTTGTTTAAACAATTAAAATATAATAAAAACCTCATATCCCATATAATTTTATGTTATAATTTTTATGTAATAATATTATCCATATAATTATCCATCAAATTGGAAACAAAATCATATCTCTTGTGTACGATGGACAACCGCCTCACAAACCAAGGTAATTTATCTTCCATCACTGCCTAACTAGGATAGTCATATCAATTTAGCTAATGAATATATTTATGATACTTATAATATAATTATTATTCTGGAAATATAATATATAATTTAACTTATTACAATTACACAAATTAAAAAATGATAACTTTTCTCATGCATACCTGTCGATTGAAGCATAAGAAAGAATCAAGGACTAAAAATACTGAACGAAAACTTAAATTAAAAATGTGACAGTTAACACTACGAAACAATTATTTTTATATAGATTTTTTAGTAAATATGTGTTTAAATGTAATAATTAGATAATATATGGTATTATTTTTATGTATATTATTCTATTATATAAGAATAATAATTTTAAATTTATCATATAGGAGGTTAAAATCACTTAAAAAGCATGCGAGACTTGAAATAAGAGATCATTTCTATATTAAGCCCAATATATTTCCTTCTCCTCCAGTTAATTGTATAAATTTAAATTTTTATTTTATTTTTCTCTCTTCAAGTACTCAAAAGACCGAAAAAATATTTTCAAGGAAAATTAACTTTTTTTTCCATTTAGTTACAAATATTTTTACTCCTTGTCCATATTTTCATTAGATATTTTCAAGAATGGTTTTAATATTCTATAATTATTTTTTAATTCTATTTTTGACCCTTGTCTTAATTTTTACAAAATGGTTTGATATGATGTTTCTTTTCTTTTTCTAAATGATGGACTTTTTATTGAAGGTGTGAATGGAATATTTATATTAACATACAATTCCTGATAAACACTTCCCATCACTATGAATACTATTTTAATTAATGAATTCATTTCCAGTTTTTTTGGTTCATTCCAATGAAAAAATTTTCCCTGCTATTTTTGAAATTTTTAGATATTATATAATATATTAAAAAAGGAATAATAATTATTCTTTATGAGATTTTATAATAATATTTTTAAAAAAATTTCATCTATGCCAATATAATTTAGGGAATATTATGTTTACTAAGGATATTATCTAATGATACCATCCACTATATTTATTTTGATGGTTTATGATTAGTTTGATAGGGGAAAGTATTCACATTTCTCATGCTAGTATAGAAAATGATTTATTATTAAGGAATGTTGATTATATTGTATTATTTATTAAAATGATTAATGAATTTGTATTATTATGTGAGTGGTTGAGCCCAAAATTATATAACCCATCAAATAAATTATAGGCATCATAATACAAAATAAGTTGGGATTTTTTTCAAGGCCTTACCCATTATGTATGATGTTTTAGCATGAGTCCACAATGATAAGTTTAAGATATAAAAAATTATACATTACATAATTATGAAATCATTTATTGATATCCATGTGATTATTTTAATCATTAGAATATACATGGATATGCTTCAAGCTCATGAGATTATTTATATGGTATTATTTGATCATCATTTATTCCTCCCACATTACTCATTCCATACTTATTCCACGATATAATCTAATGTATGAATTTACTTTTGAGCATATTAGAACATTGATTTTTTATGTTTCTTTGCCTAAATATGCCAGGACGTTTAATACGATATATATAAAAGAATATTCTATAGGAAATAATTATTTTCTCAAAGAACAAATTATGTTTCATTTTATGTTTTCAAATGTAATGTGAGAATCAAGAGTGTAACTTATTTATGAATACAAATAAACTTATTCATTATTTGGGATGGGATATCTTGTATCTACTATGAATGTAATAAAGTAACTATTTTCATAGGTATACTTTGGTTGGTGTCTTTAAAATCATCATATAGTTCCTAGATAATGGCGCAAATAATCACATGATGGGCCACTGAGAAATGTTTCATGATTTAGATGAAAACATATCCAGTAAGGTGTATTTTGGAGAAGGATCTTCCATAAATATCATGGGAATATAATATTTCATGTTATTATAAAATAATAGAGATAAACAAATTCTTATGAAGGTATACTACATTCATAGACTTTGTAACAAAATTCTAAGCCTTGGGAAGGTGACAAAAGATGGTAATGAAGTGATAATACCTAGAAATCACAAGATCATTTTTGAAAAGAGTTTCATACTTCAGTTAATGGAAAGGAATTAACCAAAATATTAATAAAAAATTCAACTAGAGACCTCCAATTTATTTTTTCCCTTATAAATCATCGATTATCATTCATGGAATTGGCATGTGAGACTCAACCATGCGAAATTTTTTCTTGAATCTTCTTCGAGAAAAAATGATGAAAATAAAAATTACCATAATCACTCACCCCAATAAGCTATGTGAATGGTTTTAAATTTTCAATAAGTCTAGTCAATCAATCCTAGTTCAAGCTATGTTCATTGAAAAGAATCTCCTAGTGCTAATTCACTATAACCTCCATGGACGGATCACAACAATCCCTCTTATCAGAAATTTCGATTTCTTTTTATTGTCGATGATTTCGATAATTAGATATGGATCCATTTAATTAAATTATATAATCATGTTTCATATATCATTAAAATTTTCAAACTCATGGTTGAGAAAAAAATAAAAACAAGTTAAAAACATTTAGGATAGTTCAAAGTGGTTATTTTTTATCAAATGAATTAAATAACATGTTTTAATAATGTGGGATCTAGAGGAACTTCAATAAACCATACACTCTGGAAAAGAATGGTGTGGTGGACTAGATGTACCGGATAGTTATGGATATGGTGAATTTCCTACTCCAGACTATATACATTCCCTATAGACTATGGGAATAGGTGGTGATGCATCCGTGTATCGGTTGAACCTCCATCCAACAAAAGCTCTAGGTTAGAATACACTATTTGAAGCTAGGACTTGGAGAAAACCACACCTTGCTCACATGATGTGGTTTAGGTGAATATACCATGTGATGTTAATAATATTTCACTTTATAAAACCTAATGATCATAGAAAATACATGGTATATCTTTCTGTTAAATAGGGGTTTAAATATCACCATCTTTTTGACACTCGATTTGGAAAACTATATGTATGTAGAGATATAATTTTTTAAGAAGATATGGAGTGGAAATGGAATTAAAGTAAAAATGTAGTTGTTGAATGTTCACTAAAATTTATTATATTTGATGATCTATAATATATAGTATAGGAAATATCTATATCCATAGGAGGAGATACAACATTCACACCGTAGAGAATCATGGACCTATTAGCATTCATACCACACTCTCTGACTATAAGTTGGGTATTTATTATGATTTCATTTACAGCAAAAATTTGTGGCACCTTATCAATAAATAATCTATAAGATACTATATATAAATCATTGATAATTGAAATATATCAATGTTTTAATAATGTGTAAGTTTGATACTTGAAAATTTAAGACATCTACGCCAAAACTCAATAAATAAAACCCTAAAATGAAATACTATTATTGGAGGGGGAATATCTAACATCATACATTGAAGTGGATGCATATATAGATTGGGAATTGTCTATGATCATGTTTCTCGATTGTATTGAGAGAAAAAATAGTTGGAATATCACTAATCTACCATTGGGAGAAAACTCCATTAGATTAAAATGAGTGTACAATATGATAAAGAACTCTTATGGAAGTATAACCAGACACAAGGAATTATTTCAAATGCACTAAAAGAGTGAGACAGGGTAACCCTCTCTCTGCAATTCTATTTTCTATTGTGGAAGACTACCTGAGTAGGTTGATCTCCCAGGAGATTGCTAAAAGAACCATAAAACCTATCTCTACCTCCTGAAATTTACAAGTTCCTTCGCATCTTCTTTATACTGATGACATTATACTCTACCCCGGGAGACAAAAAGAATATTCTCAAGCTTAAAGATATCCTTCTCCACCATCAGGAAGTCTCTGGTCAACACATCAACTAGAATAAATCTTATATCATTTTCAGTAAAGACTTTCATCTAGGGAGAAAACTTTCCATATCTAATATCTTGGGTGAAAAATAAGGATCTCTCCCCTTTACCAACCTTGGGGTGCCTATATTTTGGGGTAGACCTAAAGAAGATTATTTCTCTCACATTGAAAACCATATGCTTAGACACCTTTCCTCCTGGAAGGGTAAGTCCCTTTAGATGGCTGGGAGAATTTGTTTGGTGAATTCCACAATTGTTTCTAAACTCGTTTAGTCCATGATGATATATAAATGGCAAAAAGTCTTTTAAATGCATTAATGTTTTTATAAAAAATTTTGTTTGGACTGGTAGCACTTTGGAGAGGAAACTGGTGACTATTCCCTAGACCTCTTGTTGCAAACCGGTTGATAAAGGGGGGATTGGCATAAAAAATATCTCTATGTTCAATGAGGCTCTTCAATCTAGACTTACGTGGAACATTATTCACAACACTTCATACTCCATAAATTTCCTAAGGGATCACTTCCTTGACAAGCTTAGAAACAATCATTCCTACTCACTTAAGTCCTCCATCAAAAGTACTTTCATGTCTATTATGTCTAACTCTAGATAGATATCCACTAAGGAATCCAACTTAAAATTTTGGTTTGATAACTGGACTGGATTTCCCCTAATCTCCTTGAAAGATAACAACCAATCCCCTCCCCAAACTCATGATTTAATTGACTCGATCATTTATACGCATAACCTCAATCTCCCTGAGAATATTACTCAAATTTTTGATAATTATAACTTCATTAATATTAATGATTTAATTATTTGGGAACCTGTGCACAATGGGATTCTTAACTAGAAAGGATATTATAAGTACATATTCAACAATGTTGAAAATAATCACCCCTGGATAGATAAATTCAATGAATCTTGGATAAAACCCTCAAGATTTACTTTAGTCTGGCAGATTTCCCATCAAGGAATCCCCATAGATAATTACTTACAAACTTTTGGGATTACTCTTTGTTCTAAATGTCCTATGTGAAATCAACATAGAGAGGATATCAATCATCTCTTTATCTCTTGTGACACAACAACCACTCTCTAGCATTATATTATCAACATTATTGAGTGCAAATGGATGCTTTTTGATACCATCGACATGCATATTCAGAGTTGCTTGGAGTTGTCTACGTCTCAACAAATCAAAAAACATTTGGTTGTGACTGTCGTAGAACTTCTTCATATTATCTGGTATGGTAGAAATGAAATAATTTTCCGCAATAATTCTTTTAAAATTAATGCAGGAAAAATGTGAATCCTCATGGATATTCATGAAGCGTATTCTATTCAAAAAGCTCACTGCAACAATTCTGTCCATGACTTTGGGATCCTTAGACGTGTTGGGGTGGAGGGGATCTACCCTCCCCTCACTCTACTATTAAAGTGTTTTGGCTCCCTCCCCCTCCATGATGGATTAAAATCAATGTGGATGGAGCCTCCAAAGGCAATTCGGGACCAGCGGGTTGTGGTGCCATCTTCGGAGATCACCTGGACCAGATTCTTAGAAGCTTCTATGGCTCTTGCGGTTCTTATTTTTTCTTAGAAGCTGAGATGATGGGCATCATCCATACCATCAAATTTTCTAGATTACACAGCTGGAACAATATTTCGATAGAGAGAGACTCGACGAAAATCATTCAGGCCATTTGGAATGGTACCATCCATATTTCATGGCCTCTTACTGCCTGCTGGATGGACTGTTTTAATTCTCTTGTTGGTCTTAACTTCATCGCCACACACACCTTCCGCGAAGCCAACAGGATCGCTGAATAACTTGCCAATCTTAGAGTTACTCATAACTTACATTGGATGGATGATCTCCCTTATAAATTAATCCCTTTTTATGATTTGGATGTCAGCAAAATTCCTTACTTTAGACTTGTGTAATCCCCCCTTTATTTATCAATAAAATTTTTCTACCTTTTAAAAAAAATAAGGAGGTGTTTTAACCAATGTTCAAACATTACATGTTATGTATTAATATTTCTTTAGATGAAAATTTATCCTTGAAGGTATATTATATAGAATTTAACTCTGTATTACATAATAGATAATTAGATGAAGAATTTTCTGTGACTAATAATAGGGGTTCAATGTGAAAATCAAGGATAATCATGTATATATGTTTAGAAAAGAGTTCAATAGATTTTGGATGGTGCCATGAGTATAGAATACCTGGCTGGGTAAGAGTGTCAAATACCTTAATTTTCTAAGGTGTTCATTGGAGAAATGTATGTAAATGAATTATGATGGACATACATTTATTGTTTTTCATGTTTATGTTGATGAAATTATTTTTATATGGAAAATAACTGAGGAGATCAATGTGTTCAAAGAGGAAATGATGTCAGAATTTGAGATGAGTGATTCAGGTTTTCTATCTGATTATATTTGAATTTAAGTGAATCATGAATGAGGTAATACCATAATTAAGTAGTTTTTATATTATAGTAAGGTTCTACTTTAATTTGGAATGGATATGCGCAATTAAGCATCATATCCCATGGAGCCTAAGATTCACCTGAATAGAGATAATGACTGATTAACAGTAGATGACACCAAATAATAGCGAGTTATTGGTTGTATATGGTACCTACATTGTACTAGTCTAGGTACTTCATACTCAATCGAGTTAGAAACAGATTCATAAAGAGGCCTACCATAATTCATCTTAAGGTTGTGAAGTATACTCTATATTATCTAAAGGGAATAATACATTTTAGGGTTGTGTTTGAAGAGGTTCATTGTGAAGAGGAAATTTTTGGATACATAGATAGTAAAATGGAGAGTGAAATGGATGATAGGTTAATTACTAAAGGTATGTAATTTCCTTTCAATAGAAATCTATTATCCTGGAATTAACAAAAAAATCAATTTTCATTTTCATCCTATGATGTTGATTTCATGGAATCTATAGTTTCAATGTGTCAGGCCTTATGGATGATAATATTTATAGACGATTTGAAAAAATAAATACCCAATCTAGTGAATATCTTTATAGATAAAAAATTTACAATATCCTTAATAATGAACCGCATGTTTCATGGTTATTGTAAACACATAGACAGATAATTTCATTTTATTCATGAGTGTGTTTAAAGAGGGAAGATTGCAGTTGAATTTGTTAGCAATAGAGAGCAATTGATTTTTTTAACAAAATCACTTCCAGGAGTGAAGCTTCTAGTATTGTGACATATATTTGGTATTTTTTATTTTGATCCATATTTGAATTATGGGAAGAATTTTAGCTATAATTATAGTGTGGATTAATTATTTCATTTTTAATTAATTATTTCAGCATGAATTAATTATTTCAGTGTGATGTAACTATTTTTGTGTGGATTAACTATTTTTAGAATGTCCAAAAACTAGTGGCACTCCACTCTTAAAATAAAATTTATCAAATTACCCATATATGTGAATTTTTTTTCATGTATTTTATTTATTTATTTTCTATAAATTTCTATCCACTTTAAATTTATGTGTGGTGAAAACAAATTTAATTTTCAATTTCTTATTATCATTGCTTCTTCTACCCCATTCACCATTTTCTTTACCTCCACCTATAATCTCATCACTACTCGAAAGGTAAATTTATAATTGGTTTGAAGCTTTCTTCTTTGATGGAAATAAACCCATCACCACTGAATTAGTTATTTTAGGGATGTAATACTGGTGACTAGCATCAAAGTAGTGTGAAATAGTGATAAGAATGCTTGTTATAGTGAGATATTAGTGTGACTCACGACTATGGATCACATTATGAGGATTGTAGTTGACAAAATTTCCTATTTTGTTTCATTATTTTGTGGATGTAATGTTAGTCTCTATCCGAAGCCTTTGTTATTTGTGCATGTTAGTCTCATTTTCTTCAAATCTTTTAGGGTTTACTAGGTTTTTCTTGAAGATATATTTTGGATTTTACAGACCCATCATTAACAATTCTTTATGCCTCGATGGAAAGTTGTTTATTTAATTGGATGACTGATTTTTTGTTGTTTTTTGAAGTCCTATGAGGTCACATTCTCCCCATACTCTTTTTTTCTTTATCACATGTGTTGTTATTTATTGTATATTTGGTCTAAATAATAATTTATTCCAAAAAATATACTGTTTTATTAATGTTATAAATAATGAATTTAAATAAAATAATTAAATTATAAATTATATGAAATTAAATAATAAAATATCAATGTGAATTAATTAACTAATAACATGAATAAATTATTTTAATTTAATTCACTTATATAGAATAATAAGTCATGTCTCCACTTCTTTTAATGGAAATCATTAGTTTCTTTATGTGATTTTCAGTATAACATAATTACTTGATGAAATAAATTGACTCTCCAAATTTTTTTTCTATCCAATCTATATGATTTTTTTAATTTTATCTAATTAGTATCCATAAACACATAAGAAAATCAATACATTGATTTATCTTAGGTATTTCTTCCCCAATGTCTCATTGTTTATAATCAGAATACACACTCACATTTTACCAATATTTTTTATCTATGTACCTTTTAATAAAATTTACTTAGTATTGAATATATCAATATTAATGAATTAAATTAATAAATGACTATCTATGAATGATTCATTTATAGAAAATATCCAATTTAGTAGAAGTCACTTAATGTATACCAGTACTATTATAATGTTTTATTTTAATAGGGAAAAATGGATCTTGTAAGGGCTTAAAAATACTGATGTTGTAAGAGTCTCTAAAAGCTGATGAATTTTATTAGTGAAAATATAGTGATAATAAAAGAACCCTTCATTATCACTAAATAAATAATTGATGAATGTGGTGATTTTTAACAATATTTTCTATACAGTTGAAGGATATTTTTTTAATACAATTTATATCAATGTTAAGATCCCTAGGTTAGACAATGTGTTACTATATATATAATATATTTCAAGTCCCCATTTGAAATAAAATAAAATTCCAATATCAAAGAAATTCACTTAATAATAAATTAAAATTATAAAAAATTATATATTAAAAATATATAAATACACTACAATAAAATTGGCATGTAAATTTAGTTATAGACATTGTATTTTCTATCAAATTAAAAAACACCATGGATGGACCTATATTCCACTATCCAGGGAAACCCTATCAAAAGATATCAATCAAGCTACTGGTTTCCAAACACACCATCCTAGATTATTACAAAATAATAATGTACCTATAATAAAAAAGAATGATTTTTTTAGTAACAATAAGGAAAAATAAATGAATCATATATATGATAGAATGCATTAATAAAATGTAATTTTTTAACTAAAGTATCTCACTTTGAGTCATACTGGGCACACCATGTGTCTTATTGATGTTCGGTTGATTCCTATCAATAAAAATTAATTATGTTTTCCTAATTTTGAGTATGCGACTCGCTTTTTGATGAAAAATACAACTTTTAAACTAAAACCATACACTTTCAATCATAATGGCCAAACCATGTGATAGATTGATGTGACTATGGGTGATAATTGTCACAAATAATTTATAGATTGTTGTATTAATGTATCAAGAGAATATTATCAAATTTTCTCAAATTTTTATGTGATGTTGGTTTTGAACAAAAATGTCACTTATAAACAAAAAACATGCACCTTCAAGCATACTAGGTAGACTATGTGTTGGATTGATACACAATAAATTTTATGAAGTCAAAAATGATATATGGATCATTTTATTAATGCATCAATAAAATTTAAGTCTGTTTTCAAGGTTTTGAGTATGTAACACGTGGTTTAAACTAAAATGTCAATTTTAAATTGAAAACATAAACTTTTAGTCATACCAAGAACATTGCGTGTTAAATTATTTTGGTGATTAATTTACACAAGTCCAAAATAATATATGGATCATTTCAATAATGTATCAAAAAAATCTAAGTGTGTTTTCTTGATTGTGAGCATGTGACACCTTTTTTGAACAAAAATATCACTTTTAATCTAAAATAAATAACATTTAGTAATATCATAATTACTATGGAATGGATTGACATATGACTAATTACTAAACATCACAAATTATTTATGGAGCATTTTTTAATACACCAGTACAATCCAAAAATGTTGTCTCAGGTTTGATTATGAGATCCATCATTTAGACTAAAATAACACTTTTGAACTGAAATAATGAACTTTGAGTCATACTGAGAATAGCATATACTGGATAGATGTGTAGTTAATCCTTACACATAAAAAATGAAATATGGAAATTTTTTCTAAATTATAAAAATTATTCGATCATGTTTCATTATTTTTTAGTATGTGATGCATGTTTTGAACTAAAATATCATTTTTAAACTAAAAACACAAACTCTGAGTCATATAGACCACACAGTGTGTTAGATTTACATGTGGTTGACTCTTAAACATAAAAAACGATATTTTTTCATAAAATATAAATATATTACAAGAAAATTTGATTGTTTATTATTATGAGACAAATGTTTTAAACTAAAATGTAGATTCCAAATAGTATCATGAACTTTCATCCATTTTAAAAGCATTGTGTACCAAATTTATCTACATTTAATCCATATTTTTCAAATATTATCCACGGATCAAATTCTTAATATATTAAGAGAATATGAGTGTACTTACTTAGTTTTGAGAACGTTACTCATGTTTTTAATGAAAATGATAATTTTAAATTGAAAACATGTACTTCTAGTAAAAAAATCCACACTGTTTGTTATATTTTGATTAGGTTGATTCTTATATAAAAATTATTTGTTGAAAATTTTCCTAAATTATCTAGAATATGCATGTGTGGTTGATGGTTTTTGAGTATAAAATGTATGTTTTGAACAAAAAATCACTTTTAAACTTAAAACGTTCACTTCGAGTCATACCAGCCATGACATGTGTCATATTGATGTGTGCTTGATTATAAAAAATCACAAATTATTTGTCAACCATTTGCATAAATTACCAAGAAAATATGATAATTTTTGATTTATTTTGAGTACATGATTCATGTTTTGAACTCAAATGTCAAATTTTAATAAAACACACACTTACAGTCATATCGGGCACACCTTACATAGGATTAATGTGTGGTTTATTAAAACATGTCAAAAATGATATATGGAGTATTTTACTAATGTATGGAGACAATATTAGCATGTTTTATTAATTTTGAGTATGTAACACACGTTGATTCTCAGATTTTGTTATGATATTTTGTGTTGTTTATTTTTTTGTGTTTTTAATATTACAAATACCCTAAGAAGTGTTTTTATATTATTTTAAGATTTAATTACTTTTAGAAATTAATGTTTTCATTATTTATACTTTTAATAGCTTTAAATTAATTATTAATATTTTTTAAAATTAATTATTAATTTTTCATTGAGTGATTATTTATTAATTTAAATTATTTTATATGAGAAATATTTTATGTTTTAAATTTTCCATGTTTTTATTTATTCTTTCTTATCATATTGGATTCTTGTTTTACCTTTCTATAGATTTTTCTTGTACCCTTTTATAACATGAATTAAATATTATTTTCCCTTATAGTTAACTTGAAAACATGTTTTTATCTTTATGTAAGCATGGGATTACCTTTAAACAGTTCAAGAAAATTCATTTATCTTTATTTAATATTTTTATCACCAATACATAGCTCTTAAATGTCACTCTTTAACTTTAAATAAAATTTTTCATTACCCTTACATGTATATTAAAAGTTACACTATAATTTAATGTGACATTATCTTTAACTTTTATGCATATTTTTTTACATTGATGTATCATAAATTTAATAAAATGTCACCATGTCACCTTTAATTAGTGTTATAACATACCTTTAAATAGGAAATATAAATATAGTTATACCTATATGAAAAAAAAATTAATTTACCATCATGTATGTGTTTTTATACATTGATGACTTTTTTTATCATATATAGTGTATATAAAATGTTGGTTACCTATATACTGGTCCTTAAATGACTTTTACACAACACGAGTTTTTCAACATGTTACCATTATGTGGTTTCTTACCCTTAAACATTGTTTAGTTTTTTGTTTTGACTTTTTACATAGTATAAAAATTTACTCTTATGAAATTATTAGTAATTACCTTTACATAATATATAATCCCAAAATAAAATCTTTTTTTTTCTCCATTATTTTATTGATGTGAATTACTTTATATATATGTTAATTTTTTTAGTTGTTCTTTTTTATTCAAAAAACACATATAAATCTAATAAAATCAATGGGATTTTTTTCAGTGTTATCAATATAAAATTTCTTATTAAATTTTCATATGAACATGTAATAGATGTTTTATAAAGTTCAAGTTTATTTATTTTGGTTGTTTTATTATATTTTGTTCGTTCTAAATTTATGTATAATAAATATAAACTTATTAAAACATGTTTTATATATTTAAACACAGTATTGTTGAATTCGTTATATATATTCATATATTCATGTATTATATATGTTTTTATTTTTGAATATTGAATTATGAATTAAAATTTTATGCATTGTTTATATGATCTCATTGACCTATTATCATGGAGATTATTTTAACACTTTAATGATGACTTCAAAATGGATTAATTTATTCATTAGTCTTTGAATATTGAAATATTATCATGTAACAATAATCTCACTCTTTCCCACTACAGTAACTGTGTAATTAATATTTTGAATTTGTATTATTTAACCAAAAACTTAGATGTGTGAATTTTCTATAATATTTAAGATGTTTGAGATATGATTGAAAGTTTACATAGAAATACAGATACCATACTTATTAAATGTGATATTTCATGTTATCAAGAAATATTTAACAAAATATATTGTGCTATGATATTTTGAATTATTGTTAAATTATATAATATGAATTTCTAGGTCAACCAATAATATCTGCTAAATTGATCCACCATAGGTCCCGAGGAACATTTCCTATCACTATGATCTAGTGACCATCACTAGGGTATCATACAAAGTAATATGTGAATGATTTCACCATCACTGTAAATTTGATAAGATGAGAATTATAGAGTATCAAAGAAAATATCATAAAACATCACATGTCATAAACAACAAAACCATACAGGTAACATCCAACAATTGGATAAAATGGACTAAAAGAACAATCTAAAGTCCATAAAAATAGAATATAAAGAAACCCATGTGTCCATTAGAATGTGATAGTATATCACCACCAACCCAAAAAATTGAAAAGGAAACAAAAAATAGGAGATCTATTCTATAAATGATGCTCTTCCATTTACCTGTATCATATAACAACATGGATATAAACACCCATAGGAAAAAAGTAGGTTGTGAGAATTAAATCTCACTAGAAAACCACAAAGAATGTATAAAATTTATATCAATAGGAATATGTTAGTTCTTTCATGAAATAAAATTACAAAATATTTTTAGAATAAATAATATTCCCACTTAAAATCATCCTTTGATTTTTTTTAAAAACATGCCATATTCTAATAAGCAAAATAATATAAGATGAAAATATCCATGAGGCATAAATTGATGAGAAAAAAGGATTCAAGATCCATATATATAAGGTAGGAAAATAATCAACTTAGTATATATATATATACGTAATGTATCCCAAAAAACATCCAAAAAGGGAAAATCCATGACATAGGGGTGTACAAAAATAAGATAATCCAGAAACACTAATAAGAATAAGGGAACTCTAAATTCTGAGAACCTGGTTTCATCAAAATTTCTATCCACTAGTAATGATGGAATCATCCACACCCCTAGTGACATCTAACTCTGTTAGGGATCAAATATGTACATTTTTCCATACCCCAAGGTATTCCCAATGTGATATTTTAAGATTATTAAATTAATGCAAAAATGAATGTTTCATAAAAAACTTTTCTAAGTAAGACCCATTTCATTTATATGAGAATATCTATATAACATTTTCTATGGAAATAATACACTTATTTAATGGTTAAAAAACTATTTCGATTTCAAAACTATATTTGAAGCCTTTTTTCAAACACATCATATGAAAAAATACACTCTTAAAATGAAACCATTTTAAAAAACACTTATCATTGCTATTAAAGATTAAATTCTATAACAATAAAAAAATTTATTAAATCAAAACAAAATGAAATCATTGTACAAAAGTAATTCCATGGGAAATAACATATGATAAATACCCCTACCTCAAGAATGATGAAAAACTCATTTCATTTATAACCATTGATGGGAAATTAAAAGATCTGCTACTCATGATCCTAAATCCGTAAATAATATTATAAATTATCAATGCATAAACTTATATCATTCAATAAAATCCCAATATGGATCCAAAAAATCTAGGGGAAAAGTGATTGGGGATAGATCTTGGGAAAAGATAGGAAATCGATAGAAAAACCAAATTTACCTTTATGAGATCCACTAAAAATGATCATGTATCACTATAAAATAAAGGGGTGTTCCCTCTAGATCATCATGGAGGGTATAATAAAATATAATAAGTGATTATGTGGAGGTTAGAGTTAGAAAAAAAGGTCACTGGGTTAATATTCCATTTTAAGATGTTCATATTGGGTTGTGTGGTTTGAAATAGTGCAATATCTGCTAGACCTTAAAAAAATTAAATGTTTTCTTGGGAATAACTATATGATTAGAAAAACCGTGCTCAATTAATGAATAAAACTCTAGAGAAAACCAATCCCTTAAAATGGTTTTCTTGGTGACTCAAATGGTTAAACAAACCATGTTCAAACCATGAAAATCACCACTACAACACACATAACCATATCACACTGTTACTGCATGGTTATTTCTAACCATGCACCAAATCCATGTACCTAACATCTTTTACCTTAATCAAAAAAATTTCAAACCTTAACTCTCGAAATACTCTAGAACCTCAAAAGAGATAAAACACGATCAAAATTATGTATACTTGTGTGAACCAGATGGTGTTACAACACTCCCCACCATAAAAAAATTATATTCCTAGAAATTCTTAAGATCATGCGCTTGAAAAGAGATATGGAATTTTATATATCATTAAGGCCTCATGATCTAGTTCCTCATGGTTTTCCCTACCAATGTTACAACTTAATCAAATAAATTGGATCAACTTATTAACAAAAACCATAGAATATTCATCCACTATCTAAAAATGTATTTAAATAAATAAGGTTTTAGGATCAATCTCAATGACCCCACTCAATCACATGGGATGGATTTGAATGAAACTTCTTTAGTTGGGAAACATAGAACACCTCATGAATTTATGTGAAATAAGAAGGTAATTCTAATCAATAATCTACCTTATTAAGCCACTCCACAATATAAAATAGGAATATATAATGAGGATTTAAGTTACTCTGCCAACCCAAATGACTGTGTCCAAACTAAGGTGAAAATATGAGAACAACCTGATCACCAACCTCAAAATCCAACGGATGATGATTCCAATTATCATATGAATTCTATATACTTTTAACTATCATTAGAATTTTCCTGATAAAATTCAAAATATCCCCCTCTTTCTAAATGATTCTTGGTCTAACAAAATACTATTCTACAACCACTATAAAAAGTAGAAATCTATAAGGCCTTCTATAAAACACCTCATATGGAACCATCCAGATCAATTCCAGGTAATAATTTTTATATTATAATTTCACTAAGGGAATATGTTTCCTCCAAGATGTACTAAATTCAAGAACACATGAAATAATTATGTCATCAAGAATTTAGATGGTTGGCTGAGACTGTCCATCCGTCCATGTATTATAAGTAGTGTCTAAATTCAACTATGAACCAATTACTGCTATCAATCCACTCCAGAATCGTGATATGAAGTAAGGATCCCTATTAAAAACAATAGTATATGGAACACCATAAAATATCAAAATCTATGACACATAAAATATTCAAAGATACACCACCTTAATAGAATCTTTGATAGGTATAAAATAAATTGATTTAGTGTGTTAATCCATAATCACCTATATCACAACCTTACCACTTAGAGTTTGAGGTAGCCCAATTGTAATGACTATGTTTATATCATCACATTTCTATGATGTTATAGGAAAAGGTTGTATCAAACCAGTAGGCCTCTGATGTTTTTCTTTATTTCTCTAATATGTAAATTATCAAGGCACGGAATCTTTAATTGATAATCTCATTACCAAACACTAGTAATGATGTCTCATGTCCTGATATATCATGGTAGATTCATGTTTCATAGAAAAATTGGATCTTTTTCCATCCTCTATCAATTCATATCTTGGTTACATTAGAACAACCATCATAACTCAAAATCATAACACACCATTGGGAGATTAAGAACACTTACCCAAGTCTTCCACAAAAAATATTCCTTCTAAAATGCTAAAAATATGCAAACTCAACCATTCTAGGATGAATATGATCATCCATAAGTGATCAAACCTAACCACTGTAAGGACCCAATTGTAGCAATGAACCACTAGGGGTGGGTGAATCAGTGGTACCCCTTTTTACCATTCTAATTTACCTTAATATTGAGAACAACCATTGTCTCTTGTTAAAGATATAATTCCTTGCTGAGAAAACAAACAAGCACACATCCAAAGGAACACAACAATTTACAAGGTTCACTATTAAATAAGAATAGTTACGTCCTTGGTATGGTTGGAAACAATCCAGCACCATACAATCAACTAGGAAAACAATCCTTGGATTACAACGAGTAGGATATAACCTTACACTCATGAAGCACTATGAAAAAATCACTCCAGTGCGTGTGCACCCTGTTAGCACAATAGGGCAATGTCTCTTTTCTTTTAACAACTTATGTTACCTGCACTTCCTTTAAAATACACAAGTGTAAGCAAGTTCAGCACAAATCTTCACTCCCTTACCCAGAAGAAAGGCAAGGACTCCTTGGACTTGAGATAGATCAATTATAGTCTGAACTTCCCATTCCGAATCTCCCCTCTGAATTCTTCACTCCGAAATCTTAAATCTGAACTTTCTTCTTCTCTTCAATTCTTCAATTCGAGTCTTCCTCAGTTTGAGAAACTCAATACGGTGATAGCCAGTACTGATTCCCCATTCCGAATATCCACTCCAAATTCTCCACTCTGAATTCTTCTCCACTATGAATCTTCAATCTGAGCCTTCCTTAGTCTGAGAAACTCAATATGGTGACATCCAATACTGATTCACCATTCTGAATCTCTACTCCGAATTATCTACTCCGAATTCTTCTCCAATCTGAATCTTCTTCTTCACTCCAAATTTTATTCAATCCAAGAAACTCAATACGATGTCAACCAGTATCAAATTATCATTTTGATTGAAACCACAATGAAACTCAGTCGGCCAAGCTCTTCTTCCTATCTCTAGATTATTAGATATTCTCTCTCTACTTTATTATCCTTCTTACTTAGCACCATGATCTCCTTTTATAGGTGCTCCAAAGTGTGCTTAGGCGGGAAACCAAAATATTTTCCCGCTCACTTAAATTCACCCAAATATTAATTTCTCCTGAAATCTCAGAGTAATTAAGACGTGTTTAACACATCTAGAATCTTCTCAAATCTTCTTCCCCTTATCTAGAATTAGAGCTTTTGCCTTTTATAAATCTTACCTTGTTACGTAGGTTTCTCAGAGTCACATTATTGGATCCTATCATCTGTCTTCTCGACATTATATTCTCAGATCCACCCTTCCCGATTCTCAGCATCACTTTCTCAGATCCATCCTTATTGAGTCTTCAACATCACTTCAATTCTCGGCATAACTCTTCACCGCTTCTTCAGCATGACACCATTTCAATTCTTGGTATGACTCTTCATCACTTCTCGGTACGACTTCTCGTTACGACTTCACCAATTCTCAGCATGACTCCGCACTTCTGGCTACGAACATCAAGTTCAGGAAGTCGACTCTGAACTTCTTCACTCCGAACTTCAGACTCACCAAGTCGACTCCGAACTTCCCGCTACGAACTTCTGACTTAAGAAGTTGACTCTGAACTTCTCTCTATGAAATTATTCTTCAGAAAGTCGATTATGAACTTCCCATTATGAAATTCTGACTCAGGAACGACTCTTCAGATTCTCTGTATGACTTCTCCATTCTCGGTGCGACTTCACCAGTTCTAGGAATGGCGTTCTGGTTCTCAGTATGACTTCTAGTTCTCGGAATGGATCTTCCTGATTCTCAGAATGACTTTTGGTTCTCGATATGACTTCTTCGATTCTTGGTACGTCTTTAGGTTCTCATAACGGATCCACCAGATTCTCGGTATGACTTCTCAAGCCAACTTCTGATTGCATCGTGAGTACTTGCATATACTCACAATTTAGAGTTACAAAACAGCAAAGCATTGTCACAATAGTTGCCTTCAAATCTCCTACTAGCTAGCTTTTGGAAATTTTCAATTTCTTGGTTCTGAACTTCTCAATTTCCAGACTCTGAATTTACAGACTCCGAATTCTTCGATCACTATGTTCTCAGTTCCGAACTCCTCAATTTCCAGACTCAGAATTCCAGACTCCGAATGTTCAATATTCTCGCTTCCGAATTCTTAGAAATTCAAGGTGTCTTTCCTTTATTAAAACTTCCTTAATATCAACAAAAGACAATCCATGTAAACCAACTCTTCCTTCAGCTTAGTCCTAACAATATACCCCTTTGGATTTTGTTGTCAACCAAGTTTTCATAAATCACCAAACCTGGAAACCTCAAGCAATGGATTACTTATCAATAATTCTAAGCCTACGTGAGCTAACTCATTGTAGGAAACAAGAATCATTGACAACAAAACCATGTTGTCCATAGGTAGTGAAAATTACATCTTCAACTTCATACATCCTGTAAACAACTTCAAGTTCTTTCCTAAAACCACTCCAACAAATAGTTTGAATAGTTCACATACACAAAAAATGTTGAGTTCACAGCTTACCCAAAACTCTCTCTTTGAACAATAGATTTATGATACAAACAAATTCCCCCCCTTGACAAAACAATTCAAACATAAGAAGAGAGAGGGGATGAAACAACATACCTTATCCTTGAAGAGAAAGAGGTTGGACGACCATGTTCAACCTGAATCTTGAGAATGATTCCTTCTGCAAGGGTTTCGTGAAAATATCAGCAACTTGTTCAGAAGATAAAACATATTCAATTTTCAGTTCATTCTTTTCCACATTCTCTTTGATGAAATGATATTTGATGTCAATATGCTTCTATCGAGAATGTTGGACTTAATTTTTGGTAAGATTAATTGTGCTTTGATTATCACAACCCAAGAGCAAGGGAAACTTCACTTCAACTAACAAATCTTCCAGCTATGTTTTCATCCAGATAAGTTGAGTAGAAGCCATGGAGGTAGAAACATATTCAGCTTCAGCCGTACTAAGTGTCACAGAATTTTGCTTCTTTGAGTTCCAGCCAACACAACTTTTTCCCATAAAGAACACTCTACCAGATGTGGATCTTCTATCATCAACATTTCCTTCCCAATCTACATCTGAATATCCAAATAAATAAATGTTATTTGAGCCACTATACTTGATTCTGAATCATGCTGTGCCTTTTATGTATCTGAGAATTCTTTTTCCAGCAAAAATATGTGATTAATTAGGAGCACTTTGGAATCTTGCACCTAAGGTAACAACAAAAACAATATATAGTCTTGATATAGTTAGGTATAACAAACTTCCAATTAGCTTTCGATATTATTTCTGATCAAATTCTTTTCCTTCATCATTTTTTCTTAGCTTTGTTCCCACTGAAATTGGAGTTGATACCGGTTATGAGTTTTCCATGACAAACTTCTTGAGAAGTTCCTTATCATACTTTTCTTGGGAGAGAAAAATGAATTCTTTATGTTGTAAGATTTGTAACCCAAGAAAGTATCTCATTTCACCCAACATGGACATCTCAAAGACATTCTTCATTTCTTCAACAAACCTTTCACAGCTTCTTTCATTATTCCCAGCAAAAATAATGTCGTTAACATAGACAATCACAATGAGAGAAAGATCTTGGATTTCCTTGATGTACAGATTTCTGTCAACTCTCCCTTTCTTGAAGTTAATCTCCTTTAAGAAAGTATCCAGTTTGGAATACCAAGCTCCTGGAGCTTGCTTTATCCCATACAAGGCTTTCTTCAACCTGCACACATAACTTTCATTATTCCCAATAACAAAGCCACATGGTTGCTCAATATAAACTTCTTCTTTAAGATCAGCATTAAGAAATGTGGATTTGACATCCATTTGAAAGATTTTGTAGCCTCGTTGTGCAGCAATATCAAGAAAGATTCGAATAGTTTCTAATATGGCCAATGGAGCAAAAGTTTCTTCAAAGTCAATTCCTTCAATCTGCGAGTAGCCTTTACAAACAAATCTTGCTTTGTTTCTGATAACTTCACCTTCTTCATTCAACTTGTTCTATAAGACCCATTTGGTGACAATAATGTTCTTATTTTCAGGTTTGGGTACGATTTCCCATGTTTTATTCTTTTCAATCTGATCCAATTCTTCATCCATGGCTTGAACCCATTCCAGATGCTCAAAGGATTCTTTAACATCATTTGGTTCCACTTTGGAATACAAGGAAATATGTGGTATAGAATTACTTGTTCTTCTTGTTTGAACCATGTGATGTTGATCACCAATAATATTCTGAGCTTGCACTTGTTTCATCAGCCATGGATAAGTTTTTCGTGTTCATTCCTCATCACTTGATTTGGCTGAATCCAATTCTTCGTCTTGATTAGGATTACAAATCATTGCATCCTTATCAGAATCATTAGCTTCATCTTCCTCATCTTCCTTGTTTGTCTGGACATGCTTATCTTTCCCCAAATTTTCAATGACTTTTACATCAACTGTATCCACCATTCTTCCCATTTCTTTGTTAAAGCATCTATAACATCTTCCTTCTAGAGCATAACCAAGAAAAAGTCTGTCTTCTTCTTTCTGCTCGAATTTCCCACTACTTCCACCTTTCTTCTTTATGATGCATGGGATCCCAAAAACCTTAGCATGCTTCATACTTGGTGTAATGCCATATAAAAGATCATATGAAGTCTTGTTTGATTGGGTCCTGTAGAAACATCGATTTTGAATATAAACAACTGTACTTGTAGCTTACCTCCAAAAGTAATGAGTAAGGCCATGTTCAAGCAACATGGTTTTTCCCATTTCTACCAAGCTTCTGTTCTTCCTTTCAGCAACCCCATTTTGTTGAGGTGTATATGGAGCACTATATTCATTCTGAATCCCATGATTCTCAAGATAGTCTTCAAATTCTTCACTTCTATACTCAACACCATTATCTATTCTCAACTTCTTCACAGAGTACTCACATTATTTCTCAGCTTTCCTTCTGAAGCTTTTAAACATTTTTAGGGCATCTGACTTGTGCTTCATAAACAAAACACACGTAATGCGAGTAAAATCATCAATGAAGGTGACGAAGTACTTATCTACATTTTTTGATTGTTTGCTCATCAGCCCACATATATCAAAATGTATTAGTTCAAGGGGTTGTTTTGAACAAATTTCAACCTTCTTATGCACAACACTTATAATATTTCCTTTCTGACAGGTAGTGCAACACCAATCTCTTCTTCTTGGAAAATCTGGAATATCTCAAACACTGTCCCTTTGAGATAACTTGCTCATATTTCTCTGACACATGTGTCCAAGTCCTCTGTTCCACAACTGATTTTCTTCCACTAAGCTCATGTAACAAGAGTTTTGTGAATTTCTAATGTGAAACAAATTCCCTTTGGTTCCTTGGCCTCTAGTAACAATCTTCCCATATTCTTCAGTTTTCACAATAAACCCATATTTCTTGAAGATAACTTTGTTACCCTCATCAAACAATTGTGATACACTGAGCAAGTTGTGCTTTAGCCCATCAACATACATAGTTTTCTTGGACTTCAATATTTCCTTCCCAATGATGGCTGATCCAACACCTTTGATTTTTAAAGATTCATCATTGCCAAATGTCACTGTGCCTTATTTAAAATTCTTCATATTCTTTAGAAACTTCAATTCTCCTGTCATATGTGAAGAACAACCACTATCAAGTATCCAAGGCCGTTCTTCCTTTGTTACTTTTAGAGTAGTTTCAACAAAAAGAGATTTTTCTTCTTTCACTTATTTCTTCACCTTCGGCTTCTGAGAATTAAGAAGTTTTTGTTGAGCCAGTAATAGCACAAGAAATCCTTTTTCAAGGTGTCTGGGTTGTTCAAACCTTTCAAAAATGGTCTCTAGAGGTTGGAACCTATTTTCTATCTTGACTTCATTCTTCTCAACTTTCTTCAAGAAAACCTCCTAACTCTTCTTCCATTGAGGAGATTGACTCCCCCTCAATATCTGCCTTTCATAACTTGTGGGGTAGTTGTAATAATGTTGATTGAACTGACACATATTTGTTGTATGCCTGAATCCAAAACAATACCAATAATACCCATATAAGGAGTAACTTTCTCTAAAGCTTTTGTTATGATACTTCTTTGTTTCTCTTTCTTCAGCCCCACCAACCATTCTTTTGTTAGAAAGATTGCTTTGCTAGAATTATGCCTTTTCTGATTTTTCTTGCTTTACACCAGTGTTAGACTTAGGTTTCCTTAAAACTTCTGAGTTCCCAGTAATGCTGGTCTTGGCCACATAAGTAACTTTCTTAGCTTTCTTCATCACAACAATCACTTTATTCTTCTGTAGAATTTTCTCATAATGTGCTTATTAAGTGCCTTCACCAACATCAGTAGTTGAGTTTTGAAAACAAAGGTTTTTTGATTCAACTTCTGAGAGCTTCTTTTGAACGAGTTCTAATTCTTCCTCTTTTGCCTTCAGCTTAACTATAATTTGCTCGTTTTGGTTTTTCTCATCTTCAAGAGACTTCTTCAAATCTTAAAGTTCTTTTTCAAATTCTTCTCTAACATTAGTTTGATTGTATGCTGAGGAACAATAATCTTCTAACTTTTTGTTATGTTTCTCCATCCTTCTGATCTTCCTTAAAAATTCCATCAATTCTTCTTTCAGATGCATCTCAAGCTAAGATTCTTCTTCTTCTAAGCTGCTGCTTCCAAAATCTTCATCATTCACTGTTTCAATGAAAGTATTATCAAAACCATGCTCAACTTATTTTTCAGATTCAGCATCACTTTCTTCATCTTCTTCATTTATGGATAGAAGGCCTCTTCTCTTGGATTTGAAGAACTTCTTTTCTTTCCCTGATTTTCCTTTACTATACTACTACTTCCATAACTTTCTTGGATTTATTTCTTCTTCATCACTGTCTTCTTCATTTTCCCTTTGAGGACAGTTAGATGCAAAGTGTCCAATTCCTGCACATTCAAAACACTTCAAGGGAAGTTTTCCCTTGTATTTACCTGTGCCTCTTTTAACATTTGTTGAAAACAAGGATAAAATATAGTTAAGATTTTTACACACCTCGCTTTCAGAGTCAGAGTCACCACAATCTTCTTTAATCAAGATCTTCTTAGACTTCTCCTTCTTCATGGCCTTGAAAGATAATTCTATGTCAACCTTTGTCTTGGTCTTCATATCCTTTTCACTTCTCATCTCATAAGTAATGAGTGTGCTATGTAAACCATCAAGAGATAAGGTTTTCGAGTCTCTATATTCTAATAAAGATACCTTCACATCAAATTTATCAGGAAGAATCCTCAAGATTTTTTCCACCACAATAGAGTCTTTCAACTCTTCACCAAGACATCTGATAGTACTAATTATATCATTTACCCTGGTGAAGAAATCCCCAACAGATTCATGTTCTCCCATCTTCAAGTCTTCATACTTCAATCTACAGATTTGAAGTTTTTCCTTCTTGACTTTTGTATTTCCTTTGTATATGTTTTTCAGTTTGTCCCATATACCTTTGGTTGTGGCCACTCCTTTTACTCTTAAGAACTCACTTTCAGAGAGTGTACACAATATAGCATTCTTGGCTCTTCCATCATTCTTAAAAAACTTTTTGTCAACATGTGTAAGAGGAAGATTGTCTTTAATGGGGGGAAACCCAATTGTTGTAGCTTCAAGAACTTCATAACTATTAGAAATGAGATATGGTATCATTCTATCCTTCCATATGTGATAGTTATTTCCATAGAATACCATAATGCCTTTGCTGTTCACACAATTTAGATTCTCCATCAGCAAGGAAAACAATGGTAACCTCCCTCGGATACCACTTGTAAGGACCCAATTGGAGCAATGAACCACTGAGGGGGGGGGGGGGGTGAATCAGTGGTACCCCTTTCCCCCTTTTAAGTTCTCTTAATATTGAGAACAACCTTTGTCTCTTGTTAAAGATATAATTACCTACTGAGAAAACAAACAAGCACATATCCAAAGGAACACAACAATTTACAAGGTTAACTATTAAATAAGAATAGCTATGTCCTTGGCATGGTTGGAAACATTCCATCACCATAAAATCCACTAAGAAAACAATCCTTTGATTACAACGAGTAGGATATACCCTTACACTCATGAAGCACTATGAAATAATCACTCTAGTGCATGTGCACCCTCTTAGAACAATAGGAAAATGTCTCTTTTCTTGTAACAACTTATATTACCTACACTTCCTTTCAAATACACAAGTGTAAGAAAGTTCAACACAAATATTTACTTCCATACCCAGAAGAAAGGAAAGGACTCCTTGGACTTGAAAGAGATCAATTACAGTTCGAACTTCCCATTCCGAATCTCCACTCTGAATTCTTCACTCCGAAATCTTCACTCCGATTCTTCAATCTGAGTCTTCCTCAGTCCGAGAAACTCAATACAGTGACAGCCAGTACTGATTCCCCATTCTGAATCTCCACTCCGAATTCTCCACTCTGAATTATTCTCTACTCCGAATCTTCCATCCGAGTCTTCTTCAGTCTGAGAAACTCAATACGGTGACAGCCAGTACTGATTCCCCATTCTGAATCTCTACTCCAAATTCCCTACTCTGAATTCTTCTCCACTCCGAATTTTCTTCTTCACTCCGAATTTTCTTCAATCCGAGAAACTCAATACGATGTCAACCAGTATCAAATTCTCATTTCGATTGAAACCACAATGAAAATCAGTCAGCCAAGCTCTTCTTCCCCTCTATAGATTATCAGATATTCTCTCTCTACTTCATCATCCTTCTTACTTAGCACCCTGATCTCCTTTTATAGGTTCTCCAAAGTGTGCTTAGGCGGGAAACCAAAATATTTTCCTGCTCACTTAAATTCACCCAAATCTTAATTTCTCCTAAAATATATGAGTAATTAAGACTTTGTAAATTCTTATAGAATCCTCTCGAATCTTCTTCCCCTTCTCTTGATTTAGAGATTTTTCCTTTTCCAGATCCGACCTTGTTACGCAGGTTTCTCGGAGTCACATTCTCGGATCCTGTCATCTGTCTTCTCTACATTATATTCTCGGATCCACCCTTCCTGATTCTCGGTATCACTTTCTCGAATCTATCCTTCTTGAGTCTTCTACATCACTTCAATTCTCAGCATTACTCTTCACTGCTACTTTGGCATGACACAATTTCAATTCTCGGTATGACTCTTCATCACTTATCGGTACGACTTCTCGTTACGAATTCACAAATTCTCGGCATGGCTCCGCAGTTCTGGCTATGAACATCAGGTTCATGAAGTCAACTCCGAACTTCTTCACTACAGACTTCTAACTCTGCAAGTCAACTCTGAACTTCCTGCTATGAACTTATGACTCAGGAAGTTGACTCCGAACTTCTCCCTACGAACTTATTTTTCAGCAAGTCGACTCTGAACTTCCCGTTAAGAACATCTGAACCAAAAACAGCTCTTTAGATTCTCAGTATGAATTCTCCATTATCAGTGCAAATTCACCAGTTCTAGGAACAGAATTCTGGTTCTCAGTATGACTTCTGGTTCTCGGAACGGCTCTTCCTGATTCTCGAAATGACTTTTGGTTCTCGATACAAATTCTTCGATTCTCGGTACATCTTCAGGTTCTCGGAACAGCTCCACCAGATTCTTGGTATGACTTATCAAGCCAACTTTTTCTTGCATCATGAGTACTTGAATATACTCACAATTTAGAGTTAAAAAATAGCAAAGCATCGTCACAATCGGTGCCTTCACATCTCCTACTATCCAGCTTTCGGAAATTTGCAATTTCCCGGTTCCGAACTTCTCAATTTCCTGACTCCAAATTTACAGACTCCAAATACTTCAATCACCAGGTTCTTAGTTCCGAACTCCTAAATTTCCAGACTCTGAATTCCATACTGCAAATGTTAAATTTCTCGGTTCTGAATTCTTAGAAATTCAAGGTGTCTTTCCTTTATGAAAACTTCCTTAAGATCAACAAAAGACAATCCATGTAAACCAACTCTTCCTTCAGCTTAGTCCTAACAACCACAATCTAGGAATATATCTTAATTACCCCTCCCTTCATCCAAGTAAATCTTAGAAAATAAGATCATAAATTAGATTTCTTCCGCCACCCAAGTCAAAATATTTCTACTCAAAGTGTATGTGACCATGTTTCCTTTTCTTCAGGTGTATACAATATAAATTTCCTTGATTTGAAGGTAATAAAATAAAAATAACTATCTCAAGTTAAAATCTTGCTGAGTGAATATATAATTCATATTTTTATGCTTAATTTTGTGCTTTTTTTATCTCATGTGAGGTGTCTCCAGGCTTTAAATAGTTTGGGTTTGAAAAATAATTTTTTTGAGGAAAACATGCCATAAGAATGGTTTAGGTTTATGGTTAGTTATAACCATTTGATAACCATGATATATGGATCTATGAGTTTTAATAGATATTTTCACTGTTTGAGCATGGATTTTCTAACTATGAATGTTACAAGAAAACCATGTAATGGGACAGGTTTAGTCTATATATTATCACATAGTTTGAGAATGATCAATTAAACTATGTGACTACTCCCAATGGTAGGCTCATGGATTTAAAAAATATGTTGGTTGATATCTTAAGTGTTAAACCAAATATTTTATGAATTCTTATATCTACATTGAACAATTGATCTAAATCACAAATCAAGAACCTTAGGTTTTGCACTAACTTTCTTCATCAACATTCTCATTGTTCTTTATGTCTATAATTATTTATATGTTAATTATTTATATCATAACCTTTATGTTATAAATATGGATTATGAATTTCCTATAAAAACTATTTTCTCTCATTAGGTTGTGACTCCTTGATTCTAATGTCAGGTCATTCAGGATATATCTATCAAATATTAAAATTCAGGATAGGTTATAGCTTTCTCAAAAAGTTTGTAAGGGTTATGAATCACTATAAAAAAGTTAGAGTATATTTCTAGTTATACCTCCAATAGAAATGGTAGTCAATTATTACGTTTTTGATTCCCCTAAAAAAATCCAATAGTGAAAATTTATATCTCACTGAGTGGTGTAAGAGTTGAGTTGGTCCACATTGGGCCAACCTATTATAAAAATTATTTGTGTTTATTATTTTTTATTTTCTACTGAAAATTAGCTATATTAATTAACTTTCATAATTAGTTAACATTTTTAACAAATTTTGACTTGTTTTATTCACCCCCTCTAGGATATCTTTGTTGACCATCTCTAACTTAACAAATAGAATAAAAGGGTATACCTTGTTAAGGGTAGATTAGTTTTAATGTTTATTTTACTAATATAAAAAACTGGTATAAAGAACTTAATTCTATTGGATATAGAGTCTATTATCTATATTATATTGTAATAACATATTTACCCTGGCCTTCATAGTCTAAGATAAAAATAACACTATAAGATGCTTTGAATGAACATAACTAATGCATTAATTCCATAGGAGTTAGCAAAAATTTATAGAAATGACTATGGTTACTTGAAATCCATAAGGGAGGCATAACTTAAGAAATTAATCATGTTGCACCATTTGATCATGGTAAAACCATAAAAACTACCATAATATGACTTAGATACTCATATATGAAAGGATTCTGATAAATATGTTATAAATTACAATATAATAATCATTTTATGATTTTATATTAACAAAAGCGTGTTTAGTCATGGTTCTTAATGTAAAATAGATCATGAGATATAGAATATTATATTAATTCAACACCTTATAATTTATAAATGATGAAAAAAATGTGGAATTATTTATAATTAGTTCCAAGATATCAATAAAACTAAAGATGAAAGCATGTACCAATTGTTCCACTAATTTACATGTGTTATGATGGGAATAAATTCCCAAGGAGAGAAGCTGGAAAAATCAATGCATTTTGAATGAGTACTATGAGATCAAACCAAGAAGTAGCATGAAAATAAAGTATCAATAAATGGAAGAAAAAAATTTAATGAATACACAATGGATGAAATCATCCATTCATTACATAAATATAAATTGGGGTTGAAGAACATCACTAAATAAGATAATTCAAAGAATAAAGGGGTTTTATTTTAATCAAATATAACTATTTTAACTCTTTTAATTTTGAATAATAGGAAAGAAATTACGAGATAATAAATTTCACTACACATGTCTATATAATTATCGAAACAACTGAAGTATTTACAAAATTATTTAGGAAAGATAACCACAAAGATGATGAAAATAAGAAATATAAAAATTATTATAATGAAGTTTCTGAACACACACATTATGAGTGAAAAAATGAAGGAATTATAAAGGCTAAATTCTTATAATTTAAATCATTTGTGAAAAGATAAAAAATATAAGAAAAATCAGAAAATAACATTGACTACTAGATAGAGTTATATATAAGGATCCAATTCAAGTGATAATAAATAAGTGAAAAATAAATGGATAACCTTTTCTTGATGGATCATTATACTAATCATTTTAGTAATTATTCTTATTGTAGTTCCTAATATTAAAATTATTACAATATATTATAGAAAAATTGATTTCAAAATCAAAATTGGAAAAAAAATATTTTAGGAATTGATTAATTTTATAAAACATTAAATTGATAATATAAGGATACCTAAAAAATATTAATAAATTGACTCAAGAAAATAAAGTGTTTCTGAATATTAATTCATCTTCTTAAAATTAATTTTTTTAATGATTTATTTTTTTTTCAAAAAATAGGATGAAAATATGAAGTATGAAATTGTTAATTTATCATAAAATTTGATAAATTTTGTCTAAGGAAAAGAGGTGTATGATAAAATTATGTCAATTATAAAAATAAATAAGGATAAAAATATAATTTTATTTAATAAACAAATACCTATTATATATAAGACTTAATATGTTAAAATTTATAAAGGAATTTTATCAAATAATACATGCTTAACATTTTTTTTGTAAGTGCATTATGTTAATGAGGGTTTGTTAAGATTTCATTATTTTCTTGGAAATACTATTGATTTTGTTTCAAAGAGTTTGTCTTATATATCACCTATTAATACTTGTTTAAAATCATTATGGGTTCCAGATAATTCATGAACTAAATCGATTGGACCCATGATAACATGTGTACCAAAAAAATTATTCTTAATTAATATTTTATAGAAAAATAACTTAGGAGTGTCAAATATACGTGGTACATGGAAAACATGTTCTCTACATGGATCAATGGATATACACATAGGTTTTTATCATATAAATAATGCAATAGAGGGTTAATGACATTCAGTGAGAACTCAAAAAAAAATATTAAGAAATTTGGTGAAGTAGATATTTCTAATATTGTTTTAATTTATAAATATTTTTATATTTAAGGTGTAAAAAATAATATGAGTAATATATTATAATAATGAGATGATAAAATGAGTTTTATATTTGAATATAGTAATTTTTTATTTTAAAAAAATGAAATATTTTATTTTATGCTAATTCGAAAGAAATTATTTTTTATACTAATTTTATGAATTAACATTATTGGATTTTAAGGGTATTAAATTTATAAAAATAGATGATATATTATGGAATCAGATGCCTGAACATGTTAACATTAAATTATTACACAAAATATCAAATAAAGGACATGTGAAATAACTATATGATTTGAAAATTCATATGAATTTTTCTTGTGAATATTTTTTTAAAGGTGAATAGATTATGATTATATTTAGAATAATTAATGAAATTATAACTATTCTACAATTAAAAATTATTCATTTAGTTTTATTTGTGAATATATATGTTTCAATTTTAAGATGAAATGATTTTTCTGTGATTTTTGATGATTTTAGTAGATTCATATGGGATTGCTTTATGTCTCATAAAATTGAAACATTATCTAGATTCATATCTTTTTATAAGTTAGTGTAAAAAAGTTTATTTAATTATTTTTATTATAACTAATAGTGGGGGTGATTTTTTAAATTTTAATTCTAACAAATGTTCTAAGGAAAATGGTTATTTTCATAATCATAATTCTCCTAGAACCTAAGAAATAAATGTTTTTTTCTAATGAAAAAATATGACCATTATTGAAATGGTGAGAACTATGTTCAATGAATATAGTTTACCTAAATATATATTTTTGGTTTGAATCAATTAATATATTTTTTTATTTTAAATAGAGATATAATTATACTATTTTTAAAAGAAAAGCCCTTATGAATTTTTTAAATGTAAAAATGTGACATCCAAAACTATAGAAACCCAATGTAAATAGTTATATTACATTATTTTCATAAAATAAAATAATTATCTTTAGACCCAATAGCTTAGTTTTATTAGAATACTAGCTACATAGATACATACATTATATTTTGAATCATAAGATACATCATGAACACATTATGAGAACAATATTATCCCATCCATTATATCCTTGAATATTAAATTATTATTTCTTATAATTTTTATAGGGAAATGAAAAAATAAGGGTGAAATCAGATTCTTAGTAAGGATTAGTATAAAAGGAGGAAATCATAACATAAACATGAAGTAAGTGATTTGGTAGGAATAAATAAAAAATTAAACCATAATGAGCTGAAACTGAGGGAATATAGTATCCATGATAATTAGTGAAAATGTCGATAAAACTAATCATTATCTCTATGAATTATTGTTAGTTTACCTACATTAGAACATCATGTGTTTATAGTTTGATAATTTAAAATAGATTTTTAAAAGTTTTTATGTTATTTCTTCCTCACCAGAAGTTCATCAGTCCTAGATAATGTAATTTTTTTGGAATAGATAAATTTTATTGATTTAAAATTCTATTATCTCATCTGATTTGTGATTTATTTACATTTCATGAAATTCGAATCAGTGTCTGAATATTTTAGTAACTTTAGCGATCAAAGATTATATTTCAATATGAAGTTAATACATAATATGACTATTCCAGAACCATTAAAAAATTATTATTTTATCATTACATTTTAATAAGTTTACTATTTATTTTCCCATACAATCCATGTTTATGTTTTATAACATTGTTCAAGTAATTGGTTAGATTGACCCAAACATGAATATACTAAAATTAATGGATGATTATGATAAGAAAAGTCATTTTTATTGGACATAATACCATTATTGTAGGATAACAATGATATTATATAGATACTTTTAAGGTTTGGAGTTATATTATAATAGTTTTTATTAAATATTAAATAAACTATGCGAAAAACAAGATACATTACTTTGTGGAGGCTGTAGTTCGCAAAATGTAGGGTTAATGTTTTTATTTCTCAAAGAATTAGAGTCAGATAAGGTATATTATAATTTTTAATTTTATAATCATATTTATATTATAGATATAATATTTATTCATTAATCCCATCATTAAAACCAACCACAAGATATGGTAATAAAAAATTAAAGACAACACTTCATATAGGTGATAGTCTTTGAACACACAATAACAATGAATTTGTTTTCCATAGTGCTTGAAGAGTAATAAATTGTGGTTGTTCCATAAATAAAATAAAATATCAAAATAACAATGATAAGAATATCATTATATTTTTATGGATATAAGATATTTAGTAGAGGTATAATAGGGAGAAAATGTTACAAAGAGGGTAATACTAATGTTGGAGACATGGTCTTCTCATATAGATCTCCTTGAAAGTTAATTCCTTAAGCTAACTTATATAGGTAAGGGGAGTATGGATGATAAAATTAATTCAAGTAGATGTATTTTGGGTGTAGTTACAATGGATATTAAAATGGGATGTATAACCATGGAGGGGTGGAAGTGATCCTCTTTTATAAGTGAAGAAAAATTACCTTTTGGGAATACACATTACCCTTCCATGAAATCATTATACTATTCCATGGTCAGTGACTCCAAAACTAAAAAATAATGCATTGAGGGGTGACAATGGGTTGATAAATCCTCAATAATGATGTTTCAAACATGTTTCAAACATGATTCATTTCTTTTACCATAATATTTTTACATTTTTACATTTATATTTTAACCTTGGTAAATAGTATTTAACCATGTAATTTATATTCTATTTTAAATTATAAGGTAACCAATATTATTTTTTAAATGTTTTGGACCTCAATTTATAATCTATTTAATCTAATTATATTTATAAATATTATAAATTTAACATTTAAATCCAAACATATAATATATAGAAAACTAATTTTTATAGAAAAACAATGCTTTTGTAGTTAAATTCTACTAATCATATTTAGTATTGATTAATAAATGAAACAATTTCAACATATTCATATATAAGTTTAAATATTATATTATAACCATCATATAGAAATAATTAATTTATCTTATTAGATACAAATTACACAATTATGAAAAAAATCATTTGATGAAAACAATTTTACCATTATCACAAAAATTAACTTTGATCATTGTGATCATATTTTTATCTTTAAAAATAAAATGGTGGATTTTACCTAATTAGGATCTAATTTTTAAAATTTATATATCCATGTAATTATATTAAGTTTCTAAAAGTGATAATCTTATTTTCTAATAGTGAATTTATAATGCATTAAAATTATTTTAGTGAAAAATGTAACATAATATTAAAATATGAAATATTGGTTCATAAATTAGACAAAATATTTTAAAATCTATAATTTTACTTATAAAAACAATATTTTTAATATAAGGGTTTTTATTTCAATCTTATACTTATATTCTATCAATTTTATAAAAGTTGTGGTTTAAACAAAAATAGTATTTTCACTACTAATATTAAAATAATTCTTTTTTTGGAAATCCAAAAATTTATTCTTAGGATAATATCATTATAATGAATAAAAAATGAATTTTAATTTTATAAAATAATATTATAATATTATGAAATTAATATTATTGATATACCCATGAATAAAGGCTCTTTAGAGTATACATTGTGTTATAGTCCAAGATATTTTGTTCATTTGATATTAGGGTATCATGTATTACATTCTCCTGCCTAAATAATTTTATCCTATAAATTGGGGTATATTTCAACTATTAAACATATGTGGATGTTACTTCCTCAAGTATTATTTAGGCTCCTAGTTTGGAACATTTAGTTTGTGATTTATCTTTAGTATCTTCACAAATTGAGTTGTTTAGTTATGAAAAACTTTCTCTATGGGGTTAATAAACTATAAATTCTTTTCTATATAATAAAATTCATTCTCAAAATATATTCCCCTATATGTGAGAACTTTCATTGGATTTGGAATGCATTTCCCCTTTAATGATACTTGTAAGACACTGTTAACTTTAGAATGATTGGGCATGTTAACCAATAAGAAAGCTATAACTCCAATTCATTCTAGTATTTCAAAAGACCCAATATACTCTTGGCTTCAATTACACTTTTTAAAAAATCTTAAAACTCCCATCCATGGAGAAACCATCAATAATATGTGATCTTCCACTTTAAATTACATGTCTTTCCTTTGATTATTAGCACAACAATTTTATCTTCTCTAGGATGCTTTAAAATGATCATAAATAGTCCATACATTTAGAGCCATATCACTTATAATATTTGGGACAACTGTTTTTATTTCCCCAAATTCAACCTAACTGGTTAGATTATGAAACCTCTTCCCCAAAAAATATTCCCATGGAACCATATGGACACTCAAATGGAATCATTTTTTGTATTCAAATTCCATTAACGGTTGATAATTATCCCACATGACTTTGAAGTAAACATAAATTATCGTATTGTGTATTCCATAGCCAACATATTCCTTTTATAATTTCTACTAGTTGGGTGATGATATGGGTGCTTAAAATTTTCTCAATGTTGAGTTCTATTTGAATAATATTCCATAATTTCAATGCGAACTGAGGGTCACAATCTGATACGATTGATAGTGGTTCCCATTAAATCCATGATATTTCATTAATATGAGTCAAAAAATGTTCTCAAGGGGTATATATACTCATATAAATAAGAAATGAGTAAACAGAGTAAAATGATCATGGATGAACTATATATAATTGTTCTCTATTAGAGTGTTTGGGAATCAAGTGAAAAAGTCCATTATAACATTGTCTCACTTCCATATTGGTATAGGTAGATGTTGCATAAATCTGTTTGGATGTTTTCTTTTAGAATTAAGCCACTAGCATACAAATCATATTAACACCAAAATTTAATAATTCATACCATACTACCATAAATTTTCTCTTAAATTACCATATGTATTTAAGATATAAGGGTGTACAGAGAAATTAGATCAAAGGGATTCATCTAGTAGTTCCCTCTTCCACTCTACTATAGATAGAACAGATAAAATCTTTCCAAACCTAAATAATATATCTCTATAGATATATTATTTTAATTTACCACCATTTTCTATGACAATATTACTTTCTAATACCTCTTCATATCATTGGTACTTTACTCTCTTTTATAATAAGGATGGTTTAACAATTGTTTGGAAAATGAACGATGAACCACCTTTTCTAAAAATTACCATATGAATCATTAAAAGATCTCTATATATAGTATACTTATTAATCTATGTCATTACCATAAATCTATGAACCCTCCTAATCAATAAATCATCCACCTTTTTTGTCATTGTAGGGTGGTAGTGTATTGAGAAATCATAATCCTTTTGTAGTTGCAACCATTCTTTGCCTCATGTTGATATCATTCTAATAGGTGATATACCTTAAACACTTATGGTTCATATATATATATATATATCATTTATTTCATTATAGAGGTAGTTTATCTATATTTTAATTAAAATAATATTACTAAAAGATCAATATTATGAGTTATATAGTTCTATTCATGTATTTTCAATTTTCATGATGCATAGGCAATCACCATATCATTCTTTACAATGACACAACCAATTCCTTTCATTGATTCATCAATATATATTACAAATCATTCATTGCCTAATGGTAGAGTTCATAATAGTTCATTAATTATTCTCCTCTACAAGACTTAAAAAAATTCATCACATTCACTTTACCATGTGAATTTAACCCCTTTACATGTTAACATGGTTAACAGGTACACTAAATATGATTTTTTTGAATGATATATTGATAAAATCCTACTAAATCTAGGGAAAATATAATCTCAATTATGTTCATTGGTGTAGGACATTTATTGACATCATTTTTCATTAATGGGTCAACATATATTCCACCAATGGAAATAATATTCCCAAGCAAATAAAATTCATTTATATAAAATTCATCATTACATATTTACCATAATTGTTTTCTGAGGGTCTCAATAATTATATGTAGATGAATATCATTTTCTTCATAATTCTTATATTATATAAAGTTATCATCAAATAATTATAGAAAAACTTATAAATATATTACATTAATACTATTTTCACCAAACAACCCCTTTATATTTTTCTTCCATTATACAAATTCCAATAGTTCCACTCTATAGGGAGTTTTAGATATAGGTATTGCATCATGAATAATTTCAACAAAGAACTAATAATCATGGTTTTGTGGATGATCGTAGAATTATTCTGAAAAAACATCAATGAATTTTGGTACAACAAGTTCATCATATAATCTTAGAAAATCATCCTTATTCATAGATAAAAATTTATCTTCATCTACCCAAAATTTCATTAAAGTGAGATGCTAGGTGAAGATATAGACATAATTATGATGATTATATTTTCCCTATACAGAAAATTTATTACACTAAACCTTCTAGAATCTATATATCCTTGTCATAGTAATAAAATTATCATTATATCAATCCATATCATGGATCATAATATTCAAACATTAGTATAATAACCAAATTCCTATATTGGGCATGTGGATACGTCATATTTGGAACCGCTAAACATTTCTTGGTTTCAATCACATTTCCACTCGGTGTCTTAATTAACATCTCCCTTACTAGTTCTCAAAAAAAATACCTAATGTTTTTAGATAACATAGAAGATATAAAATAATGTAATTATCCAAAATCAAATTAAATTTTAGATAAATCTTATGCTATGATCAAATTACTAGCCACCATATCATTAATAACATCAACTTCACCTGTGGTATTTTCATAATCTTAGCCTTTCTCCTTTTTAATTGATAAGGTAAATTTCATTTATGTTTAGTGGATTGGTTTTAGTAGTATCCCACCTCCTTACAAATAAATATTTGAACATGAAAAACATCTACCTAACCTTTTAACTCATTAGAATGATGGAATTTTTTATTATACTTACTGAAAAATCATATTCCATTACTAAATGACCCATGGTGTTTCTTCTTGTAGCTATCACATGTTGGAAATCCCGCCATTCCTTTTTTACCCTTTGGAACAATAGTCTACACATAATCCTTAGATAAACACTTATTTTCTAGGGACTTGATATATTCTTTATCTACAAATTGATTAGTAGTTATACTCAATGTAGAGGGTTGTTGATGCATAAAGTGGTCCAATATAGTTACACCATGTTGTTGATCAACAGGCTTCTTTATGTGGGTGATATTATTTACCATAAACTCTCTCAAATTTCATAATATGATTATTATCTAATTAGCCTAAACACCACATTCATTAACTTATTAGGGTGAATATCTATGCATTGATTATGAGTGATTATATGGTTCACATTTCTTCCACCAGTCACCATCTTTCCACAATGGAATACACACAATCAGCCCATGATATTTGATTATAAAGTAAAATGTCTATTAACATTTATAGAGACTTCTCTAGAAATCTTGAATGTTTTCATAGAACTTGTAATATATTACTAGGTTCCTCTAAATATATTCCCCATGATTTCAATTAAACATTATTTGATACCAACTATAATAACTCAGAGTCCAAAAACCCAGAGCCCATAGTTATATTACATTATTAGTAAATAATTCAAGAGTTATATTAGGATCCATTAGATTAGTAGTCATGAAAGACTATATACACACACCCACATATATTAAATTCAAAAAACTAATTAGCATCATGATCATATTTCAAAAATATTATTAACCCATCAATCATATCCTTAAAAATTACACACTGTTCCCAACTTGGTTTCTTAGGGAAAGAAAAAAAATTAAGTGTGAGATCAGATACTCTATAAAAAGTATAATAAAATGAAATCATTCATAGAATAAGTATAATGTGATTTTTATAGAAATAATAATATAAAAAAAGAAGCCAAAACTATTTAAAGTAGAGGGAATACTATATCTATGAAAATAAATAAAAACCTGGATAACAATAATCATTGATATCATATTGATTAAATATATATTGTCTGACACCAAAACATGTTATCAAGGATTATCTCAAAGACGCTATTTTGATATGGGAAGAGGTATACTCTAAATCCCAAGATATTTTTCCTCATGAGACCCATTGGTGAATCAAGGGTCTATATAATTATGGGACCCACCCATCACCCATTTATGTCCAATGCGTTCACCATAACATTTAAAAAAAATATTTCATATCATTCCCTAAGAACCTATAGATTAATAAAAACATGAGTTTATATATTAATAAGAAATATGAAAAATAAATACTTCCGCATTTAATAAAATAATATGTATGTCTTGGAGAAAATAACTTAATTAACTTAGAAGCTGTGTGTATCATCAATGTATTAGGATGCACACTTATAAAAGAAATATAATGGAGTTTACTTTAAATGTGTTGAGATATCCATATAAAATAGTAATTAGTTTTAATATTCATATGATGCCTAGTTAATGTAAGTAAAATTCCTTCACCATGGTCCATAAAGTGTTCCTAAATATTCCAAATCATATCCCTTAGAAGTGTCTAGCTAGGTGTGTAGAATTAAGATCAATCTTCATGCATTAGAGTGATGATTGAGTCAATAATAAACCAATAATTTTTGGGGTGAATATACCTCATTATATCTAAGTCACAACCAAATGCACATTCTAGTATCAAGATAGGTATTTATTTTATAGGAAACTATACACAGGTTTATATAACCAAAAATGATGTTTTTTTATACTAGGGAAATGATTGAGTTTTACACTTTTTTGTGTAGCTCTTGAATAAAAAGAATATGAGGGAGGGAAAAAATATAGACTTTAAAATCCATTTAAATTCGTGATTAATATGGTAAAAATTATTCCATCAAAACATATGCACCACACAAAATTAAATAAGTGGTGAATATAGAATTATTTACAAAGAATGAAAATTGAGATGGAAAATACAACTTATGTCCTGTAGGGAAATTAAATAAAAAAATATTGAATAATAGGGACATAAATAGATCAATAAATATAATGAGTAAAGGAATTTAATTATATAACATTTGTTTACCTCAAAGAAACTCTTATGCTTAAGTGGATTGATTACAAGGGATTAAATAGTGTGCAATCATTAATGTTAGGTATAAAATCCTTAAATTATATCCAATGGGTTTGTTAATGGATTCAGAAACAACCAACAGATCTCACATCTATGATTCATGGACCAAATTTCTAAATATCGGTATTCATTGGGTAACTCATCCAATGAAACTTAAGAACTCACATTGGTTGAGAGGATGTGAAATCAGGCTCATCACACCTTTTTTGGGGAAAATATTGCCTATTATAGGACTCTATTATAGATTTTATATATTTTCATGAATCCCTAGTTCATTCCCAAGTATGAATACATGGATTAACCTAAGGAAATGATCCATTCTGACAATGAATGGGTTAGGAATCATCTATATGTATCCATGGTTCTCAATTAATGGTACTCTTTTATGGACATATCATAGATTCTTTGGTCATTTATTAGAATGATGCTAGTTTTAAGACACATGGTGTGTCACTCTAGAGTTTACCATTATATAGGTGAGACATGAGTATTTTTTGATGTTGGGAACAAACCCATAATATGTTATTCCTATGTATACTGATGACCCAACCATATAGTTTAACATCATGAAGTAAGGGAACCCTAGAGAAAGGGTCCTAGTCATGGATGGTGGGAGAATTATGATAAAGAATCCCAAGGGAACCTGAAGAGATGTGGTCTCACAAATGGATATGGACCTATTGAGAATATGTCTTGAAGAACATTAGGGTGAATTTGGGATGTTGGATTTGGACCTTAGAGAGGCTTCCTATGTATCCCAGTTGATTGGGAATCCAAGACCACATAGTTTAGTATGTATTGAGAATTAAACCATAGAGTATTCCCATTGAAATGGGGGATAATTGGGGCTTATTCAAGTAAGATGTCTATTTGGATTGAAGTTAGGGATTATATCTATAAAGAAGGCCCATTTGAGAAGATATGATATGGGATTACATCGTATAGGAGGACCAACTAAGGGGATATGTTTAGGGATTATACCATATGGAAGGCCAAGGATATGAGTTGGGATCATGAATATGTCATGATTTACACCAACCTATAATCCCATATGAGTCATTCTCAGTGTGAGAAACAAGAGGGAGCAATAGATCTGAAGATCACAAGATTCATTTAGTCCACTAATAGATGGGGTGATGAAGCCCAAAGGGAGAGGGAGAGGGTGTTGAGTGTTCATGTCTCCTCTTATATTTTGATAACTAGGATAGTAAAATTTAGTGATCTATCTGAATATATCCTTGTCTGGTGGTGAAGAGTAGAAAAAGTTCTTCCTCCCATAGGAAAGTCTTGGGGATTTCCTTAGGAGGAGTGCCCTGACATTAGTTCTGTGGGGAGGACCTCATTCTCTGTCGAAGGGAAAGGCAAGTGTTATCCCTACCATCACTACCCAGAGTAAGGAGGATCACATTAATTCCCCAAGTCTGTAAACCTCATTACCATGGGAATGTAAACCCAAGTTCATTTTGAGGGTTCGCCCTATCATTGTGGTCACCCGCACAACTATGCTTACAATGAGAATGTAAACTCAAAAGGACATGTTTATATTCCCAATGATCTTATCAAACATGTTAGGAATATTTGTAAGGGTCCTTAGCTTAATAAAAGTATAATGGTTCATCGAGGGTCTGAAACAGGGATTGATGATGCGATAAAAGAGAATAATGGGAGTTGATGAGTATAACACTATAAGATTCCCCATTTCGTGTAGCATTTTATTAGGAAGGATAGGGTAAACCCTATATAGAATGGTTCTATATGGGTGAAGAGACTATCCATATAGATCTATTCTATATAAAATTGGGTTCTTCTCGTGTGGTGATTTGCTATGTGGGAATACGTTTTGTCCATGTAGCTATTTACTAAATGGGGCCTAGTTCCTCCTACATAGTGATTTGCAACACGAGGCAAGGTTCTAACCATATAGTGATTTGCTACGAGGGATTCCTATCCAGAAAGGGACCATCAATTTGTGCCTTGTGAGATTTTTTCCACAAGGCAATTTTGGGTTCACATACCACTAAATGATTTATTATGTACTTATTAATGTTTTGCGACATGTTTTACCTACTAGGAATCATCGAAGGGATCCGGTTTTCATGGTGAATTGACATAGCACTATTATACTCATACATTTGGGGGAGGCTTCAATCTCTCTTTCAATCCCCCTTGGGGTCTATTTTTAGAATAATGGAGGGATTAGGGTTCCGTCCTTGTTAGTATCACATGATGGGATGTGGGCCCTCTTTCATGGAACCCCATAGAGGATGCCTCAGCCTGAGAACGACTTAGTTAGTGGGGACATCATTCATGGAGGTGGAAATCACTAAATCATCCCCGTAAAGGACTAAATTTCATTTGAGGGAGTTTACAGTACAACCTCATACTACAAATTATTTAGTTCATGGGTGATGTTCATTTGTGGGGGCATAAATCACCAAATCTATCCTAAAAATAACATTTATTTCATTTGTGGGCACTGAAAACACAATCCCCATCCCACATACTATTTTATTTCATGGGTTCTTCATGAAGCGGTAGATTTCCATGCATAGAAGTGGTATGAAATGGGATATTTTGATTTACGGTCATGACCCTTCGAATATTTTCATCAATCTCATCTTGGATTTTCTTTCTACTCTTTTCCAAATTAATAGAATTATCTTTATCTCATTTACAAAGATTCTAGGAACAACAAATTCCCCCATAGTAATGGGTTCTAATTAGGATGAAAAGGATGATATTATGATGTAGAAAGCGGCTATGTGTTGAACTGATTTGAATTATGCGAGTGAACCTATAATATGGGAGCACATCTATATATCTCCCCCAACTCATTTTTCATTTTACAAATTTCTTAGAAAATAGTGCACTTTTCAATCTATCTCGATCGACTTTTCTTCTCTATAGCAGCTCCTTCGAAGACGCCTTTTTCTGGGAACCGAATTCCATCAAATATGAAATGAAAACCTTAGCTACGAATGGTAAGTTTGGAACTCCACATATTAGATTGATACATCTAAGATTCAAGTGTTCTATGAACCAATACGTCTCTATCCAATGCTTTGAGGGCTATCTCCTTCACAGGAGGATGACTTCAAGAACCAAAAACATCACAAACTATTGGTTTGTGGTAGAAGTACTTCTACATGTAGCATAGTATTTTATATTTTACTATGAATTTATTTGTATTCTATCAAATGAATTTATCACACATTGGATGATTCATTTTAGGGAAAACAATGGATCTAGCTTACACTTTCACAAATGTTACTAGTATAAGGATGACCATGGATGGAGATTTTGATGATGAACTTCAATCTTGCATTTCCCCTTGGGAGGGAATTATGAAAAGCCTTCTTCCACCAAAACATATGGCCTATCCACTATCTAGCTAATTATGGATTCATAACTTAAGACTCCAATATGATGTTCCCCTTCCACCGGTTGACCAAAATCCTACATATTCTTGGTCCAAGTTGTATAAGAAGAATTCTCAAGTGAACATTTCTACTCTAAGGAAAATCATGCCTAGTTCAGGTTGAGAGGATATCTTCATCTTGAATGGCTCCACGTGGAAACAATGCAGTCGACACATCCATGATACAAATTTGGAATCAGTAATCTACGATTATCCATATATTTTCAAACTCTCGCAAGGTAACCCAAATGGAGGGTGGATTTAGAAATGAGATCTATGGCCTGGAATTAGATTATTAGATGAATGAGATTGGGTGTTCTGGGAGCACTGGAAATTTTTGTAATTTCCTGAACAATTGGAGGCTATCAGTTAATACCAGATGGTGTGTTTTTTCCAATTTGTGATTTATTCACTGACCAAGATAATTCTTGAACTGCTCAGTTAATGGTGTTTGAGAACTAATACCTCCCACTTACCGCATGGTTAAGTATGTATTAGTTTATGGGATATCTATCACCTAGGGGGATCCCTATAATTAGTAATATATATGATGAATTATTTCCTGCATCTAATACCAAGGAGAATGCTGAGCAAGTATATCCATTGGCAAGAGATCTAATAGTCACAGAAGATATATTTCATGGTAAACTCCTCTATTATCCATCACTAATTCTATTTGAATATTTTATAGGGTTGTTATTATAGGTTAATGGTCCAAGGATAAAAGTTTTCTACAAAAGGACTCATCTAACCCATCAATCATGATGCATCCCATGTTCATACTATGCTACCCTCAAGGTCGTTCAATACACCACACGGGGTTACAGGGTCTACCCAACATTATCACTTGAAATCAAGCTGGTGGGGGGTTTTCCATGTTCCTAATTGGATGTATTTTCCCATCCCATGATGCCTATACTGGTGTCTGAATTTACACCATAATGATGGACGTCGCATTGGTAAAGGGATAGTCCAACAACTTAGGAATTTCTACCCTCAATCACATTTATGAGCTGCTGGGTCAAATACAAGAGGGAGGATCCCCACATCATCTTAGCAGGACATTTTAATTTTTATACTGCTAAATGGAGGAGCATTACCACTAATACAAGTATCAACATACCACAACAATTCCTTGATCTTAATTATGTTCTAACCTTATCAACATTTCTTCCATTCACCCTAAATCCTTGGGTATTGATGACATGATCAAGATGTTGAGTTATTTTTCACTATTTTCTTTTATTACTTACCCTGCATCCCATGGAGCAGTGGGGAATGATGGAAGGGTTTATTTAGAAGAACATTCCTATATTATTACACTATGATATAGAATCTTAACTACTCGGGTAGTTAGGATAACCATTTGAGAACCTTAAAACCCTTATTGGTTTTCTATGAAATTTGATTACCTACAACAAGTTTCATTTTTACCCCTTACCTAGGTAAAGATAGAATATTACCTAGCTATTATTCACTAATTATGATTGATGATGATGCATGAGGATTCCAGAATGAAAACACTTTTCCATCCCATTGAATCTTTAACTAACTAATCATGGGAGTATGCTCAGATTTGGGTGGATTACTACCCTAATAGAGTACTAGCAAGGTTATCTTGGCAAGTGAAAAAAACATTGGTCATTTCTAGTCTCGTACCTATTGTGCCATCTCTTCCCACTCCTTCCAGAAGAAGATGTTATTTTCATCATCATAGGAATATGGAGGGGACTTCATCCAGACATCCTATTTTTTGTGCAGAGTGGATCAAAACCTATATTCTTAACTGAAATTATTGAAAATCCTATTGAGGCCTTTCGAAGTATAAAAACACTATGCATTCCAGAAATTGAAGAAAGCCCTATACATTTAGACTCTAAGATAAAACCATCTACATAGGGGGAAAATTTTCCCACTTGGGTGTCGCAATTTAAGACGACCCTATCTACCGTAACAAAAAAATCCCATATTATATACCCATGGTGGAGGAGTAATAAGACTGAGGTTCCAACGATGCCATAAAAAATCAGGTTATTTGGAAATTGACATGGCATTAAATCTGCACTATCATCATAACGACCCCCTTATTAGAGATTTCTAATAAGGCGAACACCCTTCATCAACAGTTTATTGATTTAGGCTCAGGAAGATTTGTCTATCGGTACTTGCACATCCTTATCCAATAGTGTTTCATAGGCCGAGAAGACCTAACTACTCATTAAGGAGACCTTAATTAGTTTAATGCCTCCTATAATCAAATAGAATACTCGTGGGATATTACTATTGAGATACACCACATGGTCACCAAAGAAGCAAGTGCTTATGAACAAATGGTGGCACATATCAAAGAGATATTGGAATGCGAGTATCATGTATTCAGTCTAAAGGCACAATTTTCATCAACGAGTGTTAATTTTGATTCCATAAAATGAAAATGTTGAGACCCTAGGGACATTGTTAGAAGCATTCATCCAATAGCTAAGGACAAACTTGAGAAAAATACCTCATTGGAACATACCCTCGATGGACCACATCATACAATTATCAATTTTCTGATTAAAGAAAGTCAATATTTATTGTAAACATTTATTTTGTTCTTCATTCTATTTTTTTATATTATCAGGGAGACACTTTAGGGAGTGGATTCTCCTCAATTCCCATTTAATGAAATGAAAAATCATTTTCTCTCTAATGTATATCTTTTTCCTTTTCAAGCAATATCCATTAACCACAATTTTCAATATGCTTTGAAATATGGATCTCTCAGATGAATTAAATAATTATGTTACTAGATATCATTTCCAATTACCACCTAGGATAATCAAATTGACATAATCATGTAATGATCTGATTTTTCTTTCTTGAGCTGTGGAAATCAGTGAGTGAGGTTTTAACTATTTGTTGGGTCACATGAAAAAGACTTAAAACTTTGCATCTTCTATATTATTGCCCTAATTGTTTCCTAAGTCCCCTATGGTGTAGTATTAGTGGTTATAACTTGACTTTTTCTTTGGAACCCTTTGTAGATTTGTGACCTAACAAGCTCTACGACTCTTTAATTTTTGATTTCTTGATTCCTACTTAGACCATGCAAAGAGTTGGTCTAGTGGGATGATACTCAAATTTCAATGAGGGTTCTATTTTTGGGTTTTCACCCTATAGAGATTTTTGTATCTTTTCATGGGTATTTTAGAGTCTTGAAAACTAGAATAATGTCATTTGTTTTTAAGGTCAAAAAACTTTGACCATGATTTGTGGGGTGAGGGTCCCAAACAGATTAATCATTTAAGAATGACCTAATATTTTTCAGACACGAATGAGGGGTTTTTCTTCACCTTGATTTTATTATTTTTAAATCCCAAACAAGATATGGGGATTGTATACATGGATTAAATGTATGAATGGTTTGGAATATGATGTTTCTAGGGGAATACAGAGGCGAAAAAATCCTCTCATGTGGAAAAATTTTCCTTTGGTTGATAGAATTACTTTATGGGTAACTTATGTAGAGCCAACTGGGGAATATTATGCATAGTCAAAAAAAGTATTCATTAGGACACTAAACCTCTATTTCCAATAGACAATTAATTTTATTTATATTCATATTTTTCAAGACCAATAAGATTTTATTTTCGAAGGATTGATTTATAAAAACTATGAGGGTATATGTATCAGATTTGAGATTGAATGTGAAACCACCACCACATGAATTTGACTTATGTAAAGTAGGGTCAAATTAGAGTGATGTTTAACACAGTAAAACTAGGACATGGGTGGTGTAGTTTAACATCTTACAACTAGGTAGTTTGGTATTTAAAACTTATGATTTCTTTACTTTGACCAAGGGATAAACAATTCTCCCTTTTCATGGTAATCTGACCAGGAAAGTTCTATCATCTTTAAACATGGAGAGGAAAAGGTTGTAAACTATAATCTAGAGGGTTTTAAATCAAAGGAGTGATATATGATTTAAATTTAATTTTAGGTTGGAAAAGGAATCATCTGGGGACAAATTTTCCTTTGGTTGACAAACACTTTTTTGTGGGAAAATTATGTAGAGCCAAACTAGGGAATATTGTGCATAGTAAAAAAAAGGTGTCCTCAGGACACTGAACCTCCATCTCTGATGGACATAGAGGTTTATGGGGATTCATAACTTTAGGGAAAAAGTGTATTGTTTGTGAAATGAGAGAACTTAAACATGAAAGGGGCATTTCAAGTTGAAATTTCACGGGAATAGGTAGAGATATTCCCCTTACGTAGGTCTAAACCAAATTAAAAAAGGAAATAGGTTTTTTAAATATATGATTGGATTTGATATATGAAGTTCAAATGTCAGTATGTATCGCATTTAAATGAGAATCAAACCATACATAGTTCTTTGAAGGTTCCCCGTGTAGGTCTGACCCATGCATGGGGAAAAGGATTTTATAATCTTTGTTATGGATAGATGTACGATTAAGCATTAGGGTGTCACTATGTAACCTGTGATGGTAGAAATCAAGCCACACATATTTTTTAATATAATTCAGTTTAGTGTCATGTGAGTTGGACATCATTAGTGTAGTTTATTTTCATTAGTGAGGAAAATTTGGGCTCCTTCAGTTTAAGGTCATACGATGAGGACCATTTGGGGTCCTATAGTTTAAGGTCATACAAAGAGGACCATTTTGGGTCTTACAGTTTATGTTCATATGATGAGGACCATTTTTCATAAAAAACATGAGCAACTGAAGGCTAATCAATATGGGATGTTTTGACATGCCCCAAATGTGAGGGGGAAGGAAAGTGTACACCACATTTTCAGGGATTCTCATATTAGGAGAAATGATATGGGGCATGGAATCCATTGGGGAATACAGAGGTAAGAAAATACTATCCCGAGGATGAGGTTTCCTTTGGTTTATATGCCTTTTTGTTGTGGGTTAATTATGCAGATCCAACTGGTTCATATTATACATAGTCAAACAAAGGTGTCCTCTAGACACTGACCCTCCACATCTGATGTCTGGGGAGGTTTATGAATATCCAAAATTTCCCAGGCTATCGAGTTTAATGAATATACAGGATGTGTCTAGGAACATAATAAATATTCTGACCATTATTATCCATTGAGTGTGAAATTCCATATATAGATCTAAATCATACACAGGGGAGTCATTTCTATTTATTTGAAGGTTCCCTAAATTTGGAATCCAAATTTATGATATCCAACATAAATTTACACACATGATATGGGGAAATTTGTATTTTTTTATTATTTGTGTTGGTGGACGGGACTAGGAGTTAGGGCCTATGCATCATTACATATCTTGTTGAAATGGGAAACAATCCATATGAGTTTTTGAGGAACCCTCTAGTTTAATTTCATTCAGTAAGGACTTAAGTTCCTTTATGTGAAGAGGCAATACCATGGTTGGTCCCAAGATTAAATATCTAGGTGTCACTACATATCTTGCGATGATAGGAATCAAGCCACATGCAGTTCTTTAAATCCCATACAGTTTGATGTCTTATAGTAAGTACAATTGATGTTCTGTTTAAGGTCTAGATACTAGGACCTTGGAGAACCTAATGTGGATTGATATGCCTTGGTTGGTAGGGAGTCCTCTATAGAGCCTCCTAATCCCATGTAAGATATGCCCAGTGTGGGAAACAAGGGGTAGAAAGGGATCGTTCTGCCACAAAAATGTGATAGAGATAAGGATATAAGCATTTTTAACTTATGGTGGTTGAGCCCAAGAATGGAAATCTAGGCGTCGATAGATATCCTAAATGAACATGAATCAAGTCTCATATAGTTCTTGAAAGAACTCTATACACAGTTATAGTTCGTATACATGGGACATTTTTTTACGGCTGGGCCCATGAAATAGCGTCCAAGCATCACTACGCACCCCATAGGATGTGAATCAAGCTGTACTTATTTCTTGAGAAATTGTATCCCTATATTGATATGGATCGTACATAGCGAATAGGGAAATATATATTTTTACTTTGGGGTGGATGGAACTGAGATATGACACTTAAGTGTCGTTATGTATCCCATATAATGGGAATCTAGCCGTACATAGTTCTTGAATGTGACATGGTAAATGAACAATAACAAAGGAAATGACCTATTGGACAAGGACACTATAGTTCCATGAAGTTTAACATCATACAATGAGGTCATAAGTGTTAAAACTATAATGAGTATAATTTTTTAGACAATCAAAAAACATAATACCGATGCGAAGAGATGACTTTAGGCCAAAGGATGGTATGAATCGTTTCCCATAAATGGTTGGAAATTTACAAATGGGACTGACATGTGAATTATAAGCATCACTATATATCCTATGATGATAAGAATCCAGCCACACATAGTTCTAAAGGATTGAATCCACACATGGACCTGACTCTCACACGGTGGGTAGGGGCATTTTGTCTTTCCCCCATACAAATTTCACTCATTTGTGGACAAATTTTGATTGAAACAATGATCCTCATGCAATTTAATGTCATTTAGTGAGGAAATTAATTCACAGTTTAATGACATGGAGTTCAGACCCTCAATGCTACCCAATTTTAATGCCATGCAACTAATACAAGGAACCTTACAGTTTAACATCATGTGGTATGGACTATTCACTATGTGGTAACATGATATACTTCTCTAAGAACCTTTGATTAGTGGTTGTCATAAAGATTTGTCTGTTCATTGAAATCAATGAATAAGATCCATTAGGGTAGACCTTGTGTATGGAATATGGTCCCCACATTTTGTTTCCAACTTTGGAGGTTTCTTTTCAAGTATAATCTGAGTCTTGAGAACTAACACCAAATTTCCTTCGAGTAATGATCGAAGGTGAAAATTTTTATTAAAGGATAATGAAAACTAGTTTTTGTGAGCCTCAAAATGGTGCAATGTATGAAATCACTTTTCATTGATTCACTCTAATTCATCCATCCTTTTTTGGGATTTCTCATCTTTGGATAACTAATCACATATGGAAATGCAGAGTGAGGGTAACTGACCTTCAATGGGAAGGACCACCTATATCCCATATTATTATGAGTATGGGGCTTCTAGGGTGGATGTGTGGGTCATGGTTCAATAAGTACATAGATCATGGAAGAGATTATCTGACCATAAATTCTTATCCCTATCTACCATCTTTTGGATTATATTATATATGGTATTTTTAAAGGCCAAAATCTATCTATTAGCTATTGAATTGTAGAAATATGAATGTTAGGTCTTAATGGAACAATCCTGATATAGCTTCCTCAATTCAGAATAATAGAAATTAATGCCATTTTCAGTAAGTATTGTATGAGGGACACCAAATCTGGTGATGGTTTTGGATTTCATGGAGCTAACATTTTCTTCTTCCCCTAACATCTTTGAGGGGTACGACTTTTGGCCATTTCTAAAAGGAGTCATTTTCTGTGAAAATATACTTGAACTACTTGGATTTACTGGAAGGATATAGTCCCATGATGTCCATTCACCATTTGGAAAACGTCCAGGAGTACATGGATGTGTGAAGTAACTCCCGGAGTTGGTGGATGAAATTGGCATGAACCTGGAATAAATGACACTTTTTGGTGAATTTAATAAAGTCTTGCATTACTGTGGTCTAGTAATATCCAAGCATTCAAATTTTATGGGAAATATTGGATCCTGATTAGTGGGAACTATAGGCTCTAGTGTGCACTTCATTCATGATAGTATCTTTATCTTCTCTATCAATGAACCTGAGAAGTACCCCATCAAGGATCCGCTTATAAGGGATCTTTTTTTTTATTTTTTCTATCATGTAGAACAATGTTAATCAATAGTATTTGATTTTTCTCTCTCATGACTCTATTTGATGGGAGATCTCACTTTTAATGGTAGTTCAAAATCAGTGTCATTCCGCCAGTGTCCAGGCCATATGAATCAGGGATGGGGATAACCTCATTTATTTCTTCCATGTTCATCTGAATGAACTATGAGACCATCCGGCGGTGCAAAATTCTGATGATCGTTTCATCCTAGTTTGGATCGGGTAAAACAATGACTACATTTTCTAATGCATCAACCAATGCATTTTGTGATCGAAGTACATGAGTTAATGTTAGTTCTGAAAGTAATTCCTCTATTAGTCCTCAAATGTGGTCTAATAGGGGGATTAACTCTTTCTTTCTGATAGCCTAATCATCGTTACTGATTGATGACTAGTTTAGAATCAACTTTTATCTTCAAGTGTTTTACTTTTACCTGAGGTGCTATCTCTAGAACTTCAATGAGAGCCTGATATTATTCCTAATTGTTCATGCACCCCTCCAACAACAGGAAGGAGTAAGGTAAGATTGCCTTTTCCAAAGATATGAGTATGACTCCCAACCCCACTTTTTTGAGCATGGGGTCTTTCATTCTTCTTCCTATTAGGATTTTAGATGCACTGTAAAACTATATCTACCATGTCTTGGGCTCCTCTTGAATAGTTAAAACATCTTCTTCAAGACCTTTGGTATCTAATGAATTCATTTCTATTGAGGGGTGATCTTCCAAAAAATCTGATAATGCATGGCCTTTGAATTCTTTCTAAGGCATGAACTGAATGTTAAATTACTAAAGGATGACCTCCCACTATGATATATGTCTGATCAAAATTGGACATCTAGGAATATATTTGAGTGATTTTCTACGAGACACCAAATGGACCTCATGATGCTGTAGGTAGTGCCTCCATTTTTAGACTATAACGATTAAATCCAGATATCTTTTCTCGATATCCATGTAATGAGTCTTAGCATCGATAATGGTTCAGATGATATAATAAAGGATATTTTCAGTACAATAATTGTTCTTATGTGTGAGGAAGACACCTAGTGATCACTCCAAGGAATTCGAATACAAAATGAGTTGTCTTCCTTCAGTATATGGAATTATCACTAGAGGGATTAAGAGATATCTCTTGAGGCTGTCGAATGCTTCCTGAAAATAATTAGTCCATTGATATATACCCCTTTTTTTCAACCTGGTGAAGGGAATATATTTTACAGCCATGTTTACTATGAAGATTTGAATGTAGGATACGTGTCCTTGGAGTCATCTCAAATCAGTGAGATTTTTAGGAGGTGACATTCCAAGGATATAAATTTTCTTCATAGGGTTGAATTTAATGAAATGATGGTATACAAAAAAGACAAGAAACTTCCTCAAGGTTATTCCAAAATCACATTTTAGGGGGATCATTTGCAAACTACATTGTCACAATTTTCTAAAGATGGTTTCCATATCATCTAGGTTGTCTAATATTTGTGAATATTTAACCATCTGATCATCAACATAGAATTCAACAAACTTTCCCTAGAATGGTTTGAAGATTCTATGCATGGAATTTTGATATGTAGCACTGAAATTCTTTAAACCAAAGGGCATTACCTGATAGAAAATACTCCTTAGGGGGAATTTAAGGCAGTGTATTATTCATCTTCATGGTCTATTCAGATTGTGTTCTATCCTGAATAGTCATCCCAGAAAGAGAGATCTGGATATCCATCGATTGCATCGATCAACAGATCTATGATTAGGATAGGGAAATCATCCTTCTGAAAGTGCTAGTTGATATCTATAAAATCAATGAAAACATTGATTTATCTATTATTTTTATGGGGAATATATTGAATAGACTCTTGGTATATTGGACCTATAAAATTAAGCTGACTATAATGATCTTTTCAACTTCCACCACTATTTTGGAATCATACATTGGGTGTGTCTTTCTGGATGTTTGTTTATAGCCTTAGTGATCTTCTGGAAGGTCCAAGTGGTGAGTAGACACATTAGGATGGAGGAATGAAATTTATATGTATTTATAGGTGAAAAAATATCTATGTTTTCTTTAGGGATGACGTGTATACCTATTGTTATTCATAATACATGGCTGGACTAATCAAGGTGGTCCATGGACAATCTCATGTACCCAGATTTATTTCCCGGAGATTGTCAATGGTGGTAGAGACACCCTCCTCAAATTATGGAGGGGACTCCCTAAGGCCCTCCTCCTCTTTCTATTCATCTTCTTCATTTTATTCCTCATGTTCTGATGGGGAAACAAGTCTTGGGTAGATTTATATAGAGTTAGGAGATAATTTGATATCATGATATTCAGAAGATGAAGCAACTTCCTCTAACCTAGCTAACTTGGGGGAACTCGCTTAAAACTCTAGAAAGGATGTAATGATGGATAGAGGGGTGTATTCACACTCTTTGGGTGATGAGACATCCTATTATACCTTAGTGGGTGAAGTAGGGATTTCCTGGATCTCTAAATATAGATTAAAGGCATTTTCATCTGAGCTTTCACCAATGGATGGGGGGTTATCAGATTTTTCAACACTGCTAGAATATGTTTTCATGACTAAAACCATGAAGACTGCATAACATGTGTTTGAATTTGGACTCATGTGCTTGATCTGGTTGACCTATAACATATATTTTTTCAAATCTATTTGAAGGGGTCATATGGGATCATTTCCAAACCATTCGAGGGGTGACCCAATCAGCACCATCAACTAAGGGTTATTTACCTTTCAACTCATAAAACACTACATCAATATAATGTGACTCATATGACTCAGATGGGGCTTTATTGGCATGAAACTTCCCATTTTTTCCATTAATACAATATTTGATGCATTATTAGTATGATGAGTGGATTTCTGCATGTTGATGCAAACAAATCCTTCATAGAGGGACATTGATGGCTATGTTTTTATGAATGGACCAAAATTTTGAGTTGGACACAAGGTCTCCAAATTGATTCTTGAGCTTGATTTGGAGTAATGGTTTCTACTAACTTTTTTCATAGCCATTCAAGGTTATGGAATAGGGTGCTAATTTATCTTCATTGGTGCCTAGTCAGTGAAGTGTTCGGACCGGAATTAGATTAACTTCGCAACCATTTTAAATGATTTTTATATAAACACCATTTATTATTCCTGACACATAAAAGGGTTAGATGTGTCCTTGTATAATGGAATTTCTATCTTGATCTATAAAGAAGATAACTACATGAAATTATGCGGGATTGGTCTCTATTCGATAGTCATCAGTGTTTTCTACTTTAACTTCAAACTCATGGGTCCTCAGTAGAGCCTCTATGAGTGTTTCCCTAAGGTCTTTTAGAAAAATTAGGGCATATAGAATTGAATGAATGTCTGGTACCATGGAAAAACATTTCAAGATATCATACTTATAGTCTAAAGGTTGAAACTTCCCAGAATGGGGATGCTCTCTTACATGTTCTTTAGGGGCTTGAATATTAAATATAGATGGATCCTCCCCTGACACAGGAGCTGGAGGGGATCGTGTTCTTTTTGGGTTGGGACGAGCATGTCTGGCTGCATGCCAAGGAATATTAGACACATGTTCCTTTTATGATGGATATTCTAGAATGATCGACACCAAGTGACTTTTGGCAGGTGTAGGGGGATTTTCCTATTCCTGTTGGGTCTGCTGATGGGCTCTTCTATGAGTTTCTTCAACAGTGATGGTTCGAGTAGGGGTGTAGCCAAAAATTTGGATTATGTTATTCTTGATGCTCCTTTCCGTCACAGAGTCTAATGATTGAAAAGGGGAAATAACTTAGTCCAAATTGATTCATCCTTTGAATAAACATCAAAATTTTACAAAGGCATGAAGAGGGATTTGTTTACACTTGGGTCGCGCAAGTTTCAGCATGGTCATGAAAGTATACTTGCGTACCTCATATTGGTCGTGCAAGTGACTTGTGTGCCCTAAGTTATTTTCACCCAAAGGTCTTATAAAGCATATAAATACCCCCTGTGGGCCCCCCATTTCGAGGACGAAAAATCCAGAAACTCAGATTTGAGATCCCGGCGCCCTTGTCTCTTCTCAAAGCCTTCCGAACACTTCTAAGGTAACTTCTTACCTAGAATGGAAGGTCTAAAGTGGGGGAACAAGGCCTAAGTGTTGAATTTCAGCAACACCTGCACGCCTAAGTGGCCAACCCTTAAGGAAAATGGACACACTTGCACGCCACCTTATTCATTCAAAAGAACTTGCGCACCACTTATTTAAAAGTATTTTGGGATAATACTAAGGGCTTGAGCTAATTCTCTCCCAAGTATTACCCTAAGGGTTGACCATCACGCAAGTACCCATGTGCCGCACAATTATACTTGCACGACCATGACTTGCGCGCCCACGCAGGACTTGCATGCCTATCTCTTTTTGGGTGCCCTTCCTGCCTATTCACTTGCTCTCTTCAAATCCACCTATCCTTTTCAAGATTTAGCCTTCATAACCATCTTCAAAACCATTTATGGCATGGTTCCTTTGTTGGTTTCCTTATCTGAAAGGAATTCTGTGGAACATCTCTCAAAACATAGTGATTTATATATCTTTAAATCACTAAGGTGAGATATTTCATTCAACCTCATCCTTTAAGATGATAAGTTCCCTAACCTAGGCCTTCTTTTTAGGAATAATCCCTAGTCATAATTTCTGTAATTTTGGAATCTTCCTTAGAAGTAAGCCCCAACTCATAAATTCCATTAACTTAGGCCTCCTTCTCAGGAATAGGCCCTAAGTCTCAAGTCTCCTTAACAAATGGGCCTCCTTCTAAGGGGTAAGTCCCAATCTCAAATTCTCAAATATGGGCATCCTCTTTAGGAGTAAGCCCCAAATTCCAATTCCCCTTAACCTGGGCATCCTCCTTAGAAGTAATCCCCAGTCATAATTCCCTTTAAACTAGGCCTCCTTTTCAGGAATAATCCCCAGTCATAATTTCTCTTAACCAGTCTTAACTTCTTTTTAATTTGGGCATCCTCTTTAAGAGTAAGCCCCAAGTCCCCTCCTAATTTGGGCATCTTCCTCAGGAGTAAGCCCCAAGTTAGAGTATCCAAATCTCCATAAAGCACATATAACCATCATGGACCTTTTTCTCGAGCTTCTTCTCTAAAGTAAGTCCTGATATTTATCTATTTGGGCGATCATGCATACATAAGCCCCATATCATTCCTTGTAACCGCATCTTTCGTGGCACAAATTTTCAGGTTTACTGATACCTCTTGTTTCTCAAACCGAGCATGACTTACGTGAGATTAGAGTGTAAAAGTAACCATATAGCACCCTATTTGGGCCGTTAATCATACGTAATCCCCATAATTCTTAACCAAACTATGTGGACTTTGATCTCTGCCTTAAAAGTGGAGTACATAGGAAGCCTTTACAAGGTTCAAGACCATCACCCATTAATTCTCATCCGTCCCATATGACATTAAAATATATCTTAATTCTCGAAATACGTGGGTTCTGATTCCTTTTCTAACAAGGATATGTAGGTAGCCGATCTTCGGGTACGATCCCAACTCTGAAATACTCCATGTCCTTCTAAATGACAATAAACTTCATGTTCCCCACTGAGTGGCTTTAAAACCAGTATGGTTATCATAATGACCAAGAGATCTTTATATAATGCATTGAAGGATACCATTGACTAAGAATCTCTAACAAATACAGATGATTCTCTATCAATGAAGATCCTCAAATATATGTATAAGATTATATAAATCTCATATATATTAATTATTGATTGTCACATCTTAAGGAAATCTCATTTTCATACTTTGTAGTATAATAAGGATTCACAAACATAACTTAAATCTATAAAGAGAGTCCTAGAGTAAACAATAATTCCCCCCAAAAAGGTTTGATGAGTTCGACCTCCCATCCTCTCGACCAATGAAAATTAATAAACCTCATCGGTCCACAACTAATGAGAACCTACCTTTGGAAAGTAGGTCCAAATGGATATAGAATCATTGGATGTTTCCGGTTCTATGAACAAACCCGTTAGAAACTGATTGGAATGTTTGAACCTTAAGCAAACAAGGTCATCCAATTTCCAGAGGAAACAAAAAATGGTAAACCCAACATGAATTTCAAACCAAGTTAAAATGATGTTTGACTTATTTGTTAGGACCCTATTTAAACTCAGTAAGAGGGCCAACAAAACAATCAATAACATATGTGCTCATCCAAAAGATGCAGTGGCTGAACATGTCTTGATTATGTCTGTTATATCCAACAGGCACTCATTTCCAAGATCTTATGTGTTACAGATATGGCTTCTCTTAAGTTCAGCCCTGTGAATGCCTCTACTGTGAATACCTCCGCTACTACTCTTGCTGGATCGTCGTCCACTTTGAGGATGACATCACATACTCAGCGTATTCAACGCTGGGTATCAAATGCACTGGTTAAAGAATACCATTGACATGATACTATTCCGACTCTGGAGGCTTCAAGACAAGTCCTACAAGTCAATAATTCACCCTGGTTGTCCGGACAACGACGACCAGCGATCAAGAAGTAGGTGGTGCCAACCACCGTTTCCAAACATTTCGGATCGTTATTCCCAGAATGCAATCACTATTCCATCCCATATTCTGGAGAGGTGAGTGAGAAGGTCACTCAAGGCCTTAATTCAAGTAAACATGAGTCCTACCTAAGGACTCCCACCAACAATCGCCGCTAGACTCGTGCAGCAATGCACCCTCAACATGATGAGGGTGTCATCTCCATGCGTTCGGCTCAGGTTCCTCGAACCCGAGCAGGAAAGACGAACCACCAGAGGTGACAACCAGTCAACAGTGAGCAGGTTCTTTTCTCTTCCATCACCGGATAAGTCCACCAACCTAACTTGGTGGCAAGAAACGAGCGGGCACACACACCCATCCGTCTTAATCCCTCTGTCCAGCAGACTCATTTGGTAGCAACCCACCATTCCCGCCAGGAAATTCCAACAAAGTACTATAGACATGAGCATAAACCTATTTATAAATCATCAGCTAGTCAGCAGGCTCGTCTGACTATATACGATGAAGCCCACCAACCCAATGTGTTGACAACTGGTAAACAGGCACATACACCTGCTTACACTCATCAATCCTGCCAGCAGCCTCGTCTCCCAAGTATTGAAGGAAGTTTATCAACCACATTCGGCAGAGTGCAATCAGAAGGCACATACACCTGCTAGTATTGATCAAGCCTACCAACAGTCTCGTTTGGTAGCACTCAGAGAAGACAGTCAAAAAGCCCCGAAGACAAAATTGGAGCAGAATCAACTCTCTGCCCCCAGACATAAGTACTGTTAGAACTCACTAATAAGAAAAGGAGGACAGAAGTTGGAAGACACACCTAATCCAAGCATGGAATGGACGTATATTCCCATTATGGTAGCTGAAGTCACCAAACATATTCTAACAATGGTGAAGGAGTAGAAGAAGATCCCTTCTCATATTCTGGATGCCTTCCAGGATATTATAACAGCTTCAACAGCATCACAATGAAAGAAATAAAAATCTATCCCTACCAGTGGAGTGACACATTAACAGTTCACTCCGGAACAAACACACACCTCTATTCCAGTCTAATAGGGTTGTGGGGAATACTCCCCCATGTCATATGGACAACCAAGTCAGGCACATACACCTGACTTGAGTGGATATAATCAGCCTAACATGACTATTTCTCCTTAGCAGGCACATACACTTTCCCATAACAACCACTTTCATTAACAAGTGGTTCCCAAATTGAGTAATAAGGCGTCTAAGAAGTAGACCCATCCATCACAGTTAAGAAACTAATGGCCAATCTGTAATAAGGCCTTACTCGATGTTAGAGTTCTTGATTCACTCAGACAATTATCTATTGCGACTCAAGATTCCACTCTCTCATTTACCAATAGTGGGAACATTAATTCCGAAGGTCTGCATCAGACACTTCCTTATAAGGGATTTCTTCATGACAGTTCGATTGATCTCGAAGTATCATCTTCAGATGAGAGCCACAATAACCCTCTGTGTGGCCAGAAGGCTAAGGAGCAAGTGGTTTCTTCTTTTCCTGTGACCCACCATGGTGGTCCTCCCCATGATGATGAATTTAGATGCGAAAGTCCTCTCCGCAATATTAATTCACATTACCTGAAAAATTCTTCAAAGGATAATGTAGTGACGAGAAATCCCTATTATCTTGAGGCACTTTAAAATGTGAATCCAGTCATGTATGATGCTTTATCATTAGCAGGTGAAATACTTTCCCAATCAGAAGATAGCCCGGGGTGTAGGTCATTCTCCGAACCAACCTTGGGTCATTCATCTTCTAGTTGGATAAGTGAATTCTCTACCGATCTTGTTGAATCTAATGAAGCAACAAGGAAGCACCAGCTCTGGTCTAATCAGGTAGATGAATATTCATTGAATGATAAAGAGGAAATGCTGAATATGAGAAAACAACTGGGAAAAGGTGAGGTTCCAGTCATGTTTTGGCCTTTGGCTGAATCTCAGTATGACATTCCAGAGATGTTGACAGAAGATTGTATTAAAGATATTCATATCAACATGTATAAAATTCTTTTTCAAATGAAAAAGAAAATATTATCTTATGATGAATATGAAAATCATGTAAAGATAATAGAAGGGTTACAATGCCAAATTGACTTGGCATCTCTCTCAGTTTCTCGATATCCAAAGGCTGAAAAGCAGTAGAGATCCCTTCAACATTCATGCCTTGGTGCACTAAGAAGATTGCACCAGGTAATTGAAAATTCCCCATCTGGTATTTATATCAGGGGCTGGGGTGTCCATGGAGCACTACGTTTCACTGTACTCTCCAGCCAACAAAGCCCGCCGAAAATGGTCTCATGAAATTTTATTGCCCATGGATGGTCACAACCAATTGGCTTTGTTTTTAATCAAAGGATCACTCAAGAACATGCCTCAAATAGTTCTTCTCAAAATCTGGCATATAGAGAATAGGCTATCAAATTACTATTGCATCAAGAAAATGAGAATATTGAACAGGCTTCTCATTTAGAGAGAGTGAATCATCAAGTGACAGAAGTGTCAGAAATCATCCAACAGTCATTTGGCCCAGGTGATTTGAGTGGATGTAGGTTGATGCATCCAGCCAATTTCCGGAATAAAGTCCCCAAAATAAGGAGATCTTTTAAGAAAGTCTCAAATGTAACAGCTTAAGAAGCACCCCATCTTTCCAGAATGGGGAATCTTTTAACCCAACCCTCAGAATCAACAAATAGGATTCGAGGAGTTGAGAAGGAACAGCCCAGTCCACCAGACTAGGGACTTTTTCAAATCCTCAATCTCTTCCTCAGAGAAAGTCAATCTTCTCTCGATTAGGAAAGAAGCCACAAGAGGAAAGAAGAGCCGAATTATCAGGAGATTCCCTCCAAATTATGGTTCTTCAAGAAGTTACTAAGGGATCAAATCAACAAAAGGCAATGTCTCATCAAGGACATGGAAGAAGAAAATATCGCAGAAATGCTGATAGAAGGGATGCAATGCATTATACATTAATTAATGTCATCAATGCCGTTTTTTCTGATCCCCCAGATGAGGCTTACTCAGGGGAATCAGATGAGGAAGCTCCTTCTCAAGAGGCTGTGTGCACAGAAGCCAATGCGTACAATAAATCAAAGTCTTACCCAGAATCTGGGTATTCCTTCAAATAAACCAATTCCCCCTCTTCGAAATGGATCCAATAAGGGGGAAGGAAATAATTAGGCTACATTCCACCCTTCTTTTGGAGAAGTCCAATCTCTCTCATTAGAGAAAAAATTTGCACAATAGGAAGAGGAAATGAAGGAATTAAGTAGGTTGAATGCAGAACTACTTCAAGGTTGTATTCCTCCTAAACGGGATGGAGTCAGTCAGCCAAGAGAATTTGTTTCATCTACTAAGATGGATCAAGAGTATCCTCCTTTACTAGTACACCCTCACAGGTCTAATCCTATGGGTCAAGTGCAACAACAACCAGTGGTGTTATCCTCAGTTACAGTACCAGCCACTACATCTATACAAGCTCTAGTTATTGCACCTGCTCAGGTCCAAGATCAACCAGATGTTTCTCAAAAGTTAATAACTACCATTGAGTCATTAATAGCTTGGTTGGAAGCTATGGAAGGAAAGCGTGCACTGGTTCTACCAGAGAAGAGATCTTACCCTGAATGGGTAGATGCAATTCCTCACCCATCAAATTTTTCAAGTACCAAATTCCCAATCTTTAATGGTTCGGGAGACCCAGAGCAACACTTAAAACATTTTGTTTCTCATTACGATCCTATGATGGGAACCCCTCGACAACAAGAAGCAGTGAAGCTCATGTGTTTTGTACAATCATTACAAGGGCCTTCTTTTGTCATGTATACAAGCTTGCAATTCCGGTCAATTACCGGGTGGGAGGATCTCGTTCAATGATTCCATCTTCAATTCAGCTCAACTTTTCCAAAGACAATAGTTTTTTATCTTAAACATTGTAAGAAAAGGGAGAATAAAAGGGTTTCGGATTTCATTGCTCACTAGAAGGGATTAACATATTCCCTGAACATAGCACTCCCTCAAGAAGAGTCGTTGCCAATATGTGTGGAAAATTTGCGTGATGAATTACGCACACCATTGATCCCTGTGAAATACACAGGAGGGTTTAGAGACCTTACTTCGATCACTCTGTAGATTGAAGAATCTCTTACAATGACTAAGGATAAAGCTCGTGTAATTCCATCAGCTCCAGGAAAGAGAATGGGTAAAGTAGAGACTGCTATAGTTATGCTTAAACAAGAACCTGTACCTGGTTCTACTTCAAAACCATTATCTTATCGAAGGGATCCACCTCCCGAGCGTCAAAAATATCTGTTTCATCAAGATATTCAAAGATATCAAAGACAGAAACAATTTGAGGATATGAAGAGCAAAGTTTACTCTTTCTGAAATGAACAAGTTCCGGGTTATTTCATTTTGGCTCTGGAAAATAATTTGTTTCAGTTTCCAAGGCCCAAGAGGCCAAACAAGTAAGGATTTGAAGACCATCCCAATTATTGCCCATTTTATCTGATATTGGGGAATCCCATTCAGGAGTGTTTTGTATTCAAAGGCCTCCTAGAAAAGATGGTATACTTGGGACAAGTCAAACTGAAAGGTTCTTCAGCTCAGGTAGCATGTGTTACTGCTACAAATCCAGAGGAAGAAGGCGAGTGGCAAGAAGTCAAAAACAAAAATGCGTAGAAATATGATGATTGGATGGTCAGAAAAATGATTAACTGAACTCATGCCATTTTTTGAACGTAATTGAAGAAACCAATTGTGTATTATTCTATGAATGCGACAGAAAAAACCCCTTTATCAGAGGGAAAATCCTCAAAGAAACGACATAATTAGAAAAAAGAGGAACAATCAGAAGAATATGAAATCGTGTCAAAGCCCAAGTTGTCTTTGACTCTGGAAGATTTTATTCCATCTACTTCAAAGCCACGAGCACCACCCCACTAAATGGAATAGCGTAAATTGGCTAATCAGGCAGAGTCTTCCTTAAGAGAAGAGTTAATCTTTGGTTCTGTTAATATGATTCACTTAACAGATCCTTATGCCAGCCACAGTTTTGATTTTGATGATCCTGAGTTCCCTGTATCAAATAGAGGAATTAGAGGCAGTTCTAAAGGTCTGGGATATAGAGGAAGACGTGGATATCCTAAAAGCCACTGTTCTAATCCTACCCCTACTAGAACTGTATATGCAGCAGAAACACATAGCAGAGCCCTTCAGCGGGATCAACATGAACATGGAAATTCTTCTACCAATAGTAGATTCAGTCCTAGAACAATTATTCTAGAGGATCGGTTAGAGGTTCCATATTCTTCCTCTCAGCAAGTGAATAGACATATTCAGTCTAATATTCCAAAACTAGGAGTCTTTCCAACTCCTACCCCGATACGAGATGCATCTACTTCCAAAGCATCAACTTCTAAGGAACCTGCGAAACCACATGTTCCTATTGGGAAACACAGACCTTTGGATAAAAAATATGATGTCTTGAAACATTTGGCCCAAGTACCAGACAAGTTATCAATTTTGGATTCCTTGAATCTATCCAAGGATCTTCGGGAGGCACTCATTTAGGCTTTGTCAAGTCCTTAGGAGTTCGAAACTGAAATTACTACGGCTGAAGTCTACCATGTAGAGAATGGTCCTATCGAATTCCATGCAGTAATATCTTTCACAGATGAAGATGAAGATGATGTCGTGCATGGACATATTAGACCTTTGTACTTATCTAGAAAGGTAAATGGTGTAGACATCCGAAGATCTTTCAGTGATAATGGTTCAGGAGTCAACCACATCCCCATTCATACACTTCGTCAATTGGGCCTCACAGAGTCTGATTTATCTCCTTCAACTCTGATGTTACAAGGATATGATAAAAATGAACAAGAACCACTGGGCGTGATTACACTCAGAACTCAGTTTGGAGATCTTGTATCCAATTCAGATTTCATGGTTTTTGATCATGATACAACCTTCAATTTTTTTCTTGGAAGACCTTGGCTACATCAATATGCGTATATCCCTTCATCATACCATCAATGCCTCAAATATTGTTTCGATGGTCAAATTGGGACATTGTATGGTGATAAATCCCGCTTCAAAACATGTGAATCTCAATATATTGAGGCAGAATTCTATCACATGAAGGGTAAGGAGAAATCCACAATAAGGGAGGTTACCGAAGTTAATGCTCCATATGGTTTGGAAAAGATTCCAGTAAACCCATTCACACATGTGAGTATAGATTATGTGTTGCCTATCAGTGAAATTGACAGGATAGACCCAAATCCAAGTACTCTTATGGAAACTTCCATAATTTCAATTATGAAAATCAAGCCAAACAACATGGGAGAAAGTGGTGATTCACCAAGCAATGATGAAAGCTCAAATAGAGATGTCTTCATTTCATCTGCTGAAATCCAACAAGTCTATACTTCACCAACCAGGCCATAAGAAGTTATAGCAATGTCAGATGTGAACAATGATGTCAATTCTCAATCCATCATCTCCTCTTTATTACCCAAGGAATACCCTTCATCATCAACAGGGTAAAAAATGGAAGCCTCTTCTTCAAGATGTTCAAATTTTAACATCTCTCATGATCATGGAAATTCTGCTTCATCATTTACTATGTAAGTAGAAACAGAAAAAATAACACATGTTGAAGAATAAGAGGAAGATCTCAAGGATGCTCCTCCAACTTTTGAAGAGGGTATCTCTACCACTGTGGATGAACTCAGAGAAATAAATCTGGGTACAAAAGAAGATCCACACCCCACTTTAATTAGTGCGTCCATGACTCTTTAAGAGAAAGAGATGTATGTTTCATTTTTAAAGCAAAATAGAGATATATTTTCTTGGAACTATACAGAGATTCTAGGGCTTGATTTTGATGTTTCTTCTTATCATTTGGGTTTTCCAGAAGAACATCGAGGATTCAAAAAAGATGCAAGAAGAACACACCCAACTTATGCTTCCAAAATTGAAGCTGAAGTGGATAAGCTTATCAAAGATAACTTTGTTAGAGAAGTTAAATATCCCAAGCGGTTGTCTAATATTGTCCCTGTGAAAAAGAAGAATGGAAAAATTAGAGTTTTCATTGATTTCAGAGATCTTAATCGGCATTTTATTAAGGATGATTTTCCATTTCCGATTAAAAAACTCTTGATTGATGCAACAGATGGCTATGAAGCACTTTCCTTCATGGATGAATATTCTGGATACAATCAAATCCAAATGGGTCTAGAAGATGAAGAATCTATAGCCTTCAGAGCCCCTGAGGGTGTATTTTGCTATCGGGTAATTCCCTTTGGCCTGAAGAATGGAGGTACAACATATCAGCGTTCCATGCATCGTATCTTTAAACCTTTTTAGGGAAGTTTGTTGAATGTTATGTGGATGATTTGGTGGTTAAATAAAAACAACATTCTAATAAATTGGATGATTTTTAAGTCATATTCCACAAACTTTGGCAACATAATTTGAAGATGAACCCCTTAAAATGTGCTTTTGGGGTAACCATAGGAAAATATCTCAGCTTTTTCGTATGCCATCATGGTATTGAAGTTGATCCTGAGAAGAAAAATTCAATCCTTAGTATGTAACCTCCTCGAAATATGAAATAATTAAGAGGACTTCAAGGACACTTGGCCTATATTCGACGTTTAATCGCCAATTTGGTAGGAAAAATTTTATCCTTCACTAAATTGATGAATAAGGGAGTCACATACTAGTGGACGAAGAATGTCAAGAAGCATTCAATATTATCAAGAAATATCTCTTGAGTCCACCAGTATTAATGCCACATGTTGAAGGGAGACCACTTATTCTTTATGTGATAGCCTTAGAGCGATCATTGGGATCCTTCCTTTCTCAAAAGAATGATGCTGGGAATGAAAACAACCTTTACTATCTCAATCAGACTATGCTTGAAGCAGAAACCTGATATTAAAATATTGAAAAGTGTTGCCTAGAATTAATCTTTGTAGTTCGGAATTTGAGAAACTACCTACAACATCACGAGGTCTAATTGGTATCTCTCAATAACCTGCTCAAATTCATCCTTAGTCATCCAATGCTTAAAGGACGTCTGGAAAGGTGGGCAGTTATTTTGCAGCAATTTGACATTTAGTATGTGTCTCAAAAGGAAATAAAGGGCCAAGATCTGGCTAATTTCCTTATTGAACATCCTTCAGCAAAAGATACATCTTCAGATATTGAACTTCCTGATGAGGAAGTCTTCTCTATTCTAGATAATCTTCAAACATGGGAAATGTACTTTGATGGTGCTTCCAGAAGTCCAACAGGGAAGAAAATAGAAGATCCTAAATTCAATAAAATTGGGTTAGGAATTGTGCTCATTTCTCCAGAAAAGGAAGTGATACCCTATTCATTCTCATTGTTGGGAGGCGGGACAAATAATGAAGCAGAATACCAAGCTCTCATCACAGGATTGGAGTTAGCACTTCAGGAACAAGTGAATCACTTAAAGGTGAAAGGTGATTCAGACATGGTAATCAAACAAGTCAATGGGGATTTTTCCATCAGAAAAGAAGAGTTAATACCTTTTTATGATTACGTCAGAGAGTTAATGGCGGAGTTTCCTTCAGAACCGAAATTTTCTCATGTCCCGTGATCACAAAATGCTCAAGGTGATGCATTGGCTAATATAGCCACAACTCTGGCAGATCCAAATCGGGAATAGACAATCATCGGTATTTCCCACCGTCGTACAATTTCACCTTATGTTCAAATAAAAACAGGGGAAATTAATGAAATTAGTCCCATTCCTGAACCATATGTTCATACCACAGGATGGATGATACCTATCAGGGAATACCTTCAAAATGAAACACTTCCACCTGATAGAGCCGGGAAAGAACAAATCTGGCGACGTGTGGTCAATTTTACTCTTTATGATAGCCTAGATCATTTAGATAAAATTCTCTACAAAAGAGGTTTTGATGGAATTTTCTTCAGATGCATTGATGGTGAAGAGACAATGTCTGACATGAAAGAAGTGCATGTAGGAGTCTGTGGTGCCCATCAGTCTGGATATAGACTATATGATCAAATTAAAAGGCTTGGATACTTTTGGCCTTCAATGATACAATATTGTGTTGATTTCATAACGAAGTATCATTATTTCCAAGTACATGACAACTTCATTCATCAGCCCCCATATTTGCTTCATACAGCTAAATACTCGTGTCCGTTTGCCACATGGGGAATGGATGTAGTAGGACCTTATCCTTTAGCTACATCCAAGCAGTTTAAGTACATTCTTACTGCTACTAACTCCTTTTCCAAATGGTTAGAGGCAATACCTCTCAAAGAAGTTAGTTCTAAAAGCATTGTTAGCTTCATCAAGTCTAACATCATTACCAGATTTGGTGTCCCTCATACCATATTGACGGACAATGGCACCAACTTCTATTCATCCGAGGTAAGGAAGTTGTATCAAGAATACAACATCAAATCCAACCATTCCTCTTGGTATCATGCAGCGGCCAATGGAAAAATAAAATCCTTCAACAAGACTCTTTCAAACATAATGTAAAAGATGGTGGATAAATATATGAAATCATGGCTTGATAAACTCTTTCATGCTTTATGGTATTATCAGACCACCACCCACACTGGAACGCGATCAACTCCATACTCATTGGTATATGGAACAGAAGCAGTCTTTCCCATTGAGGTTCAGTTAACCTTACTCAGATTAGCCATTTGTGATCAATCATCTACAGATGAACAATCTCAAAAGCGATTGGATGAATTGGAACGATTAGATGAGAAAAGATTGTGCACCTTGCACCACTTGAAAGTCTATCAAAATCGAATAACATGATCTTTCAACAAAAAAGTTCATCTTCGTTCATTCATTCATGGAGAATTGGTATTGGTTCTCAGAACTCCAATGATACTAAGAAATAAACCTCCCAAGCTTGAGCCAAAGTTGGAAGGACCGTATTCAATACATAAGGCATACTCCAATGGAGCTTATTCTTTAATCTCAATGGATGGAAAACTCATCACGACTCCAACCAATGCCAGATTTTTGAAGAAGTATTTTGGGTAATAAAAATACAATAACTGTCCATGAATATGACCTTAAACTATTCACATCATCATCCAACATGATGTTAAACTGTGTTGTCCTTACTGCAAGAGTTTAAACTGCATAGTCCCTTCATATTTCCTACATGACATTAAGCTATGAATCATTAAGGTTTTTGCTACCTATTGTTTCTCACACCGAGTATGACTCATGTGAGCTTAGAGTAAACTTCAACCATAACACCCTCTCTGGGCCGCTAACCATGTGTAAGTCCCGACACCATTTTTAGGTTGTTTTCTTCAAGAACAACTTGATTACCAATTCATTAATTAATTGAAATACGCAGACATTGATCCTTGCCTTCTAGGATGGGTACGTAGGAAACCTCCCGAGGGTCAAGACCAAAACCAATCTCTTCACATCGGTTCACCTCCATCACATATGATGTAGATATGTGAAGCAGCCCCAGAACCAATATTTTTTACATTGGTTCACCATCGTCCTTGCTATATGACGTTAAACTGTACAACCCTTTTGTCCTATATGACAATAAACTACAACATTATTTGACACCCTCACCTGAGAGGGAATCATTATTTACATTTATCTTTAATCATGTTATATTCCAAAGACTACATGCATACATGGAAATGCCTGAACATTTTATCTTGGGTCAATCCATCATTTCACTAAAGTCCCCTTTCACCCTTCACTTGTACGAACCAAAGATGTACAAAAGATATTTCAAGAACTACGTGCGGCTTGATTCTCATCCTTATGGGATACATAGGAACGTTTGAGCTGCCCTCGAATCGAGCCCCAAGTATTTGGGCCTAACCCAAATTTCACTTTCAGTCCCTTGGCTAAAAAGTTCCTTTGTGAAAACATGAATGTGGTATGAAAACCCTGGTCTTTATTCACAGTTGGGTTATAAAACACACCATGTGTGTTCCTTATAATAGTCCAAGATCTATGACCCTAAACTAAGATCTCTTACACTCTCGTCCCAGATGACGTTAAACTGTATTTCAAGAACTACGTATGGCTTGATTTCCATCCTTATGGGATACGTAGTGAAGTCCAACACCTTAATCCAGGACCCAACCACAACATGTTTATGGTTAGCATTAGTCTATGTATCTCCTTCATGCATTGGACGATACTAATCATCTTGTTTCATAATCCTAACCTTAAATACTTCCAGATCATCACAATCCTTTTGTTGACTTCTGGTCACAATATGTATGATATCTGAGAGTTCTTTTGCCTGGCTAGGCAGCACATTCCCTTAGGCGGCCTTGCATAAATAGTCTATATAACGGACTTGTTAGAAAAAAGATACCCTTATTTGACTATGCAGCCAATTCCCTTAGGTGGCCCTGCATAATTCAACCCCCTAATGGGTTTGTCAAATAGTGATAATTTCATTATTGGGAAGAAAACCTATTTTGTCCTTATTTGTCTTATCAACAATATGTAAGGATCCGAAAAAAATAGCCATGCTTTACATATTTTTCCCGTACCCTTTTTCATGATATGAAAGTATTTAAGTCTATGGTTTATATTTTCCTTACCTATGTTTGGGTTAAACCTTCGTAGGAGTAACATTCATCCAATTCTTAGAAAATCTTGATTGAAAATATCTTCTCCATATTCATGTACCTCTCTCCAAACAGCAGACTCCGTGCTTTGGAAAATTTGAATCTTCATAAACTTCTACTGGATTTTAAGCAGTAGAAAAGTAAATTTCTAAGAGTTATTTTTCCTGACTATGCATCATGTGCCTTTAGGCGGCCTTGCATAAACAGTCTACATAACGGACTTGTCAGCCAAAAGATACTATTATTTTACTATGTAGCCAATGCCCTTAGGTGGCCCTGCATAATTCAACCCGCTAACGGGTTTGTTAAACAGTGGTAACTTCATTCTTGGGAAATACTTCCTCTAATGCCTCTTAGTCCCTTTTTCACATCATTCCTTAGATTCAATATTTTTGAAGTCATAGTTTACATTTTTCCCCAATACTAGAATATGGTAATATGTTTTCAGATAAATTATCATGGAATTGAGTCTATTTTAATCCATTTGGTCAAATTTATTTCAACATTAAACATTAGCCTTTTTATGTCCGAAGTGCATGAATTTAAACATCCCACAAAAGACAAGGGAAATGTGAACAAAATTCAAGTCCCAGCTCTCTAAACATATACTTTGTATGATTTAGGTAATATTGATAAATTAAAAAGATTCAATGTTTGTAGGGTTATTTATAATAATCCTATTCAAAATAAAACTATGCTTACTAGGACCATTGTCTTAGGTAAAAATTTAAAGCAGGTAGAAAAAGAAGGCATGCACAAATGATTGAATATGAAAGCATTTTTCATTAATACATATGAGTTTGAAGGACATCCACATACTGGAGTCTCTTCTCCTTTTCAGAAATTACAAGAGGCTTTCAACATAACTATTCATTTGATTTACGACATCCCGAAATTCATCAGAAACCACCTGGAATTCATTCATTCAACTGGATATAATAAGATATGAAATGATACCAGCTCTTCATGGAAAAATTGTAAAATAATTTTCTTGAGTGCAGTTTGAGAAATTTTTTTGCTGATCAAACAATGACTCTATTTCTGTCCATGAGACTTGGAAGATGGATACATGTATTTGAGAATGAAGCATTGGGAGTAAAGATCCATTTGAAGTGAGTACTCTTTTCATATATTGTTTCTAATGTCATGATAGTCTTATCTCCATCAACCGGCAGTGGAAAAAAATCATCCCATGGTTTTCCATTTTCATATCTGCTAGGGAATGGCATGGAGGAAAAATTTGAATGTTCACACCATTTTTGCTACTCTTAATGCAAAATATAACCAAAATAGAGGAATAGCAGTGCGGTTGCATCTCAGGCAGATAATTCTTTGCATCTGGAATATTGACTCCTTGCAGATGACCATGGACATACAGAGTCAAGTCGATGCTCTGTGGAATGTTAAGATGATAGTTCTTCAAGTACTTAGCCAAATCTAGAAGAGTGCTGTCACAGATATCATAGTAATCATGGCCTACAACGTCCATCATATCATCAATTTGTTTACTGGCCAGTTCATCAGTCGTTCCGATTCTTCTAGGAGCCATTGAATCTGCAAAAAGGTCAAATATTTAACTCTTAATTATGTTTATTTTTCATAAAATTTGTGAAGGAATTCAAAAAAATGGCTAAGGAATTAAGGCATGAAATTCCAATTTTGGCGCGCAACTATAGTTGTGTTGTACAAGTATTTGGCCTGCAGGTATCACAACATAAGTCCAAATACCTCTGCAGCAGCGCGACACAAAGAATCAGCGGAAAATAGAACACTTGCATGATGAAGGAAACTTGCGCGGCGAGAGCTCGAAAGTTTGAAATCCGGTTGGCTTGTGCAAGAATGACCGCATATATATAGGCAAGGCTGCACCCCTGCGCATCGAAGCCTGTGCAGCTCGCACCTGCGCGACGCCATCTGCGCGCTCAACACTTGCGCGCTGCAGTTCCTTGGTTTTATCATTTTTCCTCAGAGTCACATCCTCTTTATTTCGGATCCAACTCTGAGGGGGGACTTTTGGTGACACTCCTTTCCGTCACAGAGTCTAACAACTGAAAAAGGGAAATACCTTAGTCCAAATTGATTCATCCTATGAAGAAACATAAAAAATTGACAAAGGCATGAAGGGGGATTTTTTTACACTTGGGTAGCGCAAGTTTCAGCATGGTCACGCAAGTATACTTGCGCGCCTTATATCGGTTGCGCAAGTGACTTACACGCCCTAATTTATTTTCACCCAATGGTCTTCTAAAGCCTATAAATACACCCTATGCCCCCCCCCATTTTGAGGACGAAAAATCCAGAAACTAAGATTTGAGCTCCCAGCATCGTAGTCTCTTCTCAAAGACTTCCGAACACTTCTAAGGTAACTTCTTACCTAGAATATAAGGTCTAAATAGGGGGAACAAGGCCTAAGTGTTGAAACTCATCAACACCTGTGCGCCTAAGTGGCCAGCCCTTAAGGAAAATGGCCACACTTGCACACCGCCTTATACCTTGAATAGAACTTGCGCGCCACTTATTTAAAAGTCTTTATAGATAATATTAAGGGCTTGAGCTAAGTCTCAACCAAGTATTTCCCCAAGGGTTTACCATCATGCAAGTACCCATGTTCCGCGCAATTATACTTGCGCGACCATGACTTGCGCACCCACGCAGGACTTGGACGCCTCTCTCTTTTTGGGTGCCCTTCTTGCCTATTCACTTGATTTATTCAAATCCACCTCTCCTCTTCAAGATTTAGCCTTCAGAACCATCTTGAAAACCATTTATGGCATGGTTCCTTTGTTGGTTTCCTTATCTGAAAGGAATTTTGTGGAACATCTCTCAAAAAATGGTGATTTATATATCTTTAAATCACTAAGGTGAGAGATTTCATTCAACCTCATCCTTTAAGATGAGAAGTTCCCTAACCTTGGCCTTCTTTTCAGGAATAAGCCTCTGTCATAATTTCTCTAATTTGGGCATCTTCCTTAGGATTAAGCCCCAACTCATAAATTCCATTAACTTAGGCCTCCTTCTTAGGAATATGCCCTAAGTCTCAAGTCCCCTTAACAAATGGGCCTTCTTCTCAGGGGTAAGTCCCAATCTCAAATTCTCAAATATGAGCATCCTCTTTAGGGGTAAGCCCCAAATTCCAATTCCCCATAACCTGGGAATCCTCCTTAGGAGTAAGCCCCAATCATAATTACCTTTAAACTAGGCCTCTTTTTCAGGAATAAGCCCTAGTCATACATTCTCTTAACCAGTCTTAACTTATTTTTAATTTGGGCATCCTCTTTAGGATTAAGCCCCAAGTCCCCTCCTAATTTGGGCATCTTACTCAGGAGTAATCCCCAAGTTAGAGTATCCAAATCTTTATAAAGAATATATACCATCATGACCTTTTTCTCGAGCTTCTTCTCTAAAGTAAGTCCTGATATTTATCTATTTGGGAAATCATACATACATAAGCCCCATATCATTCATTGTGACTGCATATTTCATGGAACAAATTTTCAGGTTTACTGATGCCTCTTGTTTCTCACACCGAGCATGACTCACATGGGATTAGAGTGTAAAAGTAACCATATAACACCCTCTTTTGTCTGTTAATCATACGTAATCCCCAAAAATCTTAACTGAACTATGTGGAATTTGATCTCTTCCTTAAAAGTTGAGTATGTAGGAAGCCTTTCCGAGGTTCAAGCCCATCACCCATTAATTATAATCCGTACCATATGACGTTAAACTGTATCTTAAGTCCTGAACTACATGGGTTCTGATTCCTTTTCTAACAAGGATACGTAGGTAGCCCATCTGCGGGTACGATCCCAGTTCTGAAATACTCCATGTCCTTCTAAATGATAATAAACTTCAAGTGCCCCGTTGAGTGGCTTTAAAACTATTATGGTTATCATAATGACCAAGAGATCTTTATATAATGTATTCAAGGATACCATTGACTAAGAATCTATATCAAATAAAGATGATTCTCTATCGATGAAGAACCTCAAATATATATATAAGATTCTCTAAATCTCAAACATATTAATTATTGATTTCCACATATTAAGGAAAGCTCATTTTCATACTTTTTTGTATAATAAGGATTCACGAACATAACTTAAATCTATAAAGAGAGTCCCGAAGTAGACAATAATTCCCCCCAAAAAGGTGTGATGAGTCTGACCTCCCATCCTCTCGACCAATAAAACTTATTAAGCCTCATATGTCCACAACTACTGAGCACTTACCTATGGAAAGTAGGTCCAAATGGATATAGAATCATTGGATGTTTCTGGTTCTATGAAAAAACCCGTTAGAAACTGATTGGAATGTTTGAACCTTAAGCAAAAAAGTTCATCCCCATTTCCAGAGGAAATAGTTATATCCATGACTTCTAATATATCCTTGACTAATGGGGCCTCTTACTCTAGTTCCTTGATTAGGTTGGTGGATCTTGGGTTCATATTCATACTAATCATCAGAGAAAGGGATCCATAGAGTGAATTACATTAATGGATCTAATGATTAACTCCTCGTCTGATGAGGAATCTTCATGGCTAGACATTTTTGGTGGTTCCATTTGGCATGATGGTTCCCATTATTTTAGATATTAGGGCATAAAATCTGAGAGGGATAACTATGATTTTGTCTGTGTCATAGTTTCATCTTCTTGTGCTTCTCCTAGACTTTCAGGTTACACGTATTTTTGGATGGTCAGCTTCTAAAGGGTTGTGGGGACAAGGACTTCAGTTGTGTTGTAGCAGAAGTAGCTAGGGAAGTAGTTAGTTATTTCAAATGTGTTAGGAGAATACCATGAGTTTGGCTGATTAACTATCAATTCATCCAACTATTGAAAATTTGTGCTCTCATTTTAATTGAAGTTCCAAATCAGGATCTAAGTGTCACTGAGAGGGGGTGGGTGTGAATCAGTGATATTATTTTCCTTTTATGTTTCCTTATTTTTGAAACAACCTTCACCTCCTATTAAAGAGTCTCTTATCTATTGAACACAAACAACCACAGGAACACAAGATTTACAAGGTTCACTACTCAACAAGAGTATCTACACCCTTGGTATGGTATAGAAATAATACAGTACCACACAATCCACTAGAAAACAAACCTTTTATGTGGAATACAACAAGTAGGATATACCCTTACACTCATGTATCACTTGGAAAACAATCCACAAGATCCTGTGCACCCTCTTAGCACAAATTGGGAATTACAGTATTTCAGTGCTTCTTAACAATTGACCAGGTGTATTATCTGAAGTACAACTCTTCACTTTCTTACCCAGAAGATAGTAAGAACTATCTTATGCAAAACCAAATATGTTAGAAGACCCCAAATATGTTGTGCACCCTTTTAGGTGTCTTGTGCACAACTTTTATGCCACACACAAAAGATTTTACTTTTGTCATGAAACACCTATTGTGCACAACTTCAATCTTGCATGCAACTATCTTCTTGTGCACAACTTATTCTTATTGCACGCAACCATATTTCTTTCACTCACTCTCCTTTTCTTAATATTTTTTGCACCTCATAGCTCATGATTTCTCTAAGTGTTGAGATCACAAATTGTGAAGGGGTCACCTTTTATTTATTAACCTTGTCGACCCCTGCGCGCAAAAACCCCAATGTGTTGCGCAAGATCCTGATGTGTCACGCAAAACCGTATTTGACGTCGCATTGGGTGTGTAAGTCTCTTTCATGACAACCTCATCTTTCATGCACTTCTTGAATTTTTCACACACTTAATTAATTATACATTTTTTGAAGTTTGGACCTCAAATCATGCCTTGTACACAAGATTCCAAACTCCCTTCAATCTTGCATGAAAAAAGCAATCTTGCACACAAAACCCAGTCTTTCAGGAAAGCCTCTAATTTTCCAGATTTTGATGTTCGGATCATGGAACTCCACTTGCACGCAACATACCAATCCATCTTCAAACTTGCAGGGATCATTCTATGCCAAAATCACATTTACCCATCTCCTGATTTTAAGGCCCAAAAATTTAGAAAACACCTGGAAACGATGCCACCTTAAAATGTTCTTTTGTGCTGCCTCCCAATAATTTATTCTTTTATCATGATTCTATTCACTGCATTCTATAAACATTCTTCATATTTCACCACAAACTCCACTATCATGATATATATCCTTTGATTGAACATCTTTAGTATTATCATAGTTTTAATCCGAAGTACTGAACCTTCCCTGTCTTCCACTAACATCTTTCCTTCCAATCAAAACTAAATATGATTGGAATCACTTTTCCCCCATTTCCTTTATAAGGCTTGAATCACAAGTTCTCCAAACATATGATATTTGAGAAATACAAATCATAAAATCATCATCTACTTTATAAGTCCTTTAGAAAGTGAATTGATTTATCTTCTTTAACAACAAAAGACAACAATCTGTAACAGTAGAATCTTCATACTTCTTTCTCCATCCAATTTGGTCCCAAAAATCTCCCCCGTTGAATTTTGTTGTCAACCATGATTCATAAATCACTGAACTTTGTAACCTCAATAAATGGATCACTTATCCACAATTATAAGCCTACGTGAGCTAACTAATTGTAGGAAACAAGAATTATTGACATCCAAAACCATGTTATCCAAAAGAAGTGACTATGAAGTTTCATGATCATATCTCCTCACCCTTATTTAGGACATATTTTAGGATTCTAATTCAGCATTCTTCACTTATTCAATTTTTCTAGAATACAACAACATTGTTTCCTATATCTACTCTAACAAACAGTTAGAATAGTTCACACACATATTTGCTGGATTCACAGATTACCCAAAACTCCCCCTATATTAATGATTTAAAAAGGATAGATTTATGAAACAATTATCCCCCTTGACAACACTATAAAAAGGTAAGATGAGATAGGGGACATAAACACGTACCTCAAACTTTATGAGAAGGAGGTTAGACACCCATGTTCAATGTCAATTTAGAAAATGGTTCCTTCGGTAAAGGTTTTGTGAATATTTCAGCAACTTGTTCTGATGTAGGAATGTACTCCAGCTTTAATTCATTCTTCTACGTGTATTATTTGATAAAGTGGTACTTTATGTCAATGTGTTTTGAATTAGAATGTTGTACTAGGTTCCTTGTAAGATTGATTGCACTCTGATTATCACATCCCAAGAGTAAGGGTAGCTTCACTTCAACAAGTAGATCATCCAACTGAGTCTTCATCCACATAAGTTGGGTAGTAGAAACATACTTAGCTATATCCATGCTAAGATTCACTGTATTATATTTATTTTTATGCCAACTGACAGAACTCTTCTCCCAAAAGAAAACTCCACTTGATGTGGATCTTCTATCATCAACATTTCCTACCCAATCAACATCTGAATACTAGAATAGATCAATATTTCCTGAGCCATCATACTTGATTCCAAATTTTGTTGTGCCTTTGATATATTTGAGAATTCTTTTTCCAGTAATCAAATGTGATTCTTTTGGTGCACTCTGAAATCATGCACATAAGGTAACTACATAGATGATGTTGGGTCATGAGGGAGACAAATATAACAGAATTCCAATCAGCTTTCAAAAAACTTTTCGATCAACTTCCTTTCCTTCTCCATCTTTACACAACTTGGTTCCCATTGAAATTGGCGGGGTCACTGGTTTCAAATTTTCCATGCCAAAATTATTCATAAGTTCCTTAGCATACTTTTCGTGAGATAGAAAAATGTGATTCTTCCTTCATGAAATTTGTAACCCAAGAAAGTGTTTTGTTTCTCCTAGCATAGACATATCAAATAACTTCTTCATATCCTCAACAAATATTTCAAACGATCTTTCATCATTCCCATAAAAGATAATATCATTGACATAAACAATTATGATCAGTGAAAAATCCTGACACTCCTTGATGTAAAGATTGCCATCAACTCTACATTTATTAAAATTAATCCTCCTCAAGAAAGTATCTAATTTAGAATACCATGCCCTCAGAGCCTATTTTAGCCTATACAAAGCCTTATTCAACATGTATACATAAATTTCATTCTTTCCAATAACAAATCCAAAAGTTTGATCAATGTAAAATTCTTCATCAAGGTCACCATTCAGGAATGCAGATTTTACATCTATTTGAAAGATTTTGTAACCTCGTTTTGCAAAAATAGAAAGAAAGATTCTAATTGTTTCTAATATTTCCACCAGAGAAAAGGTTTCATTAAAATAAATGCCATCAATTTTTGAATACCCTTTTCAAACCAATTTTTCATTATTTCTTATTACTTTACTTTCTTCATTTAGCTTGTTTTAGAAAACCCACTTTTTACCAATAATGTTCTTGTTGTCCGGATTGAGTACAAGTTACCTAGTATCATTCTTCTCTATCTAATAAAGATCATCATTCATAGCATGAACCCATTCTGGATGCTCAAATGATTCATTTACATCATTTGGTTCAACTTTAGAATAAAGATAAGTATGTGTTATAGCATTCATTGTTCTTCTTGTTTGAACCCTCTGATGTTGATATCCAATAATGTTCTGAGCCTCCACTTGTTTCCTCAACCTATGATGAGTTGTTAGAACTTCATCCTCATCAATCAATATTTATGAGTCAGATTCCTCTTCTTGAGTCGGATTAACATAGTCTGTACCATTATCTGAATCGTTAACAAGATCTTTTTTTATCCTACTCATCTTCTACATCACCATATGTCTACTTTTCTTTTTCAACATTTTCAACAACTTTTACATCTGAAGAATCAATAATTCTTTCTATTTCTTTTTTGAGACATCTATATCCTCTTACTTCTCAAGCATAGATAAGAAAAATTCCATCATCTCCTCTTTTATCAAACTTTCCAAGGTTTCTACCTTTATTATTTATAATGCATGGACTCTAAAAAACTCTTAAGTGTTTCAAACTTGGAGTTTTTCCATATAACATTTCTTATGGAGTAATATCTGAGTTTGGGCTATAGAAACATTGGTTATGAATATATACAACAGTTCTCATGGATTTCCTCCAATAATAATGAGAAAGACTATGTTCAAGTAACACAATTCTCCCCATTTACACCAAACTTCAATTGTTTCTTTCATCAATCCTATTTTGTTAAGGTGTGTATGGTGAACTGAAATCTTGCCGAATTCCATGTTTCTTAAGGTAATTTTCAAACTATTCATTCCTATAATCTCCAACATTATCAGTTCTCAACATATTTACTAAATACTCATAATCGTTCTCTTATTTCCTCCTGAAACTCGTAAACATTTTTAGAGCATCTAACTTATTACTCATATACATAACACAAGTAATTCGAGTAAAGTCATCAATGAAAGTAATAAAGTAATTATCTCTATTTGTAGATTTATTTCTCATTGGGTCACATATATCATAGTGTATGACTTCCAAGGGTCTTTTTGAAATAATTTCAACTTTCTTATGAATAGAGTTTGTAATCTTCTATTTTTCTCAAACAGTGCAACACCAATATCTTCTTCTTGATAAATCAGGCATATCTTGGACACCATCTTGCTTTGATAACTTTCACATATTTCTCTGACACATATGACCCATCCTTTTATTCCATAAATGATTTTCATCCACCACACCCATGTAACAAGAGTTCTTAACTTCACCAACTTAGAACAAATTACCTCTTCTACGTTGGCCTCTTGTAACAATATTTACATTATTTTCTCTTTTCACAACAAATCCATATTTTCTAAAGATAAAATTGTTATCCTCATCACAGAGTTGTGACACACTTAGAAGGTTATGTTTTAGCCCATCAATATATAGTTTTTTCTTGGATTTCATATTTTGTTTTCTAATAATGTCTGATCCAACGCCTTTGATCCTTAGAGATTCATCGTTTCCAAATGTCACTATTCCTTCTTTTAGGTCTTTCACATTATTCAACAAATTTAAGTTTCCTATCATATGAGAGGAACACCCACTATCAAGAATCCATGTACGTTCTCATTTTGTAGATTTCAATGCAGTTTCGACAATGAGAGCTTTTTGTTCTTCCTTTTCTTCCAATTTCTGTTGTGCTTCCTCCAATTTCTAGCCAAGTCAATGTGTTCTGGATAGACAACCATAAAATCTTTTTTTTGAACTTATCAAACCTATCCATTTTATATTTTAAAAAATCCGGCTTCTGAGGATTATTAAGAAACTTTTGTTGCTCTGGAAACACACTAAGGCAGACCTTAACAAGATGTCCAGGTCGATCACAACCTTTACAAATAGTTTGTAGTGGTTGGAACATATTCTCAACTTTCACCCCAACCTTCTCAGATATATTATGAAATTTATTTAGAGATTTTATCTTTTAAAAGGATTGAATCCTCCTTAATCCTTGTCTTTAAAAACATGTGGAATAGTTTTAATATCGTTGGATAAACCAACACATATTTGTCATGTGTCCAAATCCACTACAATACCAGCAGTAGCCATAGAATGAATATTTTCCTTGGAAACTTACATACTAACCAGAGTTTTGAAGGTGCTTATCAATAATACTTTTACCAAAATTCTTCTAACAATAAAACTTCATATTTTCAATTGTAACTTTCTTCTTCAGTTCAGGTTTCAATTTAGTCTTACTAGAACCAGAAGTGGTAGACATTTTTTTTGGACACAATATTTTTAGATGCTTCTGACTTTTTAGTATTGCTAACTTTGATCACATACATAGCCTTTCCAACATTTCTCCTATCAGTACCCATTCCATATTTCTTTTCAACCTTTAAAGGCAACCTTTGTTGATCCTTATTAGGATCATTATTTATAGAAAATTCACCAACTTTTGTAACAGAATTTTTGAACCTTGTGTTCGTTTCCTCAGATTTAGAGAGTTTATGTTTGAAATGTTCCAAATCATCTTCTTTTTTCCTGTAGATTTACTTCCAGATGATCATTAAAATTATTTGATCTCTCAATATAATTTTTTAGATCATCAATATAATTTTCATGTTTTTCTTTCTTATCAAGAAAACATGTTTGGTCATTTGATGAAGAGTTTTCATTTTTCAATTTTCTGTTTTCCTTCTCAAGCCTTCTGATCTTTCTCGAATATTCCTATAACTCTTCTTTCAGATACTATTAAAGTTGAGTTTCTTCTTCTTCAGTACTACTGCTCTCATAATAATCACTATTCACTATTGAAAAAAGGTACTCTCTCTAGCTTTCTCAGTAACAAATTTTTCATATTCAGTCTCACTATCATCATCTTCTTCATCTTTTGAAAAAAAGATTGTTCTTTTTGATTTGAATAACTTTTTATCCTTACCTCTGATAGAATATTTATCTTTTCCACCCTATTACTTCCATGACCTTCTTGGTCTTCTTTCTTCTTTATCACTATCTCCATCTTTCCCTTTTTGAGGGTAATTTTCCGCAAAGTGGCCAATAGATCCACATTAAAAACATTTCAAAGAAAGTTTCCCTTTGTATTTAACTGTGCATCTTTTAACATTTTAATAAAAGAAGGAAAAAATTTATTCAAAATTTTGACATACCTCGTTTTCAGATTCGGATTTATGAGCTTCTTATTCAATATGAATTTTCTTCAACTTCTCTTTATTTGCAACCTTGAAAGAAATTTCTCTATCGGCTTTTTATTTTCACTCAATAGTCTTATCCTTTATCATTTAGTACATTATAAGAGTGCTATGAAAATTATCCAAAGATAATGTTTCAGGGTCTCTGTCTTCTAGTGATGAAAATTTAACATCAAATTTGTCAGGCAGAATTCTCAAGATTTTTTCAAAAACTGTAGAATCTTTCAACTTTTCACTAAGATTTATGATTGTACTGAAAATATCATTGAACCTTGTAAATTAATCTCCAAAAGATTTAAAATCTCCCATTTTCAAGTCTTTATACTTCAGCCTCCATATTTATAGTTTTTCCTTCTTCACTTTTGTACTTACTTCATAGATGTTCTTCAGTTTGTCCCAGATTCCTTTGGCTGTTGCAACACTTTTCACTCTTAAAAATTTACTCTCCGAAAGATATGAGAGCAATGCATTTTTATATCTTCTATCATTCTAAAGATTCTTCTTATCTATAGGAGTTAGAGGAACCTTATCATCAATAACAGGAAATCTGTCTCTTGTAGTTTCAAGAACTTCATATCCAAGAGACATAAGATAAGGCATCATTCTATCTTTCCAGATATGATAATTCTTCCCATCAAATATTGAAATCCCCTTAATGTTCACACAATTAATATTCTCCATCAAAACCTATATTTAAAATATCTACAAAAAACAAATGAAGGGAACCTTTCCCTCTGATACAAATTGATGATCCCAATTAGGACCTAAGTGTCACTGAGAGGGGGAGGGGGTGAATCAGTGACATCCTTTTATTTTTATGTTTCCTTATTTTTGAAACAACCTTCGACTATTATTAAAGAGTTTATTCTCTACTAAACACACACAACCATAGGAACACAAGATTTACAAGGTTTACTACTCAACAAGAGTAGCTACGTCCTTTGTATGGTACATAAATAATACAGTACCACACAATCCACTAGATAACAATCCTTTTATGTGGAAAACAATGAGTAGGATATACCCTTACACTTGTGTAGCACTTGTAAAACAATATGAAAGCACGTGTGAACCCTCTTAGCACAAATAGGGAATTACAGTATTTCAGTGCTTCTTTACAATTGACCAGGTGTATTCGCTAAAGTACAACTCTTCACTTTCCTACCTAGAAGCTAGTAAGAACTATATTACGCACAACCAAATACGTGAAAAGACCCTAAATCTTGTTCGCACCCTTTTAGGTGTCTTGGGTAGAACTTTTATGGCACGCGTGCAATATTTGACTTTTTTCAAGAAACACCTCTTGCGTGCAACTTCAATCTTGCGTACAACTCTCCTCTTGCACGCAACTTCTCCTTCTTGTGCGCAACCATGTTTTTTTGTGTAATATCCTTTTCTTAATATCATTATCACCTTAGAGCTTGGTATTTCTCTAAGTGTCGAGCTCAAAAATTGTGAGGGGTTCACCTCTTATTTATAGACCTCGTCGACCCCTGCGCGCAAAAACCCCAATGTGTCACGCATGTTCCTGACGCGTCATGCAAAACCCCATTTGACATCGCATTGGCCATGTAAGTCTCTTTCACGCCAACCTTATCTTTCACACACTTCTCAAATCATTCGCGCACATCCTTTATTTTCCATTTTTCAATGTTTAGACATCAAATCATTCCTTGCGCGCAAGATTACAAACTCCCTTCAATCTTGTATGCAAAAACCAATCTTGCACAAAAAACCCAATCTTTCACGCAAGCCTTTTCTTTTCATTATTTTTATGTTCGGATCATGGAAATCCACTTTTTTTGAAATATACCAATCCATCTTCAAACTTGTTCACATCATCCTCTTCCAAAATAACATTTATTCATCTTCCGATTTTCAAGCCTAACAATTTGGAAAACACTGGGAAAGGACGCCACCTTAAAATTCTATTTTGTGCCACCTACAGATAATTAATTACTTTTTCATGATTTTCTTCACTTCATTCTTTAAATATTATTATGCTTTTATCATGAACTCTACTATAATGATATATATCATTTCATATACTATCTTTAGCATCATCAGAGATTTAATGGAAATTACAGAACCTTCCATGTCTTCCACTTGCATATTTCCTTCCAATAAAAAGTAAATATTTCTGGAAGCACCTTTACTCCCCCTTTACATCATAAGTCTTGCATGAAAAGTTCTATTAAATTATGATATTTGAGAAATACAAATCATAGAATCATCGTCTGGTTTAGAAGTCCTTTACAAAGTGAATTGATTTATCTTCTTTAACAACAAAAGACAACACTCTGTAACAGTAGACTCTTCGTAATTATTTCTCCATTAAACTTGGTCCAAACATTAATAACTTATATCCACTCACCTACTTCATTAGGAGAAGTAGTGAAAACACTTTCCAATTGTTATGGATTATTTCCTAGTTTCAATTGGACAGAATCTATCAATTTCTGCAGGAGTTCTTGGAAGATAAATGTTTCTTGGATGGTGTTTCCGAGTATCCAATAAAAGGGTAAATAATCTAGATGGTGATCAAGATTAACCTCATCAACCTTTTTTGAATCTGGTAGATAGAGTAAATTATATTATATAGAAGATATAAAATATCCACAGACTTGATCATCTCAGAACAAGTAAACTTTATTACTCCATTCATTGAATTGATTTCAACTGGGTTCTCTCCACTCATTTTGTCGATGCGGGGGTTGCTATTGATTCCCATCAGTAGGTGCATGATACAGTGTAGGATTTGGAGCTAGAGTAGGTTCATGTGATATCTTATGCATGAAGGATTTCACTTTAGCTTTTCCTATGCATTTTCTTGGAACTAGTGGAGTTATCCAAGACCCGATCTTAGTACACTGTATAGAGTCTTCCATTTTTGGGTAATGGAGGAGAAATTACAGAACCCACTCATGTACTTAAATAGGATGAGTAGAATTTGTAGCTCATCCTAGAGGTTATCGCTGCATAGAGTAAGTATATCCTCCTAAGGGAGTGGTCATTTCAAAAAGTAAGTTAGTAATATCCATCATTCAATAAAGTCCAAGACTCAATTATTATCACACTATTTTTATTTTGATAGGTCGTTGACTATTGTATTTAGAAGCATTGAGATGAACTATAAGAGGAAATGAAGAAATTTATTCTCCCATACTATTATCAATTGAGATGAAAAACAACTGTACTATATGAAGGCTGGTCCATGCATGGTACACAAAAATAATATGAGTTTAACTACTTTTTTTTTGCTCCGGGATTCCCGTAATGGGATCACAATAAGATCCATAGTGTGTCATATGATGTTACGGGTTACCTAAGCTATTTAATATTGGAAACATTGGACTCCCAAAATTTTGAGGGGGGGGGGGTTCTCTCACCCAATTGGAATATGGTTTCTATTCCAGCTATACTGGTTCACACCACTCCTCCATAGATTCTAATCGAGACACTAATGAATCAATGGTGTTGATAATCCCTTGATACATGTTCTGTTAAAACTAATATTGGACAGGAATAATAAGGGTAAAGAATTTACCTTTTGGTTCTTCCATTACTTGAGGCAGATATCCATCCAGAGGCATCTTTTGAGGATTTTCTTGAACCCGTTTTTCCCTCCGCATTGGAGAGAAATTTTGATATCGGTCCAAAATCAGGACTGAGTGAAATGATGATCCTGGTACCAAGTTGGGAAGATTTCATGACCTTGGTTCACTTGTTAGGATAAATCCTTATGGATAAGGTACACCTACTGGAAGCATACATTGAGTGTCTTCATGGGGAGTATATTTGATATGATATAAATTTAGAGGAAACTATGTGTTGATTTCCCTCAACTATATCATTTCTCCCTCCTTCCAAGAGAACCTTTATTTGATCATAAGTAGATAATTATCATTAATAAGAGATAGTGGGTCATATATGAACTTAGTTTTATTATTCTCTCTATTATAGATTTTCTGAGGATATAGTGGAGGATTGATTGGGAAAACACCCAAATTTAGGGCGATCCTCTGGTTCTGGTTAAGAATACTTTTATTCTTAGTGTGGATTGTATTATGGGTGGAACCATCCTTTCCCTAATTTTCTTTACTTGAATCATGTTTAATGTGGTCTAAAATATTTATGTCCATGAAATTCATCAATGCATAAGGCATTGTGGGAATCATACTAAATGCCGAATGGTAGGAGGGCTATTTGTATGCTTTATTGGATATCTTCCTTCCATTATGGAATCATCTCCAGGATTCTTGGAAAAGAGTAAATCAGAGGGAGCCTCTATACGACCATTCCACATGACCCCCTTTGGGGAAAATGAGTCATGTGATAAGAAAAATAGTTTTATCTTCCCTTTGAGGAAGATACCTCTCTACTTTTAATCCTCCATGAATGGGAAAAGACTGATTTCTGATGGGCAGGTCATTGAGGTCAAAATTTCCCCAACCCTGTAGGCTTGGGATACTCCTATTATCTTTTTTATTATTCATCATCCTGAATTTTTTGGTCTTATGAGGGAATTTTATATTAAAAATTGCCCTATCCTTACGGGGTGGGGTTGATTTTGTACTTTGGAGGTTGCTGCTACTATCGACGCTTTCTTGATCTTGCACATTCCCGTTTGAGTGGGAGAAGGATGTGGTGCTGGGTCTATAAGTGAACTATTTGTTTATGAGTTCCTTAAAAGTTCTTGATGATTGTCTTTCCTTAGTCTAGAATCTTGCTGATTTTTTTGGTTTCCCGGTTAAAGGGTTTTTCAATGACATTATCTCATCAGACATGAAATATTTAAAACTTACTCAGGTCTGATTATTGTTTGGTGCACCGCCTTTCCTGAGTAGGTATTTCACTTAATCTCCACCTTGAGATAAAACAATTATTGATTTATATTTCCAATGGGTAATTTTGAATGGGACGTGGGGTGAAATTCAATGTTCCACGATCTCCCCATCCCAGGATATGAATTATAGATGGGGAGTTTATTATTAGACAACGCAACATAACAGTGAATTGAGGTTTTTTAGTTGGATATATTTCTGACACCTCTCTAATTATGGTCTCCACATAGATGAAAGGGAATCTAATTTAATTTAATGATGAATTTATCCCAATATTTTGATATGATCTACATACCCATTATAGAGAAAACATTTTATTTTCATTCAGTGGAGATTTTTACAAAGATTGAGATGAATGTTATGTTGTATTCTTCTGTATAATTGCTTGGTATGTCAAACTGAGAAGTGGATGAGGGCTAAAACATAACTTTTATGACATCCCTATCCAATTATCTTCTCTAATAAACATATCCATTTTTCCTTCTTCTATAGACTCCTCCACATGATCTTCCTAACTTGAATGATTCTTGGTAATATTTTCACAAGTAGCAGGGCTAGTTGGTGTCTTATTGACATGTGAATAGTATGGGGGTGGATCTAAGGATGAGTACTGCCCTAGAAAATATTCATGATGAGAAAGGGTGTCATTTTTTATTAACATGGAATCTAACATGTTTGGTCCCATCATTCCATGTTCCTTGAAATTTGAGGGATTTCTTGCATTTTACTTGTAATGGGGAGGAAATTATTTCCATTTGATGTTACTGTGGGGTGGGCCTTCACATTGAGTGCCATCATGGTGAATAATACCGTCATATCTTGATTATTGACTGCAAGGAGAATTTCTACAGTGTATACCATGGGAAGGACTATCAGTATGGGTGAAATAAAGGGGAGTACTTTCTTGCTGTTTGATGTCACTGTGGGGATGAACTTTATAGTGAGTTCCATAATGGAGATGACTACCATCATATCTTGATGACCAACTGTAGTGAGAATTTATAAAGTGTATACCCTGAGGAGGACCATCAGGGATGATGATAATAAGGGGAGAACTTTCTTTCTATTTGATCTTCTAGACATGAGGAGGGTTATTGTGATGCTCATCAGAAGATAAGCTCTCATGATTGATCAGTTTGTGTCCATGAAGGGAGAATTTATGGTTAATTATATGGGGATGACCTCTAGAGAAACTGATGACAATGTTTCATTGAGAACCTTATCAATTTCTATGGATAATTCCATAATTTTTTGATGGATTAGAAGGATATTGATCCACTATTGATAAATGTTTGATGGCCATCATTACGATTACCTTTTCAAGTGGATCCTGTTGTGTTGTTGGGATATGCCTATTAGATTTCTATGTTTTGGAAGAGATATATACCTACCCTTGAGTGGAAACCGAAGTGTACAGGTGTCCCCTATAGGAATATGAATTTGTGCCCAATCCTGTTATCAATTTATCATGAAATATTACTGAAGACACTCCTGAATTGGAGCAGGGGTGCATTTATGCTCAATAGTAACCACCTTACTATGTGGACGAGTCCCCCCACTTGGAGAGGTGGGGTTGTGGGCCCAACTCCTTTCTATTTCCACAAACGTGATTACATATTGAATATTTTGAAATATATGGTCAGTGATTGATAACTGATCCTCCATAATTGCTAGGATGTTTTGAGAGATGTATTTGGTGAGAACATGGATATATTAACATTCTATCATCAGATTAGGAATATATACCTTCTTCAGTCCTCCATATCTTTCCATTTGGTACTAAAATTTCTTCTATGTTGGGGAATATGTACAACCCTTCCACATAATATATCTAATATATGCCAGCTATTTTCTCCAATTTACTCCATATTTAACTAGCATGCTTGACATGAATGAGTAGGAATTTGTATCTACTCATTAGGTTCTATTGTATTTATCTGATGGGATTGATATACATCCATTGGAATTTTCATCATCTTGTACTTGGTTTACTCTGTATTTGAATGATGGTCTTGATATGCATCCTGAAGAATTTTCATATGTTTTTATTTGGTTGCCATTATATTTGACTTTTGGTCTTGATATGAGTGAGAAAGAATATACATATACACATTTATTTATTCAATATTTTACTGGAGGAATTCACTTACATTTTTAGGAATATTAATCTACCAATAATTTTTCTCCCTATTTGCATGGAGGGTTTGTAGATTTGTAGTAGGAATTTGAGCCTACTCGTAGTTCACCACCATATTTGACTATCATGACTTATATTTGTGAATAGATATTTTCATCTTCTCATGTTCCATTATTTTTACATAGCAGGATTCAGGTTCCTCATAAAGGATATATATATTCCTATAAATTATCAAAAAATTTGATTGAATTTTTTTTTGAGGGTGCACATGAATATATGTCTTCTCGTGGGTTATTGCCGCATTTGATCAGTGTGCCTCATCAACAGGAATGAGAACAATGGTCTCTTCTTGATTATATCATCTTAACCCTATGTGGGATTCCTTGGGAACTTGGGTCCTCTTGACCTCAATTGGGTCCCTTGGGGAAGTATTCTCTTCATGATTAAGATTATGGGTTGTAAGGAGTTGGAAGTGATTACTTATGATAGGGGCCCTTGAGCGGGACCCCTATTCTACATGGATGAAGTCATTTTTGATGACTTCATATAACCACCCTAAGAAAATGTAGGAAATAATTATCCCATTCTAGGAATATGATCCTGAAATGGTTGGAGATGGAAAGTGGATCCATCTGGTTCTGGACCACTGACTGTCATTGGGCAGATGACTGTCGGGGCTTCATGGACTTGAGAGGGATTTTCTAGCTACTGCCAGGATGGAGATATTACCCTTCCGATGGTACTCTCATAATAATACATTCGAAACCCAATGTTGAAGATGCTGGGTGGGTGAATGTGTCCTCAATTTTCTTACGGACCTGACCGATATAGTGGTTGAGGTGCACATTTTCGAAAGATAGAGAGACACCATGTAAATACCTGAAAATTCCATGTAATGTTTTAAAGTTATTTGGGATTTTTATGAGTCTGCGAAAAATGATGTCATGTGATTCCGAGACTCAGTGTCCCTGGAATGAATTTTTGATTTTTTTAAGGTACGTTCAGTAAATACATGGACAACTTTTTCTATACTTTGAACCAATTCCCAGATTAAAAATCCTAGAGAACAATTGAATTCAAACTGTTGGGATTCTCCTAGAAATGACTTAACTTCGGCCAGAGAGGGCCAAGCCAAAATGTTAATTTTTGGACTTTTCTAGAAAAGAATAATAAAATAAGTTAAGATAATTATTTTATTCTTTTCTCTCTATTTCATGGAGGACGGGGATGTTGTGGGGCATCGATGATGCAACGACATGGAACTTTAATGAAACACATGGATGACCTATATTCCTCAACGTAACCATGAATTTAATGGTGAAAAATAGATACAGTCTTTCATAAATGAAACATCATAATGACACGACCTCACGTCATTATGGAAATATTGAAACACAGTTTTATAAATAGTTCGATGTTTTGGAAAAAAAGTAGGAAGGATTTGGGGGATTCTTTGGAAAAAATATGACACACTTCCACCCCATCAAAGAATGAATAACAACAAAGAATGCCTTTCGAAGGTCAGAATCGGGAAGCATCGTCAACGCCGTAAACCCTAGAAGAGGAACGTGTGACAGAAAATGTCATAAAAGGTAGTGGGTTTATGTTCTTTGATGTTCCCTTTATTCCCGTTCTTGAAAAATATAATGAACACGGACCAACTGACTAATGGGTGGATCCTCATCTCGTCTAATCATACGGATGGCGGATGCAGGATCCTAAAATCAGGGATTATTCTTCCTTTTTTTATTATTAATTTTTCCTCATGTTTAAAATGCTAACGCAGAGGGCACGGGCCGAAACCAACAAGGCCCAGACCCTCTGCTAAAATTGGCCTTGGTGTGTTCTTCATGGCTGAGCAACAAACATGGCAGCAAGGCATTTGAGGGCCATGAAATGAAGGCAACATTCCGGTGGCCCATAGAAACAACCGCTACTGGGACATGCCAGCGACAACCGGTGGTGGTCAGAGGAGACACACATAAACAGTCCACAAGAGGTTGAAGGTGGTGCGCCATCACGCACCACAGTGGACAAAGGAAGTCGGGCCAAGCTGGCCGTGTGGGAGATGGGTGGCGCTCGCAGGCGCCGGTGGCGGCAGTAGCCATGGCAGAAGGGGGTGGTGCGGCCGCGTGCTGTGCTGTGTTGCGCCAGACAAAACAACCCTATATTTACAGGGCCATCCAAGTGAAGCGGTCCACCTTTAGGTCGACCGGGCCAGACACGGGCCGACCGAATGAGCTGAACATGCCGAGCAGGCTAGGTTGGACCCACAACCAAGCGGGCCAATGCGGGTGGACCGAGCCTCACCCGGTGCGTCGGGCCAACCATGACCCAAGCCTGCGAAAAATTTGAGTTGAACCGGAGGGGATGGACCCTATGAACTGGGTCAACATTTAATGGGCCAGACCCGAGTGGTGTTAGGTAGACCCTGTGACTCATTGCATTGGGCCAGCCTGACCAAGTCAGACTGGGCCCAGACCCAACCAACCCCCAAATAAAGAAACACCCATAACTGACTAACCATGTGTCCGTTTGACACGCCTTCAGTGTAAGTGTGACCCCTTTTGGGAAGTGTTCCCTTAGGCATATTCCGACGGGCCCATCTGAGCTAGGCTGGATCGAGGTGCGATCACCCCCATTTCAACGAAATGGGTGTAACTAGCAGATCTGGCATCTGATCGACATGCCTTTTGTGGAATAATGACCCTTGTGACATAGAGGTCTATTGGAGATACTCTAGGTGAGTTTTTACAGAGTTTGATGTATAAGATCGGTTGGATCAAACTCTAATTCCACCGAGCCCTTTTTAAAAAAGTGCCCATATCCACAGAGACCAAGCGTTCGATCAATGCACCGTATGTCACATTGGAATCTATATGAAGGGGCGGTCCCTTGGGTATGATTTTTGTGGGACTTTGTATGGGTTGAAATATGACCAATGTCTTGAGGAGGAGATTATTCTGGAGATCAAGCACTCTTCATGCCGGAATCCAGTGGCTGGCTGTGACATGAAGAAAAAGAGTGACCGATACAGGTCAGCATCAAAAAATCCATAGTTGGATGAGCTAGCTGTATGATTAATCATCCCTACCTTTGTATCAGCGACCAAGGTGGGTCAGCACCAGTGACCAATACAAGTCAGCACCAGTGACCAATATAGGTCAACACTAGCGACCAATATGTGTCAACATCGAGCGACCAATACGGTTCAGCACCAACGAACAATACAGGTCAACATTTGGAAACCAATACAGGTCAGTATACAGTGACCTATATGGGTTAGCAGGAGAGTTAAAACTGATAGGTTGATCTGAATTTACGACTAGTAATCCCTATCCCAATAACCTTGATGTTATATCGTTAGAGTGAGCTGTCTCTTTTGCTTCATGATTCGTGATTTAGATCATGCTTGTGATATTACCTTTGTGGTATTTCTTGTGATATTTTCCTTTGTGGATTACTGAGAGGCCTTCAGTGGTCTCGGGGTCTCCTACAGAGTTTTTATACTCACCCCCTACACGGGCTCTTCCCGCATGTGTGTGTCTGGTGCAGACTACTGACACTCCGAGGAAGACTTTTGAGGTTCGGGACTTGGTGGAGGTTTGTGCAACTAGATCAGTCAATATCCTATTCTTCGACTTCGAACTTACAGCTACTACCCTCTAGGTAGAGCTCCATGGATGATGCGACAACTATTTACTTTTCTTCAGTTTCTAGGCTTGTATTCTGGCACACTATTTTCAGTTTATAGTTGTACTTGTGGTTGTACTTTTCTCTCATGGTTGTACCATAATTTTTCTGGTAGTTTACATCAGATGCCCTTGTTTAGTGTGTATAGATATCTAAGGAAATTATTTCCCAATTTGGGAAAATCATTCAGGTGATTGTCACCAACCCCTAGCCTATGGAAGGTGGGCTTGGGGTATTTACATCTGGGCCTTGTGGGACGAGTCGTGACAAAGTGGTATCAAAGGTCGGTCAGTTCCACCAGAATAACTATGAGTCTACTTTTAATTAGACAATGGTGTAAAGTGTCATGAGTTTAATTTTCAGTTTGGGGAGTTCAGTGTTGGTGTAGAGGCCAATGTATCTATACACTAGGACCCTAAATTCCGTTTTCTAACACGGTATATGAAAACACCAGTTGCTACTGTTTTGAAATGTCTTCTCGATCTTTCTTGAGTCATCTCACCAGGTTTAATTGATTGACCATGGTGCATCTGTTTCTTACAGGATACCTCCACAAATATATCCAGCTAGGATTTCGGTTAGAGATCGTGACAATGGCTCACCGAGCAACGACGCATCGGTACAGGGGCTACTCACAGTGATGAAACCTTTGGGTGGTGTACCATCAACACCAACACCCATTGAGCATCAGATGATACCATTAGATAATTCATTCCAGATGAGCATGTTGAATGAGTTCCATAAACATAGGCCTATGAGGTTTCTAGGTGAGACGAACCCCCAGGCAGGAGAGGACTAGCCTGAGGTGGTTTCAGAGATCTTTTTCTTAGTAGAGACACCCACCAAGCAGATGGAGATCTTGGCCTCTAGCCTTCTTCTAGGTGAAATAGGATGATGGTGGAGCTATATGCTCCAAGTTCATGATGAGACAAACCTCACCTGGCTGGACTTTGAGATCCTTCTTAGGGTGGAGTTCATTCCAGTGACACTATGCTCTGTACGTATTCAGGAACTACTGCATCTGCAGTAGGGAAACCAAACTGTGGATCAGTACTCATATAGATTTACTAACCTCTCCCGATACTCCACCGACATGGTATGAGACCCTTAATTCAAGGCCCACACATTTGAGTAGGGGCTCCGATGAGAGATCAGATCTGCAACAGTTTCTATCAGCATCCCGATGTAGGCTGGGGTGCTAGAACAAGCTTTGCTGATGGAGAGATTCCTTGACGAGCAGGCACGAACAATGAGAGACCGTACCGGACAACAGGTAGCAGAGTAATCTGTAGCTGGCAGTAGACTGACGACACAAAAGCCCAAGCGGGATAGACCTTCCGAAGGGCGACCCCGAGATTCAGGGTCAATGGTGCGAGGATCTAGAGGCCTAGGGAGACACCATCAAGGCATGATCTATTTTTCTTATGGGGGACATGGTCACAGAGCTCATTATTGTCCAAATCCCCACGCGGATGATCAAAATATGGTGGATGGGCCACTGAGGTAGTAGCAACGGTCGGAGCATGAGAATCAGCTAAGTGGCAGATGAGGTAGGGGAGCAGGACATGCAGTGGGAGGTGGATGGGGTCACCAAGCACTACCACCACCACCCCCAGGTGGTCTACCATGAGATCAGGGAGCAGGTGGATGGGGACAGACCTAGCTACATGAAGTAGAGGCTCACGATCCGGATGTCTCTGATATGATATGAGGTACAATCTATATCTTCTATACTTTAGCAGTAGTGCTTATCGACACATGTTCTAGCCATTCATTCCTTTCCACTGGCTTAGTTTAGGACTCTGAGATTCTGATTGAGATTTTAGCTTGACCTTTTCATTTCGATACTCCTATGGGGGGAGATTCAGCAGTCACACACTCGTTCCGACAGTGTGATCTTACTCTTGGAGGAGAGATTTTTGGATGGGATCTTTTATTAGTGGTGTTGAATCCCAACGACATCATTATAAGAATGGATTGGCTATCAGCAGTTCATGCATAGATTTACTGCTTGATATGTAAAATCTGATGTATGAACAAAGATAGAGGACAATTTTCCTTTGTTGGTGAGAAGGAAAACAAAGCTTCATGAGATTGACTTGTGCTCAGGGGGTATAAACAATTACATATCAGCTGGCTTGCATGACCTTTGACACAGTGGATGAGGTGAGTCCACATTTTTTAGTGGTGGTGGATGAGTATGAGGACGTCATTCTAGAAGATGTCCCAGGACTACCTCCTCGTAGATAGGTATTCTTCTGCATTGACTTGTACCCAGGAACAACACCGATATCTACACGATCATATCAGATGGCCCCTATAGAGCTTTGGTAGTTGAGGGTATAGTTTGAGGAATTACATTGGAAGGGTTTCATAAGGCCCAATGTTTCTCTATGGGAATCCACAATGTTTTTTTCCAAGAAGGAAGATGAAATTTTGAGGATATGTGTGGAATTCTAGTGCCTAAACCTAGTGAAAGTGAAGAACAAGTATCATCTGGTGAGGATCAATGATCTCTTTGACCAGCTGAAGGTAGATCATGGATTTTCAAAGATAGACCTTAGATCAGGCTATCACCAACTTTGAGTATGGGACAAGGATGTACCGAAGATAACCTTTAGATGTCAGTATGGCCATTACGAGTTCTTGGTGATGCCTTTTGGAAAGACCAATTCTCCAGCAGTGTTCATGGGGCTCATGAATATGATCTTTCAGCCATACTTTGATCTTTTTGTGGTGGTCTTCATTGGTGACATATTGTTGTGTTTAGAATCCGAGGAAGAAAATTATTTACACTTGAGGATAGTTCTGGACACTATTCGGGAGTACCAGTTATATGGGAAGCTCTCAAAGTGTGAGTTCTAGTTACAGAAGGTCCACTTCTTGTGACAGGCCATCTCAGAGGCTAGAGTTGTAGTGGATCCAATGACAATAAAGTTAGTACTTACTTGGGATCCACCCAAGAGTGTTACTGAGGTGAAGAGCTTACATGGATTACGACGCTACTATTGGAGGTTCATACCTGATTTCTCTAGAGTATCAGAACCTATGAATGAATTGAAAAAGAAGGGGAACCCTTCCTGTAGTCTGAGGCATGTCAGCAAAGATTTAAAAAGCTAAGGTAGATCTTGACCAACACTCCCATACTAAGGTTGCAAGAGGAGGGCACTGACTATGTTGTTTTTTGTGATTCAATAGGGACCAGACTCGGTTTCATCCTGATGTAGGAAAAAGCAGTGATTTCTTATGGATCAAGATAGCTGAGGCCTCATGAGAAGAATTATGAAACTCAATACATGAAGTTGGCAGTAGTAGTCTTCGTACTGAAGATGTGACGACACTACTTGATGGGTGAGTGGTTTATTGTTCACTCAGACCACAAGAGTCTCAGATATATCTTCACATAGAAAGATCTGAATCTGAGACAATGACATTGGGTAGAGTTCCTCTAGGACTATGTATTTGAGATAGTCTATAATCTTGGGAAGGGGAACATAGTGGAAGATGCACTTAGCCAGTGATCGAGTTCGTAGCTTCTGAATGAGGCCTTAGAGCAGTTAGCCTTGCTTCAAATATCCTACATGGATAGGGATGAGGGATTCTACCTCCAATAATTGAAAGATTACCCTACTCTCCTTCAGTGAGTGAGGGAGGCACAACTGAAAGACAACAACTATGAGACTACACGAGCTTAGATATTCTCAGTCCATGCACCTAATGAATATTCTAAAGGTGGGGAGAATGCTATCCTTTTCAAAGGATGTATATTTGTATCGGTGGTTCTACGAGAGGAGATTATAAGGGAGTTCCATACAGCCCCTTAACAGTACATCTAGGCATGATGAAGATGTATCAGGACCTCCAGTGTCATTACTGGTGGTTAGGGATGAAGAGAGCTGTGTCGGAGTTTGTTTCTAGAAGTCTCACTTCCCAGCAAGTGAAGGCCAAGCACTAGCTACCCGCAGGCTTGACCCAACCCCTTGAGATACCAGAGTGGAAGTGGGAAGGGATATCAATGGACTTCGTGCTGGGGCAACCAAGTATGTCATGAGGGCATGATACCATCTGGGTGATCGTTGACCGACTCACAAAGTTGGCCCATTTCCTTGCTATTTAAGAGAAGGGTTCAGTAGAGAGCTTGAGACTTCTCTATGTTCAGGAGATCATGCAACTTCACAGGGTGCCTTCAATGATAGTCTCAGACCATGATACAAGACTCACATCCCAATTGACGAAAAGATTGCAGGAGGCTTTCAGGACTCAGGTTTGCTTGAGCACAGCTTTTCTCCTGTATATAGATGATCAGACTGAGTGAACCATCCAGACCATGGAGTACATGCTTCATACATGTGTCTTAGATTTTGGTCATAGTTGGGAGGACCGCCTACCCTTGGTAGATTTCGCATACAACAATGTCTATCACTCCACCATTGGTATATCCCCTTCTGAGGAGTTTCACAGACGACCATGAAGATCACCCATGGGCTGGACGGATCTAGGAGAGCCAGAACTCATGGGCCCAGAGATGACACATGCTACCACTGAGAAGGTGCAGGTCATTCGAGAGTGGATAAAGACTACACATAGCTGACAGAATTCTTATGCTGATAGGTGATGGAGACCACTGGAGTTCCAGGAGGTGGACCACGTATTTGTGTGAGTCTCCCCTTGATGGAGAATACATATATTTAGAAGAGGTGGAAAACCCTCAAAAAGGATTATCAGACCATTCTTGATACTTCATAGGATTGGAAAGGTGGCGTACTGCTTAACGCTACCACCATAGTTTGAGAGGGTGCACAGAGTCTTCCACATATCCCAACTAAGGAGATATGTGCATGACCCATCTCTCATCGACTATGGTGAGTTGGAGATTAACGATGGGGAAACTTTTGCAGAGTACCCAGTGAAGATATGGGATCTACAAGAGCAGATCCTTCGTGGGTGGTCGATCCCTTTGGTGCACGTTCTATGGAAGTATAAGAATCTCTATGAGAGTACATGGGGATGAGAGGCTCATATGCATGCTGAGTACCCCTCTTTGTTTGTGTATCCTTGTTTGGATTTTGAGGACGTAAAGCCAAAAGGTGGGGATAATTAAAAAACTCAAAAATTCCATATAATTTTTTTAAAGTATTTGGGATTTTTACGAGTTTGCGAAAATTGATGGTGTATGATTCTGAGGCCCGGTGTACCCAAAATGAATTTTTGATCTTTTTTAAGGTACGTTCAGAAAACATGTGTGAGGAATTTTCTATATTTTTAACCAGTACTCTGATTAAAAATTCAAGGGAACTATTAAATATGGAATGCTAGGATTTTCCTAGAAATGACTTAACTTCAGCTGACGAGGGCCGAGTAGAAAAGTTAATTTTTGGACTTTTTGACAAAAAAATAATAAAATAATTTAAAAGAATCATTTTATTCTTTTCTCTCCATTGTGTAGAAGATGAAGAAGATATGGGGCAGTGATGATGCAACGATGGGGCAATTTAATGAAACATATGGATGGCCCTTATTCCGCAATGTAGTAGTGAATTTAATGGTGAAAAATAGTGATGTTGTTTCATAAATTAAACTGACTAACGATGCGACGTTATGTCATTATGGAAATGCTAAAACGTAGTTCTATAAATAGTTAGACGTGTTAGGAAAAATAAGGAGGAAATATTTGGGGGTTCTCGGGAAAAGCTCTGACACACTTCCACCCCAGTAAAGAACAATGAATGATGAAGAACTCTTTTCTATGGTCAGAACAGGGAAGCATCATCGACGCTGTAAACCGTTGAGGAAGAACGTGGAACAACGAATGTCATAAAAGATAGGGGGTTTATATGCTTTTATGTTCCCTCTCTTCCCGTTCTTGAAAAATATAATGAACATGGACCAAATGAGTAAGGGGTTGATCCACATCTCATCTAATCATGCAGACGGTTGTTTACAGGATCTTAAACTTGGGGATTATTCTTCCTTTTGTTATTATTAATTTTTTCTCATGTTTAAAATGAAAATGCGGAGGGCGTGGGAAGAAACCAACAAGGCCTGAACCCTCCACTAAACTTGTCCTTAGTGAATTATTCATGGTGGAGAAACTAATGTACAAGCAAGGCATTTGAGGGCCATGGAATGACAACGACATTATGGTGGCCTGCAGGAACAACCGTCGGTGCGCCATACCGACGAAGACCGGTGGTGGCCGATAGTGGCCGGAGGAGACCTATGAAAACCAGCTGTGGATGGTGGAAGGCTGTGCTCCATTATGCTCCATGATGGCTAGAGGCGGATGGCCCAAGCTGACTGTGTGAGATATGGGTGGCGCCCGTAGGCGCCATCAACGACAACAGCTGTGGCCAGTGAGCCGTGACAGGAGGGGGCAGTGCGGCCTCACGCCACGCCACATCATTCTAGAAGAAACGGCCTTGAATCCATGGGGAGAGGTAGGTGAAGCGGTCCACCTTCAGGTGGACTTGGCCAGACGTGGGCTGACCAAATGAGCTAGATACGGGCTGGCCGAATGAGCTGGACTCACGACCCAGCGGGCCAACACGGGTGGGCCGAGCCTCACCCGGCGGGCTGGGCCAACCGTGGCCCGGGCCGGCGAACCAGTCCGGCTGACCCCGACAGGCCATACCTAGTGAACCAGGGCAACCCTTAATGGGCCGGACCCGGGCGAGGTCAGGTAGACCTCATGACCCGTTGCGTCGGGCCAGCCTGACCGAGTCGGACGAGACCCAGACCCAACCAACCCCCGAATAAAGAAATGTGAGTAACTGACAAACTGGGTGATTTTTTGACATTACATCAGTGGAATTGGGACCCCTTTTGGGAAGCGGTCCCTTAGGAATATTCGGGTGGGCCCGACTGGGCAGGGCTAGACCGAGGTGTGATCAACCCCGTTTCACGGAAAGGGGTGTAACTGACAGACCAAACGTCCAATCGACGTGCCGTCTATGGAATAATGACCCTTGTGACAAGGCGGTCCATTAGAGATAATATAAGTGAGTTTTTATGGATTTTTAAATACTACCTACTTTGGATCAGACTCGAATCCAACCGGGCCCTTTTTACAAAAGTGCCCATATCTCACAGACTGGGCATCCGATCGACGCATCGTCAGTCACGTTGGGACCTCTATGATAGGGCGGTCCCTTGGGTATGATTTTTTTGGGACTTAATACGTGTTGAAATTTGACTGATGTCTTGAGGATCCGAGTCTTCCAGAGATCAGGAGTTCTTCTTGCGAGAATCCAGGGGCTGGCTGTGACATAAAGAAAAAGAGATACCAATACAGGTCAGAATCATAAACTCCATAGTTGTATGATCTAGCTATATGAATAATAATCCCTACCTCTGTATCAGTAACCAAGGTGGGTTAGAACCATCAACCAATACGAGTCAGCACCAGCAACCAATATGGGCCAGCATCAGCGACCAATATGGGTCAGCATCGAGTGGCCAAATATGGGTCAACACCAACGACCAATATAGGTCAGCATCTAGCGACCAATACAGGTCAGCATACAGTGACCTATATTGGTCAACAGTAGAGTTACAAAAAATAGGATGATCTAAATTTATGACTAGTCATCCCTATCCTAGTAACCTTGAAGTTATACCATTAGAGTGAGCTATCTCTTTTGTTTTGTGCTTCATGATTCAGACCATGCTTGTGATATTACCTTTCTGGTATTTCTTGTGATGTTTTCCTTTGTTAATTACTGAGATACCGTTCGGGGTTTTGGGGTCCCCTACTGAGTTGTCATACTCACCCCCTACACGGTCTCTTCCTGCACATGTGTTTCTAGTGCAGACTACTGACACTCTGAGGCAGATTTTGGAGGTTCAGGACTTAGTGGAGCTTGATGCGACGGGAGTAGTCAAGATCCTCTTCTTCGAATTCAGAATTACAACTACTACCCTCTAGGTAGAGCTCTATGGTAGATGCGGTGACTATTTAATTTTCTTCAGTTTCTAGGGTTGTATTCCAACCCACTATTTCCAGTTTACAGTTGTACTTTTGGTTGTACTTTACTCTCGTGGTTGTACCATACTTTTTTTGGTTGTTTACTTCAGTTTCCATTTTTGAGTGTGAATATATCTCTTAGGAAATGCCTTCCCTATTCTAGAAAATCCTTCATGTGATAGTCACCTACCACTGGCCTATGGAAGACAGGCTTGGGGTAGTCATGTCTGAACACCATGGGATGTATTGTGACACACCAATGGATTGAAGAGAGTTATAATGAATATTTCTCGCAATATATATGACAAATATAGACAAAAAACCTCTTGAAATTATAATCTCTAGACCACATGCGTAATTGATGGTCTTACTAGTCCCTCTTTGAATTTGGATGTGAAAAGTGATTGTAGCGTGGTAGCACCACCACATTGGTTAAGGATTCAGGTCGAGTTCACCATTTTTTTTACCTCAAAGAACCACTTATTCCCGAGTGGATTGATTTTAGGGGACTAAATGGTGTAGAATCATTGATTTCAGGTACACCATCTTCAAAGGATCTCCAAATAGTTTGTTCATGGATCTAGAAATTCCAAATGAATCTCAAATTCATGATTCATGGACCTACATTACAAAGGCATACTTTTGTTGGGTAACTTAGCCAGCCACACTTAATAACTCATATTGGTTGATAGTATGGTAAATTAAGATCATGAAACCCTTTTGGGGTGAAATATTTCCTATTATGGGACTCTCTTGTAGATTTAAGATATGTTCAAGAATACGTTGTTCATTCCCAAGTATGAATAAAAAAATTACCCTAAAAAATGATATATTATGACCATGCATGGGATTGGAATCCTTTTTACATATCACATGTTCTCCATTATATAGGATTCCTACATATCCTAGTGAGAGGAATCAAAACCCATATAGTTCAGTTTCACTTAACAGGACACATCACCTTTTATAGTCATGTGATGAGGTCCCAAACTTTCAATTTAACGTCATGTGGCAAGGATGACCATGTGAATGGTTCCTAGTCAAAGATGGTGGGGGAATTATGCTTAGTTGTCATGAGGGGCCTAGAAGAGATGTGGTATCCTGGATATATATTACCTTACTAGGGATATGGATCAAATAAAATTAGGATGGATATGGGATATTGGGTTTGGACCTCAAGGAGGCTTCCTATGTATCACAGTTGATAGGGAATCAAATACCACATAGTTCGGTATTAGTTTTCACGTACACCTTATAGGAGTCCCATTAAAAGGGGAATAATTGGGGATTAATCTTCCTATTTGGATTGAAGTTGGGGATTACATTTATAAAGAAGTCCTATTTGAGTAGATATGATAAGAGTTTACACCATATAGGAGGCCCGATTAAGGGGATATGATTGGGGATCAAACCATATGGTAGGCCCTAGAAATAAGTCGGGATCATAAAAATTTCATGATCACCACCAACCTCTAAGCCCTTGTGAGTCATGCTCGGTGTGATAAACAGGAGGGATTAGTAGATCTGTAGATCACATAATCCATTCAGTCTGCCAGTGGATGAGGTGCCGAAGCCCAAAGGGAGAGGGATAGGGTATTGAGTGTGCCCATCACCTCTTATGTTTTGATACCTAGGATAGTCACATTTGGTGATCTATCCAAATATTTCCGCGTGCAGAGGCTAATATTAGAAAAAGTGTTTCCTCATATAAGAAAGGCTAGGGGTTTACCTTGAGAGGAGTGATCAAAAATTGGTTCCAGGGGGAGGACCTCATTCCCTTCCAAAGGGAAAGGAATGCGTGATCCCTTACCTCACCACCTATAATAGGAAGTTTCATGTGAGCACCCTAAGGTTTTAACCCTCATTATAATGAGATTATAAACCTGAGGTCATTCTGAGGGTCCTCCATATTGTTGGGGTCACCAATGAAACTTCACATAAAAAGGCTATGTAAACTCTAAAAGACATGATGATCTTATCATACATGTCAGGTGGCTTTGGAAGGGGACTTGGCCTAATTCTAGTAGACTGGTTCATGGAGGGGTTGAGATGGGGACTGATGATGCGACAAAAGAGAATGATGGGAGCTGATGAGTAGAACGATCTAGGATACCCCATCCTGCATAACATTTTCTTATGCAAGATGGGGTTACCTCTATATAGAATGGTACTACACGGGTGAGGAGAATATTTCTGTAGCATTGTGATATGTGGAATTGGGTTCTAACTGCATAGCAATTTTCTATGTTGAACTAGTTTCCACCTACATAGTGATTTACTATGTGGGTCCAAGTTCCTCTCATGTAGTAGCTTGCTATGTGAGATAGGGTTCTTCCCGCATAGCTCTTTTCTATGCATATTCCTATCATTAAAGGGACCATAAGTTTGTGCCTCAGGGTATTGTGTATGCAAGGGGATTTTGGGTTCACAGACCACCAGATGATTTATTATGTCCTCATTAATGAAATGCAGTAAGTTATACCTACTCGGAATAATTTAAGGTCTCTGATTTTAATAGATCCTTACTTTATTGCTCTTTGACTCAAATTTCTAGGTTTGTCTTTTCTCCCTCTTTAAGTCCCCCTTGGGGCCTATTTATTAAATAAAAGAGGGACCAGGAAAATTCTTGGTTGGTTTTCTGTGGTGTGATGCATGTCCTCTTTTGTGGAATCCCATAGAGGATGCCTCGACCTATGAATGAATTATTCAACATGGATGTCATTTGTGGGGGTGGAGATCACTACATAATCCTTTTAAATTAATTTTTTTCATTTGTAGGAGTTGATGGCACTGCTTCATCCCATGAACTATTTAGTTTTTGGAGGATATTCATTTGTGGGTGCGTAAATCACCACCTAGGTCCAAAAAATGACTTCGATTTCATTTATCAGTGCTGGAGAAATCGTCTCTATCCCATGAAATATTTTCATTCATGGGTGTTTTTTGAAGCAGTGGATTTCCACATAGAGTGGCAGTTCATGAATGAATTTTGTGATTTTTAGTCACACCCCTTTGAATATTTTCATCAATCTTATCATGGATTTACTTTCCACCATTTCCCAAATTAATGGAATTATCTCGATCTTGTTTTTAGAGATTATTGGTACCAATAAAATCTAAAATACATAGTGTATATACACCACATAAAAGATATTAGGTGGATAATGAAAAACATGTCTTAAAGAGAGGAATTTGAGATGGAAAAAACTTACCCCTTGTCCCAACATTCATGAACATACATTAAACACATGTATCAAAAATATATATAATAATAACTTAATTTTTAATTTTAATAACATATATTATAAATATAATATTCATATATAGTCATCATGTATATGAATTATAGTTAGTTTACCTATTTTACCACATCGAGTGTATATAATTTGTTCGTTTGTACTGGTTTTACAAAAGAGGAGTTTTATTTATTTCTATCCAAAAATTCTTCATTAATTTATAATATAAAGAACTATAATTGAAAAAATCTATTTATTTATGGTACTATTATCTCATTCCATTATTGTTTGAGTTTTTTATCATGAATGTGGAATCAGTGCCAACTTATCTCAATAATTTTAGTGATAGATGATGATATTTAAATAATAAGTTATATAAATAATATAACCCTTCCATAACCAGTTAAACATTATTATTTTCTCATCAAATTATAATAACAATATTGCTTATTTTTCCATAGTTATCCATGATGGAGTTTTATACCAGTTTTCAAGTAGGTTGTTTAAACGACCAAAACATGAACATAATATAATTAATGTATGATTATGATTATGAAAGTGTTTTTATTTTTAAATAATATGATTAATATAGGATAATAATGGTATTATATATATAAATTTATGTTGGTAAGTCATATTTATAGATAATTTATTAATTAAGAAGGAAACTATGTGAAAAAAAAGATATGTTACTTCGTGGAGGCGGTACTCTGCACAAAACATGGTTAATGTTTTTATTTATCAAAGAATGAGAGTTAAATTAGGTAGATTATAATTTTAAAAATCATATTCATATATATATCATAGTTATAATATTGATTATTAAATTATATCATTAAATTATACCATTATAGGTGGGTTTAAAAAACAATAGACATTGCGTTGTAGAGGCGACTGTCCAAGCACACACACTAGCGAAAATTTTGTTTTCAGTAGTCTGTAGAGGGGAATAAATAACAGTTGTTACATTCATATAAAAAATATCATAATAACAATGATACTTATTTCATTATATTTTTTGGATATAATATATTTTAAGGGGACTATTATGGAGAAAATATTACAAAGAAGGTAATATTTATGTTGGAGACTGAATCTTCTTCTAGAGACCTTCTTGGAATTGAAGAACTTAAGATAAATTATAGAGGGTTAGGGCTCAAGAATGATTAAAATAAATCTATTTGAGGTACATTGGGAAGAGTTTCAATGGAAATTTAAGTTACAAGCATAACCATGTATGGGTGGAAGTGATGCTATTTTATATGTGAATAGAATGGAACTTTTTAGAATACACTTTACCCTTCCAAGATATCATTAAACCATTCATTAGTATGTGAATACAAATGTTCATAATAATGGATTTTGAAATGAAATTGGGTGGATCAAGACTCATACAAAATTTTAGAGACATGGTTTAAACATGTATCAATTCTTTTACCATATATTTTTACATGTTTACATTTTTATTTTTAACTTGGTAACTAGTTTTTAACCATGAAATTTATATTTTACTTAAAAATTAATTGTAACCCATGATAAAAAATTATTATTTTAGAAAAAAAAATTTAGTACCTATTTAATCCAATTAAATTTCAAAACATTATAAAATTAAACTTTAAGTTAAAACATATAATATATATTAGGAAAAAGTTTTTGTAGAGAAACAATTCTTTCAATGTTAAGTGTTCCTAATAATATTCAGTATTTTTTACAAAATGAATTAGTTTAATCTATATAAATTTAGGATAAAAAATTATATATTATTATTTATCAATATATTATTAATTTATTTTATTAGTTAAAAATTATTAAATTCTAATAAAATAATTCTATGAGGAAAATAGTTTTACTATTATCACAGTAATAAATATTAATCATTGTAATCCTATTTTTATGCCTAAAAATAAAAATAGCCATTTTAAATAATTAAAATATAATGATTAAATTTTTTAAATACATTTAACATGATTAAATTTCTTAAAGTGATCAATTAAATTTAAAATAGTAAATGTATAATGTACTAAGACTATTTTAGTGAAAAATGTTACTTATGATTTTAAATATGAAAGGTAGGTTTATAAATAAAACACAATATTTTTAAAATATATAATATTACTTATAAAACATATATTTTTTCTTGTTAAGGGTTTTTTGAGTTTTAGTTTATTCTTACAACCTAGAGTTTTCATAAAAGTCATAATTTTATCAAAAAAGGCATTTCCACTATTTATATAAAAATAAATATTTTTTGAAATGTCTAAAAATGCCTCTAAACCTAATATCATTATGATGAATTTAAAAATGAATTTTAAATTGTTAAAATAAAATTCTTACTTTCATAAATAAGTCTTTTATAAATACAATTGAATAATGGATATATAGAGTGTGTATTATGTAATAGTCTTTTATATGTGGGTTTCCTACTACAGTAGTGTCTTGATTATTAAAAAAACCAAATATTACTTATTTAAATGGTTTTGGGAGTAATGTTAATTTTTTACAAACTAATGATAATGTGAATAAATTAAATTCTAAAATTTATGATATTTTTTGTTTGTTATTTTAATAAGAGTAATGATTTTCATTTTTATAACAAAAGAACCATGGTTTTCAAAGAATATATTCATATAAAATTTATCTAATATTCTTTGAAAAAGGAATTAGTTTTAGATGTTTTTCAAGATGATTTTTCTGATTTTAATTTTGTATATGAAGTACATTTAGATAATATAACCACTTAGTGGGTTATTACTCTTTATTTTATTATTATGTATTATAAGGTTAATGAAGATAATGGTACTAATAATGTTATTTGTAATGAAGATTATAATATTAAGACTAGAAATTATGTTTTAAAATTTTATATAAATTATTATTTTGTTTTTTAATTAGGTGCCTACTATTTTTTATACTTTGAATGATGAAAATTAGATTATTTATTTTGATGGTATACATAATAAATTTTATGGAAATAATTTTTAGACATTAGTTGAACCTAATATTGATAATAATATTATTGGAACTAATTGAATTTATAGAAATAAAATGGATTATTTTGGTAAAATTGTTAAGAATAAAGATTATATTATATCTTAAAGTTATTATCAAGAAGAAGTTAATGATTTTGATGAAGCATTTGTTCACGTATCTCGAATTAAATCTATTATAATTTTATTATCCTTTTTATATTTTCATGGATTTAAGTTATTTCAAATGGTTATCAAATGTTTTTAATAGGGTTTATCTCTCAATAATTTTATCTTTTTCAGCCACATACTTTTAAAAATACAACACTTACTAATAATTGTTTTTGATTAAAAAGGCATTATATGGTTTTAAGAAAGAACCTCATGCTTGGTATAATAGAGAGTTTTTTTGAAAAATTATTTTTATCAAGGAAAAGTATATAATAATTTGTTTATTAAAAAAATATAAAATTATATTTTAATTATTCCAGTTTTTTTGATGATATTTCTTCAGGTCATTAAGTGAATTACATTTTAATGAATCTTATAATTTAAGAGAAAGTGAAATTTATATGAGTTTAATGGATAAAATTAAATTATTTTTAGGCCTTGAAATTAATTAGATAGATGATGGTGTATTCTGGAAACAATCTGAATATGATAAAGTGTTAGTTATGTTTTTTCTTTAGAATCATATAAAATTTATAAATCCCAAATGAGTACTCATTTTAAAATAGTTTTAGGTAATTTATCTCAATCAGTAGATTCAAAAATTTATAGGGACATGATTTGTAGTTTACTTTATCTACCATTGAATGTGATTATATCTCTAATGATTAATTTTTTTTCTTCATCATTGTGAATTAAACAAACATTGTTAGATTGTGGATATAATTTTTAAATTATTCCAATTTATTGTGACAATTACTAGGTTATATCAATTTTGATAAATGACTTAGAATATTTTAAAACTTAGCATATTGATAGGTGATTTAAGTTTTTAGAGATTATATTAATAATGGAGCCATTATTCATGATTTTTTTCCAATTGGAAACCAAATTTAATATATTTTTACCAAACCATTGGATTTTTCCAGATTTGAGAAATTTATATTTGATCTTTGTATAACATATGCATAATATAAGTTTTTACACTGTTTTATAGATTTTATTTAATATCTATTTATTAAAGGGAATTTATGTAGTGTTTATACTAATTTTTTTAAATGTTCTTTTATTTTAAAAATAAGTTTGTTAAAAATTTCAAAAGGGTGATATTTTTTGTAAAATAATGTTTCGATTTTGTAATTTTCAAATGGGGGAGTTTGTTTGTGAGGGTAGTTTGTTATGATATATATTTTTTTATTTTATATGTTTTTTAATATTAAAAATAATATCAAAATTGTTTTTTATTTTATTTAATGCTTTATTTACTTGTAAAAATCAACATTTTTACTATTATGTCTTTAAGTTGTTGTTAAATTAATTATTAATAATATTTTTTAATTAATTATTAATTTTCATTTAATTTTAATTAATTTATTTAAATTATTTTTAATGAAATATATTTTATGTTTTAATTTTTATCTATTTTTTACCCTTATATAATATACAAGAGGATTTCATTCACATTTCCGTGTACTTTTCGCGTACCCTTAAATAACGTGTATTAACTATTATTTACAGTTACACATGTTTTGAAATCATTTTCTTATCATTATGTGAGCATGCGAGCACATTTACACTAATAATTTTTTTACCTTTATATATATTTCTTATTAACCTTACATAGCTATTAAAAATTACTCTTTACATTTTTATAACTTTTGTATTACCCATAAGTAGCACCTAAAGGTTACTCATTACCTTTACATGACTTTCTCTTTACTATTACACATCCTTTTGTGTGCCTTGATGTATCTTACATTTAAACAAATTTCATCTTATCAACACTACACAGTGTTATAACATACCATTACATAGGCCATATAAATTCTATTATACCTTTTCATAAAATATATAATATAACTTTACACATGTGTTTTATTACCTTGATGAAACCATTTTTTAAATTTATGCAAGGTATATAAAAAATCATTTGCTTATATCTAGGACCTTAAATGAAAATTTTAAAACATGATTTTTCAAAATATTAACAATACATGGTTTATTACCCTTACAAATTATTTATATTTTTATTTTTTATATTTATACAGTAGGTTAACTTTCTCTTACCCTATTTTATGAAACTACTTTTACACAGTATGGAAACTCTAACTAATTTTTTTTTTCTGTTTATTTATTATTTTCACAATTTTAATTGTTTTATGAATATAATAATTGTATTAGTTTATTTTTTCTTTCATAAAATCATTTAAATAATATAAAATCTATGTCTTATCTTTTCATAGTGTTAAACTGAATTAAGTAAAGATCAATGCTATTCTTCATTTTCACATGAACATGTAGTAGATGCATAAAAATTTGATATTTTTTTGAATTTATTGTTTTATGAATTTATGAATTTTGGATATGAAATTATTAATATCATATTTATATATTTTAATGCATTAATGTTAAATTTTTTATATCTCACATATGGGTATATATTTAGCATGTTTTTTTAATTTGAATTTTGAAGTAAACTATTGTGTGCTGTTTTGAATTATCTTACAAATGGACCAATATTGTTGAGTTTTTATTATATTTATATATTTAATGCATTTATTTGATTTTTTTACAAAAATTATAATATAAAACAACTTAAATGCGAGATTTCACATTTTCATGTGATATTGTATGAAAAGATTTGTGGTGTGATATTATGAAGTGCTGTGCAATTCTACCTATATGAACCATCATAATTTGTTTGATGGTTTATCAAGTTCTTAACCAAATATTCTAAGAAATATTATCACTAACATGAATAATTGATCTAAATCATAACTTCTGAACCTCATGTTGTGTATCCACTTTATCCTAATTTGGAATATGGCTCTTATAATCTAATTCCAACTCATTTGGTTTGCAACTCCTAGATTATAAAAGTCAATATAGGATAGAGAATCATCTAAAAGTTTGTAAGGGTTGTGGCTCCCCTAACAAAAATTCAATGTATCTTTCTATTTGTACCACTACTAGAAGAGGCATTCATTGTATCATATTAACATTCACCTAAAAAACAAGTTTTTGAAAATTCTATTCTCTCTGAGTTGATACATGTAAGTGTATAGTATGTCTACATTGGACCGAACATCTATAAAAATTATTTATGTTCATTATTTTATTTTTCCTTAAATTATATATATAAATTTAAAATGATAAATATCCCTTTACCACCTCAAGACCTTTAGTCATCACCATCTATGTCCTAATAATGTTTATTTCGAACTAAAATGTTACTTTTGAACTAAAATGTCTCTTTTAAATTAAAAACACACACTTTCTGTCATACTAAGAACACTATGTGTCAGATTCACATGTAGTCAATTTCTAAACAGAATAATTATTTATGTATTATTTTCTTAATGTATCAACAAAATATGATAAAGTCTTATCATTGTTTTGTATGTGATTCTTTTTTTCATATAAAATGTCACTTTTAAATGAAATACACACACTCAGAGTAATACCAAACACATGATGTGTTATATTTACATGTGTGTGATTCCTACACACCAATTTTTTTTTAAATGGAATGTTATAAAAGAGTTTAAATAAAATCAAACCATGTTTTCTTAGTTTTTAGTATGTGACATGTGTTTTGAACTAAAATTTCATTTTTAAATAATAACATGATTTTTGAGTCATACTAAGTGCATTGTGTGTTAGATCTACATGAAGTAAATTATTATACATAAAAAATTTCATATAAATAATTTTCCATATGTATCATGAGAATATAAGTCTGTCTTATCAGTTTTGAGTATGTGATTTTTGTTTTGAACTAGAATGTGCCTTTTAAACTAATGACATAAAATTTCTGTCATATTGGCCACACCATGAGTCAGAAAGATGTGTGGTTTATATCTAAAAATAAAAAATTATTTATATAATATTTCCCAATGTATCAAGAAATTATAATTTTATTTGATCAATATTTAATATGTGACATGTTTGTTGAACAAAAATGTCACTATTAAATAGAAAAATAATTTTCAATCATACCGAGAACATCATGTGTCAAATTGAGGTGAGGTTTATTACTTTACATCATATATACTTTATGGATCATTTTAATAAAGAATCTAATAATCCAAGCATAGTTTCTTTGTTTTTATTTTGGGAAAGATTTTTTGAACTAAAATGTCACTATTAAACTGAAAAAATAAATATTCAGTCATACAGGGCACACTATTTTTTAGATTATTGTTTTTTGATTCGTAAATGTAAAACTTATTTATGGATAATTTTCTAAATTTATCTTGACAATATAATAATATTTTAGCTTTTTTTAGTATGTGACACATGTTTTGAATTAAAATAACACTTTTAAACTAAAAACACCAACTTTTAATTATACTGACAACACTGTGTATTGGATTGATACACATTTTCTTCCTACCTGTAACAAATGATTTAGAGGATTTTTTCCTAAATTATTATGAAAATTAGAGTTCTGTTAATTTGTTTTGAGCTTGTCATGTGTATTTTGAACTAAAATGTCACTTTTGATCTAAAAACACACAATTTTATTTTTAACAGCCATATCATGTGATTGATTAATGTATGTTTGTTTCCTACACATTAAAAATTATTTATGTATAAATCTACTTACATTTTAAGATAATCCTATCTTTTTTTATATTTTTGAGTGTGTGATGTAGGTTTTGAACTAGGATATAAATTTTATAAAAAATGAAGCACCTTCAGTCATACCGAGCATACCATGTGCTGGATTAACATCTATTAAATTCAAAAAATTCATGATTAATATTTATTTATATTAATAAAAAATAACATTTCCTTGAATTAATTTTATTAAAATACATTGGTCCCAAAATGGAATGCATTTCATCATTATTATATATAAAACAAATCGAATAAAGAATAAAAACTCTAAGGATGAAATAAATGATACCTGAGTGAATTATCATTATTGAATCCATATTCAAGAAATATTTTCTTTCTAATAATTTTTATCCTATACAGAGGCCTTTTTTCACCTCACAGGTGAAAAATAAATAGTAAAAAAAAAATGTGAAGTCACCTCTTCATGATCATTATGAAAATTACCTTAATAAGTAGCAAATAAATATAATAATAATATTAACTATATAATAAGTTCATGAAATATTAAAAAAATTACTATAGAGGAAATATAAAATCACATATTCATGATTTATATATAAATTTTTACACTATGTATCCTTCCCACTAATTTTATAATAAGTCTACCTCAATTTTTGAAAATGTGAACTAATAATAATCCTGGTAGCATTGGAAAAATATAAATAAAAAATAATTAATAAATTATTTAATTGGATTTTTAATTATAATTTTTAATACCTTAGTGGGAATAATAATTTATTTATTTAACATGGTATATTACATATATTTACAAATTTAATTACTATAATCACTATCATTATTTTGTCTTGAGCACTGCATATACATTCTATAGAATAAGTTATTTATTTTGATATCTATTCGGATTGTGAAATCATATTATACATACATTAATACTTAACCATTTATATAATTCCATAGGATTATTATTCTTAATTACCATTCCCATATAATATTTTTTATTATATTTAAACACCCCCATAGTATAACAAAGTTATTGTTAACACATAATGTTAAATGTATAATTTGATGTTTATTTGTAAAATATTATAGCACCCTAGTTTCAATTATAGTAAATACACATTATGTTTTAATAAAAATATAATAAAATGAACATTTTAATATTTAAAGGAACACATTTTTTAATTTTATAAGGTGAATGGTGATTTTAAACTTAATAGGTTAAAATAATCCAAGAATGAAGTTTCAATTTTTTCTATTAGAAATAATATTTAATGAATAATTGAAAATATTTTATTTTATAATATATACTTTAATTTATAATAATCTTTTATATTATGTATAATTAAAAATTTATTGACTATAAATTTGATATAAATTTATATATGCTCAATTGGAGGTAAAAAGATATACAGTTTTAGAAAATTAAATTTTTTAAAAGGCATAATGTCGTTCCCTTTTAACTAATTAATATAATATTTAATAATGAATGATTTAAATGTAATATATAGATTTTATAACTAACTATATAAATTTAATTTAATCTAATTATGAATACTAATCATATAGTTAATCTTATTATACTTGAAAAATTTATTTCTTGAAAAACAGTTTTTCAACATGCTGTGCAGGTTTATTTTTAAATTAATTTTTCCAATTATATGAATTTAATTTGATAAAATGTATTAAATATTTAGAATAATAATAATTAATATTATTAAATATGTTCGACATAATTTTTAGTTATAATGAAAAGTAAAAATATTAAAAATTAATTTCTACAATTAAGGTGAAAATGAGTTAACAAGGGGTTAATATATAATAATAAGGGATAAAATGAAAAAATAATAATTAATAAAACATAATTGTTTGGTTCTATTTTTTCCTTAAGGCTATGAACTTATAATATTTTCTATTTTTGAGGCACATTTTAAAGATTTTGATGTGACATTGTTGAATAATTTTGAAAACTTATAGGTGTGCCACTCACCTCAATTATAAAAGGTCACCCCTCCTCTTACTTCTTCACTACTATTAAGCCATTTATCTTAACCCGACCCTAAAATAATATATCAAAAACATCCCTATACAATTTAAATAGGTGTTTTTTATTTTAAAAATTCAAACCCTATGGTCATTAATATGATATCTAAATGAGTCTTTTCTAAGAGATGGTAATTATTTGCATGAAGCTCTTTCTTTGTTACTTATTATTTTACCACCTTCAATTATGTCATAAAATTAAAATACAATGACATAGAAGAATTATATATACTAAGATGTTATTATATTTATGGAATAATATTTATCCTCCTCCTTCTCTATAAAATGGGAAACAAAACCATCACTTGTGATTATGGTGAACTACTACCTCACAAACTAATATTAATTGTTTTCAATGATCAACTGACATGGATAGTCCTAATGATAGTAATAATGAATTTATATAATAATTATTACATGATAATAATTCTTTAAAATTAATATATTAATTACTTACTTATCATTTCACTCATTAAGTAAATGATAACATTGATCATGCGTACGTACGACCTACCATCTCTACGAAGTGATGTGATTCATTTTCCATGTTTAATTATCAATAATGATTATAAAAAGTTATATAATTAAAATATATTATATTCATTAGTTTAATATCATTATATATATGATGGTACTATATCCTATGAAAAAACTGGAACTTCCATGACAAAACATTCATGATAAAATGAAGTAGTTAACACCTGAAATAATGGTAATAATGAAATATTCAAAATTAACCAATGATAAGATGGTATAATAAGATGATATATGCTATTATAAACATGAATATTGTTATATTATAAATTAAAAACTTGTTTAAAACCATTATAAAATAGATTAAATAATGTTAAACTGAAGGGAAGTGTGAGGTAAGGGGGTTCATAACCGAATTTTTTTCATTGGGATATATTACTTTTCATTTTATTTGATATCCTAAGATTATGTGTGAAATTAATTTTGATAACTATATGTTTTATTTAGAAATTTTATATGGATTTTAATTTGATAAACATAATAAATTCATTTCTTAATTCTCACTTCAATTATATGATATTTCTAAGCAGATTTCCTCTCAATCTCCACTATATTTAGAGATATTTGGTGTTATGAATCTATATGCTTTTCTATGGTGTATAAACTGACCATTTGATACATTTAACCTGAAAAATTATTTATTAAATATTATTAATCTTTCAATTAAAGTTTATTATTTCAAGGGGTTGAAATTAAAAAGTTACCAAAGAGGTAAGGAATTATTTTACAATCTCAATTTTTGGGATTGCTTTATTTTTTGTTGAAGGAATATAATAATTAATACTTATATATATATATATTATATTGAAATTTTAGGATCCTTAGTATTTTATTCCAAATTTTAATATCATTTTCACTTAAATTAAGCAAATAAATGTTTTAAAAAATTATGGTTTATTCCTCTTTTAATCAGATATTTTTTTACATGTCCATAAGTTTCAATATTTTTTTAAAAAAGTAATTTTTAATAATAAAATAATTTATTTTGGAAATTTTAAGTTATCCTTTAATTTTTTAAAATTATGAAAGGATACTTTAAGGTTTTCTGAAAGGTCTATTTTTGACTTTCTTTTAAGCAAGTCAAAAGGAATGTTTTCTAACATATACAACATTAATATATATTCCCACAAACGTAACTAGTATTCAATAATTAGATTCTTATACATGATTATAATCGGTTTAGAAAAAAACATTGAAGGAAATATTATTTTAATATTTTTATCCCATTTTAATTATTTCTTCAAATGGCATGATATTATTTCAAAACCAATATTTCTGATGAATCTATGTTCATATCTTATCACTTATTAATTTTTTGTTGTTGTTAAATTTATCATGAAACATTAAATTTATTGTGATTATTAGACATTAAATTTATTTTATTATTTTTATTTTTCATATGATTATTTCCTATATCGTATACCATTTATACATTTGGTGTTTTACTTTGAATGTTAATTGATTAACTAGGGAAATATTAATATTCCGTATTATTTATTATATATGGATATTTGTTTATATGTAATATTTTTTATGAATTAAATTGATCATTCAATATATGAGGAATGAATTGGATATGAAGTGATGATTGGGGCCTAGTTATGGATTGGTCCATGATGCATAAACATGTCTCATGATAAAAATTAGTTGGCCAAATTAAATGGGTTTTGGTGTATACCTACAGATTGATTAAACTTTTTTGGTGCATGGTCTTGACAGTATAAGTTTCATGATTTTTGTGTTCATTATTTAAAATATTAAAAATTTCTTTCATTGATAATTCAGTTATCATTATCCATTATATCCTTTAATTTCTAATATGTATGGATGTATTTTTTGGTCAAGATATTGATTAAATGATATATTTTTTTCACCTATTTACCTATCCATATTGATTATGACATATTTAATCATGCTTACTTTCGATGTACATAATCCTTATTGAGAATTTGATATCACCATTATTTTGATTCCTTTCCATGGTTATAAAGACAAATTTTTTTAATGAGTTCCAAGGATGTAGAATGTTTTCTTTTATTGTGTTATATATATTTTTTCCCAATGTAAAATTGGTATCATGTATGTATCTAGATCTCTAATACAATTAAACCAATTGGTAATATAAGATTATATTCCTTATATATATGCTAATGTAATAAAGTAACCACTGGCTCTAGGTTACTATAGTCATGTTTTTTACCTTTGGTATTAGAGAATGTTTAGAAAAACCTCATGTATTATGTTTTGGAAAACATAGATTAGGGGATATAACCCAATGATTGAAATTGAGGATATGTCAATGTATAAGATAAAATCTTAATGTTATGTTATAGTAGATATTATGTGTCTTTTCCTAAAAATACATCCTTATCTAGATAATATAATTAGATGTGGTTTTGGAATATATGCACATAGGGGTAGTAACCCCAAAAAGTGTTGGTCACATATTTCACATCCATGATTTCACTATACAATGAATGGGCCCTTACTGTGATCTTAGTTTGAAACTACCATGACATATTCTTAAGATAATTCAATTTTTTTTACAAACCAATATAAATTATTTGATTTTTTATTATTTAAATATATTCCCATAGAAACCATTTCTATGATAATGATATTTACAATGCATAATTTTTCAATTTATGTTTAGTGTTAAATTAGATTTAGAATTATATATTGTGATTTAAAATTCCTAATGGTATGAGATAATATATTTTAAGCTATTATTTAGAAATGAAACATAGCAGAAAGAATGATATCAATACTCATGACCAATGTATAAATTTACCTGATGAAAAAACCAATATAAATGGTGTTGGATATGAGAAGATCAAGGATATATTATCCAAACTAACCCAAGTTATGAATAATAACCTTGATCATATGGAGAAAAATGATTTTTTATTTCATGATAAACCTATATTGTTTTGTTTTATGTGAAATAATTTCCTATTATTTATTAGAACTACTAATCTAGTGGAATATGAGAAATATATTCTATCCCTTGAAATGATATTTTTGGACATGGGATGTGATAAAAGAGAAAAGGTTATACTTATAGTATATCGTTTTATTGGTGATACAAATAAATAGTGTTCACTGATCCAGAATATGATGGAGGAAGAATAAATAGAATATATGGAATTAATAGGTTTTAAAGTAACATCCTCTGAAAAATATATCCCTAATGAGAAATAAACTAAAATGAATAGAAAGTTCCCAATCATAAATAATAATGAAGAAAAAATTATTCTAGATAATTAGGGACATTTTATAAGACAAGTTAGGTATTCTATAGATTATATATATAAACTAGAAATCAAGATTGACTTCTTCTTTAATGGGTAGAAGATAATTATATAAAGGGAGACACTTTCTCAAACTATTTCATCATATTTTGAAATAGTATAATAAACTATAAAAACATTGAATTAATTTCTTAGATAATGTATATTCAAGTGGAATAAAGATAATAAGATGTCAGATAGACACCATTAAAAAATAAGCACATCAAAAAAGTGTAAGAAAATGAATAAATTTCCATCATGCGAAAATTGTGGAAAGAAACATCGTAGAGAATGATTGGAGGGAATGAAAGTTTTTACAAGTATGGTGACAAGGGTGATTTGAATCATGAATATAAGGGAAATAAAGACACCACTACCATCTAGTGATTTAACTATAATTAAATAGGGAATTATTTAAACAAATTTTCCAAACATCAAGGTAATCCTACACACAAGAAGACAAGGGGGGAAAGACAAGATTATATGATCCCTATAACTGAGTTTGAAGGTACCAAAGATGTGGTAGATGGTACTTTAGTCATATAATTAAATTTATCTAACAATTTATAATTTTTTGATCCTTACACTCATTTATATCATACATTATTTCTAAGAAAATTATATATTTCCCTAAAACCTTAAGAAGGGTGTTGTGAGTCAAAAATACCAGTGGAAATATCCCTACAACAATGATATATCAGGTAATTCTCATTATTATATGTTACAGTGCTCTAATTTCTAAAATTAAGATTATACCTATGGTTGAATTTGATATAATCCTTAATATGAAATAAATTTGAAAATATGACGCAATAATTTATTTTAAGTAGAAGGAAATTATTATTTGTAATGAATATATGGAATTTCATATCTTTATAGTGTAGACTTCATCATCTAAGTCAAGTATATTCCACCAAATAGCTCTTTTAAATGATATTTGTGGTGAAGAATAGAAAAACCTATTTACAGATTGAAAAGGTTGTATTCAAATTGAGTATGTACGTATTATACAAAATATATGGTTTTATTTTTTGAGTAATATCTTGAAAACACTCCGAAGTGTGAAGTATTGTTTTCCATTGATTTAATCCTTAACATAAGACCCCAATAAAATAATATATATATAATTTCTATTTTATACATAGTGGAGTTGAAGAAACAACTAGAGGAGTTATGTGATAAGGTATTTATACACCATAGTGTTTCACCTTGGAGAGTTCCTATCCTTTTAGTTAATAATAAAGATGAATCCATGAGGCTATTAATTAATTTTAGAAAAATAAATGATATTATAATAAATATCAAGTATCCTATACATCACATTGATGTCTTATATGATCATCTTTATAAAGATAAATATTTTTCAATGATTTATCTTTTTTATAGGTACCATAAATTGTGAGTAAAGAAAAATGATATTTTGGAGATAACATTTCAAATGATGTATCAATATTATGAGTTTATAGTAATTATATTTTAAATTTACAATTAAATCTCTATTTCTATGGATATAATCAATATAGTTTTAAAAAAATATCTTTATGATTTTGTTGTGGTATTTATTGATGATATCTTGATGTATTCAAAAATCTATTAGGGCCATGTGAATCACTAGTGGATCATTCATGAAACTCTTAGAGGAAAATTATTGTAAGGAAAATTTGGAAAATATGAATTCCGGATTTCAAAAGTTTCCATTATTGGCCATATTTTATCAAAGGATGGATTCTATGTTGATAATGTGAGGGAAAAGGTCGTCAAATAATGTCCCACACCAATGAATATAACCCAGGTACGTAGTTTCTTTGGTTTTGCGGGTTGCTATCAGTGATTTTTTTAGACTCCTCCTGATTATATAACATGTTGACCAAGTGTACATATTAAGAGGTTATGTTCATAAGGACAAAGAAATGTGAATAATTTTTTGGATCAATTTAAGATGATATTGGTCAATGCTCTGATTTTAAATCTGACATAATGAAATGATGGATTTGTGATATATAGTGATGGATCAAATAAGGTACATGGTTGTGTTCTTATATAGAATGATAAATTTTCTGAGTATGAATCAAGGTAGTTAATAACTTATTAATAGATCTATATAAACCATGATCTTGTGTTAGAGGATGTAATCTTTTCTTTGATGATATGGAAGCACTATCTCTATTACTAAATATGTGAGATATACAAATATAATAAGATCTTAAAAATATTTCTTTTCATTGAAATAGATCAATATAATAAAAAGGTTATGGATCAATCTACTAAAGGATTATGATTACTTAATACACTACCATCTAGGTAAGGAATACAAGGTAGAAGATGCATTGAGAAATAATGATCATGAAGTCCTGACTAAAATGACGAAGGACGTGGATCCTATGCTCATTGATCTAGTAATGTTGTATATGATAATTATTAAGGAATGGTAGTAATAATACCTTTATTAAATGACCACCATAAAATATTTATTATAAAATATAAAATTTTCTCAACCACATGATTATAATTTTGAAAATAAAATTAAATCCATGAATGATATAAAATTGGAAGACTTTGTTTGGGAAGATGACATTATGAAATATGAAAATAGACAATGGGATCCTTATATAAACGAGTTGAAATTGGAATTATTGTATGAATATCATATATCTAGTTTCAATATACACTATAGTGTCACTAATATGTATAGGGATTTGAGGGAACATTTTTGATGGGATAATATGAATTGGAAAATTTCTGATTATGCATCAAGATGCTTGTTTTTTCATAAGGTGAAGGTTGAACGAAAACACAATTAAGGTTTCATGAAGCCTATACCTACTAATATATTATTTTTTTAGGAAATTAACATGTTTTTTTTCATATGACTACCTAAGACTCTTAGAAATAATTATGCAATATGGGTTATTGTTGTTTGCCTAACCAAATGTGCACATTTCCTTGTTAAAAGAGAATATTTTCTATTTGAACACCTTGAATGATTCTATATTAATGAATTTGAAAGCGTGACAACCAAATTAATGATAGAATAAATAATTTTCATGTTTATTAATATTGATTAATTATATAGTTATATTCATTATAAAATATAAATTAATTTTTAAAATAAATAAGGAAATACTTTTATTGAACTCTTTTCTTATGAAGGTTTTAAAAAAATTAATTTCTAAGATATATAATTACAGTTTTAAAAAATTTATATATTTTTTATAATAATCATATCAAAATTAACTTAGGGTGATATTTTCTATTTTTTCATAAAATATTGATTTATCAGTGAATAGGTAAAAATACGGATGTTTGTAAACTGTTATTTATTTTCAATAAATTATATGATTTAAAGACCAATTATTATTTTAATTTTATATAAATAAATATAAATAGAATTATTATATTTATTTATATTAAATAAAACCCTCATTGGATTATTTTAGTTCCATTGTGGACTCCTGTGGTCTTCAGTACCAAGCAGTAGTTTTGGCTCTCTCAGAATTTGAATTTTTCATCTACCTATTTTATCATGATGAATTTGTGAAATCTATGTATAGGGAGGGGTGGCACTTTGATTCATAGAATTACTACTTATCTTAATGGTTTTGGGATATGCACTAAGGGAAGGAATCTAGTTTAGCGGTGATCTGGTTGAGGATTCCAGGGTTGCCTCTCCCCATTCAAAATACTTCTTTCTTGTAGTTGGTGGGTAGCGCTCTAGGATTCTTTCTTTGTCTGGATGATGAAAATAATTATCTATAGTCAATGAATTCTCCAAGAATGTGCATTCAAATTTATTTGGATATGAATTTTTTTCCTAGGTTATTATCAGGGCTGGGGAATATTTTGTTTGGTGGAAAAGGGTTCTGTATCAGGCAGTGCCATGGTTCTGTACTCAGTGTTGTCATAAAGGGCACTCATTGGGTGTCTACAGAAGGTTTCAAAATCCTAGGCAGCGAATGGATGATATTTATATCTCATGTCCATATTTGGATGATGGACCCCTATTGGCGTCTTCTAGGAAGGTTGATGCTTTGGGGGTTGCAGCTGCTAATACTTTTCTGTCTTTGTTAAATATCTCACCGGATGTGTGTTCGATGATAAGGGTATAGAAGGGGGGTAGAAAGGGCGGGAATATATTCGCTCTGAATTTTTTCGAACTTTGGGAATGCACCTCACATGACCGATCCACTATGGTGATTTTCAAGGATGTGTTATACTTGGTCCAATATTTATACCAGAATCATTGGTTGGATCGATCCCCTACCATGTCCATTGTAGGGATCCTCTAACTGGATGATTCAGTGTCCGGGGTGGTTTTTCTATAGTTCTTTCACCCACAGTTGGTTCAACCATGGAATTTAAGCTTCATGAAACAGAAAATATAAGGGGGAATATGAGGTTATATGTTTTAGGTAGTGGCCGTTCAATTCTCTTCCTAGCACTAGTTGTGATGGTCATGGATGTTGAGGAAGTCCCAGAGGTATGCCCATCTTCAGAGCTTTCTGGAGTTGTTTTCTTAATGGATTCACCTTCAAATAAGCCTTATGGGGAGGGTTGGGTTTCATCTGTGCACTCTCCAACTAGTTTCATAGTTTTGGAAGGTTTGGGTTGTGATGATGAGGTTCAGTTGTCAAAGGGACCTGAGGAGGACAATCCCATGTTTTTTAGCTCACCCTTGGGAAGCCATGGTCTTGTTACTCGAGATAGATCCTTCTAACACTCTCATGATGAAAAAGTGATGATAGTTATCTCAAACTTGAATATGAGCTCTACTTCAAGTTATAAACCCACCTCTTCTCGTATCCAATTATTTCTGTAATGGTATTGATTGTGAGGGGTTTGGGTGCGAAATCCAAAAGTGTATACATTTGGAACGAATCTCATCTTTAAGTATTTCATCAATTTCTCTCCTAGAACCAACAAAGTTTCTTAATCCTATTCCTAACCAAACGGATGGGGTTCTTAGACACATCAAATGATAATCCATGAAATCAGTATATATGGATCTTTTGGAAGAACGATATTGAGGTGAAACAGGTTGATATCTCGACTCAGCACATTTTTTTAAAGTTAAAATGGAGATGGTGGAGTTTTTTGTGTCCTTTTTGTATGCTATCAATGATGCTATTGGTTAGTGGGAATTGTGAAAAAATTTAAACAATTTCTATCCTAGAAATATGGCTTGGTTTGTGGTAGGTGATTTTAATACTATTGCGAATGCTCCAGAGAAGAAAGGTGGTATGGATTTCTCCAGTATAGCCATGTAAGAATTTAATTCTTTTATTACCTCCAATGTATTGTGTGATTTGGGTTTTACTGGAGTATGTTACACTTGGTGTAAGAATATTAAGGGCACTAGGAGGATTTAGAGTAGAATTGACCGTTGCCTTAGTAATATTCAGTGCTTAGATTGCTTCCCTCAGACCCTGGTCAATCATCTACCCCGTACCCTTTCTTATCACTCCCCTATGGTGATAAATATTATCAGTTAGATAAGAGGATTGTAATGATTTATTTACTCAATAATTTGGCTGAGTGTTGATGTTTTTAAGAAGATGGTCAGAGAATCCTAATTCCAGCAGATAAAAGGGATCACCTGGGTTATTTTAATGAAGAGGGTCAAGAGACTAAGGAATAGAATTATTGAATGAGATAGAGGTAGAAACAACAATGACACCTCCTTAGAGGTGATTAAGGAGGATATTGATAGAATTTAATGTGGGATGCAACTAAACTAGGAGGATGATGTTTTTGAAGCACTTAATGTCAAGAAATGTTTGATTACTGATAAGATACTAAAGATTGAAAGGGTTTATAAAGAGAAATCAAGGGATACCTGGCTGAAGGTGGGTGATCTAAATAAGGCCTATTTTCCGGCTTGTATTATGGAGAAATGGGTGTCAAAGAAGGTGAATATTAGACTACAAGATGACAAATTCACCAATGTCATCTATATTGTTAGTAATGTGGATTCGTATTTTTTAAGAACCTTCTGGATGAGCCGACTAACAGGTCCGAGTGGAAGGTGGATTTTGATGACAATGATGATAGGTTTTGTTAGTGTATTCCTAGGATGATTAGAAAAGGGATAATGAAATTATAGAGGCATTTCCAACTGAGGAGGAAATAAATGAAGTTGTGCTTAGCATGAAATTGGATAGTGCACCAGGATATGATGACCTCCCTAGTTTTTTTATGTGGACATCTATTAGATCATAACGACTCAGGAGAATGAAGCAATGTTGGATTTATTTAAATGGGGTGCCCCTATAATGGATACCTGAACCTCAATAGTGTATTTAGTTCCAAAAGTTAATAATATTGAGTCTATTAGTCAATTACACCCTATATGACTATAACATTTTTGTGTATAAAATCCTTCCCAACATTATAAATAAGAGTCTAAAAATATTCATTCCAAGGATTTTGTTCTAGGAATAACATGGGTTCATTATTGGAAGGGGAATTCAAGGTGAGGTGGGGATTGCCTAAGAAATTGTATATGACATTAATAAAAAGGTCATGGGATCAAATATCATTATAAAAGTGGACATGGGAAAGGAATATGACAAACTTGAGTGGAGATGAATGCTCAAAATTTTGAGGAGATTTAGCTTCAGTGTATGGGCTTATGATTTGGTTTTCATGTGCTTCGTCTCTCTTTGGTTGTCTATTTCCTACATGGGAAAGAATTTTGGTTTCTTTAAAATGTATAGAGGTTTTAGGAAGGGTGATCCTATTTCTCATAATATTTTTACCATGGCACAAGATTAACATTCTAGGAATATGAAGCAACACTTGGAGGAGGGGTCCATTATTCCTTTTAAGAACAGAGAAGTTGATAACATTATCTTCCATTTGATTTTTGATGATGATATACTATTTTCATGAATAGTAGGAAGAGATATATTAACAGATGGAAGAAAATGATGGGATTATATAGAAAGAAAATCGGCCAGCAGGTGAAATCAGACAAGAGTAAAGTCTATATCTCTAATAAGTGTGCTACAAGCCAAGCCATGGAAATCCAATATAAATTGGGTATGAATGAGAGGAAGCTCCATATTATATATTTGGGGGACCCCATTCCTAATGTTATTATAAAAAAAAGTTTATTCTATGAGTTTATAGGGAAACTTAATGGCTGTATTTGAAAGTGGAAAAATATTTCCTTATCCTTCAATGGTCGTATCACGCTGATAAATAGAGTGTTATCCTCCATAAAAATGCATGTGATCTCCATACTTAAAGCTCCAAAAGGTACAATTGACTGAATTGAAAATAAATTTTTTCTAAGTTCATTTGGTATGCTAATGTTATAGGTAAATGTCACTAGGTGAGTTGGAAAATAATGGATAAACAAGTGGATAAAGGGGAGCTGTTCTTCATGATATTTTGGTTAGGATGAAGTCCATGCAAGAAAACAATGCATGGGAAATAATTAAACTGAAGACAATTTGGGATAAATTTATGAAACACAGGTATAAGGAAAAATACAATGAGTGGTATTTTGGTATAAAAAGGCCATCAAAGTTTTAAATACTCATGGTTGATCTTATGGAAAGTGTGGAAGATAATGTTTGATGGGTAGTGGGGTGCGGTGAGATTAAATATTGAAGGGACAACTAGAGTGTAAAACCTTTGTCCTTACCATGATGTCCCACTATGGATATGATGTTCAAAGAAGAGTCAAGCTATCCATTGTTTACCCAAATGACTCTTGATGTGAAACAGGAGGATATTTTTGACATTATTACAATGTTTGAAAATCCGGATAGATGTGTATTGTGCTTTTCAAAACCGGGGAGCTTCATTGTCAAAGAGATTCGTGAATTACTATATGTCTGATCTAGAACTAATTTATATTATTAAACCCTCTAGTGAAAATGGATTTTGGTGAAGTTAAATTTTATTATATGGTGTTTGCCGAATAAAGCACTACAGATGGAGGAGAATATTCAAGACAATAGGATTACACTGGCATCCCGATGCTGGTGTTGTGCGAGGCCAAGCCCGGAATCATGTGGGAACCTCTTCTTTAGGAGTGAAATTGCGATCAATATATGGTCCGGTTTGAAAAAATGTATAGAAGTTGTTAGAGGTGGGGAATCAATTGCAGAATTTCTATTTATCTGGTTCCAGGGAATGAAAACCATTGGTGAGGATTCAAAGGCCCAAATCATGTTGTTCTTTGTGGTTTGTTGGTTCGTTTGGGAGGCACGTAATAATGAAAGGGAATAAAATTCATATTTGTGTTCCTTTATTCAAGTGTGGGTAATATCACTGGGGGCTGAGCTAGGGTTCCTCCACTCTTGAGGGTAAGCTTCCCCTTCCCTCAGAAACATTATTCCAAGTGTGGTTTCCTTAGATAAATATAGTATAAAGAAATATATGGGTCCTGGATTTGTTAGAACCCGCCTGAAATTGGGTTGAAACTTAATGTGGATGGGTCCTATGTAACTAGATCCATGAGAGGAGGGGGTTGGTTATGGATGACATTGGTTCAATTATCTTGGGGTTCAGAGCATACTATCGATCAAGAAATTCTCTTGGAGAAAAGGTTAGGGTGATGCTTAGTTGTCTCCAATTGTATAAGATATATAACATATGTCTTAAGGAAGTTAAAAATGACTCTAATGTTCTGGTTGGGATGATAAATGGAAAGGATCACTCCCAAAAGGGTTGAATTTTCTAATTAGGAAGAGGCAGAGATTTTTGGATCATGGAATAATGTTTGGGAACACATAGAGAGAAGGTAACTTTGTAGATAATGCTTTATCCACAAAAGTTGGTCTCAATGATGCTTTTAGATTATTTCAAATATAATATAATTTCAAAAGTATTGTAACATCATTTTTAGGGGTGATTCCTTGGGCCTCTATCACTTTTATCCACCTTGACTTGTATCCCCCTTCTTTTTTATAATAAAAATTCTAAATTTCAGTCAATTAATTAAAATTATCCCTAAAGAGGAATTATTTAAATAAAATATATATTATATATCTACAAATAATAATTAAAATTAATATAATTATAATTAATAGTCATAGAGTTAATATAAAATTATTATATGCTTGAAAAATACATCTCTCAAAGAATAGTTTTTTCATCGTATATATGGGTTTTATTTTAAATTAAATCCATAAAATTATAGAAATTTTAAGTGATAAAATTGATTCTAAATTTTTAATAAGAATAATTTATATTATATAATATGGTCAACAAAATGTTTGCCCATAATGAATCAGGAAAATAAGAAAAATCTTTTACCATAGTTATGGTGAAAATGGGTTTACTAGGTGGTAAAACTAAAAAGAAAAGGGTTAAAATAAATAATAAACTTATTTAAATTATAATTCATGGACATATATAGAACTTATATAAAATATTTCTCTATAATAGTCTATTTTGGAGACTTTTTTATTTTTAAAAGGTGTGTATAAATTTTTCTTTTAAAAAATTCCAAGCATGTCCTTTCCACTACTTATAAAAGGCCACCCACTCTCCTCTACAATTCACACATTCAAAGACTTTTGGTTCAGAAAATACCTAAAAAATACATTAATTACTTTCCATCCCTTTTCTTATAGGAATTGGTTTTATTACAAATGTATTCTGGTAAGTCTTTAGGTGTAATCTTAAATAGGTGGTATGAAGAAGATGGATCATTCTTAACCGACCATTTTTGTTTTGTATCTTCTCACAACTACTTCAAATATTATTAAACCATGTTTATATATTAACAAAAATATCTATAATATAGATATTTGTTATTAAATTAATTTCATACCATAAATAAATATCCTCTTCCATCAACTGGGAAATAAAACCGTTATTCATGTGTACAACAAACTACACCTTAATGAACCAGTGTTATTCATTTTCCATCACCACCTCTTAAATTTTTTTTATAATGATTTATTTAATATACATATAAATATGATATTAATTACATATTAATAATTATTATTATATAATATATCATTTAATTTCATACCTTTACATCCACTAAAAATGATAATGTCATTTGTGTGTATGTATACCGCATCTATGAAGTGATGTGATATATTTTTCATCATCACAACACATGGATGTTATATATAATTATATTTAAATAAATAATATTTTATTTATGATATAATGATAATTATATAAATATAATATAATACTAACCTACATTCCATAATTATTGTTAAAAAATGGTAACATTACTCATGTGTAAGTACGAACTACCATCTCCATGATTGTAGCATTGTTCATTTTTAGTAACCATATTTCATGATATATTTTAAAAGTATAATTTATGTATAAATATGAGAAATATTTCATTATTATTTTTCTATATATTCTGGAATAATGACCACATTTACTATCGTCAACCTTTTAAGTACATTTTTGACATTTAAGATGAATACTGTCATGTCTTCTGAAGTGAAATTAAATGTTTAAATAATTTTGTATAGCATGGTATGAGATAAAATAAATGGAATAATTAAAATGAAAAAGTTTATTAATAAATTAAATAATTAACAAAAGTTTATTATTCAGGAAGATAATGAACATACAAGATGACTTGGACTCAAGTTGAGGGACACTTTAACTTAAAAACTCATTTTTATGATTTCGTTTCTAAATCCTTATATTACAAGTCCATATTTTTGAAAAATATTTTTTAAATAAATTTTTATTAACATAAAGGAATTATAAAAGACAATTTTTTGAATCCTTTGATTGTTTTTCAAGGGTTTTAAAAAGAATAACATTTTACAAAATGTTTGAATTTATTTAAAAAAGACTAATGGAATGTTTTATTTTAAAGTATATGGTGACAATGAATTTTAGCACCACCATAACATTTATTTGATGTTTAGATTATAATAAAATATTTTATTTTTAACCCCAATAAAAACCATCTTTCCCTTTTCATGGGTATTTTACTATTGAAAATGGATTTTTAAATGAAAATTGAATTTTGATATCTGAATGAGTTTTATATACGGGTTTAAAAATAATTTTAATAGTTTTATAATGAAATGAGAAATATTAAAATGTTATATTTATGATGTGGTCCTCATAAATGTTTTATGATAATAGGTGACCCTGATATAACTTATATGATGAGTTGAGGCCCATTATACATCAAGATATGATATGTTGAGCCCAATTATAACTCAAAATATTATGGGTTGTTTCCCATTATAACCCATGATATGAAAATTGATCCCCATTATATCTATCCAATGAATTGAGTAATGATTATTCTCTCTAGAGAATTATATACGATGAAGGCCGTATGTTTATCCCAATTTTTATGGGTTCTATGAAGATGATGTCCCAAGGGACCTAAAATCCATTTCTATACTTTTTTAACTAGTTTCCATTGAAGTAATTTATTTTCAAAAGGAAAGATAAATAATAATTTTAAAATAAAGACAATCCATCTTCCAAGTAAAAAATTTATGTTTTGAAGAAAATGTTTCCATGGATATTCATGCTTTTTACTGGACTAAGGGATTTTTTCTTTCAATGACCCATAATGATATTTTTTTGATCATACAATGTATTTAAATTTTTTTCACAAGGTTTAAGTATGGGTAATTAAATAGGTAAAGTTAAAATCCCTAAAGAATTATCATAAATAGAAAATGTTATTTACTTTAAAAGTAGTATATTATGTGAAAAATGGATACTGGTAGGAAGTTTCCACTTTTCAATATATGAGATTGTTATGTAAGAATTATTCACTAATTATCTAATACTATAAAACTAAAATATATTTCATAAATTAAAGTTAATTCTAGTCTAGAGTCTCTAAAATATGTAATGGTTAAGTCCTGGTCCTTATAGTTTGTTTTAGATAAATTGGTTAGATAAATTTAGAGTATATGATAATGTTAATGGAATTACATTGTAATATTTTACCTTATAGTTATGTTGAAATGATATATCACTCAAATATTACCAAGTTTGTTCGTAGAAGAAATTTTTGTTTATTATTGTTTTCTATATATGAAACATGGAAGATGTAGTAGGAAGGAATTGAGTGAAAATGATCATTAAAAATTGGCATCCCATAATGGTCAGAAATGGAATAAAACAATTTTTTTGTGATAGATCATTTGTAATGGGCCATAAATGGTATCAGTATCCTTGATATAGAGCATCCAAATCTACCAAATAGTAATATGGAAATATTGGAGGTTTTTATGAGACAAAATCCTTTTTATTTCAGTGGATCGTTAGATCTAGTGGTATTGAAAGAATGGATAAATGAACTAAAATAGATATTTGATGTCATGGGGTGTTTTGAATGAAAAAGGTTACTATTTCTGTCTATCATTTTGAATGAGAATCTAATAAACAATGTTCTTTGGTTAAGAATAAAAGAGATAAATATGACCTTGATAACAAAGAATATGAAACATTAATGAGTCTTATTATGGGGAAATATTTCCCTATGGTTGTTCAAATTATAATGGAGAAACAATTATTAGAGTTAAGGAAAAAACATGAATAATTTGTAGCCATATATGAAGCATATTTTATAAGACTAGCTTGGTACATACCATATTTTTTTCAAGACATTTATTGTAAAATTAATATATTTTACTCTTGTTTAATACATATTTTATGAAGATCTTTGAAATCATGATATTTTAAAATATATGAAAAAGTTTTTCATTATGATGAGAAAGTGGAGGTATAATTCGTTAACAATAATGTGTCTCAAGATGATAAGAGTAATATACAGTCAAAGTGGATGGTGATAGAGATTCATCCAACTAAGAATTCTGGAGGTAATCACCCAACATGTTCTATGTGTGGTTAATAACATTTCAAGGAGCATCTGATAGGATTTGTAAAGTATTACCAGAATGGATTTAATAGTCACGAGGCTCACAAATGAAAATAAAATAGTCCATACAAATCAGTGAATGGGGTAACTAATTGCCATATAATGGTTAAATGTTTTAATATCAATGAGTTGGGTTAATATAATGACCCAAACCTCAGTATCCCAGAGCTGGTTCATACTTTCATTACATTGGCATACGATATAAGGAGACACATCCTAAATGAATAATCTGTTTAGACGTCTTGGTAAACTGGATATATATTTGAGTCTTATATTACATTTAGAATACAAAAATTATAAATAATCATTTTTTATTCTATTATTTTTAGAAAATAACTATATTCCATCTAGAGTATACCTATATATTATTCATAGTACACTTCATGGAATCATAGAGAAATAAAACAAGATATGGGTGTTCTTAATTTATTAGCAAGGTTTAAATACAATGAAAACAATAATGAATCATTGAGAATAATCAATATGTAAAGGTAATAACTGAACATACATGCCATATAATTAATACATTGATAAGTAAGTACATAAAAAATATAATGGTAAATAACTGAAAACACATTCCATTCAAATAATCAGATAAGGAATAATCAATACGGAGAGGAAGATTATTGAAAATTCCTTACATTTAATCAATAAACTGAGAATAAAATACATCCATAGATTTCATCATAGTAAAAATATTATGAATATAATATATGAATATAAATATATAAAATTATTAATTAGTGTACACTATGTTTCTTAGGCACATGATACCTTTTCCATCAATAGCTTTCATAATACAGTTTAAAATGCACTAGGTGAAAAACCCACTAAGGTTAGCCAACTAACTTATCCCATGAGACTACTAATGCATCAAGAGGCTATCTATTACTAGGGCCCAACATTTTTTTACCTATCAAAATCATTCCTCATATACAGAATAATCGATTTAATTCATGAATAATGTGCCTTATCAAATATTTGTATTGTTTAAAAGATATAGATTTATCAATATTTTCCATGTTAATCAAATAATTTTCAAGTACACACAATATGTAAAAATGTTATATTTTTAGGCAATATTCATATCCATGATAAATGATATGGATATTTAGGGTGAATTTAATGTCCAATGACCAACATAAAATTATTAATTCAAGGGGAAGTTAACGAAGAAAAATATTATTCAAGAAAGTTAATTTAAATAGTATCCTTGGTCAAAATATTTATAATCCATATAGAGAAATATTAAGGATGAAATAAATATTTAATATACCCTTTATATTAAAAACAAGGGTTATTTTCATTGATGTAATAAAATTACTATAGAAAGATATTTAACAAAATTATTTAGGGTTTCTTTTTCAAAAATCCTTTACATTTAAAATAACTCCTAAACCAAATTTATTTTTAAAAAAAACTCATAAATATTAAATATAATCATAAAATAAATTATGTTCATGATTGATGGTAATTTGATAGAAATCATAAATAATATTCATTTTGTACCGTAAAAAGGATGAAAAAGTACCTTGTTTAAAAAGAGATAAAAATATTCCTTTGATTTTTTTGAATGAAAAAATGGGTAAAAATTTATATTAATAAATAATTTTGAAATGGATAAAGAAATTTTTTTTTGAAAACAATTTTTTTAAAATTGGTTTTCTAAGAACATGGATTTCCAACTGGAGAGAGAAATGAATTCTGATTTTATTAAAACATTTTATCAATAATATTAAGTACCAAAGAGTAGAAAAATGTGACCATAAATTGAAAAATATCATGAATAAAAGAGTAGAATAAAATTAAAGGGTTTATTAAATAATTATAATATAATTTTCTTTAATTTATATTCATGAATAAATAATCTCTTTTAGAATGAGATTGTGAAATAAACCCTCAAAATATCATAATATTGATGTAAGAATTATTAAATGAATATATTATGTGTATTAAATTAAAATCCACATAATACAAGTTTAAATAAATAATAGATTGTTAAAATTAATTATACACATAATCATAGAATATTCATGATAATGAAGAAGTAATATATCCTAATGAATAGGGATTGAGTTATGAAATTTTTTATCACTCGGAAACTTTTGATTCAAGTATCATTTGATAAAATAATATGCATTGAATTTTATAATACCAAGAATGTTAAATTATTCATGATATTACAAGTTAATGGATATTATATACACCATATAAAAGTAACTAGGTGCATAACATTAAAATATTCCTCAATGAAATAAAATTGAGATGAATCCCCTTACCTAATGCTTTCCATCTATACATACTTTATTTAAACTACTATATAGTGGTTTAAAATTTGTAAATAAATTATAAGAAAACCATATTAATATTTATGATATCATATATTATCCCCTTATAACGTACTATTACCCTTTCATTAGTAATCCTACACTATTTTAATTGTTTTGGGTAATGATTTTTTTGTTTTTTGAGTATGTTTTGACTTGTAATTTTTGTGTTCCTATTAATTAGAGAATGATTTTATCATATCCAGAATTTAAACCATGATTTTTATATCATATATATTTTTTATATATTTATTATTATTAATACATAAAATTTAGTGTTAAGAAATAGAATGCACCGTTCATAGAGATGGTAGGCCATACGTATGCATGAACACTGCTTCCATTTTCAAGTCATATTGAAAGAAAGAAGAATAAGTGATATATATGTATATTATAATTCTAGTATCATATTTATATTATATATATCAATTTTTTTTATTAAACTCATCCTTAATACATTATATGAAACATGTGAATGAATCACATCACTTCATGAGGCGGTTGTCCACCGTACACACGAACAATGTTATCGTATTCCTAAAAAAGTGAATACCTAAATGTATGTGTTATTTAACAATTCAAGAAGCATAAAAACATTTTTAATATCATATATATCGTATATAAAATATAAAAATACGATTATTACAAACCTTGAAAGGTGGAAATGGTAGAACTAATGACATCAGTTCACGAGGTGGTAGTCCTCCGTACAAACAAACAATGATCGCGTATCCCATTTGATGAAAGTGTGTGATTTTTAAGGCCATAATATTAACATAAAAATATCTAAGTATATTTAATATACTTAGATTATTATATAATTATTATTTAAAAATAATTGAATGAGGTGGAGAACGAAAAAAATGAAAATACTTTTTGAAGAATATTACTTATTCTTCTAGTTTCCCCCTTAGTTTTGCTCTAAAACCTTGAATTTTTTTCTTTAATATGAAAATAAGGATTATAATATGTGGTGTGTGATGTTTGGAAGTGAATTATGTGGGTTTTTGATGAGAAAAATGGGTTGTAATGTGTGAATAAGTGAGGAGTGTATGTTTTCTTTTATAGTGGAGGAGGAGTGTCATTCTTATAAATATATAAACGTAAACACTATAAAGTGGAATAAATTATCTAATGTTTCTCCAGTAAAGAAAAAATTTCAATAAAATATGGGATATGGTCTAAATATGTCTAGAAATTGTTTTTTTAATTTTATCTACGACATTTGGCAACTTAAGTTTAAAATTTTATCCCTTGGTAAACTCATTTTTCTCTTAATCCCTTTGATTAATTTTAACTATTTTTCACTATTCACGTTGGTGAAAAATTAATTTGATCTCTTTATAAATTATAAATTATTATGATTCCAAATATATAATCTAATTTTACAAATTCAAATAAATAAATGGAATAAATTAATTTAAAAATTATCCCATATATGGAATGAGAATGTAGTTTTTTAATGTGCAAAAGTTTAAAAGTTTACTAATTTTTTATTTCTAACTTTAATATAAAAATTATTATCATAACCTTAATTATATTAATATATGTAAAATTTACCTATTTTTACTTTAAAACTAATTTAAAATATAATTTATCATTCTAAATAATTTAGATAAAAAAACAGTTTTCAATTAAAATTCAGTATTTCTCACTATTAAATAAAAAATGAAACTTCTCATAAAATATAAAAAATTAACCATGAGATAAATTTTTAACTTAATATTTCAAAAATTAATTATATTTTAATATATAAAATTAATAAAAGCATAAAATTTATTTTTAAGAAATGTTCTTCATTTAAAGGTGGAAAAATTATCTTTGAAAATAACACTATTTTATGTGTAAAACCATATTTGTTCTTATCCCATGCCTATAAAATTAATCAGATGAATCAATTTTTTTATTTAATATATTTAAATTTAATTAATGTTATTTAATAATATTAATTAATTTTATTTTCTAATATAAAATTCCTTGAGCACACAAAAATAGTTATTAATAAAAATATTTTGTTTTTATTCAATTTGTTTTTATTTTCTTTTCTAATTAAGTTGTAACTAGTTAGTTCATTTTATATTTCTGTAAACCATAAATTTTAATAAGTTATATATATTATTATTCACAATTTCCAATTAAAAATATTGGAGATAATCGTCATTTTAAATAATAATATTATTAGTATTTAGTAAAAGTCAGTCATGTGTGTAATGCAAGCTATCAAAGAAGGTTATTGTTGTATGTAACATAGGCTAACTCAATGTTGTGTATATTGAAAGATATATAATATATTAAATTATTTAATATAATAAATATATTTCAAAGGCTAGGTTTTTATATTCCCATCCATACATGGTGTTGCATGTCATACATGTTATTGAATAAAATGTTATTATTTCCGAATTTTAGGGTGTTATATTCTCCCCATAATAAATAAATTACATCCTTGAAATTTAAAATTGATCTTTTTAATAAAGGTTTTGATATTTGAAAATTAATTTATTAAAAAACCCACATCTTAAAAGGGTAAATAAAATATCATCTCAATAAGAGAGAAAGGTAAGTACAACAGTCATACAGAATAATATTTAACTAGGTTTCTAAGTAGGAGAAAATTAATGGAATGTGAAAATATATACTTGTAGGAAAAGAATAAATAATTATAGAGAGTGATTTAGTCCATTTAAAAATAAAAAGTGAATGATCAATGTAAAGTATAGGTCTTAAAATCCATAAATCTACTAGGAGTGGAAAGGTCAATGCTATCACCAGAAATGACGGTAATAAGATAAAATTTTATTTCAAGGTCATTTTTCCTAAATTTAAGGAATTATTTTAATTTATTGATATGATTCTATTTTATAATAATAATTTCATATTTTGGTTGTGCCTTTATAAAATTAAAATTCATCCCTTACTTTGAGAAATGGATATCCAAATATGAACTTTTATACATGAATCACTAAAATTTACTTTTAATAGATTGTAAGATCCATAAAAAAGTGAAAAGTTTTTTCCTGTATATCTCTAAATATTTTATAAATCCAATATGGTTAGAACAAGTTATCAAATAAATCAATTTATAAAACTATAAAGTAACACTAGTAGTTCATTATTAATATTTATTTATAATTTTTTTTGACAAAAACAATAACATATTTACAATGACATTAAATAGGCCAATGATAGGCGCAAAACCCTTATCATCATTCGGTCATGGGTTCAAGCCTCACCACCTTTCTAGATTAAATGGGTTTTCATTATGCATTTAGTTTGTCCTTTTTGTAAACTATATTAATATAATTTCAATAATGTTACCAAAAACATATGATGGACATCCTTAAAATTAAATTAATCCTTAAATAACCCTTTCTCTATGGTTTTCTATACAACCAATTTTTTTCGAAGTCAAATAATATTATTTGAGTATTATTATAGTGTCATTAATGATAATATTATCTCTAAAGGTTATTAATACCTTTAAAATCATGTCTATAAAATTTAATTTCATTATTACTCAAATAGTTTTTCCACATAAAAATATATTTTGGGTAAATTTCTCAAAAATTTCATTAATATTGGTCTACTTCCATCACAAAAAACCTAAAAAGACTTATTTAAGACATAAAACATATCTTTAATATTGAATAAATAAAGAAATTATACTTTCTATAGAGGGATTTATTCTAAGGAAAGTCCAAAAAATATCTACCTTAACGAAACATTTAGATGTTCTTCTATACTTATCCTCAAAGTCTATCATAAGTTTTTTTCCAATCTGTTTTTTTTCTTAAATCTGATTTCTAAGGTTTCTAATAAACTTCCTTTGATACCAAATATAATGAACTAGACCCCAGTATCCTAGAGCCGATTCCTGATACCATTACATTGAAAACGTATACAAGGATATTCATCCTAAAGGACCGATCAGTTAAGTAGTATTGTTAAAATATATACATACATGAGTGTTACATTACATTTTAATAAAAAAAATTAAAAAAAATTATATTTTTTCTATTATTTTTTGGTTAAATGTATATTACTTCTAAAATATCACAACATATTATTCATAGTAAACTTAATGGAATCCAAGGGAAAGAAAAATAATAATGATGAGTTCAAATACTCATTAATGGTTAAATAATGTGTTATAAATAATGAATCAATGATAATAATCAATATGGAAAGGTAATAATTGAACACACATGCCATATAATCAATAAACTGAGAAGAAAGTGCAAAAATAAAATGGTAAGGTAAATAACTAGAAACACATTCCATTAAAATAACTAGATAAAGAATAATCGATATGGGAAAGTAAATAACTAAAACACCTTCCATTTAATCAATAAACTAAGAATGAAACGAATCTATAGATTTTATCACAGTGAAAATATCATGAATATAATAACTAAATATGAATTAATTAAATGATTAATTATTTAATGCCATGTTTCCTAGTTACATGATACCTTAATCATTAATACCTTTAACTAGGTAGATTGAAACATGATGGGTGAAAAATCCACTCAGGCTGGCCAAATGAATTTTACTAGGAGGATATAAATGCATCGAGGGGATATATATAACTGGGACCCAACCATTTCATACCTTTCCAAAGTATTCATCACACATCTAATAATGGATTTAATTCTTTAACAATGTGCCTTATCAAGTATCCATATTAAGTAAAAGATACATATTTTAAATATTTCCTCAGTTATTCAAATAACTATAAAGTAAAAACCATATGTAAAAAATGGTGCATTGTTTAGGAAAAATGATATGGATATTTAGTAGAAATTTAATATCCAATGATCACCAGAAGGTGAATAATTAAATATAAAGTTAATGAAGACAAAAACGATTCAAGGAATTTAATTTCAATACAATCCTTGGTCAAAATAATTATAAGACATATCAATAAAGAATAATTATGGAATTAATAAAACATATAAACATTGAGCTATGAATAAGGGTTGTTGTCATTGATGAAATAAAAATACCATAAAAATATCTTTAAAAACATTCTTGAGGAAAATATGATTTTTATTTTGATTTTTTTAATAACTATTTAATTTGAAAAGAAATTTAAAAAAAAATTATTTTAAAACAACCTCATAAAAATCAATATATTCTTCAAATAAATTAATTTCATTATAGTTGGTAATTTATCACATGCTGTAAAGAACATTCCTTTTACATGATAAAATGGTTAGAAAGGCAGCTTTCTTGGAAAGAGATAAAAATATTTCTTTGAATTTTAAAAAGAAAAGAAAAAAAAGGGTAAACATATAACTTAATAAATAATTTTTAAATTTTTAAAGAAAAAAATTGTGAATTCTTTTATAAAACATGGTATCCTAATAACATATATTTTCAACCAAAGAGATAAATGAAGTCAGATTTTGTTAAAAAAAAATTATCAATAATTTTATGTAACAAAGAGTAGAAAAAATGTACTATAACTTGAAAAGATCATAAATATCTAAAGTAGAATAAAATTAAAGGGTTTATTAAAAAATTATAATATATTTTTCTTTAATTTAAATTAAATAATAAATAATCTCTATTACAATGAGATTGTGAAATATACCATTAAAATGCTCATAATGTTGAAGTGAGAAATATAGAATGAATAGATTATGTGTATCAACTATAAATCCACATAGAATAAGTGTAAATGAAAAAATAGACAATGAAAAGTCATTATATACATAATCATATACTATTAATAACAACAAGGAAGTAATATAACCCAATAAAAAGGGATTGAGTTATGAAATTTTTTACCACATAAAAACTTTTGATTCAAGTCCCCTTAGATGAAATAATTTGAATTGAATATTATTATACTAGTAATAATGAATTATTCAGGATATTCATGTGAAGGGGAAGCATATACAACAATTAAAAGTAATTATGTACATAACATTACAATATGAATCAATGAAATGAAATTGAGATGAAATCCATTACATCCCTCTTTCTTTTTGGTTGTACATGATTTAACCTACTATATAGTGGTTCAAAACATGTTATTAACTTTAAAATAACGATATTAATATTTACGATATCATATATTTTCTTCTAATAACATACTATTACCCTTTTGTTAATAATATTTCATTATTTTAATCGTTTTGGGTAACAACTCTGTTTTTTGAGTATGTTTTGACTTGTTATTTTTCTGTTCCTCTTACTTTGATCATGATTTCTTCATATCTAAAATTTGAAACATGTTATATATATATATCATATATATTTATTATTATTAATCCATAAAATTTATTAATAGGAAATGAAATGCATTGTTCATGGAGATGGTATGCCATACGTACGCATAAACACTGCTTCCATTTTCAAGTCCTATATAAATAAAGAATAATAAGTGATATATATGTTTATTATCATTATAGTAGCGTATTTATGTTATATATATATATATCAATTTTTTATTTAAATAATCTTTAATACATTCCATGGAATGTGTGAATGAATCACATCACTTCGTGAGGTGGTAGTATGTCGTACACAAGAAGGATGTTATTATATTACTACAAAAGTTAAATAATGAATGCATGTGTTATTTAATAATTAAAAAAGTGTAAAAAATTATAAATATAATATATAAAATATATACACTATAAATATATCATTATTACCAACCTTGAAAGTAGGAAATGGTTGAACGAACGATATCATTTTACGAGGCGGTAGTATACAGTACAAACGGATAATGATTGCACATATCATTTGATGCAAGTGTGTGTTTTTAGGTCTCACTCTTAACATAAAAAATATTAGTATATTAAAGATTATGAGGTTATTATATAATCATGGTAAAAAATAATTTAAGGTGGTGGAGAAGGAAATAAAATGAAAACCCTTTTTTAAGAACATTAAATATTCTTGGGGTTTCCCCTTTAGTTTTACACTAAAACCCTAACAGCTTCGCTATATGCCCAAAATAAGGATTATAGTTTGAGAGGAAGGAAGTTTTGAAGTTACTTTTGTGGGTTTTTTATGATAAAAATTGCTTGGGGGTGTGAATAAGTTAGGGGAGAGAGTTCTCTTTTACAATGGAGAAGGAGTGGTATTGTTGTAAATATAAAAACATAAACAATATTAGGAGGTCTTCTTCCCATCATGCGCCTACACTAATGAAAAATTTTCAACTCAAGAGGTATTACGGAAAAAATATGGACAAAAAATGGGTGTTAGAAAAATTTCTAGGATATTTGGCCCCTTAATTTAAAGTTTAGTCCCTTAGTAAACTCATTTATCTCCTGATCATTGTGATTAATTTTAATTGTTTTTCAATAATTACATTGGTAAAAAAATAATTTGACCTTATTAGAAATTATAAATTATTATTATTCCAAATATTGAATCTATTTTTCCAAATAAAAATCATATTATTGTAAGAAATTAATTTAAAAATAATCCAGAAGATGGAATGAGAATGTGGGTTTTTATAGTAAAAATTTCCAAAAGATTACTTATTTTTTATATGTAAATTTAATATAAAAATTATTCCAATGAATTAAATTTGATTAATAGATGTATAATTTAAATATTTTTACCTTGAAACTAATTAAAAATATAATCTATCATTATAAATTAATCATATGTAAAATAAAATTTCAGTTCAAAATCAGTATTTGTCATTATTTATAAAAAACGTAAATTCTCATAAATATTAAAAAAATTCAGCCTAAAATAATTTTTTTACAATAATATTTCAAAAATTAATATTATTTTTTCGTATAAAATTTATAAAAGTGTTAAAGTTTAGTTTTAAAATAAGTTCACCATAAAAATACCGAAAAACTGCCTTTAGGAAAATACAACTTTTTATTTGTAAAACCAGATTTGTTCTTATATTATGCCTATAAAATCTATCAGATGAACCACTAAAAAAATTATTTAATATATTTAAATTTAATTAAAATTATATAATATTATTAATCAATTTAATTTATTAATATAAAATTCATTGAGCGCATAAATATAGTTTTTTATAAAAATATTTTCTATATATTGAATTGTTTTTTATTTTCATTTCTAATTAATCAGTAACCAGTGAATTAATTTTATATTTGTGCGAACCATATATTTTTATTATTTATATTTTCATATTCATTACCTTAGTTTTAATATCTAGCAGAATATTTTAATTTTAAATAATAATTTTATTAGTACTCAGTAAAATTAGGTCATGTGTGTAATGTAAGTGGTCGAAAAAAGTCATTATTGCATGAAACAAAAGCTAACTCAGTGTTTTTTACATTAAAATATATATCATAGATTAAATTTATTTATAATAATAAATATATTTTAAATTATTGATTTATTATATTCTCATCATCACTTGGTGTTGCGTTTCATACACACTATTGAATAAAAAACAATTCTTTCAAAATTTCTGGGTGTTTAATATCCCCACATTAAATAAATTGAATCCTAAAAATTTAAACATGATTATGGTAATACGAGTTTTGATATTTTAAAATTACTTTGTTGAAAATAACACATCATAAAATAGTTAACAAAATATCCTCTTAATAAAAGATAAAGGTAAGTACAATGGTCATATAGAATTACATTTAACTAGGGTTCTTAAGTTGGATGGCATTACTGGAAAGTGAAAATATGTAATTAGAGGAAAAGTGTAAATAATTTTAAAGAGTGATTGAGGTCATTGATAAAAAACAAGCGAATTATAAATGGAATATTGAGGGCCTAAAATCCATAAATCTTCTAGGTGTGGAAAGGTCATTAATATCATTAGAAATGATGGTAATAAGGTAACATTTTATTTCAAGACAATTTTTCCTAATGTTGAGGAATTATTTTACTAAATTTATATTTTTCAATTTCATAATAAAAATTTCATATTTTTTTTATTCATTGATAAAATTCTAATTCACCCCTTACCCCTAGAAATGGATATCGAAAAATGAACGTTTATGCCTAAAGAACTAAAATTTACTTTTAACTGATCGTAAGTTCCCTAAAACAGAAAAATGTTTTTCCTGTATGTCCTTAAATATTTTCTAAATCCAATATGGTTTAAAAAATATAGTAGATAAATCAATTTAAAAAACTATAAAGTAACACCACTAATTTATCATTAATATTTATTCCTAAAAATGGTTAACTAAAAACAATGAAATATTAACTAAGACACTACATAGGCCAGTGGTAGGCGCTAAACCCTTATCATTCTTTGGTCAAGGGTTAAAGCCCCACTTCCTTTCTTGATGCAACGATTTGTTACTCTGCATGCAGCTTGTCATTTTCGTAAACTATATTTATATAATTTTAATAAATTTTCCAAAAATATATGATGGAAATATTTTAAGTTAAATTAATCAATAAATAGAATTTTCTCTAAGGTTTTCAATACAACCTATATTTTCGAAGTCAATAATCTTATGTGACTATTATTATAATGTAATTAATGATCATATTAACCCTTAAGGTTATAAATACATTTATACTTATGAATATAAAATTTAAAGACATTACTACTCAAATACATTTCAATTAAAAAATATACTTTCCATAATTTTCTCTAAAATATACTTAATGTTGGTAGACTCCCATCACAAAAAAACATTAAAACGGGTGTTTAAGACTTAGAAATTATCTTCAATATTAAACACAGAAACCCATGAAACTATCCAGATAGAGATTTATTCATAGTAAATTCCAAATAATATCTACATTACTAAAATATTAAGTTGTTCTTCTATACTTATCCTCAAATTCTATCATAGGGTTTTTCTTTATAATCTATGTTTCCATAAATATAGTTTTCTAGGTTTCCACTAAATTTACATCGGTACAAACTATAATGATTTGGTTCCCAGTATTCCAGAGATGATGATTTATACCCTTATATTAGCATAAGATAAAAGGATATTAATCATAAAAGAATGATCATTTTAGTATTATTGGTAATCTAGATACATGCATGAGTCATACATTACATCTTGAATACACAAATTATAACATTATTAATTTTTTTCTTTTATTTTTTTGATAAATATTGTATTCTTTATAGAATATCCCATCGTATTGGTCATATTACACTTCATGGAATCCTAAGGAATGGGAAAAAATAAGGGCGAGTTCAATTATTAAATAACGGTTAAATAAATAAAAAGAAATAATGAATCCATGAAAATAGTCAATATGAAAAGGTAATAACCCAACACACATGCCATAAAATCAATAAAACTGTAAGAAAGTTTATAAAAAATATGGAATGGAAAATTACTAGAAACACATGCCATTAAAATAACTAGATTAAGGAATAATAAATATAGAAAGTTAAATAAATGAAACGCCTACCATTTAATCAAAAAATAGAGAATTAAATGAATCCATATATTTTTTCATAGTGAAAATATCATGAATATTATAACTGAATATTAATGAAGGAAATGATTAATTAATGGATGTTATGTTTTATAAGTACATGATACCTTTATCTTCAAGACCTTTCACAAGAAAGTTTAAAACAAATTGAGTGAAAACCTACTAAGGCTAGCTAATCAACTCATACTATGAGACTACCGATGCATTAAGGGTATATCTACAACCAATCCCCACCCGTGTCATACCTATCTAAATAATTCATCATATATAGAATAATTGATATAATTTAGAAAAATTGTGACTTATCAATTATCCATATTGATCCGAAGATAAAGATTTATCAATATTTTCCCAGTTAGTAAAATAAATTTTAATTATACAATTTATTTAAAAATGGTATAAATTTTAGGTAATAATCATATCCATGATAAATGATATGGATATTTAGAGGAAATTTAAAATCCAATGATTACCAGAAGGTGTATAATTTAAGGGGAAGTTAATGATGAAAAAATGATTAAAAAGAGTGAATGTTAATAATATCCTTGGTTAATATAATAATAATCAATCTAGATAAATAATAATTATGGAATAAATAAAACATATACCCACTGAAGTATGAATAAGGGTTGTTTTCATAAATGAAATAAAAATACAATAAAAATATTTTTAAAAATGTTCTTGAAGAAAATATCCTTTACATTTTTCAAATCATTTTGAAATTAATTTTATTTGAAAATAACATTTAAAAATATTTTTATTTAAAATAACTTCATAAAATTTTAAATGTATCTTCAAATAAATTATGTTATTGATGATGGTTAATTTTATACATTCTGTAAAGAACATTCCTTTTTCATAGTAAAATGGTTAGAAAAGTGCCTTATTTGGAAATCCAAAAAATGGATTCCTTAGAAAAAAATAATAAAAAGGAAAAATGGGTTAAAATTTATATCAAAAAATCATTTTTAAATGGTTAAATAGAAATTTTTTGAAAATATTTTTAGAAAAAATGGTTTATTAAGAATACTGATTTTTGATTAAAGAGAGAAATGAAGTCATATTTTATTAAAACACTATCTCAATAATTTTAAGTAGAAAAGAGTGAAAAATGGTACTATCATTTGAAAAATATCATGGAAAACCATTGGAGAATAAAATTAAATTGTATATTAAATAATTATAGTGTCATATAATTTAATAGAAATTATAGATTAAAAAATCTTGATTAGAATGAGATTGTAAAATAAATCCTCAAAATGATCATAACATTGATGTGGGCATTAATCAATGAATATATTATGTGTATCAATTGTAAATCCACATAAAACATGTGTAAGTAAAACAATAGATATTCAAAGTATATATAAACATAATTATTAAATATTAATGATATTGAGGAAGTAATATTAATCAATGGAAAGGTATTGAGTTATGAAAATCTGTACCACTTGGTAAATTTTGATTTAAGTCCCCTTAGATGAAATAATTCAAATTTAATATTATAATTCTATGAATAATGAATTATTCATGAAATAAAATGTTAACGGTAAGTATATACATCATTTGAAAGTAATAAGATTCATAAAAATACAATATGCCTCAATGGAATGAAATTGAGATGAAATCCCTTACCCCACAATTTACTTTTGGTCGTACTTGATTTAACCTATTACATAGTGATTATAAACATTTTATTAGCTTATAATAGAACCATATTAATATTTATTATATGATATATTATTATTTTATAACATTTTATTACCCTTTTGTAAATAATATTTCATTATATTCATTATTTCGGGTAATAACTACTTTGTTTTTCAAGTATGTTTTGACATGTTATTTTTTTGTACCTATTACATAGAGAATGATTTAGTCATCCCCTGAATGTAAAACATGATTTATATATCTTAAATATTTAGTATTTATGTGTTTAGATTAATCTATAATATTTAGTGATAGTAAATGAAATGCACCATTCATGGAGATGGTAGGACATACTTAAGCATGAACACTGCTTCTGTTTCCTAGTTATATTAAAAGAAATAAGAGTAAGTGATATATATATATATATTATAATTAAAGTTTAATATTTATGTTATATATGTCTTATATTTTTATTAAACCCATCCTTAATACATTCTATGTAACATGTGATCAAATAACACCGCTTCGTTAGGTGGTAGTCCACCATACACATGAATGATGTTATTGTATCCCAAAAATATAGAAATCATAAAGGTACGTGTTATATAATTACTAAGAAAAGATATATTAACTATAAATATCATAAATATCATATATAAAATTTAAATTCATAATTATTACCTACCCTGAATTGTGGTAATAGAAGAACAAATTACATCGATTCATGAGATGGTAGTTCGCTGTACACATGAACGATGATGAGTATCCCATTCGATGGAAGTTTGTAATGTTTTATGTCATACCATTAACCTAAAAACATCTTAGTATATTTAAGATAACGAGTTTATTATATAATAATGATATAAAAATAATTTAAGTGGGTGGATAAGGAAATAAAATGAAAACACTTTTAGAATAACCTTACATCTTCTTTAGGTTTCCTCCTTAGGTTTTCACTAAATTTGAAGAGATTTAATTTTTTAAGAAAATATGGCTTCCAGGATGAGGGGAAAAAATTTTAAAAGTGAATTGTGTAGGATTTTGTGTAAATACCCCAACTCCAGTAACACAAAGTTGATGGTTACCTTATTATATTATTACTAGGTATAAGGAATCACATCCTGAAGGACATGCCAGTTAAGTAGTCTTGAAGAACTAGATAAATACATGGTAACTTTATTAAATGAATAATTAAAAATAAAATATAAGAAAATAAATTAATTTTTATTCTCAAACTCATTCAAACATTTCATCCTCATATCATTGTGAAAAATAGAATAAATAAAGGGGTGATCTCAGATGCCCAGTAAGGGTGAAATACATCGTAAGCTATATTGAATCAATAATGAATAATCAATTTGACAAGGTAAAATAATTTAAAACACAAGAAATTTAATCAATAAAATTTATACAATGACAGGATACGTAATAAAAATTATGGAAATGTAAATAATTGGAAACAAATGTCCTTTAGTCAATTATTTCTATTCCATTAAAATTCATAAAAATTACCTTTAGAAAAATACATATTTTTATGCATAAAATTGGATTTCTTCTTATATTATAAATATAAAATAAAAGTTTTTGAATTTAAATTTTTTTCAATATATAATATAGAAAATTCATTATGATCACTCACTATAAGTAATTAATTTAATTTATTAGGATAAAACACATTTAGTTCAAAATAATAGTTTTTTATAAAAACATTTTCTTTATATTTATTTGGATTTTATATTCATTTATTATTAATTGGTAATTAAGAAATTCAATCATATATTTTTATAAGTTATTTAATCATTTTCAAAACCCCAAATTTAATGTCTTGGAGGTAATTTTCATTTAAAATAATTATATTAATAGTATTCAGTAAAACTCGGTTTTGTGTGTAACATAAAATATTGAAGAAAGTAGTCATTATATGTAATACATGATATTAAATAAAATATTATTATTATTTAATTTCAAGGACTTATATTCTCTCCACCTAAAATAAATTTCATTATTGTATTTTAAAATCGATCTCAGTAGTCCCGATTTTGATATTTTAAAATTATTTTGTTTAAAAATCCACATATTGAAAGGTATAATGAAACTGCCTCTTAATATGAGAGGAAAGGAAGTATAAAGGTAATCTAGAATAATTACATAACTAGGTTTCTAACTATGATAATATATTTGGGAAATAAAAACATAGACATGGAAGAGAAAACTAATACTCAAATACTATTGTGGAGTGATTGAGATCTTTTATCATAATGAAGTGGGTGATCTAGAGAAGGTTAAAGGACAATAACCATAAACCAAATAGGTGTTAAAAAGGTCATTGAAATCATCAAAAATCATATTAGGACAAATTTTATTTTTCAAGATATTTTTCCTAGAGTTGATGAATTCATTCACTCTCTAGGTATATAAGGAAATTTACTTACTTGATATGTTTCTTATTTTGGAAGCACAATCTCATCAATTGGCTATGCATTGAACGATTTATACTTCATCTAATAGCAAAGGTTGCATCATATGGGGAATTAATACATTAATATCTAAAACCCTATATAAATATCTATATGAACCATTTAGTAAGTGGTTAACCATTTTTCCATTCCAAAATATCCATATACAAAACTTTATAATGTTTCTAAATTTAAAAAATAAACTTATCATTAATCTAAAAAACATTATATAGATCTAAATCGTCACATACCAAACATGTGAATACCTAATTAATTCTCTAAAATAGGGTAATAAATTCAATTACCATAAAACTTATTTAAAACATTAATTCTTCCTTATTCCTTATATAAAAATTAGGTTATTTTATATATTCCTTAAATCCATTTTTTAGACTCTATCAATGACATCATAATAACATTTACAATAAATCATTAATAAGTACCATGATTGTCAGTAATATCCAATTTAATTTATCCATATCAATAATATATTTATACTAAAATCATTCTCTCAACATAAAGAACATATTAAGGGTTATATTTCCCTCAATGATGTGGTTTCTAAGAATTCCAAAATTCCACTAAATAATTATTCTTATTCATTGGTACCATTCAACATAAGATTTAAAATACATAATAAAAAAGTACTACAATACAATCCTTATATATTTCAAAATACTTGTTACTTATACATCACTGATGAAATAAGAAAATGGTATAATTATTTATTCCAAACATAGGTATATTAATTATTCCTCTTCATCTATTGTAGTAGAATAATCTTGACCATGACCCATTAGACTATTTTGGGGTATATTATTTTTATTCATAAGAAATTTCATTTCATGGTGTCCCATATCCATTTAGTTAAAGAATTTTATATTAGAAACCATTTTCTAACCCTTTTAATCACATGAATGGTGGCCTTTCTCTCCACACTTTTAGAAAACTCCAATTACTTTTAATAAAGTACAAGGGTGTTTCCTTACAAAAGTATCACATGTGGGAAAATCTTTCATTAACTTATTCCCTTTATCCAACTCTTTCCCTATTTTTCTCTTCTTTTCATGATTCCTTCTACAACCATAAAACTTTTAAAATTATTTCCCTGTATTTTTATCACATCATACTATTTCCTCATATGATGAAAATTTTTGGGACACAAGTTACCTTAGAAATATAGTCCTAAAATCATCAAAGAAACAATCATTCTTACTCTTTGGATTATGTGAATTGATGTAGTTCTCATTCCTTCTTCTAGGCACTATTTTTCTATAATTGCATACACTAGAATAGATCATATAATTAAGAAACATACCGTATCATCTCATAAATAATGAAATAATTAACAAAAAATGAAATTTTCAATCATATTTAATCTCATAATCATAAACATGGTCTCTTTGGGGATATCAATAATTTAAAACCCTTTATAATGATTTTTAAGGAAAAAGTAAATTATCCTAAGAATATCCCATGGGAGTGTCAAAATAGTTGTGCAGTAAGGCCTATTGTCGTGTACTAGGTTACACTTAAGTCAATATCAATGTTCCCTTTTTGTATTTATTACCCTTAGTTACATCTGTTCTAAAACCGTGTTTAATTTTGGTATCCATACATGGATGTATTTCTTACCTAAGAATCCATTTTTTTATTTTCAATGAAAATTTGTGGGTAAGTGGTAATCTCAAAAACCATCATACATATAAAAAACCACCCAAAAAATTCAAATAATATGAGACATCCAAAAAACCAAATTTGAAATTCAAAATCCTTATACACGGACCCATTACCACCTTAACACCTCGAGCCACACTATCTCGAGCAGCGAACCTCAAGTCGTGCCCCTTGAAAAATCACACCTTTATCACCACCAGTCACCATAGAGAACTAGATAACTTCCAAACAAATTATAAAAACACTATTTAGGATAAAGTACCTCATAAAAATGACCCCACATCATCTTGTCACCATCAAAGAACGCCGACATCCACCACCACAAGCAGAAACAAAACCCAAAACCATACACAATTTGGCATAATCTTGAACAATAATCAACCAGAACAAGAATGAAGAAAAAACATAAAAACCATCACCAATGGTAGATGAATAAACACTGAAAAAATAAATAATCTATAAATAGGACTGTGATGAAGGCAATGCTGACTCTGAATCTCAATGATCGTCTAAGGGATCGTGCTTGGAGGGCCTCCTTTTGTTAAATCACACACCTAAATCCTCTTCGTACCAATGATACCATTATTACTTAGAGAGTCATAGAGGATCACAAAATTAAAGTATATAAAGGGTGTCCAAGGTATCCAAATGCATATCATCAATGTGGTAAAAAAACTAGATCCAAAAAAAGTGTCAAGCTAAATCAACAATTTCCTAAAAACTGTAAATAACCAAATAAACAATCCCAAAACCTTATTGTATCCACTGCTAAATATCTGACAAGGAGAGGCAAAAAGGATAATGAGGTCAGAGTAGCAGATGAGCGATAATATTTCTGACAAAACCTTCTTCAGAAAAGAAAAACCACACAATAAAAAATGTGATGATGAAAAAACTGGAAAACCATCACCTGAGAGGTCACAGAGGCACTGCCAAAGATGAAACCAAAGAGAAAACAAAAATTGGTGTGGAAAAGATATGAAAAATAAAAGGGGGTATAACCTATGGATTAGTCACACGACATTTCCAGAATAAGGCATGATAAGGGAAAAGAGGGGAAGAATAGAAGAAAAGGGAAAAAATGATGTTTAGACGTGTCACTGAACCTGTATTGAAGGGTTTTAATGGGAAACCCTAGGCTGAGTTGAGAGAGGGATGGGGAGATGAGAGGGAAATGATCCATCTTCTCCCTTAAATGTATTTCTTAGAATACCCACATAATATATTTCTTACAAATTTTTTTTGATGTTCTTCTATACATATCATAAAATTCTACCTTGGGGTTATGTTCCCTAATATATGTTTTCCTAAATCTTGTTCCCAAAGTTATATTATATTTTATCTAATACCAACTATAAGGACCCGACTCCAGTAATCTAGAGTTAGTGTTTAATTTATTACATTGTCTCTAATTACTAGAAATCACATATCGAAGGTCTAGTTAGTTTAGAAGCCTTAAAGAACTAAATACATACATGGTACCCTTAATACATTGGTAATTAAAGATGAAACATAAAAAAGGAAATAATTTTCATTCTTGAACTCATTAAAACATTTCAACTTTATATCCCAGGGAAAAAGATAATAAATAAAGGGGTGATCCCAGAAGACCAGTAAGGGTTAAGTATAATGGAATCTATCTTGAATAAATAAGGCATAATGAATATGGGAAAGTAAAATAACTGAACACACATTCCAATTAATTTAGTAAATTTTGTATCATGATATTATAAGGAATAAAAATTATTTTAATGTAAATAATTTGAAACAAATTCCATTTAGTCAACAACTTGTGCGCCATTAAAAGGAGAAAAAACCATTATTAGAAAAATATAACTTTTTAGGTGTAAAATTTGATTTTTTTCTTATATTATGCATATCAAATCTATTAGATGATTTTAATATTTTTATTTAATATATAATATATAAATTTTATTAATATCATATACTAAAATTAATTAATTTTAATTATTAAGATAAAACTCCTTTGGCATATAATAATAGTTTTTATAAAAATATCCCCTTGATATTCTATTGGGTTTTATAATATTTTGTAATTAATTTTTCACCAATTAATTAAATCATATATTTTAATAATTTATCCAATATTGTTCATAATTTTAAATTTAACATCTATGAGATAATTTTCATTTTAAATAATAATATTAATAGTATTAAGAAAAACTCGGCCTTGCGTATAATACGAGATATAAAAAAAGTCGTTGTTGTGTGTAATACATGATATTGAATAAAATGTTATTCTTTCATAATTTTGGGTTCTTATTGTTGAATGATCCAAATGTCTCGGGATATGTGAATAAGTGAGGGTAGTGAGTTCACTTTTATAGTGGAAGAGAGATATTTTCATAAATTCTAAAAAGTAAATACTCTTGGGAGGTCCCCCTTAACTCGAGTGCTACTAATAATGAACCATTTGTTGATAAAATAGGTTATATGGTATAAATATTTCCCTAAAATTGTTTTTGGAAAAGTTTGTAGATCATTTCCCCCTTAAGTTTAAAATTTAGTGCCATGGTGAACTCATTTTCTCTTAATCATTGTGATTAATTTTAATTATTTTCACTAATCACTTTTGAAAAAAATTTATTTAAGATTATTAAAAATTAAAAATTATGATTATTAAAAATATGAAATCCATTTTTCCAAATTCAAATTACATAAGTGAAAATAATCAATTAAAAATAATACCATAGATGGAATGAGAAAGTAGAATTTTAAAGTGAAAAAGTGAAAAGTGTAATAAGTTTTTATATTAAAATTTAAAAAAAAAATTATTAAAAATATCTAATTTGGAATAATATATGCGTAATTTAACTATTTTTTCTATAAAAAAAATTCAAAATAATATTTAACATTATAAATTATTTAGAAAAAAAAAATTTCAATTAAAATTATGCATTTTCATTATTCATAAAAATATTAAACATCTTAGAAAAAATTATAAAAATTCACCTTTAGATAATTTTGAAATTATTATTTCATAAATTAAATTTATTTTTTCATATAAAATTTATATGTTTGTCAAAATTTAGTTTAAAAAAAGTGTGCTATTAAAATGTGGAAAAATAAGCTTTTGAATAAATACAGATTTTTATGCGTAAAACATAGTTTGTTCTTATATTATGCCTAAAAAATGTATCTGATCAATGCCAATTTTTTTATTTAATATATATAAATTTTGTTATTTTTATCTAATAATATTGATCAATTCTATTTACTAAGATTAAATGCCATGTGCACGTAAAAATAGTTTTTTATAAAAATATTTATTTTATATTAAATTGGTTTATATTTTAATTTATAACTAATTGGAAACTAATGAATTCATTTAATATTTGTTTAATTCATATATTTTCATAAGTTAGTTAATCCTATTCATAACCACAAATTTAATGTCTAGGAGATAAATTCCATTTTAAATAATAATATTATTTGTATTTGGTAAAACTCGATCAGGTGTGTAATGAAAGCTATCGAAGAAAGTCATTGTTTCAAGTAATGAAAGATATCTTAGTGTTTCATACCTTTGATGATATAAAATATCTTTAATTTATTTAAAATAGTAAATATATTGAAAATTATTAGGATGTTATATTCCCATCTACACTTGGTGTTTCTTGTCACACACTTTTGAATAAAAAGTTATTATTTTAGAATTTCAGGGTGCTACATTTATTATGATTATGTGTGTTATATACTAGTTACACATGATATAAATCATTAAGATCATTAATAAAACAGTTTGAAAAAAACATTTGTTGTTACTACTAGAGTTCATGTTAGACTATCAAATAAAGTGGTGACATGTATGTTACTTGTTTATTCAAATTATACCAATTCCCTATTTGACTCTAGATCTTTGAATTCATTAACTTCTAAGAAATCTTTAAGTAAAATAGGAATATCAACACATGAAAAGATGATATAAATTTTGTTGAAAAATCATGCTGGGAATATTAGAAAAATAAAAAAATTTAAGAATATTTCTTTTGTCATTAGTGGAGTGGTCTTCCATAAAAATATTATTGAACTACTTATAATAGAGTTCGATGTTATTTTGGGCATAGATTGGATTCTAGTTTATCTTGGAATGATATATTGTAGAGCTATGAATAATTTATTCACTGATTTTATACCTTTTATAACATATTAATAAGGTGATAAATTGATTATATATCCCATTGAAAGATACCAATATCATATTGTTAAAAATAAAGAAACTATTAAATTTAGTGATGTACTAGTAGTGAATGAATTCATGGATGTTTTTCCTAATTATTCAACTAGAGTTATTCCTGACCGTGAGGATGAATTTACTATTTTATTAATATCTAATGATAATATTATTTCAAAACCCCCTATCAAATGTCTCAAGATTTTTTTTTTAAATTTATGAAGTAGTTGAAAGAGTTTCCAGATAAATGTTTTATTCAATATAAGACATAGTCTTTGGGGTAATATAGTTTTATTTGTTAAAAAAATATGGTTCAATAAGACATTATATTGATTATAGAGCCTTTAATAACATCAATATTAATAAAAAGTATCAATTTCCTCATATTGATGATTTGTTTGATCAGATCCATAGAGTGTAATACATTTCAAATTTTGATCTCAGGTTAGGGTGTAATCAGTTGAAATTAAAGGATGAAGATATTTCGATGATTGTTTTTCATAATTGATATTTACATTATGAGGTTTTAGTTATTTCATTTAGGTTACCCAATGATCCTGTTGTATTTATCGACCATTTGAATAGATTTTTCCATGAGTTCTTGTATATGTTTGAGGTTGCGTTTCTTGAATATATTTTGGAATATTCTAAAATTATAGAGGAATATAAATGAGAAATAATGATTTTTTTTTTAAAAACATAAATGAAAATAAACTTTATTGAAAATTTATTAAGTATGAATACTGGACAAAAAAATATTATTTATTTGTACATATCGTTTGTAAATATGGAATAACACATAACCATACTAGAAAATGTTATTAATGAATGGAAATGGAGAAGATAGAAAAATATTATATAGATTCATTGTTTTCTAGGATTAGTGTGTTAATATCAATATTTTTTTGAAAACATTACTTTGTTCTCTAGAGCACAGACCTTGTTAACTAAAAAATGAATTTAATTTATGTATACAACAGAATGTGATGATTATTTTTAGTAACTAAAAAATAGATCTGTGAATTCTCTAGTTTTCAAAATTTATTCTAAAAAATGGTATATTTTTTCATATATAGTGATGTTTCATCACAGGTATATGGTTTATTCGGATGAATAATGATCAGGTAATTTCTCATTCATCACATCAACTAAAAACTAATGAGTAAAATGATTTTATAGATGATCTGGAATAAGACTCCATTATTTTTTCATTAAAAATTTAGTGGAATCATTAATATGGAGTAAAGTGTTAGATATGTTCTAATAAAAAAAATTTGAACTATATATTCACTTCAAAATAATTTGACATGAAACATAGAATATGTATAGAATTTATCAAAGATTATGATTTCATGATCCATTATCACCCTAGAAAGGAAACAAATTTACATGATTCCTTGATTCATAAAAACAATGCAACATTAATAATGTTGTGTTAGGAACATGACCCTTTGGTCAATGATTTTATAAATTTTATATTTGAATTTGTTGATGTAGGAACCTCCTTTATTTTGTTTCATGTGTCTGTACAATGGTCTCTTTCATAAATAATTAAAATAGACCATAAGGAGGATTATGTTTTACAAAAATAGATATAGTAGGAGAAGAAGGGTATGTTTCTTGAATTTAATATTGAGAAAAAATAGTTTTTAAGATTTGTAAGATGATTATATGTGCATTGTAATTTATAATTGGAGAGATAATTGTTGAGTGAATATAATATTTCCTCACTATCCATTCATTCAAGTAACACTAATATATACAGAGACCTTTAGGTGAATTAATTGTGTAATGAAATGAAAAGATATATTTCTAACTTTATAATGAAATGTTTGAATTATCAATAGTTTAAGGAAGAATGTAATTAATAAAGTTAATTCTTCAACCTCTTCTAGTATTAGAGTGGAAATGGGAGATTATATCCATACATTTCATGGAAATATTACCAAATAATTCTTAAGGTAATAATGTGATTCATATAACTATTGATCAGTTAAATAATTATACTAATTTAATTCACATTAAGGATAATATGTATTTGGATAAACTTTCCCAACTCTATCTCAATGATATAGTCATGTTACATTGGATTATACTTTATATTGTATCATACTGTGATCCTATGTTCATATCTAATTTTTGGGAAGGACTTTCGAAATCATTGGGTACTGAATTATTTTTTTGTAAAAATCTCCATCCTCAATCTAATGGATAGTTTGAACAAATGATTTAGACCATGGAAGACATTATTATTTCTTATTAAATGGATTATTAGGTAAATTGGGATCATCATATTTCTTAGGTTGAGTTTTCTTATAATAACTATCTTTTTTCCAACCTAATAATGAATCCTTTTAAGCTATTATATAGAATGCTGTGTCAGACGATTGATTTTTCGAATAAAGTAGGAGAACGACAGTTTATGGGACTATATTTGGTAGAGAAAATGGATCAAAATTTGTACTTAATTCAGAAACATATGAGGATGACACATGGTATGATTAAAAGTTACATGGATTACCAGAGTAATGATATCTCTTTTAAGGTAGGTCATCACATCTCTATTAAAGTATCTCTCTGGAAAAGTATTAAAGAATTTGGTAAAAAGGGAAAGTTAAAACCATAGTTCATTAGAACTTATGATATCTAGGAGAAAGTTATATTATCTTTCCATTGAGTGTATATATCTCTATGTTTGTCATAGGTACACAATGTATTTCATGTTTCAATTTTAAGCAAATATGTGACAGATACATCTCATATTTTGAGCCCTGAAGTAGTTTCGTTGAAATAAAATATTTCATATTATGACCAACTAATTCATATTAATGGCCATATATAGAAAGGTTTGTATAATAAGATAATTCATCATGTTAATATTTTATGGAAATCACATATGGTTGAATAAGTGACTCGAGAATCTTAAAACTTTATAAGGGAAAGATATCCCCACTTGTTTAATAAGTGAATAGAATTGGGAGGTTGTAATTTCCAAATGGGAAGAGGGGGGGGGGATAATGAAAAAAACTAGTAAATGATAGTATAAATCATTTTCATTTTTATTAATATTTATTAATTAGATTATTGTATTCATTAAAAAATATAATGTAATTTTTAATGTCAAGAAGGAAATAATTTTGTTGAAATCTATTCATATAAGGTTTTATATAAAAGTTTAATTTATAATTTATTGAATTATAATTTTAAAAAAAATAGCATATTTTTTTATGTTAGAATATCAAAAATAAATTTGGGTCAAATTTTTAAATCTTTCATAAAATATTGATTTTTCAGTGAATAGTGAAAAAATACAGTTTTGTGTAAACAATCATTTATTTTCAAGAAATTAAATGATTTAAAAATATCATTATGATTTGAATTTTATTTTTTGAAAACTAAGTATTTTTGAGTTATATTTAATCTAATAAATTACATTTTAATCATCTTCATACTTGATTTTAGTATAAATTTATTTTTTGGGTCAAAAACACATTTTTCTGAAAACTATTCTAAAGCGCAGAATGTTTTTTCATTTCAATTAACTAAAATAAACCATAATGGGGAATTATTTAAATTAAATTAATATATTATATATCTAAAAACATTAATTTATATTTATATAATTCTTATTATTTCTCATAGTGTTAATATAAAATCATCATATGCTAGAAAAATATGTTTCTTAAAAAAATCACTTTTTCATTACATATGTGAATTTTATTTTAAATTAAATTATGAACCTCATGTGAATTTAATTTGATAAAATGGATTATAAAATTTTAATTATATTAATTTATATTATATAATATTTCCAAATTATTCTTTTTTTCATAATGAATATTAAAAATAGTGAAAATATTTTCCATCTGTTTTTGTTAAAATGAGTTTACATGGGGATTAAACTAATCATATAAGTGTTAAAATTACCAAAAACTTTTAAAAATTATATTTTATGGCCATAATTAAACCTTATAAAATCAAATTATTAATAATGGTCCATTTTCAAGCCTTGTGGTGTGTGTAAAATACAAGTATAGCCTTTTATTTTCTTAAATTTCAAGTGTATCCTCTCCCCCACTTATAAAAGGCTACCCCTCCTTTCCTCTCCACACCAAAAAATTATTATTGTTAATACATTACTATAAAAAATATATTACATACTTCTCTACCCATGACCTAGATTATATGTCATGATCTTAAAACCAATCTAGGAAGGCTTTAGGAATAATCCTGAAGAGGTGATCCAAATAAGAGGTATCGTACTTAATCGAGTTTTTTTGTTTTTGATTCCACATCATTAAAATAATTTTAAATTAATTTGATATTATAATAATAGTATCTACGATATAATGATATGTTATTATGTTAATGGTATAACCTACATCCATCTCCTCTTCCATCAAATTGGAAATGAAACCATCAATTGTCTATATGGCGGGCTACAACCTCATGAACCGATTTAATTCATTTTCCATAATCAAATATTGTAGATTATTTTAATGATGGATTTAATGTATATAATAGTTATGAAATATTTATCATTCTAAAAATATAATATAACATTTAATATCTTGTCATTCATCTCAATAAAAATGATTACATCATTCCTGCATATGTGTGGGCTACCGCCTTCACAAAGTGATTTTATTTGTTTTTTATTACTACATAAAATGGATGATATATGTAAGTGTATTTAAAGAAATAATATTATATTTATGATATAATTTTTATTATTTAAATATAATATAGTACTTACATTCTTTCTATAATGATCATTGAAAAATGGAAATGTTATTCTTGCATATGCATGAATTATAATCTCCATGATTGTAACATAGTTCATTTTTCATAACCATATATCATTATTGGTTTTAAAAGTAAATTTGTTGTATAAATATGAAAAATATATAATGATTATTATTATTTATGTAATGGAATAATTACCATATTTTCTATATTAAACAGACCAAAGTCATCTTTGATATATAAGCAGAATACCATCAAAACATATGAGATGTTGTTAAATGACTAACTAATTGTGTATATCATAGAGAGAGATAAAATTAAAGGAATAATAAAATTGAAAAATTTATTAAAAAATTAATAAATTAATATAATCTTATTATTCAGGAATATAAAGAATATACTAAATGATTTGGACTCAAGGTAAGGGTCACTCTGACATAAAAAATCATTTTGATGATTTATTTTTTAAATCCTTATCTTTCATGTACACAATGTTTAAAATTATATTATCAATAAATTTTTAGGGACATATAATAATTATAAAGGGCCTATTTATGTCTCATTTTAATTCTGTCAAGGTTTTTAAAAAAATATTCTTTTTATGGAATGTTTGAATTTCATTGCAAAATATATTAGGAATATTGTATTTCAGTGTATATGACGATAATGAATTTTCTTACCACCATAGCTGTTTTTCCGAGTGAATATCTCAAGAGGGGGGTGGGGTGAATTAAGCACCTAATAAACATTTCTATTAAAAATGGATTATTTGTAAATCCCCTAAATGTTTAAATACATTCATGTTTATCAAAATAAGTAGTATCATATATATTTTAATCATTCTAAAGATTCCTCTAAATATTGATTAAGTCTCAGATGAATAATATATATATATATATATATAATATTATATAATCCATTTAAATAAATTTAATTGATCAAAATACTATATGAACAAGAATTAAGATTAACTATTGAAGTATTAATTTTGTTTACAGTTAAAAATAGTTTTATGTTTTTAATCAGAAATAAAATAAAACAAGAATAAAATAAACAATGAAAATATGAATACAAGAGGTTCAGTATCAAGTCAATACTTAGTCCTCTCTACTTGGTGATCAACCACCACCAAGAAGTTTACATAAAATAAAGTAGATGATCCATAACATGGATTAGGTTTATACAACAGTTTACAAATATCCAGGTCACACAAGACATCTTCCACAGTTATGCTTGGGAGTAAAAATAAATAGGACACACAGGGGCCTCTACCACTCTTATCAATTGGAGACACAAATAATAAATGTTTTTGAGAAGATATCAAGTATCTTCCAATTTGGGGCAAGATACAGTGTGCTTGTGGTAAAGAAGAGTAAGCACACACATTGATCAAAATGCTTTAAAACTTAAACAAATTAAGCAATATAAGATTGTAATGTTTATAAGTGTTAAGTATATTTCAATGAAACTTTTGACTCTGTATTTAAATCAGAAATGAATATTGAGTAGCGTTCTTTCAAAATATTTAGGAAAATAGTGTGTCGTAAAATCTTGTTTCTTGACTAGAGGAAAGCACTGGATGTAATGATGCTTTAGCTTCCTCAGTTGAGTGTTCACAGTTGGTGAGATCTTTGTGTTTTTAATCAGGTTCATATCTTAAGCTCTCAAATATTTATTGAATCATGATCTAATTATTTCCACATCTCCTTTCAAATCTAAAGTATTTCTCTATATTTTCTACACATTGTTCTCTATTTCTGAATGATGGAGTGTCCTCCACTTTTATCAACAGCAGTAAGAACATCCAAATCAACTGTTTCCTCATACTACACATTCTAACATGATTTATGTTATAAATTTTAAGTACAATCAATAAAATAGTAAATTTAACTAAATTCAATGAATATATCCATTAGAGTAATGTAATTCAAAATAAGTAATGTAATAAAAATAGTGACATTGTCTTAAGATCTGGTGTTGTCTCACTTGACAATGTCTTGTTATAGTGGCATGAAAATAACCGTATTTTGCTCTGGTAGTGTCCTTTAAGTATCCAAATATTTAATATATTGGCAGTGTCTCTACTAACAGTGTCTGGTCTTGTGTTTTATGCTATGAAAATGTCTTAGACTTAGCAGAATTCTATGTTGGAGGCATGATAATGATCGTGTGACTTTGACAATGCCTTATCTAGAGGTATATTATACTTTGCCACATTTTTGTTCTAGAAGCAAGTTATCCTTATAGTGTGTCAAATGAATATGTCTAATACCTTTTCAAATTTGTGGTCAAATGGTGTGACAATCTAAAAGTGTGATATCCTAGTGGTATCTTAGACTTAGATATTTTTATACTGGCAGTGTGTCATGGACAACGTCATTTGTCTTAATGGTTTCTGATCCTCAATAATTTTATCATTGGTCTAAGAGTACAAACTACTTATAAGAAAACATGAAAATAATTTTTATCATTAGAATCAAAATTTTTGTGATCATTAAAACTAGGAGGTCAACAATCACTCCCTTGTTGATTATCAAAAATCATGGCATCAGAAGAATATTATAAATATAAAGGCAGGTCATCAAAGGTATTAATTTTTTTAAACATGATATCCAAGGCAAGATACAAATAATAATCAAGACTTACCATTCACAGTATGTGTAGATGGTATTAAGGAAAATAAACAAAAAATAAGACGTATAAAAGGTAAGTATCATGATTTTTTTTTATAAAAGATAATATGTTTAGATAAAATAGAAACATTAATCCATGAATTACTTCTAAAAAGATATGACATAAAAATTATCCATATAATCATGTATTCCATAAAAATTCTCATAAACACATATGCCATAAAATTTTCCCCCCTTTTGGGGTTACCAAAAAGGTAAATATTATTAAAATAACTACATTAAATATAGGTATAAAGAAAATATTAAAAGATTTGAATGGAAAATAAAATTAAAAAAGAAAAAATAAGAGGTAATAAAGACATTAAAATTATGAGCAAAAAGTTATTACAATACATATCCAATCAAAGACAGTACAATCTAATCCAATAAAATACAAAAGTTAAAGTTTGGAAGATGGATCTATAGGTTATTTTCTTTTAGACTTGGATTTCTTTTCCTCCTTATCCAATGTAGTAGGATCAGGCCAAGGTATAAGAGATGGAACACTAGAGGAGACTCCATCTACAGTACGATGATGGTCTTCCATAATAACAATGGGAGAAAGGTTTCTCAAATCTTGAGAATAAGGCATTGGGAAAGGATGGAAATGAGAAATATTGGGTGCTAAAGGGTCTTGAAAAACTATTGGTCTGAGAGAAAAGTAAGGATTAATAGGAACAAATTCATGAGAAACCACTTATTGTCCATGGGCATGGAGAAATGTCTTCCTAAGATTGATGAAGTCTATTATAATTTGGCCACCCCATTCCATTTCACTAATGAAATAAAATATCTCTTCCATAAAATGGTTCATGAATGGAGTAATCTCCGTGAAATTTATGACTTTTTATTTTAATTCCTAATTCATAGGAGGAATTCTAAAATTCTTATCCATGAATTTAAAATTGGCATTCTTTGCGTGCTTGGTATAAATTAGAGAGAGATAAAATGTGATGGACTTGGTTATAATATCTTTTTCAGTTTTCATGTCATAGGTATAGTGATACAGATAATATTTTCATAATTTATATATATAATTCAATGAATTAATCACTAATAACTCATCAATTTGTGTTATCTATATCAATTTTGGATTTATAGGGTGTTTTGAGCTTAAATATCAAAACTGCTTAATTTGGAAATATTGACAGATTTTAATCACTTGGGTAATTCACACATATCTTTTAAAATATAAATATTATTTATGTGATTAATTTTTTATTATATTTATATATTTATTGGATTTGTATTTGGTTTATGTACCAGGATCTAATTCTCACATCCAAGGGTCCGACAAATTCAATGAAGTTGGAATATTATTATGGAAGACAACATGGATCCCACCTCAATTAATTAATCCAAATTAGGTCGACATAAATCCAATGTATGTAATTATAATTTTATTTGAAAGAATATTTAATGGGGAGTTCGGTTTCTAAATATCATGGAGATATTTATTCATTAGAGTGACCCATGGATGCTAGAATTTTGGGGAATAAAAAAGGTAACATTCAGCTAGAATAAAATATCAAATTTAGTTATCCATATTTATTAATACAGAGTGCTGATAAAGATGAAATTTTGTGGAGAATCATAGAATATATTTTGAAACATCTTTAATGAAGAAATCATTCCAATATTAGGCTATTGAATTGGACTACCATGGTCAAACATTCTGTGGACCGAATCTGCAGAAAATCTTAAACCCAGATTTTGATGATATGAAATTTCAAGATAGAAGGATGTAAAAAATTAGCCTATATAAGGAGGTGTTCACCCATACTGAAGGAGGGGTTAGAAACCACCATTGGATAGGATCCCTGGTGACTTTTTCTTGACTTACAAATTTTCTTTTATTTTATTTTTATTTTTATTTTATTTTCCCATTTAACGCATATGCATCTTTTTTACTTCAAGTGTTTCCATCTTCTTCCATCTATCTTTCTCTTCCATCCCTAATATAATTCTTATATTTTATTCTTCTTCTATCCACCGTGACATATTATCTTAAAAAATGAGGGGTTAACCTTTGGCTTTCCCCTTGCGTAAGTTTCATGGTGTTCTTCATTATTACACTTCAAATCAAAATGTTTTTATTCTATTTGTGGTGGAGGAAGGAATATTTCATGGGGGTGGTGATCATCTACCATGACACTATTCCAAAATCCATTTCTTTTATTTGATTAATTAAATTTCCCTCCCTTATCTTAGGAAAAACCTTCATACGGTGGAGTTGGGGTTTCCATAATGGATAAAATGGCATCTAGTGGAGCCTAGCCTTTTTGGGATAACATTCTCAGTTGAGGTGCTATCCTATTTGATTATTGGAGGAGGTGTGGTTTGGTGTGACGAACACATAATAAAATCTCACACTAAATAAATCAAGGTAAGGTAATTAATAAATGAGGTTTCAATAAATGAATTATCTAATTTAATTTAAACAATAAATAAATAAGGAATGGACCCGTGTTATCTAATCCTAGGACCAAGTTATTTCTTCCATAATTACATTTTGTTACTACATGATAATTTTAACTTTTATTTCATATAAATTTAATTACCTTACTAAATTAAATACAACAAAAAATAATTTATTTAGGTGATATAGATTAATTAGGTGAACAAATGATAAATATCCTCAAGTGAGACAACCCTAGTCAGCCATTGTGTTTCATTAAGAAAACATATGAATTTCTTTTTTCCATGCCCTACGATAGGCGTGTGTCAAAACTGGCACATTTGCTGGGGATTGAATATGGGTGACTTGATTTAATGACATGATCCATTCACTTAATTGAGTAATTCTATTTTTAGGTTCATTATGGATTAAGGGAACCCCCCCCCCAAATGAAGCTTCATTTCAAAGGGGAGTTCACTTTTAATGTTTAAATTTGAAACTCATTACATTTTTGTTTTGTGATTTAATCTTGAATTGAATTTACACACATGAATTATGTATTACTTTAAATATCTAGGAGACATGAGTTTCATATGATTCCAGTGATTCCATGTTTTAGATTTCAATGATATTGAGATTGAATGAGTAAAATGGAGAATTTGTGATTAAATTGAATCATTGATATTGAAATAAGGACTCATGATTTGAGGGAATTAATTGTTTCATGTATATAAAATTTCCCTAACATTTTTCATGCTTTGGATTTCTGAAATTCAAGTGAATTATTTTTTATTATTAATCATGCCATGAGTGATTGTATAATATCATATTCCCATTCTTGAGAGGATTTCTAGACAAAATATTTCATAATTTATCTTGAGCATATTTCTTGAGTTATCTTGGGACATGATACCTTCCAGAATGTGTATTGAAACTTTTCAAAGCTATGATTGTGAAAAAACACATTTAAAATTATTGGGGAACTACTTTGGCTAGCTACATATTTACCTGAGACTCACCCTTACATTTATCCTTCATTAGTGTAACGTCCCGGATCCGGGTGCCACTCAACGGGTGCCCTGTACCCGGTTGGTCACATGACCTCAAGCGCATTTCCCCAAATGCCAGAGGCTGCTGACTAGAAGCGAGGGTCCATGTCTGATAGTGGAAAAACTATGCCCTCATTTTTCAAAGTGTAATGTAGTGGAAAAGATAAATAACGTACAACAGCGGAAGCAATGAACAATATATAACTGAAATGGATAACCGAAGTAAAAGAGAACCTGTAGTCATATATATATAGATGAAACATGTCACTAATTCTATGAAAACAGCCAGAACAGGATACACTGCAATACAATCCAATACATATGAAAGTACAAGGTACAACAAAACAATACAAAACAATTAAACAAGAACTCAACAGCATCACAAGCCTAATCTTGGTCCCATGCTCTCCTACTCCTCTGCAACAATCCTATACCTGTATAGATACCCTTTCCCCTGTTGTCACCTGTAGAAATATAGTATGTTTGGGATGAAGACATGACCCAAACAGGGTGTGAGAAATAAATCCCAGTAGGCAACCACCAAAGGCCCATGACCAACAGTCAATGAAAATGTGCAACAACAGTGTGCAGTAGTAAAAAACAATAAACTAATAAGTAATCAAAAGTAACTAACTATACCAGTTATATTTATATTTTAAAATTCATTAAACCATGGAAATCCTGTGGTTTAACTTAGCAGGTATAACATATAAAAATTACCACATTGAATATTCATGATAACACTGTCCTCAAACAAACAATCCTTACCCTTAGGTAATCAGAATCAAAACCCATAGGTGTCTTCCCATAGGCATAACGAATATTTCCCACGGGCATATGAGGTGTCACCCATAGGCACATAAGCCTCTGCCCACGGGCATCAGAAGAGTTTCCCACGGGCTAAACAAACACTGCCCTCAGTCTATATAAGTAACCAGGCCAGGTCCAACATATAAGCAATCAATTATATATAATTCCTCTCAAGGCAATTTAAAGCATGCTAAAATTCACGGTATACCCACAGGTATCCTGGACAAATGTCTAAATAGAGGAACACCCCCCGGGTGGTCCTGGATCCAAGCAGTGATCCCAAACATCAGTTGTTCATATTTATTAAAGCATATACGCAACTCTAGGTATTTAATTATTCAAGGCCTCAGCCATACGACACCCCAATCATGGGCGTGTATCATAGTGGTACACAAATTCAACACAACAGTTGGAAAAGAACATCAGACCACCTACCTCAATTGTCCCTGATCGGTATATGTGAACATTGCCTCCTGAAACTCATGAGAAAGGCGTAGATATTTGATAAACAACTGCATACTCAACCTCAAATAACTTCCCCTCAGGAAAGAATTGGTAAGAACGACTCAAGGAGAAGGGAGGGCTTACCCGTGCAGTCCCAACGTGATCGACAGATACAAAATTGGATTCCCAGTGCGCGAATGGGAGATATCCAAAGACCCGACCTCCTCTTGAGCTCCAAAATAAACCCAAATGCCCACTCTACCAAAAGAGGAGGCTACTACCTGCTTTAAGTGAAAAAAACAAACTACACAACATGTACTCCCAAGTACACTACTTGTACTTTTCATCATTTAATTGTTCCTATGGAAGATACTTTTCACCGCCAAACTGTTCACTTGCCGACATGAGTACACAAAATGTATTTCCGAATACATGGCTTGTACTGTCACTCAGCTGGAGGCTATCTTCCACTGCCTAACTTTTAACATGCCGACTGATTACACGACGTTTAAATAATAAGTATACGGCGTGTAGTCAGTTTTTTACACCCTTCATCACTGGCAGTCCTACACGCCCTGTGTACTCTTCCCACATGGACAAAGTACACGACATGCGGAAAAGTACATAGCGTGTTCCTAAAATATTTGGGATTTTCCCCACTTTCCTTATTTTTTCAAAAACACTTAAGGAAAAAGGAAAAGAAGCAACCGGTATCTCAAAAACAAGAACCAAGTTCTTACAAACTTCCCCACTTAAAGCAATTTGTCCCCAAATTGCACTCCCAAGGGTGGTGAAGATAAAGCTCAGAACAAGTCTGGCCACTGAGCATGCACATCGGTCTTTCGCTCCCAGGTTTCGTCCTGCACTCGGCCATGTTTCCATAGCACCCGTATAAGAGGAACTGACCGACCCTAGAGAACCTTCGTTCTTCTATCAACAATATGAACCAAATGCTTCACAAAGGATGAATTAGCCTGAAACTCAACCTTCTCGGGATGAAAAACGTGAGACGGGTCAGAGTGGTAATGGTGCAACTGAGATACATAGAAGACGTTGTGCATGGCCCGGTACCTCTGTGGTAACTGCAACCGATAGGCAACCGACCCGACTCTCTCCAGAATCTCAAACGGTCCCACGTACCTCGGTGAAAGTTTACCCTGTCTCCTAATCTGTCTGTGTCCCAACCTCGGTGAAACACGCAAGAAAACCTGGTCCCCGACCACAAACTCTAAGGGTTACCTATGGCGATCAACGTAAGATTTATGACGAGACTATGCAGTAGCCATCCGCTTCTAAATCAACTGGACATTCTCTGAAGTTTCCTGCACGAGACGTGGTCCCAATAAAGCTACCTCACCTACCTCCATCCAGCACAAGGGTGATCGGCAAGGCCAACCATATAAAGCCTCATAAGGTTCTATCTCAATAGTTGCGTGAAAAATATTATTATAGGAAAACTAAACCAGGGGTATGTGATTCTCCCAAGATCCCCCAAACTCCAGGACGCATGCACGCAACATGTCCTCAAGCACCTGTATCATACGCTCTGACTGGGAATCGGTCTGAGGGTGACAAGCTGTACTCAGTATCACCTGTGTACCCAATGCCCTCTGAAAACTCTGCCAGAAATAAGACTTAATGCGGGCGTCCCTATCTGAAATGATAGAACGAGGTACCTCATGAAGACGTAAAAGCTCGCGGATATACAAATTCCTGAGCTTGTTAATACCAAAGGTCTCCTTGATCGGCAAAAACTGAGCTACCTTGGTAATTCTATCTACAACAATGCACATGGCATCACTACATCGAGGTGACCTTGAAAACCCAGTCACGAAGTCCATCGCGACATCATCCCACTTCCACTCCGGAATGTGTAACTGTTGTAACAGTCCGACAGGCCTCCAATGCTCCGCCTTCACCTTCTGATAGGTAGAACATCTCACAACAAAACCAGCTACTTCCTATTTCATACCCGGCCACCAATACTGATTTCTCAAGTCACGGTACATCTTGGTAACTATGGAATTCACTGCCCAAGATGAATCATGAAACTCCCACATCATCTCCTCGCGTATATTCCTTGGAACCCAAACTCGTCCATGGATACATAGTACCTCATCATCGCCCATCGTTCAACCAGGAGGAGTGTCCTCACTTGCCACCGACTCCTATAGAACTAGGTCTTCTGTATTAGATAAATGTCTCATACTCACTCTATCCAGGAGGGTAGAAGTCATAGCTAACGAGGAAAGATATGTTTTCCACTGACTATCATGCACCTCCAAATGTATCTTAGGGAACAAATCCATAAGCTTCCACTCACCACTGGCCTCCTAAACTGCCTGTATCTGAGTCGTCCTGCTCAGTGCATTAGTAACTGTGTTACCCTTACCAGGTGTATAGGCAAGATCAATTTCGAAGGACTGAAGGTATTCAACCCACCTTCGCTGTCTCAAGTTCAGGTCATGATGGGTAATGATATACTTGAGACTTTTGTGGTCTTTAAAAACCACAAAATTCTTTCCCAAGAGATAATGTCTCCAACATAGTAATGCATGAACAACTGCATCCAACTCGAGGTCATGCGTCGGGTAATTCCTCTCATGTGATCTCAACAGCCGAGACCCATACGCAATAACTCAATCACCCTGCATCAACACTACTCCCAGCCCAATACCCAATGCATCATAGTAAAATATATATCTCTTCCCTTGCTCCGGAAGTATCAGGACTGGTTCTGATGTCAACCTACCCTTCATCTCTTGAAAGGATATCTCAAAAGCTTCTGAACAAACAAACTTCACACCTTTCTTAGTCAAACCTGTTAACGACACTGCTAAGTAGGATAAGTCCTATATAAAAAGCCTATAGTAACCTGCTAGACCCAAGAAACTTTGTATATCAAACACGTTCTTAGGATTCTCCTATGAAACCACTACTCTCACCTTCTCTGGGTCTACTGAAACTCTTGCCTCTGAGATAATATGACCCAGGAAGTGAATCTGGTCCATCCAAGAGTGGCACTTTGAGAGCTTAGCATATAGTTGATGCTCTCTCAGTGTACTCAAAATGATCTCAATATGAGTGGCATGGTCGTGTCGAGTGTGAGATTACACCAAGATATCATCCACAAAGACTACCAAAAAAGAATCAAGATAAGGATGGATCACACGATTCATCAGAGCCATGACTACTGATGGCGTGTTCATGAGTCCGAACGACATAACCAAGTACTCATACAGAGAATATCTGCTCCGAAAAGCTGTAAGCGGTATGTCTGATGGTATAAAGCGTAACTGATGATATCCGGATCTGAAGTCAATCTTCGAGAATACTCGTGCTCCTCGAAGTTGATCAAAAAGATCGTCAATCATTGGTAAGGGATATCTGTTCTTAACCATCAACTGGTTCAGCTTTCGATAATCCACAAAGAGTCTGAGGCTACCATCTGCCTTCTTTGCAAAAAGGACTAGCGAACCCCAAGGAAAAGTACTAGGTCGGATAAAACCCTTTGACTTCAACTCTTCTAACTTCCTTTTGAGCTCTTGTAACTCAGGTGTGGCCATCCTATAAGGAGGAATGGACACCGGTGACGCTCCTAGAAGAATATCAATTGAGAAATCCACCTCTCACTCTAGAGGAAGACTTGAAAATTCGTCTGGGAAGACATCTCTGAAACGTTTAACTACTGAGGGGAAATCCTTTTGACAAGTCCTCTGATCATCCAGATATAAACTCGCAATCTGGGCTGTCACTCTACCTCGCCCACGATGCTCGGGTCTAGCTCGGCTCACCTGGACATCCCATTCGCCCTTGTAAAGAAACTCTCTTCCCTTTGCTGATGTAAAACTCAGCATGTGACGATAGAAATCCACAATGACTCGGAAGGGTACCAACTAGTCCATCACAAGAATAACATCATAAGTTGTCTTCATTAATACATAGAGGTCCCATAGAAATTAAAACCCACCAACCTCAAGGGGGTACTCCTTGAACTGACACACACTAGCCGTTCTAGTTCCCCACGGAGTCTCTAGCTCCATAACACCAAAAGAAGAAGAAACACAGAGCACAAGGCTCTCCACAACGGGAATAGATATAAAGCTATGTGTAGCACCCATATTGAAAAGTACTAAAGATAAAACAGAAGCTACTAGAATAGTACCTATGATAGTAGAAGGTCTGGGATCCTGCTCCTGTTGGGCCTGTTGCACTGCATATGCCTACCCAGTGTCGCGGCCCTGCGACACAGCCTGGCTACCCGGAGCTATCCCACCCTACCGCCTTTGAGATCTTGGTGTCTGGCTACCATGACCATGACCAATATCTCGGCCTGCACGCCCTGATGTATTCCAATTTCTTGACTGGTAAGAAGCTGCTGGTCCTACACCCGCCCACAGAGTCTGCACATAACCCCTCTTACTAGCCATTGGTGGAAATGCCTTGAAAAAACGCTGAAGATGACCCATCCTACAACAATCTCGGCACTCCATCAGGTCACGTGGACACTGTGGTCTCTTGTGACCCTCTTTACTACACTGGTAGCACATGACCTGGCCACTTGATGTATTCCCTTGGATAGTACTACCACCGTGAAAGAAATCCATCTGCCTCTTCCTATTATTGGTAGAAATAGAACCAGGAACTGGTGTCTAACCGCCCTGGACCACACCAAGAGCTTCCCAAAGGTTCTGTTTAGTAATCAGTTCCTGGTTTACAATAGCATTAACTGTAGGCAACCTGAAAACATTCACCAATGCTCAGATGTCATATTAAAGAACATCCTCAAAACTTTTCCCCTTCAACGTCTCATCACCCACCAAAACGGGTGAAAAACATTGAACCTCAGTGAAGCAAGCTGAATAATCCCTCACTAACATCGCACCTTGCTGTAGAATCATGAACTCTCGAGCTCATCTTCCCTTAGCATCTTCGAGAAGAATAATTCATAGAAATCTACCTGAAAATCTTCCCACGCCATGTCGTGGTGATGCTAAGACTGGGTGGTAACATCCCACCATCTCTTGGAGGAATCATGCAACATGTATGTAGCGGGCTTGACCCTCCTTCCAGGAGGCGTCTCTAGATGCTCTAAGATAGTCTGTATCGAATCCAGCCATGAATCTGCAGCCTGTGGTCTGCCATCCCCTAAAAACGTAGGTGGATGCTGCTGCTGGAAGATGCGCGTCAACTCTTCCATAGATGTGGTGGCCTGCGGTGCTCCCTGGAAGGTCTGCATGAACCTCATAAAGCCTTCACGGAACTACACCTCTATGCCTGTGCCTGGTATAACAGCTGGCGCCGCATATGGCTCTACTGGAGGATCAACTGGTAGCCTATGGCCTACCATCTCATGAGTATAATCATCACCGCTCTCTTGGCGAACAACCGGTGGTCATCTCGGTGGCATGACTCTACAAGGTCAAACACACACCTTAGATCAAGATTAACAAGGACTGAAAACAAGGAGACCAAGAAGGGAACAGAATAAAGAAAGCATTCAAGATTTACAAAACATGACTACATGGCTTGTATAAATACTACATGACATGTTCTTGCTATCCATTCACATGGGCGTGTACTCTAGCTAAAACTGGACGTGTAACACCCCAAACACATGGTGTGTCCTAAGACTACACGGTGTGTACTTGAATCCTCCTTCCCTGCCCAGGTCTTTTTACATGGCTAAGGCACACGACTCTCCTAAAACAAAACTACACGGTGTGTCCCACAGGTACACGACGTGTACTCGACAAGCTTTCATCGGCCCATGCTGTTTGTGACACGACCCATGTACCCAGGTCACACTACACGTCATGTTTCAAAAAGACACGACGTGTTCAATGAATCCCCATACTGACCCATGTTTCTCGCTACATGGACAGCTACACGGCTTGTTCCAGGTGGACATAGCGTGTACAAAGAAAGAAAACACCGATCTGTGTTGTTTGTGACACGACCGGGTACCCGGGTCAGACTACATGACGTGTTCAAGTTAGACACGACATGTATGTATTAAGGTTTCCTCCATCCATGTTGTTAGTTACATAGGCGGACACCGGGTCAACACTACACGGTGTGTACAACAGATACACGACGTGTTCCCCTAAGCCATTCCCTACCCCGTGTCCCCTCCCACATGATATATGACAGGGGAAGAGACTACACGGCATGTACTGATGGTACACGATGTGTATTTAAAAAGTTTACATTTCATCCGTAATAGAAGAACATACGGCGTGTGTCCTTATAACTACACGACGTGCATCCTGGGTTTTCTGGATAGTAAGCCTCAGAAACTACTTCAGAGCCCAGAAAAACACTGAAACTAACACCTAAGTGCCAAATTCTGATCCGTGAGGGCCCATACTCCCTATGAATCAAATCTTGGCATCTTACACATGTTATAACAAAGTAAACTCATCAATGATATACCAAATTCCAGTTATTGAGGGCCCATACTCCCCAAAAACCAAATTTTGGAGTTCATTCAATCAGCAACCTCACACAACAATACCCTACAAAATAGCAGGTTTTTATCAAAGAAGCTATCACAATAACATTCTTTTCTAGAACATCAACTATCACAACAACATGCAATTTCTAATGCACCTACATGGCATGTAAGGAATGCATGACATGTGATTCTATCATGTTCCTAAATGATAAATGATATTTCATACCCTCATCTCAACGGGTTGCATCTAAATAGAATCCACTTATAACATATAAATGGTACAATCACAAGTGCTTCTCCCAACGGTGAAAATCAAATCAACTATAAAATTGAAAAACCAGTAAAATTGAATTAAATGAGGTAGACTAAATTTTCCATGCACACGGGTTAGATACTCTCGGGCACAACTTATTACCAATTACCATTTCCATCCTGTCACTGACTAAGGGCCCAAAAAGTAAGTCAAAGAAAAAGAACCCCTCTAATACCACTTTGTAATGTCCCCGATCCGGGTACCACTCAACAGGTGCCCTGAACCCGGTTGGTCACATGACCTCAAGTACATTTCCCCAAAATCCAAAGGCTGGTGAATAGTAGCGAGGGCCTAGGTCTGATAGTGGGGAAAATATTCCCTCATTTGTCAAAGTGTAGCATAGTGGAAGAGATAAATAACGTACAACAACGGAAGCAGTGAACAATATATAACTGAAATGGATAACTGAAGTAAAAGAGAACCAATAGTCATATATATAGAGATGCATCATGTCACTAATTCTATGAAAACAGACAGAACATGATACACTACAATACAATACAATACAGATCAAAGTACAAGGTACAACAAAACAAAACAAAACAGTGCAACAGGAACTCAACAGCATCGCAAGCCTAAGCTTCGTCCCATGCTCTCATACTCCTCTACAACAATCATGTACCTGTATAGGGACTTTTCCCCTATAGACGCCTACAACAATATAGTCTGTTTGGGCTGAAGACATGACCCAAATAGGGCGTGAGAAATAAATCCTAGTAGACAACCACCAAAGGCCTGTGCCCAACTATCAGTGGAAATGTGAAACAATAGTGTGCTATAGTAAAAAAAACAATAAACTAAGTAGTACTCAAAAATAAATAACTCTACCAATTATATTTCCATTTTAATATTCATTAAACCATGCCAAGACTGTTCTTTAACTTAGTAGGTATAACATATGAAAATCACCATGGTGAATATTCATGATAACACTGTACTCAAACAGACAGTCCTTACCCTCAGGTAATTAGAATCGAAACCTATAGGTGTCTGCCCATATGCATAACGAATATTGCCCATGGGCGTATGAGGTGTCGCCCACAACCATAGAATCTATTGCCCACAGGCATCATAAGAGTCACCCACAGGCTAAACGAACACTTCCCTCAGGCTATACAAGTAACCGGGCCAAGCCTAATATATAAGCAATCAATTATATACAATTCCTCTCAAGGAAATTTAAATCATGCTAAAATTCATGGTATACACACAAGTATCCTGACCAAATGTCTAAATAGAGGAATGCACCCCCGGGGTGGTCCTGGATCCAAGCAGTGATCCCAAACATCAGTTGTTCATATTTATTAAATCACCTATGAAACTATAGGTATTTAATTATTCAAGGCCTCAACAATACGACACCCCAATCATGGTAACATATCACAACACTACACAAATTCAACACAACAATTGGAAAAGAACATCATACCACCTACCTCGATCATCCCTGATCGGTATATGTGAAGGTCGCCACCCAAAACGAATAAGAAAAGAATAGATCTGAGATAAAAAAACTACATGCTCAACCACGAATAACTTCTCCTCAGGAAAGAATTGGTAATAACAGATCAAGGAGAAGGGAGGGCATACCCGTACGGTCCCAACATTCTCGACGGATACAGAATCAGATTCCCGATGCGTGAGCGGGAGATCTCCAAAGCTCCGACCTCCTATTGAGCTCCAAAACGAACCCAAATGCCTCCTATACCAAAAAAGGAGTCTACTACCCATTTTAAGAGAAAAAAACTACACGGTGTGTGCTCTCAAGTACATGACGTGTACTTTTCATCATTTAACTGTTCCTATGGAGGCTAATTTTCACCGCAGAACTGTTCACTTGCCGACATGATTACACAGCGTGTATTTCCAAATACACGGTTTTTACTATCACTCAGCTGGCGGCTATATTCCACCGCCTTACTGTTCACCTGCCGACTGATTGCACGATGTGTAAATTCTAAGTACACAATGTGTAGTCAGTTTTTTACGCCCTTCATTGCCGCAGTCCTACACGCCCTGTGTACTCTTCCCACACGACCAAAGTACACGGCGTGGGGAAAAGTACATGGCGTGTACCCACAAAATTTGGGATTTTCCCCACTTTCCTTATTTTCTCAAAAACACATAAGGAAAAAGGAAAAGAAGCAACATGTACATCAAAAAAAAGAACCAGTTTCTTACAATTAGCACATAGATGCCACGAATTTCCTTATACATTTAGGACACATTATAAGCTGATGTTTCCACACATAACCAACCTTTTAGTACTTTTTCATAGATATTTCAAATTTGAGTGTGGGGAAGGTTCTTTAGTGTGCGTTCATTGGGATATGTATAATTTGTGGGTGGTGTGAGGCATGTGTCATCATTTTGGGAAATAAATTCTTAGAAAATTTGGCATGAGTCATCATTTCATTATGCTTCTTTCACTTCATCTGGTTTTCCTTAAAAAAAGTTAAAATAAAGCTATGCCTTTCTAGAGGTTTACAAAAAAATTCCAAAAAAGAGATAAATTAAGCTGTGACTTTCTGGATCTTTATTATAAAAAATAGGGAGTACATGGATGATATCATTATTTGTAATCATTTATTGACTCACGTTACATGTTATAAAAAGGGGGTGGTGTTGTGTTTCACATTCTCAACAGTATTTGAGTGAGGTTCATCTTGTGCTTTAACGTGATTAATCATGCATCATACTTAAGAGTCAAAACTCATACTTTTGTCCTCAAATTATTTCATTTATTCACCCACCAACCCTAATCCACATAGCCATTTGAACATTTATTTCAAGTCCTCATGATTTTATGTTCTTTTTGTCTTTACAAAGTGGAGAATGTGGTTCTTTTAAAAGCCTATGGATGAGGATCATGTTCTTATAATATGAGTATAACTGTGATTTAATTTTATCATGAGTGATGAGAGAAAAGATTCAAAATATAGGTAGAGAATGATTTGGCATGTTTAATAATAATAAATTGAGAAGCTCGAATGAATGAAAGGAGAATCTCCATATTTTTTCAAACGGGAAAAGTAAAATTCATGAATTGATTGTTTATTTACAAAAATGGGAAATTAAATTGAAATTTTATGGGGAATTTGAAATTTTTATTTGACATTGACAATTTTTTGCTTTTATTGCTTTGAAATTTGAATATTGGTATCATTGGTGCCCTTTGAATTCCATGTTGATATTATACTTGAGGACATGCATAGTTTAAGTGTGGGAGAATTAATAGAGATAATATTTTATTCATTATTTATATATAATTCAATGATTTAATCACTAATAATTTATCAATTTATGTTATTTACACCAATTTTGGATTTATAGGGTGTTTTGAGATTAAATATGAAAACAAATTTATTTTAAAATATTCATAGATTTTAATCACTTTGGTATTTAATGTATATCTTTTAAAATATAAATCCAATTGATGTGATTCTATTTTTATTAGATATATATATTAATTTTATACATCTTTGGCTTTTGTTCCATAATTTAATTCTCCCATCTAAGGGTCTGAAAAATTCAATCAGGTGGGAATATTATTCTGGAAGACCGTGTGGACCCCACCTCAATGAATTAATCATAAATCGGTCTACATACATAAAATTGATGTAATTCCAATTTTATTTGAAAGAATATTTAATATAGTGTTCTATTTAGTAATATCATAGATATATTCATTCATTAAAGTGATCCATGGATGCTATAATTTTAGGGCATAAAAAAGAAATATTCAGCCAGAATAAAATCTCGAATTTAATTAGACATATCTCTTACTAAATAGTGAAAATTAAGCTGAATTTTTTTGGATTATAATAGAAGATATTTTGTAACATCTTTTATGAATACAAAATTCCAATATTCACCCATTTAATTAGCATAACATGGTCAAACATTCAGTGGAACGAATCTGCAGAAAATCTTAAACAAAGATTTTGAAGATCTGAAATTTGAAGACCGAAGGATAGAAAAACTTGGCCTATATAAGGAGGAGTTCACCCATGCTGAAGGAGGGGTTATAAATCACCATTAGAGTTGATTCCTAGATACTTTCTTCTTACTTTGGAATTTTATTTTATTTTATTTTAATTTTCATTTTATTTTCCTATGTAACGCATATGCATCTTTTTAATTCAAGTGTTTCTATCATCTTCCATATCTCTTTCTCATCCAAACCTAATATAATTATTATATTTTCTAATTCTTATATCTATGGTGACCTGTTATCCTAAAAAATGAGGGGCTAAACCGAGGCTTGTCTATGGGGTAAGTTTCGCAGTGTTCTTCATTATTACACTTCAATTCAAAATGTTTTTATTCTATTTGTGGTAGAGGCGAGAATATTGCACAGGTGTGGCGGTCATCCACCATGACACTAAATCCATTTCTTTTCCTTGATTAATTAATTTTTCCTATATTCTTTTAGGAAATCCATTCATATGGTGGATTTGGTGTTTTCATAAGGGATGAAACAACATCCAGGGGAGCCAAGTCTTTTTGGGACAACATTCTCTGTTGAGGTGTTATCCTATTTGACTATTGGAGGAGGTGTGGATTAGTGATCCAGACACATAATAAAATCTCACACTAAATAAATCAAGGGAATGTGATTCATAAATGAGTTTTCAATAAATTAATTATCAAATTAAATTTAAACAATAAATAAATAATGAATGAACCTGTGTTATCGAACCCTAGGACCAAGTTCTTTCTTCCTTAATTACATTTTGTCACTATATGATAGTTTTAACTTTTATTTCATTTAAATTTCATTACCTTCATAGATAAAATACAAGAAAACAATAATTAATTTTGGTGATACATATTAATTAGGTGATCAACTGATAATTATCTTCATGTGAGATGACCCTAGTTAGCCACTATGATGCATTAGGAAAACATAGAAATTGTTTTTTCCACGCACTATGACAGGCATGCGTCAAAACTAGCACCGTTTCCTGGGATCGAACCTAAGTCAAATAATTTAATGACATGATACTTTCAATTATTTGAGTAATTCTATTTTGTAGGTTCATTATGGCAGAAGGTAACCCCAAAAATAAACAAAGCTTTATTTCAAAAGGGAGTTCACTTTTAATGTTTAACATTGAAACTCTTTACATTTTTGTTTTATGATTTAATCTTGAATTGAGTTCCCACACTTGAATTATATTTTACTTGATATATCTAGGAGACATGAGTTTCTTAAGATTCTAGTGATTCCATGTTTTATATTTAAATGTTATTGAGATTGAATGAGTAAATTGGAGAATTGGGTGATTAAAATGAAGCATGGGTATTGAAATAAGGACTCATGATTTGAGGGAATTTATTGTTTCAAGTAAATGAAATTTCCCTACCATTTGTAATGATTTGAATTTACGAAATTCATGTGAATTAATTTTTTATTATTAATCATTATTTGAGTGATTTTAAAATATCATATTCCCATTCCCAAGAGTATTTCTAGACCAAATATTTCTTATTTTATCTTGAGCATATTTATTGAGTGATCTTGGGACTTTCTACCTGCTAGAACCTATATTGAAACTTTTAAAAGCTATGATTGTAAAAAAACACATTTAAAATGATCTAGTCACTACATTGGCTAGAAACATATTTACCTGAGACCCACCCTTACATTTATCCTTCATTAGCCCATAGATGCCATAAATTTCCTTATAGGTTTAAGCCACATTACAAGATGATTTTTCCTTACAAACCCACTCTTTTTTGATATTTCACATTTTAGTGTGGGGGAAGGGCCTCTTAAGTTCATTCATTGGATATGTATGATTTGTGGGTGGTGTGCACAGTGTGTCATCATTTTGGTCAATATATTTTTAAAAAATTGGGCGTGAGTCGTCATTTCATTATGCATCTTTCACTTCATATGGTTCTCCTTAAAAAAAGTGAAAATAAATATATGCATTTCTGAAGCTTTAAAAAAAATTAAAAAAAAGAGAGATAAATTAAGTTGTGCCTTTATGAATATTTATTTAAAAAAAGAGGGAGAACTTGGATGATATCATTCTCTGTAATCATTTATTGACTCATGTTACATGTCATAAAAAGGGGGTGGTTTTTTATTTCACATTCTATAGTGGATTTGAGTGAGTTTGGTCCTGTGTTTTCACTTGATTAATCATGAATTATACTTAAGAGTCAAACTTCCTACTTCTGGCCTTACATTATTTCAATTATTTACCCAAAACACCTTAGACACAGAGTCATTTCAACCATTATTGCAAGTGCTCATGATTTTATGTGCGTTTTATCTTTATAATGTGGAGAAATTAGTACCTTTACAAGACTATGGATAAAGATCATGTTATCATGATATGAGTATAACTACACTTTAATTGTATCGTGAGTGTTGAGAGAAAATATTCAAAAGAGATGTATATTATGATTTGGAATGTTTAATAATAATAAATTGAGAATCTTGAATGAATGAAAGGAGAAGATCCATAATTTTTAAAAAGGGAAAAGTAAAATTAATGAGTTGATTGTTTCTATGAAAAATGGGAAATTAAATTGATATTTTTTGTGGAAATTAAAATTTTCATTTGACATTAACAATTGTTTGATTTTTTTTCTTGGAAAATTGAATATTGGTAACATTGGTGCCCTTTGAATTCAACGTTGAAATTTTATGCTTGGGGACAAGCATAGTATAAGTGTGGAGGAATTGATAGAGATAATATTTTCATCATTGTTATATATAATTCAAGGATTTAATCACAAATAATTTATCAATTTGATTTATTTACATCAATTTTCGATTTATAGGGTGTTTTTAGCTTAAATATAAAAACTACTTAATTTGGAAATATTGAATGATTTTAATCACTTTTTTAATACAGGCTTATATGTTAAAATATAAATCAAATTGAAGTGGTTATTGTTTTATTGGATTAATATATTTATTGTATTCATCTTTGGTTTGTGTTCTAGGATTTAATTTCCCCATATAAGGGTCCAAATAATTCAGACAAGTTGGAATATTGTACTGGAAGATAGTGTGGACCCCACCTCAATGAATTAATCATAAATCGGTCTACATACATCCAATTTATGTGATTAAAATTGAATTTTAAAGAATATTTAATGTTACGTTCACTTGAAGAATATCATGGAGATATTATTTCATTAAAGTGACCCATGGATTATAAAATATTGTGGCATAAAAAAAGAAACATTCAGCGAGAATAAAATATCAAATTTAATTATCCATATCTCTTACTAAAGAAAACTGATAAAGATGAAATTTTGTGGAGAATCATAGAATATATTTTGGAAAATATTTCATGAATACACAGTGCCAATATTCTACAATTTATTTTTCCTACCATGGTCAAACATTCAGTAGAATGAATCTGCAGGAAATCTTAAATCAAGATTTTGAAGATCTGAAATCTGAAGACTAAAGGATGGAAAAACTTGGCCTATTAATGAGTATTTCAACCATGATGAAGGATTGTTTTTAAAAAAACATTTTATAGGAGTCCTAGAGACTTTCTGTTGACTTAGGATTTTTATTTTCTTTTCCTTTTATTTTAATTTTCATTTACCACGTAACACATATGCATTTTTTTTAATTCAAGTGTTTCCATCTTCTTTCATCTATATTTTTATTCCAACCATAATCTAATTATTATATTTTATTCTTCTTCTATCCACCATGACTTATGATCCTAAAAATTAGGGGATAACTTAAGGCATGGACCTGGGGTAGGTTTCACCATGTTCTTTATTATTACACTTCAATTCAAAATGTTTCTATTCTATTTGTTGTGGAGTTAGGAATATTGCACGGGTGCGGCTGTCATCCACCACAACACTATTCCCAAATCCATTTCTATTCCTTGATTAATTAATTTTACATTCCCTTATATTAGGAAAACTTTTAATACAATGGATTTGTGGTTTCCATAAGTGATGAAACGACATCCGGTGGAGCCAAGCCTTTTTGGGATAGCATTCTCAGTTGAGGTGTTATCCTATTTGACTATTGGAGGAGGTGTGGTCTATTGTGCCGGACACATAATAAAATCACACACTAAATAAATCAAGGTAAATTAATTCATAAATGAAGTTTCAATAAAATAATTATCAAATTAAATTAAAAAAATAAAGTAATAATTAATAAACCCGTTTTATTGGACCCAAGGACCAAGTTCTTTCTTACTTAATTATATTTTGTCACTACATGGTAGTTATAACTTTTATTTCATTTAAATTTAATTACCTTACTATATTAAATAAACGGAAGCCGTAATTAATTTAGGTGATATATATTAAGTAGGTGAACAACTGATAAAGCTCCTCAAGTGAGATGACTTTAGTCAGCCACTATGCTGCATTAGGAAAACATAGAAATTTCTTTTGCGACGACCTATGATAGGCGTGCGTCAAAACTGGCACCATTGTCGAGGATCAAACCTGTGTCACCTGCTTTAATGTCATGATCCTTTCACTTAATTGAGTAATTCTATTATATAGGTTGAAGATGGCAGAAAGGGAACCCCCCAAAAAACCAAGCTTCATTTCAAAATAGAGTTCACTTTTAATGATTAACTTTGAAACTCCTTAAATTTTTGTTTTTTGATTTAATATTAAATTTAATTCCCACACTTGAATTATGTTTTAATTTAAATATCTATGAGACATGAGTTTCTTAGAATTCCAGTGATGCTATGTTTTAGATTTCAATGTTATTGATATTGAATGAGTAAAATGGAAGTTGGGTGATTAAAGTGAAGCATGGATATTGAAATAAGGACTCATGATTTAAGGGAATTAATTGTTTCATGTAAATGAAATTTCCCTACTATTTTTAATGATTTAAATTTATAAAATTCATGTGAATTAATGTTTTATTATTAATCATGCCACGAGTGATTTTCCAACATCATATTCCCATTACCGAGAGGATTTCTAAACCAGATATTTCCTATTTTATGTTGAGCATATTTCTTGAGTGATCTTGGCACATTCCACCTGAAAGAACTTATATTGAAACTTGTTAAAGATATTATTGTGAAAAAACATTTAAAATGATTGATGCACTACTTTGTCTAGCCACATATTTACCTAAGACCCACCGTTACATTTATCCTTCATTATCCCATAGATTCCTGGAATTTCCTGTAAAGACCTGGAAATTTCAAGGAAATTTTTTTCTTAATTTTCTTTGGAATTTTACAAGAATTAAGTTTCTGACGGCGCCTGATTCTGAGGCCCGATGTACCCAGAATTAATTTCTGAAGTTTAGCTAGGGTACGTTCAGTGAACGAACGAGCGGGAATTTCTAACTTTGAAACCGGTGCTCGAAATCAAATTCTGAGGGCACCGATGGAACCGCATCGCCGGTATTTTCTTAGGAATTCCTATTCCGGAGTTGCGTTTTCACGGGAGGAGTTGTTAAAATTTGTGGATTAATTGAGGAATGAATAAAATATTGAGACAATTTTATTTCTCAAGTCTTAGGTAGTTTTATCCTACATGGGGATGTTGGGGTGGCACCTAACTACCCATGTGAGGATAAATGAGATGATAATGTGTGGTGGGGCCCACATGATCCCCCACCTTTTTCAAATACCCCATAACTCCCTAACTCCCCTAAACCCCCCACTTAAGTTGTGTTACTCTTCCTCTCCCCTCTCTCCCTCTTACATTCTTTCCAACCTATCACTTAATTAATTAAACAACTTATTGTGTAATTGATTTAGTGAATTAGGTTTTGAATTTCTGTAAGTTTGAATGCATGAAAAATAATAAAATAAGGAGAGGCCTTATTTTATTTTGGGAGTTTTGTTGTGTGAGAGAATTTTAAAGAGAGCTCTTCCCTCTTTTGAAGAACTTCATCTTCAACAAAGAACGACGCCTCTTCATCGAAGAACGACGACGCACCCATTATCCTCTTCTTCATGAAACAATAGAGGAGACACCGATTCTTCATTGGGTGCACTTCTACAATGATTGAAGCGACGAACGTCAACAACCTTCTTCGACTTCCTCCCTCGGATCCTACCGACGTGTAGTGTCTTCCACGGCTGACGTAGCTCGGGATTGGGAGTGTTTGATGAACGCGGCGAAAGACGAACTTCATCGTCTTCTTTCCGAAACACCGTCAACGAATGACGAACGTCGATCGACGAATCAAAAGTAGGGGTCTGTTTCGTTTTGTTCTTGATTCTATCTTTGACGTTCTACGAGTAATGAGAACCCCCTGTTATCATTTAACGGGAGGAGGCCGGACCGCACGAACACAGTCGAACCTCCTCCCTTTTTATTCTTTCTTGTCGTTGAATATCGAAGGAGAGTGACACAGTGCCATCGCACCGTGTGGGAAAGAACGACAATGATGTGCGATATCGTCACGCTGCACGGGATCGAGCGACAAGAATGCGCGATGTCGTCACACCGCGCATTCAATTTTTTTTAAACCCTTGTGTGTGAGTATTTGATTGCAAGGTGATCGTATAATTTATTTTGGATAAATTATACCCTCGTCAATGATTAAAATCATGTGTTATTATTTTCCAATTGATAAAACCTAACGCGGAGGGAGCGGGCCGAACAAACACGGCCCGACAACACTCCGCAGATTATTTATCGATGGGCCGATCGACGGACGATGGCGAAGCAGGCCACTATGGCATTTGAATACCTTCGCAATGAAGGTCGGGTCCCGGGAGGACTGTAGGCGAAGACGGCAGGAGGAACGGACCACCGGAGCACGTCCGGTGGTCCGTGGAAGGCGGCGGCGCTCCGCCGGAAGACCGGCGGCGGCGGTCGCCGCCGACTTCAATTAGCGGCGAGGGCGGGCCGCGCACACCCCCGCCCGCGGCTTCCGCTCGGCCGCGCTGGCCGAGCCGCGGCTGGCCGGTCGAGCCAGACCAAGCCGGTTGGGCCGGGCCCAGCCGGGTCAGACCCGGGCCGGGACGGGTCGACCCGGTTCGGGCCGACCCAGTTGGGGTCGGGCCGGGTCTGTCCGGGCCCAGACCCCCCGTTTCGGACCCTCTTTGGTCTTTTTTCCATATGTTGAGCTGTAGACCTCCGATCGATGAACCGTCAGCGGAGATGCGATCCTTGGATCGAGACGGTCGTTTCGGTATATTACACTCAAGGTTTCAGAGAACTTTGGGTTCAGCCAGGTTGGTTCGGATAAGAAACCAACCGGGCTCTCGGAGCGGAAACGCTCGTAACTTGAACTCCAGACATCCGATTGACGTGCCGTCGACTTTGTTGGATTCCTTTTAGTGAGATGGATCTTTTGGCTTACTCCGCTCGTGGTTTGGATGTCGTCAGAGTGCGGTTGGGTTGGTTCGCTCACAAAACCAACCGGGCCCCTGGAACGAAAAAGCCAATAACTCACAGACCGGGCGTCCGATTGATGCTTCGTCTGTTTCGTTGAATTCCTCTTGATGAGGCAGAACTTTTGGCATACTTCGCTCAAGATTTGGATACAGTTGGATAGTGGCCGGGTTGGATTGCACCCGAAATCCAACCGGGCCCCTGGAACAGAAAAACTGATATCTTTCAGACCGGACGTTTGTTTGACGAACCGTCAGTGGCGTTGGTGATCACGTTGAGAAAAGTTCACTTTGAGTATACCCTATGAGAGTTCGGGGTATAGTTGAGATACAGCTGGGTTGGTTCGCTCATGAAACCAACTGGGCCCCTGGGACGAAAAGTCTAATAACTCACAGACCAGGCATTCGATTGACGCGCCGTCTGTTGCATTGAGACCCCTATGATGAGGCGGTACTTTGAGATAATTCTTCTTGGGAATTTGTGATACTTGGAGTATCGACCTATAGATCGTGGAGCGGACCCTCCCGGAGACGAGCGTACGGAGTATGGAGACCGTGTAGCCAGCTGAAACCAGACAACTACTTGACCGACTCGACTTGGAGTTAGTCGACTAGCCCAGTGGACGGAGCGCCCGGTATTTGGCGACAGACCCACGACAGAAGGAGCGCCCAGTAGTTGGCCGTAGACCCGCGGTACTCGACAGGAGGAGTACATCTGTAGGCTATTAGGGGGAACGCCCGGTATTTGGCGACTGACCCAGAGCGGATGGAGCGCCCGGTAGTTGGCCGCAGACCCGCGGTACTCGACAGGAAGAGTACCTCAGCAGTATTCGGTTAGTGAGCAGTACCTCAGAGTCGTGACATGACCACTGTACACTCCAGAGACGGGACTCTTCAGCAGTTATGGTTTCGATAATGAAAATACTGGTTTGAGCTGAGACTTTTGACCTTTGTTTTTACCTCATGATTGAGATGGGTCACTTGATAACTTAGGTATATGTATGGGCATATACCTGGGTAGTGGTTATCCGTTGATTTCATGATCCTTGTGTTTCCTCTTGATTGAGATGGGTTACTTGATAACATAGGTATATGTATGGGCATATACCTAAGTAGAGGTTATCTGTTGAGATATTCTATGTGGTTATCCTTGTTGGTTTTAGTGAGACCTTGAGGGTCTCGGGGTCCCTACTGAGTATCATTATACTCACCCCTGAACGGGATATCCCCGCACCTCGTTGTGTTGGTTGCAGACAATGGGAGTGCTGACGGAGGCCGAGTGTTCGAGGACTGGACGGTACCCGGAGGTGGACCACACGACGAGTCAGTATCCGGAGGTGGACTTCGCAACGAGACGACACATGGAGGAGGTTGAAGGGTGAGAGCGTTGTGGAGGCTATCTGTACCTACCTTTCTGGTAGGATCCGTGGTGGACGATCCAGGAGCTGCGCCATCTGTACCTACCCATCAGGTAGGATCCGAGGAGGACGACCCATGAGCCGCTTCTCTTCTTCCAGATGTTGTCTTTTACTGTTGTACTTTGTTCTGTTGTAGTTGTACTTTTACTTTGGGTTTGTATTCTGGCCCATTTACCATTCAGCACTTTTCTTTGTACTTAGTTTTTTACTTCCGCTTGTACTCTATAGTGTTTGTTTACTTTTATAAAGGCAATGCCTTCCCAGTTATTGGGATTTACGCCTTTGGTGCTAGTCGCCAACCCCTGGCCTATGGATGGCGGGCTTGGGGTAGTCACGACACGGGTCCCGAGGTCGGGTCGTGAAATTTCCATATAGGTTTAAGCCACATTACAAGCCTATTTTTCCTTACATACCCACTCATTTAGTATTTTTTTTCAAGGATATTTCATGATTGAGTTTGGGTGAAGGGCCTTTCATGTGAGTTCATTGGGATATGCATAATTTGTGGGTGGTGTGGGGTGTGAGTCATCATTTTTGGAAATTTATATTTAGAAAACTAGGCATAAGTCATTATTTCATTATTCTTCTTTCACTTCATCCGGTTCTCTTCAAAAAATTTAAAATAAAGTTTTTCCTTTTTCATGCTTTAAGAAAAATTAATAAAAAGTTCTAAATTATGCTTTTCCTTTCTGGAGCTTTATTTAAAAAAAGAGGGAGAACATGGATGATAACATTCTTTATAACCATTTATTGACTCATTTTCCATGTAATAAAAAGGGGGTGGTGTTGTGTTTTACATTACCAAGGGGATTTGGGAAAGGTTCATTCTGTGTTTTCACTTGATTAGTCATGAATTTTACTTAAGAGTCAAACCTCCTACTACTGGCCTTAAATTATTTCAATTATTTACCCACCAACCCAAAGCCACAGAGTCATTTGAACCTTTATTGCAAGTCCTCATGATTTTATGTACTTTGTTTCATTACAAAGAAGAGAAAGTACTTACTTTACAAGACTATGGATAAGGAACATGTTATCATGATATTAGTATAACCCCACTTTAATTTTATCATGAGTGACGAGAGAAAATATTCAATAGCGAGGTAGATCAGGATTTGGATTGTTTAATAATAATAAATTGAGAAGCTTTAATGAATTAAATGACAAGATCCATATTGTTTCAAAGGGGAAAAGTAAAATGAATGAATTTATTTTTTCTCTGAAAAATGGAAAATTAAATTGATATTTTTTGTATAACTCAATATTTTGATTTGATATTGACAACTGTTTGATTTTATTGCTTTGAAATTTGAATATTGGTAACATTGGTACCCTTTTAATTCTATGTTGAGATTTTATGCTTGAGGAAAAGCATAGATTAAGTGTGGGGGAATTGATATAGATAATATTTTCATCATTTCTATATACAATTAAATGATTTAACCACTAATAATTTATCAATTTGTGTTATTTACATAAATTTTGGATTTATAGGGTGTTTTGAGCTTAAATATAAAAACTGCTTAATTTTGAAATATTGATAGATTTTAATCACTTTGGTTATTCATGAATATATTTTAAAATATAAATCAAAATGATGTGGTTATTTTTTTTGTTTTATTCATATAGTTATTGTATTCATCATTGGTTTTTGTTCTATGATTTAATTATCCCATCTAATGGTTCAAAAAATTCAATAAAGTTGGAATATTATACTGGAAGACCGCGTAGAACCTACCTCAATGAATTAATCATAAATAGGTCTAAATACATCCAATTGATGTGATTAAAATTTTATTTGAAATAATATTTAATGGGGAGTTCGATTTCTGAATATCATGGAGATATTCATTCATTAAAGTGACCCATATATTCTAAACCTTTAAGACATAAAAAAAATAAATCATCAATCCAGAATAAAATCTCAAATTTAATTAACCATATAAAGCTTAAATTTTGTGGAGGATAATAGAATATATTTTGGAACATATTTCATGAAGAAAATATGAAAATATTCAGCCATTTAATTGTCCTACCATGGTCAAACATTCAGTGGACTGAATCTGCGGGAAATCCAAAACCAAGATTTTGAAGATCTGAAATTTGAAGACTGAAGGATGGAAAAACTTGGACTATATAAGGAGACGTTCACCCATGGTGAATGAGGGGTTCAAAACCACTATTTTAGAGGAATCCTAGATACTTTCTACTAAATTAGGAATTTTCTTTTGTTTTATTTTTATTTTTATTTTTCTTTTCCCATGTAATACATATGCATCTTTTTAATTCAAGTGTTTCCTTGTTCTTCTATATCTCTTTCTCTTACAACCCTAATCTAATTATTACACTTTATTATTCTTCTATCAATGGTGACCTATTATCCTAAAAAATGAGTGGCTAACCTGAGGCTTGGACCTAGGGTAGGTTTCACAGTGTTCTTAATTATTACACTTCAATTCAAAATGTTTTTATTCTATTTTTGGTGTAGGTGGGAATATTGCACTGGTGCGGCGGTCATCCACCACGACATTATTCCCAAATATATTTATTTTCCATGACTAATTAATTTTCCCTCCATTATCTTAGGAAAACCCTTGATACGGTAGAGTTGGGGTTTCCATAAGGGATTAAACGGCATCTGGTGGACCTGAGTGTTTTTGGGGAGACATTCTCGGTTGAGGTGTTATCCTATTTGACTATTGGAGGAGGTGTGGTTTGGTGTGCCATCTGCATAATAAAATACCACACTAAATAAATCAATGGAAATTAAATCATAAATGATATTTCAATAAATTAATTAACAAATTTAAATTAAAAAATAAATAAATATTGAATGAACCCATGTTATCCAACCCTAGGACCATGTTCTTTCTTCCTTAATTACTTTTTTTCACTACATGATAGTTATAACTTTTATTTCATTTAAATATAATTACTTTCCTATATTAAATTCATGAAAACAATAATTAATTTAGGTAATATATATTAAGTATGTGAACTAATGGTAAAGCTCCTCAAGTGAGATGACCCTAGTCTTCCACTGTGATGCATTAGGAAAACATAGAAATTGCTTTTTCCATGACCTATGATAGGCGTACGTCAAAACTGGCGCCATTTTTGTTGATCGAACCCGGGTCACCTGATTTAATGACATGATCCTTTTCACTTAATTGAGTAATTATATTTTTCAGGTTCGTGATGGAATAAGGGAACCCCCCCAAAAAATCAAACTGCATTTCAAAAGGGAGTTCACTTTTAATGTTTAACTTTGAAACTCCTTGCATTTTTGTCTTTTGATTTAATCTTGAATTGAATTAACACACTTTAATTATTTTTTACTTGACATATCTAGGATACATGAGTTTCTTAGGATTCTATTGATGCCATGTTTTAGATTTTAATGTTATTGTTATTAATGAGTAAAATTAAAATTGGGTGATTAAAGTGAAGCATGAATATTGAAATAAGGACTCATGATTTGAGGGAATTAATTGTTTCATATAAATGAAATTTCCCTACCATTTTTCATTCTTTGAATTTCCGAAATTCATATAAATTAATTTTTTTATTATTAATCATGGAATAAGTGATTGTACAATATTATATTCCCATTTCTGAGAGGATTTATAGACTAAATATTTCCTATTTTATCTTGAGAATATTTCTTGAGTGATCTTAGGATATTCCACTGTCCATAAAATGTATTTAAACTTGTCAAAGGAATGATTGTGTAAAAAACAATTTAAAATGATTAATTCACTACTTTTGCTATCCAAATATTTACTTGAGACCCACCCTTACATTTATCCTTCATTATCCCATAGATTCCATGAATTTCCTTATAGGTTTAAGCCACATTACAAGCCTATTTTTCCTTACATACCCACTCTTTTATTATTTTTGCATTGATATTTCAAGTTTGAGTGTGGTGAAAGGGACTTTCACATGTGTTCATTGGGATATGTATAATTTGCTAGTGGTGTGAGGTGTGCATCATAATTTTGGGAAATATATTATTAGAAAATTGAGAATGATTCATCATTTCATTATGCTTCTTTAACATCATCCGGTTCTCTTTAAAAAATTGAAAATAAAACTGTGCCTTTTTGGAGCTTTAAAAAAATAAAAAAAAAGAGATAAATTATGCTGTGCCTTTTTGGATCATTATTTAAACAAAAGAGAGAGAACTTGGATGATAACATTCTTTGTAATAATTTATTGACTCATGTTTTATGTCATTAAAAGGGGGTGGTGTTGTGTTTCACAATATCAATGGGATTTGAGAGAGGTTTATCATGTGTTTTCACTTGATTATTCTTGCATTGTACTTAATAGTCAAACCACCTACTTATGGACTTAAGTTATTTCAATTATTTACCCACCAACCCTAATCCATAGATTCATTTGAACTTTCATTGTAAGTCATAATTATTTTATGTTCCTTTTATCTTTACAAAGTGGAGAAAGTAGTTCATTTACAAGACTATGGATAAAGAGAATTTTATCATGATATTAGTATAACTCCACTTTAATTTTATCATGAGTGATGAGAGAAAAGATTCAAAAGAGAGGTAGATCATGATTTGGAAAGTTTAATAATAATAAATTGAGAAGCTTTAATTAATGAAATGATAAGATCCATAATTTTTCAAATGGGAAAAGTAAAATGCATGAAATGATATTTTCTTTAAAAAATGGGAAATTAAATTGACATTTTTTGCAGAATTTGAAAATTTAATTTGACTTTGACAATTGTTTGATTTTATTGATTTGAAATTTGAATATTGGTAACATTGGTGTCCTTTGAATTCCATTTTGAGATTTTATGCTTGAGGACAAACATAGTTTAAGTGTGGTATAATTGATAGAGATAAGATTTTAATCATTTATATATATAATTCAATTATTTAATTACTAATAATTTATCAATTTGTGTTATTTACATCAATTTTGATTTATAGGGTGTTTTGAGATTAAATATGAAAACTGCTTAATTTTGAAATATTTATAGATTTAATCACATTAGAAATTAATGCATATATATTAAAATATAAATCAAATTGATGTGGTTATTTTTTTATTGGAATAATATATTTATTTTCTTTATCTTTTGTTTCTGTTCTAGGATTTAAATCTCCCATCCAAGGGTATGAAATATTCAATCAAGATGGAATATTATACTGGAAGACCGCGTGGACCCTACCTCAATGAATTAAACATAAATCAGTCTATATACATCCAATTTATGTGATTCCAATTTTATGTGAAATAATATTTAATGGGGAGTTAGGTTTCTGAATATCATGGAGATATTCATTCATTAAAGTGACCCATGGATGCTAAAGGATTGGGTAATAAAAAAGGAAACATTCATCTAGAATAAAATCTCTAATTTAATTAGCCATATCTCTTACTAAAGAGAGGCAATAATGCTGAAATTTTGAGGAAAATCATAGAATCTATTTTGGAACATCATTCATGAATAAACTATTCCAATATCCAGCCATTTATTTGTCCTACCATGGTCAAAAATTTGGTAGACCGAATCTGCTGGAAATCTTAAACCCAGATTTTGATGTTTTGAAATTTGAAGACCAGAGGATGGAAAAAATTGGCCTATATAAGGAGGAGTTCACCCATGCTGAAGGAGTGGTTAGAAACCACCATTGGAGAGGAGTAATAAGGACTTCTTTTTGACTAAGTAAATTTCTTTTCTTTTATTTTTATTTTAATTTTAGTTTCCCATGTAACGCATAAGCATCTTTTTAATTAAAGTGTTTCAATATTCTTCCATCCCTCTTTCTCTTCCAACCCTAATCTAATTATTCTATTTTATTATTATTATATCCATTGTAACCTATTATCCTAAAAAATGATGGGCTAAACTAAAGCTTGTACCTATGGTAGGTTTCATGGTGTTCTTTATTATTACACTTCAATTCAAAATGTTTTAATTCTATTTGTGGTGTAGGCAGCAATATGGCACGAGTGAGACGATAATCCACCACGACACTATTCCAAAATCCATTTCTTTTTCTTGATAAATAAATTTTCCATCCCTTATATTATGAAAAACTTCTATACAGTAGATTTTAGGTTTCCATAAGAGATGAAACGACATATGGTGGAGTTGATTCTTTTTTGGATAGCATTCTCGGTAGAGGTGTTATCCTATTCGACTATTGGGGGAGATGTGGTTTGGTGTGTCAGATGCATACTAAAATCACACAGTAAATAAATCAAGGGAAGTTAATTCATAAATGAGGTTTAAATAAATGAATTATCAAATTGAATTTAAACAATAAATAAATAATGAATGAACCCGTGTTATCCAACCCTAAGACCAAATTTTTTCTTCCTTAATTACATTTTTTTCACTGCATGGTAGTTATAACTTTTATTTAATTTAAATTTAATTTACATATTATATTAAATACAAGAAAATCGTAATTAATTTAGGGGATATATATTAAGTAGGTGAATAACTGATAAATCTCCTCAAGTGAGACGACCCTAGTCAGCCACTGTGCTGTATTAGAAAAACAAAGAAATTGTTTTTTTCATGCCCTACAATAGGCGTACGTCAAAACTGGAATTGTTGTAGGGGACTTAACACTGTTCACCTTATATAATGACATGATTCTTTCACTTAATTGAGTAATTCTATTTTGTAGGTTCATGATGGCATAAGGTAACCCGCCCTAAAAAAATCTTCATTTTAAAAGGGATTTCACTTTTAATGTTTAAATTTAAAACTCCTTACATTTTTGTTTTGTTATATAATCTTGAATTGAATTCCCACACATGAATTATGTTTTACTTGACATATCTTGGAGACATGAGTTTCATAGGATTTCAATGATTCCATGTTTTAGATTTCAATGTTATTGATATTGAATGAGTGAAATGGAAATTGGGTGATTAAAGTGAAGCATGGATATTGAAATAAGGACTCATGATATGAGGGAATTAATTGTTTAATGTAACTGAAATTTACCTACAATTTATCATGATTTGAATTTCTAAAATTAACTTGAATTAATTTTTTATTATTAATCTTACCCTAAGTGATTGTCCAATATCATATTCCCATTCTTGATAGGATTTCAAGACCAAATATTTCTTATTTTATCTTGAGCATATTTCATGAGAGATCATGAGACATGCCACATGCCAGAACTTCTATTGAAACTTGAAAATACCATGATTGTGAAAAAACATTTAAAATGAATGAGGAACTACTTTGGCTAGCCACATATTTACCTAAGACCCCTTACATTTATATTTCATTAGTATATAGATTCCATGAATTTCCTTATAGGTTTAAGCAACATTACAAGACAATTTTTTCTTATATACCAACTCTTCTAGTAATTTTGCATGGATATTTTAAGTTTGACTATGGGGGAAGGTAATTTAGTGTGCTTTAATTGGGATATATATAATTTTTGGGTGGTGTGAGGTGGACGTCATCATTTTGGGAAATGTATTATTAGAAAATAGGTCATGATCCATCATTTAATTATGCATCTTTAACTTCATCCAGTACTCCTTAAAAAAAGTAAAAATAAAGCTATGCCTTTCTAGGAATTTACAAAAAAAATCAGAAAAAAGAGATAAATTAATTTGTGCCTTTCTGAAGCTTTATTTAAAAAAATAAGGAGAACTTGGATGGTATAATTCTTTGAAATCATTTATTGACTCATGTTCCGTGTCATAAAAGGGGGTGGTGTTGTGTTTCAAATTATCAATGGGAATTGAGTTAGGTTCATCTTGTGTTTAAACTTGAATAATCTTGCATTGTACTTAAGAGTCAAAACTCCTACTTATGGTCTTAAATTATTTAAATTATTTACCCACCACACCAAATCCACAATGTCATTTGAACCTTTATTTCAAGTCCTCCTGATTTTATGTGCCTTTTCTTCTTTACGAAGTGAAGAAAGTATTTCATTTACAAGCCTATGGATAAAGAGCATGTTATCATTATATGAGTATAAATACACTTTTATTGTATCATGAGTGATGAGAGAAAAGATTCAAAAGTGAGGTATATCATGATTTGGCATGTTTAGTAATAATAAATTGAGAAGATTGAAAAAATGAAAGGAGAAGCTCTATAATTTTTCAAAGCGGAGAAGGAAAATAAATGAATTGATAGTTTCTTCAAAAAATGTGAAATTAAATTGATATTTTTTTTTGTGGAAATTGAAAATTTTATTTGATATTGAAAATTTATTGATTTTATTTATTTGAAATTTGAATATAGGTAACATTAGTGCCCTTTGAATTCCATGTTGACATTTTATGCTTGAAGACAATTATAATATAAGTGTGGGGGAATTTATAGAGATAATATTTTAATCATTTTTAAATAAAATTCAATGATTTAATCACTAATAATTTATCAATTTGAGTTATTTTAATAAATTTTGTATTTATATGGTGTTTTGAGCATAAATATAAAAAATGTTTAATTTAGAAATATTTACAAATTTTAATCACTTTAGTAATTCATGTATATATTTTTAAATATAAATCAAATTGATGTGGTCATTTTTTATTGGATTAATATATTTAGTGTCTTCATCTTTGGTTTTTGTATCAGGATTTAATTCTCCCATCCAGGGGTCCTAAAAATTCAATCAAATTGGAATATTATTCTGAAAGACCTCGTGGACCCCACCTCAGTGAATTAATCATAAATCAGTCTAAAAATATTCAAATGATGTGATTACAATTATAATTGAAATAATATTTAATGGGTAGTTTGGTTTTTGAATATCCTCAAGATATTCATTCATTAATGTGACCCATGGATGCTAAACTTTTGGGGGCATAAAAAAGGAAACATTGAACCGGAATAAAATATCAAATTTAATTATCCATATCTCTTACTAAAGAGTGCTGATAAAGCTGAAATTTTGAAGAGAATCGTAGAATATATTTTGGAAAATATTTTAGGAAAAAACCATGCCAATATTTGGACATTATTTGGCCTACCATGGTCAAACATTCGGTGGACATAATCTGCAGTAAATCTTAAACCAATATTTTGAAGACTGAAGGATGGAAAACCTTGGCCTATATAAGAAGGAGTTTACCCATGGTATAGGAGGGGTTCTAAACCACCACTGGAGAGGAGTCTTGGATACTTACTGCTGACTTAGTAATTCTTTTTTTTTTTTATTTTTTTTATTTTTTTTTATTTTCTCATTTAATGCATTCATATTTTAATTAAAGTGTTTCCACTTTCTTTTCCACCATCTTTCTTTTCCAAATTTAATCTAATTTCTATCTCTCTTCCATCATTTCAATGCAATCTCTATGCACTTGACCATGACAAGTGACTAACCTGAGGATTGGACATGGGGTAGGTTTCACGATGTTCTTCATTATTTCACATCAAATTCAAAATGTTTTAAATCTATTTGTGGTGGAAGCGTGAATATTGCATGGGTGTGGCAGTCTTCCACCACGGAACTATTCGAAAATCCATTTTTCCATGATTTATTAATTTTTCCTCCCTTCTCTTAGGAAAAATCTTAATACAGCAGAGTTGGGGTTTCCATAAGGGATGAAATGGAATATGGTGGAGCCATGTCTTTTTGGGATAACATTATTGGTTGAGGTGTTACCCAATTTGACTATTGGTGGATGTGTAGTTTGGTGTGCCAGACACATACTAAAATAAAACAATAAATAAATTAAGGGATATTAATTCATTAATTAGGTTTCTATAAATGAATTATAAAATTTAATTTAAATAATAAATAAATAATAAACGAACCCATGTTATCCAACCCTAGGACCAAGTTATTTCTTCCTTAATTAAATTTTGTCACTGCATGATTGTTTTAAATTTTATTTCATTTAAATTTCATTACATTCAATGATTAAATATAAGAAAACAGTGATTAGATTATGTGATATATATTAACTTGTTGAACTATAAGAACCTGGGTTTTGAACCTATAATACTTCTAAATTTTCTTGATGTTATTCCAGAGCAGGGCGTTCAGACGACGTGTCATTCCATGCCCCGGTGTGATCAGAATTAAATTTTAAGTGTGTTCACACTAGATACGCCAAATAAACAGAATAACTCCTAAACAGTTACTCTTATGGGAAAACCGAGGGCACCGTTGAGTCTGGAGCGTGCAGTTTACCCTAGGAGGGGTGTAACTTTCACGGGCGCGACCCTTCTGTGGAAAACACCACCAGGGGTGTTTTTGTAATTTAGCGGCCTAAGCCGTGAAATTTACAAATTATGAAAGGAAGCTCAATTTAAAATTATGAGACCGCCGTTGTGCTCCAAACGTGGATTTTACCCTAGTGGCAACTTAACTCTGAGCCCGCCGAAAGTTCGGGTATGGGGCCTACTGGTAGGTGTTAAAAAAAATTAATTAATTAAAATTTAATGAATTTCTTACATAAAAACCTCTACCCTCCCCCTTCTTCCCCTCAATTTCTCCCTGGTGGAATCTCTCTAAACTAAGGATCAACCTCCCTCAAGATCTTCCTCCTCTTCAGCAAGCCGGTGGCGGCTCTGGCGAACCGTTCGTGAAGCTACGGGCTATACCCAACGAGGTAGGAGTTTACATTTTCATTTTTATTTTATGAATCTTCCTTGAATTAAATTCATTGTGTAGAAATGATTTCCAATCATTGATCAAAGAACATATATGCGTAGGGTTCAATCCGAGGTTTCTAACGCTCTTTTCGGATTGAATTTTCGAGTACTGGGGTGTCTGGGGTGTCGGGGGTGCCCCGGGAAGTTTTCCAGCCAATTTCCCCATTTTCTGGTGGTTCCATGGGTTTCCAATGGGCTTCAGGTGGTCCGAGACCGTGGGCTCTCAGGCGGTGGTGACGCTGTTCCCAGGCGGCGACGGCTATCCCAGGTGGCGGTGGCGGGCGAAGGTTGTCGGTGCGGGGCACGACGGGGGGTCGCGACGTGCAACCCCGAGCGGGAGACCGAGACCCACCTTCGGCGGGTCTCCATGCGGGAAAGTGACTGGCCATGAGGACCAGTCAGCACGGGTTGACCGCGGGTCAGTGGCTGGGCCGCATGGAAGGGCCGCGGGCCGGCCCAGGCTGGGTGGACCGGGCCGGTCCAGCCCTAAGGGGTTAGCCCCTATCTTCGGACACCCGTAACTTTCACTACAGGTGTCCATTTTGTGTGCCGTCTATGGAAACGCAATCCTAGGAATGAGATAGAGTATTTGAGATGCTCTCTGGGATTTTTAATTCTCAATATGGGGGCTCGGTGGTGCGACATGCCCGTTAAGTATTGTTTAGGGCAACACCAGGATCCTTCTTTCGGATGGCGCGAACACATCCAAAGTCCGTTTTAGTCGCCCTCAGCTATATTGTAACCCTGGCGTTGAGATGATGCAAACCATGGTGGTTTTAGGCATTGAAGGCAGAGTTGAGGCGTGGGCCCCACATGCCCTATTTTATGCCCTGAGCAGCGTTTTGCGACTTTTTCATCAGACGTCTGTTTGGGGCGAATGAGTTGTCTTTTTGGCATGTTTTTCTGAGAGCATCATGATGGCATAGTTTACCCGAACTCTTTCAGGACCGAGGTGTGGGCCCCACGAGACGCCATATGGGAATAAAGCGGGGTTTAATAAATTTTTCATCAAGAGTCAGTTTCTAGTGAGTAAGTAGTCTATCTCACATGTTTTTTCATGAGGATTACAATGGTATAATATGTTTGGGCATGCAGAGCCTCTTTCAAAATCTCATAAAATGTGGAAACATGAAAGGGCATTGGTCGGTGGTTCCTTTGATACACTCCGACCCAATGCACGGTCACAATGTTAGTGACACCCAGAGATGGTTCAGGAAGTGTGGAGTTATCGGACCAGTTCAGGGTTTACCCTCCAACAGGGCAGGGTAGTGGGTTACCCACCAGTGTATCAGGGTTTACCCTCCAATGAGGCTAGGCAGTGGGTTACCCGTTGACCTTAGGGTTTACCCTCTAGTGGGGCTGGGTAGTAGGTTACCCATTGACTTTAGGGTTTACCCTCCAGCGGGGATGGGTAGTGGGTTACCCGACGACCTTTTGGGGTTTACCCTCTAGTTGGGCTTGGTAGTGGGTCACCTGATGAACAATTGGGGTTTACCCTCCAGTTGGGCTAGACCATGTGTCACATGATGAACAATTGGGGTTTACCCTCCAGTTGGGCTAGGGAGTGTGTCACCCACTGAACTTTTGGGGTTTACCCTCCAGTTGGGCTGGGTAGTGGGTTACCTGACGACTTATTTTAGACTCAGCCCTTTCGATGAGGCTAGTCATCGGATTTTCTCCGTGATTACTAGAGTGGGACTTTTGGTGGTACGGTTTAGAGATGAGGCGTCTTTGATGTGCGGGAATGTTGGGTATCAGTGATGGATATCCTTAGAACTATTGGTGGCTTTTCCTAGGCTGAGGATGGAGATCGAGATCCCCTTACACACTCGTTCGAGTTTCTTATAGAGCATATATATATACACCCTAATTTTGTTCCCACTCCTTGGGTTCAGTTACCCTCCTTCTAGGAGGGGTGAAGACACGTGGGGTATGCCACACGCTTTCCGTTTCTAGCTCCTCTTGGTTGGGACGAGTCTACTTATTTTCTTTTGTTGGGTTGACTTGTACTCTTGCTACTGTACTCTTTCACTATTCTATGTTTTGTCTACTTCTCATCATTTTTGTTACCTCCTTTATTTCTCCCTTGAGATTTCGGGGCATCCTAATATTTATCTTTATAATCACCCCTTCTTGGTCTTTTCCCGCACTTGGTGTGCCCCTGCAGACGATGGACATGTCGATCGAGACTACAGAAGAGCATAGATGACACAGGAGCTTTGGATGCATTCAGTGGTCGTAGTAAGAATTTCAGGTGTGAGAATCACCAACCGTTTACTTTTGTTTACCTGTTTCCGGGTTGTGGAACCTTTTAGGTTGGGCATGTGTTTTTCCTTCTTTTGTTCAGTTATCCTGTTAGTACTTTTCATCACTTAAATTTTTCTATTTAGAAGTTTATGCATGACTGTGGTTGGGCTATAGTTGTTTGTACTTTGGTTTTCTCTTTACTCTGCACTTATACATAGAGTGGGATGTGTGTGTGTGTATAGGTACTTAGGAGAAGGCCTCCCCAAAATCTTTATGCCTTCGGCGCTTGTCGCCAGCCCCTGGCCTATGGAGGTGGGCCTAGGGTAGTTGCGGCTCAAGACCAGCAGGGTCAGGTTGTGACAAAGTGGTATCAGAGGTGGTTCATTCCTTGGGGCGTTGTTCGGACGTCATTAAAAAGGAATTGGTTGGGATTTAGGTAAATAATGTCAACATGTCTTGAGAGCGGCTCTCAGGCCAGGGAGTCCAGTGATGGTATGGGCAACCGACGTATCCATTCACCAGGTCCCTAATAACCTGCTTATCGACTCGGCACGCCGAGACACTTGTTGTAGGGAACTTTGAAACATGCATCTGGTAGGATTGATTCCTTTACTGTCCTTTTTGAGTCAACACCCCTTTGTTATTAATCATATATATATATATATATATGATCATCTGATTGCGGTAATCCTTGATAATTTTTAGGATGCCCCCATGATAGCATCCATCCAGGTTACCCTCTCCAGTTCATGACGACGACCTGGCGAGCGATGAGGCATAAGTTTAGGGACCCTCACATTACCCCCTTCCGCGCAGTGCTTTAGAAGTATCCCCTCCACTTAGAGAGTGGTAGTTAGTACCAGCACCATAGGCTGAGGTTGAGCGCAAGATGAGTGCTCTCTGAGACTTTCAGCGTCAGTGACCGCAGAAGTTCCATGGAGACCTGGATCCCCAGGCAGCAGAAGACTAGATAGAGTCTGTGGACCACCTTTTTAGGATGGTACAAACACCAGCGGACCAGATGGTATCCCTAGCTGCCATCCTTTTCCTCAGGACGATCGGGCATTGGTGGGGGTTGGTTACGTAGACCCACGACAAGTCATCTCTCACATGGGATAGCTTCCAGCAGCTTTTATGGGAGGATTACTCCCCCTCTTGTTTATGCTCCATTAATATTTAGGAGATTCTAGAGTTGAAGCAGGGAGGGATGACCATGGTGCAGTAATCAGCCCTATTTAACGATCTGACACGATACTCGTAGGATATGGTCCGCTATAGTTACATCCGAGCACGAAAGGTTGAGTAGGGTCTTCGCAGGGAGATCCATGCTAGTGTAGTACCACTGTGAATACCAACTTATGATGGGGTTCTAGAGTGGTAGCTCATGATAGATATCTTCTTAGCTGAGGGATTCCAGCTGGCATGCCCTACCAGTGACCGCTTCAGAACATAGTGTTCGGTAGCAGGAAGGCGGCAGAGAGCAGAGCCTCAGTCGAGGTGACCCTTCAATGAGTAGACTCACAGGCAGGGTCGTACACTGTAGTGGCGTCGTAGAGAACCGGGGAGGTCAAGAGAGAGTCAGTGCTATTCCTGTGATGGATGGGGTCACCTAGAATGGGATTACCAGACTAGGTGTACCGAGCAGTTGTGGAAGGCAGTGGGCGCACCGTAGCGACAGAGGTAGTGTCGTGACCAGGTATCCCCCAGGCGAGGATAGGGTGGCCCTCAGGGAGGCGGCACAGGCAGAGCGACTGGACTTGGAGGTGGGGGAAGACGTTTAGAGGTCCTTCCACCGCCACCACCGGGCGGCCCACGCCAGCCTCAGGGAGCTGGCGGTAGGGGCCGCAGGCAGCTTCAGGCTATGGGTGTTCGTGACCCCCCGCACCCAAGATGGTTTGAGGTACACTTTGTGTTTACTCTACACTTTCTTTTGTACTAGTAGACATAGGTTCCGTCCACTCCTTTATATCGCTACTTTTGGTATGGTAGTTGGAGCTTCCATTAGAGGCGCTGGCACCTACACTTAGCCTTGAGGTTCCTACGGGAAGTTCCTCGTTGGTGACCTTTATCTTTAGACAGTACGAACTGTTGTTCTAAGGAGAGAGTTTCACTTGGGACCTACTCATCATCACGATGGAACCATATGATGTCATATTGGGCATGGATTGGCTTTCCATGGTTCACGCCCAGATTTACTGTCGGCACAGACTAGTCAGATGCGTCCATTCTGATGGGATGAGGTTCACCATCCTTGGTTAATGGGACCTCATGGCAGAGTATACCAGTACTCTAAGAAGGAGACCATGAAATATTTTTCACCAGTTGGTGAGCATTGCTCTCGGAGCAGCAGATGCTATAGGCACCTGGATCCCTACCGTTGTAGAGGACTACATGGATGCCTTTCCCAAGGATGTCCCGGGGCTAACTCTGAGGTGAGAGATGGAGTTCTGCATTGACTTGAAGCCAAGTACTACTCCGATATCATGTGAAGCATATTAGATGGCACCCACAAAGCACCGGGAGCTATGAATTCAGTTGGAGGAACTTCGTGATAAGGGATTCATCAGGCCCAGTGTGTCCCTCTGGGAAGCTCCAGTTTTGTTTGTGAAAAAGGCAGATGGAAGTCTACGTATTTGTGTGGATTATCGTCACCTGAATCAGGCCATGATAAAGAACAAGTACCCTTTTCCAAGGATCGATGACCACTTCAACCAGTTGAGAGGTGTGAAGTGGTTCTCCAAGATTAACCTTCGATCCGGCTACCACCAGTTGTGGGTTCATGAGGTTGACATACCAAAGTTGGATTTCCATTGTCATTATGGTCATTATGAGTTTCTAGTGATTCCCTTTGGTGTGATGAATTCCCTCTCCGTTTTCATGGCTTTGATGAGCGAGATCTTACAGCCATACACGGACCAGTTTGTGGTTGTCTTTATTAACGACATACTCATCTACTCTGCGACGGAGGAGGATCACACATAGAATTTGAGGATGGTCCTAGACTTACTCCGGGACCACCAGCTGTATAGGAATCTCTCGAAGTGTCAGTTTTGGATTCCTGAGGTTCACTTTCTGGGGCATGTCATTATGGATCTGGGATTGGCCATAGATCCTGCAAAGAAGAAGGTAGTGCTTGCTTGGGAGCCTCCTAAGAATGCGTCAGAGGTGAGGAGCTTCCTTGGTTTGGTAGGGTACTACAGGAGGTTTGTGGATGATTTCTCCAGGATTGCTGGCCCTTTGACCGCACTGACGTGGAAGGGACGACCGTTCATGAGGAATAATCAGTGCTAGAAGGCATTCGAGGAGTTGAGACAGAGGCTGACTAGTGCTCCAGTGTTGAGGATGCCAGAGGAGGGCATTGAGTTCATGGTATACTGTGATTCTTTAGGAGCTGGGCTCAGGTTTGTGTTGATGCAGACGTGGGCAGTGATTGCATATGGGTCATGATAGTTGAGGCCCCGTGAGCAGAATTATGTGACTCACAATTTGGAGCTTGTAGTGGTGGTCTTCGCCTTGTGGTTATGGAGACACTACCATTTGGGTGAGCGTTTTTTGGTCTACTCATACCACCAGAGCCTCAAGTACATCTTCACTCAGAGGGATCTAAATCTGAGGCAGAGGCACTTGCTGGAGTTTTTGCAAGACTATGATTTTAAGATAGTCTACACTCTGAGAAAGGTCAATGTTGTAGCAAATTCCCTTTGAAGGAAGTCCCAACTCATTTAGTGTGGGAACCTTCAGAGAAGTTGGCTTCCTTAGAGCCGACCTTGGTGGAGTAGGAGGGTATGGATTTTCTACAATCAATGTTGTTGACTCCTTCGCTCCTTGAGTGTGTGAGAGAGTCGCAGCTGGGGGATGTCGACAGTGAGGTGCTGCGTGATGAAATATCCATAGGCGACACACCCGATGGGTATTCTGAAGGAGGGAATCACGAGATCCTTTTCCAGGGGCGAGCTGTAGTACCAGTGGAGATGTGGGAGAAGCTTATGCAGGAATTCCACACTTCTCTCTTGACTATACATCCCAGTGTAGGGAAAATGTACAGAGACCTTCAGTGGCAATTTTGGTGGTCTGGCATGAAGCGGAGCGTAGATGAGTTCGTTTCTTGGTGTCTTACCTGTCAGCATGAGAAGGAAGAGCATCAGGTTCCTACAGGGTTCTTGCAGCCCCTTGATATCCTGGAGTGGAAGTGGGATGGCATATCTATGGACTTCTTCATAGGGCTTCCACACACAGCGAAGGGACATGACTCCATTTGGGTGATAGTGGACCGACTCACGAAGTTGGAGCACTTACTTGCCATCATAGAGTAGAGTTTGGTGGAGAGTCTAGGGAAGCTGTACATTCGGGAGATCGTCCGCCTTCATGGAGTACCCTCGACGATTGTCTCTGACCGTGACATGCGGTTTACATTGGGACTTTGGTGAGGACTGCAGGAGGCATTCGGGACATGGCTATAGATGAGTACAACTTTTAACCCCTAGACGGACGGGCAGACCAAGCGCACTATCTTGGTTTTGGAGGATATGCTCAAGGCGTGCGTGTTAGACTTTGTCCTAAGTTGGGAGATCACCTGCCCTTGGTGGAGTTCGCATATAACAACAGTTACCACTCTAATATTTGGCATTACACCTTTTGATGCCCTTTACAGGAGACCCTGCAGGTCACCGTTGTGCTAGATGGAGGTTGGGGAGACCTCCATCATGGGCCCGAAGTTGGTGTGGGCGACGACCGAGAAGGTGAAGGTCATTCATGAGTGGATCAGGATAGCTCAGAGTAGACAGAAGTCCTACGTAGATCGTCATCACAGACCTTTAGAGTTCGAGCAGGGTGACTATGTCTTTCTGAGGGCCTCACCGCGGCATGGAACATGGAGGTTCGTCTAGGGAGGAAAGCTATCTCTGAGGTTCATTGGGCCATTTGAGATCGTGTGCAGGGTTGGTGAGGTTGCCTACCGTCTTTCTCTACCCCCACAGCTGGAGAGGGTGTGTGATTTCTTCCACGTGTCATAGTTGAGGAAATACGTGCACGACCCCACGCACGTCATTGACTGGGAAGAGCTTGTAGAGACCCGATGCTTGACGTACATGGACATTACATTACATTTTCGGAATACTTAGTACATTACAAAAACACACACACAAGGACCGTAATAGTTTAATCTCTTTGGAAACTCGGAACGTAATCTTCTAATCGTGGTGAAAGACCTTAAATATCTCCCATAAAGATCTTCCCTTTTTTTTATACCTAAAACCATTATTTATATCCTGGGGAAAAGAAAACATAAAAGGGTGAGCTCAAATGCTCAGTAAAGGTAAACAAAAGAAAAAAATCAATCACATCATATTCATAAGAACATAACTTTTGGAAATCTTAACCTGCAAAAGATATCATAATTTCATAACCTGGGATAACTCATGGCAGTGAAATGTATTCACAATAATCATAACTTAAAACATTAAACTTTGTGGCATACACACATAATCATAGAGAATCATTTCTTGTTAGTCAAGACTCATTTCCAAGACTATCTTAGTGGACAAAGTCCATTTCTGAATCGAGTGACCCTCGTTTCAGTCCTATTTCACTGAACCGTTATAACCTACCATTCCAGCCATGTCTATCTCATGAGATATAAAATCTTTACCCAATGCATTGGAGGGAGATATAGGTCCCACCCATCTCATAATGATACCATTCTTATGTGTGCCACAAAATCATAAACCATACATCATAGCATAACCCATGTAAAAAAATGGGATTCTTAAACAACAAGACATCAAAAAACAATTCATATAAGATAAAGGAATTCATAAAAATAATTCCATCACAACATAATCAAATCAATGTAATAATAGGGATAAAAACAGAGCCCTTTATTATCTTAGATGGAAAATAATTTTGATAAAACACTTGAACTCCATTCTTGAGGAAAATATCGTTTCTTCTTCAAAAACATTTTTCCTTTCTTATCATGTCATACAACTTTAAACTAAAAGAAGTTGATTAAAAATAAACTTGAAAACTTGTAAAGGAAGATTCTTGGAAATAATGTTTTAAAAATCCATTCATGCCGTATAAGTTAAAAAAACATTCTTCTCATACTTTTGTCGGAGAAGTCAAAAAGTACCTCGTACGAAAAACAGCAAAAGATTCCTTTCATATCTTTTACTAAAAACTCACCGAAGGGTAAAATTGGATTTAAACAATTTTAGGTGGATGGAAATAATATTACATATTGAGGAAACATGGATTTGGATGATAAAATACACCCCAGTAAATGTCAAAGTATAAACAATCTCTGATAAAAATGAGATTGTGATATTTCCCTTACCTTAGGTCTGATTTGCTTCGTAAGTGTCCGAACCTCATGTATAATGATTTAAATAATGTCATTGACTTATTACAGAATCATATTCACTGTTATTATATCATATATGGTTCACTTATGATTTTATATTACTAGTTCTTTTGTAAATTCATGTTAAAGTAGCGTTTTGTGTAAAATCATCTCATTTGTCGTTCGTGTTTTAACTTGTAATTATTCATATGATTACTTATATCATTATTACTTAATTATAGAATATAAAACATGATTTATATATAATACATATTCAGAATATACATATATATAATGGATCGATAAATGGAAATAAATACACATTCATGGATACGGTAGGCCGTACGTACGCATGAACGCTGTTTTCGTTTCCTTATTGAATTGAGTGGAATTAAGTAGATGACATACATATATATACACATAAATCCAGTAACTTTATAATGTCATATATTTCATTATTATTTCTTATATATACTTTATAATCATTCTTAAATGGTTAACATGGTGAATGAATCTCATCGCGTCGTGGAAACGGTAGTCCGTACGTACGCACGAGCGATGATATCATTTCCATAATTATTGAATTGAATTGGAGTGGATGATACAATATATCAGAATCATTATGATGTTATAATAACTATGTATAGTTATTCTTTACACCATAATACCCATCCATGTAAGGTGTTGGTGGAAAAACAGATTACACTACGGCGTGGAGACGGTATTCTGTACGTACGCACGCGTGTTGATTTCGTTTTCCGTAGGATGGATAGATGGTGAATTAGGATTGTTTCATACTTATAATAACATATCAGTATATGAGTGATACTGATGTTATTACTTCATAATGAAACGAACTAAGAAGAAGATGTGGAAGAAGAAATAAAGGTGAAAGAATTGGTAACGGTAATTACCTCTTCTTTGAAGCGCCACTTTGAGACCTCCTCTTAGGGCACTAAACTTGGTCTTTGAGGAAGACTAGAACCTCTAGGATTATTCTAGGGAAGTGGAGAAGGGAATTTGGCAGGGGTTGGACGAGCTTGAGTGCTCAAATTGGTGCGAGGAGGAGGGGGAGGTGGTGCCCTTTTATAAGGGAGGAGAGGGGTACCTTTGGAATAACTAAAACTATTATTTTATTATAAAGTCAAATTCGATTTTAAATAGCTCCAAATTGATTTATTTTGAATATAAAGTGGGGATGGGTCGAAATCCTTTCATCCAATAGAATTTAGACAAGTTTAGGTTCCTATTTTAACCTTATCATTTATATTTAACTTTAAGTTAGATAATTTTACTTTTACCATGTCTTCTTGTTTTCTTACACTATAAGGTTAATAAACTTACTATATCAAGACAAACGAACCCCAAGTTGTTTATTATAAATATATATAACCTTATCTAAGTCATTTGGCCGAACCTTAGATTTTTAGGAATAAAATAACAATTAATAATATAATATTTGTTTTAAAAACTATTTTATGTCAATTTTGACACTATTTAGTAATTGATTTTTGTGAAAATCATAACAGAATGACTAGTTCGAACAAAGTTAATTAAATATATACTAACATGTCATAGTAACCTATAAAATTATTGGAATTAATTAAAAGTCTCAAATTATATTTATTTGAGTATTTATAATATCAATTATTCTAATTTTTCACTATTATGGTAATTACTGCATCATCATTGTGTCATAACTAAATTAAATTATTTAATGTCTAAAAATTATAAATAAAATATCATTATGTAGGAAATATTATTATCTTTATAATGAATATTTACAATCGAATTTATCTCATGTATAACCCTATATTATAAATGCTTTAGTAAATAAACTTTGATTTTAACTCTTTTAACTCTTATTTGAATTAAATAATAATAAATGTCCTAATCTAATCCAAGTGGGCCTAAATGGTCATATTTTATTCCTAAGGTTGTTTTTGGTCGAATTACATTTGTCCAATAGAATTAGGACATGTGTTAGGGTAATAATAATATCATTTTTACCTTAATTACCCTATTTACTTTTAACCGTGGTAAAAAAAAGTAAAAAGTTACTATTCACCAAAAATTATTTTCATCTCATTGAACCACATTTTAGTCCTTGTTATTAACCGTGTCTCTAGGAATTTCGAAATTCCACTCACAGAATAGGTAAAATTAAGTTTTATGAAAAATTCAGTTTTTTTAACTACCACTTAGTGGTTTCACTATTCCTAAAAAATTTAAAGTTTTCAGAAAAATACCAAAAATTAGGCCTAAGATATATTTGATATTATGAACTCAAAAATGATTTCTATTTTACCAAATTCAAAACATATCAGTTGCATTAATTAATTTAAAAATTAATTCCCGTCGTCTAAACAAAAGGCGTGTTTTTAAGAGATAATAACTATCAAAAGATTGACACTTGTTTATAACTGGTTTAAATGTGAAATTACATCCAATGACCAACATTGTATTGAATTGTAAATATATATTCTAAATATACTTTAAAAACACTCAAATTAATAATTTATCACTATTAATGATTTCGATTGAAAAAGTTGTTTTTAATTAAAATTTAGTAATTTTCACTATTTATCAAAATATGAAAGTTATCCGAAAATCACCAAAATTTCACCCTAAGCTAATTTCGATATTCCGAATCCAAAAAATGAAGTCCATTATGAAAAATAGAAATTATAGAATTTCAAAAAGTGTTTATTACTATTCATAATGTCTAGTTTTAATAATATTTTAATAGCATATCGTTGTTTAGCAAAACATGGTGTTACGTGCAACACACGCTATCGTGGAAGGTTGCGATTGCATGTAATTCAAGCCAGGTCAGTGATGTGTGTTGTGAATGCTCCTTTTGGTGTAGTGTATGACACAAGACATTAATGAAATTAAAAATAATATTTTTCATAAAATCTCGGGGTGTTACATTCTACCCCCCTTAAAATGAATTTCTCCCTCGAAATTCGTCGGGGTTATAAATGGTTTACTATTCGAAAGTTTCTTTAATCGAAACCCACATCGTAAAAAGGAATACCAAAACCAATCTTTAAAAACGAAAGTATGAAACGTAATGGTTACCAAAATAAACTAATCACTGGGTTTCCACATAGGTGAAAATATAGATATGGAAGAAAAATCTAACCATGATGTTCTGATGGAGAGTGGTAGAGAACATGGCTATGGATAAGCCAACAATCACAAATCCATATATTTGTGATGATCTAAGGTACCATCTGATTAATCAGATATAAGAGCACTAGGACAACATTTTTGGTTTTCAAGATCGTTTCCCTAAGGTTGAAGAATTTTAATTAGAATAAATACTTACTTTATTTTGGTACAATCTCACTGTTGTTCGTGCCTTGAACAATTTCCACTTCATCTCTTAAATAAATGAAGTTGAATTTGTTATTCGTGAAGTGTTAGAAGATCTTGTGATAGAATGACGGGTCATTCCATCCGTCTCAAACAAAAGGTTAGCAAAAAGTTATTAAATATACATAGGTCATTCTATAGTGAGATTAATCATATATGGTTCCTAAAATGGACTTATACTTCATATATCATACTACATAATATAATAAAACTAGTTTATACTAAACAGGGACTTCCTGTAGGCCAGTGGTAGGCGATAAAGGCCAGTCGCACTTCGGTTGTGGGTTCGATTCCCACAGCCTTGTCCGACGCGATGGGCTGTCGCCCATCCTGCATGTTGTCCTTTTTCTAGAGCTATACTACTATAACATCCCATCAATAATATCGAAAAAAATTTTATCCTTAAATAATATTAACTTATGTCCAACATAATCCATTCCAATTTTAGGCTTATCAATAATACTGCAGTCCATTCTCATAATATAGTGAATACGATTACCATAGATTTAATACCATCATTGATCCCCATATATCATAAGATATGTCTTGTTGGTCACATTCCAAACATTCAAAGGCATTAATCAAGTATTCTCTTAAATACCCATTGTACCTTAGTGAAAACATGAATGTAGTTAAAAGTTAACACCTTCCACATACCAAAATCCTCAAAATTCTATATACTCTAACCATGATATCACTTAGTCCTTATATCAATCATGAGATCATGAATACTGTCAAACATTTCATTTTCTCCTTATCCCTTCAATATGCGCATATCATCTGCTTTCCAAAAATATCTGAATAACCTTTCATGGTTACTGGTACCATTAATCATAAACTTTCAAAACTCAAGGAAAGACAACAGTGTAACAATCCTTATATGTATCTTTATTCCATAGTACCATGAGATTACTTATACAACATTACACATGATAAACATGTCATCATTCCACTACATTCTTAAACCATTGACCGAGCTTCAACAATTCTTTCATCTCACATATAATTTCTAGTCTCTTCATCATCATCAACATAAATACTACCCATAAGACCATACTGATTCCCTTCATGGGACTTTCCCTTAGAGCATTGGTTTGCATAATGCCCGTACATTCCACATTTAAAACATTTAACCATTGTTGATGTCGTAGCAATACCATTATCCTCATCCCTGGTGTTAACTGAACCTTTTCCTTTTCACTTACTGGCTTTGTGTCCTTCTTTTCCACACCCAAAGCATCTTCCAGTTCCTTTGAAACATTCTCCTTGATGCCTCTTCCCACATGATTTACATAGGGGAAATTGAACTTTCTTTCCTCTAAGATCATCATGAAACTCCATCTTTCTCTTAGTAGCCGAGTCAGGAAACTTACCAAATTTTACTTTATTGATCATATTATGAGATTGCTGATTCGGCATAATAATGATTTTTGGGTTTCAAAATCCCATTTCATTTGGTGGCTCATGAGTAATATCATTCCATTGTCCATCATATCCTCCATTATCGTGAATTATCTTGTTTCCAGCCATTTTCTAAAACCCAAAAAGAATAGTGTGAGAGGCAAAAATCATGCTAGAGAAAACAACATAATAAAGGGGGAGTACCCTTAATATCTAACATCTTAGGTTAAATTCTAATATCTTTAGCGCAATTCTAGGACTATAACCTATACGTATACTTAACCTTAGAGACATCCCTAGACATACCTTGGAAATATCTCTCGGAATCTCACTAAAGTTCTCGCATCCTAGTTTCCAAAGGTTGACTAAACCTTTCCTCTGATACCAACTGTAGAGACCCGATGCTTGACGTACATGGACATTACATTAAATTTGCGGAATACTTAGTACATTACAAAAACACACACACAAGGACCGTAATAGTTTAGTGTCTTTGGAAACTCAGAACGTAATCTTCTAATCGTGGTGAAAGATCTTCAATATCTCCCATAAAGATCTTCCCTTTTTTTTATACCTAAAACCTTTCTTTATATCCTGGGGAAAAGAAAACATAAAAGGGTGAGCTCAAATTCTCAGTAAGGGTAAAAAAAATAAAAAAATCAATCACATCATATTCATAAGAACATAACTTTTGGAAATCTTAACCTGCAAAAGAGATCATAATTTCATAACCTGGGATAACTCATGGCAGTGAAATGTATTCACAATAATCATAACGTAAAACATTAAACTTTGTGGTATACACACATAATCATAGAGAATCATTTCTTGGTAGTCAAGACTCATTGCCAAGACTATCTTAGTGGACAAAGTCCATTTCTGAATCGAGTGACCCTCGTTTCAGTCCTGTTTCACTGAACCGGTATAACCTACCATTCCAGCCATGTCTATCTCATGAGATATAAAATCTTTACCCAATGCATTGGAGGGAGATATAGTTCCCACCCATCTCATAATGATACCATTCTTATGTGTGCCACAAAATCATAAACCATACATCATAACATAACCCATGTAAAAAAAATGGGATTCTTAAACAACATGACATCATAAAACAATTCATATAAGATAAAGGAATTCATAAAAATAATTCCATCACAACATAATCAAATCAATGTAATAATAGGGATAGAAACAGAACCCTTTATTATCTTAGATGGAAAATAATTTTGATAAAATACTTGAACTCCATTCTTGATGAAAATATCCTTTCTTCTTCAAAAACATTTTTCCTTTCTTATCATGTCATACAACTTTAAACTAAAAGAAGTTGATTAAAACTAAACTTGAAAACATGTAAAGGAAGCTTCTTGGAATTAATGTTTTAAAAATCCATTCATGCCGTATAAGTTAAAAAAACATTCTTCTCGTACTTTTGTCAGAAAAGTCAAAAAGTACCTCGTACGAAAAACAGCTAAAGATTCCTTTCATATCTTTTACTAAAAACACACCGAAGGGTAAAATTAGATTTAAAAAATTGTATGTGGATGAAAATAATATTACATATTGAGCAAACATGGATTTGGATGATAAAATACACCCCAGTAAATTTCAAATTATAAACAATCTCGGATAAAAATGAGATTGTGATATTTCCCTTACCTTAGGTCCGATTTGCTTCGTAAGTGTCTGAACCTCCTGTATAATGATTTGAATAATTTCATTGAATTATTACAGAATCATATTCATTGTTATTATATCATATATGGTTCACTTATGATTTTATATTACCCGTTCTTTTGTAAATTCATGTTAAAGTAGCGTTTGTGTAAAATCGTCTCATTTGTCGTTCGTGTTTTAACTTGTAATTATTCATATGATTACTTATATCATTATTTATTAATTATAGAATATAAAACATGATTTATATATAATATATATTCAGAATATACATATACATAATGGATCGATAAATGGAAAGAAATACACCATTCATGGAGACGGTAGGCCGTACGTACGCATGAACGCTGTTTTTGTTTCCTTATTGAATTGAGTGGAATTAAGTTGATGACATAAATATATATACACATAAATCCAGTAAATTTATAATGTCATATATTTCATTATTATTGCTTATATATACTTTATAATCATTCTTAAATGGTTAACATGGTGAATGAATCTTATCGCGTCGTGGAGACGGTAGTCCGTACGTACGCACGAGTGATGATATCATTTCCATAATTATTGAATTGAATTGGAGTGGATGATACAGTATATCATAATCATTATGCTGTTATAATAACTATTTATAGTTATTCTTTACACCATAATACCCATCCATGTAAGGTGTTGGTGGAAAAACAGATTACACCACGACGTGGAGACGATATTCCGTACGTACGCACGCGTGGTGATTTCGTTTTCCGTAGGATGGCTAGATGGTGAATTAGGATTGTTTCATACTTATAATAACATATCAGTATATTAGTGATTCTGATGTTATTACTTCATAATGAAACAACCTAAGAAGAAGATGTGGAAGAAGAAATAAAGGTGAAAGAATTGGTAACGGTAATTAACTCTTCTTTGAAGCGCCTCTTTGAGACCTCCTCTTAGGGCACTAAAATTGGTCTTTGAGGAATACCAGAACCTCTAGGATTATTCTAGGGAAGTGGAGAAGGGATTTTGGAAGGTTTTGGCCGAGCTTGAGTGCTCAAATTGGTTTGAGGAGGAGGGCGAGGAGGTGCCCTTTTATAAGGGAGGAGAGGGGACCTTTTGAATAACTGAAACTATTATTTTATTATAAAGTAAAATTCGGTTTTAAATAGCTCCAAATTGATTTATTTCCAAGATAAAGTGGGGGATGGGTCTAAATCCTCTCATCCAATAGAATTTAGACAAGTTTAGGTTCCTATTTTAACCTTATCATTTATATTTAACTTTAAGTTAGATAATTTTACTTTTACCGTGTCTTCTTGTTTTCTTACACTATAAGGTTAATAAACTTACTATATCAAGCCAAACGAACCCCAAGCTGTTTATTATTAATATATATAACCTTATCTAAGTCATTTGGACGATCCTTAGATTTTTAGGAATAAAATAACAATTAATAATAGAATATTTGTTTTAAAAACTATTTTATGTCAATTTTGACACTATTTAGTAATTGATTTTTGTGAAAATCATAACAGAATTATTAGTTCTAAAAAAGTTAATTAAATCTATAATAACATGTCATAGTAACCTATATAATTAGTGGAATTCATAAAAAGTCTCAAATTATATTTATTTGGGTATTTATAATATCAATTATTCTAATTTTTCACTATTATGGTAATTATTGCATCATCATTGTGTCATAAATAAATTAAATTATCTAATGTCTAAAAATTATAAATAAAATATAATTATGTTGGAAATCGTATTATCTTTCTAATGAATATTTAAAATCGAATTTATCTCATGTATAACCCTATATTATAAATGTTTTAGTAAATAAACATTGATTTTAACTCTTTTAACTCTTCTTTGAATTAAATAATAATAAATGTCCTAATCTAATCCAAGTGGGCCTAAATGGTCATATTTTATTCCTAAGGTTGTTTTTGGTCGAATTACACTTGTACAATATAATTAGGACATGTGTTAGGGTAATAATAATATCATTTTTACCCTTAATTACCCTATTTTCTTTTAACCGTGGTAAAAAAAAGTAAAAAGTTACACTTCACTAAAAATTATTTTCATCTCATTGAACCAAATTTTAGTCCTTGATATTAACCGTGTCTCTCGGATTTTAGAAATTCCACTCACAGAAGCGGTAAAATTAAGTTTTATGAAATATTCAGTTTTTTTAACAACCACTTAGTGGTTTCACTATTCATCAAAAATTGAAAGTTCTCAGAAAAATACCAAAAATTAGGCCTAAGATATATTTGATATTATGAACTCAAAAATTATTTCTATTTTACCAAATTCAAAACATATCAGTTGCATTAATTATTTTAAAAATTAATTCCTGTCTTCTAAACAAAATGCGTGTTTTTAAGAGATAATAACTATCAAAAGATTGACACTTGTTTATAACTAGTTTAAATGTGAAATTACATCCAATGGCCAACATTGTATTGAATTGTAAAAATATATTCTAAATATAATTTAAAACCACTCAAATTAATAATTTATCACTATTAATTATTTTTATTGAAAAAGTTGTTTTTAATTAAAATTTAGTAATTTTCACTATTCATCAAAATATGAAAGTTATCCGAAAATCACCAAAAGTTCACCCTAAGCTAATTTCGATATTCCGAATCCAAAAAATGAAGTCCATTATGAAAAATAGAAATTAAAAAATTTCAAAAAGTGGTTATTACTATTCATAATATCTAGTTTTAATAATATTTTAATAGCATATCGTTGTTTAGCGAAACTCGGTGTTGCGTACAACACACGCTATCGTGGAAGGTCGCAATTGCGTGTAATTCAAGCCAGGTCAGAGATGTGTGTTGTGAAAGCTCATTTTGGTGTAGCGTATAACACAAGACATTAATGAAATTAAAAAGAATATTTTTCATAAAATCTCGGGGTGTTACAGAGCTGGACATCAAGGATGAAGCCACCTTTGTGGAGCACCTAGTGGCTATTGAAGACCGGAAAAATCGGACACAGCATGGACGGACCATTCCTTTGGTTCCTGTGTTGTGGCAGCACTAGAGGGTGTATGAGAGCACTTGGGAACGGGAGAGCTAGATGCGGGCTCAGTTTCTCGAGTTGTTTTTGTAGTTTTTCTTGAGGATGAAAAACATGAAGGAGGGAATGATGTAAGAACCTGGGTTTTTAACCTATAAGACTTTGAGATTTTTCTTGACGTTATTCCAGAGCAGGGCGTTTAGACGGTGTGTGAATCCGAGCGTTGGTGTGGCCAGAATTAAATTTTAGGTGCGTTCACATAGGATACGTCAAATAAAAATAATAACTCCTAAATGATTGCACGGATGGGAAAACTGTGGGCACCACTAATTTCAGAGTGTGCTGTTTACCCTAGGAGGGGTGTTACTTTCACGGGTGTGGCCCTTCTAGGAAAAACACCACCAGGGGCGTTTTCGTAATTTAGCAGCCTTAGGCATGATCTTTACAACTTCTGAATAGAGGCTCGGATTAAAATTCCAAGACTGCCGTTGTGCTCAGAACGCGGATTTTACCCTAGAGGTGGCTTAACCCCGACCCCATTGAAATTTCAGGTACGGGGCCTACCGGTAGGTGTTAAAAAAAATTAATTAATTAAAAATTAATTAATTCATTAATTAAACACCTCCACCCCTCCCCCTTCTTCCCCTTCATTTCTCCTTTGAGGAAGATCTCTCAACTAAGGAGAAACCTCCGTCAAGATCTTCCTCCTCTCCGGTAAGGTGGTGACGGCTCCGTCGAACCGTTCATGAAGTTACGGGCTACGCCCAGCGAGGCAGGAGTTTCCATTTTCGTTTTTTATGCATCTTAGTTGAATTAAATTCATTGTGTTGAAATTCTGTCCAACTATCGAGCAAAGACCATAGATTCATAGGGTTCGATCTGAGCTTTATGAAGCTCTTTTTGGATCGAATTTTCATGTCCCAGGGTGTCTGGGGTGCCCCCAGGAAGTTTTCCGGCCCATTTCCCCATTTTTCGGTGGTTCCGGGGGTTTTTGGCGGGCTTCAGGCGGTCCGGGAGGGCAGCCGATGCGGTGGGATCTCAGATGGTGGTGGGGTGGTTCCTAGGTGGCGACGACAGGGTTCTCAGGTGGTGGAGGTGGTGGTCCCAGGCGGCGGCGGTGGGCGGAGGGCACTGGCACAAGTTGCGACCCTGGGTCGCGACATGTGACCCCAAGCGGGAGACCGAGACCCGCCTTCGACGAGTCTCCGTGCGGGAAAACGACCAGCCACAAGGGCCGGTTGAAGTGGTTGGACCGTTGGTCAGCGGCTGGGCCACGTGGATGGGCTGAGGGCCGGCACTGCGGAACGGGTTGGTCGGCGCGGGCTGGCCCAGGCCGGGTAGACCGGGTGGACCGGGCCGGTCCAGCCCTAAGGGGTTAGCCCCTATCTTCGGACACCTGTAACTTTCACTACGTGTGTACGTTTTGCATGAAGTCGATTGAAACTCAATACATGGTGCCAGGCGGAGATTTTGAGATGGTCTCTGGGATTTTTAATTCTCTATACGAGGGCTCGATGGCGCGACGTGCCCGTTAAGTATTGATTAGCGCCTTGCCGAGATCCTTCTTTCAGATGGCGCGAACACATCCGAAGTCTGTTTTAGGCACCATCTGTGGTGTTGTAACCCTATCATCAAGACGATGTAAACCATGGTGGTTTCAGGCATTGAATCTAGAGTTGAGGCGGGGGCCCATGGGCTGTCTTTTAAGCTATGAGCAGCGTTTTGCGACTTTTTCATCAGACGTCCGTTCGTCGTGAATGAGTAGTCGTTTTGGTGTGTTTTTATGAGAGAATCGCGATGGATCAGTTCTCCCAAACTCTCTTGGGATCAAGGTGTGGGCCTTACAATATGTTGTATGGGAATAAAGTGGTGTTGAATAACTTTTTCATCAGGAGTCTATTTCCAGCGAGTAAGTAGTCTATCTCACCTGTCTTTTTGCGAGGATTACAACGGTGTAATCTGTTTGGGCATGTGGAGCCTCTTTTGAAATATCATTAAATGTGGAAACATGAAAGGGAGTTGGTCGGTGGTTCCTTGGACGCACTCCGACCCAATGCACGATCGCGATGTTGGCGACACCCAGAGATGGTTCAGATAGTGTAGAGTTATCAGACCAATCCAAGGTTCACCCTCCAGTAGGGCTGGGCAATGGGTAACCCACTGGCGTATCAGGGTTTACCCTCCAACGAGGCTGGGCAGTGGGTTACCTGTTGAACTTAGGGTTTACCCTCTAGGGGGGCTGGGCAGTGGGTTACCCATTGACTTTAGGGTTTACCCTCCAGTGGGGCTGGGCAGTGAATTACCCAATAACCTTTTGGGGTTTACCCTCCAGTTGGGCTGGGCAGTGGGTCACCTGACGACCTTTTGGGGTTTACCCACCTGTTGAGCTCGGTAGTGGGTCACCCGATGACCTTTTGGGGTTTACCCTCTAGTTGGGCTAGGTAGTGGGTTACCAGACGACTTCTTTCAGACTCAGCCCTTCCGATGAGGCTAGTTAGTGGATTTTCTCTATGATTACCGGAGTGGGAATTTTGGGGGTACAGTTTTGCGATGAGGCAGCTTTGATGTTCGGGAGTGTTGGGAATTAGTGATGGTTATCCTTAGAACTATTTGTGACTTTTTCTGGGCTGAGATTGGAGATCGAGATCCCCTTATAAAATCGTTCGGGTTTCTTATTGAGCACATATATATATATAACCTACTTTTGTTCCCACTCCTTGGGGTTCAGTTACTCTCCTTCTAGGAGGGGAGAAGACATGAGGGTTATGCCACGTTCTTTCTGTGTCTATCTCATCTTTTTTGGGATGAGTCTACTTCCTTTATTTTGTTGGGTCGAGATGCACTCTCTCTACAGTACTCTTTCACTATTCTCTGTTTTTTCTACTGCTCACCATTTTTGTTACCTCCTCTGTTGCTCCCTCAGGATTTCGGGGCATCCTACTGAGTATCTTTATACTCACCCCTACTTGGGCTTTTCCCACTCTTGGTGTGCCATTGCAGACGATGGACAGGTCGATCAATACTATAGAAGAGCGTAGATGACATAGAATCTTGGGCTGCGTTCAGTGGTCGTAGTAGGACTTTCAAGTGTGAGACTCACCAGATATCTACTTTTGTTTACCTGTTGCCGGGTTGTGGAACCTTTTGGGTTGGGAGCATGTTTTTCCTTCTTCTGTTCAGTTATATTGTCAGTACTTTTCATCACTTTACTTGTGTTATTTAGAAGTTTATGCATGACTGTGGTTGGGCTATAGTTATTTTTTACTTTGGTTTTCTCTTTACTCTACACTTCTTAATCGAGTTGGATGTGTGTGTGGGTACAGGTACTTAGGCGAAGGCCTCCATGAGATCGTTACACCTTCAGCGCTTGTGGCCAGCCCCTAGCCTATGGAGGTGGGCATGGGGTAGTTTCGGCTCGAAACCAGCAGGGTTGGGTCGTGACATGAACAATTGATAATGCTCCTCAAGTGGGACGACCCTAGTCAGCCACTGTAGTGCATTAGAAAAACATATAAATTTATTTTTACACTCCCTACGATAGGCGTGCATCAAATAGATGGAAACCAACTTGATAATATAGTAAAAATTATACCAATTTCTTCTTATGTTTTCTTGGGTCTAATAAGTTACACTTCCCGAAGCATGGAAAATGAATTTCGTAACTTATCTATGATGACTGATCTAAACTAATCAACATCAAACACTAGGGAAGATGGAACATCATCTATAGATGAATCTATGGAAGTATTCTCAAGACTTTTAAGGATACCAGACAAGGAATCTTTAAACTTAGATTTCATTTCCTCAATCAAATATTTGAGAGTCTCTAGTTCACCACTTATCCACTTATTTTCAATTTCCACCACATAAATGTGATGAATCATCTTAGGTTGGATATACTGAATGGCCAGATCAAATAAATACCAAACACCATTTTCACTGAGATTTTTCAAAAGAGAGTATTGATTCCTTACACACTTATGAAACATAGACATCATATTTTCACCAAAAACATTCATGTCAACCTGAGTAACTACATCCATTGGAATAACTGGTGGAGCCAGAGATGGTTCAGGTATAAGAGGTCTCACAGAATAGAATGTTTCAATAAGACCTTTATGTTCAACCTGGGTTATCAAGGATCCATTGGGATCACCTTCAACACAACCATTACGTTTATCACTCTTTGTAGAGATTCATATAACATTAGTGAATCTTCCACCCTCCTCTTCCATAGGGCCCACCCAATAGAATGAAACAAAAGTTTAGATATATGAAATGACAATAGGTACTAAAACATCTATATTTCCATGAAATTATTAACTTTGAGCATCCACAGTGTGTTTAACACTCATAGGCTCAGTTTCCAACTGTGTACCAAAAATAGGTGCAACTTGCATCTCAACATCCCTTGGGGTATCAATAGAAGTGGACTCACCTTCCAAATTTTCAACCAAAAGAGACTTATGAACATTTAAACAGCTAACTATTCATTTCAAAATTCTTCCTCAATAAGTTCTTTTTTTTTGTTCATCAACATGCTATTCCACAATAGCTATAAATCTCATCTACTCATCCATAACAGAATCTAAAACATCTCTACTTGCGAAAACCGAACTAGCCTCAACATCATCAACAAATGGAGTTTGATGAAAAATTTCTACTAATGGGGAATGATCTCTCTCAAAAGATGCATTCTTAAGCTCTAGGGGAATGTATAAATCCTTCTTCTTGATTCTACCACTATTACCATTACGTTTAGAATCTTCTCCATCATCACTTCCATCATATGTAGCATCCTTTTCAATACAATTATTACTTTTTTCATTATCATATTATTCTTCATTTTATTCTTCATTATCCTCATCATCATATTTAGTGGGTTTAAGATTTTTATATTGATCCTCTCTAGATACATAAGTTTATTATTCATCACTATTAACTAAATTATTTCTTTTTGAAAATCTCCTAGGTGGACTAGGAGCTCTAATGGTAACAGGGGAGGATTTTGGAGAAAGTTCAGGGTCACTCCCTACATTGATAGATTATTCATTTCCACTTCATCACCAACAAATTATTCCTAATTTGAGTATTACAAAACATAATTAGGATTCATTCCAATATCAACTTCATCCTTAGGTCATGTTGGATGATCAACTATATTATATTCAACATACAACTTCTCACTATCACCAACCCATTGTTTCTTATATGGGTTCCAGTTTATTTCCATTCTAGAACATGTGGAAATAATTATGTATAAATCACCATAGTATAAAATAAACTCTTAATCACCCCTTACTAGGTCCCTAGCATCTAACATGGAAGAAATCATCTTTGGGTAGATCAAAAAATTTCATCTAGATGATGGTTTGACCATCTTGCACATATGTTGCATTAGATATCTATAGAGATTAATCTCATGAAATTATCTCATAAGAGATATGAGATAAACATATTGATACCATAGGGTTAAAAAATCTCATTTTATTAGAAATAAAATACGCTGAAAAAATATATATAGAAACCTATCATCTCTATCCTACTCTAAGGAAACATGCATAATTCTTTTGTCATCTTCTGTTAGCACAACAAGGGAATCCTCATATAAAATCATATCACTAGATTCTAGAATACTTCCTTTGTAATAATCAAAGACTCCATTATGAGGTACAGTCAAACACCTAGCCAACAGTTTTGATGAAAACCCAAATATTTTTCCATTGACACAACATTTAATCAAATAAGAACCATATTGGTTAAAATCAAACTACATGTTCTGATAAAAAAACATATACCATATTCTGGTATAAAGGCCTCTTATTTGACGAATACCACTCCAACCGCCCTTGGTTTTTTAGAACCTAAAGTAATAAAGGATTACTAAAAAATTTAAATTTTTAATATATATCCTTTTCTACAACAAAAAATCAGTTGAAAAGCTTCAAATTATGTGAAGAAACTAGAGAAAGATCACTCAAATCTTTCTTCCGATTATTAGAAGATTTTTTACTTAAAAGTAGAAATATCAAAAGTATGATTCATTCAAAAAAATTCTGATTATATTGGACGGCTTAGTCAAAGGTTAGGAGTATCTTTTAAATAATGAAAGAAAAGGGTTGCACTAGGCTCGAGAGAGAAATATGCGAGAGTATCACACGAGGCTCTAGATTTGTTGGGAATAGACTTAGTCAATTTTCATATCATTTGGGATATTAGGTATTCTAAAATTGAAATTATAATTGAAATAAAATTTAAGATGAAGTGAAAAAATGTATCAAGATATAGTAAATTAAATAATATTATAAATAAAAAGATGGTTCAAAATATTACAAAATAGGGAAAAGGGAATAAATTATCAACAGAATGAGAGGAAACAACATGTCAACTCAACTGTGTGAAAAACCAATGGCATGAAAAACCAACAATATGATAATCCAATGGTGTGACCAGAAAATGGTATGTCACCAGAACAGTTTGTTATATACAATGTTATTTCATACACAATGGTATGTCATTGAACATTAAACTCATCCAAAATTTTTCATTCCTAACTCATGTTTGATATAATTTATTCTCCCATAATTCAAAGGATTAGTAAATATATTAGGTAGCTGGTGTTCTATGCTAATAAATTCAAGATTGATATCTATCTTTTGATAATGATCTCTAAAAAGTGAAGTCTTATATCAATGTGAATTGTCTTAGAATGAGAAAAATGATTCTTATTTATGTTTATTGCACTTATATTGTCATATTTTTTGGAGACATGTCAGAATTTATATCCATAGTCTAGTAGAGTATCTTTTATCCACAATATTTGTGAAAAGTAACTTCCAGTAGCTAGGTATTCAACTTCAATAGTAGAAAATGCAACAATTTTTTTTACTACACGATGAAACTAGAGTCTGGCCTAAAAAGTGACTTGTTTCAGAGGTGATTTTTTCTATCTAACTTACATCCACCAAAATTAGAATTCAGATAACTTACTAAATAAAATTATTTTCTTCTTGGGTAAAGCATTACTATATTGGTTACATATTTGAGGTATTTAAAAATTATTTTAATAGTAACAAGATATGATTATTTTGGGTTTGCATAAAAAAGAGCAAACACACACACACACTAAACATAATATATGGTTAACTAGTAGTTAAATAACGATGAAATCTAATCACACCTATATAATTGGTTTGATCAAACTGTATCCCATTTTCATCAAGATCTAATTTACAGGTGGTACTCATAAGAGTATCACTACTTTTAGTGATGTATAGATTAAAACGTTTTAAAAGATCTTTTCTATATTTACTTTCATTCAAAGTAATTACTTATTTTTTTGAAAAATATAAAATACAAGAAAGAATTTGAGTTCACCAATTAAACTCATTTTAAATTCCTTTTGTATCATTTTTGAAAAATTAGTATATAAATATTTGTTCAAAGATCTGAAAATAATATCATCGATAAATATTTTTACTATTAATACATATTTTAAAACTCTTTTTATGAAAGGGGTAGGATCAGGTATTCCATTTTAAAATCCTTTTGAAATAAAAAAATTTCCAAGACTATAATAAAAAACTCAAGGAAATTTTTTTCAACCATATAAAGTTTTGGTTAATTTAAAAAAATGAATTTAAAAGTGATGATATTGATACTAGGGGTTATTATACAAAAAATTCATTAACTAAAAAACCATTTAGGAATGCAATCTTGACATCCATTTGATAAAGTTTGAAATATTGATGTGCTATATTGGCAAGAAGGATTCTTATGGACTCATGTCTGGCCACAGGTGTAAAGTTTTCCTCATAGTCAATTCCTTCTTCTTGAATACAACCTTATGCAAAAATTCTAGCCATATTTATAAATATATTTCCCAACTCATCAAATTTATACCTAAACACCCATTTAGTTTCAATAGTTATGGTTTCATTGGGTCTATATAAAGGTTACCACAATTTGTTTCTTTTAAATAAATTTAACTCTTCTTAAATTGATATCACCTAGAATTTATTATTAATTGCTTTATTGACGTTCTTAAGTTCAAGATGAGATAAGAAAGCTTGATATTCGACCTGTTTTCTAAAAGAATATCTAGTTTGAGTTCCTATATTTAGATCACTTAAAAATGCATCTATAGGATGGTACTTAATGGTTTTAATAGATCTAGAGAAAAAATAGACTTGTTACTTCTGGATTTTTAGGTTTATATTTAGGAAGTTTAAGAAATTGTTCAGAATCAGATGATTTTTTGCTTGTTCTACAACAAAATATATAGTTCTGGAATTTATGTTCAAAGAAGATAAATCACCCTAAAGGTTTTATAAGGAGGTATTAGGCTCATGTGGATCAGTTTCATCGAATTTTAGATGAATTGATTCTTCCACAGTTTTGGACTTATTATTGAAAAATCTATAGGATTTGCTAAAAATTGAATAACCAAGGAAAATTCCTTCATCAATTTTAGAAGAAATTTTTTCCCTGTTATCCTTAGTGTTAAGAAGAAATAATTCTCAACCAAAAACTCTAAAGTAATTAACCTTAGGATTCATATTATTCCATAGCTCAGAATGGGTCATCTTAAAGATAGGTCTAATCAAAACTCTATTGATAATATAGAAGGCTGTATTGATAGATTCTACCCAAAAATAGATAGGTTTGTCATACTCATTTATCATAGTCTATGAAATCTCTTTCAAGGATCTATATATTCTTTCAACAAATCCATTATGATGGGGTTTACTTAGAGCAGATAAGTTCTGAGTGTCAACATTTTACGAGTAAAATGATTCAAAATCATGATTTTCAAAATCCCATCCATGGACACTACATAAGGTTTTAATTTTAAGTCCACTATAATTTTATAAAGACATAGCATACTTTTTAGATTAGTACTAGACTACACCTATTGTGACCTCGAAAATATACCCATTTATACCTAGATAAATCATCTATAAGAACATAAACATAGTGATTCCCATTTAGACTTGAAACTCTAGAAGGTCCAAATAAATCTATGCAAAACAACTCGATAGTTTTAGATGCATATACTTTTTTATTTAGTTTAAAAGAAACATTATTTTATTTCCATTTTTATAGGGGTTATAGACTTTATTGGATGGGAAATAATGTTTAGTTAGATCCTCAACTAACCCTTTCGTAAATAGCTTCATAAGGGAGTGAATGTTATAATGGACTAGTCTCATATGCTCAAGCCAATATTCCTTAAATAGGGCACTTGAGAATGAAATGTTTAGATAAAATAACGATTTTAAATCTATATCATAAACATTATCATTTCACAAATTATCAAAAATTAAATCATTTTTATAATAAAAAACATCACAAGCATAATTTTCAAACATAACATGAAAAACATCACAAAGAAATCGGAAATTCTAAGTAGATTATATTTTAAACCGTCGTCATATATCATGAACAACCACTATCCATGTACCATAGAATTATATTGGAGTTCTTCAAGCATTTTTACTACAAATGTGTTTTAAATAATAAATTATTTTAGCACCCAAATCTGTTTTGGTCCAGAAATGTTAGTAATAAAGGCTTCAGGAACCCACATTTTTCGAATGGGTGTCCTATAAATTTATTTTAAACCCATAGATATAAAAACTTGTTTCGTTCAATTTGAAAAATGTTTGGTAGTATATATTTCATGTCAGGATTTATGAATAAAATTATTTTTAGTTATTCTACTTTGTGAAGATTCATTTCATATCCTAGTTACATATTTGAGAGAAACTTGTTTTCCCAAAATTAGTGTAAGTTTTTCTGTTCCATTTGAAAATTTTTCAATGTATTTCTCCAATATCTCAATTTAAAGCTTAATTTCACTATTTTCGTTGAGAAGTTGAACATTTTTCTCATTTTCTATAGACATATCATATTTTTAGTTTACATTTAGAGCATTATGTCTTTTTATAAATTTTTATTTATACATTATCTTGTTAAAGGCGTCTTTTAGAATATTTAATTAGTCAAATAATTGTTTATTTTACATATTATAATCCTCATTTTTATCATTTTCAGAGTTATCAGACTCATCATACCCATGCATAGGAAGAATACTAAGTCATAATGCACTTATTTTCTCTATCCATATTTTCTTTAGGTTAATAATCCAAGTCACTCGAGCTATCCTTAGATTCACTCCTGGTGGATTTATGTCCTTATTGTATCATCTATCCTTATATTCACATTTATTTTTATATTTAATCATAGAAAATTTAATTATTTGTGGCCTTTTATTTTACATTCATAAAAGAAAACTTCTTTTGGATAATCATCCTTTTTCTACCAATTTCCATTATTAGAATATTTTTCTTTTATTGTTTGGTTTTCTGAAAATTATTTTCTTCTCATAGAACTTCTTAAACCTTCTAGAAAGGTGAGCCATTTCCTCATCACTATTAGAAGAATATTCACTAGAACTTAAATCTAAAGCTTATACATTTTCTTTTTCTTATTCCTTTTGTTCTCTATAGGTAGTAGTCTTGAAAGCTATATACCTTAGTTTAGATTCCTCATCGTCCTCATAGTATAACTTTAGTTATTCTTTACAAATCATAATCTTTCTAATTAACTCTTTCAAACATAGTTTACTTATATTTCTAGATTATTTTTTTGAAACTTAAGTGCCTCTCCATATTTCTGGTAGGCATCTCAGCAATCTCATTATCTGGTCTTTATCAGATATAAGCTTTCCCTATGATCTAATGGGATTTACAATCTCAATAAACCTGAGGTACATATCTGAAATGGGATTATAAGGTTTCATCTTAAAATTATCTTATTTAATTTTATAGGTGTTAAGCCTCATTTCTTTAACATTTGAAGTCCCTTATTAGAAATAGACAAAGTGTCCCAAATTTCAAATGCAGTTTTACAAGCAGAAATTCAATTAAACTCTTCATCACCAAGGGAAAATTATAAGGACTTAATTTCTTTACAATTAATATTGTATGCAATTTTTTTGCATCATCCCAAGTGCTACTTGAATTATCATGTATTAAATATTCATATTCAATTATATACCAAATATAAAACCTAATATTTTTATGTGAATTTTCATATTTAATTTCCATTGGGCTTAATTTTCTCCACTAATGAAAGGAGGTTTTTGGTAGAAAAACATTCTTTATGGTTATCCATGTTAAAAAACTAAATTTAGTAATAATAAAAATTTAATATATTTAAACAAAAACAAAAACCATAGTTAAAAAAAATTTGAAAACATTAATACGAAAGAAAACAAACACCTCTAATACCAAATGTTTATTAGAGTGAGCATCTCAAGAGGGAGGTGAATTGAGTACCTAATAAAATTTTATGTTAAAAATGGATTATTTTGAAATCCCCAAAATGTTTAAATATGGAAAATTTTATCCAAATAATTAGTATGAGATATTTCTTAATCATTGTAAATATTAATATAGAGATTTATTAGGTTTGAGATGAATAATATATGTATATTTATAAATAATATTATTGAATCATTTGAAATAATTTTACTTGATCACAATACTATATGAACATGAACTAATATAAAATATCAAAGTATAAATTTTATTTACAGATAAAAATAATTTTCATTTTTAAAGTGGAAATAAAATAAAACAAAATTAAAATACATAGTGGAAAGATGAATAAAAGAGGTTTCGTATCAAGTGGAATCTTAGTCCTCTCCACTTGGTGATCACCCACCACAAAGTAGTTTATATAAAATAATCTAGATGATCCACAACCTGGATCAGGTTCATACAAAAAATTATAATTTTCCATCTAACCATATAAGCTTGATGTAAATGTTAATTACATTACTTTTGAGGAATAATTAATACATTATAAGAACATACACCCAAAGACCATATTATTTTAGTTCCTTTAGAAACTTGGTACACATTCTTATAATTTTTTGAAAGATCTTCATCATATCCCATATAGATCTTCCCCATTAGTATCCCTACCTAAACACTTTCTATATAACATGAGGAAAGGAAAACATATAAATAAGTGAGATTAGATGCTCAGTAAGGGTATAAAAATTAAATATGTAGGTATATAATGAGAATAAGGGTATGAGAACATGATCGTGAAAATAAATTATCATACCCTGCATATCAAAAATCATGGAATAAATTTTTGATAGTTCAAAATATATGAATTATAAGGGAATCAAATAACATAATCCATGAGATCATAATATTTACATAAGACATGTAATATTGGAATACACATAAAATTTTACTTTTGTGAACATGTATAAATTGTAAAAGGTTCACTCATGGACATGAAAACCAGGTCCACATATAAAATTATGGACATGAAAACCAGGTCCATGCATATAATTTTGAAAATTAAATCAGGTCGACGCATAACATATATACCTCACAAGTTATCCACATTTACCCAATAAATTGGAGGAAGATATAGGTTACACCCATCTCATAATGAAATAATTATTATGTGTTCCACAAAACCAAAAAATATTCATCACATCATAACACAAGGAATAAAATGGGGTTTTTTAAAATATTATTTTATCAAAACATAATCCATATAAAACAAATGGATTTAATCAAGAGAAAAACATAATCAAATAATAGGATCAATAGAGAGAATATACTTGAAATATAAACCTATTAAATAATTCCATCTAAGATGGAAAATAATTTTTATAGAACACTTGAAAATAATTCTCTAGGAAAATATCATTTTTTCTTCAAAAATGTTTTATTTTCTTAAAATACTTTGAAATATTAAATAAAAAAATTCATTTGAAGATAAAACTAAAAAAATGTAAATTAATATTCATGGAAATGAGGTTTTAGGAAAATTTAAAAAAACATTCATTTTGTATAATTAAAAATATAACATTTTTCTTGTACTTTTTTTTCAAATAAGTCAAAAAGTACATCGTATTTAAAACAACAAAAGATTCCTTCAATACTATTAAATAAAAATTCACCAAAGAATAAAATTTAATTTAAACAATTTTAAAATAATATAAATGATATATTGGAATATATTTTTAGGAAACATGGACATGGACGATAAATATACCCAAATAAATACTTGCATATAGACAATATTGAATAAAAATGAGATTGTGAAATTATTCATTACCTTAGGCCTTAGTTACTTTTTATGTGTTAAAAATTATTGTATAAGGGTTTAAATTATTTTATTAACTTATAATATAACCATAGTCATTTTTATGATATCATATATGACCATATTGTCATATTTTTGTTAATAAAAGTTCATTATTACTCGTTATTTGAGAATTAATTGCGTCATTTTTATGCATGTTTTGTTGAATAATTTCGGGTTATCTTTATTAGTTTAGAGTTATATCATTTAAAAATATATATTAATATAATATGTATCATATTTATTCATTATATACATTTATATAACCCTGATTTAATGGATACAATGTAGAATGAATCAGATCACATCGTGGAGACGGTAGTCTGTATGTACGCATGAGCGACGATATCATTCCCATAATTGTGAAATGGTATGGAAGTGGATGGTATAATTTTTTTAAAAAAATCAATATAATGTTATAATGATCATATATAGTTATTATTTCTTTTATTATATTCATCATAATAAGGTGTTTGTGAAAAAATATTTCGCCACAGTGTGGAGATGGTAAGCCGTACATACGCATGTGTGTTTATTTCATTTTTTTAGGATAGATAGAAGGTGAAATATTATGTGTTCCATAAAAATACTAAAATATAAATATATAATTTATAATGGTGTTATTACTTTATAATGGAATCAACTTATGAATTGGAAGTAGAAGAAGAAATAAGTTTGAAAGAATCAGTAGAGAAGATTACCTCTTCATCAACGAGCTCCCTCTAGATCTCCTATTAAAGGCAGTAGAGATAGTTTTTTGAGAATAAAAGAACCTATATATTATGAATATATAATTTTATAAGGGATATGAGAATTTTATTTATGATCTTTAATTATAAATGATTTTGTAAGAAAAGAGGGAGGAGGTGCCATTTTTTAATTGAGGTCGAGACACCTTTGAAATTTCTGAAAAATATTAATTTATAATAAATTAAAACTATATCCAAAACCCCCCAAATGTTTTAGATTCAAATATTAGAGGATATAAGGTTGTAATGTCATAATAAAATGAACTTTAGATAATTTTCTCTATCAACTTAAACCTTATCATTTAAATAACACTTAGTTATTCTATTTAATTTTTAACTAAGGTAACAGATATTTCAATATTAAAAGGGTAAAATATTTACTTATTTGATGTCAATAAGAATATAAATGAATAATTTAGATCACTTTCCACCATATAATAATATTTCAATTTTTTTCAAAATGTTTTATGATTTTTAAATAATTTAATAGTACATTATTTTGATAAAGCATCAGTAGTGTCAATTTTGACTTTATTCAATTTATTAATTATCAAAAATATCAAAATAAGATGTTATCCAAGAAAAATATATTCTATTATATGTCTAAGGGGTTAAGGTCAAGTAAAAAATTAATTTTATATATAAATTATCCCAAATTTTATTTATTTTAATATTTTTAATAATATTAATTTGATATTTCTTTTAATAAAATAATTACAACTTCATTTTTGTGTAATAATTTAATATGATTATTTTTTGAATAAAAATATAAAATAAAATATGATGATGTATATAAATACACAATATTTCAAAATAATAATTATAGTAGAACATATATTCTAGGGAATCCTATATTAAAAATGTTATATATATTGAAACATGAATGTGACAGTTTTAACATCCCTTAAAATAAAATATTATAAGTATCATAACATTTTCTATATGGATCCAAATGGTCAATAATTAGACCCTTGTATGATTAAGGTTGATATATAATTGAAAATTAAGAATTATTCAAGTGTTTTGTTTCCTTTTAATGGTTATTATATTTTTAATAAAAATTATTTTATTAATTTTTTTATCAGTTAAATAATTTCTACATCATCAATGTATAAACATTTAAGGTAAATATATTTTTGCTAAAAATTACAAATAAATTACCTAAATAATAAAATTTTATCTTTAAAATGATCATTTATTGTCCAACTTTGATTTTGTATGAGTTTATATTAAAAATTATATAGTTGTTAAAATTTGAGTAAGACATATTTAACTTTTCTTAAAATTAAATATATTAAATGTCATAATCTCATCCAAGTGGAATCCAAATGACACTATTTTTACCCAAGTATTATTTAGGTTGGAAAAAATTCATCCAATGATACAATAGAAAGTGTTAGGGTAACTTTATATTATTATTTTCACCTTAATTACCTGTTTTACCTTTTTATTGTGTTAATAAAAACCAATGATGATAATATTCATAATGACAAAAAATAAAATAAACTTATTTAAATAATTTTTACTTACTGATTAAAAATATAAAATCCATTTTTAAAAGTTAAAAATTCATAATTTATAGTAATTAATTTAGAATTAACCCTATTTTTCGAATGAGAAAATGATTTTTAAAAGTTAAAACATTTCAAAAGATTGAAATGTTTATACATATAAATTAAATGTAAAATTAATGACCATTACCTTAATTATATAAAATGATAAAAGTATAATATATTTATATTTTAAAACCATTAAATAATATAACTTAATCATGTGAATTATTTCGATGAAAAAATTTACTTTCAATTATAATTTTGTATATTTTTACTATTCATCAAAAATTAAAACTTATTATAAAAATATCCAAAATTCATCCAAAGTAAATTTTTATATCCCACTTCTGAAACAAATGTCTATTTTTTCAAATAGAATATAAAATTTTGTAAAAAAATAGATTTAAAATGGGTGCACCATTAAAAGGGGGAAAGACTATTTTTTTGAAAATTAGTTCCTTAATCTGAAAAATTGAACTTCTTCTTATATCATGACTAGAAATTATATAAGATGAATTGAAAACATTATATTTAATATATTACACATATATTTTAATAATAAAATCTATCTAGATTGATTTTATCATTTTATAAACTCATTTATTTTCATTTAAATAGTTTTTGAAAAAGTATTTCCTTTTATTTAAAAGGGTTTTATTTTAATTTATAATGAGTTTCTCATAAAATAATTAATTATATATACATGTATAAATAATATTTTAACAATTTAATTAATAATATTCAATGCTTCCATTATAATGGCTATGTTATAAGATAAACTTGTAATATTTAGTTGTTCAATTAAACTCAGTTATTCATGAAATAAATTTTATCAAAAGAACTTGAAATTTTGTGCAACACAATCCAAACATAGTGTTGTGTACACCGTAAGTTAATTCAGTGTTGTGTGTAACAAAATATTATCTTGGTGTAGTGTACAACAAATTAATTCAAAGAAATTAAAAAGAATCCATCTCATAAAAATCTTGGGGTGTATATTATACTCCCCTTAAAATGAATTTCTCCCTCAAAATTAGTCTGGGTTTTAAAAGGATTAATACTTGAAAGCTTATTTTATAAAAACACACATTATAAAAAAATATTATAACTTCATTCCAAAAAGTAAAGTTAAAAACATAATAGTTACACAAGGAAACTCATCACTGGGTTTCCTCATAGGAGAACATAGATGGAATGTGAATACATGTATATAAAAGAGAAATCTGACTATTATGTTCTAATAGAGAGTAATAGATAACATCATTAAGAGAAATTTAACAATGAAAAGCCAAAAAACCCTGATGACCTAAGGGGCCATCTAATTAATTAGTAAATATGGTACTTGGATAACATTTTTTTGGATCAAGCTCCTTTATATGGTGTTGTATAATTAAAAGAAATACTTCCTTGATTAAGTATAATATCATCTTTTCATTATTCCTTGATCAATTTACAATTATTCTCTTATTCCAAGTAATGAAGGTTAATTTTTCATTCATTAAGAATTAGTAGATCATGAGATTCATAAAAAAATTAAAGGTCATTATATCTATCTTTATCACAACAAAAAGGTTTTCACATGTTATCAAATATACATAAGTACACTTATAGTATGCTAATAAAATATTCTAAAAAACTTCATCTAAAGTTTAACTTATACTTTCCATAAATTGATAAGCATAAAATCCTTCCTTAAACTAAAAACACATAACTTATAGAAATTGGTTAACTAAATTATCTTAAATGTTTTCTTCCATATCTCTTAAGGTATCTCTTGTTGGTTACATTCCCAACATGATAAATCATTCATCTTGTATTTTATTTTGATATACCATAAATAAAAAATTTCTAACTCAATCCAAGATGTCATCATATTTGTCCCAATGTCATTGATAATATCAAACTTCACTTTATTTTCTTATCCCAACATTATTAACATGTTAAGGCTTATCCCTACCTCAATCAAGTGTTTTCAAAAAAATATTTGAATCAATTTTCATGGTTATTGATATTATTCAGCATATACTCTGAAATATAAATAGAAAACCATACTGAACCAATTATTCCATAATACCATAAAAGTGATTATATAACATTATTTTTGAATCCATTACATAAAAAATCAATCATTCCATTACTTAATTGTCTTACTCTACACCTCCAATAAAGATCACATGTGATTTTACGTTTTCTTTAGCCTTAATAGGTTACTGATGTAGATCATCATCGATAACCCTTAGGATAAGAAATTATTTAGAATAATGACCCATTTCCTTGAACATGTAGCATTGATGTGTGGGTGATGAATATTATAGATATTCCTCTCCATTAAATGGCCTCTTTACAACACTATGACACTATTTTTCTCTATGGATAGGATTCCCACACATGAAGCATCATCTTGTCCCTTTTAAGAATTCCATTGAGTTCTCTTTTCCACATTTTTGGAAAATAAGAGGTTGAAACATTTTCTTCTCTCTTTATTAGAATACACTAGAGTTTCCATTAAGCTACATATTTTTTTTCTTATCCCCAAAACCTTGAGAGGTACCAACTTTTATTTATAATTTTAGTGAACAATTAATGACTTCTTCATAGATCCGAAAGTCCCTTATGGATAATCACTTTTGGTGACTCGATTTTAGGCCACCAATTAATCATTAAATTCTTATTCTAATGATGATGATTAACCCAAAATCATACCTTGAAAGTATTGTAAACTTTTCCCCATATGCACATAAATTAATCATCCTATTTCTTAAGCTCAAGGAATTCCTTATCCATATTTGTTCATATAATATGAAAGAATTAGTTACTAAAAAATATTCCTTTAAACTATTCACATTCCATAGATTCAATTTCCTCCAAATCCCTCACATTCCTAATAAGTCTGTACAACTGATTGGCTTCACCTTCTAGACAATAAAAAACCAATATGACTTTTTCGTGTTTGGAACACTAAATGAAGAAAAATATATTTTCAGTTGTAGTGATACATTTTATAGTAAAAATTGCATCATAAGACCCACTGAAAAAGGTGTTAATTTTATCATGATGTAATAAATATAATGTTTTCCCCTCCTTTTCTCATTTGGAAGTTCAACATGATTTATACCCTGTATGAGCATAGTGATATGATTTTTCATAGAAGATCCCATAATATTTGGTTTCTAATAAGGAAAATCAGTGAATTTCCCATTGTATTCATCATTAACAAAGTTACTTTGTGCTCCATCTATCAAATAAAACTGAAAAAATAGTATAAAAGACACTAATAATACTGGAAAAAAACAATCAATGAAGAAATCTTATGTTTAATCTTAGGTAATCCATGATCATCAACAAATTCTAAGATTATATCATATAATTAGACTTATCCTTAGGGACATACCTATAAATATTATTATAAATATATCTAGGGATCTCACTAAAGTTTTCACATCCTAGTTTCCAACGTTTAATGAATCCATCAAACTGATACTGACACTAACAATCCACATTTGACATATATGGACATTACATTACTTTTACAGAATAATTAAAAAATTATACCAATAGATTCCTAAATATCATATTATTTTAGTATCTTTGGAAACATTTAACACATTATTATAAAATGGTGAATGATCTTCAACCTCTCCCATAATGATATTCTCCTTTAGTACCCTTACCTAAAACCTTTCTTTATAAACCAAGGAAAAGAAAAAATATAAAGAGGTGAGTTCAGATTCTCAATAAGGATATAAAAATGAAATATGTAGAAATATTAGGAGAATAAGGTTATCATAACATGATCATGAAAATGAAATATCATATCCTACATATAAAAACTCATGGAATATTTTTTTGATAGTTCATAAGACATGAATCATTAGGGAATCAAAGAATATAGTCCCTCAGATCATAACATTAACAAAAGATATGTAATTATGGAACGAAGATAAACTTGAAACTTTAATAACATGTAAAAATAGTAACTATTTCACTCATTAAATTAAGGACATGAAATCAAGTGCTTTCATAAACACATAGACAAAAAAACAAGGTCCACATATAAAATTTTGGACATGAAAACCAGGTAAAAAAAAGATTACAGACATGAAATCAGGTTCACACATAACATATATACCTCATGAATTATATATCCTTACCCAATTAATTGGAGGGAGATATATGTCCCACCCATATCATAGTGAAATCATTATTAGGTGTTCCACAAAAACATAAAACATTTATCACATCATAACCCAAGTAATAAAATGGGGTTTCTAAAATACCATTCCATCATAAAATAATCCATGGAAAACAAATGGATTTTATAAAGAGAATAAACATAACCAAACCATAGGATTAATAAGTATAATATACGTTAGAATCACCATATTAAGTAATTATATCTTATATGGAAAATAATTTTGATAGAACACCTTAAATTAATTCTTGAGGAAAATATACATTCTTCTTCAAAAATGTTTTTTTTCATAAAACATTGTGAAATTTTAAAAGAAAATAATTTATTTAAATATAAAATGTAATCTTTTTAAATATATATTCATGTAAATTAGGGGTTATGGAAATGTAAAAACATGTTCACACATTTTAAGTTAAAATAAAACATTCTTCTCGTACTTTTGTTTGATAAGTCAAAAAGTACGTCGTATAAAAAATAAAAAAAATTCATTTCATACCTATTAATAAAAATTCACCAAAGAATAAAATTTAATTTAAAAAATTATAGAATAATATAATGAATATTTTGTAATATATATTTAGGAAACATGGAAATGAATGTTAAATATACCCTTGTAAATAATTACGTACAAACAATCACAGATAATAACGATATTGAAAAATAATATATTAACCTAGGTCTAGGTTCTTTCATAACTATTCGTACATCCTCTATGAGCGTTTAAATAATGTTATTAACTTATTCAACAATCATATTTATTTTTATGATATTATATATGATCATATTACCATCCTTTTGTCAATAACATTTCATTATTACTCATTATTCAGGTATTAACTGCTTCATTTGCTTATGCATGTTTGTTGAATATGTTTTAATTATCCTTCTTATTTTATAGTTATATCATTTGAAAAATGATATTAATATATTATATATCATATTTATTCACTCTATACATTTATATAATCATTGATTAATGGATATCATGTAGAATGAATCGCATCGCCTCATGGAGATGGTAAGTTGTACATACACATGAGCGATGATATCATTCTCATAATTGAGAAATTATATAAAAGTGGATGGAATATAACTTGTCCCGGAATACATATGCTATTATAATAATAATATATCGTTATTATTTCCATAATTATACCCATCCATGAGAGGTGGTGGTGAAAAACACATTACACCCCAGTATGGAGATGATAAGTCGTGCGTGCACACACTTGGTGATTTTATTTTTCATACGATAGATAAAAGGTGAAATAAGGTTGTTCCATAATCATAATAACATATAATTATATTATTGATACTATATTTATTACTTTATAATTGAAAAAAATTATGAATATGATGTATAATAAGTAATATGTTTGAAAGAATCCATAGAGGAGATTACCACTTCTTCGACGAACTCCCACCAGATCTACTCTTAATGGCAATTGAGTTGGTATTTTGAGAAGACAATAACTTCTATAATGTGAATAGGTATGTTTATAAGGGAAATTATTACGTAATGTATGAGATTAAAGGCTCAATGATTTGTGAAATTATAGGAGGAGGTTTCCTTTTGTAATTGAGGTTGGGGGCACCCTCAAAATTTCCAAAAATATTCATTAATAATAAATTAAAAACATTTCCAAAGACCTAAAAATGCCTAATAATAAAATATTAGATGAAATACGGTTTTAATATCTTCATAAAATAAATTTTATACATGTTTTTCTATCAATTTAAACCCAATAATTTAATTAACACTTAGTTATTCTAGTTAATTTTTAACCAAGGTAACAAATATTTTAATATTAAAAGGGAAAAATATTTACTTATTTGATATAAATTATAGAATAAATGAATAATTTAGAACTTTTTACACAATATAATAATATTTATATATTTCTAAAAAAGTTTTATTATTTTTAAATAATTTAATAATACATTATTTTGATAAACAATCAATAGTGTCAATTTTGACACTATTCAACATAATTATTTTTCAAAATAACAAGATAATATGTTATCCTCCAATAAAATATTTTATTATATACCTAAGGGGTTAGGTTCATCTATAAAATTCATTGGATGTATTAGTTATCCAAACATATATTTATTTTAATATTTGTAATAACATTAATTTCATATTTTCATTAATAAAATAATTACTACATCAGTTTTGTGTTATCATTTTATATACTTATTTGTTGAATAAATATTAAAAATGAAATACTATGATGAATATAAATCCTATTTATTTCAAAATAATACTTATATTTGAATATATATCCTAGAAAATCCTATATTAAAAATCATATATATATATATATATTAAAACATGAATGTGACAAATTTAACATCACTTTAAATAGAATATTATAAGTGTCATAATATTTTCCATATGACTCTAAATAGTCAATAATTGACCATTGGATGATTATGGTGGTAATATTCTCGACCAATAATATATTTTAAATTGTTTTTTTATTTTAATGGTTATTATTATCTTAATAAAAATTATTTAATTTATTTTTTCATCAATTAAATAATATTTTCATCATCAATGTGTATGAATTTAAGGTAATTATTTATTTCCTAAAAATTAAAAATAAATTAAAATGATAAAGAAAAAAAATTATCTTTGAAATGAGAATTTATAGTTGAACTTAGATTCTGTATACCCTTATATTAAAATTGATATAGTTATTAAAATTTGATTAAGATATATTTAAATTTGTTTAAAATAAAATATATTAAATATACTAATCTCAACCAAGTGGCTTCCAAAAGACACCATTTGGACCAAAAGATGATTTAGGTTGAAAAAACTCATATAATGATATTATGAAAAGTTTAGGGTAACTTTATAATATTATTTTCACCAGAATTACCTGATTTACCATTTTACAGTATTAATAAAAATTACCAAATGAGAAAACATGGTTTTGAAGTTAAAACACTACAAAAGATTGAAATTTTTTTACATCAAAATTCAATGTAAAATTAATGATAATGACCTAAATTAAATTAAATTCTAAAAATATCATATATTTATATTTTTAAATCATTAAATAATATAACTAAAACATGTAAATTATTTTGATAAAAAGTTTCTTTCAATTAAAATTTACTATATTTTTACTATTTATCAATTCATAAAACTTATCAGAAAAATATAAAAAATTAATCTAAAGTATAATTTTATATCTATTTTGAAAAAGATGTTTCTTTTTTCAAATAAAATATAATTTTTTTAAAAAAACTAGATTTAAAATGGGTGTTCTATCGAAAGGAAAAAAGATTGTGTATTTTGAAAAATACCTCTTTTATCAATAAAATATAATTTGTTATTATATAATGGATAGAAAACATATCATAGGAATTATGAACGTTATATTTAATATATTAAATATATATTTCATTCATAATTTCCATCTAGAGTGATTTAATTATTTTATAAACTCAATTATTTTTATTTAAATAGTTTTTTTCATAAAAATATTTCCTTTCATTTTAAAATGGTTTTATTTTCATTTTTAAATAATTTCTCACCAAATAATTTATTATATATTCATGTGTAAAAAATATGTTCATAATTCAATTAATACTATTCATAACTGCCATTATAATGGCTAGGTTATAAGGTAACAAAATAATATTTAGTTGTTCACTAAAACTTAGTCATTCATGAAATGAATTCTATCAAAATAACTTGAAATTTTGTGTAACATAAGCCAAGAATAGTGTTTCATATACTTCATGCTAAGTCAGTTTTACATGTAGTGTAGCTTATCTTGGTATAGTGTATACGTCAACATATTAATGAAATTAAAAATAATCTATCTCAAAAAAAATCTCGGGGTGTTACAGCCTAGGTCACACATGACCTCTCCCTTAGTTATGTGTGGGAGTAAAAATAAAAAGACCACACATGGACCTCTATAAATCTTTTAAATGGGAGAAAAAATAATAAAAGTATTTGAGAAGATGTTGAGTGTATTCTAGTTTGGCGTAGGAGACAATGTGCATGTGGTAAAATAGACTAAGCACAAAAACTTCTCAAAAAGGAATTAAACTAAACCAAATTGATCAAACTAGGAGTGAAGAGTTTAGAAGTGATTGGTTTATTACAATGTATATTGTTACTCTAGAGTTGAATCAGTAATGAATCTTGAGTTAGGGTCTTTCAAAATATCTACGAAAATAGTGGGTCGAAAACCGTTGTTTTATGACTAGAGGGAAGAAATGGATGTGATGATTATTTGGAATCCTCAATCGAGTGTTCATAGTAGGTAGGATATTAATTTTTTCTATCAGGTTTATCTCTCCAAATCTAAAATATTCAATTTATTAGATGCTCTTTTTTTCGATATCTCTTTTTTTATCTATAGTGATTCAATATCTTTTTGTCACATTGTTCCCAATTTTTGAATGGGGAAGTGTGCTACACTTTTATCAGAAGCAACAGAAACATCCCAATTAGTTGCTTCCTCATACTGCATTATCTAAAATTCTTTATGTCATAAATTTTAAGAACAATAATTAATATAATAAATGAAATAAATTAAGGATATGTTTCTCTAGTGGTATGACACTGGCGGTGTCATGTACTTATCCAAATCTTCATTTTGGTAGCAGTGTATCAACTAATGGTGTATATTCTAGAGGTGTAAGCTTTGAAGGTGTATTAAACTTAGTCATATTCCATGTTGGGAATATGATAATGATGGTGTGACTTATATGGTGCCTCATTTGGTGGTATATCATACTTATCCCACATTTTCGTTCTGGCGGCATGTCATCTTAATGGTGTGTTGACTGACAGTGTCTCATGCTTTGTCGAATTTGTGGTCCAACATTGTGAAATTTTTGTTGTGTGATTTCTTGGAAATATATCAAACTTAATTTTTTTTATACCAGTGGTGTGTCATGGACAATAGTTTTTTTCTCAATGGTGTCTCATCCTTAATAATTATATCACTGGTCTCAGAGTAATAATTACTTATAGGGAAAACATGAAATTCATTAGTATCATTAGAATTAAGATTTTGTGATTATTAAAACTTGGAGGTCAAAAATAACCATTCTTTGAAGTTGGTATCATTTTAAAAGATTAAAAGTTTTATTAAAAGAAATAACCTATTTTATTTTTTTGGGTAATTTGGTATTGAAAATGAGTTTTTAAAATAAAATGGTTTTCTGATGTCCCAAAGAGTTTTTTATACGGGTTTAAAATAGATTTCATGGATTTTAGGATGATAAGGCAGAACTGTAAAATTTTTTATTCCTGATATATTTATTGTATATTTTTTATGATAATGGGTGATCCCAAAAATGATTTATACAATGGTTTTGTCCCCATTATAGATTGATATATGATAGTTTATTCCCCATTATAGCTCAATATATGATATGTTGATCCCCATTATAGCTCATGATGTGACATGTAGCTCCATTAGATCTCTTAAATGAACTGAGTAATGATTATGTCCCCAATATAATTATATTATAAGTCAACCATTTTGTTATTCTAAATTTTAAGGGTTCTATGAAAATTATTTATAAGGAACCTACAAGACTTTTGAATACTTTACCAATTAGTTTTCATGGAAATAATTTGTTTTAAAACTATAAGATAAAATATATATGTTTTAAATAAGGACTGTTCCCTTTCTAAAAAAGGCATGTTTTAGAAAAATGTTTTCCTCTGTTTTATTTTTTTCAATGGAGTAACATATTTCTAAATTTAATTTCCCTTATAGATATTTTTGTCTTAATCCAAAATTTTTATAATGTTTTTCAAAGGGTTCAAGGATCAGTAAAGGAAAATAAGAAGTCCAGTTAAGTCATGAAGATTATTCATGAAATTAAAATGTGTTTTTTAAGAGTATTATATTATGGAAAAAATGAATACTGATCATAAGTTTCCACTTTTTAATATTTGGGATTATTATATAAAAGTTTTGAAATAATTCTATAAAACTAAAAACATAAGATATCTTTAGGAAAATATGTGAATTATATTCTAAAGTCACTAGAATATGTAATGTTTAAATCCCGGTCATTATTATAAGACTTCATAGTGTACCTATTTTAATTATGTCTGATCATGATCCCTGATTAACATTGAGATTCTGGAAGAGTATTCAGAAGTCCCTTGAAACTGAGATTCATTTAAGCATAACTTATCACCCTCAAATCAATGTATAGTTAAAATGTATTTTTCAAATATTTGAAGTAATGTTGATGTTATTATCACCTGACTTTCATGGTTTGTGGGATTATTATTTACCATTGATAGAGTTTTTCTATAACAATATTTTCCATTCATATATTCAATTGGCATCATATGAAGTATTATATGGAAATATATTTCATATTGTAACATGTTGGGATGTTTTTAGTGAAAGGGATCTTGTAAGACCAAAACATGGTTAGGAGAAATCGATAATGGTAAAGACTATTATTATGCATATTAACGAATATCGAAAAAGGAAAAAGATTTATGTTGATAACTAAAGGAGATATTTTTAATGTCAAGTGGTAGATCAGGTTTTCAAGAAATTAATTCCATAAATGGTTGTTATGATGTATTGTAAGAAAAAATCAGAGCCCCAGGTACATCAAACCATTTTAAATTCGGAAGTGAATTGGAGATATGAATTACCATTTTCCAATTACACAATTTCTCTAAAAAGTAAATGAAGTGTTCTATATAACTTTTTTGAGGACTCACATTCTAGACCTAACAGATGTGATCACCTATAATGAAATAGAATTGGAAATTAATATATATTACTATAAAGAACCTATAAATATTAATGATACTAGAGAGAAAATGTTGGGGAATTAAATGAATCATCCATTAATGGTTCATTGGATAATTCATAAAGTGGAGGAAGCATATAATGGACAAGAAGATGTTTTTAATAAGGACCACCCTTATTTTTTTAGAAAGTAAAATCCATGAAATATCAAGGATGAAATTTTTTAGGAGAGAAGAATGTAAATCCTGAGATTAATTTATATTATTGAAAATTATATTTTAATAAAACTATAATATAATGAATGTTTTAATATATAGTGGAACATAAATTCTAACATCATAGTGTGAGTATCGATACTGAACTTAATAGGTCAAAATAATCCTTGAATGAAACTTCAAAATTCTACCTTACAAAAAATATCTTATAAATGATCAAAAAAATTTCTATTTTACTATTACTAATTATATTCATATTAGTGTGTTATAATAAGTATAATTAAAACATTATTAAATATCAATTTGATAGAAATAAAGATAAAATCATTTGGAGGTAAAAATGAATTTTTTTTCAGAAAAATATTTTTTAAAAAAGGTATAATGTATTTACATTTTAATTAATTAAAATAATATTGTGTGATGATGATTTAAATGAAATTTTTAGATTATATACCTAAATATTTTATTTTAAATTCATATAATGACGGTTACAAATCATATAGGTAATCATATTATGCTTGAAAAATTAATTCCATGAAAAACTATATTTCGTCACGTTTTGCAGAGTTTTTTTTAAATTAAATTATCCCACTTCTTGGAATTGAATTTGATAAAATGGATTCCATATTTTTAATCATAATAATTAATATTAGGGGATACATTCAATATAATATTTTTCATAATGAATATAAAAATAGTAAAAGTTAATTAATATGGTTAAGAAATAAGATCTACTTAATTTTTGATTTAGGCCATACCATTTACCCTTTTGAAAATAATCCATTTTGGATCTATATTTTAAAAAATGAGACTTGACATTATTGAAAAACTTTGAAAAATTACAAGTGTTCCACTCACCTTAATTATAAAAGGGAACCTCATCCTATCACTTATTCACACATCTCAAGCCATTTACCTCGAAACACAATTACCAAAATCACTTCCCATCATCCTTAGATACTGTCTAGAGGCTCTATCATTCCCAAAAGACTAACCCTATGGTCCTTAACAAGAGATAAATATGATGTTTTTCTAAGAGAGGGCAACTATCGTCACCAAGATCTTTCTATTTACTTATTAATTTTCCACCTAAAATCATGTATTAAAAATTAAAATATAAAAAAAAGTATATAAAATAACATGAGATGTTATTATTTTTATTTAACAATATTTATCAACCTTTTTCCCTATCAACTGGGAAACAAAAACGTCACTCGTTTATAAGGAAGAATACCCCCTCGCGAACCAATGTAATTTATTTTCTATCACCGAATAACATGGATAGCCATAATGATGAAAATAATTAATATATATGGAACTTGTTAAATGATATTGATTTTTTAAATTTAATATTTAATCTAATTCCTTACCATTTAACCCATTATAGACATGATTTTATTGCTCATGCATATGTACGACCTACCGTTTCCATGAAGCGATGTGATTCATTTTGAATGTTGAAATTTCAATATTGATTTTATAATGGTATATAAGGAAAAAATATTATATTTATAACATTAATATCATTATGGATATTATGTAACTATATATTATTCATATGAATGTAGAGACCCACACATGATGTACAAGGAGATTACATTACTTTTTCGGAATACTTAATACATAACAAAAACAGACACCCAAGGACCGTAATAGTTTAGTGTATTTGGAAACTCGGAACAAAATATTCTAATCATGGTGAAAGATCTTCGACATCTCTGATAAAGATCTTTCCCTTTTTTTCTTACGTAAACCTTTATTTATATCTTGGGGAAAAGAAAACATAAAAAGGGTGAGCTCAAATGCTCAGTAAGGGTAAGCATGGTTAAAATAAAAAAATCCATATACATTTGATCTTAAAAACATGAACATAATGTTTAAACATCAAAATATAGAGCAATGACATAAAACATGGTAGTACGTAAGTCAAAGATCATAATAGAACACCAATAATGATAAAATATCATGGGAATAAAACATGTAATTGTGGAAAAACATTAAACACATGATATGATTTCCATTGTAGCCAAAGCATTACTGCCAAGACCATCATAGTGGAAAAATTCCATTACTGAACCAGGTTTACTTGCCGTTCCAGCCCTATATTACTAAACCAGATTCACTTTCCATTCCAGCCATGTCTATCTCATGAGATATAAATCTTTACCCAATGCATTGGAGGGAGATATAGGTCCCACCCATCTCATAATGAAATCATTTTTTCGTGTGCCACAACATAAATCATTCATCATAACCCAAAGAATAAAATGGGTTTCATAAACATCATCTCATCATAAAATAATCCATATAAAACAAATGTATATCATAATAAATATCAAACCATGTATATAATAGTGATATTAGACCTAAAACATAAACATACTAAATAATTTCATCTTATATGGAAGATAGTTTTGATAAAACATTTGAAATAAATTCTTGGGGAAAATATCCTTTCTTCTTCAAAATCATTTTATTTTCACAAAATGTTGGTCAATTTCAAAAGAAAAGGATTTTGTTGAAAATAATCATGAAATTATGTAGAGTAATATTTATGAAAATTAGGCGTTATGAAACTGTAAAAAACCGTTCATGCAGTATAAGTTAAAAAAACATTTTTCTCATACTTTGGATGGAAAAGTCAAAAAGTACATCATATGGTAAAAAAAAGAAATATTCCTTACATACCATGTAGTAAAAGTAAAAAATTTGTAAAAAGAGAATTTAAACATACTTGAAAACGTTTTTAGAAAACATTTACATGGATGATAAATATAAACCCAGAAATTACTTACGAATAAACAATCTTGAATAAGAATGAGATTGAAATAATTATCCCTTACCTTATGTCTAATATATTCGATATGTGTCTAAGACTCCTGTATAGTGGATTTAAACATATTATTAACTTTTAACATAACCATAATAATATTTATGACATCATATATGATTTACTTATGACTTTATATTACTCGTTCTTTTGTAAATTCCATGTTAAAGCAGCGTTTTTGGGTAAAATCATTTCGTTTATCGTACGTGTTTCGACTTGTTGTTCTTGAAATTATTAATTATATCCTGATTTAATTAATTAAAGAATGTAAATCATGATTTATATATAATATATTTTTAGCATATAAATATATAAGATAGATCGATAAATGGAATGAAATACACCATTCATGGAGACGGTAGGCCGTACGTACGCATGATCGCTGTTTTTGTTTCCTTATTGAATAGAATGGAATTAAGTAAAGGAAACATATATGTAAAAAAATACTGTATCATTATTATGTAATAAATATCATTATTATTTATTTTATATACTTTATAATCATACTTGAATTCTTAATTATGGAAAATGAATGTCATCATGTTCATGGAGACGGTAGTCCGTACGTATGCACAAGCGATGATATCATTCCCATAATTGTTGAATGGAATAAGAGTGGATGATATAATATCTCATAATCCGTATGATTTTATAATAACCATATATAGTTATTATTTACACCATTATACTAATCCAAGTAACGTGGTGGTGGAAAAACAGATTACACCACGGCGTGGAGACGGTATTCCATACGTACGCACACGCGGTGATTTCATTTTTTGTAGGATGAATAAAAGGTAAAATGGGGTTGTTTAATATTTATAATGAAATATTATTATATTATTTATACTGATGTTATTACTTTATAATGAAACAACAAAAGAAGAGGAAGTAGAAGAATAAAGAAACTTGAAATAATCGATAGAAGAGATTACCTCTTCTTCGATGCGCCTCCTCTTAACCTCCTGTTAGGGAATTAAAGTTGGTCTGTGAAGAAGACCACGACATCTAGTAGGTTTCTATGTAAGTATAGAAGATAAATGGGCAGGTTTTGGCCGAGCTTTAAGGCTCAATGTAATGTGAGGAGGAGAGGGAGAAGGTTCCCTTTTATAAGGGAGAAGAGGGGCACTTCTTGAAACCTCTAAAATATTAATTTATAATAAACCCAAACCCCACTTAAAAACTTCCAAAGTGACTAAAATTAAGATATTAGATACTATAGGGTTGTAATATCATCAACAAATTAAATTTAGACATGTTTTGATTTTATTTTAAACCTTATCATTTTGATTTATTCTTATTTAATCTAGTTAATTCTATTTGTGGTAACAATGTTATAAATTTTATATGGTTATAACAGTTGCTTATGTGTTGTTAATTATACATAATTTAATACTTTATGAAATTTTAGATCATATAAATTTTAATTTGTAATTTTTAAAATATTTTGGTGATTTTTAAACAATCTAATAATATAAAATATCAATAGTGTGAATTTTGACACAATTCATTTATTTGAATTTAAATATAATCCACAGAGAATATATTTTCTAAAAAACCTATTTAATAGATTACTAATAAGTCATATTAATCTATTAAATTTTTGGAGAACATTAATTAGTTCATATAATATTTATTTTAATACATTGAAAATCATTTATTTGATATATCTCTTAATAAAATAATTAATGCAACATTTTTGTATAAATATTTAATATAATTATTTATTGTATAAAAATTAAAAATAAAATAATATGATAAATATAAATATAATATATTTCATAATAATAATTTTAGTCGAATTTATCTTCTAGAACAACCAACTTTTAAATTTTTATCTTTATTAAAGTTTGAAGGTGACAACTTTGACGTCATTTAAAATAAAATAATATAAATGTCCTAATCTATTTTATAAGGATAATAGTGGTCCATAATTAGACACTTGGATTATTAGGGTATAGATATACTCGACCAATATGTTTTGGTCATGTGTTTGGGCCTTTTTATGGGTAATATTATTTTAATGAAAACTATATTATTGATTTTTCACTAATTTCTGCATCATTAATGTATAAGATATTAAGGTAACTAAATATTTCTTAAAAATTACAAATAAATTACTATAACAAATAAAAACATTTTAGCTTTCAAATTAGTATTTATAATCTAATTTATATTAGTTATAACATTATATTAAAAATACATTAATTATTAATGTTTGAGTGAGATATATTTCACTTTCTTTAAAATAAAATAATTTAAAGGTCTTAATCACATCCAAGTGGGTTCAAATGGATTCCATTTCGACCCAAGTATGACTTATAATGTTATATAATCATCCAATTATATTAATACAAGTGTTAGGATAATTTTTATAATATTATATTTACCCTTAGTTACACAATTTACCTTTAACTATGTTAAATAAAATTTACCGTACTTACTATTCATAGTGCCCAAAAATAAAAAGAAGCCTATTAAAATAATTCAGACCAAATGATTCAAAATATGGAATCCATTTTTCCAAATTAAAATCAAAGAAGTTTCAGAAATAAACTTAAAATTAACCCCATTGTTTAGAAAATAAGTTTTAAAAGTTAAAACATTGCAAAAATTGAAATGATTTTACCTACGAATTCAATGTAAAATCAATGCTAAAGGCATACATTATATTAAATGATAAAAATATATTATATATATACTTTAAAACCATTAAATATTATAATTTAACCATATAAATTTTCTCTATGATAAAATTTGTTTTTAATTAAAATTTAGCACATTTTTACTATTCATTAAAATAAGAAACTTATCGAAAAAATATAAAAAATTTATCCAAAGTAAATTTTTATATCCTGATTCAAAAGAAGAATTTTATTTTGTCAAATTGAACTTATAAACATGTCAAAAACTAGATTTAAAGTGGGTGCACCATCAAAAGGTGACAAAAATGCATTTTTAAAAAAATACATATTTTACTCGAAAAACTTATTTTGTTCTCATATCGTGTTGTAGAAAATGTGTAAGATGAATAATAATGTTGTAAAATTAAAATTTTAGTTAATACTATCTATAACGGCTAGGTCATAATAATATCATAATAACGTATCATTGTTTAGCGAAACCCGATATTTCTTACTACACATGCTATTGAGGAAGGTCACGATTGCATGTAATGCAAGCTAAGTCAGGGCTAAGTGTAGTGGAATATCCTTTTGGTGTTTTGATTATAACATAATAAAAACTTATTTCATATATACATTAAAAAAAATCTGTACATAATGTTACGTAGAATAATTTCTACAAAACGAACTTGAAATTTTGTGTAACACAAGCCAAGAATAGTGTTGTGTATACTACAAGCTAATATGGTGTTGCGTATACTACAAGATAATCTTGGTGTAATGTACAATAGAAGAAATAAAATAAATTAAAAATAATATATCTCATAAAATTTCGGGGTGTTACATTCTACCCCCTTATAATGAATTTCTCTCTCGAAATTCGTCGTGGTTATAAATCATTTACTACTTGAAAGTTTCATTCATAGAAACACACATTGTAAAAAGGAATACTTAAACTTAATTTTAAAAAGTGAAGTATGAAATGTAATGGTTACCCAAATTAACTCATCACTGGGTTTCTACATAGTATAACATTGGTGAAAATATGGACATGGAAGAGAAATCTAACCATCAAGTTCTAATAGAGAGTGGTAGAGAACATGGATATGAAAAGGCCAAAAATCACAAAGCCATAAATTTGTGATGATCTAAGGTACCATATGATTCATCAAATATGAGGGAAATAGGAAAACAATTTTGTTTTTCAAGATCATTTCCCTAATGTTGAATAATTTTTGAATTAAAACCAATACTTACTTGATTTTGGTACAATCTCACTATTGTTAGTGCCTTGAACAATTTCCACTTCATCTCCTAAAGAAATGAAGTTAAATTTGTCTTCCGGGAAGTGTTAGCGGATCATGCGATAGAATGATAGGTCATTCCATATTTTTCTAAAACAAAAGGTTAGCAAAAGTTATTAAATATATATAAGTCCATCTTTGGTGAGATTAATCGTATATGGTTCCTAAAATGAACATATACTTCATATATCATACCACTTAATAAATTAAAACTAATTTATACTAACCATGGACTTTCTATAGGCCAATGGTAGGAGATAAAGGGATGTCACACTTTGGTTGTGGGTTCTATTCCCGCAACCTTTTCCGAAGCGATGGGTTGTTTCCCGTTCTGCAGGTTGTCCCTTTTTCTAAAACTACACTATTATAACTTTACAGAAATAATATCGAAAAAAAGTTCTATCATTAAACAATACAATCTAATGTCCGACATAATCCATTCCAATCTTTAGACTTATCCAAAATACATCTATCCAATCTCATAAAGAGAAAATATTACTAGAGAGGTCATCTACCATGCATGTGATTACTATCATTTATGCCCCTTATATCATAAGATATATCTTGTTTATTGCATTACAAACATGTGAATACCTTAATAATGTATTGTCTTGAAAAATGAATACCCATTGAACCTTAGTGAAAACATGAAGGATGTCAAAAGTTAACTATTTCCACAGACCAAAATCCCAAAATTTCTATATACTCAAACCATGATATCACTTTGTCCTTGTATCAGTCATGAGCTCATTAATACTATCAAACATATTATTTTTTCCTTATCCATTCATGATGCGCATATCATCTTCTTTCCAAAAATATTTCAATCAATTTTTATAGTTACCAGTACCATTCATCATATACTTTCAAATACTCAAGGAAAGACAATGGTGTAACAATCCTTATATTTTTCTTTATTCCATAGTACCATACATTATTCTTGATAAATATGCAATCATTCCACTACCTTCTCAAACCATTGACTGAGCTTCATCATTTTATTCCTCAACACTTCTTTTATATCATATACCATATGTGGTGTCTTCATCAACATAAATACTAACCATGCAACCGTGCTGATTATCTTCATGAGATTTTCCCTTAGGGCATTGGTTTGCATAATGCCCATACATTCCACATTTTAAACATTTAACCATTGTTGATGTCTTAGCAATACCATTATCCTTGTCCATTGTGTTAACTAAACCTTTTTCTTTGCAATTAATAGCTTTGTTTCCTTATTTTCCACACCCAAATCATCTTCTAGTTCCTTTTAGAAATTCTCCTTGATGCCTCTTACCACATGACTTACATGAGGGAAATTGAATTTTTTCCTATGTGATCATCATGAAACTCCATCTTTCTCTTATTATCTGAGTCAGGAATCTTACCAATGTTGAGATTATTGATCATATTATGAGATTTCTAATTAGGAATAATAATGATGTTGTGAATTCCAAATACCATTTCATTTGGTATCTCATGAAGAATATCATTCTATTGTCCCTCATATTATCCATTAACATGAATCTTCCTGTTTCTAGCCATTTTCTAAAACCCAAAAAGAATAGTGTGAGAGGCAAAAATCATGCTAGTAAAACAACATAATGAAGGGGGTGTACCTTAAATCTTTATGATCTTAGGTTTAATTCTATGATCGTTACCATAATTCTAGGACTATAACCTATACTTATACTTAACCTTAGGGACATCCCTAGACATACCTTAGAAATATCTGTAGGGATCTCACTAAAGTTTTCGCATCCTAGTTTCCAAAGGTTGAATAAACCTTCGATTTGATACCAAATATAGATACCCACACTTGATGTACATGGACATTACATTACTTTTGTGGAATACTTAATACAACACAAACTCACACCCAAGGACCATAATAGTTTAGTGTATTTGGAAACTCGGAACAAAATATTCTAATCATGGTGAAAGATCTTCGACATATCCCATAAAGATCTTTCCATTTTTTTCTTACGTAAACCATTCTTTATATCCCGAGGAAAAAAACATAAAAAGGGTGAGATCAAATGCTCAGTAAGGGTAAGCATGGAGAAAATAAAACAAACTATATACATTTGAACTTAAAAACATGAACATAAAGTTTAAACATCAAAATCTTGAGCAATGACATAAAACATGGAAGTACGTAAGGCATAGATCATAATAAAACCTAAATAATGATAAAATATCATGGTAATAAAACATGTAATTGTGTCAAAACATTAATTACATGATATGAGTTCCATTATAGCCAAAGCATTACTGCTAAGACCATCGTAGTGGAAAAAGTCCATTACTGAACCAGGTTTACTTGCCGTTCCAGCTATGTATTACTAATCCAGATTCACATTCCATTCCAGCCATGTGTATCTCATGAGATATAAATATTTAACCAATTCATTGGAGGGGGATATAGGTCCCACCCATCTCATAATGAAATCATTCTTTTGTGTTCCACAACATAAATCATTCATCATAACCCAAAGAATAAAATGTGTTTCATAAAAATCATCTCATCCTAACATAATCCATATAAAACAAAAGGATATCATAAGAAAAATCAAACCATGTAAATAATAGAGACATTATATATGAAACATAAATATACTAAATAATTTCGTCTTATATGGAAAATAGTTTTGATAAATCACTTGAAATTAATTCTTGAGGAAAATATCCTTTATTCTACAAAATCATTTTCTTTTCACAAAATTATGTTCAATTTTAAAAGAAAAGGATTTTTTTGAAAATAATCATGAAATCTTTTAGAGGAAGGTTTATGAAAATTAGGCGTTATGAAACCATAAAAATCCATTCATTCCTTATAAGTTAAAAAACAAATTTTCTCGTACTTTGGACGGAAAAGACAAAAAGTACATCGTATGGTAAACAATAGAAAGATTCCTTACATACCATGTAGTAAAATTCAAAAATGGGTAAAAATAGACTTTAAACATACATGAAAATATTTTTAGAAAACATGTACAGTTATGATAAATATAACCCCAATAATTACTTACGAATAAACAATCTCGGATAAGAACGAGATTGGAATAATTATCCCTTATGTTATGTCCAATTTCTTCTGTATGTATCTAAGACTCTTATATAGTGGGTTTAAACATATTATTAACTTTTAATATAACCATAATAATATTTATAATATCATATATGATTCACTTATGACTTTATATTACTCGTTATTTTGTAAATTCCATGTTAAAGTAGCGTTTTTGGGTAAAATTGTTTCATTTATCGTACGTGTTTCGACTTGTTGTTCTTGAAATTATTACATATATCCTGATTTACTAAATTTCAAAATGTAAAACATGATTTATATATAATATATTTTCAGCATATAAATATATATATGATAGATCAATAAATGGAATAAAATACATTGTTCATGGAGACGGTAGGCCGTACGTACGCATGAATGCTGTTTTTGTTTCCTTATTGAATTGAATTGAATTAAGTAAATGAAACATATATGTACATAAATATAGTATCATTATTACGTAATATATTTCATGATTATTTATTAGATATACTTTATAATCATTCATGAATGGTTAATTATGGGAAATGAATCTCATCACGTTCGTGGAGACGATAGTCCGTACATACGCACGAGTGATGATATCGTTACCATAATTATTGAATGGAATTGGAGTGGATGATATAATATCTCAAAATCCGTATGATGTTATAATAACCATATATAGTTTTTTTAACACCATTATACCCATCCAAGTAAGGTGGTGGTGGAAAACAGATTAAACCACGACGTAGAGACGGTATTATGTACGCACGCACGCACGATGATTTCATTTTCCGTAGGATGGATAGAAGGTTAAATGGGGTTGTTTCATATTTATAATAACATATAATTATATTATTTATACTTATGTTATTACTTTGTAATGAAACAACTAAATAAGAGGAAGTAGAATAATAAAGAAACATGAAAGAATCGGTAGAAGATATTACTTTTTCTTCAACACGCCTCCTCTTAACCTCCTCTTAGGGAACTAAAGTTGGTCTTTGAAGAAGACCAAGACCTCTAGTATGTTTCTAGGAAAGTAGAGAAGAGAAATGGGAAGGGGTGTTCCGATATTTAAGGATCAAAGTAGTGTGAGGAGGAGAGGGAGAATGTGCCCTTTTATAAGGTATGAGAGGGGCACTTTTGGAAACTTCTAAAATATTAATTATAATAAACCCAAAACCCACATAAAAGCTTCCAAAGTGAATAACATTAATATATTATATATTATAGGGTTGTAATATCATCAACCATATAAATTTAGACATGTTTTAATTTTATTTTAAACCTTATAATTTTTATTTATCATTATTTAATCTATTTAATTTTATTTGTGGTAATAATGTTATAAATTTTATATGGTTATAATACTTACTTATGTGTTGTTATTTATACATAATTTTATACTTTATGACATTTTAGATCATATAAATTTTAATTTGTAATTTATAAAATATTTTTGTGATTTTTAAACAATTTAATAATATAAAATATCAATAGTGTCAATTTTGACATAATTCATTTATTTGAATTTAAATAAAATCCAAAGAGAATATATTTTAGAAAAATCCTATTTAATATATTAATAACAAGTAATATTCATCTATAAAATTTTTGGAGAACATTTATTAGTTCATATAATATTTATTGTGATACTTTTAAAATCATTTATTTGATATTTCTCTTAATAAAATAATTAATACAACATTTTTGTATAATAATTTAATATAATTATTTGTTGTATAAAAATTAAAAATAAAATAATATGATGAATATAAATATAATATATTTCATAATAATACTTTTAGTCTAATTTATCTTTTAAAACAACCAACGTTTAAAATTTTATCTTAATTAAAGTATGAAGTTGACAACTTTGGCATCTTTTAAAATAAAATAATATAAATGTCCGAATCTGTTTATACGGCTCAAAATGGTCCATAATTTTACTCTTGGATGATTAGGGTATAGATATACTCTACCAATATGTTTTGGTCTAGTGTTTGGGCCTTTTTATGGGAAATATTATTTTAATAAAAACTATATTATTGATTTTTCACTAAATAAATAATTTCTGTATCATTAATGTATAAGTTATTAAGGTAAGTAAATATTTCTTAAAAATTATAAATAAATTACCATAACAAAGAAAAACATTTTATATTTAAAATGAGTATTTATAATTGAATTTATATTCAGTATAACCTTATATTAAAAATAATTTAATTATTAAAGTCTTAGTGAGACATATTTCACTTTCTTTAAAATAAAATAATTTAAAGGTCTTAATCTCATCCAATTGGGTTTCAATGGATTAAATTTCGACCCAAATATGCCTTAGGAAGAAATATAATCATCCAACTATATTTAAGAAAGTGTTAGGGTAATATTTATAAAATTATATTTACCCTTAATTACCCGAATTACCTTTAACTATGGTAAATAAAATTTACCGTATTTACTATTCATAGTGCCAAAAAAAGTAGCCTATTAAAACAATTTCGACCTACTAATTCCAAATATTGAATAAATTTTTCCAAATTCAAATCACATAATATGTAGAAATAAATTTAAAATTAATCCCGTTGTTAAGAAAACAAGTTTTAAAAGTTAAGACATTGTAAAAGATTGAAATGATTTTACCTATGAATTCAATGTAAAATCAAGGCTAATGACATAAATTATATTAAATGGTAAAAATATATTCTAGTTATACTTTTAAACCATTAAATATTATAATTTAACCATATAAATTATCTCAATGAATTTTTTTTAAATTAAAATTTTGTGTATTTTTACTATTTATCAAAATAAGAAACTTATCAGAAAAATATCAAAAATTTATCCAAAGTAAATTTTTATATCCTGATACAAAATAAGAATTTTATTTTGTCAAATTGAACTTATAAACATGTCAAAAACTAGATTTAAAGTGTGTGCGCCATCAAAAGGCGACAAAATTGCATTTTTTGAAAAATACTTATTTTACACGAAAAATTTATTTTGTTCTCATACCATTTTCTAGAAAATGTGTAAGATTAATAATATTGTTATAAAATTTAAAATTTAGTTAATACTATTCATAATGGCTAGTTCATAATAATATTATAATAACGCATCGTTGTTTAGCGATACCCGATATTTTGTACTACACACACTATCAAGGAAGGCCGTGATTGTATATAATGCAAGCCAAGTCAGGGCTGCGTATAGTGGAAGATATATTTGGTATTTCATATAACATAATAAAAACTCATTTCATTTAAACATTAAAAAAATATATACATAATGTTGCGTAGAATAATTTCTACAAAATGAACTTGAAATAGTGTGTAACACGAGCCAAGAATAGTGTTGCGTATACTGCAAGCTAATACGGTGTTGCGTATAGTACAAGCTAATCTTGGTGTAATTTAAAATATAAGACATCAAAGAAATTAAAAATAATATATCTCATAGAATCCCAGGGTGTTATAATGAAGTTGAATTTCCACAACATATCATGCAATAGAAAATGGATTAATTAATAACCAAACTATTGGTAATAATGAAATACTATAAATGAATAGGTGATGAGATGATATAAGAGGAAAATAAATGATATAATAAATATGAACATGGTTATGTTATAAATTAAAAACTTATTTAAAATCATTTTACATGAGGATAAATTATGTTCAACTGAAGGGAAGTGTAATGTAAGGGGGTTCATAACTCAAATTATTTTCTTTGGGTTATATTACCTGTTCATTATATTTGATATTATAAGATTATGTGTGTAATGTATTTGAATTTTTTATATTTTATTTAAACTTTTTTATAAGGATTTAAATTTTAAACCCATAATCAATTCATTCATAATTTCTCACTTCAAAGGTATGATTTTTGTAAGGGAATTTTGTCTCAATTTTCTCTCCATTGGGATAAATTTAGTATTATACATGTATTTAATTTTATGCAGCGCATATACTACCCATTTTATATTTTTAACATGAATAACCACATATTAATGATTATTAATGTTTCAATTCTTGTTTATTATTTCATGGGCTAACAATTTTAAATTTACAAAAGGGGTAATGATTTATTTTACCAACCCATTTTCCTTATGATTTCCTTTTTTTTCACTGAAAGAATTTTATAATTCATACTTCATAAAATCTATCTACTTTCATATACTCTCAATATTTAAGGATTTTCAATATCTTCTTCTAGATCATCCTCTCTTTTCCAGTTGAACCAATCAATGAAATGTTTAAAAGAGAAACCAATTTTATTTCTCTTGTCATAAGATATATTTTTATTCCATATATTTTTTGAACATTTTTTTACAAAAGTCCCTTTTAATATTTCAAAGATTTAATAATGAAATTTTATTTTATCATCTAATTCTTACGCTGTATAAAAATAATATTTATAAATTTTTTTTTTGAAAAAGGTAAATTTCAAATTTATTTTCAAAAATAGAAAGGGAATGTTTTTTAATCTATACAACGTTAATGGAATTTCATGCTGTAGTAACTATTTTATGAAATTTATCTTACTATACATATTTTAATTATTTTATAATAAAAAAAATTAAATAAAAGCTCATTTTAATAATTCACTTCCATTTTATTCATTTCCCCGATGTATGTGATTTTATTTCAAAAACGATATTTCCAATGAATATATTGTCATATCTTATCTATTATTAATTTTGTGTTCATTATCATTATAATAAAACATTAAATTTCTTATTATTATTAGACATTAAAGATTTATTATATCAATATTATTTGTATCTTGGATATGATTATTGCCTAAACATCATACTATTTATACATGTGAAGTTTTACTTTGAAATTTATTTGATTGATAGGGAAAATATTCAAATTCATGATTCATTATTGAAAAAAGCTATTTATTAATAAGCCATATTTTTTAGGAATTTAAATGATAATTCATTATATTAGGAATTCATTGGATATATAGTGATGGGTCGGATGTGTTAATAGATATCCCTTTGATGTATAAATATGTCTCATAAGAAAAATTAGCTAGAAAAATTAAATAGTTTTTGGAATATACCTACACTTTGATTAAACTATATTGGAGAAAGGTCTTGACATTATAGATATCCTAATGTCTATGCTCATGATATCTAATAGTAAGCATTTCCGTAATTTGGAATTAACTTATTATATATTGATGATATTATTACATTAGTATAATCCATGAATGCATTTCAGGATTAGTTTATTAATTAAATAACACGTGTTTTCAGTTATTTATCTTTCCATATTTATCAATACTTATTTAGTCAACATTTTTCCTACATTACATAACCCTTAATAAGTATTTGAGCTTGACCTTATTTTTTTCCTTCCCCTAGGTTACGAAGAAGAAAATTTTGAATGAGTTTCAAGGATGTTGAATATTTTATTTTGTTATGTTTTATATTTTTTCCCAATGTAAAATGGGTATCATATATGAACCTATCTCTCCAATAATACTAAATTGATCAGTCATTGTGGATTGCATTAATTTTCTATATGCCAATGTAATAATCTAACCTCCAGCTCTAGGTTACTAGAGTCAAGGCTGTTATAAATTTTTAAATTAGTGTATTAGAATTTAATAATTTTATTCACTTGTGTTTTTTTTAAATATTTAAAATTTGAATCAATTAATAAAATCATTGGTGTATACAAGTTGGGTTTAATGAGCATCAAATAATTTGTAAAAAAGTTATAAGTAAGTAATAAATTAAAATATATTTTATATGATTTTATTATTTAGTTTTTCCAATGAATTATGAAAATAATTAAGATTCTAGAATATATAATTTTCTTTTCAAATGTTAGGGCTAGTTGGTTCATCATTATCTAAAATAAATTTTCATCAAAATATTTTTCATGTGTAGAAGGTATGTAATTAATAATGAGTAAATTTTTTTCAAATGGTTTTACCATCGAATTGTACTGATATATACAACTATAAAATACATGAATATCATTTAACTATAATTTTCATAGTAGATATAATATTAGACAAATAGATTATAAAAACACACCTCATGTATAAATTGAAAAATAGGGATCACAATCCTCTATGATTGATAATTTTATTTACACTCTCAAGACTAATATGTTTCAAAGTTTCTTCATTATGAATATTTTCTTTAAAATAAATCACGACGATAATATTATCTTTAAACATTGAATTCACATGAAATTGTATTATCAGTAAATTTGGAAGTGGAATTGGAAGGGTAAAGGTACTTTAGGAAATTCATTTATATTTATTGGTTTATCCCTTATATTATTCTAATTATAACATTTGTTCCTCCTCCATTGTAAATACCCCAAAATTTTAGTTTAAAATGACACTATGCTTGATATATTGGTTAATATAAAACCCCATGATTTATGTGAATTACGATATATTATAAAAAAATTCATATTCAAATTTGAACATTATAAAGTAACTACTATATTGTATGGAATGGATATTTTAATTGAATTATGAAATATATTTATAATGTCCCCAATCATTAAAAAGTTATTGAATTTTTTTAGAAAATAATCCCTTAATTTTTTAGTAATGTCATTTTTTTCTTAAAAACAATGTTTTCTTTAAAAACATTTTTATTGATTTTTTTCACAAATAATATAATTAATTTCTTCCTATTTTTAAACATTTATTTGAAAAAATGAATATCATTTAATAAATCCTCATTTCAAAATTACGTTACGGTGAGATTATACGAACTATTATAAAAATATTAATTTTTAAGTGAATAATGAAAATACATATTTTTGTTAAAAATTCATTTCTTTTCATTAAATCGACTATTTTAAAAATCCCAATATATTTTTTATTTGGATAAAAATTTAAATTAGATAAATTTTAGTTAAAAAAATCTAAACAATATCAAAGGAATCAATATTATATTTAATTTTAGTATATAGTCATTTGTAGGGTTAAAAACATAGTTTTCTATACAATGTTTTTCATTGTACATTTATATTAAAATGGATTTATGAAAATTTTATGAATTGATTATTTAAAAATATATTCCATATTTTGAATTAGTATATTATAATTCGGTAAATAGGTTTCTTTTATTTTTGTATGTTATGAAAAGAAACAATGTTAAATATTTGTTACCTTAGTATGGGTAAATCATATAATTAAAGATAAAATAATGTGATAAGGATTTCAAATATATCTAACACATTCCATATTTATAATGGGTAATTGTTACCATATTAATTTAATATTAAATGATATGTTATGTTTGTGTCATTTCACTTTGATAACAAACTAAATATTATTTTACTTAAATAATAAATAAAAAATGTTAGTCTATTTGTTTTGATATCTCTAATTTTTTTTCATAAAGATAAAAATATGTTATATAAGTTATAAGTGGTTATTTATAATTTAATTTTATTTTTTTTATCATGGTAATTTGTATCTAATTTTTAGTGACTATATAATTACCATAAACACTAACACAACGTTCACTCAATGCTCAAGCAAGCATTGAAAAAATCAAAGTAAATAATTTTAAAAATATTAAAAGTATATTATTTGGCATTAATTTTCTTTACAAATGAATTTTATAGTTAATAATAAGGTATGGATAATGGTAAAATGTTTTATATTTAAATTTAATTTCTCCCTTGAAATCTTTAAAATCAAATTATTTGAATAGTTCTTAAAATGACATTAATTTTATTTTATATTAAATATATTTTATTCAATTATTTGATAATAAAACACATAAAATATGTAAATTAGGATGAAAAATGGTCTAAAATTTCATCCCTCGGCCATTAATGAGCCAATTTTTACTTCATAAGTAAAATTATGACTTTTTTTGACCGAAAAGGTAATTACCACAGTTTAGGTAAAAAATGGAAAAATTGGTCAAACGAATCTATAAGGAATAAAATAAAATATAGAAATACTAATTTTTTTTAGTTTAAGGGATTTCATCAATATACCATGTTATATTCGAATGTATGGTCACATAGCTCCACTTTCACTTTAAAAGTAATTATTTATATTAGAGTCTTCTTATTACTATCCTCTATTCTTTACACCCCCTTGAGTCACATAGCACATAAAACCCAAAACAGTACCTCTTCTAAACATCCTTATACAATGTATATAGTAATTTGACTTCCCAAATGACTAACCCTTGGGTCCTTAAGGGGATATCTAGAGGTTTTCTTTCAAAGAACAGGTAGTCATCTTCGTTGAACACATTTCATTTTTTTTCTACATCATTTATCTCATTAAATTATATCCTAGACATTATAATATAAAAAAAATACATAAATCCTATATAGTGATATTTTATTAAATTTATGGAATAATATATGTCCATATCCTTTTCCATCAAATGGGAAGAAAAATCATTGCTCGTGTGTACAACATACGACCTCTCACGAACTAATGTAATTTTTTCCATAATTGTCTCACATGGATATTAATAATTATCGAACTAATTAATATATATGATAATAAGAACATAATTATTATTCTAGAAATATTATATATAATTTATTTTCTTACCTATACACCAATTAAAGATTGATAATGTTTTTCACGCGTACATGTGGACTACCACATCCACAAAGCAATGTGATTCATTTTTCAAGTACACATTTCATGGAAGATTATAAATATATATATAATGAATATATATAATATTTATATCTTTCTTAACATTATGAAAATTATGGAACAATTAGAATGATTAGAGGGATTAAACTACTGAACTGAAACTTATATGAGAAATGAGATAGCTTTGGAAAGTTTGTCTGGTCTTATTTTACTTCAAGAGATGATGTGCCACAACTAAGATATATAAAGAAATTTAGACTTTCGTTGGACTGTTGAACTTGGTTGGGATACTTTTGTTTGTTCTTGATTTATTATAGTTGTTAGGCATATTGATCATCTTTTTGTTACATGATTTATCTCAATTGAGGGAGTAGTAGCATCCAGACATTAAAATTTAATAATTTCATTTTTTCTTATGGAATTATTATTATTTAAGGGTAAATGGTGGGAGTGAAACTATTTTTTCATGATTTAATTTGGATTATTATTTTAAATCTTGGTGTGTAACACATTGACCCTAGTTACCCAGAGTTGGTGCATTATTACATAACATTGGCATGATCAAAAAAGATCAAGTCTCGAAAGACAAATTAGTTTAGTAGCCTTGGAAATACTAGATACATTCATAATTTTTACATTACATTATAAAATGGAAAACTACAACAACATAGTCTCTATAGGCCACACTCATATCCCTTAGACTATCCCTACAGGTCAGTCATAATATACTTCTTCACATCCAGGAAAAAATAAAACATATAAAGGGCTGAGCTCAGATGCTCAGTAAGGATAACAATATAGCAAAAACTTTCATAAATAAGCATAAACATTTAAGGCAATGTAAGACTAAAACAAAAGCCTTTTAAACTTGAACTTCAGAAAAATAATGAAAAGATAAAATCAAATAATTCCATTTATTTATTGACATGGATATTCTACAAGTTGAATAATCACATGCAATATCATTAGAAACTTTCATAATGATGGAATGCATAATTCCAGACTTCATAAACACATATTCAAGGCCTTGTGCCAAGACTACAAATAATATTTTTTCAAGGCCTTATGCAAAGACACTAGTTTGTCTCATTAGAACTACCGATGCATCGAGGAGCTATAACTGCTCCACTCATCAATTACTAAGTCCAATTCATTCCTCCTATGAAAAGGATTAAATATAACATAATTTTTTTTAGGAAAACTAGAATAAGATATATCAATAATTTATCCATAAACCATAAATGGTATAAAAATAACACATCCACATTCAAACATATCACAAAACTTTCAATACGATATGGAAGATTTGTATCATAATAAATCAACTTCAAACAAGTTTAAAATCCATCAAAAGATATGGATATAGATGAAAATTATTTGTAAAAATATTTTTGAGAAATATCATTTTTTCATTAAAACAATTAAAAGTCACACAATTTATAAAGGAAGACATTTAAAGACATTTTTTAATCAAAGTGTCCCATACCACTTTGAAACTTTTGAAATGAATTAACATTCTAAAAATATTCATGTCCATATAAATAAATCATTAAAAATCATTTTGAAAACATAGACATTAATGAGAATGATTTAGAAAAATAAATATTTAAATCATTTAAAATGTTGTTTTAGTAAAAAAGTCCTATAAAAGAATCCCCTTGAAAACCCTTTTATGAAACATGGAAATGGATAATAAATATGTCCCAGTAGATACTTATGTAAAAACAACCTTGGATAATAAAGATATTGTGAAATTAATATTTACCTTGTGATTTTACTTATTCGATGGTATGTTACCCTCCTGTATAACAGATATTTTTTTTATTAAATTAAATAAGAAATATATACATAAATATGATATCATATATGATCCTCTAATATTGCTTTGTTAATAATATTTTAGCATCATCATCATTTCTGGTGTTAACTGATTCATTTTTCTATATATGATTGGTTAGATAAGATATGTTTGTTATGGAAAAGGTGTATTTGACTCATATACAGAATGATATTATGTTCATAAACATTATTTTTAATCAAAAAATGAAAATTATTCTTGAATGATTACGATGGGGAATGAATCTCATTGTGTTCGTTGAGACAGTAAACCGTACATACTCCCGAGCGACAATATCAATATATTGATGAGGAAATAAGATTTAATTGGATGGTATATCATATATATATAATCATTAACATTAGTTATACTCATTTTTATACCCATCCAAATGATGAAGTATTTGAATAACAAACTACACCACGACGCGGAGACGGTAATCCGTACGTACGCACGTATGGTGACATTGTCATTTATTAGATGGATAGAATAATGAATATGGTTTTACCATTTTTATAATAACATCACAGTATATAGAAGATACTAGAGTTATTATTTTATAATGGAAACACTAAATAAAGAATAAGTGGAACAAGAAAAGAACTTGAAAGAGGTGATGAAATATATACCACTTGTTCAGGTTCTTTCTTTTGATTTGATCAAAATAGCTCCTTAGGATGGATTTCTGACTTAAGGAAGACCTCTAGGGTGAATTTAGTACAGTTGAGAGGATATTTGTGCATGGGTTGGCCGATCCAAATGGATTTAGAGGTGTGAAATTAATAAAAGGGGAAGTTCCCTTTTTATAAGAGAGGTGAGGCTCACTTTAGGAAAACATTGAAATATTACTTTAGAATAAAATCATTTTCAGTTTCTAATGGCTCTAAAATGATTTATTTCAGGGATAAGGTGGGGATGGGTCTAAAACCCCTGAACCAATAGTTTTTAGAGAGTTTTGGGTCACTATATAAAATTATCTTTTAAATTTAACACTTAGTCAAATAGTTTGACATTTACCATGTCTCTTTGTATTTTTCTATTATACGGTTAATAAACTCACTAAAAACATCCAAGTGAACCTCAAGTGGTTCATTAATGACATATATAATATTATTTAAGCTCTTTGACCATCCCTTAGATATTTAGGAATAGAATATCAATTAATAATATAATATTTGTTTTAAAAACTCTTTTATGTCAAATTTGACACTATTCGGTATTTTGTTTTTGTTAAATTCATAAAAACATTATCATCTCAAAAAAAATTCATTTAATAAACCCTAACATGTAATATTAACCTATAAAATTAATTTAATTAATTAAAAGTCTCAAATAAGATTTATTTGGATATTTATATTATCAATTTTTTAATCATTCATTAATAAGGTAATTACTGCATCATCATTGTGTCATAAATAAATTTAATTATTTAATTTCTAAAAATTATAAATAAAAAATATTCATATATTAAATATATTTATCTTTTTAATTAATATTTATATTCTAATTTATCTTATGTATAACCATATATTAAAAATTATTTAGTTATTAAACTTTGATTTTAACTCTTTTAACTCTTCTTTAAATAAAATAATAATAAATGTCTTAATCTAATCCAAGTGGACCAAAGAGGTTCATATTTTATTTATAAGGTTTTTTGTCCAATTATACTTATCCAATAGAATTAGGACATGTGTTAGGGTAATTATGATATCATTTTTACCCTTAATTACCCTATTTACTTTTAACTGTGGTAAATAAAAGTAAAAAGTTACTATTCACCAAAAATTATTTTCATCTTATTGAACAATATTTTACATACTAATATTAATCGTGTCTCTTGGATTTTTGAAATTCAACTCACAAAATTGTTAAAATGGAGTTTTATAAAAATTTGGAAATGCTTCTAGGAGGTGGGTAAAAGACAACAAGATGTTCGATAAAATTTAATATATATAAACATATTATAAAATGACTTTAATGAATTTCATTGAAATTATAGAAGGTATTATGTATCTATTTTGACCTAAAATAAAATAAATATTAGCTTGCAGTATACACAACACTATCTTTGGTGTTCCATATAACATAATAAAAACTCATTTCATTTAAACATTAAAAAAAATATACATAATGTTGCGTAGAATAATTTCTACAAAACGAACTTGAAATAGTGTGTAACACGAGCCAAGAATAGTGTTGCGTATACTACAAGCTAATACGATGTTGCGTATAATACAAGCTAATCTTGGTGTAATTTAAAATATAAGACATCAAAGAAATTAAAAATAATATATCTCATAGAATCTCAGGGCGTTACAATGAATTTGAATTTCCACAACATATCATGCAATAGAAAATGGATTAATTAATAACCAAAATATTGGTAATAATGAAATACTATAAATGAATAGGTGATGAGATGATATAAGAGGAAAATAAATGATATAATAAATATGAACATGGTTATGTTATAAATTAAAAACTTGCTTAAAATCATTTTACAGGAGGATAAATAATGTTCAACTGAAGGGAAGTGTAATGTAAGGGGGTTCATAACTCAATTTATTTTCTTTGGGTTATATTACCTGTTCATTATATTTGATATTATAAGATTATGTGTGTAATGTATTTGAATTTTTTTATATTTTATTTACACTTTTTTATAAGGATTTAAATTTTAAACCCATAATCAATTCATTCATAATTTCTCACTTCAAAGGTATGATTTTTGTAAGGGAATTTTGTCTCAATTTTCTCTCCATTGGGATAAATTTAGTATTATACATGTATTTAATTTTATGTAGTGCATATACTACCCATTTTATATTTTTATGATGAATAACCATATATTAATGATTATTAATGTTTCAATTCTTGTTTATTATTTCATGGGCTAACAATTTTAAATTTACCAAAGGGGTAATGATTTATTTTACCAACCCATTTTCCTTAGGATTTCCTTATTTTTAACTCAACGAATTTTATAATTCATACTTCATAAAATCTATCTACTTTCATATACTCTCAATATTTAAGGATTTTCAATATCTTCTTCTAGATCATCCTCTCTTTGGAAGTTGAACCAATCAATGAAATGTTTAAAAGAGAAACCAATTTTATTTCTCTTTTCATAAGATATATTTTTATTCCATATATTTTTTGAACATTTTTTTTTACAAAAGTCCCTTTTAATATTTCAAAGATTTAATAATGAAATTTTATTTTATCATCTAATTTTTACGCTGTATGAAAATAATATTTATATTTTTTTTTGAAAAAGGTAAATTTCAAATTTATTTTCAAAAAATGAAAGGGAATATTTTTTAATCTGTACAACATTAATGGAATTTCGTGCTACAGTAACTATTTTATGAAATTTATCTTACTATACACATTTTAATTATTTTATAATAAAAAATATTAAATCAAATCTCTTTTTAATAATTCACTTCGATTTTATTCATTTCCCTAATGTATGTGATTTTATTTCAAAACCGATATTTCCAATGAATATATTGTCATATCTTATCTATTATTAATTTTGTGTTCATTATCATTATAATAAAACTTTAAATTTCTTATTATTATTAGACATTAAAGATTTAATATATCAATATTATTTGTATCTTGGATATGATTATTTCATAAACAAAATACTATTTATACATGTGATGTTTTACTTTGAAATTTATTTGATTGACAGGGAAAATATTCAAATTCATGATTCATTATTGAAAAAAGTTATTTATTAACAAGACATATTTTTTAGGAATTTAAATGATAATTCATTATATTAGGAATTCATTGGATATATAGTGATGGGTTGGATGTGGTAATAGATATCCCTTTGATGTATTAATAGGTCTCATAAGAAAAATTAGCTAAAAAAATTAAATAGGTTTTGGAATATACCTACACTTTGATTAAACTATATTGGAGAAATGTCTTGACATTATAGATATCCTAATGTCTATGGTCATGATATCTAATAGTAATCATTTCCATAATTTGGAATTAACTTATTATATATTGATGATATTATTACATTAGTATAATCCATGAATGCATTTCAGGATTAGGTTATTAATTAAATAACATGTGTTTTCAGTTATTTATCTTTCCATATTTATCAATACGTATTTAGTCAACATTTTTCCTACATTACATAACCCTTAATAAGTATTTGAGCTCAACCTTATTTTTTTCCTTCCCCTAGGTTACGAAGAAGAAAATTTTGAATGAGTTTCAAGGATGTTGAATATTTTCTTTTGTTATGTTTTATATTTTTTCCCAATGTAAAATGGGTATCATATATGAACATATCTCTCCAATAATACTAAATTGACCAGTCATAGTGGATTGCATTAATTTTCTATATGCCAATGTAATAATTTAACCTCCAACTCTAGGTAACTAGAGTCAAGGCTGTTATAAATTTTTAATGTAGTGTATTAGAATTTAATAATTTTATTCACTTGTGTTTGTTTTTTTAAATATTTTACAATTTGAATCAATTAATAAAATCATTGGTGTATACAAGTTGGGTTTAATGAGCATCAAATAATTTGTAAAAAAGGAATAAGTAAGTAATAAATTAAAATATATTTTATATTATTTTATTATTTAGTTTTTCCAATGAATTATGAGAATAAATAATATTCTAGAATATATAATTTTCTTTTCAAATGTTAGGGCTAGTTGGTTCATCATTATCTAAAATAAATTTTCATCAAATTATTTTTCATGTGTAGAAGGTATGTAATTAATAATGAGTAAATTTTTTTCAAATGGTTTTACCATCAAATTGTACTGATATATACAACTATAAAATACATGAATATCATTTAACTATAATTCTCATAGTAGATATAATATTAGAAAAATAGATTATAAAAACACACCTCATGTATAAATTGAAAAACAGGGATCACAATCCTCTATGATTGATAATTTTATTTACACTCTCAAGACTAATATGTTTCAAAGTTTCTTCATTATGAATATTTTCTTTAAAATAAATCACGGCGATAATATTATCTTTAAACATTGAATTCACATGAAATTGTATTATCAGTAAATTTGGAAGTGGAATTGGAAGGGTAAAGGTACTTTAGGAAATTCATTTATATTTATTGGTGTATCCCTTATATTATTCTAATTATAACATTTGTTCCTCCTCCATGGTAAATACCCCAAAATTTTAGTTTAAAATGAAACTATGCTTGATATATTAGTTAATATAAAACCCCAAGATTTATGTGAATTACGATATATTATAAAAACATTCATATTCAAATTTAACCATTATAAAGTAACTGCTATATTGTATGGAATGGATATTTTAATTGAATTATGAAATATATTTATAATATTCCCAATCATTAAAAAGTTATTGAATTTTTTTAGAAAATAATCCCTTAATTTTTTAGTAATGTCATTTTTTTCTTAAAAACAATGTTTTCTTTAAAAACATTTTTATTGATTTTTTTCACAAATAATATAATTAATTTCATCCTATTTTTAAACTTTTATTTGAAAAAATGAATATCATTTAATAAATCCTCATTTCAAAATTATGTTACACTGAGATTATACGAACTATTATAGAAATATTTATTTTTAAGTGAATAATGAAAATAAATATTTCTGTTAAAAATTCATTTCTTTTCATTAAATCAACTATTTTAAAAATCCCAATATATTTTTTATTTGGATATAAATTTACATTAGATAAATTTTAGTTAACAAAATCTAAACAATATCAAAGGAATCAATATTATATTTAATTTTAGTATATAGTCATTTGTAGGGTTAAAAACATAGTTTTCTATAGAATGTTTTTCATTGTACATTTATATTAAAATGGATTTGAAAATTTTATGAATTGATTATTTAAAAATATATTCCATATTTTGAATTAGTATATTATAATTTGGTAAATAGGTTTCTTTTATTTTTGTATGTTATGAAATGAAATAGTGTTAAATATTTGTTACCTTAGTATGGGTAAATCATATAATTAAAGATAAAATAATGTGATATGGATTTCAAATCTATCTAACACATTCCATATTTATAATGGGTAATTGTTACCATATTAATTTAATATTCAATAATATGTTATGTTTTTGTCATTTCACATTGATAACAACCTAAATATTATTTTACTTAAATAATAAATAAAAAATGTTAGTCTATTTGTTTTGATATCTCTAAATTTTTTCATAAAGATAAAAATATGTTATATAAGTTACAAGTGGTTATTTAAAATTTTATTTTATTTTTTTTATCATGGTAATTTGTATCTAATTTTTAGTGACTATATAATTACTATAAACACTAACACAACATTCACACAATGCTCAAGCAAGCATTGAAAAAATCAAAGTAAATAATTTTAAAAACATTAAAAGTATATTATTTGGCATTAATTTTCTTTACAAATGAATTTTATAGTTAATAATAAGGTATGGATAATGGTAAAATGTTTTACATTTAAATTTAATTTCTCCCTTGAAATCTTTAAAATCAAATTATTTGAATAGTTCTTAAAATGACATTAATTTTATTTTATATTAAATATATTTTATTCAATTATTTGATAATAAAACACATAAAATATGTAAATTAGGTTGAAAAATGGTCTAAAATTTCATCCCTCGGCCATTAATGAGGCAATTTTTACTTCATAAGTAAAATTATGACTTTTTTTGACCGAAAAGGTAATTACCACAGTTTACGTAAAAAATGGAAAAAGTGGTCAAACGAATAGATAAAGAATAAAATAAAATATAGAAATACTAAATTTTTTTAGTTTAAGGGATTTCATCAATATACCATGTTATATTCGAATGTATGGTCACATAGCTCCACTTTCACTTTAAAAGTAATTATTTATATTAGAGTCTTCTTATTACTATCCTCTATTCTTTACACCCCCTTGAGTCACATAGCACATACAACCCAAAACAGTACGTCTTCTCAACATCCTTATACAATGTATATAGTAATTGGACTTCCCAAATGACCAACCCTTGGGTCCTTAAGGGGATATCTAGAGGTTTTCTTTCAAAGAAGAGGTAATCATCTTCGCTAAACACATTTCATTTTTTCTACATAATTTATCTCATTAAATTATATCCTAGATATTATAATATAAAAAAATACATAAATCCTATATTGTGATATTTTATTAAATTTATGGAATAATATATGTCCATATCCTTTTCCATTAAATGGGAAGAAAAATCATTGCTCGTGTGTACAACATACGACCTCTCACGAACTAATGTAATTTTTTCCATAATTGTCTCACATGGATATTAATAATTATCAAACTAATTAATATATATTATAATAAGAACATAATTACTATTCTATAAATATTATATATTATTTATTTTCTTACATATACACCAATTAATGATTGAAAATGTTTTTCGCGCGTACATGTGGACTACCACATCCACAAAGCAATGTGATTCATTTTTCAAGTACACATTTCATAGAAGATTATAAATATATATATAATGAATATATACAATATTTATATCTTTCTTAACATTATGAAAATTATGGAACAATTATAATGATTAGAGGGATTAAACTACTGAACTGAAACTTATATGAGAAATGAGATAGCTTTGGAAAGTTTGTCTGGTCTTATTTTACTTCAAGAGATGATGTGCCACAACTAAGATATATAAGGAATTTAGACTTTCGTTGGACTGTTGAACTTAGTTGGGATACTTTTGTTTATTCCAGATTCATTATAGTTTTTAGGCATATTGATCATCTTTTTGTTACATGATTTATCTCAATTGAGGGAGTAGCAGCATCCAGACATTAAAATTTAATAATTTCATTTTTTCCTATGGAATTATTATTATTTAAGGATAAATGGTGGGAGTGAAACTATTTTTTCATGATTTAATTTGGATTATTATTTTAAATCTTGATGTGTAACACATTGACCCTAGTTACCCAGAGTTGGTGCATTATTACATAACATTGGCATGATCACAAAAGATCAAGTCTCGAAAGACCGATTAGTTTAGTAGCCATGGAAATACTAGATACATTCATAATTTTTACATTACATTATAAAATGGAAAACTAAAACAACATAGTCTCTATAGGCCACACTCATATACCTTAGACTATCCCTACAGGTCAGTCATAATATACTTCTTCACATCCAGGAAAAAATAAAACATATAAAGGGCTGAGCTCAGATGCTCAGTAAGGATAACAATATAGCGAAAACTTTAATAAATAAGCATAAAAATTTAAGGCAATGTAAGACTAAAACAAAAGCCTTTTAAACTTGAACTTTTGAAAAATAATGAAAAGATAAAATCAAATAATTCCATTTATTTATTGACATGGATATTCTACTAGTTGAATAATCACATGCAGTATCAATAGAAACTTTCATAATGATGGAATGCATAATTCCAGACTTCATAAACACATAGTCAAGGCCTTGTGCCAAGACTACAAATAATATTTTTTCAAGGCCTTATGCTAAGACACTAGTTTGTCTCATGAGAACCACCGATGCATCGAGGAGCTATAACGGGCTCCACTCATCAATTACTAAGTCCAATTCATTCCTCCTATAAAAAGGATTAAATATAACATAATTTTTTTAGGAAAACTAGAATAAGAAATATCAATAATTTATCCATAAACCATAAATGGTATAAAAATAACACATCCACATTCAAACATATCACAAAACTTTCAATACGATATGGAAGATTTGTATCGTAATAAATCAACTTCAAACAAGTTTAAAATCCATCCAAAGATATTGATATAGATGAAAATTATTTGTAAAAATATTTGTGAGAAATATCATTTTTTCATTAAAACATTTAAAAGTCACACAATTTATAAAGTAAGACATTTAACGAAATTTTTTAATCAAAGTGTCCCATACCACTTTGAAACTTTTGAAATGAATTAACATTCTAAAAACATTCATGTCCATATAAATAAATCATTAAAAATCATTTTGAAAACATAGACATTAATGAGAATGATTTAGAAAAATAAATATTTAAATCATTTAAAATGATGTTTTAGTAAAAAAGTCATATAAAAGAATCCCCTTGAAAACCCTTTTATGAAACATGGACATGGATAATAAATATGTCCCAGTAGATACTTACGTAAAAACAACCTTGGATAATAAAGATATTGTGAAATTAACATTTACCTTGTAATTTTACTTATTCGATGGTATGTTACCCTCCTGTTTAACATATATTTTTTTATTAAATTAAATAAGAAATATATACATAAATATGATATCATATATGATCCTCTAATATTGCTTTGTTAATAATATTTTAGCAGCATCATCATTTTTGGTGTTAACTGATTCATTTTTCTATATATGATTGGTTAGATAAGACAAGTTTGTTATGGAAAAGGTGTATTTGACTCATATACAGAATTATATTATGTTCATAAACATTATTTTTAATCAAAAAATGAAAATTATTCTTGAATGATTACGATGGGGAATGAATCTCATCGTGTTCGTTGAGACTGTAAACCGTACATACTCACGAGCGACAATATCAATATATTGATGAGGAAATAAGATTTAATTGGATGGTATATCATATATATAGAATCATTAACATTAGTTATACTCATTTTTATACCCATCCAAATGATGAAGTATTTGAATAACAAACTACACCACGACGCGGAGACGGTAATCCGTACGTACGCACGTATGGTGACATTGTCATTTATTAGATGGATAGAATAATGAATATGGTTTTACCATTTTTATAATAACATCACAGTATATAGAAGATACTAGAGTTATTATTTTATAATAGAAACAATAAATAAAGAAGAAGTGGAAGAAGAAATGAACTTTAAAGAGGTGATGACATATATACCACTTGTTCAGGTTCTTTCTTTTGATTTGATCAAAATAGCTCCTTAATATGGATTTCTGACTTAAGGAAGACCTCTAGGGTGAATTTAGTACAGTTGGGAGGATATTTGTGTAGGGGTTGGCCGATCCAAATGGATTTGTAGGTGTGAAATTAATAAAAGGGGAAGTTCCCTTTTTATAATAGAGGTGATGCTCACTTTAGGAAAACATAGAAATATTATTTTAGAATAAAATCATTTTCAGTTTCTAATTGCTCAAAAATGATTTATTTGAGGGATAAGGTGGGGATGGGTCTAAAACCCCTGAACCAATAGTTTTTAGAGAGTTTTGGGTCACTATATTAAATTATCTTTTAAATTTAACACTTAGTTAAATAGTTTGACATTTACCATGTCTCGTTGTATTTTTCTATTGTACGGTTAATAAACTCACTAAAAACTTCCAAGTGAACCTCAAGTGGTTCATTAATGACATATATAATATTATTTAAGCTCTTTGACCATCCCTTAGATATTTAGGAATAGAATATCAATTAATAATATAATATTTGTTTTAAAAACTCTTTTATGTCAAATTTGACACTATTTGGTATTTTGTTTTTGTTAAATTCATAACAACATTATTATCTCAAAAAAAATTCATTTAATAAACCCTAAAATGTAATATTAACCTATAAAATTAATTTAATTAATTAAAAGTCTCAAATAAGATTTATTTGGATATTTATATTATCAATTTTTTAATCTTTCATTAATAAGGTAATTACGGCATCATCATTGTGTCATAAATAAATTTAATTATTTAATTTATAAAAATTATAAATAAAAAATATTCATATATTAAATATATTTATCTTTGTAATTAATATTTATATTCTAATTTATCTTATGTATAACCCTATATTAAAAATGGTTTAGTTATTAAACTTTGATTTTAACTCTTTTAACTCTTCTTTAAATAAAATAATAATAAATGTCTTAATCTAATCCAAGTGGACCAAAGAGGTTCATATTTTATTTATAAGGTTTTTTTGTCCAATTATACTTATCCAATAGAATTAGGACATGTGTTAGGGTAATTATGATATCATTTTTACCCTTAATTACCCTATTTACTTTTAACCGTGGTAAATAAAAGTAAAAAGTTACTATTCACCAAAAACTATTTTCATCTTATTGAACAATATTTTACATACTAATATTAACCGTGTCTCTTGAATTTTTGAAATTCAACTCACAAAATTGTTAAAATTGAGTTTTATAAAAATTTTGAAATGCTTCTAGGAGGTGGGTAAAAGACAATAAGATGTTCGATAAAATTTAATATATATAAACTTATTATAAAATGACTTCAATGAATTACATTGAAATTATAGAGGTATTATGTATCTATTTTGACCTAAAATAAATTTAAATAAAATAAATAATTGTTTAAATAAAAAGTCGGTTTTTAAACAATTACTCAGTGTTTTCACTATTCATAAAAAATTTATAGTTTTCATAAAAATAACAAGAATTCATCTTAAGTTAATTTTGATATTCCTAATCCAAAAATGAAGTCCATTTTGAAATATAAAATTTTTAAAATTTAAAAAAGTGGGTATTACTATTCATAACAACTAGTTTGATTGGTCGCGTTGTGTTAGAATATTGAAGTTGTGTATAATGCAAGCTATTGTATTATTCAAAGGGAAACATACTGTGGAAGCTTGGGGTATTACATTCTTCCCTCCTTAAAATAATTTCTTTCTAGATATTTCTATAATATTAGTGTATAAAAAGATTTAGGTGGTTCTTCATCAAATGTTTGTTAGTTTAACACATTGCCTCTTCCATCTTACGGTTTCTCCATAGAACATTTACCAGAAAAGTCATCCGGTTTCTCAGGACATGTTCTCTGGTATCAAGAATTTTGAAATGATTTTCACAGCAAGACTGATCAGGTTCTAGTTCAATTTCCTCATAGGTCAGTACATGCATTGGGTTTGGCATGTATTTTCTCAATAATTATATGTAGAAGACATCATGAACATTGGAGAGACTTGGCGGCATTGCCAAACGGTATGCTACAACTCCAATTCATTATAGAATTTTGAAAGGTCTGATGTACCTAGGACTTAGTTTACACTTCTTACCAAATCGTATAACTCCCTTCCATGGAGATACCTTTAAGAAAACATGTTCTCCTACATGAAATTCAAAATTCTTCCTTCAGTTATAAGAATAGCTCTTCTGCCTACTTTTTGCCGCTTTGATGTGGGTTTGGATAACCTTCAACTTTTCCATCGTTTCCTCAACACGTTCTAGGCCTACGAGTTTTCTTTCACCAACATCATCCCAACAAGTTGGTGTGTGACATCTCTTTCCATAGAACGCTTCATATGGTGCCATTCGAATACTTGAATGGAAGCTATTGTTATCAGAAAAATCTACCAGAGGTAAATATTGATCCCACATACCTTTAAAGTCAAGTGATTAAGATCTCAACATGTCTTCTAAGGTTTGAATAGTCCGTTCTTATTTTCCATCAGTTTGAGGGTGGTTGGCAGTGCTCAATCCAAGTTCAGTATCCGAGGATTTTTGAAACTTTTTCCAAAATCATGATGTAAAATGGGAATCATGGTAAAAAACAATCGATAAGGGTACTCTATGAAGTCTTACAACTTAATTAATATATAGTCTTTCGAGATGTTCAAGTGGTAAATCTTCTTTTATAGCAAGAAAATGTGCTAACTTGGTAAGATGATAAAAAATTACCCATTTGGCATCATTCCTTCTAGGAGTCTTTGGTATCCCCATGAAAACGTCCATCATAATATTATCCCATTTGCACTCAGGTATGGGAAGTGGTTGCATGACTCCTCTAAGCTATTGCCTTCCAACTATCACTTGTTGACAAACCATACATCTTGACACAAAATTAGAAATCTTCCTATTAATGTTGTCCCACTAAAAATGTTCCTTCAAATCTCAAAACATCTTCATGCTACCAGGGTTTATAGAGAAATTGGAGTCTTGATCATCATCTAAAAATTCAATTTTTAGATCAGGTATGTTAGGAACACAATGTCCCTTCCCCAATTTCAAAATTCCATCTTTATATATAAAGTCACTCATTCTCCCATCATTTGAAGCATTAATTTTATTTTGGAACTCCTCATCATTAGTATGTGAACTTTTTATCCTTTCTAGTAAAGATGGTTTGGCAACCATTTGAAAAATAATCAATGTTTGACCTTCCATGGTTATTCCCATATCCATCTTTACTAGATCCATGAAAACAGGATCCATTTCAATTTTCATCTTGTTAAAAACTCCATGATCATTTCTGCTCAAAGCATCTGCCACCTTATTTTCCTTCCCTGGGTGGTAGTGTATTGTGCAATTATAATCCTTGAGTAGTTCAAGCCATCTCCTTTGCCTCATGTTGAGTGCTTTCTGTGAGAAAATATACTTCAAACTCTTGTGATCAGTATATTTCTATCATTTTTCACCATATAGATAATGTATACATATCTTCAAAGAAAATATTACAACTACATCTCAAGATCATGAGTAGGATAGATTTTCTCATGAATTTTTAGCTACCATGATGCATAGGCAATAACCCTATCATTCTGCATAAGGACACAACCAATTCCTTTGTTGAAAAAATCACTGTAAATAACAAACCCATAGTTCTCTGATGGTAGATTCAAGACAGGAGCATTGACTAATCTTCTCTTCAGTTCTTCAAAACATTGTCCAAACTCCTTTTTCCAAACAGATTTAACCCCTTTACATGTGATCTTGGTTAATGGATTAGCCAACCAAGCCAAATTCTAGACTAAATGTCGATAATAACCTGCTAAACCAATAAAACTACGTACCTCAGTTATACTCATCAATGATGGCCATTCTTGGATTGTATTGGTATTTGATGGATCAATAGAGACTCCATCCTTAGAGACAATATGGCCAAGAAAAAAAATCTCTTGAAGCCAGAATTCACACTTGCTAAATTTCCCATATAATTCATTTCTTCAAAGAGTATTTAGAATAATGCGCAAGTGATTTTCATGATATTCATAGCTTTTAGAGTATACCAAGATATCATCAATAATTACCACTACAAAGTCATCAAGATATTCTTTGAAAACTCTTTTCATTAGATCCATGAATATAGAGGGTTCATTAGTCAACCCAAAAGTAATTACTGTAAACTCGTAATGCCCGTAACTGGTTCGAAATGTTGTTTTTGTAATGTCTTCCTTCTTCACACACAACTGATGATATCCAGATCGAAGGTCAATCTTTGAAAAATATTGAGCTCCATGAAGTTGATTGAATAAATCATCAATGTGTGGTAGGGGATACTTGTTCTTTATTGTTATAGCATTGATTTCCCTGTAGTCAATGAACAACCTCATAGATTCGTTTTTTTCTTCTTAACAAAAGGAACATGGGATCCCCATGGAGAAAGACTAGAGAAAGTAAATCCCTTGTTACTAAATTCCTCTAGTTGTTTATTTATTTACTCTAAGTACACAGTGGCCATTCTATAAGGGGTCTTCTATATGGAACTTGAACCAGGAATTAAATCAATGGATAACTCAATTTCTCGTTCTAGAGGATGTCTAGGTAAATATTTTGGAAGCACATCAACATATTCTTGCACAATAGGTACATCTTCTATTTTAACATTCCTTTCCTCATCCATAGTTATTTCATTCTCTTCCTCCATAATAATTGAATTTAGGTGAGCTACTGGGGGTGGATCTAGATAAGCATTTGGTGGTGACATTTCTACTCTAGATATAAGGCACTCCTTATCATCATCAATAATTGTATCTTCCTTATTCTTCCAATAAATTTTCACTTCATGTTCCAAAAGCCAATCCATACCAAAGATTATATCAAATTCAATCATGGGTATGATGATGTGATCAACAGATAAAGAACATTTATATGCCTTAATGGGAACGGATTCAGAAAACTTAGTTACAATGATACTTCTCTTAGGTGTTTTGACTGACAACTCCCTTGATAAGTCAAATTGAAAATATCTAATTTTCTTAGCAAACTATGAAGATATGAAACAATACGATGATCCAGAATCAAATAATGCATTTTCTAAACATGAAAAAACCATTAAATTACCTAACACTACATCTTTAAGAGCATCAACCTCAGTAGTAGTGATAACATAAGATTGACCTTGATCCCTTGTACTTTTCAGAGGTATTTTTCCTTGTGCTTAAGAAATTCATTTGCATAATTCCCCCTTTATCTAAATTTTTAGCATTCAAAATTGACATCCTCTTTCTTCCCCTTGCAATGACGAGCTTCGTGGCCTTTTCCAACACACTAGTAACAGACTCCCATTCCCATTATGAAAGTACCTAGGTGTTTATTAACAAATTTTCCACATTATGGGTATTCAACTTTTCCCATATTCCCCCTATTTCCATTTCCATAGTGTTCAACAGATCTCTTCTTCTCCTTCCTTTCTTTAAATTCATAAGACATAAATAATTCTTTTTATTTCTGGATAACACATTATACAATATATTTGTACGATGAGAAGGATTTTGAGACTAATTATCGATGGAGAAATGGTTTTAACCCATCAATGAAACGATCAATATTACTTCTTGGGTTATTTATATAATCTCCAACATGTCTTTCTAACCTTGTAATGTTAGCCTCATACTTTGCAACATTCTCATCCTCCTTTTTCCTTAGACTCAGAAATTGACCTTCCATATCTACTCGATGGTCACGAAGAATATATTTTTCTAAGAAAATATCTTCAAGTTCCCTCCATTCCATACTTGATACTTCCTCATCTTCCTTTTTGTTTTGGATTAATGACCACCATTGATCTGCATCTCACATGAGGAGATAAACTACCATGAAAATATTTTCCCTTGCAGTTTTCCCCAAAGCGTGAAATATTTTCTCTAAGGAATTTATCCATTGCTCAGCTACAAATGGATTTTTAGTCCCATTGAATTTTTGTGTTTGTTTCCTCATGAATCAGTCTAACATTGATCCTCCGTGTTGTGGATCAGGGTGCTCCACACGGGAAAGGTTATTATTAATAACCTGAGTGAGTTGTCCCAGTATGGTGATATGCTGATCAGCACTAGTTGCATCACCAGATCCACTATAATTACCTTGAGTAAGAGGGTAATCCCTACATGGATTATATGCATTGATACGGTTTCCATTCCTTCCACTAGGCTCCATTTCTAAACAATGTCATACACTATATTAGTTTATGAATCACAATACATAATTCCAAACTTGTAAAATCGCTAACATAAATTGAACAGTTTATGGATATAATCCATAATTATAAAAATGTTTTCTTTGAGGAAGTATATACTCATAAAACCTTCATAATGGTTTGTAAAGAAAATGAAAATTATCATAATCATATCCCCGAGAGTGTCATAACCAAGAGTGCATCATGGCCCGTTATTGTGCACTAGTTCACATTCTAGTCTAGCTCAAAGCGATGTTTTAGGGTTTTAACCCTAGGTACATCTATGCCAGAGCCGCCTCTACCTACTCATATCCAGACAGGGATTTATTGCATGGAAAACTCACAAAACCTCTACTGTACCAAAATTCTAAGAAGTTATTCTATACTAATCCTCAAAGTCTATCTTAGGATAATGATATCTAATCAGAGTTTTTGTAAATATGGCTTTCAAGGTTTTTACTAAACTTCCTCTGATACTAACTATAACACCCCAAACCTAGTTATTGGGAGTAAGTGCATTATTACATAACATTGTCATGATCTCAAAAATCAAGTCTCGAAAGAAACATTAGTTTAGTATCCTAGGATATAATAGATACAGTCATATTTTTTACATTATATTATAAAATGAAAAACTACAATAACATAGTCTCCATAGGCCACACTCAAATCCCTTAGGCTATCTATGAAGGTCAGTCATAATATACTTCATCACATCCTAGAAAAAATAAAACACAGAAATGGGTGAGCTCAGATGCTCAGTAAGGATAAGAATATATAGGAAACTTTCATAAATAAGCATAAACATTTAAGGCAATGTAAGACTAAAAAAAATCCTTTTAAACATGAAAATCAGAATAATATAGAAAATAGAAAATAAAATAATTCCATTTACTTATTCACATGGATATTCTACTAGTCTAATTATCACATGCAATATCAATAGCCACTTTCATAATGATGGAATGCATAATGACAGACTCCAAAACCACATAAAAGGCCTTGTGCCAAGACTACATATATGATTTTGTCAATTCCTTGTGCCAAGACACTAGTTTGTCTAATGAGACCTACAGATGCATCGAGGAGCTATGGCGGGCTCCACCCGTCACTTACTAAGTCCAATGCTTTCCTCACATGAAAAGGTTTAAACATAACATAAAAATTCGTATTAAAATTAGCATATGAAATGCCAATAATTTATTCATAAACCACGAATGGTATAAAAATAACACATCCACAGACAAACATATCACAAAACCATCAATAAAATATGGAATATTTGTATCATAATAAATCAACTTCAAACAAGTTTAAAATCCATAAAATGATGTTGATATAGATGAAAATGGTTTGTAAAACTCTTTGTGAGAAATATCACTTTTTCTTAAAAACAATTAAAAATCACACAATTTAGAAAGGAAGACATTTAAAGACTTTTTTGAATCAAAGTGTCCCATAACACTTTGAAACTTTTGAAAGGAATTAATATTTTTAATCATTCATGTCTATATAAATAAATCCTTAAAAACCATTTTGAAAACATGGATATTAAGGAGAATTATTTAGAAGAATAAATATTTAAAACATTTAAAATGATGTTTTAGTGAAAAAGTCCCTTAAAATAATCCATTTTAAAAACCTTTTATGAAACGTGAACATGGATAATAAATATGTCCCAGTAGATAGTTACGTAAAAATAACCTTGGATAATAAAGAGATTGTGAAATTAACCCTTACCTTGTACTTTTCCTTAGTCGATGGTATGTTAACCTTTTGTATAATTGTTAAAAATTTGTTATTAAATTATACAAGAACTATATACATAAATATGATATTATATATGATCCTCTAATATTGATTTTTTAATAATATTTCAGTAGCATCTTATTTTCAGATGGTAACTGATTCATTTTCTTTTATATGCTTGGTTAGATAAGCCATGTTTGTTATGGATAGGATGGATTTGATTCATATAAATAATGATATTATGTTAATAAACATTATTTTTAATCTTAAAATGAAAATTTTTATTGAATGATTACGATGGGGAATGAATCTCATCGCGTTCGTGGAGACGGTAATCCATACGTACACACGAGCAACAATATCATTATATTGATGGTGAAATCATACGTAATTTGATGGTATATCATATATACATAATCATTAAAATTTCATATTTATTATTTACATTAGTTATACTCATTATTATACCCATACAAATGATGAAGTATTTGAATAACAAACCCCACCACGACGTAGAGACGGTAATCCGTACGTACACACGTATGGTTACTTTGTCATTTATAGGATGGATAGAATAATGAATATGGTTGTACCATTTTTATAATAACATTGCATTATATAGAAGATACTGGAGTTATTATTTTATAATGGAAAAAATAATGAAAGAGGAAGTGGAAGAAGAAAAGAACTTGAAAGAGGTGATGACATATTTACCTCTTCTTCGGGTTCTTCTTTTTGATTTGATCAAAAGGGCTCCCTAGGTTGGATTTATGACTAAAGGAAGGCCTCTAATACGGAGGGAAGACAGTTAAGAGGATATCCGGGAAGTATTTCTCCTAGAAAAATGATGTTGGAGGAGTGAAACTAAGAGAAGGGGAAGTTTCCTTTTTATAAGAGAGGTGAGGGTCACTTTAGGAAAAGATTGAAATATTATTTTATAATAAAATAATTTTAGGTTTCTAATGGATCCAAAAATAATTTATTTCAAGTCTAAGGTAGGTATAGGTCGCAAAACACTCAACCAATAGGTTTTAGACAGGTTTGGGTCACTATATTAATTTAATCTTTTATATTTAACTCTTAGTTAAATAGTTTTACATTCACCATGTCTCTATGTAGTTTTATATTATATTGTTAATAAACATACTAAAAAATTCCAAGAGAACCTCAAGTGTTTCATTAATGGAAATTATAATATTATTTAATCCCTTTGGCCTAACCTTAGTTTTTTAAGAATAGTATATCAATTAATAATATAATCTTTGTTTAAAAACTCTTTTATGTCAATTTTTACACTCTTTGGTATTTTGTTTTTGTTTAATTTATAACAGCATTATTGCTTCGAAAAAAAATTATTTAATCAACCCTAAAATGTCATATTAACCTATAAAATTAGTGTAATTCATTGAAATCCTAATATTATATTTATTTGGATATTTATAATATCAATTATTCTAATCATTCATTAATAAGGTAATTACTGCATCATCATTGTATCACAAATAAATTTAATTATTTAATGTCTAAAAATTATAAATAAAATACCATAATGTAGGAAATATTTTTATATTTCTAATAAATATTTATAGTCTAATTTATCTTATGTATAACCCTATATTAAAAATGGTTAAGTTATTAAAATTTGATTTTATCTCTTTTAACTCTTCTTTATATAAAATAATAATAAATGTCCTGATCTAATATAAGTGGACCAAAAAGGTTCATATTTTATTCCTAAGATTTTTTTTGTTCGAATTATACTTATCCAATTGAATTAGGATATGTGTTAGGGAAATTATGATATCATTTTTACCCTTAATTACCCTATTTACTTTTAACCGTGGTAAATAAAAGTAAAAAGTTACTATTCACAAAAAACTATTTTCAGCTTATTGATCCACATTTTACTTACTGATATTAACCATTTCTCTATAATTTTTTAAATTCATCTCATAGAAGTAGTAAAATTGAGTTTTATACAAATTTGGAAATGCTCCTAGGAGGTGGGTAAAAGACGGTAAAAAGTTCGATAAAATTTTATATTTCTAAACTTACTATAAAATGGCTCCAATTAATTAAAATGGACTTATATAGGTATTATGTATTTATTTTTACATAAAATAAATTTAAATAAAATATATAATTATTTAAATAAAAAGTCAATTTTTAAATAATAACTCAGTTTTTTTGACTATTCATCAGAAATTGAATGTTTTTAGAAAAATACCAAAAATTCACTCTAATCTAATTTCGATATTATAAATCCAAAAATAGAGTCTATTTTGAAAGATATAATTTATAAAATTTAGAAAGTGGGTATTACTATTCATAATGGTTAGTTTGATTGGTCGTGATGTGTTAGAATCTCGAAGTTGCTTACAATGAAAGCTATTCCATTATTCAAAGGAAAACATACCATGGAAGATTGGTGTGTTACATGATGTAAATCCCTTAAATATATAGATAGTGTAATATCTTTACACCATATTTTTGAAATGTAACCTATAATTTATTTAATAAACATTGTGGAGGGATGAATTGGGTCACCTAATCATGCATCAATTTTTCCCAAAAAAAACATTAAACTCGTGTAATTATATGATATTTCTATCTCAAAAAAATATATTTTCTTCTCATATGGTTAATTTTGGAAGGGACGTATTTTCCATGAATTTTCATCCCTTCAAGTACATATAATAATGAAATAGTGTTTTTATTGAAATTTTACATTGTTTTTTATTAGGTTAAGAATATCATTCTCTAATGACATTATTTTCATTTAAATGTTTTCATGAATATTTTAACTATTATTCAATGATTTATTATAGATATTTTTACCATTTTTTTACATTGTTTAAATTTTTTTAAAGGATTTTTCTTATAATTTTACAAAATGATTCACTTTTTTCTGATGGTGCGAAAAAAATATTTTTTAATGTACACCAGAAGAAAAAAGCTTCCCTTCACCATGAGTACTACTTACATTAAATAATCCATTAAAATATTCCATTTATATTTCCAAATAAAACATTTTAATAAATAATTTGGATATTTTTCAATTATAAATAAGTTATTTCTAAATGAAAATTTTATTTTTTTCAAAAAAATTTACATTAATATTTTAAAAGTATTTCATATATATAAACATAGTTTAGTAAATATACTTATTTAATTGGAATATAATATAATGATAAAATACAACATATTTCCCACCTGGATTATGATTTTTTTTATTAAGGAAATTATAGAAATTCCATATTCTTTTATGGAGAATTATGAATTATTAAGGCATATTGATTATTATGTATTGTCTATTCATATAATGAATGAACTGAAATTATTAAGTGATAGTTGGGGTGTAGAATTATATTTCCCATTGATGCATGTATAGGTCTCACGAGTAAAACCTGGTTGGGTATTTTTCTTAATTCCTTACCCATTATATATAATGTCTTATAATGAGGCATAGATTGTATGTTTAAGATGTTGAGTATTATGAATTACAACATTTTGAAATTAGTTATTTATGTCCATGAAATAATCTGAATTTTTATGATATTCATGGATAAGTTCCAAGATTAGTGAAATTATTAATATATATTTATTTGATCATAATTTATTCCAAAAATATTATTCATGCCTTAATTATTATATGATATCTTTCACTTTACAAATTCCCTTACTGAGCATCTGATCTCTCCCCTTTTATATATTTACTTTCCATGGGATTCCAGGAAGTGTAAAATGATTGATATAGAAGGATTTACTAAAGGTTATAATAATTTTCTTAAAGAAAATATAATGTTTCCTTTTATGTTTTTAAATATTATATGAGAGTCATGCATGTATCTTATTTACCAAGGCTACTAAACTAATGGATCCTTTGGGATGTGATCACTTGTATCTAGTGAAAATGTAATAAAGTAACCACCAGATATGGGATAATTTTGTGAGGGTATTTATAGTTATAATTTGAATAATATTAATAGAAACATTGGGAATAAGATTTAGTAAAACATATATTTGGGATAATAACCCAATTATGGTCTTTAAGGATATATCTTGTTATAAAATTTTATCATAATAGTTTTTTGGTATGGTTGAGATTATGTGTTTTTTAGGAAATATATACCTATATGGATACTATAGGTGGACATGGTTTTGGTATAGATGCATCTATGGGGAATAACCCTAAAAAGATTTGGTGGATTATATCTTGACCATCATTCTGGTGTACAATGACTTAGTCATTACTACATACATGGTTTAGCACTACTTGAGTTTATAATTTGGATATTTCATAGTCAAATGTGGTCCATTATGAAGGGTTTTAATATATAGTGACCACGAATTACTTATATTAAGCCTAATGTGTCATAGATTTAAAATAAGGTGTCAATATTTAGATATACTCTAAATTATTTTAATGATAATTTGATTTCCCACTATGATTATTATTTCCCATACTATAATTTGTGGTTTTATTCAATGGTTGGAATCATAAGGAACCATGTTAATAAAAATTGTGATATAAAATTCAATGATTATCCACTTGAGAAATAAAATTTTGTGGGTAATGTAATGAGAATTATTTTTATTATTCCTAAACATTATCTCAAATTATGATTAAAAATATAAACATTGATGAGTTTTCAATTGAAACAAATGATAGAAAAATTGAGTTTTATGAAGGAAAAATAGGAAAGATGATTTATCTTTCCACATGTCAAGAATGTGGGAAATTTCACCAAGTGAAATTTATGAATGGAGTGGAGATATGTTTTCTGCCTGCAAAAGAAGAGAATAAAGAAAATAATTTATTAAGAAAATTAATAGTTTGATGAAGGGAAATGAAATTCATATTTTGGTACCATTTATTATTCAATGTATTATGTGTGGAAAACTTTGAAATTATCTAATTCAATTCCTTAATCAAAGAAATAACTCAAAGTCTAAGAAAGGGAATTTTTTTTTCAATCATTGAAGTAGAGTAAATGAAATGTTTGTGTATTTAGATTTCAAATTATAATGTATAATTTTTTTAAAATGATATTTTTGTTAAAAGAATCATGAAACATATAAGGATTGTTAAATAATATCTTTTCTTATGTAATTAAAAGCATATGTTCAAATGTACCAATAAATTATAAAAGTGAATTAGCAATATAGTGATACTTCTTTTTGGAAGCATGTTATTTTGGGATAGATAACTATTAATATGTTCCTGATGCTGAGATAATACTATTTATATGGGATACACGGATTATTGATATTGATAAAGTAAATTTAATAGTATTAATTATCCTTGAATTGATTAGTGATTTGATAAAAAAAGTGTTTTATAATATCATTGATGAATCTTACAATTTTTTTGGTTTTTTGGATTATACTTTATAGTATTGTATTTTATTTTAAGAATAAGGACAAATTAAATTTTTTTAGACATATATTTTTCCATTGAGGTTTTATGGTGAATCAGGTTATTGTCATGTTTTAAGAGAATAAACTCTGAATGGATCAAATGAATTTAGATTTTTATTTATTTTTGGACAATCCCCCTTTTAATTTCGTTGATAGGGAACCCTTACACGACCCACGTACCTAGTGGAAAAAGTCCCAATACAGGGCCTGAAGGATCAAAGACCCAACATACCAGAACTGCTCCTCCCCATGTTCTGATCCATTTATGGTGCATATCTCCACACCGTTCATGGATGATCGACTAGAATATTATTATGAATAGTTTCACGGTCCCTGGTACTAATTGTGGTTTCCATACCCTCTCATTCTTCTAATCTATTTAGCTCTTCTAGTGGTTGTTACTTATCTGATTCCTCATATGGGTCCTTCTCCTGTGTGTGTGGATCTCATTATAATATCTCAGAGGCCTAATGGACCAAAATACCTTGATAGACCAAAGGCCCTAATACATCAAAATTTACATGGATTGAACCCCTTCCTCCCTCATTCCCATGTTACCGCCTACCTTCATCATCCCTGCATCAACATGACATCATAAATCCCCCAACATAGTCTACATGGATTCAATCCTGGTTCCTTTGGAATCCAAGAAGGAACCTTTACCACTTGATTATATTATCATTGGATTTGATAATACAAGAAAAATCTTTTCACATGTTTTAAATGTGAAATTATGTGATATTTTATGTTATCTGGGGATATGATTAAAGTTGATCTTATGAGAAATATGTGATAAAATATTTCAGATTTTGAGGTTTTTGAATTTGGTTAGACATATTTTAGAATAATGTTACATTTAAGTAATTATGTAATGGTTTAAGATTTCATTTGGGTGTTATGTTAAAGGTTTTAGAGATTAATGTATTATTTCATCATATTAATATTCATCCATGATTTATATCTTGTCTGAATATTTTTAGTTTTGAAAAATATATAGATATATAAAGAATTCATTTTTATTATTTTACTAATCTTATGATTCTTTAAAATAAAATTTTAGTGTTTTTTGGATGAATAATTAATCTAATATTTTTATTTCTTAGAGTAAGAGATGAATTATAAATTTATCAAAGAAAAAAAATGATGCTATATCTCTATTGAAATATAATGAAATTGAGTATGTATAATTTTTTTGTTCCCTATCTTGATAGTAAATTAATTACTATAATTTATTAAGGGAATTTTGAAATAAAGGTTTTATTATTTTACCATTATTTTTTCAGAATTGATAGTCTTTTAACCCCTCCCTCATTTTTGGGTTTGTAGTCATTATCTTTTTCATAACCATATTTCCTATTACTTTTTATTAGTCCTCAGATATTATTTTTCTACACCATGTCTATATTATAAATTATTTCCAATGTTCTACTTAACTGGAAACCTAATTATGTGTTATTTTAGGTAATCTATATGTTTTCCAATTTCCATTTTCAAAGGATGTTTTACTATCCATTTTAATGATGTGGTTTCTCAAAAAAGGTTTTTTCAAATATTGATCAATTGATGACCAATATAAAATTGTGAGGATGAAATTTACTTAAGGGGTTAGACTATTACACCCCAAAAATTTAGTTTAAGTGAATATTATTCTCGAAAACTTTATTAACATGAAAATCGAGCTTTATGTGAATTGTGATATTATAAAAATATTTTATTTAAAAGTGAAAATTATAACTAAGATATTGAACATTAGGGAATGGATATGATTAAACAAATTATGAACAATATTTATAATATTCTTAATCAATACAAATTTATTGATAAAGTCTTAGTAAATATGAACTCAATTTTTACTAAATACATTTTAGGATTTAAAAATATGTGTTATTAAAAAATGTTATCTAGTTTATTTTGTGAAAAAATTAAATAATTATTTTCATCCAAATTTATTAATATTATTTGAATAAATTAATATAATTTTTGGGATCATCATACCAATATTAAATTAGGGTGATTTTTTTGGTATTTTTTCTAAAAATATTCATTTTTATAAGAATAGTGAAAATACGAATTTTTATAAAACAATCAAATATTTTCTTTAAGTATAGTAATTTTAAAGTCCAATTATATTTTAGATTTGGTTTTAAAGTATATTAAGATACATTTTATTTAACATAATCTAAATAATTCCATATGAATCAACATCATATTTTATTTTTTTATATGTTCATTTTTACGATTGAAAAAACATTTTTGAAAAAACTATTTGCATTTCACATTTATTTTAAATTTTTTTAGGTTTTTATGAATTGAATCCTAAAAAAGATTCTTTATTTAGAATTATGGGGTTAAAATTATATAAACAGGTCCATTTTATTTTTTCATTATGAATATTTACCCTGGTAAATATTTTTCACCTCAGTAGAGGAAAATCAGGTAATTAAGGTTATAAATAATGTGAAAAGGATTGAAAATCTATCTAAAATCACCATTATTTCAATTGTATGGGATTAGTTTGACCATACTCATCCTATATTAGAAGAAATAAAAATTTGGTTCTATTTTACATTGATAATGACCTTAAATTTTTTTAAGTAAACAATAATTACAAAATGTTTTTGTATTTGTTTTAATATATCTAATATTTTACACTATGATAAAAAGAAGTTGTGTTCATTTTATTTAATTTTAAATATTAAATTAATTTTTTATCAAGGAAATTTATATATAATTTTAAGTGATTCTATAATTACCTTAAACAATTATCCAAAGCTAAAAAAATTCTTGTGTTAGTGGTGGAAAAATAAAATAAAATAATTTTAGAAACCTCAGAAGTATTTTATTTTGGATGAATTATGGTCCCACCATAATTTTATTGTAAATAAAAATGTATAAAAGATAGGAAGATGGATTAAATTATATATTCATTAGTGTATTGATCTTTAAATATTAAAATATGTGAATATTTATTAAAATAAGTTTAATAGTATTTTATGTTAAATATAATATATAACTTTTTTTTCAAAAAATCAATATCTTTTTAGGGGACAATTAGGACTAGAAATGATTGAAAATGTCATCTAATGGATCGTTATGTTCTAAAATTCAACATAAACCTATCAAAATATTACTGGTTGGATGGATTTAAGCCATATCCTATCTTATATTTTAATTCCTGGTTATATGGTTCCACTTGCACATGATTTTTTTTATATTTAAATATTTATAGTAATTCAATATGTGTCCTTTACTTCAATAAAAAATAACACCACAAATCCTCTAATAATTACCACACCATGAGGTACTAAGATCAACCAAAAACTTCCAAAAAACTCTTATATATATCTATAACCATGTTCTAGAAGTTTTGCTCTTCCCAGAATACCATACCTATTGTCATTAACTGGATATCTAAAGGTGGTATTTCAAAAATAAAGCAATCAACTTCATTGAACATGTTCATTTTTTATTATTATTTTATGACAACCAATTATGTACTAACCATTAAGATATAATAAGATTAATACCTTACTTATAATAATATTTTAATATATTTATTTCATAATACTTATCCATATCCTTCAACATCAAATGTGAAACAAGCCATCACACTTGTGAACGACAAACCACTACATTAGGAATCCATGTAATTTTTTTCCCATAACCATATCACATGTATTTTCATAATAACAATACTGAAGAATGTATATGATACTTATAACAAAATATTATTTTTGAAATATAATATATCATTTAACGTCTTACACTTGTACCTATTAAATAATGATGACATCGCTCATCCATACGTGTGTACTACCACCTCAATGAAGCAATACCATTAATTTGTCATATACCCTATTGATTTATGATGATAAACATCTATATATGTAATATATATTATATTTATATCTTGAATAAAATTCTAGATATAATAGAACCACGAGTAAGATGTATGAACCCAAACATTTATGAAAAATGATACAATTGACACTCAGAAATGACCATTTTAAAACATAATTGTTAATAAATGGGCATTGAAGTGTTATAAGTATATACTATATGATTTTATAAGTATGTATATGTTTTTTTATAGTAGTATACCAACTTTAAATTTATTATATCAGAGTTTAGGATCACTTATGTAGCAAGTCAGACATTAGGTTAGGGTTTATTTGATAATATCATTCACATTTGAGATTGTTTATAATTAAGTTGTTGTTTTGGGATTTATATTGAATTTATATATTAAAACCAATATATATTATTCCCCTCTAGTTATTTTTGAAATTAAAAGTTATGTTTCATTTTTTCCCCTATATATAATCAGGATATCAAAAATATGTAGGAAAACTGAGTACTGTTTTTTATTCAGTCGGGATTATTTTTCTTCCACGTCTATATTTTCAATAAAATTATTTGATGAATGTTTTTATTATTCTATAATGATTTATTAAGTCCCATTTTAACCTTATTTTACTTTCTATTATATGGTCCACAAGTAATATTCTCATCATTCTCCAAACAAGGCACTTTTCACTCAATGCGTGGACATAATATTTATTGTAATGTATACCATATGAACGAATCATCACAATCTCATGACTATCCTTTCATTTGATGCCTTATTTAAAATTTTCCATGTTTTTTTCCAAATAAATTATTTTCTATAATACTTTTAAATCTTTTATATTTTAAATAAGTTATTTGAAAACTAATATAGAATATTACTCAAGAAAGTTTCAGTAATCTTTTTTGAATATTTTCATTTATGTCAACATAATTTGTTGAATAATTTTATTTAAATAGGATAAGGAATCCATACACCAAGTATCATTGAATGGATTATAATCATTTTGAATATGGAAACTATTGAAATTCCATATTCTAATAGGGGGAGTTATTTATTATTAAGTAATTTTGAATCGGTTGTATTGTTTATTCATATAAAGAATATGTTATACATGTTAAGTGATGGATGGGTCTTTGAATTACATTTAATATTGATGGATTGATAAATTACTTGAGATTTTTTTTTGGTATTTGGAAAAGTACTTACCCATTATGTAGGATGTCTTTTCATAATCCCTCAACCATAAGTTTATGATTCCCAACATCATAAATTCCAGCACAATAAAACTAGTTGTTGATTTCCGTGTGATAATTCACATAGTTGTGATATCCTTGTATATTTTTCAATATCAAGTGACTATTAATATGGAATTATTCAAACACCATTTTTGATTTCATAGTATTCATTCCATTTTTTATTCTATGATAGATTCAGCAGTGTGCATTCCCTTATAGAGTACCTAATCTCACCCATGTCTTATAACTCCTTTCAATAGGATACAAAGATATAGAATATGATTGATCTAAAATGATATTATATATGAAATAATGATATTATCAAAGTAATAATGTATTGTATTTTATGTATTCAAATGTAATACGAGATTCAATCATGTATCTAGTTTACCAAGACTAATAAACTAATCAATCCTTTGGGATGATATTACTTGTATCTACATCCATTGTAATAATGTAACAACTAGATATGGGATACAAGGGTTGGGGTAATTATAATTTTATTCCTTTATAATAAAATTCCTTGGTATATGGATTTTTTTAATTGATAATTTTTTTTCATTAAATGTAAGTTTGAAATGTTATACCTCATTTTTATCATTTTTTTGTATAGGACTTAACAATGATTCACTGAATGTTATAATATAATGTTTTATAATTTGAACATACAAATCATCTATTTGTATAGGTTTACTACTGCTTCTCTATTGAGATATATAAAACATAGTACCACATGATATTTAATAAGTTTAATATTTTGTATAATATTTCCATTGATATTGTATATTATAAACCTCAATGAAAGGTAATGGGTGGGTTATAATTGATATAAATCACATTTAATTTCACCTAATAGAATTTTATAACATGAAAGATATTAGTATTTTTTTATTCACATATATTTGAAACATTTTTTTGAAAAAATGGATTATCTTAGGCAAGGGATGCCTTTGATGTAAATAGATAGCCTCAATGGGAGGGGGGTTGATCTTCATGTATTAGTTGTTGTGAAATTATTTCTTATTCATGATTCCATTACATTAGTGTTTCTTTCAAAAATTATTTATAACTAAATTATTCATTTATAAAATATATCTATTCTTCTACTCTTTTTATTCTGCCATTATTGTCCCTCATTCCTTTGTTTTCAAAATATGATTGAGGTGAGAAAAAAACCCACAACTTCATCTCACCATAACTATATAGACACTTTCAAGTCATAGAACATAGTTTTTTTGTACAAATAATGATTATTATTGTTTTTAAACTAGAAAAAATATATATAATTATATATAGACATTTTTTTTTACAAATTTAAAGAAAAAATTATTTTATTATTTTATACCAACCCAAGATTTCAATAATCTCTGTGTGTGTTTTCATCAACTAGAATTTCTTATTTATTTATATGAGCTTCCAAACATATAACATAATTTTTTATGTAAGTGGAATTTAATTTTGAATCATCATTATATATAAAAATAACGGAATATAATTACTCTACTGTTTCAAACCATATAAAAGTATCAATGAAGATTTTATATTCATACTATTAATTTAACGTGAATCTCTCCCCATTATTGTTTTATTATAATTCATTGTTGGTTTTTATGTATGATACATATTTTAAATAATCACTTAATCTTTCATAAATTAAAAATTCATAATCAAGGTGATTAATACAGGTATTTAAAAGTAAAATACTACCAACCAAAATGTACATGAAATGATACCTTCTCTTAGTGGATAATAAATTCATTCCATATTTCTTAGTTCTTCATGTGTGTGTATATATATTATTGGTGGTGGTATATTTTTCTGTAAGTATATCTAACATGATTCTTCATAATAGTCTCTTCAAAGGTACTGTGAACAATTTTAGAAACCATAAATACATATTTTTTAACAACCTTGACTCAAGTATCCCAATGTTGATGTTTATTATAAAACATTTTTTAATATACCTGATATCACATCCAAATTTATTGTTTATTTTTTCTATATTGGATGAATAAATATATATATTATTTCAATATTACATTGGAAAAATAAATATTAGTTAAAATATATCATAAAAATATTCTTATTAATTTCAAAATGTCCTTGAAATTATACAAAGATCATTTCCTTGTACCCCAGGTAAATGAAGACATAATAAATATTGAAAAAATATTCTTAGTAAAAGAAATAATTCAAAAAAATCTATCATGAATACCTAATGAAAAAAATATGGTTGGGTAAATAATAAATAATTTTTCAATATAATAAAATACTTTCTCCAAAATATTTTAAATGAAAATAATATAAATAATAACATGGACACTAATAATAGATTTTATGATAATAAAATTCTTAATGCGGGACATAGAAATCCTACCATCAAGGCCCCTCAACCCTGAAATATTAGATAAAACAAAATCCTCTCAAACAATATATATTGTATACCATCATGTACTCTCAACCAAGACAGCTTATATACCATGCATTCCTCTCAACAAGGACGTTATCATAGTATGGGTTGACATACAAAGAAAGATATAAATTATTATTCATCTCATGAAAAATGCTGATGTATAAATGGGATATGAAAGACCCTACTAATCAATTATAATTTTCAAATTCATTCTTAATGTATTGAAATAACAATTACATTCATCATCATCATTAATTAATCAATCAATAAATAACTCTATTCAAACGATTATTATGATCATTGATGTTTCCATGGTCAATATAATATCTTTATTAGTATGTTTTCTCTAACTTACACCATATAAAATAATGGGTAAATTGTTGATTGAACATTTAAATAGTGATAAATATATCATTTTTATAATGAAATTTTATATGAATGAGAAGTATAATCTAATGTCCCAAAAATTTCATATTTTTTTTATTATATGAAATTATTTTGAGTCCGTGAAATCTGACGATGTGAGATTCCGAGGCCCGGAGTGCCCAGAATGATCTGTCGAAGACTTGTTAAGATTTAGTTAGTGTGTGTAAGCAGTTTTCCTGAAAAAGTGGAATAACTCTTAAATAGTTGATCATATCATAAATCTGAGGGAACCTTTGTATTATGTATGGCAGGTTTACCCTAGGTTTGACTTAAGTTTGGTTGGAGTTATCCATAATGAAAAAACCTGAAAATGGCATAATTGTAAATAAAATAATAAAGTAAAGTTATTTTATTTTTCAAATGATTATTACTCACAAATAGTAATTTGGATTAAAAAATCCTAGACCACTACTGAAATCGTGAGGGTATTCTTTATTTAGGCAGATACTATCTTTGGCTAGCATAGGACACCAGATAAAGTTAGTTTTTAGCCATAAATAAAATAATTAAGAGATAATTATTTTATTGTGAAATTCATAACTTTTAAATGGTAACTCATATTGGAAATCTGAGAGTATGGTTCAGTTTGTTGGGGTGTGTTTCATATAGTCAGAGCTTAACCTCGACCAGCGTAGGTCGAGTATGGCTGTTAATAATTTTCAAAACTTTTTTTCAGGTACATTCAGTAAACTTGCGAGAGGCATTTTGTAACTTTTGAACCGGTACTCGGAATTAAAATCTGAGGACACCGTTGAACTCGCAGCGCCGATATTCTCTTCAGGAGACCTTTCACCTCAACCGTAGTAGGTCGAGGATGAAATTTAGTTTTTGAACTTTTCATGGGAGAAAATAATATAAAGATGCTTTATTTTATTGTTGAATTTTAAACCTCTCATTTGAAACATAAATGTGGGGACCATATGAGGGTAGTCGGGCATTTAATTCTAGGAATTAAATGCTCGGTTACACAAAATGTGTAACCACATTCCTCTTTAATTAATATGATTCATTAATTCAAAATTAATGAATCATCTTTAACTCTTGGATTTCTCGAAAATAAATTTGCCAACTAAATTTAATTAATGTACAAAATTTAATTAAATTATTGCTCAAGATTATTTATTTTGGCACCTCACCTCTCACGGGAAAAGGGATTGGAAAAGGAGGGGAGAGAATTGGAGAGTTGGAAAGATCTTTCTCCAACAAAGAAGATCCTCCAATGAAGAATGACATCCAGAATCGAGGAACGAGGAACTGACCTTGGAGTGTCCTGTGGGAGTGATTAACAACGATGTCAATCTTCAACGACTCCATCTTCTTTCTCACGCCACCTCCAATAGAAAATCGAGATAGGGGTTTTTATTTGATTTTAATTAAATCTATTTTTTGTTGATTCTTCTTGTTCTGGATTTACATAGATTATGGCCAAACAAACGATGCCATCATCCCGCGCATATACATTGCCCCCATTATCTTTTGATTCTCCGTGAGTTCTTCGTGTGTTCTTCAATGAAAAATATTTAATGATGCTGGAAACACAATATTTTTTTGAGCGCGACATATGGATGCATAGCCCTCAACCCAAGGATCACAAATATGTGATCGTTTTATTTTTTAGGCTTGGAATGAAGCTGCAATGGATCGTGGAAGAAGGCATCGGCCGACACCCGGCCAACCTCGAGGAATGGAGGGTGGCACGTATCTGCGCCACTAGATGATGAGGAAGCTGCGGCTCATTGGCTGTGGCATGATAGGGTGGTGGTCGGCACCTGGCCAGCCGCGTGGCGGAGTGGCGGATCACGTCCACGCCGCTAGTGGAGTAGGAGGCCGCGACCACTTGGCCGCGGTGGAGGCCGGAGGGTGGCTGACACCCAGCCAGCCGTAGAGGAGCAGCAGCGCGTGACCGCGCCGCTGACAGTAGGACCAGCCGACCGTTGTAGTTTTGAAGGACCCGCTCGGGTCCCACGGTGACTTGGCAGCGCCTAAAGGCGTTGCCTGTTTCAATTCCGGATGGAAGGTGGGTGGTCCCCCTTCATCCCTAGCTCGGGCAGACTGCACCACGAGGCCCGCTAGCGGGACACACCACCAGGCCACGCCCAGTGGGATGGGCCAACCGTAGCCCAGGCCAATTGGGCCGAACTCAAATTGGGTCGGGTCGACCCAAACTAGTTTGGATCAGCCCAGGTTGGGTCATGTCGAGTTAGTCTGACCAGGTCAGACCAGACCCGAGGCCTTCTTAACCCAGTTTCACCTTTTTGGCCGTAACTTGAGAACCAGACACCCATTCAACAAACCATCTAAGACACCAGAATCTTTGGATCGCGACAGTCCTTGTGGTATACTCCACTTTAGGTTTGGATAAAGTTGGAGTACAGTTGGGTTGGATTGAACCCCGAATCCAACCGGGACCTCCGAGCAAAAACACTAATAACTTACAGACCGAGCATATGATTGATGCGCCGTCCATTGCTTTGGGTCCCTTATGACAAGATAGAACTTTGGAATACTTCTTGTGGGACATCAGAGTGGTTTATTTATGACTGATGGATTTGGGAGTGGTTCTCCCAAGTGTGCTATGTACGGAACCTTGGTATTGGCTAAGACTTGACAAATGCTGACCTTTTCGACTTGGAGTGACTTGATGGGCCCAGTGGGAAGCACCTCTATGTGATATGGAAGACCCATGGTACTCGACAGGAGGAGTACCATTGCAGGCCACGAGGGGGAGCGCCTCTCTGTGATGTGGCAGACCCATGATGGAGATCACCTCTGTGTGACATGACAGACCCATGGTACTCGACAGGAGGAGTACCTCAATAGTCCAATGTTAGTGGGAAGTGCCTCTGTGTGATGCGCCAGGCCCACTATAATCGTTAGAGGAGAATTTCACCAATTGACGAGGTGTTTAATGTTGTGGCTGGAAATGTTACTTGTTTCTAGACCTAGAGAATATGTGACTAACTATCAGCATTCATAGAGATCATGTGTGGGTCAGATCCTTTGTAGGTCAGCGCTCAACGATCCCATGTGGGTCAGAACATACTGATGATGTGTGGGTTAGATCCTAGGTGGGTCATTACGGGGGTTAGTACCTATCTATCCTGTGTGAGTCAGACTCCGTATAATCAGTAGTAGTGCCTCTTGATAGAATAATATGATCTTGCTCTGCGACTATTCATCTATACATCTATACATCACTAACAACCTGGTTTGAGCTGAGACTCTATTTGAACTAATACTTTTTACTTTGTGGTACTATCTTCATGATGATACCTATGTGGTACTTTTACCTTCATGGTACTATCTTCACGGTGATACCGCTGTGGTACTATTACCTTCGTGGTACTATATTCAAGGTGATACCTATGTGGTGCTTTTACCTTCATAGTGTAACCTTCGTAATGTTACATGTGTTGTAATTTTACCTTTGTGTTCTTACCTTCATGGTGTTACCTTTGTGGTATTTTTCCCTCATGTATGAGATGTACATATCTTGATAACATAGGTGTATTTATGGGAATATACCTATGTAGAGATGATGTATTACTTTGTGGTTTTCTTTTGTGGAAGTTTAGGAGACCTATGGGGTCTAGGGGTCCCTACTGAGTATCGTTATACTCACCATTGCATGGGTTTTTCCTGTACCTTGTTGTGTCTTGTACAGACGATGGACAACAATGATCGAGGCTGAAGGATCTAAGACTAGATGATTCTCGAAGTCAGACCACTTGGTGTGACGTGATGCATGGACTACTGATCATGAGTTATTCCTACCCTTCAGGTAGGATCCATGGTGGATGATCTAGGAGCTACTTTTCACTTTTCATTTGTATTTATACTTTTCAGTTGTTCTTTAACCTTTATAGTTGGGCTTGTATTCTGTCCCCTTTTACATTGATCACTCTTTTACTACAACATTTTACTTCACAGTTACTTCTTATTTTGTTCTTGGACCATGTGTTTGTTGAGGATTAAAGGAAATTCCTTCTCGTTTTAGGGAGTATGCATTTCAGTGCTAGTCACCAGCCCCTAGCCTATGGAAGGCGAGCTTGGGGTAGTCACGGTACGTGCCCTAGGGGACGGGTCATGACAATGTGGTATCAGAGGAGTTCAGTTCTACCGAAGAACTAGGACTCTGATCTTTTATGTGTGGAGAAATAGTGTTAACTGTTTTGAGTGTGGTCTTCAGTTTGGGGAGTCATGTGTTGGTGCATGGCCAATGTATCCATACACCAGGACCCTAAATTCTGATTTTCGACCCAGCACAGAAAAACATTGATTGTGTGTGTTTTTTGAAAAGTTTTTCTTTTAATTATTTGGTGTCAACTCACTAGGTATAAGTTAAAGACCATTGTGAACCTATTCCTTATTAAGATGCTGCCACATTGACTGCCGCCCAGGCTTCCTGATTGAGTACGAGGTGATGGAACATCGAGCGACGAGGGCTCGAGGTAGGGCCATCTTACGGCGTTAGCACCTTTGTGTGGCGTACCAGCAACACCACTACCCATTGGATGAGCATTGCCACCAGACCCACCAGTAAAGGATGCATGCTGACTGAGCACGTTCCACAAGTTATAATGAATGATGCATTCGAGGTTTCGTGGAGAGACAAATTCATAGGGAGAAGAGGACTAGCTAGAGGCTGTGGCCAGAGTTTTCTGCCTTTTTGAGACACCGATAGAGCAGATGGTGATCATAGCTACAACTATTTTTCATTGAGTGACCATGTGGATGGTCTGCATAGTGATGAGTCTTTAGTACATGGACTGTTTCCCGAGATAGTAGGTTTGGGTGGTGTGTCATTTATATCAATACCCATTGGGAAGCAGTTACAACCAGTGGTACCAATAGAGGATAAATTTTGGCTTTTTTTCTTACATGAGTTTTAGAATCCGATACCCCTTAGGTTATGAGGCAAGCCTGACTCACAGGAAGCTAAGGACTAGCTTGAAGAGGTGGCTGAGAGTTCTCTAGAGCTTCTACAGCTTCGGCAGGAAGACATGTCAGTAGCTGAGTATTCATCAAGGCATACCAACCATTTCTGGTACTCAATGAATATGATACGATTCGGGCTTTGGGGCTCAGACTTTCGAGAATCTTGTGTTTAAGGATGTCTGAGCTAAAACTATTTCTCTATACATTCCTACCTATGCTAGGGTTCTAGAGATAAAATTTTAGGTTGAATGTTCTTTGGTTGAGAGGATATAGCCAGTGCATGTTAGTAGTGGGAAGGTAGGAAAGTGGCACTGGTCTCAGAGACTTGGGCATGTAAACATGTTTCTGGAAGAAGACGTTTTTGGGACAGATGAATCTGTAGGTCTGCAGATGTGGAAGCAGGGCTAGGAGAGTAGCTTGGGGTGGCGTAAATTTTGACATGATACAACCCCCACCTTAATGTGGTCCCCACCAGGCTCAGGGAGCTGGAGGAATGGGGATGGGAGTAGCTACATGTGGTTAAGGAGTGTGACCCATGGTCTCCAAGAATGATTAGAGGTACGGTATGTGTCTACTAATAGTTGCCGTATCAATAGCCATAAGAACCAATCATTCCTTCCTTCAACAAACCTTGTCAAGGAACTAAAGTTTCTAGTTAAACCATGAACGTTACCCTCACATCTGGAGATACCTTTGGGAGGAGAATCAATAATCAAACTTATGCCAATGGGTGTGATCTGACGCTTGAGGTTAGAGTTTTAGTTGTAACCTCTTGGTTGCAGCATCGAGGCCATACGATGTTAGTTTGGATATAGACTGGGCATCCACAGTTTGTACTCATATTTACTATATTATGAAAAAATGTTGTGGTTTACCTACAACGTTGGAATGAGATTTTCCTTAGTCGGTGAAAAAGGAAACCCAGGAAGCACATGACATACTCATGTAAAGGAGGGTGCAACCGATCACGGTTGAGTCGGACAACCCTACCCTTATGGAAGTGGGAGTTTTTAGTTTTTAGTTCCCAACAGAAGCGGCAAGGTGTGGGGGACACTGAATACGATAATTGACATGCTCAGATATCCACATGACAAACACTAGATGGATTTTTTGAAGGTGCGGAGAACTTCATCCTCTTCAGAGGATGTACTATGGTACCAGTGGTGGTATGAGAGGAAGTGTTGAGGGATTTCCATACATCCCCTATATCGGTACATCCAAAAGTGGCGAAGATGTACCATTACCTTCGACATTAGCATTGGTGGCCAAGGATGTTGAAATTAGTGGCAGAGATTATACCACGATGTCTCACTTGTTAATAACTGAAGATTGTACAGAGCTGGCATAAGTTTTATGCTGACAAGAGACAGAGAGACCTTTGGAGTTCCAATAGGGGGTACCAAGTTTTCTTGTGAGTCTCCCCTCGATGGGGGCTATGGAGATTTGGCCAAGATAGAAAGTTATCACCGAGGATTATTGGTTATTTTCTGGTACTTATGAGGATAGGTGAGGTGGCATACCATTTGGCTCTTCCACCATAGTTGGAGAGGGTGCACAACATATTCCATGTATCCCAGTTGAGGAGATACATGCATGACCTATCTCACATCATTGACCATGGCGAGCTGGACTTCGATGATGGGGTGACGTTTACGGAGGTTCCAGTGGAGATTGAGAATAGATAGGAGTAGGTCCTTCGTGGGTGGTCGATACCTCTGGTGCGCATACGCTGGCTGTACAAGAAGCTCCAAGAGTGCACATGGGAGCAGGACGCTCAGATTCATGCTCAGTACCCACTTTTGGTTCTTTTGGCTATGTTTTAGATTTTGAGGATGTAAATCCCTAAGGTGGGGAGAATGTAATGTCCTATAATTTTTTGTATATATTTTTTATTATATGGAATTATTTTAAGACTGTGAAATCTAACAGTGCGCAATTTTGAGGCCGAGAGTGCTTATAATGATCCGTTGAAGTTTTGTTAAGCTTTAGTTAGCCCGCCTGAGAAGTTTTCCTAGAAAAGTGGAATAACTCTTAAAAGTTTGTAGGGATAAAATATACGAGGGCACCGTTGAGTTCCTAATGGCAGGCTTACCCTAAGCACGACTTATGTTTGGTCGGTACATGCCCCGATGAGAAAACCTGAAAATGGCATAATAATAAATAAAATAATTAAATAAAGTTATTTTATTTTTCAAATGCTTATAACTCTTGAACAGTAACTCGAATCAAAAATCCCATACCACTGCTAAAATCATGAGGGTATGGTTTTTTAGGCAGATACTAACTTTGGCTAGCGTGGGCCATGAGAGAAAGTTAGTTTTTGGCCGTAAACAAAATAATTAAGTGACCGTTATTTTATTGTAAAATCTATAACTTTTAAACAGTAACTCAGATTGGAAATCCGAGAGTACTATTGGGTTCATTGGGGGTGTGTTTCACTTTAGTGAGGCTAACCTCGATCGATGCGGGTCGAGGGTGACTGTTAATAATTTTCCAAATATTTTTTTGAGTACATTCAATAAACGCACGAGCGGCGTTTTGTGTCTTTTGCGCCGGTGCTCAGATTTGAAATCCAAGCACACCGTTGAACTCGCAATACTGATATTCACTTAAGGGGACCTTCACCTCAAACATATTAGGTTGAGGGATAAAGTTAGTATTCAGACTTTTGTGGGAGAAAATAAAATAAACATGCTTTATTTTATTTTTGAATTTGAAACCCCTCATTTGAAACATGAATGTGGGGACCACACGAGGGTGGTCCGACATTTAATGATGGGCATTAAATTCCTAGTTACACAAAATGTGTAACCACATTCCTCTTTAATTAATAGGAATCATTAATTCAGAATTAATGAATCAAATTTAGCTCTTGGCTTTGTCCAAATTAAATGTGCCAAATTAATTTAATTAATGTACAAACAATAATTAAATTATTACTTAAGATTATTTATTTTAGAACCTCACCTCTCGTGAGAATATATATTGGCAAAGGTGGGGAGAGATTTGGAGGGTTGGAAATATCTTTCTCTAACAAAGGAGATCCTCAAACGAAGAACGACCTCCGGAATCGGAGAATGAGGAACCAACCTTGGAGCCTATGGTGGCAGTGACGATCACCAACGTCAATCTTCAACGGCTTCATCTTATTCATCATGCCACCTCCAATGGAAAATCAAGTTAGGGGTTTTAATTTGATTTTGATTTAATCTATTTTATGATGATTCTTCTTATTCGGGATTCACAATGATGATGGCTAAACAAATGAGGTCATCACCCAGCACATATACCTTTCCCCCATTATCTTTTGATTCTCTAAAAGTTCTTCATGAATTATTCAATGCCAAATATTTAATGACATTGGAAATGCAATATTTTGTCGAGAGAGACATATGGGTGCGGATCCCTCAACCCTAGGATCAAAAATATGTGATCGTTTAATTTTTTGGGCTAGGAATGAAGCCGCAATGGCTCGCGAAAGAAGTTGGCGGGCAACACCTGGCTAACTATAAGGAAGAAAGGGTGGCGCACGTCCACATCATTGGGTAATGAGAAAGCCATGGACCATTGGCCGCGACAGGAGAGGGTGCTGGACGGAATCTGGCCCGCTGTGTGGCGGAGTGGTGGCGCGTGTCCGCACCACCGGTCTAGCAAGAGGTCACTGCTGCTTGGCCGCAGCGGAGGACAGGGTGTGGCAGACACCTGGTCGGCCGCAGAGGAGTAGGGTCGCGCGACCGCACCACTGGGAGGAGGACCAAACAGAACACCGACCGACCATTGTGGTACAGTGGGACCCACTCATGTCCTGCGGTGACTTGGAATCGGCTAAAGGCATTGCCCATTTCCATTCAGAATGGAAGGGGGACACTCCCCCTTCGATGCCATCTTGGGTGGATCGTGCCCAGCGGGTCGTGCCACTGGGCCGCGCCGCCGGGCCGCGCCACTAGGCCGCACCCAGTGGGCCGGGCTGGGCTGCTCTTTTCGTAGGCCGGGCCTGACCACGGCCCAGTGGACCATGTCCACTATAGCCCACACCAACAATGCCAGACCCAAATCGGGCCAAGTCGATCCGACTGGGAATGGACCAGACCCATGCCTATCTGAATCCAGTTTCGCCTTTTTGGCTGAAACATGATAACCGAGAGTCTGTTTGACGAACTGTCTAGGGCACCAAAATACTTGGATCGAGGTGGTACTTTTGGTATACTCTACTTGAGTTTTGGATAATGTTGTAGTATGGATGGGTTGGATCGAACTCTGAATCCAATTGGTCCCTCGGAGCGGAAATGCTAATAACTTACAGAACGGGCGTCCAATTAATGCGCCATCTATTGCATTGGGTCCCTTATGACGTGATGAAAATTTGGAATACTTATCATGGGATTTTGGGGTGGTTGTGGTATGAACTATGGCTTAGGGATCAGTTCTCCCAAGCTCGCTATGTACGGAACCCTGCGACTGGAAGAGACTTGACAACTGCTGACCTTTTCGACTCGGAGTGACTCGACATGCCTAGTGAGGGGCACCTCTGTGTGACACGGTAGACCCATGGTGGGGAGCGCCTCTATGTGACGTGACAGACCCACGGTACTCAATAGGAGGAGTACCTCAGTAGACCACGATGGGAGCGCCTCTGTGTGACATGACACACCCACAGTTGGGAGAGCCTCTATGTGATGCGGCAGACCCACGGTACTTGATAGGAGGAGTACCTCAGCAGTCCATGGTTAGTGGGAAGCGCCTATGTGTGACACGATAGGCCCACTATACTCGTTAGAGGAGGATTTCACAAGAAGCCGAAGTGTCTAACATTGTGACAGGGAATGTTACTTGTTCCTAGGCCTAGAGAATCTGCAACTGGATATCCACATTCATAGTTATCCTGTGTGTGTCAGTGGTCAGCAATACTATCTGAGTCAGTGCATACCGACCCTTTGTGGTTCAGATCTTATGTGGGTCATTGCGGGGGTTAGTACCTATCGATCATGGGTGGTTCAGACTCTTTATAATCAACAGTAGTGCCTTTTGACATAATAATATGATCTAGCTTCGCGACTAATCATCTATACTTCAATACTTCACTGAAAACCTAGTTTGTGCTGAGACTTTGTTTGAACTAATAGTTTTACCTTTTTGGTTCTATCTTCATGGTGATACCTATGTGATACTTTTATTTTCATGCTATTATCTTTGTGGTGATACCTATGTGGTACTGTTACCTTCGTGGTACTATCTTCGTGGTGATACCTGTGTGGTGCTTTTACCTTCGTGGTGTAAACTTCTAAGTGTTACCTATGTGGTAATTTTACCTTCGTGGTGTTACCTTCGTGGTGTTACCTTTGTGGTATTATTCCCTCATGTATGAGATGTTTATATCATGATAACATAGGTGTATGTTTGGGAATATACCTAAATAGAGTTTATGTCTTGCTTAGTGGTTTCCGTTGTGGAACTTTAGGAGACCGACGGGTCTCGGGGTCCCAATTGAGTATCGTTATACTCACCCCTGCATGGGCTTTACCCACACCTTGTTGTGTCTTATACAGATGATGTAAAACATTGATCGAGGATGAGAGAGAAAGGATTGGACTGTACTCAGAGGTGGACCATTTGGAGTGACGTGACGTAGGGACTGCTGATCGTGAGATGTACCTACCTTTCAGGTAGGATCCATGGTGGATGATCTAGGAACTGCTTTTCAATTTTGAGTTGTATTTTTACTTTTCAGTTGTACTTGTACTTTTACAGTTGGGCTTGTATTCTATCCCCTTTTATTTTCAGAACTCTTTTACCACAACAGTTTACTTCACAGTTGATTCTTGTTGTGTTTTTGGACCATGTGTTTGTTCAGAATTAAAGGCAATGCCTTCCTATTTTAGGGAGTATGACTTTTGGTGATAGTCGACATCCCCTAGCCTTTGGAAGGTGGGCTTGGGGTAGTCACAACACGGTCCCTAGGGGACGGTTCATGACAAATAATTACAACTAATGATGGAGAGTAAGATAGAATATAACTCCAAGGAAATGAATGAATTGAGAATAATAATTATATATAAGTTATACTAAAAACAAATTTTTTTAAAGGATAAATTAAGTCTATAAATTTACAAAAAATAATGGTTTTTATTAAAGGTCATTATTTTCAAAATAAATGGAAAAATGAAATCAAAAATTTAGAAAGAACCTTGATAAATATATTTTTTTATTTGTTGGAAAAATAAAGAAAAAACCCACTTATAGAACTCATTTATTAAGGCATCAATGGGAATTAAAAAAAATATTTGTAAAATAATTTACAATAAAGGAATCATGAAAATAAACTATGATTATGTATGAAAATGTGGTATGGATGAAAACAATAAACGTAATTAAAATTAAATCCTCTATTAATGATTATGAGAAAATAATATCCCCTTCTTTCTGGTAGATTTTAAAAATGATAAATTCCAATAATAATGGGATTAGTATTTAATTTTTAAATAATGGTATTTTCTAAAGTAATAATGATAAAAATAATGGTTATGATGGTGAAAAATTGCAGACAATCCATAAATATTAAAAAATATTATTTTCAAACTTTTATAAACTTTGTAAAAAATTATTCATATGAATAAAAAAAAGGATTCCATTATAAAATTTTATTAAAAATTTAAATTTATTATAATATAACCTTATGAATTAATTTATGTAAATAAAGGAAAATTTTTGAAAAAAAATAATGAATATGGGTATGGATGAAACTAATTATCGACTAAAAAACACAATTAAGGTCTGTTTTTTATGAACATTATTTCTTTGGTTTTGAGTGAAAAAGAGAATAAAATTGAAATCAATATTATAAACTCACTAAATAAGTATGAGAGATAAAAAATATATCATTTAAGTGATATGAGCATACAATTCTTCCAATGAAGAGTCAAATATAAATAATCCTCATTAGATTTCAAATGAAAACAAAAATCCTTAACATGTATTCTAACTTTGTCACACGTGTCCCAACATTTTGTACAAAAAATTATATTAATTATTCATATAGAGTATTCATAATTTTATATAACAATAAAAACACTATTTATTCATAATTGTTTTTAAAATTTAACCAATGATTATTGCTAAATCAATTATTTTAGTTTTAACTGTTATATTTCTCAACCATGTTTGGATTTGGATATTCAGCTAATTAAAAATTGGTAATCATTTAATCACCTCCATAATTTTAATCTTTCCACATATATATATAATATATAAATTAAATATAATTTTATAGTCATTCCTATATAGAATTTATAATAAATTAAATATTTCATTCAAAGAGGATATGGTCTTATCCTACACATTAGAGACATTTTTATTTTTATACGAATGGAATGAAAGGAAGGTAGATAATGTTTTATCATTATATATCATTAATTATTTAATTAATATATTATTTATTCATTAAATACATATATACTATTCATGTAAGTCTATGATTAAATTTGTATTACATCTCTCTATGGAGGTAGAAGTTCGTACGTATACACGAACGACGTTTCAATTTTACAATTGACGAGAATGATGGATATTGGATATATTTTAAATTTATATAATCATAATTATGTCTCATATATTATAAAAATTCATTAAATATATCTATATAGCCTTCCATGGGAGGTGATAGTGAAAAATGAAATGTATTGTTTCATGTAGGTGGTAGTCAACATGTATTCATGAGCGATGTTTTCATTTTGTATTTGATGGAAAGAAGGTAAAAAATGGTTGTAAAATCAGAAAAACAAAATTTCAAGATAGTAAAGATATAGATTTAATTGTTTTAGTATTTCTGAAAAATATTTTATGTATTTTTAAGAAAATATAAGCTTAAAATATTTTGGTAAGAATATATACATTTTCAGGGACAATCTCTTATGAAAAATACCTTAGAATTTTATATAGATATTATAGGATGGAAAAAAATATAGTACATGAATAATTATTTTAGAAGATATTTTGATAGATCTCGATCATTGTACGTGTCTTTTGTCATGTCCATAATTGAGGATAAGAGGTTCCCTTTTATAAGCTAGCAGGGTAGTACTTTTGTAAATACTATTATCATTAAAAAATGTAAAGTAATTTTCATGGGAAAATTGCACCAAATAGAAAATATTTGAATACATAATGTGGTAAGGTAAAAATTCACTCCAAAAATAACATTTATTCACATTTTAGTTATATTTTAAACCCTATATCTCATAATTTAACCCCCTTTTGTTGAATTTTAACCCGTAACATGGTGAAATAACATTTACCATGGCAACTATTAATTATGAATGAACTATGAAATGGTAATTACTATAGAATAATAATACGATGATTTAAAATATTAAAACCAATTTATATGATTCAATTCACAGTGGTTGTAAAAATTAATTTTAATATAACTACGAAAAATTTAATGATTATTTTTTATGAAAAATGACGCATGAAGCATAAAAATGAATTTATATTAATATCATGTATAGAATTTACTCTCATCACATTTATTGGTATATAAAAAATATATTTATTATATTGAAAAAATTAAAAAAAAGTAACATTTTTTACTTTTAGAAAATGATCAAAAATAATTCTATTTATATAATAATTCCTTACTAAGGTTTTAAAATGTAAAACATAGGTTTTTGAATTCAACATGAAAATTTTAAATTATTTATTTTACTACCCAAATATATTTATTTACTTTCAATTTTCTTTTCAATCATTTAAGTCATTCTTATCCAGTATTGTTTTTATAGAAGTGACAATATTTATAAAATCAGTATTTTTCACTATTCATCTAAAAATTAAAATTTTTATAAAACATCCAAAAAAATTTCCCTAAGATAGTTTTGAAACTATTAATTCAATAATTCATTTAACTTCATCTAAATAAAAATAAATAATCCCCAAATTTATCATTAAAATGAAAATGAAAAATATAATGAAAAACTACTTTGTAGAGAAATAACCCTTTAACATTAAGTATTGATGATCCTATTTCATATCAATTTTTTTCCTAATATAATAGTTCATACATTGAAATATTATATCATAAAATATTTTAAAATTAATCAATTTTATTTATTAAAATACAACTCACATTAAAAAACATTTATTTAAAAAATATCTCTTTTTTCATTAAATGATTTTAAAAATATTGTATTAAAATATTAAAATCTTGGAAAATTAAATGATTATTAAACTTTAATTTATTAATGTTTCATTATTCTATTTACTGTCTCAAATTAGTTATATGGTTTTTTATTTACAACCTATTCATCATAGTTTTTATTTAATGTTAAACGAATACTATAATCCATAGGTGTAATATTCTTCCCCTTACATACATTGAGTCATGTAAATATCAAGTATTACCTACTTTTGAAATTGACTAAGGGTATACATAAGATTGAAATGTATCAAAATATAATTTATAGTAATATAGAAACCATAACAAGATATTAAAAAGCAGGGAACTTATCAATAATATTTCATAAAAAACACACCCATCCTTATAAGACATATAGTTGTGAATGAGTTTCAAAATTCATTACTTGATAGCTAATATATAATTACCAAATAAAAACATGTTAATTTTATCTTTACCTTTGTGAATTTTGAATATTATTTTACTATTAATATAGAGAATATGTTAAAATATTATTACATTATTTCCATGCATCCTGGAAGTGTAATTTAATCCATTCATTGTATTTCAATCCATTTCCCATCTTTTCATCATCTCATGTTTTAATTATGAATAAAATTAATGATATTTTTCATGTTTTAATAATATTTGTTTAACTTAAAATGGATTATAATATCAATAAAATAATTATATGTTTTTTCTTGAGTTTTCAGCCACTTTTAAAATATGAATTTTGAGTGTGAGTAAAAATATCATCCAAATAAATGTTAACCTATAGAAAATTATTATAACTAACCCCACTAAATCAACATATATTATTCAATAATATACCTACTAGTTCCATAATCATAAAAAATATTTAATCCATAAAAATAAGGGTAAAAGTATAATCATACATAAGTATAACAAAAATTTCTGTAAATAGGTTATAATTTTTCATCTTAATAGAGACCACCCAATATATTATTATGATGACTATGTTACCATTAGGAGTCTTAATTGGAAACGAATTCCTTAAATTTTTAAGGTATGATTCAATGTCCATCTAAAATATAAAAGAGTGCATAAATCCAAAATAAAATAAATCATGACATATGATCAAATTTCATATTAACAAAACTTAAGGGACTTCAAATTCAATTGTATGAAATTTTATAATCCTAGAAATTTTTTCCACCTCTTATGAGGTAAATTCCATCGATGGTTGGATAATTGGTTTAAATAAACCCCAAAGACATTATAGTTGAATCCTCAGATATTGTTCACTTTCTTCATGACATTACATTCATGAGTTAGAAGGCCCTTATCACTGAACCTATAATAGATTTTAATTTCCATTTATAAATTACAATGAAGTTTCCTTGGATAATTATCTCATGTTTTATGTTATATCCTTACCTTTATATCTTTCACATCAATTATTTTTTCCTTAGTTACTAAAAATCCTCTTATTCACTAACTTTATATTGAAAATACAAGATGATGAAAATTCATTCCCTTTAACGATTTCACTTGATACCATATCATCATATGATGAAAATTTCTAAGATATTAGTTCCCTTTTGAGGATTAAATTAATCCTATAAAAAACATTCAATCATAATATTTGGTATATGTATATATTCTATAGTATGGATTTATAATCTTTTAATGATTTCTCCATACTTAGTAACAAATTTATTTTCGTTTTGTCTTATATTATCAATGTTTACTGCCATATCATCTTGATTCTCTCAAGGAAATCATTTCTCAAAGATTATAACTTCAAAGAATTTTCTATTATATTCTCCATATCTCAATTTCCTCATTTGAATTTGGAATATATTTTTACCATTGACTAATATATCCTTTTAAAAAATACACTCACAGAACAACATTCTCATTTCTATTATATTTGATTCTGGGAAATTTATTTTCAAGGGATATGATCTATTATTAAAAAATTATATGATTATTATTTCAACTAAATGATTGATTTTCTACCACATTAAGCTGTCCAACATCACTTTATCATGTTGTGATGAAACTTTTTGTTCCATATAGTAATGGTAATTCGTCATAATCTGAGTCAAAGTCCCTAATATAGTTATAAATTTCGTATCTCGGACACTAGTCATGTGGACTTTCTCAGGGGGGTGGGTGGGTGGGGGCATCCTTACATTGATTATAGGTGTTGGTATATTTTATATTCTTTCCACTATGAACAATATCTAAACAAGTACACATAATTAATTATATAAAAATAATTATGAATAATGATACATGAAATAGATATACCAAAATATTTATTGAACATTCTATATATTTTTCAAAATATCAGGCTAGCTCTGTTTATTTAAAATCTATTTCTTAATGTTCCTAGAAAACCTTTTTTGGTACCGACTATAACAACCCTGAATCAAGTTTCCAAAAGGTAGTGTTTATTATAATACATTGGTAGAATATACAAGAGATCACACCCTAAGGTATTAAGAGACTATAAGCATACCATGTTTCCATGTTATATTGTAAAAATAATGTATATATTGTAAACATAATAAAAACATTCTTATTTATTTTATTAGATCCTTGAAATCATTCAAATATCACGTAATGGTCCCATAGGCGAAGGAAAAAAATAATTGTTGATCTAAGATTCTTATTAAGGGAAAATTTATTTTGGAATCTATAATTAAGTTAATATTGAAAGTTTTTTTAGGAATTTCACATGAAATTAGGATTTATGTGTTCAATTGCTTACCTTACACATAACCATGAGTCATATGAATCCTGATAAAATAAAACGTTATAACCTAGATTTTAAATTTTTAAGTATGAGTATTAATAAATTCTTTAATAAAAATATGTATAAGAGGTCTTATTAATGGAAATGTATTAATTAACTCATAATTAATATGTACACCATTTTCAAAAAACTCACTTTATGCTTGAAAAATATGTTTTATTTTAAAATGGATTTCATCAAAAATTTCCAAATGAATTTATTAGATAATTTCTTCCATTTTTAAAAATATTATTTGAATAAATTAATATATATTTTAAAATCATCTTGTCGATATTATATTAGAGCGATTTTTAGGATTTTCCTAAATACATTTATTTTTCCATGAATAGTTAAAAATACAGTTTTCTATAGAAATTGTCATTTAATTTCAATTAAATTCCCCAAAATGTATTGAATTTAACCTTAAATTAACCTAATGAAAATTAAATTTTAAATATTTTATTACTTATATAGGAATCACAATTATAGATGAATTTGGAATAAGTTGATTTTTATGCTTAAAAATAAGATTTTTTTAAAAAAATTATTTGTATGCATGTATTATGTTTTATCTTAATAATTAAATTTAATAACTTTTGATTAATGGTTTTGGAGATATTTTTAGATTTTATATTAACTAGAATATTTTAACATTCATTTTATGGTTTTTAAAATGAATTTAATTGAATTAAATTATGTTTTATGCTTATATATTCATATGGGTCTCCATTGTGGCTTTCTCGTCTAATTAAAATAAAATTAGACCACTTATAGAAATTGAATTAGATAAATTTATCCCATATATATAGTATAAAAAATTAATATAATGTATAGGTTCAACATAATTTTATTTCATAACTAATATTATAATCAATATTTTTTTCTGTCACTGTAATGTTTGAAATAGGTTTACTCAGAGGGATTAAACCATGAGATAAGTGTAGGATTTTTAAAAAAACCTATAAAATTAATAGTGGATAAATGTATAGAAATTTTATTATATCATAACATAATATAACATTAAATTTTTATCCACATATCAAGGAATGTGAAAATATATTATAAAAATATTTTAAGAAATTCCATGTATGTCCTTCTCCTCACATATAAAAGGGAACCATCCTCCTCACTTATCAACACCATTTTATTATTCTATCTCAGATATGACCTACTGAAAATCCAGAGGATAATATTTCCCAATATACTAAATCTAATGGTATTCTATTAATATTAATTGTTAAAGGCATAAGGTTTATACCGAAGGAGGTCTATAAAAGAAGAGGTATATATATTTACCATTCTCATTCAACACTATATCCTCTTTGACTTTCAATATAATTGTTTTATCTATAAAAAATGATAAATAAAGTATCATAAACATATTTATATTTTGTTATATTTATGAAACAATCATTTACCAATCTTTCTTAATCCAATGGTAGATAAAAGTATCGCTTATGCATAAGTGTGGACAACTATCACTATGTAGAGATACGACTCATTTTCCACCATAATTAATTGCTGTTTAGTATAATATATTAATTATTTATATTTGATAATTAGTTTATAATAATAATTTTTAATGGTTAATTAATATTTAGAATTTTTTTTTCTTCATCATAAAATGGACACATCACTCGTACGTACATATGGACTACTTTTCCAATGTAGTGATGTAATTAATTTTTTCATCACCGATATATATGAATAGTTATAAATATGAATGTAATTAATATATATGTTATTTATATCATTATTATCATTATGGTTATTATTTTACCATGAAAAAAGAGTGTGGACCATATTTTTTGAATGAAAACATACATGAAAATGAAGTAGTTAACACCCTAGGTGATGATGATAATAAAATTTTCGTATTAAACAGGTGATACGATGTTATAAGTAAAAAATGTATGGAATTATAGGTATTATTTTGTTTCTTCTATAGAGGTATAATAAAATAAAATTTAATATTAATGGGGTTATGGTGATGATGAAGAAATATGGACTTGAGGTAGGTGTTTTATGTTGCAATTTCTTTTTACTGCAATGTTTCTGATTATTTTTTAAAATATATAATTTATATCATATATTTATCCAAAGACTTATATATTTTATTATCCCAAAGTTATTTCTTTATATTTCATGGTTTACTTTCATTTTCCTCTCTTTAAGTACTCAATATCCCGAAAGAATGTTTTCAAGGAAAACCTACCATGTTTCTCTTTTTAGCCTGAAATATGTTTTTCAATCTCCATAAAATCTTTAGAATTTTTTATATAATGGTTTTAATATTAAATTATGATTATTTTAATTCATATTTACCCATTTTATTATTTCTATAATTTATTACTAGAATATTCTTGCAATTTTCCTAACGAGGGATTCTGAATTTTTTCCAACAATGTGAATTTTTTTTTGTTTTAATGTAAAATACATTAATGAATTTATCTAGTATCATGAATTATATTATCAATTATTAATAAATTATAAGTTTCCTAATTTATTTGAAAATAAAATTACCTCTTTTATATTTTTGAAATTTTTGGATTCTAAATATATGATTTCAAATTAAAAGGGTATTTTTCTAGAGAAATGTTATAGTGATGTTTTAAAGTAATTTTCATCTATAACAATGATATTTGATATTTATTATTATTTGATAGGGATATGATCCCATGATTCCATATTTATTATTTATCTATATGGTTTATGATTATGGTTATGAAATGTTTATATAACTTGTACCATTTCCATAGGTTATGATTTGAGGAAATGATGAGTGTTTTATGATATAGTTGTACTCATATATATAGTTTTCATTATATAATAGGTTGGAAAAGAATTAAATAGCCCTCCAATGAATTAATAAATGAATGGTTTCCCATGAGATAATAATAATTGGAATAGAGAGTGATCCCAATTTAGTATATGACTTTTTCCAATAACACAATCATGGGAGTGAACATTTAGTAAGGAGATAATGGAATGAGCAGTAAACCCAATCCAATATGAGAGTCTTGGAATTGATCGTTGATTAAGGAAATTTTTTTCTATTCTTATGTGATTCCAAATAACTTATTTTTTTTCTTATGATATGTTTTCATGTCTCGATATTTATTATTAATTATTCTACACTATTACGTCTTTAGATTGATAAATATTTAGGCCATTTTTCATGACTATGACATATGAATTGATGGGTATTATATAATAATGTTTATATCATGTTCTAATTCCATTTTTTTTATTTTATACTTACTTATGATCATTTATTGGTATCTCTTATGTTTATCCTTACTGATCATCTAAGTTCATTATTTTTTATGTTTCCCTTCCCTAGGATACATAAAATGTTTTTATATATGTTACATATTTGATGGGTGATAGTTACAATAAAATAAATGGGAAATGATATAGATATTTTATATATAATTTTTTTACATATCCATTTTTTAAAAAACAAAAAACCTCTATGATCCTCATTCTTGTATTATTATGATATTTATAGAATATTTATAAATAGTGATGTAATATTTATTTGTAAAAAGTAAGGATCGTTATAGTTGGTATCAAAGTATGGTATAGTAAGTTTTGGTAATTTGGATAAGGAAAAATTTGTGATAAACCTTAGTATAAGATAAATTATAATATAATATCCTATATTATATTAAATGACAGAGTTTTGTTTCCCTAAGTAAATACATTAACGGATGGATACTACAAGTGGAAATAGTTTTCACACAGATACATGTGGGTATGATAAACCTAAAAAGAGTTGGTTATGTTTATCTCAACCATGATTATTGTGTCTAGTGAATGAGGCCTTTATGCACACTGATGTGGCTATATTTTTACATAGTTTTCCACATCTGTTATTTAATTTTTATCAATTTAGTTACTTATTTTATCATTTTTTAATAAATAATGGAATATTAGTATTTTTAACACTACATTTGTTAATTAATCAATTTTTATAATTAAATATGTGTTTTTAGTATTTTTATTTAGTCATGATAATTATTTTAATTATATTAAATTACTTTCTAGTTTAATAATTTTAATTTGGTTTCCTTTTAAATATTTAAAATGATTATTATTTAATTATTTGTCATTTTTGCGTGCAATAATTTAATTCTGTTTTTTAATTTAAGATATTTCCATTTAATTTTGATTTATTTAAATAAATTAAATTAAATTCTTAACCTGTTCAATTATTATTCTAAGTAAATAAGTTAAATAATTAAGTTAATAAAATAATGCGTTTTTAATTTTAATGTTTCATTTTTTCTTCTAACTAATTAACTTAGTTGTTAATAATCTGTAGTTAATTTTAATTATTTTTATTTCATGTTTGCGGTTAATTATTTGTATGTGTTTTTCTTTTATTCAGATATTTAATCAATTAATCTTAATATTTATTTTCTTAGTTAATAATCTAGTCACCTTTATTTTTAATTTGTTAAATAATTTAGTTAGTTTTTAGTTACAGTTAATTATTTAATCTTAAAAAACATAGTTAAATTTTCTTTTGTGTTAATTAATTAATGTTTTACTATTTTATTATTTGCATTAAATTAATTTTTATGGATAACGTTTCAATTTGTCTATCAGTGAGTCCTCGTACCGATGCTGCATCACACCAATTTATTGTTTCACCGATCTTTTCTCACACCGAAGATTTTTATAATTATCGGTGAGTCATGACTCACTAATTACTTTGAAATATTATCGGTCTCTAATTTTTTAACTATTGGTGAGTCATCCAACTCACCGATTCTCCCCTGTTTCTATCTTTTTCGACTCACCGATCTATTTATTTTGTCCCGCTACGACTGATTTTTATTTCTTCTATCAGTGAGTTATGACTCAAAAATGTAAAACTTATATCGATTTCATGTCACATCGATTAATCTTTATTTTAATCATCATTGACTTGTTTTTTTATTTTTATCATTAGGTGTATTATTTTTATTTTATCTTTCATCAAGTCATTGACTCACTGATTCAATCCTTCTATAAGTCTCATACCTTCATGAACCAATTCAACATAGCTATTTCAATCTCACATTTTTTCCACTTTTCACTCATAGATCTTTAAGAACTCACCTACAAAACCTCATTTCGCACTATCGGTGAGTCCCTTTACTCCCCTCAGTGCTTCCGATCATTTTGATTTTTTCTACTATCAGTTCAACTCTATGCCTCCCATTTTCCATTCTAGTGATTCCTCTCCAGCCTCCTCACGACACACTGATTCGAACTTGATTTTTAAGACACCGATTCATTCATTCTATTAGTATTACCCTCCAAATCATGCCATTATTGGTTCCTCTTCCTTCACCCACCTGTGCCTCTTTGCTTTGAGGCACCCCTAAAACATTTTTTTACACGGGTTGATCTTCAATACACCACATCATCTTTAGAACCGTTTCTCATATTCCTCCACAATTGAAACCACTGAAAAAATCACTATACATTTTATCGCAATCCCAATTCATCACAGGACCAAAATCAGACTCAAAGAACATTCCCAAATTCAAACAAGTATTTCACACAAACTGAAATCAAACCCTAAAAACTTAGCTTGTCATAATAATTCTGAAATCTAAGGTTGTCCATCTAGATGAGGCGTAGTGTGAAGAAGGCCGCTGGACCATGGAGGAGCGCCGTCATCTTTGTTGTGTGGAGAAGAAGATCCCTTTTTGTATGCCACACCAGAAGGTTTCTGCAGCCACTAGGATTTGATACAAATGTCCACAAACTGAATCTGTCACACTGAAAGAGGAGTTCCTCTAGAGTCAAGGCTGAGCGAGAGGTAGGGAGAAATGTTGTCGAAGGAACTTGGACCTTGCTGGACTGAAGAATAAGATTAGGCGAACCAGGGGGCTTCACCGTCACGGAGAAAGGAACGAAGAAGAAGACCCCTACTTGCGCTGAATGGGGGGGGAGTGAAATAGTTAACAAAAAAATATAATAAGAATAATATAATAAAAGTAAAATTAAATAAATAATAAATTAATAAAATATAATATAATATATCATTATAATAATCTTATATATACAACATTTATAGCATTAATAAATAGATAAGTTATTAAATAGAATTCAAGTCAAACTAATAAAATTTTATAAAATTTAAATATAAACAAATATAATTTATATAATTATTAATTAAAATAGATATTTTAGCCCTTTAATTTTAAAAATAAATTAATTAACAGTAGTCCAATTTAAGAATTAAATTAAGCTATGTTAACTAATTATTAATAATACTTATATTAACAAAATTAATTAATAAATAAAAATAAATTTAAAATACACACAAGGTTTGACACTTCTATGTGCTATTCATAGGTAAATTCACATTTTATTTAAGAGACATTAAGAAGGATTCAAGTAAATAATGACCTTGGATAACTATGGTAAAACCTAAAGTGTCATAGAATGAAAAAGGTATTATTATTTAAAGATCCCAAAATTTATTTTCATGGTTATAAAATTCCATAGTATTATTTTTATAGATCATAAAATGGTTTCTGGTTTTAGTTAATGGTTGGAACCTGAAGGAACCATGTTTATACTAAATGTTATGGACAATGAAATGATTTCCCCCCTGAAAAACTAAATGTTATGGGATCTGAATGATAAATATAATTTCAATACTAATGATAGTTTTTTAATCCATGAATCATGAAGAAATTCCAGATAATAAAAAGGTGAAAAAATGTACTATTTAGTCCTTAATGAAAAAATTTAAAATTTTACTTTAGTGAGTCCAATAATCCCGTCATTGTTGAGAAATGTATGAGTAACACTAAAAATATATTTTCTTTTATCTCATGCTTAGAATATGAAATAATTATCATAGTTATTTATCATTTTAAGGTGAAGAAGGTCAATGGTGGAATATTTTCATGAATACCAGTCAATGGGAATAAATTGATTATGTGGACTGGGATGAGTTTACAAGATTATTTTTTAAAAATTATCTTCAGTGTATTCTTTATATGAAGATAGGGAACGATTTTTTTTAAGCCAAAGAAGAAGTATAATGAATCTGTTGGTACAAATGAGTTATATTTTAGAATACTTACGAGGTAAGATTCAGTTATTATTACTATTACAAAAATATTATCGATCGATTATTTAGTGACTTAATATTATTTCTTCTATAGAAATTATCCATAAGATACTTTAGTATATATGAATAAATCATTAAATGTGATATCTATGTGGAAATTTTGATTTGAGTCACACATTAATATCATTGTTTTGTTAAGAAATAAAAGATGGAATTAAAAATAAATTTAAATAAAAAACCATACAAGGAAGAAGATGAGTTTTCCTTTATGCCAGAATTGTGGAAAGAATCATGGTGGAAATCTCTTTAATGGGACTGTTAAATGTATTGAGTGTTTAAATAAAGTACAATATGTATTCAAATGACAACTTATTTAGAATAAGTTATCTAAGGATAAAATTGAGATAAATATACACATAATGCACCACTAATAATACAATTATATAATTAAATAGAGTATAGAAATTATTCTAACTAGTGATCAAAACTAAGGGATAATGATGATGATTGGTGTCAGTAACCACTTAATCCCAGACACAAAGGTAAATATCATGCGATCACTATAGCTAAAATTTTGTACGATAATGAATAGGTCAATGTATAATTATAACCCACTCTAAAATTACTAATGTACCATTTGATTCTAAATCTATTCACTCTTTTATATTTGAAACATTTCTAAGGGTATCACATTACCACCTCAATGAAAATATTTTGAAATAGAAGTAAAAACTTTTTTTGTATGAGGATCACATCTCAATTATATAAATGATCCCCAATTGATGTTTATGAGAATATTCTTCCATTAAATCAATTTATTATTTCTCTAGATTAATTGGATGTTTTTCAGAAAATATTAGACTTATTTATAAAAAACCCATGTCAATTTCTGAAAAATGTAAGTCACACTTTAAATTTTGAAACATCCTATGATTTTCTATCAGTGTGAGGATAAATGTGAACATACAATGGACATTATATCAAACTAATTAGTATTTATTCCTATTCAAATTCTACATTAATATCATATGGTTTGGGAGAACCTCAACCTTGATGATATACTAATTGTATATTTTTTTTGATGTATTTGCAAAAGAGGTTTCTAGTATTCATCCAAATAATTAAGTTTATTTATCAATAGAACTCATACCTGGTGAATGAAATATTTCAATTAATCTATATAGAACATCCCCAATTGAGATTTAGTAATTGAATAATAAACTATTAGAGAATGTAGGTAAGGAATTTATTTGGCAATGTAGATCACCATGGGGTGAATTAGTGATTTTTCAGAGAAGAATGATGGATCAATGAGACTCTATATTGATTCTCGATGATATAAACAGACAAGAATCAAGAATTTATATCCTATAACCCATTTTGATGATTTGTTTAATCAATTATTATGAGTTAAATATATTTACAATATTTACCATTAATCTGGATACTATTAGTTATTGGTAAAAAGTGAATACATAACTAATAAAAAATTCCGTGTGAGGTATAGAAACAATGAATTTTTATTGATTCCATTTAGTATTACTAATGTCCCCACTATATTTTTGTATTTTATGAATATTTCATTTATAGATTACCTTGATCAGTTTTAGGGAATATCTATAAATAGTATTCTTATATATTCAATGATAATTGAAGATCATGATGATCACTTGAGGATTATACTGAAGACCCTACTGAATGAGAATTTGTACAAAAAATTTACCTCATATATTTTTTTTGATACCTTAAGTTTTATTGTTTGTTCGTATAATATTTTTTGAGTGTATATCGATGGATCCTTAAAATTTTGAAGTAATTGAACATTATATTAAACCAATTTCTCTGACTGAAAACCATTTTTCTCTTAGATTGGATTGATATTATCAAAAAATTTAAAGTATTTATTACTTCCCTATAATAAAATATCTATGTTAAATCTAAATGGAATTATGTTTCTTTTAGAATGATTATTCTGAAGAAATATTCAAGTAACTATAGGAAGGTTGGTTAGGGAACCATTTCTCATAGTAACCTACTCTGGATAATGTTTTATGATTTGTAGTAATGCATAAAAGAATGGTATAGGATGTGTTCCCATTCAGAATAATATGTTGATAGCTTATGAATCAAACCAATTGATGGTTAATGAGAAAAATTTCCCAAATCATGATTTCAATTTAGATTTGGTAATATTTTTATTAAAAAAAGAGGAATTGTATTTATAGATATTAGTGGGACATATATATTGATCCTAAAAGTTTTATGTGTTTATTCTCCCAAAAGGAGTAGAATACATTCGGAATGAGATGGTAGGAGTTGATTAATGATTATTACTGCTCAATACACTACCACCTTGGAAAAGAGAGCAATGTGTACACTACTTTTATTCAAATATATAATGATATAATATCTATTATGTGGATAATAAATATCCAATAGTTATGGATTTGAAATGGACGAACCATAAAATCTTGAAGGAAGGAGATTAATATTATCATTCTAAAATGAGTGTTTAACCATCTATCTAGGTAATAAATAAATATACACAAAATTAGGATGTAGAAATTTGAAAAAGTTGGGAATATCCCTAAGTTCAAACATGATTATGATATTTTGATAAGGTTTAAGAAACCAGTATTTTTCTCATCAATACTACCCCTAACGAAGGAACTATTAGAAGAAGCTTATATTGCATCATTGTCTATTCATCCTGGAAGTTTGTTTTTTTAGATAAATGAAAGAGTATTTATAATGGGAAAATAAAAATAGGGATATTACAAAGTATTTATCCAATTTCTTGGTATGTTAGTAAGTTAAGACTAATATATAGATTTCTAAGGGGATGATACATCCATTACCCATACTATAACAAATTGGGAAAACATCACTGTGGATTTCATTTTCGAACTGCCCAAAGTATCTAACTACTATAATTATATTTGGGTTATAGTAGATAACCATATAAAGTTATTGTAATTTAATTCTATCTGAGGATATTTCTCTTTTAATCATCTCTAAATGATATAAATTAATGAAGTGGTACAATCACACAGGGAAGAACATTTTATTGTATAAGATCGGTATTTGAGACTTTCCCCAATATTTTAGAGAAGTCATTTTCAAGATACAGATATAGAGTTCTGTTTCAGAACTACATACAATACTTAGTTAGTTGGTTAGTCCAAGAGGAATATTCAATCCATGAATGATATGTTGAGATCATGTTCACTTTATTTTAAAGGTGGTTGGGATGAAAAACATCCTCTAGTCGAGTATTCATACAAACAATAGCTTTCACTCAATCATTTATATGGATCCTTTTTTATACCTTTATAGAAATAAGTATATAACTATAAAACATCTGGATAAGTATAGATTTTTTTTATACCTGGGATATATTGGGAAATGACAGATAATGTTCGGCCCATTTAGTAACACATCAAGGAAACTTAGAGTTGATATAAGTTTAATGATGACATTCATCGATGTTTTCTTGAAATAGATGTTAATGATAAGGTTTTAATATGAATTTTACCATGGAATAATTATATGATATTTAAAAAATTAAAATCGAATCCCTAACTATATTGGTAACTTTTAGATTCATGATTGAATATAGACTGTAGATTATCACTTAGAACTTCCACTAAACCTCTCTCAGGTTTATAATGTGTTCAACATATCTCTCTTAAGGATTTACATACTATAGTATTTACATTTTGTAAACTTAGTGGTTGGGCCAATAGAGCTTGATCTTTCTAATGAGGAATAAATAGTATAAATATTTAATTATAGAGATAAAGTTATATGTAACAAGACAAATCATTTGGTTAAAGATCATTGAAGGAATCAAAAAACTGAGAAGCTACATAGGACCCTAAGAATGTGATATAGGAAAAAGTCATTGTTTTTTTACACCGAAGTGATATAATTTTGAGGTATAAATTAATTTTAAGTGTTGTATAATTTAACACACCTAGATTATATATGTATTTCTATTGAAATAAAACATGATGTATTCAGTATCTTTCTTTACATGCAACCTCGTGTCTATATGAACGACAATATAGAAAACCTTTATAACCTACCCATTAAATTGGAAGTTATGATTAGTAAAAACCACATTATAAAAAATATGTACTAATATCTTTGTTGAAGAAAATTTATTAATTAATGAATAATGAATAAGTACTTAATTTTCATTAAAGTCATTTTATGCTTCAAATATGTTTTATTCAAAAATGAGTTTTATCTCATTTTTTCACATGATATTTGTAAATAACTTCATTTATATATGTTTTATATGATGAAATAAATTTCATTTTTTAAACCAACATTTCTATATTATCTTGGGTTGAATTGTTTATATATTTCTAAAATGTTTTTATTGAATAGTGGAAAATGAAGATATCTATAAAAATTTAATTTATTTTAAATTAAATGTTTCATTATGTATTTAATATGATATGAATTCCTCATAATTATAATTAAATTATAAATAATATAATAAATTATATATGAATAATTATTAATCATGATTTTAGTATAAGTTAATTTTTGGGCATAAAACAAATTTTTCTAAAAAAAGAGTATTTATGTATGCAACATGTTTTAATTTTAATAAATAAAATTAATATATATTTATTAATTATTATAATGTAATTTATATATTATTTATTAAATATAATATTTTTACAATCTTTTTTTTTGTTTTTACAAGGCATGGGATGAAAGTAAATTATATTTTAAACATAAAAATTAATTTTTAAAAAATAGTTTTTCTTAATTTTTTCATGATTATTTAAAATTTAACATTTAAACTTATAGAAATTTAATATGATAAATTTGATTCTATATTTTTAATCATAATAATTATTATAATTTAATAGGTTCATCATTTTTTTTCATAGTTGGCAGTAAAAACAATAAATTTTTGTTTCCACTATTAAGTTTTAAACATATTTACCAAGAGGTATTAAAAAATAATTTAAGGGTAGTATTTAAAACAAAACCTATATTATTATTATTTTTTGATGATATTTTTTCCTTATCTTATCCTAAATTTGAAACATGTACATTATGATCCACTCTTCTATGAAAGTGAAATTATATATTTTTGAAATATTTTATGAAATTCTATGTGTGTCCCCAACCTCACTTATAAAAGGGAACCTCTCCTCCTCCAATATTAACAAAATTTTATCCTTCTATATTGGACATGAAATAATCAAAATCCTTCCAATAATCATTCCATTAAACCTAGATATTATAGAATTATCTTAATATCAAACCTTCAAGGGTTAATGTGTAAGCTAATGGTGGTCTTTGAAAGAAGACGTATAGATCATATCCCACACAATTTAATTTTTTTTATTCTTTTATTTACTATAAACATGTTGTATCCATGATAACATGATAAATCAAGTATAATAATTATACTATGATTTTATTATGATGATGGAACAACCATTTACAACCTTGTTTTAATCTAATGAGAGGTGAAAGTATCGTTCGTGTGTACGTGTGGACTACCACATCTATATAGAGATGCCAACATTTATGGTTAGTTAATATGATATATTTAATGTTTAAAAATAATATATTTATTGTTTAAATATGATATATATATATATTATAATAATTATTCTTGAATTATGAATTATTTTTTATCTTACTTTTGTTCCATCCATTGAAAAATGAAAAAGTTACTCATGCGTACGTACAAACTACCACCTTCACATAGTTATGTAATTAATTTTTTTATCACCTCTTTATGTTAATGTTTTTCAATATTTATAAAATTAAAATATATTATTTTTATATCATTAATATAAATTTAGATATCGAATAACCATGAAAAATATGCATGAATTGTAATTTCAGGATTAAAACATATAAGATAAATGAAGTCGTTAACACATGAAATGATGATGATACTAAAATATTATTTTTGAATGGGAATTAAGTTATTATAATTAAAAAATTTATGGTATTACCATAAAGGTTATGGAATATAACTTATTTTTAAAAATGGAAAATAAAACACAACATGAAAGGTGATGGGGTCATACAAGCACACATGACCTTATACCCAAGGAGAAAAAAAGAGAAAAAGAACTCAAAATTCAAAGTGACATTGATAGTAAGTATTATAGCTTCCATCCCAGTAAAAATAATAATCAAGAGGTCCATGAGACCTAGTAACCATAGTTTTCTCTAGGTATGTGTAGTATTTCCCCGATCTCACTTTCCTAGGAGGAACAGGTTAAAAACATTCAACAACAAAACAACATTTTTTTCCTATGAACGAAGCCTGACAGTAGGTTATTTGGGGGGGTCATCCTATACTTAATCCCACCTTCCCTAGATGCCCTAAATTTCCATTAATTTATTAATTTCTTCTTGAGTAATTGAAATACTCTTACCTTACTCCTCAAGAATATTGCTAAAGATTTATGACACCATTTCCACAATCACTCCTTACATCTTGTCACCCTCACCTCTTGCAGCGTGCTAAGGAGAACATGTATGATGATCATACAATGAAGACTTGAACTCCTCTATTTTATTCACTGAAAAACATTTTTCGGTATCGTTATCCACTTGAGTATCAAGTGAAATTTCTTTAGAAGCATCATCCACCACTCTTGAATCATTAGTCAATATCGATTGCTTCCTCAAATTCTTCATACAAGAAGTATCATGATGCCTTTTTTACTATAAAAAAGTTGTAATAATTTTTTTTACAACACCTTTTTTTGACATGTCCAATCATGTGACACTCAATAAATAAATAAATAAGTATCTCATAGTCCATCTTTTGAGAGATATCATTATCTATGGAAGACAAGACTATATTATTAATTAGACAAGTACTTAGATCAACTTTGACTAGAACTCTTGCAATGTGGCCAAATTTTATATCATAGGTGGTCTTATCAATTTTAATTTGAATACCCACAATAAAGGCAATGTTAAATATAATTTTAGTATGCCATAAGATATAGTGACAGACAACAATTTTGATCCAGACATGAACTCTAGTAATTATTAAAGAGAAAGGGTTGAAATGGAAATCCCATTATTAAAAGAAAACCATACATGGATTTAGAGAAACTGATCCCAAACCCTAATATATCCTCTTGAGACCCTCTTATGGAAAATAATATGAAAAAATACAAGTCCCATAGGTATGCATATCCAAAAATAAAATACCCATATTGAGTTGAGTTTCCCAACCAAATCATCAATCCTCCAAATTTTTACTCAATCAGGAAGAACAAGTGTGGAAATATTTAAATTCTCATAAATCTTTAATAATTCAAGGATAACCTCCCTATTAGAAAAAATGGGTAGTGTCACCCTTTCTAACAATTCGATCAGAAATACCATCACACATGAATGTAAAATTCCTTCTGTCAGAGTACCCTTCAACTCTTATAGGGGGTCTGTTGGATTTACCTACATCTATCAATTTACTAAATGGGGGAAGGAACCTCTCCACTATTGGTCGAGAATCAATAGTGAAATCCAAATCCACTTTGTGATTCAAATCCTAGTACAAAGGGTGATTCTGAAACACCATATCTACTTCAAGAAGAGGTAACCTATCAACATGGAAACCCCAATCAACATTACCTTTCAGATTTGACTCCTTCAAATCATTCTGCATCATTATGAAACCCGTGACCTCCACCATCGTAGGAATGTGTGAGGAGGACACCACCGAGATGACATCTAATCCCAAAAAATTGTGATAACCCACATCAACCATAGTATCCAGTCGCCAGACCATCAGCGAGACACTAATAAGCGTATGATGATCCTAAACTACATTTTCACCCACTATATTTGGTTTATATCTATGGGATAAAACAACAATGGTTACCATCCTCAGAATAGCCATGTAAACCCCAGCCTATCTCCAATCCTTTAGCACATCACCCATCAAGGCTCGATTTACATCTACCACATCTCTGTAGGGGAAATCCTTAGCATCCATAGCCACTTGAAGTCTAGAGCACCACAAACCATTCTTCATGACATAAGAAGTCATAGGGGGAGTAGGTATTGGACCACCCACAACAAGGGTTCACTAGTGCAGAAATCGTTTTTTACGTCACCATTTTTTACGTCGGTTATATATAACTGACGTAAAAATTCAGTGAGTAGATTTTTAACGTCGTTTATTTTAATAACCGACGTTACAAATCGCGCCTGTTGGGTTTTTACATCGGCTATCTTATAACGGACGTAAAAAACCAATGCGCGGGGGGTTTTTTACGTCGGTTATTTGGTAACCGACGTAAAAAACCCACCCATGCTTTGGTTTATTACGTCGGTTATTTTATAACCGACGTAAAAAACTCGTAGATATCGGGTTTTTTACGTCGGTTATTTGGAAACCAACATAAAAAACCCCCGCGCATTGGTTTTTTACGCCGGTTATCTTATAACCGACGTAAAAAACCAAAGCACGGGGGGGGGGGGGGGTTTATGTCGTTTATAAAATAACCGACGTAAAAAACCCGTAGATATCTCGTTTTTTACGTCGGTTATAAAATAACTGACGTAAAAAACCAAAGCGCGGGAGCTTTTTTATGTCGGTTTTAAGATAACCGACGTTATAAAGTTAAAAAATAGTTTATAACGTCGGTTATATAATAACCGACGTTATAAAACATTTAAAAAAATTAAAGCCCGTGGACTGTCATTTACGATTTTTCGATTGACAGTCCGCCGACTCGTCTCTCTCTCGCGCGGTAAACCCGAATCGGCTCATCGATCGACCTGCGTTAAACTCATTTTGGCTTCATTGTTTATCTTCTTCACTCCTCTCGGATCTATCATCTCAACTCGCAACATTCAAGTAAGCCTTCCATGAATTTATTTCATTCGTTTTTGTTTCGATTCTTGATGTGCTTTTCGTTCGTTTTTGAATCTTGTGGAATTTTTTGTTATTGCAAATGGTTATTATGTCCATTCAACTCGCAACATTCAACTCGCAACATTCAAGAAGGTGTATTTTGGATAAGACTATTTTTAACTCTTATTCTAGATTTTCATTCTCATATACGCTTTACGATTCTATAGTACAATGAAAAAGTAGATTCATTAAAGCTTCTTAAACCACTTATACTTCATCTTTTCTTCTGAAATAAGAATCAGTTACAACTCCAATATGATCGCTATATTGATTTATCTGAATACCAGCAACTTCATTACAAGCAACCTCTTAAGTATCTAAATAAATCAATATCTGATAAAAATATTACTATGACCATGAGAACATAGATATTTGACTTCACAACCATTCAAATTATTCAATCATTTAGAAATAATAATTAATTTTAAAACATTGAAGATTAGCTTCAGAAAAATCCGAAAAATAATGGGTGGTATTGTAACGTTCCATTCTTCCAGCAACATTATTATTTCCTACTTAGCTGGAATGTGTCTTTCTGGATGAAGATTGGTAGTACTGATTTTCTTAAAATCATATTTTCAATATGATTGTCTAGAAAATGATTTTCATGAATGAAATTGGACCAGGTACAATCGGTAATACCCATCCTTAAAATTTCATTCAACATTCTTACATCATAATTTTTTTTCAAAAAATTATGATTTTTAGAACTCCTAGATCAGAAAACCATCATCTGTTTTCATCTGCATTCATAAAAATATCAATTCATACCTATTACAATCAAATATTTCATTCTGGACTCATGGTGAGTCTTATAGTACATTTCTTCTTTCAGTCATCTCCTAAAAATGATGGACCTTTTCATGCAAAGTGTATCTGATTTCTTGAATACGATGGTATGTCCGATTTTCAACAAAACCAAGTGAGGTGATTTCTTTTATTATTAATAATTCATAAAAAAATTATAATACCTAAATATTATTATCATCCATTTCATATTTTTCATTATAAAAAAGGTAAAGGGTACTTTCTTTTCATTCTCAAGTTAAATTATATTTTTTATAAAGGTCTTTTCTATCTAGGTAGAAATAATTTAACGATAATTAGATTGAATCAGGTATATTATCTTATCTTACCATCCAAACACATTTTTATGTATTAATAATTATTATGTTTTTTAAAAACAATTATGACCCCCATTTCATTTTTGTTAGTTAATTGATCTACGAAAGTGTTATAAATGATTTGATGATCACGATTCACCCATGTGATGTGTCTCGTAAGAAATATTATAATAAATTATAGGAAAGGTGATTAACATATCCCAATATGAGGTGAATGAAACTATGATTTCCCTTGACATATGTTATGACTTATATGATTATGTTTGTGCCACACTCTTATGTTATTCCACATACCAATGTTGTGATCTTGTGAATAAGGTTTTTTAAATCATGTTCCCACTATCATATAAATCATGTCTTATGTTATGCTAAAATTGTTATACTTGGACTCGGGTTTTATGATCTATGATTATATAGAACTGTTTCACTTATATTTTTGATCATGTTCTTTGTGTATGCTCTTATACCCCCATGGATATCTTTTTATGAGATTAGATATTATATTTATATATATCATGTTTACCCATAATGAGTATCGTAAATCAAAACTTTTATTATTTTCATTCCCTAAGTTATAAAAATAAGTATTATGTAGGATGATTCAAAAATTTAATCTGTGAGATGAGTTATTTTATGTGTGAAACCCAGGACAAACACATATGTATTTTTTATTGGTATTACATATATATAGTTCGACATATACTTTTTTTTACATCACCATGATATTAACATTAATTTTTCTAAAGAAATATTAATGTCCTTATATTATATATCGGATCAAAAGGATATAGTAATTCTAATATATAATCAGAATGATCAGATAATATGACAATATTATTAAACATAAAACAAATGGTCTATATTCATATTTCTAACATGACACTTACTATGTATAGCTATTTGGTGTTGGGTACTTATGAAAACTACTACTACTATCAAGATTTTGGCACTTGAAAGTGTTGAGTACTTTAGATCATAATGATTGAACAACAAGCATGAATAACACATGTTATATGCTCCATTAGGTAATCCTATATTTTAACATGTTTATTAGTATATTGGCATGAGATTATTATAAATGTGTATCATCTGATCATATTCACTTATTCCAAATAAAAATCATTTTGTTTATGTTTTATTGATGTATATTTTTTTTGGAGAATCATTAGGCATCATGCTTTTCTTTGATTCAATGAAATTTAAAACTGTTATATCAAACTATATTTTGTTTTAAAAATAATATTCAAGCATATTTTTTTAAATACCTTTAGATTTGTTTTATATTTTAAACTGTTTTACATTCAAATTATGATTTTTTTCTTATAAACATGTATTTTTCTTATCTTAAAAATATATATTTTTTGTTGATATTTGTTATAGGTAATAATGAGTCGAAGTTGGATTACGGCACATCGAATGACCAATGAATTTGAGGAAGGTGTTGATGCCTTTTTGGAATTTGCAAAACAAAATGTTCCAAGTAGTGACATTTTTTTCTGTCCATGCCTGAAATGTTTGAATATGAAGAAGTTGAAAAGTAGAGAGACAAAAGATCATCTGATATGTCATGGTTTTAATCCAAGTTACAGCCCTTGGATTTGGCATGGTGAAACTGGACGGAATGTCACTGATGATGATGATTCGAAAGATGGTAACTCTGATGGAATTGAAGAAATGATTCATGATATTGTAGAAGAACAAATTGAGATAGAACTGACAGTTGCACTTCTATATGGTGATGCTGAAAAACCATTATATCCCGGTTGTACAGATTTTACAGTTTTGACGGCGGTGTTAAGATTGATTAACCTGAAGGCGAAGCATGGATGGAGTGACAGAAGTTTTACAGAGCTGCTACAATTGATGAAAGACATTCTTCCAAAAGATAACGATCTTCCAGATTCACATTACAAAGCCAAGAAAATATTATTCCCGATGGGATTGGGATACAAGAAAATACATGCCTTTCCGAATGACTGCATTGTATATAGGAAGGAATATAAATTTCTGTTAGAGTGTCCAAAATGTGGGACATCACAGTATAAGGTGAAGGAAAAATCACAAGGTGATGTAGAGATTACAAAGCTCCCTTCAAAGGTATTTTGGTATCTTCCTATAATTAATAGTTTCAAACATTTATTTTCTAATTCACATGATGCAAAAAGGTTAAGATGGCATGCTGAAGAGCGGGTATGTGATGAAAAAATACGTCATCTAGCTGATTGTCCACAATGGAAGAAAATTGATGCGCAATATTCTACATTTGGAAATGAAATAAGAAATCTCAGACTAGGTTTGTGCACAGATGGAATGAATCCATACCGAATACTCAGTAGCACACATATTTCATGGCCTATTTTATTGGTAATTTAAAACCTCTCTTTTGAAGTTTGTATGAAGCGCAAATATGTCATGTTGAGTACAAGGATCTCTGGTCCAAAGCAACCCGGTAATGATATTGATGTTTACTTGTCACCGTTGATTGATGATTTGAAACTGTTATGGGATGATGGTATTAGGGTGTATGATTCTTATAAAATGGAATATTTTCAACTGCATGCAGTGCTTCTGTTCACTATAAATGACTTCCCAGCGTATGGAAATTTGTCTGGATACAGTGTTAAAGGGTATAAAGCATGTCCAATTTGCGAACAACAGACGTCCTATTGTCAATTGCATCATGGGAGGAAAACAGTGTACATGGGTCATCGAAAGTTTTTGCCTATGGAACACCCTTATAGAAGACTAAAAAAGGAATTTAATGGCTCATAAGAATTTGATACTACTTCAAAACCTTTATCCCCTGATCTGTATTTTGAGAGGGTGAAAAACCTTGACGTGACATTGGGAAAGACACAGAAATTTGGTAATGATAGAAATATTTGGAAGAAAAGGTCAATTTTTTTTGAGCTACCATATTGGAGGTATCATAAAGTTAAACATAATATTGATGTCATGCACGTGGAGAAGAATATCTGTGATTCTTTGATTGGAACATTGTTAGATATTGAAGGAAAGACTAAAGATGGGTTGAATGCAAGATTAGACTTACTATCAATGGGAATACGTTTGGAGTTAGCTCCCACTCCTAAAGGAAGACGAACATTTATTCCCCCGGCTTGTCATACATTATCAAAGAGGGAGAAAATTAGCTTCTGTCAGTGTCTTCATGATACCAAAGTGCCTCAAGGTTATTCTTCTAATGTAAAAATTTTTGTCTCATTGAAGGACTTGAAGTTGATAGGTATGAAATCACATGATTATCACGTCATGATGCAACAAATTCTACCAGTTGCATTGCGTGGAATATTGCCCATTCGTGTCAGAAAGACTATAATGAAGTTGTGTTATTTTTTCAATTCAATTTGTAACAAGGAGATTGATGTGAATGCTTTGAACATTTTGGAAAAGGATGCAATTTTTATACATTGTCAATTGGAAATGTATTTTCCTCCAATTTTTTTTGACAAAATGGTGCATTTAATGATTCCTCTGGTTCGAGAAATAAAGCTTTGTGGACCTGTATATCTTCATTGGATGTATCCTTTTGAAATATATATGAAAATATTAAAGGGGTATGTTAAAAATCTATATCGACTTGAAGCCTCCATTATTGAAAAGTATATTTCTGAGGAGGTAGCAGAGTTTTGTACGAGCTACTTGGCTGCAGCGCAACACGTAGGTTTGCCTCCATCTCGCCATGAACGAGTTAATAATGAGGGAAAGGGGATTCGCGGCTTGAAAGTCAAATCATTTTCAGCTGAACAGATGAAGAAGTTAGAATCATACATCTTGAATAACATAGTTGATGCTCAACCATATATCACATTGCATATTAATGAGTTGAAACAATGTCATCCAAAGAAGAAAGAAATGTGGATTTTGAATGAGCACAACAAAACTTTTTTTGTCATGGATTAAAAAGACATTGCTTGGTAGATCAGATGTATCAGAGACATTAAAATGGATAGTGGGTGGTCCATGTTTAAATGTGATAACATGGTCTGGTTATGACATTAATGGTTATACATTTCATACAAAATCTCTGGACAATAGAAGTGCAGTTCAGAATAGTGGTGTATTGGTGTTTGCAGAAGCAATGCATTTTTTGTGTGCTAAGGACAGAAACCCAATTTCTGCATCAAATGCATATTATGGAGTGATTGAAGACATATGGGAGGTTGATTACTTTAAAATTAAAGTTCCCATTTTTAACTGTAAATGGTTTAACGGTAACAACAGTGTCAGACATGATGAATTTGGAATGACACTTGTTAATCTGAATAGATTGGAAGACACAGCTGATTCTTTTATAATGGCAACACATGAAAAATAAATTTTTTATGTAGTAGATCAATCAGATATGCAGTGGGCTGTTGTTTTACAAGGGAAAAAACAATATGTTGGTGAGGATGAACTTGATGAATATGCTGATTTATGTGAGATCCCTACTTCCATGGAAATATTAACAGAACATAATGACGATCATGTTGAAGACATAGTTTCTGCCATAAGGAACGATCACGACGAAGGAATTTGGGAAAACAATCCATCTGTACATTCCTAAAATTACAGGTAACATATGTTTATTTCTTGTTTACATTTATTTTTTCCATAAATGTTAGATATTTTAAGTTTTTTATTTATTAAAACATGTTTTAAAATAAAATAAGTATATGTTTTTGTTTGTTTTAAGTTTGTTTAGTTTACTTTATCATGTTTATAACCATTACATGAATTTTAAAATGCTTATTTTTGTTCACTGACAATTACTTTACCATGTTTACAATGTTTACCAGGTTTAACATTTTTACCATTTTTACCATCTTGACCATCTTGACCATCTTTTCCATCTTTACCATTGTTTAACATGCTTGCCATATTACCAAGGTTTACTATTATGTAACTTAGTACACTTTTCTATTTTCTGATTATAGTAGTATTAAAATATTTGAATTTGTATATTTGTTCACTGACAATTACTTTACCATGTTTACAATGTTTACCAGGATTACCATTTTTTCCATTTTTTACCATCTTGACCATCTTGATCATCTTGACCATCTTTTCCATCTTTACCATTGTTTAACATGCTTACCATATTACCAATGTTTACTATTATGTAACCTAGTACACTTTTCTATTTTCTGATTACAGTAGTATTAAAATATTTGAATTTGTATATTTGTGAACTGACATTTGTTTTTTTGATTTGAAGGATAATGACAGATCATTCATATGATCAACCAAATGATTCTGGAGAGGAGAATATTGTTGGTCATACCTCTGGGGATGAACATTCACATGCTACTATTATGACAAAGAGTTCAAAGGTTGGTAAACGTGAGTGCACACGTTTACCAAAATTATCACTTGCCCGTACGCAGGATCAGAGGATAGTAGTTGAGTTTGATGATGATGATATTCCTAGAGGTCCGAATGCCAAAGATTTTAAGAGTTTTGTTGCAACTCAGGCTAAGACCAAAGTAAGCATTCTGTATGATGATTGGAGAGGTGTGGATAAAGCGATTATCTCTCAGTTGTGGGAGACGATTTTGGTAAGATCTTTTGTCATTGTTTGACCATTCTTTTAATGTTTCTAGTATATATAATATGTTTAACCTCTTCTTTATCAAATGACATTTGATATTCCTGACACTGGAGGAGTCAGGAAGAAATGCTTATCGTTGGCTGCCAGGAGATGGAGGGATTTCAAATCAACCCTCTCATCTGATTTCATTTATGGTCATATGATTCATGACAATCCATGTCGTATATATCCTTTTATAGATGAAGACACATAGAGACAGTTTTTTGAAAGTAGAAAAAAGAGTCATTTCTGGTAAGGGCAATGTAAACTTTTATAAACTTTCTTATATAAATGATTTTATTAATGTTTTGTTAATGATTTCTTATTCTTAAATTACAGAAAACAAGGAAATCTCATCAGGAGATCCAATCTAAAAATGTATACCCTCATAGTTTATCTCTGGGAGGGTATATATTATTGGAAGAAAAAATGATAGCGGAAAAATTTCAACAACTAAGAGCTGAGTCTTCAAGCTCTGGAGAGGTGGCCCCTCCATCCCCTCCATCTAGACATGAAAAATGGAAGAGAGCTCGGAAGGGAAAAAAGGGCAATATCTTTCGGAAGAATCGAGAATCGTAGCTGAGAGGATTGTAAGATATCTATTTATTTTATTTAAGTTAACTTTTTTTCTTCATATAAGTTTCAATCATTACAGAAATGTTCAATTAATTAATACAGGACTCTCTTGAGGAGCAGAGTTCAGAGGGGACATTTACAGCTACTGGGAGGAAAGATATTTTATTTTCAGCATTGGGAAGGCCCGAACATCCTGGTCGTGTAAGAGGATATCCGGCAGGTGTATCGGTAAGAAAAGTGTTTCCACATTCTTCAACTTCTATCACTGAGGGGGTTTATAAAAAAAATAGAATCCTTGGAGGCTGAAGTTCAAAATATTAATGCGACTATGGAAGACAAGATTAGAGAGTCGGTGCAGTCTATGTTTGCAGAAATGCAAAGACAATTTCAGACTGCAGCTCCCACTCCTCCACCTCCCCTGCATACCCCATTATTTATCCTCCACCTCTGCCAGTAGCTCCCACTCCCCCACCTCAGCCTATGGACCCCATTTTTTATCCTACGCCTCCGCCGCAGCTTCCTACATATTGCGAGTTGTATGTTGATGATTCTCAACATCATATAGTAGCATACGGGTTGGTATATTGTATAGGAGATACAGTTCATCATCAACAATTAGAGGTAGAGAATCAGAGGATCACTGTACAGGATATTATAGATAGATCAGCTAGGGTACCAATACCTACAGATGAGGTGGCGACAGTTGGATAGAGTATCGGCCATTTTTTAGATTGGCCATCCATACTTCTTCGACTTGTTACCATAGAGGTATGAATGTTATATCTTTTATTTTATTTTTTTATTAAAGTTGTTTTATCATTTGAAAACTACTATAATTCTCAATTTTTTTTCACAAGAATACTTCAAAGGTAAAGAAATACTATATAGACAACAACAAAGACAACATGCTATGACATCAGATACAGATTCCAGTGGTCTTGACAGATTGTCAAGATATTCACATTTGTTGTTGGGTTATTATGAGTTTCCAATGGAATCTCTTGTTTGTGGACGTGAAATAAGTGTGGTGTTACAAAATCTGATATCATGGAGCTTGTTACTGGAGATATGTTGGGCATCAACGTGGTGCAAATTTTTTCCATCTAAGTCTTAACACCTTTTCCCTACGTTATATTTATTAAAAATGTATACTTATATATGTTTTGTATTAGGTATCTTTATAAAATTTGTGAGAGGAATGAACTGACAGAAGTATATGGATTCATGGACCGGCAATTGATTTCCCCTGAAGCATGTGCATTAACTGAGGAACAAAGAATGGTTTATATTGCTGAAAGATTTGAAAATAATATAATCCAACAATATTGGATGATGCCTTTTTGTGAGAGGTATGAAACACATTTCTCTCAAAGAGTTAATTATCTTTTAACATAAAAAAACAACTAACATTAAATTTCCTTTTATCAGTGATCATTGGATGTTAGGGATTTTTTGCACAAGGGAGAAAGCTCTTTATTGGATATGCTCTGTTTATGGTGATGTGCGGGCAAGTTTTAAGAATATATTGGAAAAGTAAGTTTCAATTTCTCAATAGTTTTATATATTATAATGAATTTTAAATTTACCCCATTCATATTATTTTCTAACAGTGTATGGGTCTACTTTCGAAAAAACACAAAGAAAAGAAATGCAAAGATCAAATATGTAAATGCGAAGGTAAATTTCCATTTATAATTTGTACTTTTTGATTTATTACATAAAAATAATATATTGAATTTACACTCATTCAAAACAGAATTGTCATGAACAACAATGCCTCATCGAATGCGGATATTATATGTTATGATTTATGTATGAAATAATAACAACTGGGACAGTTGTGAATTTTGACCTGGTACGATTTCCTCTTAAACTTTGCCATAATATTTCAATTTGATTTATTCATTATACACGTTAACTATCTTCTTTTTCATTTGTAGCTTTTTGATGACCCTCAAACCTATACTGCTGAAGACATCAAACACGTACAAGTGGAGTGGTCAAATTATTTTACAGGTTTGATTGAATTTTAGTTGTTTGTAATGTAAAATTTAATTTTGAATATTGTCGTTTTAATTGTGTATTTGGTAGTTGTTTAGGTTTGATTTAGTTTTTTTCTGATGTTGACAGTGTAAGTTTTGAATGTTATATAAGTGAATGTTTAATTTTTCTCTACTTCTTGTTTTGGTCTACTTTTGATGGTTCTTATGGTATGGATTTGGGTCTGTGGGGGAGGGGTTCCAAGGGTGTGGGGGTGTGTTCAGTGAGGTTGGGGGTGTCCAGCGGTCTGGGAGGGCTGTCCGGTGGGGTGGGGGGACAGTCCTGGGGGGTGGCAGGGATGTCTAGGGGTGTGGGAAGCCGGTCCAGGGGTGTGGGAGTGCTGTCCAGGGGTGGGGGGTTGTCTAGGGGTGTGGTGGGGGCTGTCAAGTGGGGTGAGGGGGTGAGGAGGTGTTGTTCAGGCGGGTGGGGGGTTGTCGAGGGGTGTTTGGGGGTGTCCGGGGGTCGGGGGCAGTCCAGGAGTGTGGTGGGGGCTCCAATGGGGTGGGGGAGGGTTGTCCAAGGAGTATACATGAGGGTGGGAGCTCCAATGGGGTGGGGGAGGGCTGTCCAGGGGGTATACATGAGGGTGAGGGCTCCAACGGGGTGGGGGAGGGCTGTCCATGGGGTATAAATGAGGGTGGATGCTGTCTAGTGGGTAAGTTTTATATGTTATCTATGTACATGCTTAATTTTGATGTACTTCTGTTTTTTTGGTACGATTTCTTGTTTTGTTTTCTGGTTGATTCTGGTGGAGAGAAGATCACTGCATTCTGTTTAAAAAAAAATTGGGTTTATCACGTCGGTTATTTAATAACCGACGTGATAAAATGCCTGGAAAATAGTTTATCACGTCGGTTATTTAATAACCGATGTGATAAAAGGTCTACAGAATGGTTTATCACGTCGGTTATTTAATAAATGACATGATAAAAGGCCTGGAGAATGGTTTATCACATCGGTTATTTAATAACCGACGTGATAAAGGGCCTGGAGAATGGTTTAGCACATCAGTTATTGAATAACTGACGTGCTAAACGGCCTGCACAATGGTTTATCACGTCGGTTCTTGAATAACCGACGTGATAAACCGCCTCCTCCAGTTTATCACGGCAGTTATACAATAACCGACGTGATAAAACCCCCTCCCCCGGTTTTTCACATCGGTTTTATATGAACCGACATGATAAACCACGCTCAGCCCGGTTTATCACATCGGTTCTATATGAACCGATGTGATAATCCCCATCGCCCCTGTTTATCACGTCGGTTGTTTAAGAACAGACGTGATAAACCATTTTCCAGGCCGTTTATCACGTCGGTTCTTCAATAACCGACGTGATAACCCATTCTCCAGACCCTTTATCATGTCGGTTCTAAAATAACTGACGTGATAAACCATTCTCCAGGCCCTTTATCACGTCGGTTCTAAAATAACCGATGTGATAAACATCGCGATTTTATGTTTTTGACATCAGTTTTTAAATAACCGACGTCAAAAACCTTATTTATAACGTCGCACGTATTAACGTCGGCTAGAAACTGACGTAAAAAATTAAAAATAATCGACGTAAAAAACATTTTCTGTACTAGTGGTTTTACCAAGATATTGAGGTCAAACCACTGAGAAACCCTAAATCTATAGAAGACCAAAGGTTCCATGTACGGGAGATTTTTGAGAACCATCCATCCGTCATACATATTTATAGTATTATATGTATGATTATTTTTATGATATATAATAACCATGAATTTAAATTTATTATAAAATAGTTTACAGATGTTATAATGCAAGATGGAGTTAAGTTAAGTGTTTTATGTTACAGTCTTATTTTAATCGAGATTTTTTATGATTAAAATTTAAAATGATGAAATTATATGATACATATACAAAGTATTATATATTTTATAATATTATATTAATTTTTGGAGATTTCTTTTTTTACTTTTATTTTCCTTTATTTAAGTTCCCAAGTGACTGAATAAATTATTTTAACAAAAACTGACCACATATTTTTCTTTAGTCAAGAATATTTTCTTCCAAGTCTATTTTTTCATTAAAATTATTTCAATAATGTTTTTAATATTAAGAAATTACTTATTATATTCATTTTTAATCCTGTTTTAATTTTTATAAAAAATGTTTACTGTAATCTTATTTTAGTTTTCTGAACAACGTGATTATATATTATGACTGAAAATGTGAAGGGATTTTATATTTTTATGTACACCAAAGAAAACATTTTATATGAAATAATGAAAGATATTTTCTTTGAAGTAACCTTTATATATTTCCTTAGTTCATTTTGTAGCAAACGTTTTCTATAATATTTTCAAAAAATTTAGATTCGAAATAAGTGATTCCAAATAAAAAAGGGTACTATCCTTGAAAAATGTTATTTTAATGTTTTAAAGGTGTTTGTACATATATATATAAATAATAATAATTTTACGCTTCTGATGAATTAATCATGATATGATCTATGGTTACTATCTTTATTCTTCATTTAAACAGTTTATGATTATGATGATGAAATTTTCATGAAACTTGTATCCTCTCCATAGGTTATAATTTGCTAATATAGTGAATTTTTAATAATCTTGTGGGAAGTTTCATGTCTCATTGGTAATGACCCACTAGCCTCCACATCCAGGATGTTATGGGTTCAAGCCCTAATAAGTGAAAAAACAATTCATGTACTATTATGGTAGTGATGATAATGACGATGCTAGAAGGCAGTGACACAGACAAGATGCACGCATGGTGTCATAGGTAGGATAATACAAGAATGATGCTACACATGGCCTTTGGGCCATATAATGGGACACCTAGACTTGGAACTATGGGTTATGTATGGGTTTCCCTATACTAAATTATAAAGTGGCCTTTTAGTTCAAAATAAGAATGAGGCTTCATCCCCAACATTAAATGATCATGTGTCACAAACATATATTTTTTTCGTTATGTGATAGGTGGTATTGATATTATATATCCCTAAAATGAATTAGTAAATAAGGGTGTCTTAATTGGTTAAAAGGGATGGAATGGGGAGTGAAACCAATTTAGTAAGGGAATATTTCCAATACGATAGTTTTTTGGAGTGAATCCTAACTAAAAAAATGATGGAATAATAAGTGTACAAAGTCTACTAATATAGGCTTGGAAGATATACATGAGTAAGTAAATATTTTTCTGTCCATATGTGCATGAAACAATCATATGTCTTATTCTTATGACATTATTTCATGGAAAATTATTTATTACTAATGATTCCACACTCTTTTATCTTTTTTCTTATGTATTTTGATTGAAAATACTTTATTCCATGTTTCATGATTATGATAAATGAATTTATGGGTATAATTTTCTAATATTTATCTCATGTATTGATACCATTATTCTTATCTTATGGACACATATGATCATTTATTTATATCTCACATTTTTACATATACTAATCATCTTTGCACACCCTTTTGATTGTTTCAATTCCCTAGGTTATGGAGTAATGTTTTAAGAATATTATTTATTATAAGGATTTTAGTTTTGATTAATGAAATAGTAAATGATATAGATCATTTAGGAACTAGTATTTATGTATCCAAGTATCCAAAGACACTACACCTCTACAGTACTCAGACATGTATTATTGTAGAATGTATATAATATTCATCTAAAATGATGTAATATTTATGTATAAAAAGTATTATTGGTTATAATTAACAGATAAGGAAGAAAAATATTGAAAGGTTAATAATCAATTAGTAATCCATATAACCAAAAACCAGAGCAACAGATATATCAAAGGGAAAAATGTAAAAAATAAAATAAATAATAATAACATATAATATATTTATGGATTGTATAATGAAAAAAGTATTAATATTACTATCATGGAATCTACACTAATAAATCATACATACTATTAAGGAACTAAACCAAAAAAATTATATACTATTATAATCTCTCAAAAATCACATCTTTTATACAATCATGGTCTATCAACCATGATATTTTAGAGTGATTAATTTTTTTAGACATAGATATTACATTTTATTAGATTAATATAAATTACATAACATATTAATCATCACCAGAATCGTAAATGTCCATTATCATTGAAAATATGGATACATAAACAATTGATTCACAAGTGGCCAACATCGTTTCCCACTTAGTTATAAATTTCTAGTACCCTTATTAAAAATATCACTCATAAAAACATTCTTCAAGACCTAGGGAAGGGAACCTAGGAAAGGGTGACCTAAAATTTCAACTAAGGGTAAACATGAGAGATATCAATGATTAATAAAATATAACATGAGTATAAAGGTATGAAAATATGAGCATAAAATTTTGAAAACATACTCTGTATATCATTGATCATAAAATTGAGTCATGGAAAATATATTGGTAGTTTATAAGATATGAATCCAAAAGGAATCAAAGAACATAATCCATGACAACATAACATTAACATAAGAAATGGAATTTGGGAAAATATATAATCATAAAAATAATTTTCTTTATAGGGAAGTATTAATAACAAGACTATCATATTGGATTGGGTTCATTCCCAAAACCATCAAAATAGTCATGGTTCACTCTCGAGATTATCATAGTGGACATCATCCCTTACTTTTCTTGGTTCACTCACACTTCCAGTCATATTTATCTCATGGTATATCCATCTTTACCCAATGAAATGTGGGTTACATATTTTCAGGGTGACCCATCACCCAATGATAATCATAAAGATGTGTTACACAAGATCATAACACATTTAGCATATCATAAACCATGGAAAGAAACTAGTTTCATAATAATTTCATCATGGTAGATCCCATGGAAAAGAAAGAAGTTTCATAAAAATATTTTCATCCCAATAAAAAACCATCCAAAGAAATAATAAAAATGGTATCATTTGATCATATCCCCATGTAATATCCCAAAATTTATAGATATTTATTAGGCTCGTTCTCTGATACTTACATATCTTATTTCAGTCATAATTTTGTTGAGGCCAATCTTGGGTATGTTCATAAAAATTTTAGAAGTTGCTGGAGGGTGTTTGGGAAGTGAAAAGTTAGCACATTTTTTTCCCAAGCTGTGTGACTAGTCTAGAAAAACATGAACCCTTGAGAGAGTGGGGTTTACATGGTTGGAACATGATTTAGTAAACCACACATCCCTGGATAAGAAACCACTATCACACAATTTAATTATATTTATATTTATTTAAAATACCTGAAACCCCGTGGTTTTATTATCTAATCCTCCCTTATCAACCCTAAACCCATTCCTTAAAATTTTAAATCCCTCTATAGGATTCTAAGGCTCCCTAAACACCATTCTTGAAAAATCTAAGATCTATTTGAAACATATTCTTCCCTTTGGTATGTTTTTTCTTCCTTTATAGGATTTCACACTCTCCTGTCTCTCATTCATAATAAAATAGAGTTGGTTTTCCTCTTTTGGAATGGGTTTAGATCTAGGTTTTCAAGGATCTTAATTCATTTTATTAAGGATTGAGGTTCTGTCTCTAAATATATTCCATAGTCATGAAATTGGTTCATCCACATCAGTTTGGGGATTTATCCTTTTGGAGAATGTCCATCAATGATCCTGAGGAAGGTGGTGTAAATTTCAATTCCCAATGTCTTGAATTATTATTGAATGTTTGTAATTATGGAATTTCATTTTACATGGTTATAAATTTAACCTTTAATAGAATTAATTAGTTGTTAGGTTAATTTATGGGTTTATTGAATTGGTGAAAATCATGATTATGGAATAGGTTAATTAACTGGATTATGAGATTGATTGATAATTGGAATTAATGGGTTGGTTCGATTAACCTTGAATGATTAATTGATATCCTGATTAAATGTTGATATATGGATAACTGGATGATGTTCATAATAATCCTTGTAATTATAGTTATGAACCATGATTATTTTGATAAACTGAAATGGTGCATTGTGATGAGAATAATTTACAAAGAGGTATAATAATTATTAACCATTAAAAATGTTATATATGTGATATATGTGACTAATTGATAAATGGGTTGTGGTACATGGAATGATATTCCAAATACCCATGAGGTGCTAGACTGATGATCTAGGACCCCCAAATGCATGCATATGGATATTAATGTATGATACATGGGCTGATGCTCTAAATTCCCTTGAGGCGTGGTACTGGGAATGATGCTCCAAATACCCAAAAGGTGCTAGAAATGACATCCTAGACGCATGATATTAGATGTGGATTAACATTTAAAGTATCCTTGATATGAAATTGTAATTAAAGGGATAAAAAAAACCTATGTTATAATGAATTGTTATTCCTTTTGTGATATGGATCAAACTCTGACATGGGCCAAATTAAGTATTATTGGTTCAAGTGTCATCATGAATCCATGGATTTATGAGGTAAATTAAATACTAATTAAATTATGGAAACTATTTATAATACCCCTTTTATTTTATTCTTTATATAACTGCATACACTTTTATAGACTGAATAATTTTTTTAGACACTCTGGTGGCCTACTGATTTTTTACTAACACCCTACTCAGGATGGCTGATCTGTTCCCAAATAGGCTTCATTTTAATAGGATAGGATAAAGGGAAGATTCCTATGTTAGGTGTTTGATTTTGGATCGACCATGGAAGCAGGAACCTGAATTGGTGTCAGGACCAACGATAAAGTGTTGAGATTATAGCAGGATGAGACATCTATAATTTTTTTATAGGAACCCATTATAGACGGGTAGTGAGAGGGAAGCTAGGTAGAATCAGAGTGTTGGAAGGGGTTATTCTACATCATATCAGAATGTATGATAGATTTATATTGGTTCTGGTGGTTGATGTGATGTAAGATAACTATCATCAATAGATTAGTGTAGCTCAGTGAACTTACACCACATCACAGGGTAGAGGGGAAAGACAGTTTCAGGTATTTCAACCGGTATTAATGGATATTGAGACTAGACCATCGATAGTTAGAGGTAATATTCTTATATATTATAATATTTCTATTTCCTTATTTGATAGATGATCCTATCACTTTTTTATATCTACTCAACCGGTGAATGGTTTGATTTTGGTAGTGGAGTTCGTGAGTAGAGTTTTGATGTTCGACACACTATTAGAAGTATATATGAGGGACATCAATTTATGGAATGGGTGTTTTCTCAATGTTGAAGAGTACCATTTTTGTTAGGTTGTTTAAATCCTTGAAACATCAAGTTTTGACATGGTTTTGGTTATAGATTGGTTGGTTAGAATTCTGAGACCCCATGGATTGTTATCATAGGAGAGTGTCATTTACATCTCCAGAGGGTGAAAATTTTGTTCATCATAGAGAGTGGGATACGATGGAAGGTAGTGTAGGGACAATTAATAATCAACTAGAGTATATCACTATCAAAGTTTTAATCACATTGTTAGATGATGGGGGTGTGAAGCAGGATGTTTTTCCAACCATAATGGACCTGTTCTAGGATGTGTTTCTTGAAGGAATTCTCAAGGCTTCCAACTGAGAGAGATGTGATATTAATAATGAAAAATTCATGATATAAGATAGCTTTATTCCACCATATACAATAACACCAAAATATAATCAAGAGCTCAAGATTCATATAGAGGATTTGATGGACAAGGGTCTTATCTATCTAAGTACGTCACCTTAGGGCACTCTTGTTTTTTTCTAAGAGGTTTGATAGGAATTTGTTCTTACATATTGATTAATGAAAGTTGAACAGGATGAAAGGGTATAACCGGTATCTTATAATGTGTATTGATGATCTCTTTGACCAGTTTAGAGGTGATTGTTTGTACTCTAAGATTGAATTGAGATCATGGTATCATTAGGTGAGATTTCAACCTTCTCATATACCATAGACTTCTTTTAAGAGGATGTATGTTATTTATGAGTTCATCATGATGTTTTTTGGTCTGAAGAAAACTCTAGTAGTGTCTATGGACTTGATGAACACAATATTCCACCCATACCTAGATAGTTTTGATGTTTTTCCATGAAATCTTTGTATACTCGAGGACACATGATAATCATTATCAATATCATAACATCATCTTGACTACACTGAGAGAGAATAAAATATTTAAAATATTTCTATGTGTTAGTTCTATATCTATTGGGTACATTTATTGGGTTGGATCATTTTAGAATAAGGCGTGTTAATGGACATAGAGAATTTGAATGCAGTTTTTTCTTGGGAGAAACCAAAGAATGTTTTTGATATCTGTAGCTTTCTATGTTTGTGGGATATTGTTTTATATTAATCCAAGAATTTTACCATTTGGAAGCACCAATTTCAGTCTTGGAAAATAAAAGGATTAAGTTAGAATGGTCAAGATCATTTGAGAATTATTTCCATGAGTTGAAGAAGTGGTTGACAATAATACTGATCTTGATCACACTTGAGTTAGTGGAGGAATATAAAATGTTTTGTGATTCATATGGGATTAGTATTAGAGTATTGTTGATTCAGGGAGATCATGTTTTAGCATATGGGTCACAATAGTTGAGGCCAAATGAAATGAATTAATCTATTCAAAATCACATGTTAGTTGTAGTGGATTAAGACTTTAAGTGTTGGCGATATTATCTAGTAGGAGAAAGGTTTATTATGTATACTGATCACAAAATCATAAGGTATATATTTTCATAGTGATACATGAATATTCATATATGAAAATGGGTATAATATTTTATGACCTTTGATTTAGAGTTGGAATATACACCCAATAAGGTATATATTGGTTTGAACACTTTGAGCGGAAAAAACCAGACTCAAGTAGTTCATCTGTATAGTTATGAGTGGAAGATGATGTCCTTGTTGGATAATATGAATGTTTTAGTTTGAGTGGGCATGGTATAGATGATCATTATATTAGTAAAATTTGAGACCACACTCTTGAGCTAGACTAGAGAGAGAAAATATGAAGATCTTTTGTGTTTTTCCTTAAGGGAAAACCATGAAGGGGAGGAGTCACCTTTAAATTGAACTATATTTGAGGATGAGAGTTTCTATGTTTGGGACCATATAATTGTGCTTATGTGTATGCATGAGGAGATGATATGTGAGTTTCATGCCTTGATGTGTGCGGTGCACCTAGGATTGACCAAAATATACCATGAACAATATCAACAATATTGGTTTATGGTCAAGAAAAAGGAGATTGAGGGTTCATGACACGATGCTACACCTATAAACAGGTGAAGGCTAAGAATTAATGACTTAATGGTTTTCTATATCCATTTACCATTACAAAATATAAGTTTGATGATGTTATCATGGAATACTTGGTGGGTATCCTTAGGATTCCTCATAAGAATGATGCAATTTGGGTGGTTGTTGAAAGATTGATGAAAAGTGTGCATTTCTTAACTATCTGGGAGACTTTATTAGTGTATTAGTTAGGGGATGTATATATTCAGAAGATAATCCATCTATATAGAATTTTGAAGGGAATAGTTCAAGAACATGAATCTTGTTTTACTTCACAGTTTTGGAAGGTATTAAAAAGGTCATTGGGTACCCAATTACTTCTGAGTATAGATTTCCACATGTAGTTTGATGGGTATTCCGAACATACTATTCAGGTAATTGAGGATATGCTATGACCGTGTGTTCCAGACTGTAGACGGTCTTGGGAAAATCACTAAGTGATTTTTGTATTTTCCTATAATAATAGTTATCAAGAGACAATTCATATGGCACCATATGAGGCTCTTCATGGTATGCCAATTTAGATCACCTCTACGCTGGATGGAGGTAGGCAAGTCAGAGATGTTGGGTCTGATTCTTGTGTAGGAGACATAAGATCAGGTTCAACTAATTTGTAAATGTATGGGTACAACTCAATGTAGGTAAAATTCATATGATGCTCAATGTCGATAAACACTTGAGTTTATTGTCTGAGATTGTGTATTCCTTCTAGGGTTTACTAGATTGGTTCACCATAGGATTCGATGGTAGGGAAAATTTATACCCTGTATTGTTGGACCTTTTAGGATTTTAGAGAGAATCAGGCTAGTGGCATAAATATTAGCTCTTCCATAGAGGAATATTTATATGCATGATGCTTTCCATGTTCCACAACTTCAACAATATCATCTAAACCATTCTAATGTGATCTATATTAATGATTTTGAGCTTGAGACCGATGCTTCCTTTGAGGAGCATTTTATTCTTGTTATAGATCATAATGATAATGTTTTACGAGGAATGACCATTCCAATAGTTTTAGTATTATGGAAACATGAACATGTATAGGAGGAAACATGAGAGATATGTAGTGACCCTATCATTTTAGGCATATCAATACATTTTTTAAGCATAATTAATCATAAAATTATAATCCAAGGACCGTAAGGTCTATTTTATTGAATGAGTAGGTACATAAAACTGAAATCATGGGACTAAATAAAACATTTATTTATGTAATCTTCATAAAGATATCCTAAATTCCTTTAAGCACTTATATCATAATATAATAACATGGGGTTATCATCAATAAAGGGATGAGCTAAAAAGCCCAGTTAGGGAATAAATAAAAAATAAAATCTTAGAAGAAGGGTTAGAAAACATAACATAATGATATAAAAAGGAATGTAACATTATTAAATATATGGAATAATAAAATATAGAACATGGGATAATATAATCATGGAATCATCGTAATGTGGTAGTTACATAAAACCTGACTAGCATGAGTTAATGTTCATTGAACATAGAGGAGCATGAGTGTAATGGCCCGGACCTCTCCAGCCCATTCCCTTGTCAAAAATAAGGTCACGAAGTGTTCTGGAGGGTAAAATGGACTTTTCCCACACTTTCCGGAATTTTGTAAGTACACGCCGTGTACCCCCTCACCGGGTATACCCCATGTTGAAGGTCATGTCCTTTCCATATGAAATAAATGGGTACACGCCGTGTATCCCATACTACATGCCCTGTAGTTCCTCCCCGCGTATCCGTTACCTTCAAACCGTGTGTTGACCAGTCAAAGGCCGTGTGCCATTTTGATGTCGTGTCCTTGCCGCGTGAAATAAATGAGTACACTCCATGTAGTCAATACTACACGCCATGTAGTTTCTCCCCACATATGTGTTACCTTCAAACCGTGTGTCGACCAGTCAATGGCCGCGTGCCGTGTTGAAGGCCGTGTTAGAAGCCGCATGGTGACCGTGTGAAATAGCCGAGTACACGCCATGTACCATATAGTACACACCGTGTAATTTTGTTTTTCTCACCTATAAAAGGAGGGGTCCCCTCCTCCTTTTCAACTCACTCCTCTCCTCCCCATTCCCTCGAGCAGAGCTCTCCCAAGCGACTCGAAGGATCCTTTTATCCATAAATTCTTCGTCTGAGCTCCGATTTACGATCCGTCAGTGGCCACTAGATCATAATGAAGAGGTGGAACTTCTGAACTTGGATTTGTGGATTTCCTTTCAGCCTTTCCTTCATAGCTTCCACCCGAGGAGGTTTTGCCTGGTTTTTCCAGAAGCGATGGATGCCGACAGATGTCTTCTAAAGTTGATCTGGGGGAGCGTTGTTATCAGAACCTATTGAGGTAGGGGTCATACCTTTGTCTCTCTAATTTGTGCAACATGAGTGGTGGGTATCCTCTTGTCTATGTGAAACACTTTTTAACTGGTTTAATGAAGATAATAACTGGCTTATATAATGGGGTTGGGAAGATTGTGATTACTGTAACATTATTTTATATCAGGTGATATTATGTTGTGAATTGAATAAGCTTATGCCTACTGAAAATCACGGTCATTGGGGGGCCTTTTATTGTGCAATTAAATGCTACCCTATCTTTCTAGACCATTTATGGATGGAAACTTTATGGAATGTGGAAATTGGTTAATCACTTAAAGTTGGATAATTAAATGAAAATATGGAACCCTTGTGTGATCACCCCGGTTGAACAAAACTGAAATAATAAACATATGGGTGTTGTTTGGGGTTAATTTATGTGAAGGGGGTGTTTTGTGGGTTGTTGTGGATCGGGTGAGCAGTGGGGATGCGGTTGGCTTGTTTGTGGGTTGGTATGAATGCTATGTTGGTGATGGGTAGCAGGGCTACGATAAATTGTATCAAGGGTTGATGATGTATAGTGTGGTTGTGGTTATAGTGGTTGGAAGTGGGGCTACAAGGTTGGGTTTTATTGTGAACGAATTATGGGTTGTGAATAATAAATAAAATGTGGAAGAGTTAATGAATGGTGGGGCTTGGTTATGGAACAGAAATAATAAAAAAAATGGGGTTGGTTGGTCAATAAGAAGGGACTTGTTGTGTTGCTTGTGTTTTCCTAACATGATTTGTGGATGGCAGGAATATGTTTTACGAACGATTGATATGGTTGGTTGCAGTTGATTTCCCAGTAGTTAAGGAACTAATAAACTGATTCTGTTGAAACATGAAAACCTAAATGGGGTTGGGGTTGTTTGTGGTATGCATGCTTCGTAGTAGCAGTGTCGAGGCACGTGCTCAGTTCTATATTTTGAAGCCATAGGTTGGGCTGAGTGTTCGGTATATATATATATCTGTATCTTTTTGTTTTGTCGCACCCGACCCATGGTGAGTACATAGTGCCGAACACTCCCATTTCATGGGAGAGGGTGTTTTTCCCATAGTTACTAGCTCTTTCCTACTCCTTATTCCATAGGCTGTGATGGCTTGAGGTGACCTTACACCCAAGACTCTTCGGGTAGGTTTCGATTGGGGTGGTTTTAGCCCTAGACTCTTCGGGCAGGTTTTACTGTTTCACAATAATCTTCAGGATGAGGCCCAGGTGTGTGTAGGCGGGATATGTGGTTGTGAGGCCCAGGTGTGTGCAGGCATGATACGTAGTTGTGAGGACCAGGTGTGTGCGGGCGGGATGTGTGTTTCTTGAGGCCCAGGTGTGTGCGGTGGGAAGAGTGTGGTAGAATCAGGATGTTCGTCGTTAGGAAGACCAGCTAACTAATAGGAAATGGTGTGGGGTACCCAATAATCTTGTTCTTATATACTACTACTACCTGTTTTTTTGTGTTTTGGTGAGCATGGTTAGTGTGGTTGGGTGGATAGAATTCCTTGATGGGTTTTGGTTTCTTCTGTTCTCACGAGACATTAGGATGTCTCCCCACTTGTGTACGAGAGATTTAGGTTTCCCTACTGAGTATACTTGTATGATCACCCTACTTTTACTTTCAGGTTTCTAGGAGGACCTCCGGGGCCATGTGTGACCCTACAAGTCGGGATAGTTGGAGTTTTTGTAGTTAATGTACTCTTGTTTCTTTTGGTATTGTACTTTTTAGATTTATTGTACTTGTACCTTGGTTTAGAATTGTTTAAACATGCATGTGGGATTGGTTTTGTTTTATTCACTTATTCTTTTTTTGGTGGTTGACTCATCCGATTTCCCGATCCTAAATAATAAAAAAGGGTAATTCCTCCCATATTTTTTAAAAAAACTCATACCCTTGGTGCTAGTCGCCACCCCGGGGCTTACTGGAGGCGGGACTTGGGGTTCATTATCTCCCTTTCACCATTTCCAGCTCAAGAGGGGCATCTTTGGTGGGAGGGGGTCATGATAGAATGGTATCAGAGGTGATGGTTGAGAGATAGGATGGAGTATAGAGTTAGACATGGTGAGGATTGCATGGGCTGGTAGGGCAACATTGTTGTCTGATCTTGGTGCGTGACTTAGGCCAGGGAAGACCGACTAAGACACATGATTTTAGGCCCCCCCATGATTCGATGAAAGGACTATGAGCCTACCAAACGACCAAGTGAGACTACATTGATTCCAGGGTAGAGACCCTAGGGAAGGTACATGCATCATCATGATTGTTTTTTACTTGATTTGGGTGTTCTAGGAAATAAATTGAAATAAAATGATAAAATAAAATCTTGAGAAATTTCCATGCTACTTGGGCTTATGTGATCCTTGTTTACCGTATAGCTATGGCTCCTAGACATCATCCCCGGGTGACTCAGAAGGCCGAGGCCCAACAGATTCTGGCGGTTGATTAGTTGAGGATTGACCAAGAGGAGGAAGATAGCAAGTGGAAGAAGACTCTCCGTTTTTTCCAGCGGCAAAACCTCAAGAATTACGAGGGTAGTACTTCTGATATGGAGACAGAGGGGTGGATTGAGGAGCTAGGGATCTCTTATACCTTTATCCATGCTTTGAGGGAGTACTGGGTTCCCCTAGAAGTCAGTCAGCGGAGAGGTGCAGCATGACAGTGGTGGACGCTCTACCTCGGAGAAAGTATAGAGGTAGAGGTTTCGTGGGTTGACTTTGAGAAGGAATTCCGAGGGGAATTTCTTTCTTCCATAATCAAAGCGGAGAAGCGGTAGGAGTTACTCTCCCTCCAGTAGGGATGTATGTCAGTACGAGAGTTGGGGATCAAGTTCAAAGACTCCTACGCTTTGCTCCGAATCTCTTTCCGGATGAGTAGTCTCGGGCGAGACATTTGGAGGAGGCGCTTCATCCTTCTCTCCAGTATGTTGTCACCCCATTCACCCTTCTGACGTACTTGGAAGTACAGAAGAATGCAGAGGTTGTAGAGAGGATGCACTCGTAGGGAGGTGCACCACGTGAGGGGATCCAGGCAGGTTTGTCGAAGGGGAAGGCATTCAGTAGCAGGTCTCCTGTGACAGGACCTTCCTGGTTCAGGCCAGTGGGGAACATGCCCAATCAGTTCCAGTTCAGATCTTCAGGTCCTCGTCCCTTTTTCACGAGCCCAGGACTGAAGTGTTTTTCTTGTGGAGGTTTCAGGCACTTTCAGAGTCGGTGCCCGACCCGAGATTAGTACGGTGGAGGTGGGAAGGTTCAGTGCCCACCTCAGCAGCACCAGTTGTCGATGAGGCTCTTCCAGCAGCAGCATGAACATGCTCCTCCGAGGGAAGACATTGTGGGAGAAGGCAGACCTCAGGGTGATCCTCAGGGACCTCGACCAGGGCGTGGTCGGGGATGTGGATGACATCAGATAGGCAGAGGAGCAGGCCATGGACATTTTCACGTAGTAGAGTTGGCAGCTCTAGCAGGACCAGAGGTGGTGCGAGGTACGATTTGTTTGTTCAGCACTCCCGTTTCTGCCTTGTTTGATTCGGCAGCTTCACACTCCTTTGTTTCACCTGGTGTAGCCCATTCTTTGAGACTAGACGTAGAGATACTTTTCGTACCACTGGTGTTGAGTACACTAGTTGGAGGCCAGACCAGTGTACCTTGTGTTTTCTGGGGATGTGTGATGATGTTGGGACCACATCGATCTAGTGTGGATCTTCTTTTGCTATAGATGCACCCGTACGATGTCATCATAGGCATCGACTGGTTGTTTTCTGTTAGTGCTGTTATCGACTACTTCTGATGAAGAGTCGTGTTCTCTAACATGGATGGGCAGCATGTATCTTTTGTTGGCGAGAGGAGCTATCAGGTGGGAAGCTGGCATGTGAAGCCTCTCATTTCCTTGTTAGGCGGGTTATCAGTGGTTTCAGCTGATGTAGAGATGATTGATGTCCCAGAGGTGGTTGGGGAATTCCTCGATGTTTTTCCCAAGGAGTTTGTGACTCCACCCCCCCCCCCCCCCCCCGATGTGACGTTGGGTTCGGGATAGACTTACAGCCTGGTGCCCGTCTGATTTCAATGGCCCCTTATTGGATGGAACCTTCGGATTTGCAGGAGTTATAGATTCAGATTGATGATCTGATGGAGAAGGGTTTTGTTCGACCAAGCGTGTCCCCATGGGTTGCTCTAGTTTTGTTCGTGAAGAAGTCAGATGGTGGTCTCAGGTTATGCATAGACTACCGAAGGTTAAATCAGGTAACGTTCAAGAACCGTTACCCCCTTCCATGGATAAATGATCTCTTCGACCAGCTGAGGGGAGCAGGTTTGTTTTCTATGATTTATCTACGATCTAGATATCATCAGCAGAGGTTGAAGGACAGTGAAATCTCGAAGACAGCTTTCAGGTGCAGGTATGGGAACTTCGAGTTTGTAGTGATGCCGTTTGGAGTTACGAATGCACCAACTATGTTTATGGGAGTTATGAACTTTGTCTTCAGAGAGTTTCTGGACCGGTTCATCGTTGTGTTTATCGATGAGATCCTGATCTACTCAAGATCATAGGAGGAGCATGTTGAGCATCTCAGGGCATTCTTCGAAGTCCTTCGACACCACCATCTTTACGGGAAATTGTCGAAGTATAAGTTGTTGACACAAGAAGTACACTTCCTTCGACACGTAATGTCTCAGCATGGAGTGTCAGTGGACCCGTCGAAGGTGGAGGCAGTTGTTTCTTGGGCAGCACCCAAGAGCGTGGTAGAAGTTCGTAGTTTCCTGGGGTTAGCAGGTTACTATCGGAGGTTCGTTTCAGACTTCTCTCAAGTTGCTACTCCATTGACAACTTTTACTAGGAAGAACCAGGTCTTCCTATGAAGCGAGTATAACAACCCATACTTTACATACATGATTAATAATTCAAAATTGAAGCATACTTATTACAACATATAACAAAACCATGAAAGGACCGTATAGGTATAGTGTCTTTAGAAACTGGGAAACATAAACAACTGGTTCATAAAGCATCTATACTATCTCCCAGTTATTTCATCATATCTAGAGTCCCTTTTTGGAATACCCTACTTAATAACCTTCTTCCTGACCTGGGGAAATGAAACATACAAAAGGGTGAGCTCAAATTCTCAGTAAGGGTAAACAAAAGAAATATCAATCACATCATATTCATAAGAACAAAAGCTTTTGGAAATATTCACCTGCAAAGGAGATCATAATATCATAACATGGGATAAATCATAGTAGTGAAATGTTATCCCAATAATCATAACTTAAAACATGAAACTTTGTGGCATACACACATAATAATAGAGAATCATTTCTTATTAGTCAAGACTCATTTCCAAGACTATCATAGTGGACAAAGTCCATTTCTGAACCGAGTTCACTCCTCGTTTCAGTCCAGTTTCACTGAACCGGTATAACCTGCCGTTCCAGCCATGTCTATCTCATGAGATATAAAATCTTTACCCAATGCATTGGAGGGAGATATAGGTCCCACCCATCTCATAATGATACCATTCTTATATGTGCCACAAAATCATAAACCATACATCATAGCATAACCCATGTAATAAAAATGGGATTCTTAAACATCATGAAATCATAAAACAATTTATATAAGATAAAGGAATTCATAAAAATAATTCCATCACAACATAATCAAATCAATGTAATAATAGGGATAGAAACAGAACCCTTTATTATCTTAGATGGAAAATAATTTTGATAAAACACTTGAACTCCATTCTTGAGGAAAATATCATTTCAACTTCAAAAACACTTTTCCTTTCATAACATGTCATAAAATTCTAACTAAAAGAAGTTGATTAAAAATAAACTTGAAATCTTTTAAGGGATGCTTCTTGGAAATAATGTTTTAAAAATCCATTTATGTCGTATAAGTTAAAAGAAAACATTCTTCTCGTACTTTTGTCGGAAAAGTCAAAAAGTACCTCGTAAGAAAAATGACAAAAGATTCCTTTCATATCTTTTACTAAAAACTCACCGAAGGGTAAAATTGGATATAAACTATTTTAGAAGGATATAAATATTACATATTGAGGAAAAATGGATGTGGATGATAAAATACACCCCAGTAAATACCAAAGTATAAACAATCTCGGATAAAAATGAGATTGGGATATTTCCCTTACCTTAGGTCCGATTTGCTTCGAAAGTGTCTGAACTTCCTATATAATGATTTAAATAATGTCATTGAATTATTCCAGAATCATAATCATTGTTATGATATCATATATGGTCATATTCTTAACTTATTATTAGTAATATTTCATTTCTACTTGTTATTCAAGTGTTTATTACTTTTTGTTCTTATGCGTGTTTTGTCGAATAAATTATTATTATTCTTTTTAGTTTATAGATACCAAATTTCCAGAATGGTATTAATGTAATATATATCATATTAATTCATTCAATTCATTTATATAATCGTTATGCAATGAAGATCATGTAGAACGAGTCGCGTCACATCGTGGAGACGGTATTCCGTACGTACGCACGAGTGATGATATTGTTCCTATGATCATGGAATTGTATTGGAGTGTATGTATACTATTTCAGAATCAATATCACTTTACAATAATCATATATATTCATTCTTTACACCATTATACCCATCCAAGTAAGGTGGTGGTGGGAAATAGATTACACCACAGCGTGGAGACGGTATTCCATACGTACGCACGCACGGTGATTTCATTTTACGTAGGATGGATAGATGGTGAAATTGGGTTGTTTCATACTTATAATAACATATCAGTATATGAGTGATACTAATGTTATTACTTCATAATGAAACAACTAAAGAAGAAGAAGTGGAAGAAGAAATAAAGATGAAAGAATCGGTAACGGACATTACCTCTTCTTTGAAGTGCTTCTTTGAGACTTCCTTATAGGGCACTAAAATTGGACTTTTAAGAATAACATGACCTCTAGGATGTCTATAGGGAAGTGGAGAGGCGAAATTGTCAGGGGTTGGCCGAGATTGAAGGCTCAAAGTGATGTGATGAGGAAGGGGAGGAGGTGCCCTTTTATAAGGGAGGAGAGGGGCACCTTTGGAATAACTAAAACTATTATTTTATTATAAAGTCAAATTCGGTTTTAAATTGATCCAAATTGATTTATTTCTAAGCTAAGGTGGGGATGGGTCGAAATAATCTCATCCAATAGAATTTAGAAAAGTTTAGGTTTTTATTTTAACCTTATCATTTAGATTTAACATTAAGTAAAATAATTTTACTTTTACTGTGTCTTCTTGTGTTCTTATACTATAAGGTTAATAAACTTACTATAAGCAGCCAAACGACCCCCAAGTTGTTTATTATTAATATATATAACCTTATCTAAGTCATTTGGACAAACCATATATTTTTAGGAATAAAATAACAATTAGTAATATAATATTTTTAAAAAAACTATTTTATGTCAATTTTGACACTATTTAGTAATTGATTTTTTTGAAAATCATTAAGAATTATTAGTTCAAATAAAGTTAATTAAATCAATACTAACATGTCATATAAACCGAGAAAATTAGTGGAATTCATAAAAAGTCTCAAATTATATTTATTTGGGTATTTATAACATCAATTATGTGAATATTTCATTAATAAAATAATTACTGCATCATATTTGTATCATAAATAAATTAACTTATATAACGCCTAAAAATTACAAATAAAATATAATTATGTAGGAAATCTGTTTAGATTTATAATGAATATTTATAGTTGAATTTATCTTATGTATAACCCTATATTAAAAATGATATACTTATTAAACATTGATTTTAACTATTTTAATCTTTCTTTAAATAAATTAATAATAAATGTCCTAATCTAATCCAAGTGGGCCTAAATGGTCATATTTTATTCCTAAGGTAGTTTTTGGTCAAATTATACTTGTCCAATAGAATTAGGACATGTGTTAGGGTAATAATAATATCATTTTTACCCTTAATTACCCTATTTAGTTTTAACCGTGGAAAATAAAAGTAAAAAGTTACTATTCACCAAAAAAATATTTTCATCTCATTGAACCACATTTTACTTACTGAAATCAACCGTGTCTCTCAGATTTTCGAAATTCCACTCACAGAAGCAGTAAAATTACGTTTTATGAAAAATTCAGTTTTTTAACTACCACTTAGTGGTTTCACTATTCATCAAAAATTGAAAGTTTTCAGAAAAATACCAAAATTTCACCCTAGGATAATTTCGATATTATGGATCCAAAAATGAAGTCCATTTGGAAAAATAAAATTTATAAAATTTCAAAAAGTGGTTATTACTATTCATAATGGCTAGTTTTAATAATATTTTAATAGCATATCATTGTTTAGTGAAACTCGGTATTGCGTACGACGCAAGCTATCGAGGAAGGCCGCAGTTGCGTGTAAAGCAAGCCAAGCTAGTGTTGTGTGTAGTGAAAGATTCCCTTGATGATTTATATAACATAAAAACAAAATATTTCTCATAAAACTCTCGGGTGTTACATTCTACCCCCCTTAAAATGAATTTCTCCCTCGAAATTCGTCACTTTGTAACAAACAGATGAGGATACATCTCCCTCATCATATCCTCAAGCTCCCATGTAGCTTCTTCTAATTGGTGGTTCCTCCATAAAACTTTCACCAAGCGAGTGGTCTTGTTCCGGAGGACTTTTTTGCTATGATCCAGAATCTCTATCGGTTGTTTTTCATAAGAAAGATCTTGCTCCAACGATATAACTTCTGAGCTGAGTACATGTGAAGGATCAGGTATGTACTTTCTTAGGAGAGATACATGGAACACATCTTGAACTTGAGAGAGATTCGGTGGAAGCGCCAATCGGTAAGCTACCATCCCAACACGATCCAGTATTTCGAAAGGACCAATATATCTAGGGCTCAACTTCCCCTTCTTTCCAAATCTCATGACCCTCTTCCAGGGAGATATTCGTAAGAACACTTTATCACACACTTCAAACTCTAGGACTTTTCGTCGATTGTTAGCATAACTTTTCTATCGACTCTGAGCTGCTCTTATGTGTTGTTGAATAGATCTGGCCTTTTCTGGCATTTCATCAACGAGATCCGGTCCTAATAGCTTTCTTTCCCCAACATCGTCCCTGCAAGTTAGAGTCCTGCATTTCTTTCCATAAAGAGCTTCATAAGGAGCCATCTGAATACTGGAGTGAAAGATATTATTATAAGAAAATTCCACCAAAGGTAGGTGTTGATCCCAACCACTTTTGAAATCCATATAACAAGCTCTCAACATATCTTCTAGAGTTTGAATTGTTCTCTCAGACTGACCGTATGTCTGAGGATGATAAGCAGTGCTGAAACTCAACTCTGTATCCAGAGTATGCTGAAGACTTTGCCAGAACTTTGAGGTAAACCTCGGATCCCGATCAAATATAATAGAAAGTGGTACTCCATGCAATCTTACCACTTCCTTCACATATATCCTGTCAAGCTGATCCAAAGAAAAATCATCTCTAATAGCGATGAAGTGTGAAAAATTTGTAAGACGATCAACTATGACCCAGATAGCATTACTTCCTTTGGATGTTTTAGGAAGTCCGGTGACAAAGTCTATAGTGATGTTTTCCCATTTCCATTCGGGTACGGGTAATGGTTGTAACATCCCCTTAGACTTCTGTCTCTCATCTTTAACTTGCTGACAAACCAGACATCAAGAGACATATTCAGCAACATCTCTTTTCATGCCATCCCACCAAAAGTACTCTTTCAGGTCCCTATACATCTTCGTACTTCCATGATGAATAAAGAATGATGAACTATGAGCCTCATCCAGCAGCTCCTTCTTTAATTCGGGAATGGGAGGAACACAAACCCGATTCCTGAACATTATTATCCCATCATAATCAAGGTTGAATTCAGGAACATTTCTCACATTCTTTTATAACTCGACATCTTATTTCTGTGCCTCTTTAATCTTCACATGTATAGATTGTTGAACATTCATTTGAGAAAGATACGATTTTCCCCTTTCATTATAATTCCAAGATCCATCCTTTGTAAATCCATAAATATTGGATCTTTTGTGATCCTCATCATGGATAAACTGTCATGGTCTTGTCGACTTAATGCATCTGCCACCTTGTTTGCATTCCCAGGGTGGTAATGGATTGAGCAGTCATAATCCTTATTCAGCTCCAACCATCTTCTTTGGAGCATATTTAGCTCCTTTTGTGTGAAAATATACTTTAAACTTTTATGATCAGTATAAATGTCACACCTTTCTCCATAAAGATAATGCCTCCAAATCTTTAATGCAAAGATTACCGCAGCTAACTCCAAATCATGAGTAGGGTAATTTTGCTCATGTATTTTCAATTGTTGTGAGGCATAAGCTATCACCATATCATTTTGCATAAGAACACACCCCAATTCCTTCTTGGATGCATCACTATAGATCACAAACCTTTCTCCACTACAAGGCAGTGTGAGCACAGGTGCACTGGATAAACTTCTTTTCAACTCCTTGAAATTCTCTTCACATTCCTCCGTCCATACAAACTTAACTCCTTTCCGAGTCAACTTGGTGAGTGGATTAGATAATCGTGAAAAATCTTTCACAAAATGTTGATAATATCCAGCCAAACCAAGAACACTTCAGATCTCAGTTATTGTTGTTGGTCTCGACCATCTTTCGATATCCTCTGTTTTTGCTGGATCCATAGATATCCCCTCTTTTGAGATTATGTGACCCAAAAATGAAACTTTTTGAAGACAATATTAACACTTTGTAAATTTGGCATAATGATTCTCCTTTCTCAGGGTCTTCAATATAATTCTCAAGTGATCTTCATGTTCTTCCTTGCTATTTGAATAACAAGAATATCATCTATAAAGACTCCCACAAACTGATCAAGATAGTCTCTAAAGACTCTATTCATCAGATCCATGAAGCTAGTAGGGGAATTAGTAAGACCAAATGGCATCACTATAAATTCATAGTGTCCATACCTTGTATGGAAAGCCGTATTTGGTATATCCTCCCTTTTGGACCTTAATTGATGATACCCTGAACGAAGATCAATCATGGAAAAGTGTTGAGCTTCGTGTAGTTGGTCAAATAAGTCATCAAAGCGTGGTAGAGGATATATTTTCTTGATAGTGATCTTGTTATGTTCTCAATAATCAACGCAGAGTCTCATTGATCCATCTTTCTTCTTAACAAACAAAATATGCGCTCTCCAAGGTGATGCACTAGGGCGTATGAACCCCTTATCAAGATTCTCTTAGAGTTGCTTCTTCAATTCCTGCAACTCAATTGGGGCCATTCTATATGGTGTCTTTGAAATAGGCAAAGCACCCTGTACGAGTTCTATTGAAAACTCAACTTCACGATTTGGTGGAAGACCCGGTAATTCCTCTAGAAAGACATCATCAAACTCCCATACAATGGGCATATTCTTAATCATGAGTTTCTCACCAACCATTTTGGATAAATAACCTTCATTTAGTGCAATCAAGACCCATAAGATGGAAGGAATTTCCACTGGATGGTTATGTTCATCCTTGCATTGATAGACGATCATAGATTGATCTGGAATATGAAATGTGACTTACCTTCTTTGGAAATTTATATGAGCTCGATATAAAGAAAGTCAATTTATGCCAAGAATCACATCAAATTACACTATAGGAAGGATCACAAGATTTGCAGGAATCACTTTCCCACAAACTTCGATCGGAGAAGAATTATAAACTTTTGATGCGACTGTTGTGCCATTAGGGGTTGTCACAGCTAACTCAAAATCTAATTTTTAAGGTAATATGGCGATATCCTTAGAAAATTCTTCAGAAATAAAAGAGTGGGTGGATCCAGAATCAAATAAAACAATTTCTACTTTAGAGTGGATGGTAAGTGTACCTTTCACCACATCGTTATCGTACTCCACATCGCTGATAGAAATTGCATGTGACTTTCCTTTGTATTTAGCCTTAAGAGTTTGTTGACGTTTACCATTATCATCAACCCTTGGATTTGGGCATTGATTGGCATAATGCCCTATCTCCTTGCACTTGAAACATTGTAGTGTAGTAGGTTCATTCTGTGTATCCTTTCCTTTGATTGCATCATTAGAGATCTTATCCCCATCATTGCGGCATTCAAATGCCCGATGACCTTCCTTTCCACATTTGAAACAATTACATGTCCCTTTAAGACAAATCCCTCCATGTTTCTTTCAACACATTGAGCATAAGGGAAAGCTCATCTTTTTTTTAGTGTGCTCTTTAGATTTTCCTTTGAATTCCATTTTCCTCTTCTTATCAAACCCATATGACTGATGGGTTACCCCAATCCCCATCTTGACTTTGAGAGCACATCGAATGATTTCCTCGTAGCTATTAAAGTCCCTTATGGATAACGCCCTTCGAAGACTTGGTTTTAAGCCACTAAAGAATCGATCGATCTTACTCTTAGGTTGGATAATAATACCAGAAGCATACCTTGAAAGTCTTGAAAAATTTTCTTCATAGGTGCCAACAGATTCATCATCCTTTTTCTTTAGTTCAAGAAACTCCTTCTCCATATTTGTTTGGAGAATACGAGGGAAGTACTTATTGAAAAATAACTTCTTGAACTCATCCCATTCCATGGACTCAATTTCATCCCTTTGCCTCGTATTCTTAATAATATTCCACCATTGATCAACATCACCTTCCAAACGATACACTACTAAGATGACTTTATCATGTTCAGAACATTGAAGAACTTAAAATATCTTTTCAGTAGTACTAATCCATTGTTCAGCAACTAATGGATCAGTATACCCACTAAATGAAGGTGAACGCTATCTCATGAAGGGTTCAATAGAATGTTGCTCTTTACTTTTCTTGTTTGGAAGTCCTACATGATTCATATATTGAGAAAGTTGTGTGAGCATGGCTACAAGATTTTTCATTCCAGCTCCCATAATGTTTGGTTGCTCAGGGGGACAATCATTTCATTTCCTGTCGCATTCCACATTAACACGGTTCCTTTGGGTTCCTGCCATTGACTAAAACCCAGGAGAATAGTGTGAGAAACACTAATTGTAATAGGAAAACCACATACTCAAGAATAAAATTTCACTCTTAAGGACTTATCCTAGGTTATTCATGGCCATTTTTAAAACACTAAGATTGTGTTCTATGCTTAGACTTATCCTTAGGGTTCTTACTAAGGCTTTCACATCCTAGTTTCCAAAGGTTGACTATACCTTTCCTTTGATACCAACTATAATGACCCATACATTACATACATGGTTAATAATTCAAAATATAAGCATACTTATTACAACATATAACAAAACCATGAAAAGACCGTATAGGTATAGTGTCATTAGAAACTGGGAAACATAAACAACTGGTTCATAAAGCATCTACACTGTCTCCCATATATTTCACCATATCTAGAGTCCCTTTTTGGCATATCCTACTTAATAACCTTCTTCCTGGCCCGGGGAAATAAAACATACAAAAGGGTAAGCTCAAATGCTCAGTAAGGGTAAACAAAAGAAATATCAATCACATCATATTCATAAGAACATAATATTTTTGAAATCTTAACCTGCAAAAGAGATCATAATATCATAACATGTGATAAATCATATTAGTGAAATGCAATCCCAATAATCATTACATAAAACATGAAACTTTGTGTCGTACGCACATAATCATAGAGAATCATTTCTTATTAGTCAAGACTCATTGCCAATACTATCTTAGTGGAAAAAGTCCATTTCTGAACCGAGTTCACTCCTCGTTTCAGTCATGTTTCACTGAACCCGTATAACCTGCCGTTCCAGCCATGTCTATCTCATGAGATAAAAAATCTTTACCAAATGCATTGGAGGGAGATATAGGTCCCACCCATCTCATAATGATACCATTCTTATGTGTGCCACAAAATCATAAACCATACATCCTAGCATAATCCATGTAATAAAAATTGGATTCTTAAACACCATGAAATCATAAAAAAATTCATATAAGATAAAGGAATTCATAAAAATAATTCCATCACAACATAATCAAATCAATGTAATAATAGGGATAGAAATATAACCCTTTATTATCTTAGATGGAAAATAATTTTGATAAAACACTTGAACTCCATTCTTGAGGAAAATATCCTTTCAACTTCAAAAACACTTTTGCTTTCTTAACATGTCATACAATTATAACTAAATGAAGTTGATTAAAAATAAACTTTAAAAATTTTAAGGGATGCTTCTTGGAAATAATGTTTTAAAAATCCATTTATGCCATATAAGTTAAAAGAAAACATTCTTCTCGTACTTTTGTCAGAAAAGTCAAAAAGTACCTCGTACGAAAAACGACAAAATATTTCTTTCATATCTTTTACTAAAAACTAACAAAAGGGTAAAATTGGATATAAACTATTGTAGAAGGATATAAATATTACATATTTATGAAACATGTATGTGGATGATAAAATACACCCCAGTAAATACCAAAGTATAAACAATCTCGGATAAAAATGAGATTGTGATATTTCCCTTACCTTAGGTCCGATTTGCTTCGTATGTGTCCGAAATTCCTGTATAATGATTTAAATAATATCATTGACTTATTATAGAATCATAATCATTGTTATGATATCATATATGGTCATATTATTAGCTTATTATTAGTAATATTTCATTTCTACTTGTTATTCGGGTGTTTATTACTTTTTGTTCTTATGCGTGTTTTGTCGAATAAATTCTTATTCTTCTTTTTAGGTTATAGATACCTCATTTATAGAATGGTATTAGTGTAATATATATCATATTAATTCCTTAAATTAATTTATATAATCATTATACAATGAATATCATGTCGAACAAGTCACATCACATCGTGGAGACGGTATTCCGTACGTACGCACGAGTGATGATATCGTTCCTATGATCGTGGAATTGTATTGGAGTGTATGTATACTATTTCAGAATCAATATCACATTACAATAATCATATATATTCATTCTTTACACCATTATGCCCATCCAAGTAAGGTGGTGGTGGAAAATAGATTACACCACGGCGTGGAGACGGTATTCCATACGTACGCATGCGCGGTGATTTCATTTTCCGTAGGATGGATTGATGGTGAAATAGGGTTGTTTAATACTTATAATAACATATAAGTATATGAGTGATACTGATGTTATTACTTCATAATGAAACAACTAGATAAGAATAAGTGGAATAAGAAATAAAGATGAAAGAATCAGTAACGGACATTACCTCTTCTTTGTAGTGCTTCTTTGAGACTTCCTTTTAGGGCACTAAAATTGGTCTTTTAAGAAGACCAGGACCTCTAGGATGTCTCTAGGGAAGTGGAGAGGAGAAATTGGCAGGGGTAGTCATATCTTGATGGCTCAAAGTGGTGTGAGGAAGAGGGGGAGGAGGTTCCCTTTTATAAGGTAGGAGAGGGGCACCTTTGGAATAACTAAAACTATTATTTTATTATAAAGTCAAATTCAGTTTTAAATAGCTCCAAATTGATTTATTTCGAAGATAAGGTGGGGATGGGCCGAAATAATCTCATCCAATAGAATTTAGACAAGTTTAGGTTTTTATTTTAACCTTATCATTTAGATTTAACATTAAGTAAAATAATTTTACTTTTACCGTGTCTTCTTGTTTTCTTATACTATAAGGTTAATAAACTTACTATAAGCAGCCAAAAGAACCCAATATTGTTTATTATTTATATATATAACCTTATCTAAGTCATTTGGCCGAACCTTATATTTTTAGGAATAAAATAACAATTACTAATATAATATTATTTTTAAAAACTATTCTATGTCAATTTTGACACTATTTAGTAATTGATTTTTGTGAAAATCATAACAGAATGATTAGTTCGAAAAACGTTAATTAAATCAATACTAACATGTCATATTGACCTAGAAAATTAGTGTAATTCATAAAAAGTCTCAAATTATATTTATTTGGGTATTTATAACATCAATTATTTCAATATTTCATTAATAAGATAATTACTGCATCACATTTGTGTCATAATTAAATTAAATTATATAACGTCTAAAATTTACAAATAAAATGTCATTATTTAAGAAATATTTTTATCTTTCTAATTAATATTTATTGTAGAATTTATCTTATGTATAACCCTATATTAAAAATGATATACTTATTAAACTTGGATTTTAACTATTTTAACCCTTCTTTAAATAAATTAATAATAAATGTCCTAATCTAATCCAAGTGGGCCTAAATGGTCATATTTTATTCCTAAGGTTTTTTTGGTCGAATTACACTTGTCCAATAGAATTAGGATATGTGTTAGGGTAATAATAATATCATTTTTACCCTTAATTACCATATTTACTTTTAACAGTGGTAAATAAAAGTAAACAGTTACTATTCACCAAAAAATTATTTTCATCTCATTGAACCACATTTTACTTACTGAAATCAACCGTGTCTCTCGGATTTTCGAAATTCCACTCACAGAAGCGGTAAAATTAAGTTTTATGAAAAATTCAGTTTTTTAACTACCACTTAGTGGTTTCACTATTCATAAAAAATTGAAAGTTTTCAGAAAAATACCAAAATTTCACCATAGGCTAATTTCGATATTCCGAATTCAAAAATGAAGTCCATTTTGAAAAATAAAATTTATAAAATTTCGAAAAGTGGTTATTACTATTCATAACGGCTAGTTTTAATAATATTTTAATAGCATATCATTGTTTAGTGAATCTTGGTATTGCGTACGACACAAGCTATCGAGGAAGGCCGCGGTTGCGTGTAAAGCAAGCCAAGCTAGTGTTGTGTGTAGTGAAAGACTCATATGATGATTTATATAACGTAAAAAAAATATTTCTCATAAAAGTCTCGGGTGTTACAGCGAGCAGTTCCAAAAAGCTTTCGACTACCTGAAGGAGAAGTTGGTCAGTGATCCAGTACTCAGGTTTCCAGAGGAAGGGTTGTTGTATGAGGTGTTTTGTGATGCTTCTGGACTTGGTTTGGGGTGCGTACTGATGCGGAAGAAGGGTGTGATCTGTTATGGGTCTAGGAAGTTGTGCCCTCATGAGTGTAACTATGCCACCCATGACATGGAGCTTGCATAAGTAGTGTTCGCACTGAAGTTGTGGTGAAATTACCTCTTTGGGGAGCGCTTTGTGGTGTTCTTAGATCACAGGTTCTTACGTTATATCTTCTCCCAACGTGACCTGAACTTGCGGCAGTAGAGATGGGTCGAGTTTCTCCAAGACTATGAACTCGAGATCTCCTACACTGAAGGTAAGTGTAATTTTGTGGCTGATGCCCGGAGTAGGAAGTCACATAAGGAAGTGGTTTGGGAATCCACTGATTCTTGGAAAGCGATGGGAGAGTTGGCTGCCTTGCACTTGGATGCAAGTGTAGAGGCTGTTAGAGGCTGTTTAGTTCAAATGACGGTGCAATCCTCCTTGTCGGAACAGGTGGAAGAGTCTCAGTGGGGGGACTCCGAGGAGGTAGTGATACGGGATCGTGTCGATCAGGTAAAGGCTCCAGAAGTATGGTCAGAGGACAACCGACATAAGATGATTTTCCATGGAAGGTTGTTTGTTCCGGAGGCGATGTGTGAAGGAGTTCTCTGTGAGTTCCATATCTCAGCCTTGGCGGTACATCCAGGAGTTTCAAAAATGTACTGAGGCCTGAGGGAATAGTTTAGGTTGCCTGGGGTGAAACGGGCATTGGTAGAGTTTGTGGCTAAGTACATAGTGTGTCAGCAAGTAAAGGCTGAACACCGTGTTCCCAGTTTTTTTTGCATCTCTTAGATGTCCCCGAGTGGAAGTGGGATGACATCTCGATGGACTTCATCACAGGACTACCCAGAGATCCGGGTGGTTATGATGTTATCTGGGTGGTGGTGGATCGTTTGACGAAATCAGATCACTTCTTAGCAGTTAAGGAGTCGGGCTCGGTGAGTACCTTAGCATAGAGGTACATAGACGAGGTGGTGCGTTTTCATGGAGTTCCGAAGAATATCGTCTCAGACTGGGATACTCAGTTTACCTCATGAGTTTGGATGAGGTTACATCATGATTTTGGAACCCAGCTACACCTTAGCACTACTTTCCACCCCTAGAACGATGGGCAGACAGAGCAGACTATCCAGACGTTGGAGGACATGCTGCGGGCATTCGTTCTGGATTTCGAAGGATCATGGGTGCGATACTTGACTTTTCTAGAGTTTTCCTACAACAACAGCTTCAAATCTACTATTGGCATGGAACTATTTGAGGCTTTGTATGGAATACTATGTCGTTCACCCATTTGCTGGGCAGAGGTTGGTGAGACAGGTGCTCTTGGTCCAGAGGTAGTGCCGAGCACCACAGAGAAAGTCCAGCTTGTACGTGAGAGGATGAAATCCGCTCAGGACTGACAGAAGTCTTATGAAGATCATCGGATGAGGCACTTGGAGTTCGAGGTGGGATATCATGTGTTCTTGAAGGCTTCCCCTTGATAGGGGCAATGGAGGTTTGGGAAAGGGAGTACACTCTCCCCTAGGTTCATCAGACCTTTCAAGGTGCTGAGGTGAGTCGGTTAGGTGTCATATCAGTTGGCCCTGCCACCTCAGTTGGAGAAGGTTTATGACATCTTGCACATCTCCCAGCTTCATCGGTACTTACACGACGACTCTCAAGTAATCGACTGGGGAGAGTTAGATAGGGTATATGCCTCGACCTTCGAGGAACGACCAGTCAGAATCGAGGATCGTAAAGAGAAGGTGCTCCGTGGATGAACCATTGCCATGGTTTTTGTGTTGTGGAGGCACGAAGACCTCGAGGAGAGCACTTGGGAGCGGGAGACCCAGATGTATGCTCAGTACACGGAGTTGTTTTGACTTTTGTTTTTTTCCTTGTTCTTCTGAGCTTTGTTTTGATGTTATACTATGTACCTTTGATATATGGAATTCTTGGCTTGTTGGTTGTGAGACTTTTTGTTTCCTTGTTCTCTGGAAGTGTGTAACATGTCCAGATGTGTGGGGAAGGGAAAACCTGATCCTTAATCAAGACTCATTAATAAAGATGCGATTGAACCTGTGCGGGCGAGTCAGTGCCGCCTAAAGCGGATAATATCTCGACATGGGAGAAGGAATTTCCCCAAACCACGTGTTTGGGAAGTGTGTTGGTTGTAAGGTGTTAGGGGCACTGTAAGTTGGAAATCTTAATATATGGAAGTGGGAAGACCCAATCCTTAATCGAGATGGATTAATGCGGATGTGATTAAACCCGTGCAGGCGAGTCAGTGCCACCTAAAGCGGATAATATCTCGACATAGGAGAAGGAATTCCTAACACCTATGATTAGGGTTGTTGGTTGGGTTCCCGTTATAACGAGAACCCTAAGAGGTATCTTGTTGGGTTCCTCTAGGTTGGTTATGAATTCTCAGGGATGAGAATGTTTTAAAGAGGTATCTGATGTAATGGCACGGACCTCTCCGTCCTATTCCCTTGTCAAAAAGAAGGTCACAAAGTGTTCTGGAGGGTAAAATGGACTTTTCCCACACATTCTATAATTTTCTAAGTACACGCCGTGTAGTGTGAGTACACGCTATGTACCCCCTCTCTGGGTATACACCGTGTTGAAGGCGGTGTCCTTGCCATATGAAATAAATGGGTACACGCTGTGTATCCCATACTACACACCGTGTAGTTCCTCCCCGCGTATGCATTACCTTCAAATCATGTGTTGACCAGTCAACAGCCATGTGCCATGTTGATGTCGTGTCCTTGCCGCGTGAAATAAATGAGTACACGCCATGTAGTGAATACTACACGCCGTGTAGTTTCTCCCCGTGTATGCATTACCTTCAAACCGTTTGTTGACCAGTCAACGGCCACGTGCCGCGTTGAAGTCCGTGTTGGAAGCCGCATGGTGACTGTGTGAAATGGCTGAGTACACACCGTGTACCATAGATTACACACTGTGTAATTTTGTTTTTCTTGCCTATAAAAGGAGGGCTCCCCTCCACCTTTTCAAATCACTCTTCTCCTCCCCATTCCCTCGAGAAGAGCTCTACCAAGAGACTCAAATGCTCCTTTCATCCATAACTTTTTCGCCCGAGCTCCGATTTACGATCCGTCAGTGCACACTAGATCGTAACGACGAGGCGGAACTTTGGAGCTTGGATTTTTTGCTTTCCTTTCGACCTTTCCTTCCCACCTTCCACCCGAGGAGGTTTTTCCAGGTTTTTCCAGAAGCGACGGACGCTGACGGACATCTTCTAAAGTTGATCCGGGGGAGCGTTTTTATCAGAACCTGTTGAGGTATGGATCTTACCTTCGTCTCTCTAATTTGTTCAACACACGGGGTGGGTATCCTCTTGTCTACGTGAAACACTTTTGAACCGGTTTAATGAAGATAATAACTGGATTATATAACGTGGTTGTGAAGTTTGTGATTACAATTACATTATTTTATATCTTGTGATATTATGTTGTGAATTGAATAGGCTTATGACTACTGAAAATCACGGTCGTTGGGGGCCTTTGCTTGAGCAATTAAATGCTTCCCTATCTCTATAGACCATTTATGGATGGAATCTTTTTGGAATGTGGAAATTGGTTAATCACGTAAAGTTGGCTGATTAAATGAAAATCTGTAACCCTTGTGTGATCACCCCGGTTGAACAAAACTGAAATAATAAACATGTGGGTGATCTTTGGGGTTAATTTATGTGAAGGGGGTGTTTTGTGGGTTTCTGTGGATCGGGTGAGCAGTGGGGCTGCGGTTGGCTTGTTTGTGGTTTGGTATGAATGCTATGTTGGTGATGGGAAGCGGGGCTACGATAAATAGTATCAAGGGATGATGATTTATGGTGTGGTTGTGGTTATGGTGGTTGGCAGCGAGGATGCAGGGTTAGGTTTGAATGTGAACAAACTATGGGTTGTGAATAATAAATAAAACATGGAAGAGTTAATGAATGGTGGGGCTTGGTAATGGAACGAATATAATAATCAATGGGGATGGTTGGTCAATAAGAAGGGACTTGTTTTGTTGCTTGTGTTTTCCTAACTTTATTTGTGGATGGCTGGGATATGTTTTACGAACAATTGATTTGGTTAGTTGCGATTGATTACCCAATAGTTAAGGAACTAATAAACCGATTCTATTGAAACATGAAAACCTAAATGGCGTTGGGGTTGTTTGTGGTATGCATGCTTCGTAGTAGCAGTGTCGAGGCATGTGCTCAGTTCTCTGTTTAAAAGCCATTGGTTGGGCTGAGTGTTTGGTATATATATATATATATATATATATATCTTTTTGTTTTTTTGCACCCCACCCATGTTGAGTACTTAGTGCCGAACACTCCCATTTCATGGGAGAGGGTGTTTTCCCCATAGTTACTAGATCTTTCTTGCTCCTTCTTCCATTGGCTTTGATAGGTTGAGGCGACCTTACACCCAAGACTTTTCGGGTAGGTTTCTATTGGGGTGGTTTTAGCCCAAGACTATTCCGGCAGGTTTTACTGTTTCCCAAGAATCTTTAGGATGAGGCCCATGTGTGTGAGGAAGGGATATGTGGTTGTGAGGCCCAGGTGTGTGCGGGTAGGATACGTGGTTGTGAGGCCCAGGTGTGTGCGGGAGGGATGTGTGGTTTTTGAGGCCCAGGTGTGTGCAGGCGGGAAGAGTGTGGTAGTGTTAGGACATTATCCGTTAGGAAGAGTAGCTAACTAATGGTAAATGATGTGGGGTACCCAATACTCTTGTTCTTATATACTACCACTACCTGTTGTTTTGTGTTTTGGTGAGCGTGGCTGGTGAGGTTGGGTGGATAGAATTCCTTGATAGGTTTTGGTTTCTTCTATTCTGACAAGAAATTAGGATGTCTTGCCACTCGTGAACGAGAGCTTTACGTTTCCCTACTGAGTATACTTGTATGCTCACCCTATGTTTACTTTCAGATTTCCAGGATGACTACCATGGCCATGCGGGACCCTACTAGTTGGGACAGTTGGAGTTGTTGCAGTTGCTGTACTCTTGTTTCTTTTGGTATTGTACTTTTGATCTTTCTTGTACTTGTACCTTGGTTTATAATTGTTTAAACATGCATGTGGGATTGGTTTGGGTTTATTTACTTGTTCTTTTCTTGGTGGTTGACTCATCCTATTTCCCGATCCTAAATAATAAAAAGGGTAATGCCTCCCATATTTGTAAAAAAACTCATACCCTTGGTGCTAGTCGCCACCGAGGGGCTTACTGGAGGCGGGACTCAGGGGTTATTATCTGCCTTTCACCATTTCCAGCTTAGGAGGGGCATCTTTGGTGGGAGGGGGTCGTGAAAATGAGTCAAGACTAACCACCAAGACCGTTGCACATGGAGCACAAGTCAAGGCTAACCACCAAGTCCATTGCATGTAACGTCTCATGCGGCTAAACTTTAACCAATGAATTAGAGTTCTATCTAGGCACACCCATCATAAAATATTCATGAATATGTATTCCACATGAAGAATAATACCTAAGGAATCAATAATAAACATAAAGGCTACCCATGGAAAGAGATGTTTATCATAATTATGTGAAAAAGGAATATGGATGGTCATAACATAAAAGTGTCCATAAAAAAAGGAATTAAATTACACATATACAGTCAGAAATTATAATATGAATCTATCCTGATAAGTTATTTCAAATTTAAGTGACAACATGTAAAAAGAGTATTTAAGAAACTTTATAATTAAAACATTTTACTGCGATTTAAAGAAATTATCAAACATAAATTAACAAAGAAAAAAGAATTATCTTTTATATAAAACCATAAATAAATGAAGAAGGTTATCATATTAAAATTATTGGGTTTATAAGAATAATAGAGGCTTAAAATATGTTATGAACCAAACTTGAAAATGGGAACGAGTTCAAGAAGTTTCCATAAATTGAGTTTTTTTATTAGGAAGAATTGAGAAGGGCATCATTTAAAAACATTGAATATACTAGAAAAATAAAGATTAATGGATATTAAAACATGTTTTCAGAATATATAAACAGAATTTATGAGGTTTATAGAATTTTATTTGGGTCAAAAGAGACTAATAATAACCCAAATGAATAATGGAGGTTTGAGTATAATCCCTTACCTTAAGTACGAATGTGTTCTCCACTTGATATTAATGTCTTGAATAAAACAATTAGATGAATTAATTAATAATTATAGAAAATTTTATACATGTAATTTATTTATATTCATTTTATTATTTTCTTTTTCCTTTTTGATGAGTTATAGTGTTCAATTTCATCATTCGCGATTGCTTATTTCCTTAGTTTTCATGACTGTTGTCTTGAATAAGTGTATTGCAGTTCATGTTAAAAAAGGGAATTCTTTTCTAGAAGTGTAAATATATTATATTAATGAAATTATAGAAGAAAAAATGGCAATATAATTTATTTTATTGTATGTGATGAGGATGAATCATTAGATAAAATATTAATGATAAATCCTTGGATTATTTTGGGGGTTTTCAATCACAATGAACTCATTTTTCATTATAAGTTAAAATCATGTATAAAAATTTATTATAGAAAATTAAATAAGATATAATTTATATATTATAATCTGGTTCATCCAGAAAATTGGTTTCATGACCAGCGATGAAGATGGTAATAGAAATTGAAAACCCGTCATCCTTGAATTTGATATATTAACACATATCTTATGGTGTTTTCCTTTTTAGTATAAAAAGACAGGGGATGATAGATGATGATGAATTATAATATTAGAATAAAAAATTCAAATATATTAAATAAACTAGATTTATAATACCATTATGATTAGGGGAGGTGTGGAGAGAATAAGAAAAAAAATAGATTGAAAAGAAAAGAAAAGAGAAGGAATAAGGAATTTACCACTTGAATTTATCCCCTTTGAGAGCCTCCTTAGGGAATAGGTTTTTGTATTTTAGAGAGATCAAGATATAATTTACTTGGGGAATGGTTTAGTAAAATATTTGAGCAGAATTTGGAAAATGAACAAGGCTTGAGAGGTGTGAGGAGAAGAGGTGGAAATGGGTGGTATTTATAGTGGGGGAGAGGGGTGTTTCTTGAATATTTAATTCATTAGTTTATTATTTTTTTCAAGACACGAAATAGTATAGATTATTGAGACTAAAAATAGTGATTAGATCATCTAATTTTTAACCAATGGTTATTACATCAGTGATGACTCAAAGAATTGTGTAGTTAACTTATAATGTACATATATAGTAAATTATAATATTTTACTATTCACCAATAAATAAAGTATTTCAGAAAAATAAAAAAAATCACCCAAACCATTTTTTGTATATAATTAAAAATTGAACTCCATTTTAAGAAAATTATTTCCTAAATATGATAAATTTAATATTTAATTTAAATCAAAATTTACTCAAAAAATACATATTTTAAAATTATAACTGATTTTATAACACTTTGAAAAATTTAAAAAGGTCTCATAAAATTATATTATAATTATAAAACATAAAAATATTAATTTATGATTACATTTTATGAAAATAATGTTTCTTTTAAATTATTAAATTAATCATAAAATTGTAATTAAATATTTATAACATACAAAAATACCAACACGTAATTAATAATATTTAAAATATTTACATAATTATACAATGATAGAATTATATCATATTATCACTTATAAGGTGGGTAAATTTTATTTATACTTTCATTATTGAGGTTACAATTCAATTGGATGGTTCGCTATTAATAAGGGTCACATTACTATTCCAAAAGTCATGTTACTGTTCATTTGGTGTATGTTCCTTTACTTCTGAAAATGCCTTTTATTTCATTAATTTTTCATTATTGAGTTTGTATTGCATTCTATATGTAATCTTATGTGATTATAATATATGAATTAAATATTAAAGGGAATTTAAATTTATAAAACCTTTGGTCATTACATTCTCCCCCTTTATGAAATTTCACCCTTGAAATTTTGTTTTACATTTTATGATGAAAACAAGCATGGGTATGTTTCTTTCATCACCTCCTCCAGTTCCCATGTTTCCTCTTCATACTTATTCTTCCACCATAGTAATTTGACCAGGTGAGTAGACATATTTTGTAAAACATTTTCTTTATGACCCAAGGTTATCACTAGTTGTTTTATATAAGAATGATCATTCTCCAACTCTACCACATTTGAAGTCAGTATATGTTACATATCTGGTATGTACTTTCTTAAGAGGGATACCTGGAATATGTCATCTACTTTAGAAATGGTAAGGTGGAAGTTCAAGTTGATATGCCACATCTCCGAAACGTTCAAGGATCTCTAAGGGGAATATATACCTTGGACATAGATTTCATTTCTTCCCAATTCTCAAAACCTTATTCCATAAGGATATGTAGAGGAATACCATGTATCTAACTATGAACTCAAGGTCTCTTCGATGATTGAAGTCATAACTCTTTTGTCTAATTTGGGCTACCTTTATGTGATTCTAAATGGTTCTCACCTTTTCCACCATTTCTTCGACTATTTTAGGTCCTAGCAGTATATTCTCACCAACTTCATCCCAACAAACTAGTATTATACACCTTTTCACATAAAGGGATTCATATGGAACCATTCAAATGCTTGAGTGGAAATTGTTGTTGTAGGTTAATTTTAACAGAGGAAGATATTGGTTCCATAGTCCTTTAAATTTGATAGAAAACACTCTCAAAATGTCTTCCGGTGTCTAAATAGTTCACCAAGATTAACCATCAGTTTGAGGATGATAGACCATATTAAAGGTCAGTTAAGTGAACAGAACATGTTGAAGACTTTTCCAAAACATTGAGGTGAATCTCATATCTCTATCGAATACAATAAGTAGTGGTAATACAATAAACTTTACCACCTCTGGTATATATATCCATGAAGGTTGATCCAAAGAAAATTTCTCTCAAATTGTAATAAAATGAGTTGTATTTGTAAGATGATCCACAATAACCCATATAGCATTGTTTCATTTAGATGTCTTTGGAAGTCCAATGAAAAAGTTCATAGTGATGTTTTACCATTTCCATGTTGGTATGCATAATGTTTTCATCATCCCTTTAGATGTTTTCCTTTCATACTTCACTTGATAACATACCAAGATCATTGATGTATACTCAACAATCTCCTTCTTCATATTTTCACACTAATAATTCTCCTAGACACATCAATACATATTTGTGCTCCCTAGGTGTATAGAGAAGCTTGAGCTATGTGAATCATTCATAAGATCCTTCTTTATCTCTATATCAGATGGTACACATAGTTGTGACCCAAATCTTACAAATCCATACTCATCGGGATTAAACTCATAGGATTTACCATTTATGATATCTTCCACACTGTCTTAGATTTCCACGGCATTTCTTTATAAATCCTTTATTTTATCCATGAGGGATGTTTGGGAAATAATTTGAGAAAGGATTGATCATGTTACTCTATTTATTATTCCCATGTCCACCCTCTTCAAGTTCAAGATGATTGGATCCTTCTCAATTCTTATCATTGATCAATATGCATGATCATTTCAACTTATAGCATCTGCCACATTATTTTCCTTTCCAAGATAGCAGTGGAATGTATAGTCATAATCTATGATGAGATATAACCATATTTTATGGATCATATTGAGATCCTTCTGTGTGAATATATATTTCAAACTCTTGTTATCAGTATATATCCCACACTCCTCCCCATAGAGATAATTCCGCTATATTGTCAATGAAAAGATAACAGCTACCAACTCCAGATCATGAATGGCATAGTTTTTATCATGTATTTTCAACTACCTTGAGGCATAGGATATCAATTTATAATTTTACATTAGTAAACAGACTAATCATTTCTTTAAAGCATCACTGTATACCACAAATAGTTCATTACTTTTCAATAGTGTGAGTACTGGCGTAGTGATAAGCCTCTTTTTGGTCTCCCTAATGATTTCCTCACATTCTTAAGGCCTAAAAACTTCACTCTTTTATGTGTTATCTTGTTCATTGGGTTTTAAAATCATGATATGTTATTCACAAATAATCTACAACATCCAACTAGGCTAAGGAAACTATGGATCTGCATTACATATGTTGGCTTGGGCCCCTCTGTGATTACCTTTACCTTGGAAGGGTCCATAGATATCCCTTTGTGGGTGATAACATGCCCCAAGAATTATAATTTCTCCATATAAAACTCAAATTTATTTTACTTTTCATAAATGTTCTCATTTTTCAAATTCATCAACACAATATTCAAATGCTCCTCATGTTCCTCCTAGCTCTTGGGGTATATCATAATATCATTGATAAATACAACCCAAAATTTGTCGAGGTAAAACCTATTAATTATATTCATTAAATCCATCAAAATTGATGAAGGCTTTGTGATTTTTAAGGGAATCACTATGAACTCAGTGTTTCTATACCTCATTCAAAAGGAACTATTGGTAATATCTTCATTCCTCACCCTTAATTAAAGATATCCCAACTATAGATCCACCTTATATAAATAAATGGCCACATGCAGCTGATAGAATAATTAATATATCCAAGGTAGGGGATACTTGTTCTTTATCATGATTTTATTGAGATCACAATAATTAATGCAATGGTGCATTAATGCATCCTTATTCTTACCAAAGAGGACTGCTGCACCCCATAGTGAAGTTCTTGGGAGTATAAAACCCTTCTCCAGATTCTCCTATAACTGCTTCTTCAGCTCTTCCATCACAAAAATGTCCATTTTATATGGTGTCTTTGATATAGTTAGAGATACAAGAATAATATTAATTGAGAACTCAACCTCTTTTTCAGGAGGAAAACTAAGAAATTATTTAGGGAATACATCAGTGTAATCCATCATGATGGGAATGTATTCAAGCATGATTCTATCCATTGTCTCAATAATTTGAGAAAGATTTAATTGCTCATAAAGAAATAATATCCACACTTGAGATGATTATTATGAAGGAGATTCATCTTCCTCTTAATCTTTTATAGGATTAGAGGATTCTCCAAGATGTGAAGAGTGGTATCCCTTTCAAAACAAAAGATGTTTTAATTGTATAAATACATCCAATCCATGCCCAAAATAGCATCAAAATCTACCTAAGGGTGTATGAAATGATTTTCCTGGAGGTTAAGTCCAAAAACATTAATCGGGGAGGAGTTATACTCTTTGAATGCAATAATTTATCCATTTTTTATTCTTAGAGGTAACTCAACCTCTATATTTTTAGTTGGTTCTTGAATAGTTCTATTAAATCTCAAGGATATGAAAGAATGAATAGAACTAGAATAAATTAGTTTATTTACTATTCATGAATTAATAACCAGTGTATATTTCACCATATCATTTTCTAACTCCACCTCAGTAGTAGTGATAACATAATACCTTCCTTTTTCCCTTGGAGGTTGTTGCTGATTTCCTCTGACAACCCTTAGCTTAGGAAAATGGATCAAATAATGCCCTTGCTCCTTGAAGTTATAACACTGCACCACATGATGAGTGTTGATCTAAAACTTACTTTCTTCTTCCACACTATTGGAATTATTCATATCCCTTTGGTAGTTCTTTAGCGATATGTCCCATTCTTCCACATTTGTTAAAATTCAAGGCTCCCTTTAGACAGTTCTTAGGATGCTTCTTTCCAAAATTTTGACATGTGGGATGTTCATTCTTCTTTACATGATTGGATTTATTAGACGAACCACCCATATTAGACTCCATTTTTTGTTTTTACCTAGTCCTATGACACCATTTAGATTATTTGATATCCATTTCAGCCTTGATGACACAACAAAAAATATACTCCTAACTATTGAAGTCTCGAATCACCAACGCATTTATTAGACTTGAATTTAGTCTGCTAAAGAATCCATCCACCATTGCTTTAGTGTTCATGACAAATCCCAAGGTGTATCTTTCAATATCTGTAATTTTTTCTTCATACGCCCAAGAGACTCATCTTCCATCTTTTTATGTCTAAGGAACTCTCTTTCTATATTGATTTGGTAGGTTTAGGGAAAATAATTATTGAAAAACATTTTATTGAATTCCTCCCAATCCAGGGAATCAATTTCCTCCTTAGACTTTATATTTTTGATCTGTTTCCACCTCTAATTTGCTTCCCAATAAAAATGATATATGACCCGTACATATTTCTGTTCTTTAATGAACTAGAATATGGAGAATATATTTTCAATGGAGTTAATCCAATTTTAATCAAGGAGGGGATTAGAAGACCCAATAAACATGGGAGGCATTTGACACATGAATGATTAAACAACGGATTTCTCCTTCCTTAGAGAAGGATGGTATTACACACGATTCAAGTTATTATTCATAACATTATCCAGATGATCCAGTGTCGTCATAATGTTTTGAGCACCCGGTCCCATCATATTTGTCATATCATTATTGAAATCATCACATTGATTGTTGGAATGTGTTTTTCTATTTACCACCATTAACTATGAAAAATAAAGTGCAACTATTGGGCTTGAATACTTAGCTAATAAGCATAAAAAGGAAACATTAATCATAAAAGGATAAACTTATAAAAGAAAAGTATATCCTAACTTGTGATTCCATAGGTTTAAATCGAGGTTATCCATGATTTTTTAATATATGTACTTATGGGAATTGCTTTGTTCCCTTAATAATGCTTCTTAATGACCTTATGAGCTTACCAGATCATATCCCTCAGGTGTGTCAAACCAGGTGCACATTAAGGCCCATTGTTATGTACTAGGTTACCTCGAGTAAAGCCTAGAACACCTTTTCAGAGTTGTTACTCCTAGGTACATTTGTTCCAGAACCACGTCTACTTGTAGTATCTAAACAATGAATAATTTTCATTATTAACCACTTAATCTATACTTACCTAAATTTAGGGATGTTTTCTTATACCTTGTATTATACATAGGGTTCTTACTAAAGTGATCTATTCATAATATCCAAAAATAACTAGACCTTTCATATGATACCATATATAGTGACTCTAGTATTTTAAAAATATCAATACATGCTTTTAAGCATAATCAAACATCAAATTACAAGCGAAGGATCATAAAGTATAGTATTTTAGATGACTAGGTATATAAAAAAAGATGGGGCTAAATAAAAAATTTATTTACTTAATATTCATAAAGATATATTAAGTTCCTCTTAGACCATTCATCGGCATGGGATAACGTGGGGATAACATGACCAAAGGGGTCAGCTAAAAGCCAATTCAATGAATAAACATTAAAATAAAGCTTATAACTTGGGTTTGAAAACATAACATAATGATTTAAAAAGGCATGGAACATGATTAAACATATGGAGTCTTAACTTATAGAGAAAGGGATCATATAAAAATAGAATCATAGTAATGTGGAGGTAATATAAAAATTGACTTTATAATGATTCAGTGCTTATTTCACAGAGAGGATCATGAGTCAAGGCTAACTACTAAGACTGTTTCACATTGAGAACGAGTTGATTCTTACCACCGAGACCATTGCACATAACATATCACGAGAATAAACTTTACCCAATGAATTAGAGTGATCTTTGGGTGAACCCATCATAAAATGTTAATGAATATGTGCTCCACATGAATAATCATATGTAATGAATCAATCCTAAACATAATTGTTACCCATGGAAAGAGAGAGGCATCATAATCTTGTAAAAAATAAATATGAATAAGAAAAACATAAATGTTTCCATGAAAGAAATGAATTAAAATATACATGTAAAATTGTAAAGTTGAATAAGAATATATCCTAATAAGTGATGTAAAATTTAAGTGATAACATGTAAAAAGATTATTTAAGAAACTTTAGAATTAAAACATTTTAGTGTTTCATAAGGAAATTATCAAAGATTGTTTAAAAAAAGAGAATAGAATGGTATTTTATATAAAACCAGAAGAGAAAAAAGGGTTTTAATAATAAAATTAGTGTTTTTATAAAAATAATGAATTCTTAAAAAAATTTATGGAGAGCACTTGAAAATGGGTAAGAATTTTTGAAGTTCCCTTAAATTGGGTTTGCTTATCAAGAAGAATTGAGGAAGGAATCGTTTAAAAACAAGTATATACTCAAAAAATAAGGATGAATGGATCATAATAAATGAGTTTGGAACATATAAATAGAATTTATAAGGTGTATATAATTTCATTTGGGTCAAAATAGAGTAAGAATAACTCGAAGGAATAATGGAGGTTCGGGTAGAATCCCTTACCTTAAGTTTAAAGGTGTTCTCCACTTAATATTAATGTCCTAGATAATAAAATTAGATTAATTAATTAATAAATAAATAACATTTTATACATTTAATTAATTTTGTATCATTTTATTATGTTCTTTTATTCCATTTTTTATGATCTATAGTGTTGAATTTCATCAATCGTGAGTTCTCATTTTCTTAGTTTTCATGATCAGTTCACTTGAATAAAAGTATGGAAGTTCATGTAAAATGGAAATGGTTATAGATAAATGTAATTATATTATATTAATGAAGTTACGGAATAAAAAATTGTTATACAATTAATTTTAGTATATGGAATGAGGATGAATAATTAGATAAAACTTTATTGATAAACGCTTGGATTATGTTGAAAGTTTTTCGATCACAACGAACTCGTTTTGTTTTATAAATTAATATCATTTATACAAAATTATTCCATAACATTAAATAAGAAATAATTCATATATTACAATCATTTTAGCTATAAAAATGGGTTTCATGACCAGACTTGAATATGTAATTGAAATTTAAAACTCGTCATTCTTGAATGTGATAAATTAACACATCTCAGATGGTGTTTTCATATTTAGTATAAATGGAGTGGTAAGGAGATAAGATGATGAATTTTTCCATTAGAATAAAAATATTAAAATATATTAAAGTTACTGGAGTTATAATACCATTCGGATGAGGGGAGGTTTATAGAGAAAAAGTAAACAATGATCTTGAAATGAAAATAAAAGAAACAGAAAGCAGAATTTACCTCCTGAATTTATCATACTTGAGAGCCTCTATAGTGATGATTTTTTGGTATTTTGGTGAGACAAAGAGATACTAGAAATGGGAAATGGTCTTATTAGGATATTTGAGTCGAAAATGGAAAATTCACAATGTTTGATAGGTGCGTGGAGAAGAGGTGGTATTTATTGTGTAGGAGAGGGGTGTTTTCTCAATACTTAATTCATTAGTTTATTATTTTTCTCAAGATAAAAAATATGGATGATTATTGAGACTAAAAATAGTAATTAGATCATGTGAGTTCTAAATAATGGTACTTACATTAATGATGACATGAGGAATAGTGTATTTAACCTATATTGTATATATACTGTAAATTACCATATTGTATTATTCACAGAAAATCAAGTATTTCAGAAAAATCAAAAAAAATCCCCCTAACCATTTTCAGATGTGTATAATTCAAAATTTAATTCATTTTTATGATAATATTTATTTCTAAATATCATAAATTCATTTTTAATTAAAATCATAATTAACTTGAAAAATACATATTTTAAAATTATAACTGATATTATAATACTTTGAATAATTAAAAAAGGTCTCATAAAATTATCTTATAATCATAAGACATAAAACATATAAATTTAGGAAATTTTTTTACAAAAATAAATGTTCTTTAAAATTATTAAAGAAATCATAAAATTGTAAATAAATATTTATGTCATACAAAAGTACTAACACATAATTAATAATTTTTAAAATATTTACTTACATATACTATGAAATAATTAAATAATATTTTCACTTATAAGATGGGTAAATATTATTTATACTTACATTAGTGAGGTTACTATTCAATTGGCCAATTTTCTATTCATAAGGGCTACATTACTATTCCAAAATCCATGTTACTATTCTTTTAATATATGTCCATTAACATCTAGAAATACATTTTATTTGATTAATTAATCATTTATAGAGTTATTATCATATTATATATGTAATCTTATCTGATTATAATATATGGAATAATTACAATAAGGTAATTTCCATTGATAAAACCTTAGGTCATTAAACAAGAGAAATAGATATGCAGGCTCAGTGGCATGATCTTTTTAGCTTGAAATCATTGAGATTCTAGGGATTAAATCTCGAGGATGAGCTGTTATAAGGTGGTGATATTATAATATCTTGAAAATTCATGAGTTGTCTTCAGATAATTTTCAGGTACTTATTTTCCTTATTTTAGTCATACATTGGTTAAGTCTTCTATTGGGTGTGTTTTGTATAATTTTGGATGTTTTTAGAGGGTGTTTGGAAAGTTCATGGATGGAAAACAATTTTCCAAAACCAAGTTCTCTATCTAGAAAACTATGAACCCTTGAGACAATAAAGTTTTCTTGGATGATACATGATTTGTCAAACCATGCACCATCTTATGAGTAATTGTGTTCCCCTTGAAATGTGGGGCACAATTAAGGAATATTGATTAGAAAACCATGTACCCCTACCTAGGAAACTATGTGAGTGGGTTTTAAATTTTTAGAAAACTTATTTAACATACCTGAAACCCATATTTTTGTATCCTAATCTCCCCTAATCGACCCTAAACATATTACATTGAATTTTAAATATCTTGAGATGATTATAAAGCTCTCCGAACATCATTCATGATGAATCAAGATCTATTTGAGGGATTATATTCTCTCTGGTATGTGTTTTCTTCCCAGATTAGTTTTATCTCTCTCCCATCACTTTTTCTTGATGATGTGGAATTGGTTTTATTCTATTTTAAAGGGTTTAGATTTATGTTTTCAAGGGTCTTAGTCTATTTGATAACTGAACAAGGTTTTGGTTCTGAATCTCATCTTCTATCATGAAAATGATATGTCTGCACCAATATAGGGATTTTTTATTTTGGGATAATGTCCATCAATGATCTCGAGGTAAGTGATCTAAATTTTAATTCCCATAGACTTAAATTATGATTGTGTGTATGTAAGTATGGAATTTCATTTCTCATGTTTGGAAACTGTAACATAAATAGAATTAATTAATTAATTAATTAGTGGGTTTATGGAATTGGTGAAAATAATGATTACGAAATTATTCAACTAATTAAATTATAATATTTTATAGATAATTAGAAATAATTGGTTGGTTGGATTAACCTCAAAGTGTTAATGGATATTATGATTAAATGTTGATAAATGGATTAATGGTGAAATTTTCATATTCATTTATGTCGTTACAGTGATGAATCGTTATTTTTTGGACAAATTGAAATGATGTATCATTATGTGAATAGTTTACAAGAGTTTTAATAATGATTTACCTTAATAAATGTGATATATGTGATTTATTGAAAAATGATATGTGGGTCAAGGACTGACACTACAAATAACCACGGGGTTCCCGAATGATTCTCTAGGGCCCCAAATGTACGAATGTGAATATTAATGTATAGAAAAGTGACTGATTCTTCAAATACCCATGAGGGGTGGGACATTGACCAATGCTCCAAATACCCACAAGGTGATAATAATGACATTCTTGTACCATAATATTAGCATTGGTGTAACATCCCGGTTCCGGAAGCCACCCAGAGGCGCCCCATACCTGGTTGGTCACATGGCCTCAAGTGCATTTCCCCAAATGCCAGAGGCTGCCGACTAGCAGCGAGGGCCTTGGGAGTGATAGTGGGGAAACTATGCCCTCATTGGCAGAGTACAGAGTGTAAATAAATAAAGATGCAATAGCGGAAGCAGTGAATAACCAACAATAATAAATAGTAGAAGACTAAATCAACAAACTGGAGTACATATATATATATGGAATGATGCAAGATACAACTCTAGGAAAGCATCCAAACATGTCACAATTCTGAAAACACCACAGTACCAAAACAAGTACAAAAGAAAAGTAAACATCTCCTCAGCATCGCAAGCCAATGCTTGGTCCCATGCTCTCCTGCTCCAAGCAATCAAGTACTAGAAGTTGAAGGGTGCTTGCCCTTGTCTATACCTGTAACAACATAGTCTGATTGGGCCCAAAAGCATTGCCCAAACAGGGTGTGAGATAAAATACCAGTAGGAAACCACTAGGAAGATATGTGCCTCACAGTCAGTGAGTATATGGAAGGTAAAAGTACAATAAGCAGTAAACAGCAACAGCAAGCAGTAGGCAGTAAATAGTAAGTAGTAAAGCAGGATGATACACAACAATAATCAATCGACAACCAACAACATAAGTGAACAAATAAGCTAGCACAAATAGGAAAACCTCTGGGAAGTACCAGCAACCTTCCCCCTCTAGTCCTAACAAAGAATTACCACAACCCTCTGGGCAGTGCACTCATCCTAACCCCTCTAGCTTGGTCATACGAATTTATGAGACTCTCTGGGGAAGCTCACTTGGTCAATTCCCCTTATAGTATAGGGTAGTCAGGGACTCTCTGAGGAAGATCACGCGGTCTAACTCTCTTAGCCCCATGGTCGAAAGACTCTCTGAGGAATCTATCTCGGTAAATTCCTCCTATAGCCTCAGGTATACCACAGACTCTCTGAGAAAGCTCACTCGGTCAATTCCTCCTCTAGCATGGGAAGGTTCTTAAAGAGAAATCAAACAAGGTAAGACTCTCTGAGGAATCTCACTCGGTCAACCCTTTTGTAGTATATAAAATCTGAAGGCACTCTGGGAAGCTCGCTCGGTCTATCCCCTGTGGCCTATAATGTCTAAGAATCACTGAGAAAGCTCACTCGGGCTACCCTCCTATAGTCTATAATGTCAAGTACTCTCTGGGAAGCTCACTCGGTCTATCCCTTATAGTCTATAGCACCAGGTTCTCACAACCCTATGCCAGTTAGTGCATGTTAATGCTATAAGGACAAAGTACACCTATAGAGCTACTTGGATAACCAAAGTACACCTATAGAGCTACTTGGCTAAAAATCTACAAGGCAACAACATGTAATGCAAAACACTCCATTCTATAGACCCATGGCATGAAAAATTTCATAACGTCCAAAGGCTAACAAGACCCAAAGTTCGTAATCAATGAAAAGAATGTGAAAAACATCCAAGAATAAAAAATTATCCTTTAACATGATTAAATTACCTCTACACAAGCATACAAGCAAGGAAGGAAAACAAAAAGGGAAAAAAGGTAAACACGCAATACCCCGTTCACAAGTATTGGTGGAATTTGCACATAAAACTCAATGACTTTGAACGGTAACTCACAAACCACCTAACTTGATCCTAAGAGATCGATATACTTGAACCACGACAAATGATTCTCCCTTGAATGTCGTAGATCTGAGATAATGTCCAAAACGCTCAAACCACGATAACTTCAGAAAGAGGAACAATCAAGGAATTTCACTCAAGAAGAAAGAAGAAATCACCGCCGCAGTTCCAACGCAATCAATGACGATCAAATCGGCCAACAGATGGAAGCTCGGGAAACCAGAGAAGTTTCACGGCTGTACGACGTCTCCCGGTCGATCCAGACCTAGAAGAAGGCGTTTATGGCGATCGGGCACGACCCCGGTCCGATTAATGAAAAATAAATAAATTACATGGCATGTAATTTTAGAGTACACGGCGTGTACTATGTCTTTACGTACTATGCCAAAATCGGTCTCTACGTCACCCCTACACACAGTGTGTATGGCCCGAACATGACCAGCACACGACATCGAGCGGGAAAAGAGTACATGGTGTGTACTCAGAAAGTACATGATGTGTACTTCAATAATTTCAAGAAACTTTATTTTTCTCAAAAACTCCAGAAAAAGGAAAGACGGACCTGAAAACGAAGATCCAGGTTCTTACAAACTTCCCCCTTAAATAAATTCGTCCCTAAATTTTCCTAGCGAGGATTTGAAGAAGAAAACTTGAACTGATCCGACCACTACCATCGTACATTGGATTCCCTCTCCCAGGTCTCATCGTGTACTCACCCATGCTGCCAAAGCACCCATACTAATGGAATAGACCGCCCACAGAGAACCTTCGTACTACGATTGAAAACTTGGATGGGATGCTTCTCAAAATTTGCATCCGCTTTGAGCTCAACCTCCTCGGTGTGAAATACATGTGACAGGTCTGAAAAGTAATATCAGAGCTGTGAGACGTGGAATACATCGTGCATTTCCTGGTACCTCTGAGGTAACTGCAACCGACAGGAAACCGGCCCAACTCTCTATAAAACCTCAAACGGCCTGACGTACCACGGTGAAACATTTCCCTGTCTCTGAATCCTCTTGTGTCCCAACCTTGATGCGACACATAGGAAAACCTGATCTTCGACCATGAACTCCAGAGGTCGTCTCCGCTGATCAGCATAAGACTTCTGCCAAGACTGTGCTGTAGCCATCCACTTCCGAATTAGCTCTAACTGCTCTAAGGTCTCTTGAACAAGACGAGGTCCCAGCAAAGCTACCTCTCCTACCTCTAGCCAGCATAAGGGTGATCGGCATGTCCTACTGTACAAAGCCTCGTAAATTTCCATTTGAATGGTCTCATGATAAATGTTGTTGTAGGTGATCTCCACCAAAGGGATATGCTTCTCCCAAGAACTGCCAAAGTCTAGAATGCAAGATCGAAGCATATCCTCATGCACCGGGATCGTGTGCTCGGACGGGCCATCAGTCTGGGGATGGAATGATGTAGTCAAAAGTACCTGCGTACCCAAAGCCTTTTTATGTCCCTGCGAGAACCGCGAAGTAAAGCATACATCCCTATCTGAAACAATAGAGTGTGGAACTCCATGTAGACATACAATCTCTCGGATGTACAACCATCCCTGATCATCAACACTGAAGGTCTCCTTGATTGGTATGAAGTGATAAACCTTCTTAAGCCTATCAATGAAAACCCAAACAACATCACTCCCCTGAGGTAACCTTGGTAACCTGGTCACGGTGTCCATCACAACATAGTTCTACTTCCACTCGAGAATGGGTAACTGATGTAAAAGCCATGTTGGTCGATGATGCTCTGATTTCACCTGCTGACAAGTAGAACATCTCATAAAAAACCAGAAACATATCTCTTCATACCTGGCCACCAGTACTGGCGGTGTATCTCACGATACATCTTGGTGACGCCAGGATAAACTTCCCAAACAGAGGAATGAAAATCCCGCATCATCTCCTCGCGTATGTCTTCTGGAACCCATACACATCCCTGGAAATGCAAAATCTCATCCTCACTCACTTTCCATCTAGGAAGAGGGTCCTCTCCTAACACACTCTCCTACAGGACTAATCCTTATGAGTCTGATAGTTTCCTCATCCGTACCCGATCAAGAAGTGTAGAGGTAACAGCTACCGAAGTTAGGACAGTCTGTCCCTGCTTGTCGTGCACTTATAAGTGCATTTCAGATAATAGATTCATAAGTTTCCACTCAATGCTGGCCTCCTAAAATGCCTGAATCTGAGTTCTTCTTCTTAATGCATCTGCCACAACATTTCCCTTTCCCGACATATAGGCGAGCTTGATGTTGGAAGACTGAAGATACTCAACCCACCTGCACTGTCTCAGATTCAGATCACGCTTAGTGAAGACATACTAGAGACTCTTGTGGTCAGTGAAAACCACAATGTGCTCTTCCATATGGTAGTGTCTCCAACAACGTAGGGCATGAAAAACATCTGCCAACTCTAGATCGTGCGTAGGGTAATTCCTGTCATGTGGCCTCAACTGCCGAGACCCATACGCAACGAATCCATCTCCCTGCATAACCATAGCTACCAGACCGATACCTGAAGCATCACAGTAAACAATGTAGCCCTTTACCAACTCTGGAAAGACTAGTATTGGTGCCGACCTCAACCTCCCCTTCAGCTCCTTGAAGGCTGACTCACAAGAATCTGACTATAAAAACTTCACCCCCTTCTTTGTCAGACCTGTCAACGGTGCTACTAGGTGCGAAAAGTCTTGTATGAATCACCTATAGTATCCAGCCAGCCCTAGAAAACTCTGTATCTCAAAGACGTTCTTCGGCTGATCCTATGAAACTATAGCTCTCACTTTCTCTGGGTCAACTAAAAATCTTGTCTCTGAGATAATGTGACCCATGAAGTGAATCTTGTCCATCCAAAAGTGGCATTTTTAGAGTTTATCATACAGTCGATACTCTCTCAGTGTACTCAGAACGATCTCAAGATGTGTGGCATGGTCGTGTCGAGTGTGAGAGTACACCAATATATCGTCCACGAACACCATGACGAAGGAGTCCAAGTACGAATGGAACACTCAGTTCATTAGTGCCATGAAAACTACAGGCGTGTTCGTGAGACCGAACAACATGAATGTATACTCGTATAGACAATACCTGCTCTTGAAGGATGTAAGGGGTATATCAGATGTTCTAACACGCAACTGATGATAACCGGACCTCAAATAGATCTTCGAGAACACTCGGGCTCGTCGAAGATGATCAAAGAGGCCATCTATCCTTGGCAAGGGATATTAGTTATTGAGCGTCAACTGCTTTAGCTTCCGATAATCCACAAAAATCCAAAGGGTACCATCTACCTTCTTCGCAAACAGGAAAGGAGAATCCAAAGGAGAAGTACTGGGTCGGATGAAACCCCTTGCCTGCAACTCCTCCAGCTACTTCTTGAGCTCCTGCAACTCAGGTGTAGCCATCCTATAAGGAGGAATGGACACCGGTGCCACTCCTGGCATGAGCTTAATCAAGAATTATACCTCACACTCCAGAGGAAAACCTGAAAAATTATCTGGAAAGACATACTTGAAATGATCCACCACTGGGAGAAAGGATAACTGTGAAGTCCCCTGGTCATCCAGATAAAGACTGGAAATATGGACTGTAACTCCTCCTAGCCCATGATGCTCGGGTCCAACTCTACCCACCTGGACATCCCACTCGCCTGTATGAAGAAAATATCTTCCCTCTGGTGATACAGATCTCACCCTGCAGCAATTAAAATAGATGACTGCCTGGAAAGGAACCAACCAGTCCATCCCGAGAGTGATGTCATAGCCCGACATCTCTAGGACATAGAGGTCCTATAAGAAGTGACACCCCGCAACCTCAAGAGGTCACTCTCTGCACTGACGTACGCTAGATGTCCTTTTTCCGAATGGCATGTCAAGAGTCAACAAGTCGGTAGACGAAATGATACAGAGCCCAAGGCTCTCCATGAACGTAACAGAGATAATGCTATGGGAAGAACCAGTATTGAAAAGGGATGATGATAAAAATGAGGCTACTAAGATCGTACCTCGAACTGTATAAGGGCCGGGATCCTTCACCTGCTAGGTCTTCTCCACGGCGAAAGACTGGCCTACACTGTGGCCCTGTGCCCCGGGCTGACGGCTCTGAGCTGATCCACTCTTCTGTCGCTGATGACCTGGTGACTGACCACCACGACCGCGACCTCGACCTCGGGCCAAATGGCCAGAAGAACTCATGTTCTTAGACTGGTGGGAAACTAGCGAAGCATCTCCAGAACATGGGGTTATAGAGGAACCCCTACAAGCAGTTGAAGGTGAGAAGATGTGAAAGAAGCTCTGAAGATGGCCTATATTGCCGTAATATCGACACTCCATCAGATCTCTCTAGCACTGAGGCCACGTTTTCCCACTTCTACTACACTGGTAGCATACAACCTGGCTGCCAGAAGACACATCCTGCGAACCCCAATCTCCTTGAGAAGACTCTCTACGATGCTTCCTACTGTCCGTAGGAGGAACACCAGCTCTGGATGTCGAACCGCCCTGGCTCACTGCTCTAGAATCCCTCAGATTGTGCTCAGTAACCAGATCCTGGTTGACGATGGAAGATATAGATGTCAACTGGAAGATATTCACATGGGAGTGGATCTCCTGCCTGAGACCATCCTCAAACTTCCTAGTAGGGGACACTCATCACCTACTGGGATCGGTGTGAAACGCTGAAGCTCAGTAAAATGGGACGGGTACTCCATGATAGAAAGAGTACACTGCTGTAGACTCATAAACACCCGGGCTCGATCGGCCCTCAGGGTCTCCGGATAGAAGAAGTCATAGAAGGTGCGTCAAAACTCATCCCATGACATACCCTGCTGGCGCCCTGACTGTGAGATCACCTCCCACCACCTCTTGGCGGTGTCCCGAAGCATATAGATGGCTAGATTTACCCTCTTCTCTGGGGGTATCTATAGATTATCGAAGATAGTTAGGGTGGCCTCGAACCATGACTCTCCATCCTGGGGTCCTCCATCCCCTGAAAAATTAGGAGGATGCTGCTACTGAAAAACCCTCGTCGACTCATCCATCGACGGGGTAGGAGGTGGCGAACCCTGAAAAGTCTACATAGTCCTCAAGGAATCCTCCCTAAACTACGCATCAACGCCTAAGAAGGGTACAACTGCTGGTGCCAAGGCTGGCACAATAAGAGGATCAACAGGAGGTCCCTAATCGGCCATATCCAGTGTCTGGTCATCGTCCGGTAACTGACATATGACCAGAGGATGTCTCAGAGGCATAGATCTGAAAGATCAAAAGCACACCTTAGATTAGAATTAACAAGGACTGAAAACACAGGATTATAAAACAGGAATAGGGGAAGAAACTATCAAGTTTTACAAAACACAACTACACGACGTGTATAAAAACTACACGACATGTCTTCTTTATCCATTTACATGTGTGTGTACTCATTACACTACTGGTCGTGTAACACCCAAAACTACATGGCATGTTGTTCCCACACACGGCGTGTACTTGAACTCTAAACCTCTGCCCGAGACTCCTTACATGACTAACCCACACGGTCCAAACTAACCCCAGACTACACGGAGTGTTCCCTAGGGACACGACGTGTACTAGACATGGTCTCAGCAGCCCATGTTGTTAGTTACACGACCGTCTACAGGGCTGCCCTTACACGGTGTGTTCTGAACAAACATGGCGTGTATAAGAGAAGATAACACCGACCCGTGTTGTTCGTGCCACGACCGGGTACCATGGACAAAACTACACTACGTGTTCTTTAAAAACACGGCGTGTTCTACTCGAGCTTCCATGGCCTGTGTTGTTAGTGAAACGGCCGGGTACATGGCTCTAAACTACATGGCGTGTAGGTACCGTACACGACATGTTCTTGATGTTATTTTCATGACACTGTGTTTCTGCTCACACGGTCAGTGACACGGCCAGAAAACTAGACTGCGCGTATCCAGAAAGTACATGTCGTGTATTCTGGGTAGATGCTCAGAAACTACACAGAAGCCTAGAAACATTGAAAACAAGGAAAAGAGGTGCCAAATTCCGATCCGTGAGAGCCCATACTCCCCACGAATCAAATATTGGCATCTCCTAAAGTCATGTACAAGAGAAAACATGATCATGATCCACCAACTTCCAACTCAAGAGTTCCCATAACACCTCAAGAATCAAAATTTGGCGTTCATTTAAGCAAAGTACAAAATAATCAATTTCTCTATCATAATAGTTGGGATTCTATCAAGCATATATCATAACAGCATACATAATCTACACATAGTCTATCACAACAACATGCAATCGCTAATTCACCCGAGATGGCATGGAAAGAATGTATGGAATGTGATTTCTAAAAAGTGCCTATATGATGCATGAGATGGAATACCCTCATCTCATTGGGTTACAACATAAATAGAACTGTAATATCAAAACAATAACAAACACAAGGCATTTGAATCACTCTAGGTGAAATCATATCAACCATAAAACCTCAAAACTAGAAAACTGAAATAAACAAGGTAGTATGCCTTTTCCCTATACATGGGTTAGCTACTTCCGGGGAAAACTTATTACCAAGTACCGAATCAGTCCTATCCCTGGCTAAAGTCTCCAAATAGTAAAGCAGGAGAAAAGAACTCCTTTGATACCACTTTGTAACATCCCGGTTCCGGAAGCCACCCAAGGGCTCCCCATACCCGGTTGGTCAGATGGCCTTAAGAACATTTCCCCAAATGCCAGAGGATGCTGAATAGCAGCGAGGGCCTTGGGAGTGATAGTGGGGAAACTATGCCCTCATTGGAAGAGTACACAGCGGAAATAAATAAACATGCAATAGCGGAAGCAGTGAATAACCAACAATAATAAATAGCAGAAGAATAAATCAACAAACTGGAGTACATATGTATATATGGAATGATGCAAGATATAACTCTAGGAAATCATCCAAACAAGTCACAATGCTGAAAACACCACATTACCAAAACAAGTACAAATGAAAAGTAAACAGCTCCTCAGCATCGCAAGCCAAAGATTGGTCCCATGCTCTCCTGCTCCAAGCAATCAAGTACCAGAAGTCGAAGGGCACTTTCCCTTGTCTATACATACAACAAATAGTCTGCTTGGGCCCAAAAGAAAGACCCAAACATGGTGTGAGATAAAATACCAATTGGAAACCACATAAAGATCTGTGTCTAACAGTCAGTGAGTATATGGAAGGTAAAAGTACAATAAGCAGTTAACAGCAACAACAAGAAGTAGGAAGTAAATAGTAAGTAGTGATGCAGGATGATACACAACAAAAATAAATCCAAAACAAACAACAGTAGTGAGAAAATTATCTAACACAAATAGGAAACCCTCTGGGAAGTACCCGAAGCCATCCCCCTCTAGTCCTAACCAAGAAGTAACACAACCCTCTGGGTAGTGCACTCATCCTAACCCCTTTTTCGTGGTCATAAGAAATCGTGAGACTCTTTGGGGAAGCTCACTCGGTCAATTCCCCTTATAGTCTAGGGTAGTTAGGGACTCTCTGAAGAAGATCACGCGGTCTAACCCTCTTAGCCCCAAGGTCTAGATAATCTCTGAGGAAGCTATCTCGGTCAATTCCTCCTATAGTTGGAGGTATACCACAGACTATCTGAGGTAGATCACTCGGTCAATTTCTCCTCTAGTTTGGGAAGGTTCTTAAAGGGAAATAAAACAATGTAAGACTCTCTGAGGAATCTCACTCGGTCTACCCTCCTATTGTCTATAAAATCTGAAGGCACTCTGGGAAGCTCGCTCGGTCTATCCCCTGTGGCCTATAATGTCTAAGAATCACTGAGGAAGCTCACTCGGTCTACCCTCCTATAGTCTATAATGTCAAGGACTCTCTAGGAAGCTCACTTGGTCTATCCCTTATAGTCTATATCACCAGGTTCTCACAGCCCCGTTCAAGTTAGTGCATGATAATGCTATAAGACCAAAGTACACCTACAGAGCAACTTGGATAACCAAAGTACACCTACAGATCTAATTGGCTAAAAGTCTACAAGGCAACAAGAATGTAATGCAAAACACTCCATCCAATAGACACAAGGCATGGAAATAATCATAACAGCCAAAGGCTAACAAGACCCAAAGGTCGTAAATAGAGAAAAGCATGGGAAAAACATCCAAGCACAACAAATAATCCTCTAACATGATTAAATTAACTCTACACAAGCATACAAGCAAGGCAGGAAAACAACAAGGGAATAAAAGGAAAATATGCAATACCCCGTTCACGGGTATTGGTGGAATTTTCACATAAAAATCAATGAATTTGAACGGTAAGGCACAAACCACCTACCTCGATCTTAGGAGATCGATATACTTGAACCACGATGACTGATTCTCCCTTGAACATCATAGATCTGAGAAAACATCCAAAATGATCAAACCATGATAACTTGATAAAGAGGAAGAATCGAGGAATGAAACTCAAGAAGAAGGAAGAACTCACCATTGCGCTTCCAACGCAATCGGTGGCGGTCAAATCAGCCAACAGATGGAGGCTCGGAAAATTGGAGAATTTTTGCAGCCGTACGACATCTCTCGGTCAAACAAGACCTAGAAGTAGACGTTTATGGCGATCGAGCATGACCCTGGTCCGATTAATGAAAAAAATAAAGTACACGACATATACTTTTAGAGTACACGATGTGTACTAGGTTTTTCCATACTCCGCCAAAATCAACCTCCACATCACTTCTACACACCATGTGTGTGACATGGACACGGTAGGACACAGATTCGAGCATGAAAAGAGTACACGGTGTGTACTCAGAAATTACATGGCGTGTACTTCAAAAACGTCCAGAAACATCATTTTTCTCAAAAACTCCAGAAAAAGGAATGATATACCTGAAAAAAAAGATCTGGGTTCTTACAACTGGAATGACAATCCAAGTAGCTATGATATGAAATCAGAATTAAATAAATAATGTAATCACATTTTATAATTAATTTATATTCCCCATGTGATATGGTTCAGTCTCTAGAATGATGCAAAGAGGGTAACGATTTTTTGGGTGTCATCATGAACCTATAGATTTATATTGTTAATTAAAGAATAATATAATTATGGAAACTATTTAATTAATCAATTTTATTTTATTCTTTGTACAACTACATATAATATTATAGACGTGATGTTGTTTTAGACATCATTGGTGGTGGCTTATTGAGTTATACTCACACCCTACTTGGATACATAGTAGCCATCTGAATAGATATCATGTTTTCATGTCATGATTAGGTAAAGAGTCTTATGTTATATGGATGAGTTGGGATGGATCATGGATGAGAGAACTAGACTTGGGGTCAAGACCCACTTAAGAGTGTCAGGGTGTATTTATTTTGGTTTTTATTGTGACACTTGAAACATATAGAGCATGACATATCTACAACTTTAGTTTTGGTTATTACTTTCCTATTTTGGTTTATCATGTGATAATGAAATGTTTTGTTATGGAATAATTATAGATATTGGTTACATCATTTGGATATTATTTATTTATTTATATTTTTTCCTTCTTTGATAAGGAGGGTATACTCACCCCATGTTATACATTAGACCCTCACTATTAGTTAGAAAAATCCATCATTTGAGGATGCGTGCTTGAGGTCATGTGGCCAACCGACTCACGACATTCACATGTGGAACCCTGGATAGGATGTCACTCCCTATTAAAGTATTCATAACATAAAATTATCTAATATTAGAGGGAAATTCCATAAAAATATCACTTTAAATATTTATTTAATAGAATATAATTTTCACATCGAAATCACTTCATAAAAAAAGTTCAAAAAATAGATTCAAAAAACATTCATTAAAAATAACCTTTAAGACATGTAATTTATGATTCAAATCATTAAACAATATTTATGTCATAAAATAATTTTTATGGCACATATGTTAAATAAATTATCCTTCAATAGTTTCGATAGAAAGTCAAAACAACCACATTTGGGAAACAAAACAAAAGAATAATTCTAAATCATTTTGTAAAAAGTAAAAAATTGGTAAAACATACTTTTAAAATCATTGAATAATTGTAAAAATAGTTTTAATAACTTTATTAAACAAATTGAAAATAAAGAGAAAGGATTTTTGATGAAATAGAGAAGTAAATATGATTTTCCATAAAATAATTATTTCACTATCTCGAGTTCTTAAAGGAAAAAAAAGAAAAGGAAAACTTTTCTTTTGAATAAAAAAAAATTTAGGAGAAAATTTACATGTTTCTTGATACGTATATCATGCTATTTAATCATAGAAAAACATTATCATAAATAGTCTCAATAAACTATGAGATCATAATATAAAACCCTTACCTCATGAATGATATCATTCATATGAGTTCTAACCTCATTTATATTAAATATATATTTAGGATACATATATTTTAGAATAATAATCATATATATAATACAATATAAGGTTTACTTATAACCTTTTATCACTATTTTACCGACAATTCTTTATTAAAATCACTATTCAAGGTGATAACTACTTCAGGTTTCATATATGTTTTGGTATTCTAGTTTTGGTCCTTGTACTTTTATAATGGTTCCAATGTCTAAATAATTTTAATCATCATATAAATTTCATATATATTAATTTTATACAAATTTTCAATCATAAATAATATTTAAAGGTATAAAAAATTAAATACACCATTCATGGAGATGGTAGGCCGTACATATGATTGAACACATATTTTTCACTTTTATATAGATAGAGAAAAATAAAGATGAAAAATAATTATCCCTTCCCAAAGATGAACACATATTTTTTAACTTTTCAATCATAAATAATATTTAAAGGTATAAAAAATTAAATACACCATTCATGGAGATGGTAGGCCATACATATGGATGTGTGGACTACCACGTCAATGGAGCGATGTAATCCGTTTTTTTATTTACGTTTTTCATGTAAATAAAAAACGGATTACATCGCTCCATTGAGGTGGTAGTCCACACGTCCACATGACCGACATTATTATTTTCCAATTGGTTGGAATGAAGTAATAAAGATATGATATTATCATTATATAATAATAGTTATGTTATTACTATAATATTTAAATATTAAATTTTTCATCATAAAAAACCATGAGATGCGATGATGGAAAATGAATTATATCAGTTCATGGGGTTGTAGTCCACCTTACACATGAACAATGGATTTGTTTCCCATATGATGGATGAGGATATAGATTTTGGTTATGAAGTTATCATAACAATAAATTGGTATATGGGATATACTTATCATATTATATCATCATGGTTTAATAATAATTGAATGAGGTGTAAGAAGAAATAAATTAAAAATACTCTGTTAAGAATGATACCCCTTCTTTAGAAATATTCTTTAGGTTTTCCCCAAATAAATTTCTTGGAGGGTTTAATAATCAAACAATGTCCTATTAAGTATGTGAAGGGAATTAAGGAAGGTATTTTTGTGGGTATTTGGAAAAAAATATTTTTATTTTTAAATAACATAGAAGACGAGTTTCCCTTTTTTAAATGAGGGGCGTGACACTTTTGGAATTTCATAAAAGAATAAAATAAAAAAGGCTATTCTATAGAAAAAATATTATAAATATATAGATAATATAAGATAAGGTATGATTTTTATCGATCCCACAATAGAATAAAATTTAGATAGGATTAAATATTTTGGATTGACATCTTCATTAAACTATTATAAACTTAACTCCAGTAACAACCATTTCAATCACAAAGTGTTAAAAAAATTATCATAAATGGAAAAAATGACTCATAAATGGACCATGTTTGATATTTAAAACCATATTAAATTAAATCGCCTTAAATTTTTTTATGTATTTTAAATAATTTAATAAAATGTTATTTATTATAAAATATCGCTAATTTTATTTTTTGGAACTATTCATTCAATTTAACATTGGAAAAAAATGGCAATAAATAAATTCAAATATATACCATTAAAACCAATATAAAATGTTATTTCTATCTTAAAAATAACTGTAACATAATTAATATTTCAAATTTTATTAATTTTAATATTTTTAAAAATCATATACAGTATTTTTCTATTAATTGTAGAAATAATGTGTCGGTTTTGTGTAATAATTTAATGTAATTATGTAATTACTAAAAATTACAAATAAACTAATATAATATAATTAATTTAATTATTCTAAAAATAACCATTATTATTTTTTGCAAATTTATTTTTTCCTTATGTGAACATATATGAGATATTTTAAAGTAAAGAAGTGACATTTAGTCTTTTTCTTTACATACTATATTATATATGTTACTTTCATAGAAAAGTATCCCATAAATAAATAAATAATTATAATAAGGTTTTAGGGGTAAAAAAATTCATCAAATAATATTTAAGATGAAAAAGGTTGTCTTATCACATGGTTTGATCCTAGGCTCACCAGATTTACCCTTTTACCGAGGTGATGAATTTTAAATATTCATTATTACCAAAAATTAAGTTGAAATTATTAAATACTATTAATTATCATGATTTAAATATAGAATCCATATTACCAAATTTAGTCTTTATAAGTGGAATAAATTTATCTTATAAGTATCATATAAAGCCAAACGAAAACTTGTTTTTTCAAAACAATGCCTTTTTTAGTCTAAAAGCATTTTTTTATAATAAAATCATGTATAATGTTTTTTCATATATAATTAATGATATAATTTCAAAATAATGGAGTTATATATTATTTATGACAAAATTTAAAATATTATGTGCGGGTTTTCAATGAAAATAAATGAGAGCCATACAAAAATCTGTATTTTTCAATATTCACTAAAAAATAAATATTATTATAAAAATACAAAAATTTCATGATATGTTAATTTTGAAATCATGATTTAATAAATTAATTTATATTTTTAAATTATATTTTCTAAATGTTAAAAAATTTAAAGTTAATATAAGTGCCGAAAACGTGACAAAATCTCTTTGTAAAAAAATACATTTTTAAGCATAAAACTAGATTTATTCTTATCCCATACTAGAAAACATATTAGATGAATTAAAAAAATTCAATTAAAACATAATATATAAATTTCATCAAAATCATTCAATAATTGTGATTAATTTAATTTATTAGTATAAAATCAAATTGCGCATCTAAAAATAGTTTTTAAGAAAAGAAATTATTTTACATTCAATTAATTTAGAATCATTTATAATCAATTGAAAAATAGTGAATTTTTATTATAAATTTTTAAACCATGTAATTATCCTAATTTAAATAATCTTGTTAATACACACTAATTTAATGGTTAGGTTATAAAGATATACCACATTACAGTTCGTTTAGAATTGGGATTGTGTGTATCTCTAGAGAGTGAAGAGATTAAAATTATTTCGATGAAATATATCATAAAATATATGGGTGTTACATCATACCACCATTTAAGTGAATTTTACCCGTGAAATTCTATCCCTTTTATATAAAAAATGAGGCTATCATTGTTTCATTATATCCTTAGGATTACAAGTATCTTCTTTAAATTCTTGATTCCTCCAAAGAACTTTAACAAGGTGAGTAGTCTTGTTCCCTAGAACTTTATATCAATGTACCTCAATTTATAGGGGTCATTAGTCAAATAAAAGATCATTATCTAGTGGTATGGCCTCTAAATTCATTACATGTGATGGATCAGGTATGTAATCCATCAGTAGAGATACTTGGAAAACATCATGAACTTAAGAGAGGTTCAGTGGAAGTGCCAAATGATAATCTACCATTCATAATCAATCAAGAAGCTCAAAAGAGACAATATTATTTGGGATTATCTTTCCCTTCTTTAAAAATCAAAAAACTTAATCCATATATAAATTTATAGAAGAAAACATCTCACAAACATTAAATGTCATATCTCAGTGATGACTTTCATCATAATGTTTTTTGTCAACTTTACACTACATTGACGTGTTGTTGAGTTGATCTGAATTTCTCTTTCATTTGTTTAGTTAGATCAAGTCCTAATAGATTTTTTTATCCAAATTTATCCCAGTACATTAGAGTTCTACACTTATTTTAATATAGGAATCCAGAATGAACCATATGAATGCTAAAGTGAAGGATAATGTTTTAATAAACTTTACGAGACATAGGTGATGATCACAACCACATTTGAAATACATTGAATAAGATCTCATCATATTATTTATCATTTTATTGGTTCCCTAAAAATGACCATTTTTCCAAGGATAGTAAGTGGTACTGAAACTTAACTCTATATATAGAGCCTGCTGAAGGCATAAACATAACTTTGAAGTAAACATCAGATCCCAATTAGATACAATGACATTGTGTATTCCATGAAACATTACCACTTCCATAATATATATATTGAGTAGTAGATAAAAATATAAATATTATCTAATAATATTGATGTGTGCTAACTTTTTATAGATACTGAATAAAAATCAAATAACGTTATGGACTTTAGAAATTTTTGGGGAATCTGAAGAAAAAGTCTATAGGGATGTTTTACCATTTATATTATGATATGGCTAATAGTTGTAACATCCCCTCAAATATCTATCAATTAGAATTAACTTTCTAATATACCAAGCACCGATATTGATACTCATCAATATCTCTCTTAATGTTGTCCCACCAAAAATAATCTTTCATTTATCTATAACACAAATCAGTTTTTTGTTTTTATGTAAAAAACATATTTTAGGAGAAAGTGGGAAATCGAGCAAGCCCAATATCTATGAACAATCAAAATAATAAGAAACCACATAATCATTAATAACAAGAATTATATTGTCAGATTCCAAAACCTGATATAGTTACCATTTGTGGGAATCAATATTTTTACTTGGGTCAATTAAAATTAAGTCTTAAATGTGAGTGGCTAGCTTGTCCCAAATCTATATGTACTCATTTATGTTTATCTTCCTTACATTTTATCTCTATGATAAAATCAAAACTTTCTGGTAGATTCATACCCTTTATTCCTTTACAAATTTATATCAAACATATATTTCTAAAATTATATCCCCTCCCCCTTTGTTGTGTTAAGTTTGATGGTCTTTTCATTAATTTCGTCCTTAGAATGAAGGACTAGCTGAAGGTAATTCGTTTTATCTTTAACCACCACCACATTTTTCTCCATACCACCTTGACATTTTTTCTTAATTCCACACTCTCAAATATTTAGGGCCAAGATCTTCTTACTTTCTTAGCTTGGACCAATAGTCCAACATTCTTCACCTTGGATTTTCTGGAGGACCCTATCTCCATCGTTTTCAGTAGTTGAGAATAATCCTTACGTCTTTTTGCACTTTTAATTTTAACTATAATACACCACCACATAATGACCCCCTTATATACATTTTTCTCCATTAGGATATGAATCCCTCGGTAACATGTTCATTCCATATTGTCAATTGAGAGTTAAATAGCTATCTCCAATTCAAGATTGACTTCAAAAAAATATTGGTCCCCTCTGTAATTTTCAACTAGTGAAGGTGAGCTCAGAACCGGACCTGCCCGACACTCCCATTCCTTGAACAAACATTAGGATTTAGCCTGAGATACATCCCTATGTTTCTATCTTGATCCTTCCCCAACCGACACTATAAATTGGTTTCTCAATTTAACATAAGGTCCTAAGCTAAATGAAATATCCTTTCCCCATCTGCAACTAAAGACACAATATCTTGGTCCTTAAAACCTGCAGAAATGAATTCGGGTTCTACCTGAACCTACTCCTCCTGAGTGGTTCCTATATCAAGGCAATCCACATCCAAACCTAATACCACAGAAGCTGCCACACACCCCTCCATAAAGCGTCCTTATATAGTTGTTCTTTTCATCATCCAATTGATTCCCATATCTTATTTTAGACAAGAATAAACTTCCACCACCATTGGGTTATCTGCCTCTGGTCTTACCTTACACAAATTGGAAGCATCTTGAACTGACCCGGACTAAGTCACCATGTGGATCTCGGTGTCCTCTATATCTTATTTCAGTAATAATTTAGTAAGTTCCTTCTCACATGGCCTCTTATAATCCACTTCAAAGACAACATGAACTTGCAATTCTCTTCCCTTAAAGTCTTAAACCACTCTATTCTGACTCCCACTATAATAGATTGAAGGAAAATGTCCTAACTAGCTATATACCACATAGTGGATTGTCTACGATTCAAAGACAACCACTTTATTCCACCAAAATTCCTTACAAATGGTTATCTAAATGCAATCCACCGGTGCCTTTAAGACATCGACCTCCCTACAAATATGATGGTTTATAATATGGCTCAAAACATTCATTTAACTGTAAAAGATCAATAAGATACTTAACAGGTTTCCAAGTAACCAAAAAATTGTAGGATTTTTGAAGGGAATTTAGAATTCGAGGAAACATACCCAAATCACTATAGGTGAATTTTCTAACCTCATATAAAAATCAATGGACCACTAAATAAGATAGAAGAAACAACCATTACATTTACATGGGGCTTTGGATCAAGCTGTAATCAGATCATCCTACAATGAGAATATGATCATTATATGAATTTTTCTAAGGATCACTACTTCCACTCATTTATGTAAACCCTAGGTTCTGAAACAATAATGATATAATGTGTCAACTTATGGTTTGTGACGATGGATGGGAGACAATAGGTAAAGTATTAAGAGATCCTAAGAGATTGTGAACTCGAATGGAAATATTGACAGTTGAGGCGATCCTTTATACATGTATGGAATTTTTGAGCCAATTGCAATATCCAGAAATGATGGAAGAAAATATGTATTTGAAAATTGAATAAATGGTCACATGCATTACTTTGAGGAATTCAAAAGGATAGAAACTACCCCCTCTAGAAGAGAGGGTGGAGAAATAATCTCTGCTATCAATGCCTAGGGTGTTATCGAGAGTTCACCAAGAGGAGGGGTCAGTGATGGGTGCCACCGAAAAGTCATGAAATTCCATCATTTATGTTCTCTATACATCTTTATACATCCAATATGAATAGAGAATAATGAACTATAAGCTTAATCAAATGTCACATTCCTCAAATCTATTATTGATCGAATAAATACATCGTTTCTGAACCTTATCATTCCATCACAATCAAGGATAAACTCAGTAATATTTCTCACCTTTTTCTATAAATCTAAAAATTCCTTCAATTCATCTTTAATCATTAGTTGGATAGATGGTTGAACACTCATTTGATAAAGATAATACTTCTCCCCTTCTTTTAATATTTCCAAATTCATTTATTTAAAATCAATAAATATTAGAGATTTTTTTATCTTCATCACATATAGGATAGCATGATCTGTTCACCTCAAATCATTTTACACCTTATTTCGTTTTCATAGGGTGGTAATGTTTTGAGCAGTCATTATCTTAGGTCACCTATAACTACCTTCCTTAGATCATATTCAACTATTTTTTAGTCAATATATACTGAAATATTTTATGATTAGTATATATATCAAATATTTCTCTATAAATACAATTCCTCTATATCTTTATTGAAAACATTCGCTTGGCTATATCCAAATCATGAGTACGTTTTTTTGATGAACAATGAATTCTTTTGATTCATAAGCTATAAAAATATTATTCTACATGAAAACAAATCACATTTCCTTTTTGATGCATCGATATATATTATAAACCTTTATCCACTATAGGGTCATGTAAAAATAGGTGTGCTAACTTATCTTTTCTTTAGATCCATGATATTTTCCTCACATTCATCTATTAAAAGGAACTTGGATCCCATCCAAATTAACTTGGTGAGTGCATTATAAAGAGAAGATAAATTATCCAAAAACCATAAATAATATTCCATCAAACAAGTATATCTAATATCTAAATCATAGTGGTTAGTCTGGTTGAATGTTCAATAAATTCCGTGTTCTGTGGTCTATAAATATACCCTTTCTTGATAATACTTGACCTAAAATGAACATTTTTGTTTTCAAAATTCACACTTTGTAAAATTTTCATATAGATTATCTTTACATAGGGTCTTAGGTACAATAAAAAAGTAAAATTCATTCCCTTTATTTCTCTATGAATATATATGAATGTTATCTATAAAGAATACCACAAACAGATAGAAGAAATATCAAAAGATCTTATTCATTAAATCCATAATGATATATGGGGAATTAGTAAGACCAAATGGAATCTCTATAAATTCATAGTGAGCACACCTTATACAAAATTTTCTCTTGGGTATATCATCCTTGATGAACCTCATTTGATGATATCACGAATAAATACAAACCATGGGAAATCATTTGGATCCACAAAGTTTATCAAACAAGTCAAAAATATGGGGTATAGGATACTTATACTTGATCGTGATGCTGTTATGTGCTCAATAATAAATATAGAGTCACATTAAAGAATATTTCATGTTAACAAAAATAATAGGTTCACCCAAGGCGGTGTAGTAGGACAAATAAATACCTTTTCATTATTATCTTGGAGTTTCTTCATCAAATTATTCAATCAAACATGGGGAATTCTATATGAAGTATGCAAAATAGGTGTGGAACTAGTAGGAGTTTTGTTAATTACTCAACATCTAGATTTTTTTGAATACTAGGAAACTCTTATATAAATATAAAAAAAACTCTTAAAAAATAAGCATATCATATATAATGAGATTCTCCCCAACCATCTGAGATAAAAACCCCTTTTGAATAAAAAACAAGACCCGTGGAATGGTTGTGACCTTCATCAAATTTCTAAATTTATAGTCACATGTATTGACGATCAAAGGTTTATTTGGAATATCAAATTAAAATTCTCTTCCTTTAAAATTGATATGATATTTATATAGATAAATTCAATCCATTCCTAAGATAACATCAAATTTATCCAAAGGTATAATAATAAGATTTGGAAGAAGAAAATTCCAACAAACCATACGTAGAGAGGAATTGTAGGCCTGAGATGCAATAATTATACAATTTTGTGTGTGTGTGTGGGGGGGGGGGGTTACTCAAATTTTACATCTAATCATTGAGGATTTTAATTATCATTCCTTGATACAATTTCAAATATATTGGAATTGATAAAACTAATTTCAAATTGGGTGCCTATTTGGGTATAACTAGTGCCAACTCAGATTCTTCATTATTCATTTAATCACAAAATAAATTCCAAATGGGTTTCATTATAATTAAAAATCATTAGTAAGATTTGTTAATCATATAAAAATTAAATATCAATCATATGTTGTCTAAATCATGAATCCTTATTCCTAGTCTATGAATCCTTTAGTTTGATGCATGTAATTTATGGACATCTTCTATTCAAATCATTCATGATGGTTTGTAAAGAAAATTTAAATTTACCTAAGAATATCTCTTATAGTTTCAAAAAAGGTACGTAGTAAGGGAATAATCTCTATAAAATTGGATTATTAACGAGATATAATTGACTAACCCTTTTTTGAGTTATTACCCCTAGATTCATATGTTACAAAACCAAGTCAACTTATAGTTTCTGTAAAGGTTTTTATGGAAACCATAATATTTTCCTTAATATATCATAGGAAGTTCTATAATACTTAGGGTTATCCTAATGGTTTTTAAATTTTCTTCTCATCTGATTTTCCATAGGTTAACTAAACCTTTCTTTGATACCAACTATAACTATCCATGATTTTCATACATAGATATTATATCTTAATAGATGAATTTTCTTTACATAACATAATGATCCAAAACATCATACAAGTATTATATATTTAGAAACATAGATACATAAAAAACAGGTTCATAATTGGATTAAATCATCTACCTCTTTCTTTTGCATAAATAACACCCTTCTTAGAAATATTGTAGACGATACTTTTCTTTATAACATGGGGAAAGGAAACATAAGAAAGGGTGTTCTAAAATTCATAGTAAGGGTAAAAAAGGGATATATCAATGACCAATTGAACATAACACGAGGATAATGTTATGAGAATATGAGAATAACATTTTAAAACCATAACCTACATATCAAAGATCATAATATCGTGTCATGGAATAATGACTGGAATTTCATAATACATGAATCATAAAAGAATCAAAGAACATAATCCCTATGAGTATAATATTGGAATAAGACATAGAATTTTGATATACACTTATGAATATAAAATAATTTACTTATATATAAAATATCTTTTCTAATACAATTATAATGGATTTGTTTCACTCACCAAACCATTATAATAGTCATGTTTCACTCCCAATTCTATCATAGTGGATATAATACCTTACTAAACTAGGTTCACTCTTTATTCCAGTCCTATTTATCTCATCATATATCCATAATTATAGAATTTTTTAGAGGGATATATAATTTTGGTCCCACTCGTCAGATTATGAAAATTATTTAGATATATACCATAAGATGTTAAAACATTCATAATTTCATAAATAGTGGAAAATATTTTTTTCAAAAATATGTTGTCTTTGTAATCATAATCCATCCAAATAAAGAATAAATATTATATAATTGGATCATATATCTAGTAATTCATAATCAGCATAAAATGATTTTATCTTAGATGAAAATTCCTACAAAATATCACATGGAATATTTCTTCATGGAAATAACCCTTTCACTTCAAAATCCGCTCTTTAAAATATAAAAATATAAAAAATATTACAAAAATAATTTTAATTGAAAATATCCAGAGAGAACTATAAATGAAGGTTCAAATCATGTATTGGTGATGACAATGGGAAATTTAATTTATACCGTGTATGTTAAAAAAATATTGCATTGACAGTTTCAGGAAAAAGTCAAAAGTACCTCATTCAAAAGTTGATAAGAAGATTCAATTAAATTTTATTTAAAATTAAAAATTGGTAAAAATTAATTTAAAAAGTATTATAATTTTAGAAAAATTATTAATATCATTTTTATAAAACTTGGTTATGGAATTTGTTTTTGACTGAAGAAAGAAAAAAAGTTGTTTTTCCTTACAAATAGTCTTTCAGTCTGTTGATTTCTTAAAAAGAGGGAAATGAAATAAAAAAATTTATTATCTATAATTAACTAGATTATACTAAAATTCATGATCTTCTTGGAAAGTATTTAATGAGATCTCATCATTAGAAAACTTAATCATATATACTGATGATAAACAATATGATTGTAACATTAAACCATTACCTCTAGTCCAAATTCATCCATTCTTATTCAGAATGCCTATAAAACAAATTTTAATTTATTATACATATATTATAGAACCATAATAATATATAACATACAAAATTTTATTTAATTATATCCTTTTATCACCCATTTATTAATAATTTTTTATTAAAATCTGTGTTTTGGATGATAACACCTTCATTTATGATGTATGTTTTGGTTAAATTGTTCTGGACCTTATAATTTGATCATGGTTCCATCATATTCATAATGTTTATCAGCATGTAAATTTCATATATATAAATTATAAGAATATGTATAATCATTTATAAAATATAGATATAGAAAAATGAATGACACCATTCCTGGAGTCAGTTGGCCATACATACACATTGATATTGTTTTCAGTTTTCGACAGATGAAAAAATGGATGGTAAATAATTATTCAACTTTGAAAAATAATTATTATAAAATATATATAATATATATTCATAAAATCCATAAATATTACCATTTGTATAAAATGGAAATTAAAAAAGAATAACATTTCTTTATACAGGTGGTAGTCCACACATACACAGGAGAAATGTTATCATTTTCCAACAGATTGGAAGGTAAGAAGGTATATATGATATTATCATTATAGAAGAAAATTTATTTTATAAATATCATATTTAAAAATTAAATCCATCATAATAAATTGCTATGAAAGGTGATTATGGAAAACTAATAACATTGGTCTGTGAGGTGGTATTCCACCGTACACACAAAAAAGGTTTCCTTTCCCATTTGATGGAAGAGGAGATAGTTGTAGGTTATTCCATTAAGATAATAAAATGTAAGTATATTTAACCTAATAATGTTATTAAATAAACATGATTGTATAAAATTATAAGGATTTATAATAAAAAATAAAACAAAAAAAGCTCAGTTAAGAATGATAACTCTTCTTCAGGTGGATTCTTTAGTTTTCCAATAAAAGCCTTCATAGGAGGGTTTTATAATAAATAAAAGTCCACTAGGAAGTGTAAGGGGTATTAATGGAATTATTTTTCTAAGTATTTGTAGAAAAATTTCTCTTATAGTGTACATTAAATAAAATATGAACTTTCATTTTCATATTTAAGGGAGGTAAACCTTTTAAATTTATTTAAAGAATAAAATATAAAAAAGTTATTTTTCTAGAAAAATGCTTCCAAATAGATAGGGATTAAATTATAAGGTATTATGTGCTAGAAATAACATAAAAATAATATTTATAAAGGTTTTTTTTTATTAAACTGAATATTTTGTTTAAACCCCTTCATTAACCTATTTTATCTTTAATTGTAGTAACAACTATTTTAATCTTAAAGGGTCAAGAATGTTACCATAAATGAAAAAATGACTCAAAATGGACCATGGTTTATATTTCATAATATATTCAATTAAAACCTCAAGAAATTATATATTTTACTACAAAATTCATGAAGCCAAATAATTAGTTCAACTTATAATACTTTTTATATTTATAAAAAACATATATTTTATTTTTCTATTAATTGGTGAAATAATGTGTTAGCATTGCATAAAAATTTAATGTAATTTTATAATGAATAAAAATCATGATTAAATTATCATATTTAAATTAATTTCATTATTATCCAAAGGATCCTTAATATTAATTCACTACTCTCTTTTGCCCCTATGTGAACTTATAAGAGATATTTTAAAGAAATAGAGTGACATTTTTTATTTTTAATTGCTGAACATATTATATAGGTCACTTACATGGGAATGTGCTCCAAATAAATATATATTTATACTAATGTGTTAAGTGTAAAAATTACTAAATATAATATGATTTATTATGAAAAATTGTTGCTTATCATCTAGTTCTAACCAAGCTTACCTTGATTTACCCTTTTACTATGTTGAATTTTTTTACTATTTTTTCTATTCATTATAAAAAAATTAAGTTTACAGTATTAACTAATATTAATTTTATTGATTCTAAATATTAACTCGATTTTTCCATATTAAATTTCTATAAGTGGTAGGTATTCATTTTATAAGTATCCCTCAATGTGATATGAAAGAAACATTTCTAAAAAAAATCATTTTAAGTCAAAAACTATTTATATACCAATCTCACATATAGTGTGGGAACATATGAAATTAATTATATTATTTATAAATAATAATAATAATATTAAATTATATTAAAATTTAATATATTATTGTTCATTTTAAAAGAAATTAAATGATAGTTTTAAAAAATCGGTATTTCTCACTATTCAATGAAAAATTAATATTTTCAGAGAAAATCCAATTTTTATCTGTATGTTAATTTGGACGTGTTTATTAAAAGAAATAATGTTTATTTCTTAAACTAATTTTTCTAAAATCATAAAAAATTAATATTTAAATATGCTCATAAAACATTATGAAACCACTTTTTAGAAAAATATTGATTTTAAGAATAAAACTATAATTACCATAATCCTATGGATAATAAAAAAATTATAGAATGAAAAAACATTTGACTCAATATATAATATATAAATTTCATTGAAATAATTCTCCAATAGTGATTAATTTTAATTCTTATGATAAAAACACATTGAATAAATAAAAATAGTTTTTTAGAAAAACATTTATCTTAATTTCATTTTTTCACTTATAATCAATTGAAAAGAAATGAATTTATTTTATAAATTTATAAGAAATTTAATTTTTATAATTTAGTCAGCCCTTTTTGTACCCACAAATTTATATTATTATTTATAATGGTTTATAATATTAAATTTCTTTTAGAGTTGGGGTTTCATATAACTTAATCTACCAAAGAGATTAAAATTAATTAATAAATATATTCTAAAATCTTAGGGTGTTACAAACTATCATCATATTTTCTATAATACACACAATGATACCCATTTTGGTTTCAGTCATGATTCTGTCCAAAGTTTTAAAGGGTTATAATTGATTCTACCAATCAATTTCACATGTCTAATGAATTCCTCGACTATTGAATGAACAATATAATTAATCATCAATATACCTTAATCAATCAATAGATAATCTTATTGGATCGAGTATAGAAGAGAAAATAATCTCCCTACTTAATTGAATAACATTATTAGTAATACTACAATTCATAACATATATAATAATTGTATAAGGGTTTTTCAATAAATAATTATGGCTAAATATATCAATGGTATAAAGAACAGGGACACCAAGGAGAAGAATTATGTTAATGAATGATGGAGTGTAATAGAGAATATAACATCAAGAACGTGACTGAACCTAGAATAATCATTATATAAAAGGTAAGGTAGGAACCGTAAATATATAAAGTATCAAATAATACTATAAAATTATCATAAATTATTTTTTAGTCATGTATTTTCTTTTTTTATACAGACATGAAAATGGATGTGAATCATTAACAAAAACTTTTTAAAATATTTTGTAACAATACTATAAAAAAAGTTATAATTCTTTTATAGAACTTATTTCATATTCTATTAATGAAATTTTTGTCAATCTTGTTCTAATATATTTTATGATAAAAAAATATTGAAGATAATGTATCTTTAATAAATCAAATTTGGAGTGAATTATAAATATATATGAAAGTGAAATGAAATTACCTTTTAAATGCTTTTAGAAAAATATCTCTTTTTTTAGAAAGTTTTAAAAATAAATTATTCTAGAATAACGGGTTTATGTTTTTATCTAAAAAATAATGGAATATTGTAAATTAATATTGTTAAATATTAATGGATTTGATGGATGAGAACTGTGTTCATGTGGTAAATGTAAAAAACATTTTTTTCACACTTTTGTAAAGAGTGTAAAAACCGAATCTTTAAAATGATGAAAATATTCATCCTAATATTTTGATTAAAAGGTAAAAATATTTATAATTTATCCTAAATAAATAACTTATGTATATAAAATCACACTCTATAATTAAAAAAATATGGATATGGAAGATAATGATTCCTAACCAAATAGGAGAAATATGACCGACATTTCATATAAAAATTATTTAAGAGATTTTGAATGCCATAAAGAAGAAAATTTTAATGAGTACTTTTAAAACATATAAATAAATTTTATTTATGTAAAATATATTGTGTTTTGGAGATAAAGATCATATAATTATCCTAGTGTAGATAAAATCATAAAAAATACCGATTAATATTAACATCCAAACATAAACCCTTTCCATGGATTCCTTCTTTGTTAGAAGCATCTATAACTAATTTATAATAAATATTAATATATTATTAATCTATATTATTTTCTTTTTTATATATAACATTGAGAAAATCATTTTTATGATAATATATTTTTAAAAATTTCCACATAATTCTTAACAAAATCAATTATTTAGGTGTTGATTCTTCTGTTTCTCCAACATGTTTTGATTTATGAGGTCCATTATTTATAACAATGTCATAATTTTACCACTTATATAATCTTTGTAAAATCATAAATATAATATTAATTCCATAAATATAATTTTTGAATCATCCACGTAAGGATGATATGAAATATTAAATAGGTTATTCATAGAGGCGGCGGTCCTCACGTATGCATGGGTTAAATTTTCATTTTTCAATTGAGGGAATGAAAGGATGGTAGATTATGAATTATAAATATAGAACCTAAATTATTTAATAAATATATAATTAATTCCTTAATAGTATCTATATAACCATACTTGATAGGTGGTGTTGAAAAATGAATTGCAATTCTTGGTGGAGGTGGTAGTTCAGATGTACAGACACTGATCATTTTCATTTTATAATAGACGGGAGGGATGAAAATTAGATTATATTTTATATTCATAGAACAATTATAATTTAATAAATATTACATATGTTAATTTAATCTATATTTTTAACTGAATATGATAGGTGGTGATGAAAAGTTAAATACATCTCTTATTGGATGTTGTAGTCTACCTGTATGCATGAGTGATATTTTGAATTAATATTTGATGGAATGAAGATAGAAAATTGTTGTAAAATCAACAAAAAATAATTATATATTTAAGATAATTATTTAAATATGTGAACATGGTTCTGTAATATTTGGATATGAATTATGAATAAAAATTCTTGAATGATCCTGGAAATTACATATACATCTACCTTGGAAAAGTTTCTTTTAAAGAACAACATAAATAATTTTAAATGGGTTTTTTGGGAAGGAAAAAATATCTATGTTGTATATATATTTATTGTAATGTTATTGGGAAATATTTTGGTAGATATAATATATATAATGTGTGTAAAGAAGTTAGAGTTGGAGGTACCATTTTATAAGTGATAGGGGTGGTAGTTTTATCAATACTATAATATATATAATTATATAATGTAATTTTCAAAGGAAATTTTAGGATAATATGAATTTTTTAAATAGGATACGATAAATTTTATGTAAATTAATACAATAAAATTTATAAAATTTATTTTAATATTGTATTCCTTAGGTCATAGATTAACCCCCTTATTAACCTTTTTAACACATAACAAAGATACACTATTTTTACTATAGTAAATATTCAAAATGAATAAAACATGAAATGGAAAATATTAAATAATATAAATATCTTTTTTCTAAATATCAAAACCACTTTAAAATATTCAATACCAAGAGGTGATAAAAATAAATTTTAACGAAAATACACCCATCATAGTGTAAAATTGTTTTTAGAAAAATTTATTTTTATGTATAAAAACTGATTTTTTCAATATTTATTTATAAAATTGAATCCCATGAAATTTATATATTAATAAATTAAATAATTAATATTATGTAACTTTAAAAACATTTTAAAACCAAATGTAACTTTCTAATTACTTAATAAAATTAAATGATTAATAATTGTTCTTTTAGTAGAATTAAACATTTACTAAGCTTTAATATGAAAAACATTGGTGTAAAAATTCAACATAATATTTTGAAATTATTTATTTTAATTATAAAATTTATAGTATTTCTATTAAAAATTATTTAAAATCATCAAATTCATTCTTATCATATAATCATATAAGTGTTAGTATTCATAAAACATGTATTTTTCAATATTTACTAAAAAATCATTATTTCTATAAAAATCCATAAATTTCCTCTAAAGATAATTTTATCATTTTAAATTAATAAATAATATTTATTTCACTTGTTTAAAATATAAAATTTATAAATTTAACTTTTAGTTGAAACTAATAAATATAATAAAAAACATCTTTACTTAAAAAAATAGTTGTTTTTGAAGTATACCTTTTTCAAAATTGAATGATTTTTATAATATCATATTAAAATTATATAATGATAATTGACTAATATATTGTAATTTATTAATTTATTATTCTTTTATGTTGCTTCTTGTTTAAGTTTGGTGTTCCATGTGTTACAATATGTTAACCATATTATTTTTAAGGGAAAATACTTACTAAAAACATGGGGTTTGTTAATTTATTTCAATAGTCATCTAATATAAATTCATTATAAAAGGGTTAATTAACTATAAATAAAAATTTAATTACATTATTATATATTAAAATTGATATAATCTTTTAAAATATTACCCCAATATCTTACCAAATCAGCTACTTCAATGAAGGAAGAATATTTTGAGATGAAATTATATATATCATCACATGAATTAGAGTCATGAACCCCAAATGTAACTAATGGAAATTTATATGTTGGGGTCAACAATATGGTTTCATTTATCCTATCCAACAACAAATATTATCACTTTTATTCATTCCTTAATAATTTTTTAAGACCGTCACACTGTGATGCTCTTTTCTTTTTCCAACCACAAGTTTCAAACCTTATAACATTTCATAAGTTTCCTCATTATCAATATATTCTTCCTTAGTATCTCAATTCCAACTCTTTAAGATGACATTATCTAAATTAATAGATTTTTTATTATGATAATGTAAATGCAGTAAAAATGTGATATTATAAGGAAACACATTTTATATTAAAAAACTAAATCTATTTATTAAGAAAACTTTCTTATTTAAAAGTTTAAATGATTTAACCCCTTTATTGAGTATCCCCATCTATTATTTTCATTCCCATATTAAATATAAGACCTCATCTACATTGGGAAAACTAACAAATGATTCTTATTTTGAAATGAAAGGTTCATCCTCAATTTAATTGATATATGAATATGTAGTGGGTTTATTCGATAAAATAATAATTGACCACTTTATCTTACTAGATCCAGGATATAAAATACACACATATCCTAGGACACCATCATGAATGCTTGATACTTACACCCTTCCTTTATATAATCCAAATACTTGAATCTGAATTCATCAATTTTAACCATACTACTATTATTAATGGATTTTAAATGAAAAATCAGGACATATAATGGTATATATTCTAATTGACATATATTTTGATGATGAAAAAGTATGAGATATTTTAGTAAATCTGATTTCTATCCATGGAATAAGATACATGAATTCCATCATCTCTAATAGTGACTCCAATATTTTTTCATGGAATTAGATTATTAGTAATCAATTATAAAGAATATATAACAATTAATTACATTACAATTATTAGATAATACAATAAAACTAGTTATCTTAGCTCACTATTGACATCATCTTGAAATTGAATTTATATTTTCACACGTCTCCTTAAAACAATATTCTCAAAAATATATATAAAATTTTCAATTATGTGTATTTGATATCCCTTTTTCATCCCTTTATTGATTAAAATACCTAAAAATTTTATTTTTGATTTCAAAATATGGTTCAACTTCTAAAAAGTATGTAAAATTAATTGGTGATCCTTATCCCTCTCTATGATTGTAATTATACATCATACATTTTTAAAATTACTTCACCAACAAATAACTAATTGTAATGAGATTTTGGGATACCAATGTTATCAACATCATAATAAAAGATAGTATATAATTAATTATCTTACCAAGAAATATATTTCTATACCATACAACCTTTTTATATGACATTGATTTTTGACATACCCTTTAAAAAATATAAAATAACATTTCATTGGGTATACACTTCTATAATGTACATGACCTTATAGATAGATCTATCTAATCAAGTAATCCATTAATAGAACCATCATATATAATTATAATGGTGGGAAGCACATTAACAATTCACATAATATGGAAATAATTACCTTTTACATATTTGGGATAATTTATAGTTTTATAGCATAGCATTATATTGCCTTGAAATAAAAAAAATATTAGTTAATTTATGTCAGATAATTATAGTCTGAATAAAAAATTAATCTATATGCATTTAATCTTTATCAAAAACATGAAAATAAATTTATATTAGGCCCTTTAACATTAAATTATTCATTGGAACAATATTCATTATATTTAGTGAATAAACATCTAGAACCATTACATAATTCATAAAGATTAAAAACTTATATCAGTATTTATTTGAATGTGTGTAAGCTAATATGGGAATAATAGTCTACTTTTTACCATTTATCAGCACTAACTATACCCTTATCACCATGTAAATAATGTTCAACAAATTCTAAACTTATTTGTTTATTTTTTGGGTGTATAGTAATATTATAATGAATTTAACACATATGTGTTTTCTATGTACATGAAATCAAGAAAATTTCAATTGTATAAACAATTCCAGAATGTTTTAAAAAAAAGAGATTACTTCTTCTAACCATTTTTCATAGGATCGTAAAAATTATGTTTACTAGACACATTGACCACATACTCTATGCTCTAAATTTTTGTATCACATATTAGTGGAGATGATGTTATACCTTTTTTAAAATTCCTATTAAACTAAATTCATTTGATTTTAGTTTTTTTATTCATAGTACTAGAAATTTTGGATTTCCTAGAAACATAATATTCAAGGTATTTTTCAACCTAATTGAGTGTGCACATTCATAAGTAAGAATTTAATTTATCATCCCATACATCAATATTCTCATTATGAAATTTTTAATTCTATATCCTCATGAAATGTAACACATGAATCCAAAATTACTTTCTAATCACATATCATTGATTCCAAATAGAAATAAATATCATCGAATAGTTTTATTGGTCCTTATATAAGAAGAAACCATATAATTCTTTTTCTTCATGTATAACCATAGTAGTAGTACATAATTTTCCAACATAATTAGACATTTACAGTGTGTGATACTTTTTACACCTATATGAAAAATTATATCTATAGATAACATATGATAGATGTAACACCCCGAGATTTTATGAAAAATATTCTTTTTAATTTCATTAATGTCTTGTGTTGTACGCTACACCAAAAGGAGCTTGCACAACATGCATACTTGAATTGCCTTACACGCAATCGTGACCTTCCTCGATAGCGTGTGTAGTACGCAATACCGAGTTTCACTAAACAACAATGTGCTATTAAAATATTATTAAAAATAACCATTATGAATAGTAATAACTACTTTTTTAAATTTTGTTAAGTTTGTTTTTCAAAATGGACTTCATTTTTGGATTCAGAATATCGAAATTAGATTAGGTTGAAATATTGGTACTTTTCGGATAACATTCATATTCAGATGAATAGTGAAAATTACTAAATTTTAATTAAAAACAACTTTTTTAATCGAAATAATTAATAGTGATAAATTATTAATTTGAGTGGTTTTAAAGTTTATTTAGAATATATTTTTACAATTTAATACAATTTTGGTCATTGGATGTAATTTCAAAGTTAAACTAGACATAAACAAGTGTCAATCTTTTGATAGTTATTATTTTTTAAGAACACGCTATATGTTTTGACGCTGGGAATTAATTTTTAAATTAATTATTGCAACTGATATGTTTTGAATTTGGTAAAATAGACATAATTTTTGAGTTCATAATATCAAATATAGCTTAGGCCTAATTTTCGGTATTTTTCTGAAAACTTTCAATTTTTGATGAATAGTGAAACCACTAAGTGGTAGTTAAAAAACTGAATTTTTCATAAAACATTATTTTACCGCTTCTGTGAGTGAAATTTCTAAAATCCGAGAGACACAGTTGATGTCAGAAAGTAAAATGTGGTTCAATGAGATGAAAATAATTTTTGGTGAATAGTAACTTTTTACTTTTTTTTACCACGGTTAAAAGTAAATAGGGGAATTAAGGGTAAAAGTGTTATTATTATTACCCTAACACATGTCCTAATTCTATCGGATAAGTATAATTCGACCAATAACAACCTTAGGAATAAAATATGACCATTTAGGCCCACTTAGATTAGATTAGGACATTTATTATTAGTTTATTTAAAGAAGGGTTAAAATAGTAAAAATCAAAGTTTAATAAGTATATCATTTTTAATATAGAGTTATAAATAAGATATATTAGACTATAAATATTCATTATAAATCTAAAACGATTTCCTACATAATCGTATTTTATTTGTAATTTTTAGACATTAAATAATTTAATTTATTTATGACACAACGATGATGCAGTTATTATCTTATTAATGAAATATTGACATAATTGATGTTATAAATACCCAAATAAATGTAATTTAAGACTTTTTATGAATTACACAAATTTTATAGGTTAATATGACATGTTTTTATTGATTTAATTAACTTTTTTGAACTAATAATTCTGTTACAATTTTCACAAAAATCAATTACTAAATAGTGTCAAAACTGACATAACATAGTTTTTAAAACAAATATTATATTATTAATTATTATTTTATTCCTAAAAATATAAGGTTCGGCCAAATGAATTAGATAAGGTTATATATATTAAAAATAAACAAATTCTGGTTCGTTTGACTTCTTATAGTAAGTTTATTAACCTTATAGTGTAAGAAAACAAGAAGACACGGTAAAAGTTAAATTATCTAACTTAAAGTTAAATCTAAATGATAAGTTTAATATTGATACCAAAACTTGTCTAAATTCTATTGGATGAGAGGATTTCGACCCATCCCCACCTTATTATCTAAATAAATCAATTTGGAGCTATTTAAAACTGAATTTTCCTTTATAATTAAATAATATTTTTAGTTATTCCAAAGGTGCCCCTCTCCTCCCTTATAAAAGGGAACCTCCTCCCTCTCTTCCTCACACCACTTTGAGCCTTCAAGCTCGGCCAACGCCAGCCAAATTATCTTCTCCACTTCCAAAGAAACATCCTAGAGGTCCTGGTCTCCATCAAAGGCCAATTTTAGTGCCCTAAGAGGAGGAATCAAAGAGGCGCTTCAGAGATGAGGTACTGTCCGTTACCGATTATTTCACCTTTATTTCTTCTTCCACTTCTTCTTCTTAGGTTGTTTCATTATAAAGTAATAACATCAGTATCACTCATATACTGATATGTTATTATAAGTATTAAACAACCCTATTTCACCATCTATCCATCCTACGGAAAACGAAATCACCGCGCGTGCGTACGTACGTACGGAATACCGTCTCCACGCCGTGGTGTAATCTATTTTCCACCACCACCTTACTTGGATGGGTATAATGGTGTAAATAATAACTATATATGATTATTATAAAGTGATATTGATTCTGTAATAGTATACATACACTCCAATAAAATTCCACGATCATGGGAATGATATCATCGCTCGTGCGTACGTACGGAATACCGTCTCCACGACGCGATGAGATTCATTCTCAATGATTAACCATTCATAAATGATTATAAAGTATATATAATAAGTAATCATGAAATATATGACATAATAATGATACTAGATTTATTTATATATATATATATGTATGTCATCCAATTAATTCCATTCAATTCAATGAGGAAACGAAAACAACGTTCATGCGTACGTACAACATACTCTCTCCATGAACGGTGTATTTCTTTCCATTTATCAATCTATTATATATATGTATATTTTGAATATATATATTAAATATAAATCATGTTTTACATTATGGATGTATGTAATCATGATCTAAGTAATCATATGAATAATTACATGTCAAAACACGGACGACAAATGAAACGATTTTACCCAAAATGCTCTTTAACATGGAATTTACAAAAGAACGGGTAATATAAAGTCATAATCGAACCATATATGATATCATAACAATTATAATGATTCTGGAATAAGTCAATAACATTATTTAAATCATTATACAGGAGGTTCGGACACTTATGAAGCAAATTGGACCTAAGGTAAGGGAAATATCACAATCTCATTTTTATCCGAGAGTTTTTATATTTTGGAATTTACTGGGGTGAATTTTATCATCCACATCCATGTTTCCTCAATATGTAATATTTACATCATTCTACAATAGTTTATATCCAATTTTACCCTTCAGTGAGTTTTTAGTAAAAGATATGAAAGGAATCTTTTGTCGTTTTTCGTACGAGGTACTTTTTGACTTTTCCGACAAAAGTACGAGAAGAATGTTTTTTAACTTATATGACATGAACGGATTTTTAAAACAATATTTCCAAGAATCTTCCTTTAAAAGTTTTCATGTTTATTTTAATCAACTTCATTTTGTTTAAAATTTTATGACATGATAATAATGGAAAAATGTTTTTGAAGTAAAAAGGATATTTTCCTCAAGAATGGAGTTCAAGAGTTTTATCAAAATTATTTTCCATATAAGATAATAAAGGGTTATGTCTCTATCCCTATTATTACATTGATTTGATTATGTTGAGATGGAAATATTCGTATGAATTCATTTATCTTATATGAATTGTTTTATGATGTCACGATGTTTAAGATTCCCATTTTTATTACATGGGTAATGCAATGATGTATGATTTAAGATTTTGTGGCACACATAAGAATAGTATCATTATGATATGGGTGGGACCTATATCTCCCTCCAATAAAATGGGTAAAGATTTTATATCTCATGAGATAGACATGGATGGAATGGTAGGTTATACCGGTTAAGTGAAACAAGACTAAAACGAGGAGTGAACTCGGTTCAGAAATGGACTTTGTCCACTAAGATAGTCTTGGAAATGAGTCTTGACTAATAAGAAATGATTCTCTATGATTATGTGTGTAAGCCACAAAGTTTCATGTTTTAAGTTATGATTATTGGGATTACATTTCACTACTATGATTTATCCCATGTTATGAAATTATGATTTTTTTTGCAGGTTAAGATTTCCAAAAGTATGTTCTTATGTATATGATGTGATTGATATTTCTTTTGTTTACCCTTACTGAGCATTTGAGCTCACCCTTTTAAGTTTTCTTTTCCCCAGGATATAAAGAAAGGTTTTAGGTAAAAAAAGAAGATCTTTATGGGAGATGTTGAAGATCTTTCACCACGATTATAAGATTATATTCCGAGTTTCCAAAGACACTAAACTATTACGGTCCTTGTGTGTGTGTTTTTTTTATGTACTAAGTATTTCGCAAAAGTAATGTAATTTTGATGTACGTCACGCTTCGGGTCTCTACAGTTGGTATCAGAGCAAAGGTTTAGTCAACCTTTGGAAACTAGGGTGTGAAAACGTTAGTGAGATCCCTAGAGATATTTCTAAGGTATGTTTAGGGATTTTCCTAAGGATAAGTATATGTATAGGATATAGTTCTAGAACTACGGTAACAATCTTAGAATATAACCTAAGATGATAGTTATTTAAGTTACTCCCCCTTTATTATGTTCTTTTCCCTAGCATGATTTTTTCCTCTCAAACTATTCATTTTGGGTTTTAGACGATGGCTGGAACCCGAAGGAACCGTGTTGATCAATGCAATGGACAATGCAATGATTGTCCTCCTGAACAAACAAATGTTATGGGAGATGGAGTGAAAAATCTTATTTGTATACTTACATAAGCTATGAATCATTCTGGACTTCTAAATGAGCATAGAAGGGAACAATATTCTATTGAGTCCTTCATGAGGCAGCGTCCACCTTCTTTCAGTGGGTCTTCTGATCCACTTGTTGGTGAACAATGGATCAGTACCACTGAAAAGATATTTTCAGTTCTTCAATGTTCTGAACATGATAAAGTCATCCTAGTAGTATATCGTTTGGTAGGTGAAGCTGATAAATGGTGGAATCTTATCCAGAATATGAGGCAAAGAAATGAAATTGAGTCCATGGAATGGGACGAGTTCAAGAACTTATTTTTCAATAAGTACTTCCCTCGTATTCTTCGTACAAATATGGAGAAGGAGTTTCTTGAACTAAAGCAAAAGGATGATGAATCTGATGGTATATACGAAGCGAATTTTACAAGGCATTCAAGGTATGCATTTGGCTTTATCATCCAACCTGAAAGTAAAGTTGATCAATTCTTCAGTGGCTTAAAACCAAGTCTTCGAAGGGCATTAGCTATAAGAGACTTCAGTAGCTATGAAGAAATTGTGCGTTGTGCTATCAAGGTAGAAATGGAAGTTGGTGTTACTTATCGATCTCATAGTTTTGACAAGAAATGAATGATGGAGTTCAAGGAGAAATCTCAGAATAGTGGTGAAAAGAAGATGAATGTTTCCTTATGCTCAAAGTGTGGAAAGAAGCATTGTGGAGATTGTCTTAAAGGGACAAGTAAATGATTAAAATGTAGAAAGGAAGGTCATCGGGCAATTGAATGCCGCAATAATGGGAAGAAGATGTCTAATGATTCAAACAAAGGAAGGGATACACAGAATGAACCTACTACACTTCAATGCTTCAAGTTCAAGGAAATGGGGCATTATGCAAATAAATGCCCTAATCCAAGTGTTAGTGATGATCGACATGAGCAACCACTTAAGGCAAAGGACAAAGGGAAGTCACATGCGATCACCATTGTCGATGTTGAATATGAGAACGATGTGGTGGAATTATTAAGTGTTTATGTAATGGGATTCCAAAATAATGTTGTATATAGTATCGTGTAATATTGGAATATTTATGTATTGGTCTATTGTGGTTTTCAATAATTTTATGGTACCGATAACCATGGAAAGTGATTGAGATATTTTTGGAAAAATGATGATATGAGAATAATGAAGGGATAATAAAAAAATGAAATGTTTGACAGTATTCATGAGCTCATGATTGATATAAGGACTAAGTGATATCATGGTTTGAGTATATTGAATTTTGAGGATTTTGGTATGTTGAAAGAGTTAACTTTTAACAGCATTCATGTTTTCAATAAGGTTCAATGGGTATTCATTTTTTTCAAGAGAATACATGATTAAGGCCTTTGAATGTTTGGAATGTGACCAAAAAGACATATCTCATGCTATATGGGGATCAATAATGGTATTAACATGATAGTTATATGAACTCTTCGGTAATCATATTCACTATAATATGAGATTAGACAACATTATTTTGGATAATACTAAAGATTGGAAAGGATTATATTGGACATAAGTTAGTATTGTTTAAGGATTGAAATTTTTTCGATATTATTGATGGGATGTTATAGTAATATAGTTTTAGAAAAAGGACAACCTGCAGGACGAGCGACAACCCATCGCGTCGGACAAGGCTGTGGGAATCGAACCCACAACCAAAGTGCGACTGGCCTTTATCGCCTACCACTGGCCTACAGGAAGTCCCTGTTTAGTAGAAAGTTGTTTTATTATATTAAGTAGTATGATATAATAAGTATAAGTCCATTTTAGGAACCATATATGATTAATCTCACTATAGATCGACTTATGTATATTTAGTAACTTTTGCTAACCTTTTGTTTGAGACATATGGAATGACCCGTCATTCTATCACATGATCTGCTAACACATCACGAATAACAAATTCAACTTCATTTCTTTAAGAGATGAAGTGGAAATTTTTCAAGTCACGAACAACAGTGAGATTGTACCAAAATAAATCAAGTATTTATTCTAATTCTAATTCTTTAACTTTAGGGAAATGATCTTGAAAATCAAAAATGTTGTCCTAGTGCTCTTATATTTGATGAATCAGATGGTACCTTAGATCGTCACAAATTTATGGCTTTGTGATTGCGGGCTTTTCCATAGCCATGTTCTCTACCACTCTCCATCAGAACATGATGGTTAAACTTGTCTTCCATATCCATATTTTCACCTATGTGGAAACCCAGTGATTAGTTTGTTTGGGTAAATGTTACATTTCATAATTTTGTTTTTAAATATTGGTTTTGGTATTCCTTTTTACGATGTGGGTTTCCATTAAAGAAACTTTTGAATAGTAAACCATTTATAACCCCGACGAATTTCGAGGGCGAAATTCATTTTAAGGGGGGTAGAATGTAACACCCCGAGATTTTATGAAAAATATTATTTTTAATTTCATTAATGTCTTGTGTTGTACGCTACACCAAAAGGATCTTGCACAACACGCATCCTTGACTTGCCTTGCATGCAATCACGGCCTTCCTTGATAGCGTGTGTAGTACGCGATACCGAGTTTCACGAAACAACAATATGCTGTTAAAATATTATTAAAACTAACCATTATGAATAGTAATAACCACTTTTTGAAATTTTTTAATTTTTTTTCTTAAAATGGACTTCATTTTTGGATTCGGAATATCGAAATTAGCTTAGGGTGAAATTTTGGTACTTTTCGGATAACATTCATATTTGGATGAATAGTGAAAATTACTAAATTTTAATTAAAAACAACTTTTTTAATCGAAATAATTAATAGTGATAAATTATTAATTTTAGTGGTTTTAAAGTATATTTAGAATATATTTTTACAATTTAATACAATGTTGGTCATTGGATGTAATTTCACAGTTAAACCAGACATAAACAAGTGTCAATCTTTTGATAGTTATTATATCTTAAGAACACGCTATATGTTTTGACGACGGGAATTAATTTTTAAATTAATTATTGCAACTGATATGTTTTGAATTTGGTAAAATAGACATCATTTTTGAGTTCATAATATCAAATATAGCTTATGCCTAATTTTTGGTATTTTTCTGAAAACTTTCAATTTTTGATGAATAGTGAAACAACTAAGTGGTAGTTAAAAAACTGAAATTTTCATAAAACTTAATTTTACCTCTTCTGTGAGTGGAATTTCGAAAATCCGAGAGACACGGTTGATGTCAGTAAGTAAAATGTGGTTCAATGGGATGAAAATAATTTTTTGTAAATAGTAACTTTTTACTTTTTTTACCACGGTTAAAAGTAAATAGGGTAATTAAGGGTAAAAGTGTTATTATTATTACCCTAAAACAAGTCCTAATTCTATTGGATAAGTATAATTAGACCAAAAACAACCTTAGTAATAAAATATGACCATTTAGGCCCACTTGGATTAGATTAGGACATTTATCATTAGATTATTTAAAGAAGGGTTAAAATAGTAAAAATCAAAGTTTAATAAGTATATCATTTTTAATATAGGGTTATACATAAGATAAATTCGACTATAAATATTCATTAGAAATATAAAAATATTTTCTACATAATGGTATTTTATTTGTAATTTTTAGACATTAAATAATTTAATTTATTTATGACACAACGATGATGCAGTAATTATCATATTAATGAAATATTGACATAATTGATGTTATAAATACCCAAATAAATGTAATTTGAAACTTTTTATGAATTAAACTAATTTTATAGGTTAATATGACATGTTAGTATTGATTTAATTAACTTTGTTTGAACTAATCATTCCCTTATGATTTTCACAAAAATCAATTACTAAATAGTATCAAAATTGACATAAAATAGTTTTTAAAACAAATATTATATTATTAATTGTTATTTTATTCTTAAAAATCTAAGGTTTGGAAATATGACTTAGATAAGGTTATATATATTAATAATAAACAACTTGGGGTTCTTTTGGATTCGTATAGTAAGTTAATTAACCTTATAGTGTAAGAAAACAAGAAGACAAGGTAAAAGTTAAATTATCTAACTTAAAGTTAAATCTAAATGATATGGTTACAATTGATACCTAAACTTGTCTAAATTCTATTAGATGAGAGGATTTCTACCCATACCCACCTTAGCTTCGAAATAAATCAATTTGGAGCTATTTAAAACCGAATTTTGATTTATAATAAAATAATATTTTTTGTTATTCCAAAGGTGCCCCTCTCCACCCTTATAAAAGGGCACATCCTCCCTCTCTTCCTCACACCACTTTGAGCCTTCAAGCTCGGCCAACCCCTGCCAAATTATCTTATCCACTTCCCTAGAAACATCCTAGATGTCCTGGTATCCATCAAAGTCCAATTTTAGTGCCCCAAGAGGAGGACTCAAAGAGGTGCTTTAAAGAAGAGGTAATGTCCGTTACCGATTCTTTCACCTTTATTTCTTCTTCCACTTCTTCTTCTTAGGTTGTTTCATTATAAAGTAATAACATCAGTATCACTCATATACTGATATGTTATTATAAGTATGAAATAACCCTATTTCACCATCTATCCATCCTACGGAAAATGAAATCACCGCGCGTGCGTACGTACGGAATACCGTCTCCACACCGTGGTGTAATCTATTTTCCACCACCACCTTACTTGGATGGGTATAATGGTGTAAATAATAACTATATATGATTATTATAAAGTGATATTTATTCTGTAATAGTATACATACACTCCAATAAAAATCCACAATCATGGGAATGATATCATCACTCGTGCATACGTACAGAATACCGTCTCCACGACGCGATGAGATTCATTCTCAATGATTAACCATTCATAAATGATTATAAAGTATATATAATAAGTAATAATGAAATATATGACATAATAATGATACTGGATTTATGTATATATATATGTATGTCCTCCAATTAATTCCATTCAATTCAATGAGGAAACGAAAACAACGTTCATGCGTACGTACGGCCTACCGTCTCTATGAACGGTGTATTTCTTTCCATTTATCAATCTATTATATATATGTATATTCTGAATATATATATTAAATATAAATCATGTTTTACACTCTGTATGTAAGTAACCATGATCTACGTAATCATATGAATAATTAAATGTGAAAACACGGATGACAAATGAAACGATTTTACCCAAAACGCTCTTTAACATGGAATTTACAAATGAACGGGTAATATAAAGTCATAATTGAACCATATATGATATCATAACAATAATTATTATTCTGGAATAAGTAAATAACATTATTTAAATCATTATACATGAGGTTCGGACAATTACAAAGCAAATTGGATCTAAGGTAAGGGAAATATCACAATCTCATTTTTATCCGAGATTGTTTATATTTTGGAATTTACTGGGGTGCATTTTATCATCCACATCCATGTTTCCTCAATATGTAATATTTACATCATTCTATAATAGTTTATATCCAATTTTACCCTTCGGTGTGTTTTTAGTAAAAGATACGAAAGGAATTATTTGTCTTTTTTCGTAGGAGGTACTTTTTGACTTTTCCGACAAAAGTACGAGAAGAATGTTTTTTTAACTTATACAGCATGAACGGATTTTTAAAACAATATTTCCAAGAATCTTCCTTTAAAAGTTTTCAAGTTTATTTTAATCAACTTCTTTTAGTTTAAAATTGTATGACATGTTAAGAAAGGAAAAATGTTTTTGAAGTGAAAAGGATATTTTCCTCAAAAATGGAGTTCAAGAGTTTTATCAAAATTATTTTCAATCTAAGATAATAAAGGGTTCTGTCTCTATCCCTATTATTACATTGATTTGATTATGTTGTGATGGAAATATTTTTATGAATTTCTTTATCTTATATGAATTGTTTTATGATGTCACGATGTTTAAGATTCCCATTTTTATTACATGGGTTATGCAATGATGTATGATTTATGATTTTGTGGCACACATAAGAATGGTATCATTATGAGATGGGTGGGACCTATATCTCCCTCTAATGAATTGGGTAAAGATTTTATATCTCATGATATAGACATGGATGGAACGGTAGGTTATAACGGTTTATTGAAACAGGACTGAAACGAGGAGTGAACTCGGTTCAGAAATGGACTTTGTCCACTAAGATAGTCTTGGAAATGAGTCTTGACTAATAAGAAATGATTCACTATGATTATGTGTGTATGCCACAAAGTTTCATGTTTTATGTTATTATTATTGGGATTACATTTCACTACTATGATTTATCCCATGTTATGAAATTATGATTTCTTTTACAGGTTAAGATTTCCAAAAGTATGTTCTTATGTATATGATGTGATTGATATTTCTTTTGTTTACAATTACTGAGCATTTGAGCTCACCCTTTTATGTTTTATTTTCCCCAGGTTATAAAGAAAGGTTTTAGGTAAAAAAAAGAAGAACTTTATGGGAGATGTTGAAGATCTTTCACCACTATTAGAAGATTATATTCTGAGTTTCCAAAGACACTAAACTATTACGGTCCTTGTGTGTGTGTTTTTTTTATGTACTAAGTATTCCGCAAAAGTAATGTAATTTTCATGTACTTCAAGTTTCGGGTCTCTATAATAGAGGTTTATTATCATTATTCCAAATTCAGTATCATCATGATAAATTTTATTCAATTGTGGAGATTCTGTTAAATGATGAATATTTCCACCTTGAATATTTATATCTATGCGTGAAGAAAATTTCTTTATAGTCTTCTCACTTCAATATATTTACAAAATCCTTGGAATGATATGAGAGTAACACAATTTTTTTTGAGGAATTGATTCATCCTCCTTTTACTAATATACACCACACATAGGGAATGTTTTTGTGATTGTTATTATTTTTAAAACTATATACAATAATTTCAACACACATGTATTCTTTTAAAGGTAATACCCATAGAACATTGAAAATGTTCATCATTGTACGGTTGGAATATCATATAATTATCTTCTAGTAGCATATCATTCAAGAGAGAAATTACTTATTTAAATCTATTATCAATCCAACTATTCCTATATTTCAGATTATATAACTACAATGCAGATGATAATGTTTAATATGTAGTAAAATAAATATATAATGGTATCTATTCATTACTCTTTAACATCTCATATTTCTTTGGACAATTGAAATTTTTATCTTTAAGTACAATTTTCATTTCTTCAACATGATTTCTAACATAATTTTTTGTTGTGGTCATATCATTAGTACCATTATCATCACAATTAAAACATATATTCATATAAAATGATCCACAAACCATAGAGTTATCCTAGTTAGTAGATATAATATATACTTCCTCATGATTAGACATACATTTAAAAGGTTAATATATTCTATGAAAGATCAAGTTTTATTATAACTAATTTGGACTAATTACTCTTGAATAATAAAAATATAAACATTCAAAAAGGTTTTGGGAATGTTCATATGCAAAATCGTTTGAAAACTAAATGAATTATTTAATCTCATATCCATCCTATTTTTCCATAAGATTTGAATACATAAATTTTATTACTCATATCCTTCAAATATAATTTAATGAAATTAATTTTAATAAATAAATAAATAAATACACAATATTAATGAGTATATATTCATAAAATTAAATTATTTATTCACACACAGGCACATATAGTCAACATATTTGATACAAGTTTTTATTTTTCTAATTTTTTTTGAATATTATGAGGGGAATAACTATATTGATAATAATAATAATACTTATTTTTTTATTATTTTATGAAACTTATCTTAATTCATTGTATTTTTTGAATTGATTCATTGGGGGAGAAAATTCTCACTACAAATAATCAATGTACACAAAAAACCATTAGAATTTTATAAATAGATCCCTAATGGTGTATATATAATTATTTTACAATATAAAAACATATATTAAAATAAATTACTTTTTTATAAATATTTATATAGTGTTTTATGGAATAAATTTTGACAAACCATTTTAATAAATTCCATTAAATTTATAAAAGCACATATAATAGAAGTCATAAGGTGTGGAAACAAATTTTAAGTTCATTAACTAATCAATGATAAACTATTTCAAAATAGACTACAAAATTTTGGTTTTAAAATACTCAGTGAAGAAAAATATGTATAATAGAAATAAAATAACTAAATATATCATTATGTATATCATAATTTTTATAAATCAAATGAATTTTCTAAATTAGAACCTCACATACATAAAAAATAATAAAATAGATTTCCATTCCAATAAATAAAATCACAAAATATGACCCATGCATTCTAAACCCAATTCATAACTTCTTAAATCAAATATATTTTCAAAATTTCTTCTAATATTATCTCATTCATTCATTTAAAATCCACATATGAACCAAATTATAAATAAATATTGAAATATTATGAAATAACCATATAATATGAAACTAATGTAGGTGTGATCAGTTATAGTAACCTCAATTTGAGGTATTTATTTGCTATATTTTTTTGTTATATAATGAGTCTGATTAGTATCATGATGATTCGGGTAGGATTGAGGATATTTTAGAGGCATTATGTAGGGTAAAATGTTAGGGTAAACTATACACATTCCCCAGGTAACTGCGTTTGATGCAGGGGTTTTTGGGAATGGAGCATGGTTGAAACACAATTTGGGTAAACCATGCATTGACTATGTTTTTTTTTAATTTTTGGGATAGAGATGATTCACATGTTTGTCCTAGTGTGGCACAAACCTTCAATATAACTAACTACATGAAAAATTTAATTTAAGGCCTAATTAGTCTCTCAAACCCATCATTTTTCCTATATTTCCAGGGATACCATATTTGGATGTTATTTGGTGTGATTTTGGACACTCACATCACTCAATAGGCTGATATCAATATATCCTTGGGTATTATACCTAGGATATTTAAATAAATGGTTTTGTTTCTTCTTTTACGATACGATATACTAATTTTACTTATAAAGTCAGCATGTACTGGGTATATCATCAGTGGATCTATTTTTTGGGGTGTGTGTTAATGTAAATTAATTGGGATTCATTAACAGAATGAGATGAGGTAGCCAGATCAACAGTATCAAAAAGTTGTTAATTGAGATGATATTGTTGAGTAATATAGATTTTATGATATTCCAAATTTTCATTGAATATGATGGATTAATTTTTTTAAATAAATTACACTATTTTTGATATAAAATCCCATATTTTAGACTAATAAGAAAAACATCATGTTAACTCAATTTTGAATTGATGGGTTATGAGCGATGCTAAAAAAAGATTGATGAAATTCAAAAGTGAAGTTTTACATAAAACAATAATTTATATTTGAGAACACTAAATGAAAATGATTAGCATATGTCTATAATGCATACAGACTGAGGTCTCGTTATTTTACAATTATATTCCATTTCAAAATTGAGGAACACGAGATTGTATAGCTAGGTGAAAACATAGTTCATGAGGGATTTGTTTTTCCACTCATGAGTTCGACAGTTTAGAGGGCCCTCTTTGATAAAATATTCCTTTAGTTGGCGCATTGTATGGGTTTATATGATCATGGAAGGGGTGTTCATTCATTATTCTTTATTTTAACTAATTATTTATATTATATCTTAGAAATATGATTTATAATTCTATCTCATTTTTATATTAAATGTGACCAAACAAGTTATTGTATAAGTTTCGTGTGTGGGATGTTTTGTATTTTTTATTATTGACTGTATAAAAATAGATGTATATAATCCTTGGTGAATATACCAATTATATTTACCATAATATAGGAATTGGGGATGCCTCATACCTTACTAGAATATAAAATTGATTTCGTAATATTTGTTGTGAGAGTTAGTGGATGTCGATGTTCATGTGTTAGTATTTAGGAAGAGCCACTTTGGGCACTTTGAGTGGTTTGTGTCTTGGAATCCTTGAATTTTTCTTTTCATTATCTTTATTTGGACTCTGATTATATTATTGATTGGTATTTTGTGTTTTACTGATTTTATATCTTGGGTCATATTAGATCGTATTCATTATATTATATAGCACGTTTTTTGTGGACAAGTTCATACCATCCCCCATTATATTATATACCCTTAGAATTTAATTCGATGATTTGGTTTCTTGGGGATGTCAACTATATTTAGTGGCATTGTAGTCCTATCCAACCTAATAGGTTAACATCATGATGTAACTAATAATATTAGTTTGGTATGGTCCAACAGTTGGGATGGTATTCATGAAAATATATATGATGGGACATGAAATATATAGTATAAAATATCATCACTATAATTATTGTATTAAAAGTCTTGTTATTAGGTTTTACCTTATAGAAGAGTGTTATAAGAAAATTAAAGGAGTGTTTTAAACTCATCTTAATGGGAGTATGTGATGAGTTTTTGGTGTCATACATTAGTAATGAGACCTCCCAATATGACTTCATCATCCATATATATTTCGTGTGTTTGATTTTTTAAACAAGCTACTATGATTTATTTGACTATTCTTGGATATATTTTATAACATTTTATTAAATAGTTCAATATAAATTTGGTGGTTATTATCACTATATTGGTAGAAATCATCCACCATTAAAGAGATTGGTAATCTAGTAAGTGGGTGAAGTAGAGAATGTGGTTCCACCTAAATCACTAGTGAATTAAGAGCATTTTATCTATATCATAGAATCCTTTTATTTTGTATTAAAAGGAAAAATATATAGGAAATGATTTTTTTGGATTAAAAAATTAATATTCAATGTATGAACAAAACAATATTGTGAACTGATTTAGGAACTGAGGAAGACAAGGCATGGATTGATAGGATAAATAAAAATTTCAATTTCTTTGGCTTTTAAAAATACTAAAAGTTGAAGCTAGTAGATTATTTTTTCTATGATCTTGGATGAAAATTATTTGAATTATCTTTATACTATAATATCTATTAATGCCTTACATGTTATATATGTTGGGAATTATTTAAAGATAAATTATATAAATGTACCTTCTAAGTCACTATAAAGATAGATTTATTAGATATTAAGTATTGAAATATTTTTTCACAGATTATATAATTTGATTCACCAATCTAGATGACTTTTCATAAGATGTTGAAATAAGAGAATTTCTCAAAGAATGAATTTTGTATTTGGATTACAATGAGATATGTTATCTAGGGTAGTCATGTTGCATATTGTAAATTATGTAGACATGGTGAATAAAGATGTAGTGTAGGGAAAAAATAGGAAATATGATTGGATAAAACACCACATTCTACCCATAAATAGGTGGAAACACCATTAGTGGAAATAATTATAGAAGGGAAGGATAATCCTAAGGTAGTAGAGTAGTCGAGTACCAGTCCACTAGATTAGTCACTTTCCCCCCATATTTTATTAAAATTTTAGTGTATGATAGATGTTGTTCATTATAAGACATGAAGATAAATGGTATGTTGTCATATTATAAGAGTATAACCTATGGTAGAAAGGGAACCCACATGTGTTATTATTCAAACCCTCATAATTTAACTAGCAAGGATGACCTTTTTTGTATGAGTATACTATTTCTAAACCATGAAGATCTCATCAAATTAGTTTCCTTCCTCAGAATATGATGAGTTAGGGAGACTCTAGAAACACTCTTATATCCCAATAAATATCATCTAATCATCTAGAAAGTGTTCATTAAAATGGTGCTGTATAAAATTTTTATTAGGATGATAAGGTTGTTTATATTGGGAAACCAAATTCCTCATTAGTTCAAGGTTTTATACGTCTTAACTTAAATTTAATTCAGGTTTTATTTAATAATGGATAATCCCACTCATTCATGGCATGGTATATAATAAATCAAATGAGAATTCATGAGGAAATGATACCTCGTATATTGAGAATCAAAACACTTATCAAATAACAAGAGTATATGGGTTTTAATTGATTGGAATGTTCTATAACCATTTAGGTTGCCTAATTTCTTGGGTAGTTTATAAACTTAGAGAAGGATATATATGATTTAGTCATTAGTATGGACTAGTTGATAGGGGTTAAAGAGTATATCAATTTTTACACCTGAAAAGTACAATTCAAATCCTTGAAGGGAATTGTTCTTTTATTCAAAGGGGAATAATATATAATTATTTGAAGAGTTGTAAATGTATTAATATTTCATGAAAATATAAATTATCAACTAAAAAAAGCAACTCTAAGAATAATTGATTCGATAAATAGTGGAATTTGTTTAGATATTTTTTACTAAAATCCTATTAAATTTTAAGGAAAACTATCTTTCATTCAACTTGTGAGGCATATATAAATTTTTATTGACCAGTATCCAAGGAAAAATTATATTTCACTTACATCATATAGAATGGAACTAATAGAATTATGGGAACTGAAGGCCCAATTAGAAGAATTTTATCATAAGGGACTCATAAACCAAGTACATCACCTTGGGCCACTCTAATTTTATTTATGAAAAATCAATATTATTACCTTTGAGTATGTATAAAATATCCTAATTTAAATCATGTTATTATTAATAATGGATATCAACATCCTAAAATTGATGATTCATTTGTTCAATTGTAGTTAGTAAAGTGGTTTCTAAAATTGATTTTTGATCAGACTATCACTGAAATCTCTTTAAGGAGGAGTATATTCTAAAGACATTGTCACGAACCAGGCCAGGTCGCCATCCGACTCGGTGCCCGACCCGGTCCGCGACATGGCCCGAAGGGGGTTCCCAATCCCCACGGGCTGGAACAAGTGCTCGGGTATCAAAACTAACACATGGGAACGATTTTACACGAAATAAAAGACAGAAAAACAACTAACCATATAAATAAACTGAAACTAGAAATAGCCAACCAAACACGCTTTTAAACTATGAACAGGTTTAAAGTCTACAAATCCAACCAATAACTAAAAAGAAAAGATGACAGAGGAAACTAAAACTCTTACCCAAACCTCAAAGCTACAGGAGAGGTGAAACATCCACACGTCACAAACGTTAACCTTCACGAGAAGACCACCAATGACCAACCACCATCACTGAGCACGGTGCCTCAACCTGGAATACACAGAGAACAAGGCCTACATACACCCAAAGGTGTTTGTAGGGTGTGAGCAAAGAGCCCAGTAGGACGTCACCCAATAAAAAGGTTCCACGTATACGCATTAAATGACAAATACATTTGCAATATTAACTAAATAAAAGAAAATGAATGCTTGAATAGTTTAAAAGAAAACATGATTAAAGAAAATAGTTTCAAATGGAACAACTTAAATTAAAACACACACACTCACTTTTTAAAATAACTAGTTTGTCGCACAGATGAGCGTAAGGTGACCAATGAGCACTAATACGGGAGGGGCCGCATGGGCGTTAGGTAGCTTGGGTCCCTAGATCTTCGTGACTTGGTGAAACGTGGCTTAGAAGGCCACAACCCTCAAAAAACGTGGCATAGAAGGCCACGACCCTCAGAAAACGTGGCTTCGATGACCACGACCCTCAGAAATGCATATGTTTAGTTAGTGTTGCAATCCTCAGTCCTGCCAGTGAAACTGGGTCGAGTCACCTCCAGAACACTCACTCACTACTCTAGTCTACCCTCCTAGTGACCCGGGCTTCCCTGTTTGTGCTCAAACAAGTTTCAAGTTCATGTAACATGTCACTATAATGCATAAAATCCAAAAAGGGTAATTACACACGCAAAACACAATTTTAACACCCAAATCCGCTTTTAAAACTGTACGCACACCAAAATCTTTTCAAAACAATATTTGCATTGGTTACATACACAATTAAATCATCTGCACACTTCAAAAGACACACATCACTAAACAAACCACCACGTACACAAGTAGACACTATTTTGAAATACGACACACACTAAATCATTTTTCAAACATGTTTAGCACCATTTTCATAATTAAGTAAACCATAGAAGAAATTATAAAGCAATAGAAAAAAAGTGTCACATGTCTTTTCACAAACTAAAGTAACCATTTATAAGTTCAAGCGCATTCACACGTCGCACACACTCAAATAGAATTATAAAGTGTGACATGCACCACCCAAGTAGTTTAATGTAAAAACCTTACACTATTAAAAACACAAATTTATAAACCACATAATTTAACAAGACAAAAATAAAATCTTAAAAAAATGATTTGGATGAAATCGCTTGGCATTAACCACTAACCAATACAAAACCCTCTTTTACGATGAAACGCACACAACGTCATGTCAAGGATACAATTTTCACCACTTGAAAAAGTTAATAAGCCAACCGCAGAATAAAAAAAATATCTAACAACTTTTAAACACACACGTACATCAACAGGATACTAACAATTTTCCATGCAAATCAAACTCTAATGAAAACTCACTTCACGTTACACCAATTAATTAAATAACATGATAAACAAATTAAACTTGAAAATTAATTTATAAAATAATGATTAAACATGGAACCACCTACCTCGGAGTTTATTTTTCTTAAATCTTGTGCGGATCTTCATCCGCACCTAATACGCACCACCTGTGAACTGAATTGGATCCTTTTTCAAAGAAGAAGATCGATGCTGCTGCTGAAATTGTCATCGTTGCATCAAAGTGATCTAGTTCCATCGCCTACAAGGGTGTTGACAACTAACCAAGATGTTCAGGGTGTTGTTGTCTCTATTCGAGATCAAGAACAGTGCACAAATGGCGCATTCACGAACAAAGGATGGAATTGGAAAACCTGCGCTAACAAGTTCTTAGCATGGATGAATCAGGGAAGAAGACAAGAAATGTGGCTACCTGTTGAAGAGTGTGCCACCACACCCAATCTGGATCTCACCCAGGATGGAGCCAACCGCACCTGACTGACCCCATCGCGCCACTGCAAAGGATGCCTAATCTCACCGCACTGCAATATCGATGAAGATCGGGCTGCTCAAACCCTAAACATGCAGGTATCCGAGACTGGCACCCTATCGAGATTTCTAAATCCTCAGGGTTCAAAAACATGAACCAGTGACTCAGCATGGTCGATCCCGATTTGAAATCCCTCTTTAGGAGAACCAAAGCACTGAACTAGTGAGGTTCTTCCCCCAAAGCAGATCTACCAAACTGAAGATACACAGTCTCTCTTGGTGAAAAAAGAACCGAAGAAAGTGAAGTTAATCTGCTACTGCAGCTATCTCTCAGCCAACAAATATGCTGAATCGCCCTCTCCTTTGTTACGGCGAACTAGTGTCACACCACCAGAAGCTACCTCCATCTCGACTAACTAGAATCTACGCACTAAAAGATGTCGCCGCTGCACTCCAATTCATCGATTCCCGAGATCCAAACCAAGAGCTCTCCCCTTAAAAACCATGTTCCTTGAAATTAAAAAAAACACCTGCAAGATAACCGAGGCCAGCAGGTCAGATGGTAGAGGCATGATGTTGATCTGGGAGAACACACGGATAGCGAGAAGACGCCCTCGCAAAAACTATGTAAGGACAAGCGGACGGTGTGCTGGCTGTGCTGCCGGACGAGAGACTGGGCGAGCGAGAGGAGAGAAATGTGGTCACGATAGGCTATTTAGGAAGTTGGGGTGCGGCACATTTAAGGTTGGCTGGGAGGATGCAGTGTGCAGTGCGATGCAGGTCGGGGGAGAGGCGGATGGGCGGTCGACCATGGGGTGCGGGGCGGCGTGATAGTAGGGTTACAAGGGGAGGGGTGCGATTGTAGATGAAAGAAAAAATTGGAGAGAATGAGAGAAAGGGAGGGAAAAAAAGAAAAAAAAATAAAAAAAAGAAAAAAAGAAAAAAAAGAAAAAAAAGAAAAAAAGATGTGGGGAGGGTTTCGACGAGTTGGGGGAGGGGGAGGCCAAACTAACAAAATAATAATAATAATAATAATAATAATAATAAAGTAATAACAATAATAATAATAATGTTAATGACTTAAATAGTAATACTAATAATAATTATAATAGTTAGAATAATAATAATATTCTCTAATAATAATTTTATTATTAAAATAATTCTTTAAATTTTTATTACACTACCCACTTTTGTTTTATATCAATTTCATTATTCACTACCTTTGGTTTGATTTCCTTGAACATCGGGTAGGTTGCATGGTGAACCGAGCGAGGCCACGCGGCTTAGACAGCGGCGCACTGAACGCAATCAAGGTCCGAACACACATTTTCAAATAAGAACTCAAAAATTTTATGTCAGGCCTCGACCCGAACTACCCGATGCTCAGAAAATTAATAAAATAAACAAATTAGAAATGAAGGGTGTGACAATTATCCCCACCATAAAGCTTTCCGTCCCCGGAAATCCACAACTAGGGCTGAGACCCAAAGTAGGGAACGACACCCCCTTATGTTTCAAAGAGGATCCCCACAAACAATAAGCGAGAAGAGGCAAACACATCATGCTCAGAGAAGGTGACTTAGATGACAGACTCAAAAATCCCATAAAAAAAATATTTTCCCTCCAAGTGTCGCCTGCCCCAAAGATTTAGAACACCTCCAGTTGATTGATCAAGGATAGGAACTCTCGCACTCATGAGAACCAACTTCACAAACCGAAAAACCTCAAGCACCATCGAATGAAAACAATGTTTTTTGACTGGAACAGAAAAACATGATCAACCACATCCAAGGAACACCTTTAGTACCTGCCGCCAAGCCATCTCTAGAAACAGAACCAAAAGGCCAACATGGAAAAAGCCCGAAGGGGATCCCCACCATTATGAAGAAGGGACAACCCAATTCACTCAAAAGAATTTTGAGTGAGACCCGAAATGGGTCTCCCCACCATTAAAACTAACAGGAGATACATAACTTTGAAAATTTCACGATGGTGACCAAACACCCCACCACAAGGGGCAGGGAGAGAGGGGCCCAACTACCGGGGCGTTAAAACCACAACCTGAAACAAACCAGCATCTTCATGTCCCTGGATGAGCACTATTCAAACATTGAGACCGACTTACCAAACATATCCCATCAGGACAACTAAAGCGATTTCATGAAGTGGAACGCTACCCCCAAGACTTCAAGGCATCGAGGCGGACATGCATCCGCATAGTCACTCAAACCCTATGCAACTAAATGGTTCATTCGAAATGGAACAACCATAGAAAACAATTTAATCTGCTTTTACTTTCAACACCGATGAAAGAAATAAAGTCGGGGTCCCATACACTCCCGGGGTTCCTGACCACGCGCTGGCTTCACTCCAAGGCCTATGGCTGGAGCCCTGATGTTTGAAGCATCTCCCGCCTCGCAGTCAGTTATTGAGGACTCCTGAGCGGAGCTTCTCCTTTTGGTTCCACACACAATCATAATGCACTTGAAGCAACACCATCAGACACAACACACCATGACATCTAATTACCCTCACACTGAACATTCACCAAAACGAGAGCTTATATGGTACATGCGCATCACCCCTTGTTACACTGAGCGAGAACATGACACCACAAATTTTCACTGAGCATGCTCATTGTTGTCGAGAGAAACATTGCGCTGAGAAAGACTTTAAACCGTGTCTTGAACAACACATTATTCCTGCAGATGACCATAGTAGCCTCATACAACTGGGTTTGCCAAACTAGTAGCCTAACACGACCATTTTATTGACGAAAATGACGAAGGACCAAAGGTCATTTATAACAACAGCTCACACCGACAACCCCAGGTTACTCCCACCTTTTCACTTCGAAGAGAACTCACACTACAAGTGGTCACCAAACATGACCCTTATAGCCGATGAAAACACTACAACCCATTCAAGACATAGATAAGCACTAATAACTCTGAATCGCCTTCACCCTTCCCCACTAGAATTTCTGACACCACTATTATGGGGGACTTTAGACGCAATGATGTCAAATTTCATACCCGACGACTCAGACAACTCAAAGAGATCGAAACTCCCTTCAACTCCCCTCACATCTGTCATTCCGCTGCGAGAGGATCCACTTAACTGAAGGAAAAAAAGAATAGACTTGGCATTGTCACTAAAAAGGAAGAGTCCTTACTTTAGTCAACTGGAGGGTCGGCCAACGGCGAACCATCTGTGGTCGCACGTCATTCGTACATTAACTCTTTATTAGGGGAATACACTAGCCAAGAAAGAAAACCATGGACCTAACTAAACTGGTCCAATGGTCAGGACATACCACAAGAGAACACCAAACGTGCAGGGGAAACCACTACAAGGGCTCCCCGGTGTACTTTTCAAAAGAATTAACCAGCTACACGCAAGCATACCAAATTACAAATAAGAATTAAAACTTAGGACACAAACCAGCCAGAAGGGATCCTCAGCTCAAAACACCTCACATCTAACCTTCCAAAAATACATGGACACACCACACGATCACCGATTATTTAAAAACACCAAATTTTCCTTTAACAAAAATTCTTTGAAAAAAAAGCAATGTCGGTGGGTTGCAAAAACACCAATGGTGTCCCATGGGCCTCGCACATGCATGTTCACGTGCCACACCAGTACCCACCTCATATCCATCCAGGCACTCATCCGCTCATGCCATTAACCCTTTCTCTTTCCATATACATTAATGCATGTGGTTTCCCACGAGAACACCAAAGATAAAAACCAAATCTTTCCATTTTTTTTCAAACCCAAAACATCCAACCCACACTTTCCAAACCATTCACATCATTCTATTTTAAAGCGCTTTATTTGAAAACATTTTCCTAGAGCAAAAAATTTTTACTTAAAAACCAAATTTCCATGAATCCAAAATAAAGAGACGAGAAACAATGCAGGAGGAAACTAGTGTCAGTGGTTGATTAGAGCATATGGTTGGCGGCCATACGCCAATCACGCCATTGGCCACAGAGAGTATTTTAGGACAGTGTCCCCGGCTCCACAAGGCTTTCCAGACCCTGTGAGCTCACTAAGACCACTGACCTTACTCCCTTTTCATTTCCCTTAGACATGATTAACCGCAATGACTAAAAACTCAGACAAACCTCAACATACTTTGGTAACTTGAGTCCCGCCACGAGGTGTGATGGCCAGGCACATTGCTCGTAGATAGAGCGTCGAGTTCCGACAACCTTAATTTTGTCTACTCTGACTCTATCTCAAAATAAAACGACCCAAGAGAGAAAACCTGCCTCTGATACCATTTTGTCACGAACCAGGCCGGGTCGCCATCCGACCCGGTGCCCGACCCGGTCCGCGACATGGCCCAAAGGGCGTTCCCGATCCCCACGGGCTGGCACAAGTTCCCGGGTATCAAAACTAACACATGGGAACGATTTTACCCGAAATAAAAGACAGAAAAACAACTAACCATATAAATAAACTAAAACTAGAAATAGCCAACCAAACACGCTTTTAAACTATGAACGGGTTTAGAGTATACAACTCCAACCAATAACTAAAAAGAAAAGATGACAGCGGAAACTAAAACTCTTACCCAAACCTCAAAGAAACAGGAGAGGTGAAACATCCACACGTCACAAACTATAACCTTCACGAGAATACCACCAATGAACAACCACCATCACTGAGCATGGTGCCTCAACCTAGAATACACAGAGAACAAGGCCTAAATACACCCAAAGGTGTATGTAGGGTGTGAGAAAAGAGCCCAGTAGGACTTCACCCAATAAAAAGGTTCCACGTATAAGCATTAAATGACAAATACATTTTCAATATTAACTAGAGAAAAGAAAATGAATGCTTAAACAGTTTAAAAGAAAACGGGATAAAAGAAAACAGTTTCAAATGGAACAACTTAAATTAAAACACACACACTCACTTTTTAAAATAACTAGTTTGTCACACAGATAAGCGTAAGGTGACAAATGAGCACTAATACGGGAGGGGACGCATGGGCGTTAGCTAGCTTGGGTCCCTAGATCTTCGTGTCTCGGTGAAACATGGATTAGAAGGCCACGACCCTCAGAAAACATGGCTTAGAAGGCCACGACCCTCCGAAAACGTGGCTTAGAAGACAACGACCCTCTGAAATGCATATGTTTAGTTAGTGTTGCAATCATCAGTCCTGCCAGTGAAACCGGGTCGAGTCACCTCCAGAACAATCACTCACTAGTCTAGTCTAGCCTCCTAGATACCCGTGCTTCCCGGTTTGTGCTCAAACACGTTTCAAGTTCATGTAACATGTCACTATAATGCATAAAATACAATCAGGGTAATTACACACACAAAACACAATTTTAACACCCAAACCCGCTTTTAAAACTGCATGCACACCAAAATCTTTTCAAAACAATATTTGCATTGGTTACATACACAATTAAATAATGTTCACACTTCAAAAGACACTCATCGCTAAACATACCACCACTTACACAAGTAGACACTATTTTGAAATACGACACACACTAAATCATTTTTCAAACATGTTTAGCACCATTTTCATAATTAAGTAAACCATAGAAGAAATTATAAAGCAATAGAAAAAAAGTGTCAGATGACTTTTCACAAACTAAAGTAACCATTTATAAGTTCAAATGCATTCACACGTCGCACACACTCAAATAGAATTTTAAAGTGTGACATGCACCACCCGAGTAGTTTAATGGAAAAACCTTACACTATTAAAAACACAAATTCATAAACCACATAATTTAACAAGCCAAAAATAAAATCATAAAAAAATAATTTGGATGAAATCGCTTGGCATTAACCACTAAACCAACACAAACCCCTCTTTTACGATGAAATGCACACGACGTCATGTCAAGGATACTATTTTCACCACTTGAACAAGTTAATAAGCCAACCGCATAAAAAAAATATCTAACAACTTTTAAACACACACGTACATCAACAGGCTACTAACAATTTTCAATGCAAATCAAACTCTAATGAAAACTCACTTCACGCTACACCAATTAATTAAATAACATGCTAAACAAATTAAACATGCAAATTAATTTATCAAATAATGATTAAACATGGAACCACCTACCTCGGTGTTTATTTTTCCCAAATCTTGTTTGGATCTTCATCGGCACCTAATATGCACCACCTATGAACTGAATTGGATCCTTTGTCAAAGAAGAAGCTCGATGCAGCTGCTGAAATTTTCATCGTTGCATCAAAGTGATCTAGTTCCATCATCCACAAGGGTTTTGACTAATGAACACACTGTCCAGGGTGTTGTTGTCACTATTCGAGATCAAGAACAGTGCACAAATGGCGCATTCACGAACAAAGGATGGAATTGTAAATCCTGCGCTAACAAGTTCCTAGCGTGGATGAATTAGGGAAGAAGACAAGAAATGTGGCTACCTGTTGAAGAGTGTGCCACCACACACAATCTGGTTCTCACCTAGGATGGATCCAACCACGCCTGACTGACCCCATCGCGCCGCTGCAAAGGATGCCTAATCTCACCGCACTGCAACATTGATGAAGATCGGGCTGCTCAAACTCTAAACATGCTACTATCTGAGACTGGCACCTTATCGATATTTCTACATCCTCAGGGTTCAAAAACATGAACCAGTGACTCAGCATGGTCGATACCGATTTGAAATCCCTCTTTAGGAGAACCAAAGCACTGAACTAGTGAGGTTCTTTCCCCCAAAGCAGATCTGCCAAACTGAAGAGACGCAGTCTCTCTTGGTGAAAAAAGAACCGAAGCAAGAGAAGTTAATCTTCCACCGCAGCTATCTCTCAGCCAATTAATATGCTGAATCGTCCTCTCCTTTTTTACGGCGAACTAGTGTCACACCACCAGGAGCTACCTCTCTCTCGACTAACTAGAATCTCTGCACTAAAAGATGTCGCCGCTGCACTCCAATTCAGCGATTCCCGAGATCCAAACCAGGAGCTCTCCCCTTAAAAACAATGATCCATGAAATTAAAAAAAAACACCTGCAAGATAACTAAGGCCAGTAGGTCTGATGGTAGAGGCATGATTCTGATCTAGGAGAACACACAGATAGCGAGAAGACGCCCTCACAAAAACTAAACAAGGACAGGCGGACGATGTGCTGGGTGTGCTGCCGGACGAGAGACTGGTCGAGCGAGAGGAGAGAAATGTGGTCACGAGAGGCTATTTAGGAAGTTGGGGAGCGACACATGTAAGGTTGGCCGGGAGGATGCAGTGTGCAGTGCGATGCAGGCCGGGGGAGAGGCGGATGGGTGGTCGAACATGGCGTGCGGGGCAGCGTGATAGTAGGGTTACAAGGGAGGGGTGCGACGGGAGAAGAAAGAAAAAATCGGAGAGAATGAGAGAAAGGGAGGGAAAGAAAGAAAAAAAAGAAAAAAAATAAAAAAAATAAAAAAAATAAAAAAAATAAAAAAAAGATGTGGGGAGGGTTTCGACGGGTTGGGGGAGGGGGAGGCCAAACTAACAAAATAATAATAATAATAAATAAATAAAATAATAAAGTAATAACAACAATAATAATAATGTTAAAGACTTAAATAGTAATACTAATAATAATTATAATAGTTAGACTAATAATAATATTCTCTAATAATAATTTTATTATTAAAATAATTATTTAAATTTGTATTACACTACCCACTTTTGTTTTATTTCAATTTCATTATTCACTACATTTGGTTTGATTGCCTTGAACATCGGGCAGGTTGCGCGGTGAACTGAGCGAGACCGTGCGGCTTAGACAGCGGCGCACTGAACGCAATCAAGGTCCGAACATACATTTTCAAATAAGAACTCAAATATTTTATGTCGGGCCTCGACCCGAACTACTCGGTGCCCAGAAAATAAATAAAATCAACAAATTAGAAATGACGTGTGTGATAGACATCATTTTGAATCCCATATGGACATTATGAATAATTGTCCATTTTCATTGGTCATATTACTGCTCCAATAGTATCTACGGAATTGATTAAGAATATATTCTAGAAGTAACTTGATCCTTATTTCATGGTATTAATTGATGTAATTTTTATATACCCATGAAGTAAAAATGATCATGGGAAACACTTGGAGATGATATTAAATTCATCACGAGATCACCATCACTATGAAAATTTTTTTAATTGCAACTTCTAGATAAAATAGGTCTACTTTCATGGGAATTTCATTTCCAAAAAATGTATATTAGGTGACCTTGTGATAATATAAGCATTAATTTCATCATAAATTTCTGATAAAGTCTTTAAAATACAATGATTTTATGGTTGGAAGAAAACTATCAACATTTTGTTCATGATTTATTTACCATCACTTCTCCTATAACAGTGATAAAGAGTAACGGTGTTTCATTCCATTAGAGCAGTGATTTTAATAAATCATTTCAATAGATTATGACTTGGATTACATCAGCCCCATCCTTATCATTCAAAATCTAGGAAATAGTAATTTGGTATATATTTATATGTCTATATCTAGAGTGGGCTATTTCATTATTAAGGGATATCATTTTACAGCTTATGGGTCATAATAATTTGGGATAATTGGAAATAATTTTCTAATGCAAGATATAGAATTACATTCAATGGTCCATGAATTAAAAACATGTTGTCACCATCTCATTAGTGAAAAGTTCACAATGTTGTCAAATGATAAAAGTTTGAAACACATATTTTTTATATTGGTACTTGAATTAGAGGCAGCAAAAAATTGATGGAGTATGATCATATGTTTAACTGTGACTATTTTCATTTATCAGTGAAGGGAGATTCTATAGCAGAATCTTTGATTCAGAATACTTATAACTATGTGGTCAGAGAGGCTCATGAATAGTTTCACTTAATGATTTTAATTGAAAACACAAGTTTAAATTGTATAAAATAGAATGAGGATGTCATTTTCTTTTGTAAATCGTATTTCTAACAATGTTGGTCTAGTGAGGGAATCTTATAGTTGATAAATACACTAAATTTTCATTAGAAAAAACCTAAATAGTGGAGAGACCATTAGTGTTGGGTTAAAAGATGAAACTCAGTGTATCACTTTTGAAATCAAATTACAGTTCTTATATCATTATTAGAATAGTATCCCACTATATATCATCATTTCAAGTGGGATATACAGAAATTAATCAAGAAAATATACAAGGTAATGAGGCCCATTGTTTGTGGCCATGATTAAAATGGAAACTGGATGATTACATTATGAAATGACTCATCTATCAACTACTAAAAGTTGAACATAAATATCTATATATCATGTTACAGTCTATTCATATACCTATTTATAAATGATAAAATATTTCATTGTAATTTTTAACAATCTTACTAAGGATGTTTTGGAAGCATGATACTAATTGGGTGACTGTAGACTGACTCCCCAAGTCAACACATTTCATTACAATCCATGTGACAAATAAAATTGATGAATTCGAAAATATAAATATCTTGGAAGTGGGGAAATTTCATGGATTAACGTTTTTCATTGTATCTATTATTTATATAAGATATACAACACATTTTTGGTGGTCTATAAAATAATTCCATTGAACCCAGTTTAATATGATCATAATATACCTTACTCAAACAGATGGGAAGACAAGACGTACAATTCTAAAATTGGATGGCATTATCAGATTATGTGTCATAGACTTTGTTGGATTGTTGGAGTAATATTTTTGATTGGTGGTGTATTTATATAACTTTAGTTATTAAGCTATGGTACATATGTATCATATTGAATAATTGTATGGTTGTTAATGAAACTCCCTACTTTATTGGATAGAGACATGTGGAACATCACTAATTACACATGATATTGTCAATGAGATGAATGGGAATATCCAAATGATCATAAATGAGGGGAAATATACCAGATCTATTAGAAATCAAATGGAAATCATCATCATCAATTAGTATATATTGGGTTTGGTGACATCATATTATTTAGATTTTCATTATGGTTCTTGCATTGTTGATTAGGTAACTAAGAGAGGTTGACACCCCTAATATGTGGGACTATTTGGTATTCTTGTACACAATGGAAATGTTTCATAAATGATAGAATTACCACATAAATTAAAATATATGTTTAATGTTTTCGATGTATCGTAGTTAGAGAAGCACCATCCTGATCATAAACATGTGATCCACAAGGATCATGTTACTCTTGATCCAGATGAGATATTTATATATTCCATGATTTGTATTTTGGGAAGGAATTAACATAGTATGTCAGGAAAATATATATATTTGGTTAAAGTAATATGGTATTAGTTTCATTTTGATGAGGAATATTGGGAACCAAAGAACTTTATATGGGCATAATGGAAATACCTCTTTCTAGAAGCCTCATACATCCAATTTTCTATGGATGGAATGATTAAGAGTGGTTTAATGTTTATCTTAGCTTGTGGTATTTTATTTTTTATGTATTTTTATTTTATGAAATTATTTTTCTTGGCCTCTAGGAATTTTCAGAAGGTTTTAGAAAGTTTTGGATGAACTATAATGGGTGAATGATTGGTTCATGGTTAGAGGAAACTATATAGATTCCCCCAATAAATGTATAATTTGAAAGGGGTCCTCAAGATAAGATTTTGGGTAGTGTATAGTCTAGATTAACCTTGTCATAATTATGCAAAAATTGTAAATTTTATGATCACGATAATTTACACAATTGATGAATGGTTTTCTAAACCGTGGGGTCCAACTATGATATGTAATAAATTGAGTTCTAAAATTGGTTTAAAGATCCATTTACTCCACCAAACCCCAAGTTCTCCTTACTTAACTCGGTCTATTAACTTCCAAGCTTCCTCTATGAGATTTTTGGGATTTTATTTGCTATGGATTATGTTTTAAGAATACCATTGGCCATTATACAATAGAAATTAAAGGTATGGGTTTGGTTTCTATTTATCTATTTTGATCTCAACATTTTCCCTCTAGAGAAACCCCATATAAATGTTTTATTTTATAGACCTATGGTATTAGGCATGATTTAAAAGAAATTATTTTGGATCAATTGAATAAAAGTGAGTGGATACTAAATCGTGGATATTGTGAGGTAATTCATTTGGGTGAATGTTTTGAAATCAATTTATTTCCAATTAAATTTTCTCATTGAACTTGATAGCTTTGTATTCTTGATATAAATTTCATATTTTTATTTAAGGAAAAAACTTTATGAAAAAAATTGGAAAAAATTCTACGTTCACTTGGTTTTATGTTGATGTGTTGTGAGAATCACCCACAACATGTTCTATGAAATGCATAAGTTGGGTTTTTAATAAGTACTGTTATGGGTGTGTGAGAACATGAAACGAAAAAATATTGTATGTGTGAATAATTCATATGGAAATGTGGCTTGTTAGTTCAAGGTTTTTTATTTTGAAACTCTAGAGCACTAGGTTATACCACCATGTTATGACATTGATCAAGTGGGACAAGTTTTTAATTCATGATTTGGACTTTTCTAAGGTACCACTTTGATGAGAGTTACATTAGACTCATGCATTAAATTAGTGAATGTGTTCATAGAGTGGGGATGACTTGTAATTGAGTTATTTAGACTAATTATGTATATAAATATCTTGGATAAATATTTTATTCATTTCATTCTCATTTAGTATTAAATGTGAGATAACATGTTTTTTTAGTGGCATGTGTGAGAATTATTGTGGGTTTGCATACTAGGTTTTACACTCATCCATACATAAGCACCATAGTGCATATATTGTTGTTGTTTACTATGATATAGAAAAGGTTAAGGTTTCTTACGTTACCAATGGAGAACCATGATGCTGTGTAACTGGTTTCATCAGTTGGGGCATGGAAATGGTCAGGAGACAATATCTGAGCAATTCTTTTATATGTTAAGCAGTTTCTGTCTTGGGATTCTAGAATTTGAATATTTATTATTTCTTATATGAATTTGATTATAATATTGATTGGTAATGTGAGTTTGACTGATTTTTTATCAGGCATATGTTTTCTTCTCCATTGTAATTATTCATATGTTGTCTACTAAAAAGAGTAAAACACCCCGAAATAACTATTATAACATTCAATTTGTTACCAAACATCAGTGTCTTGGAGATGTCACCTCAGGTTAGTGGTATTTCGGTCTTATATAAGACAATGGTTTAGGAACCACTATTCATGAAGAACAACAAAAAGAGTAATGTATGTTAACTAAATAATTTGGTAAATACACAAAAATCAAGATTCAAAAAGCATACATTCAACTTTGTGTGATTGGATTCATCCAAAATTTCCCCTGAGATTGCAAAAGAGTTTGGAATCCGTAAAAAACATGAATGACAAGAAGAGATGAGGCCACCGTTTAGTTTCCTTTAAAAGACTGGAAATTATTTTATCAAAGGTAGTAATACGAATTGATAAAATATAGTTCTATCAGCGTTAAAATTAAAACTGTTTCTTATCAGCTTTAATTTATATATTTATCATTGTTAAATATAGAACTATTAATGTAAGGATATATAATAACTTTACTTATCCCTAGTAATGTATATATTTAACATTGAAAATACTAATTTATAAAATATATAAAATAATGTTAATAATTACAATAAATTTGTATTGATATAATAATTAATAATAGAAATAATAAAAAAATTCTAAAAAGCAATAAACATTTAAAATTATTTAATTACATAAATATTATAATTAACAAAATAATAAAATAATAAAATGAATAGGAAATATTAAATAAATAAATAACATTAATTATATATATTTAAAAATATTTGAATGTAATAAATAATATTAAATATATAAAATAAAAATTATAATAAAAAAATAAATAATATTAATTTTACAATTTCAAATAATATTAAAAAGTAATTAAAAATATTATCAATGTAAGTTAAAAAAATATTAATAATGAATTAATGTTATCATAATGATAAATAAATACTAAAAATATCATTTAAAATTTTTCCTCAACAAATTTCTAATTAAAGATGAGAAAATAATAACTCCATAATGATTAAAATAGAAAATATTAAAATAAAAATAAATCAATATTAATTATATGAACTATTTACATATTAAAAATATTATATATTACGAAATTAAATGTATAAATTACTGCTAAAAATTAAAAAAATTACTATAATATTAGAATAATACATTTTTAAAATTAATATATGATCGAAATATAAAAAGTAAAATAGTATTAAAATTTAATAGATAATAATGATTGAATAAATATTAGATCTCAACAAAATTTAAACATACATGAATTGAATAAATGTAAAAAATCATTAAAAAAGTATTTATTATTTTAATTATATAAAGTAAGGATATATTAAAAATGAATAAAATTTATACGAATAAAAATAAAAAATTACTTTTAAAAATAATTGAATCATAGTAAAGTAGAAATTAATTATGAATAAAAAATAAATTTCCAAATATTTGATAATATTATTTTAAAATAAAAATGAATTATGATTAATTATTGAAATTAGATACATATTTAAAGAATATAACATTAATATTTAAAAACGTCTAAAAATTGTAATAAGTTCAAAGAATTGAAAACATTAAATTGAATAAACCTTAAAAATGAATAAATATTAAAATATTATAAATTGTTGAAAACAAAAAAAATGAAAAATATTTAAACTGATTAAGTAATATTAAATTAAATAATATTAAGAAGGAATAAATTTAATAATTAAAATTCAATAATTTTTTTAAAAAATATTAATAAATGCATAAATATTGTCATTTTTTCAGTTCCAAAATTATTAAAAATGAATAAATATTAAAATAAAAATGATTAGGTATTGAAAATTACAATAAAATATAAAAGGTTCACATTAAATTAATTACTAAAAATAAAAATATATTAATTGTAAAAATGACCAAATATAAAATTATAAAATAAAAATGAATAAATGTTAATTATATATATTAAAAATATATTAAAATTATTAAATATTAATAATTAAGAATTGCTAAAAAATATTAACAAATGATAAACTAAAAAAACATTATATATATATATATATCAATGTAAAACTGAAAATAATTAAATTTGAAAATAATAATTTTTCATATGATTATGTGAACATATATGTGTATATATATATGTATATACTACACATAGATTTTTCAAATTTAAAAAAACAAATAAAAGTACCTGAAATTATTGTTGTGAACATAAATATATATAGACACACACACACATGCACACACACATGTGTACACATTTAACAGACATACATACACACATACATTCAAACACACACACACACACACACAAATATATATTCTATAATTAGATATGTCAAATACATATTCGTATAAATAGAGATACACATTTCATACAGACACATACACCTTTGCATGGACATAGACATGAACCTACCTATACAAACATATACATTCACATACAATAATGTACACATACCGATACATAATTAAGTACAAAAAAACACATATATATACATCTGTATACCCATATACATGGGTTTAATAGTCTATTGTTTATTCTATATCACTTCAATTTTGTTATGGACTATAATAAAAGGTTAGTTTTCATTTCTTATCATACTTATAGTTAAGATTTTAAGGAGTGTGTTGTGATCAATAATCTGATGGAGGTTAATATTTGTAAGTAAAATTATTCAAGATGTAGAAAGAATTTTGTAAAATTTATTTCTATCAAACTAAATAGAAATTTTATAAACAACTATGCTGTTGATGCAAAGGATTTTTTTAACAGTTTCAATCTTCTTCGAAATATTTTTGATCATCATCACATTTAACTACATTTGGGGACATTTATGATAGGCTCCCTCTCCATTTTTTGTTTCACCAAAATCTTGGTCTAAGAATGAGTAACGTAGAAAAATTATTAAAGGCATGGGAGTCAATTAATAGTGGTATAATTTCAATTTATTCTAATATGAAACTAAAAGGTTCAAAATTCCATATTTAGGCATGGAGTAAGGAGCGAATCAGTAAGATAGAGTTTGATTGTAATATCATTATTTTTTTTGAAGACGAATCATGCCGATTTTCATGTACTATTTTACCCATGTTTTTAGTATATCTGGTTTGGCTTTTTATTTGGGGTTTTTTTGGATAATTTAGAAATTTTTAAAATTTTTTAGAGAGATTTTTGTGTAGTGCATGATTGGTTCATGTGTTTCCAAAATCTATGTGTGTTTCACCCAAAAAATGTTTATCAAAAAATATAGGGGGTTTTCATGGGTGGCACATGATTTTTTAAACCATGTTCTACTTATGAGAAACCATGTAACCCCCACGGTGAGGCACATAGTTAAGGAATATAGTTTGAAAAACCATGAACCCCATCATAGGAAGCAATGTAAATGGGATTTAATTCCTCAAAAATTTATTTTAAGATTCATAAACCCCCTAGGTTAACCCCTATTCACCTGACTCAGACTAAATGTGTTTCCTTCATTTTTGGGAGATTTCAAACAGATATCAAGGCCACTTGAACTCCGTTTTTGATGAATTGAAGATCTAACTGAAGTATATTCAATCCTTCAAGTATGTGATCTCTTCCTCTGCACTTTTCTCTCTCCCCCATATCTCTTTTCTAATGAAGAGGGTAAAGATTTTATCCATTGTCAAGGGATTATATCTAAGTTTTAATGAATCTTAATCCGTTTGAAATTAGATCTTGGTTTTACTTCTAAATATTTTATATCATCATTAAATTGATCATTCCACATCAATTTAGGGGATTTGATTTGGTGAATGTCCATTAATGTCTTTGAGGTAGGTGTTCTAAATGTCAATTCCAATATTCGTAATTTAAATTTCATGCTTAAAAATTTTTAATTGCATTTTTATCATTGGGAAATTACATTTAAAAGTTAATTGATTAAATTTAATTTCCATGTAATATAAAAATTTTCGAAATAATGGGAAATTAGAATTGGTTGAATTGTGATTACAAAATTTGTTGGTTATTTGGATGATGAAATTGGTTTATTAATGTGACTATGAATATATTGATAATGGGAATTAAGGGATTATTGGGGTATAATTAAAGGGTTAATAGTTTATATGATTAAATTGGGATAAATGGATTAATGGTGAATTTTTCATATTATTCCAAGAAATTTTGTAATGAACCATGATTGTTTGGATAAATTGAAATGGTGCACCATGATTTAAATAATTGATAAAAGTGTAAATGATGATTAAAAATGAGAAATGTGATATATTTTATATATGTGACTAGTTGATAAATGATTTTGGGACATTAAATGATGCCCCCAAATACACATATGTGATTGATTGATAAATGAGCATGGTACATGGACTGATGCTTCAAATAACCATATGTGATTGATTCATAAATGAGTTGTGGGATAAATATTGATTCTATAAATACCCATTGGTTTCTATACATGATGTTATATGCCCAAAATATAGTCATTAGACCATGGTTCCAAGAATACCTGATATGAATTTGGAATTATATGGATAATTTAATAACATGTTATAATGAATCGTGATTCCTTATGTGATATGGTACAGACTCTGGAATGATCCAAAGTATGTATTTACGATTCATGTGTCTTCCTGAACCCAGGTATTTATGTACTTAAGTAAAGAAAAATTTAAAATTTGAACCATTTGTTTTTCTATTGTACTATAGTCTTTACACAACTATATAAAATGGTTTAGTTTTGGATATTATTACATATTTTGGTTCATCATGTGATACCAGTATGTTTAGGTTATGAAATTTATTCTAGTTTTTGGTTATTATCATTTCCCTATTGATAATTTGATTTCTTTTGATGTGATTCTTTGATAAATAGGGTGTATTATCCCCATGTTATATATTCAATCGTCATCACTAGATAATAGAATCTGTCATATGGGGAGGAACTCTTGAGGTTATGTGACCAACCGACTCGGGGCATTGACATGTGGCATCCATATCGGGATTCCAAAAAATGGTATCAAATGGGTTTTATTTATTTTATACTTTATTACTACTTGGTAATGGTATAAAGGACATTTGGATGAGTCGGTCCATGGTCAATAGATCATGCATGGGAGTATCTAACCCATGTGTGAAAGTAAAATCGAAGTACCCATGGTGGGATTGTTTTTGTAGATGTTTTATGTTACAATCGAATGTTATTTATGTTTGAACCAAGGATGTTCATTTCTATAAATGGAATATGGTTTGTGTTTTTGTTAATCCACATTGGGTTGATCAAGGAGGTTTCAAAGAATGTGGTCTTACGATTATGGTTGAAAGTAGTATTGATGTTGACATAGTTTCCCAGTGTTTTCCAAAATTTTGGGACTCAAAATCATGAGTTTTTTTTAGAAAAGGAACAGTTTCGGAAAAGAAAGTGAACTGCAAACCAAATAGCAGTAACAAATCACAGATCACAAAATATGGTATGTGGAATAGAGAACTATGCACCATGTAGCGAGATCTGTTCATGGTTAAACATTTGGTTTGTGGGAAGTTTTTAGTATGTGGAATAGAATCGGTTGAGAGGATGCAGTTTCATTTTTCAAAATAAGGAAAATTGGTTCACAGAAGAGATGATTCATAGGATGACTTGTCATTGGTGGAAATGAGGTAGAGATCAGTCCTCAGAAGAGTTCGACCATGAAGAAGGAAAAGGTTGTATGCGGACCGTATAGGGAAAATGGTTTGTGGGATATGCAGGGTATACGGTGAAGGTGGTTCTATAACAAAGATTTGGTAAATCTAAAATTAATATATTATGTAGCTCTATTTACCTTCATCGCTCTAGGAATTTGATTAAGTCCAAAAGTGGTTCACATAGAAGCAATTTCTGAAGGATTATTTAGTCTGTAAAGGGTAGAGAAGTCCACTTAGGAGTGATTTTGTGTAGAGGAAGAAACCAATATATGGTGATCATGAGGTATGTGGAGAAATTGAGGCTGTATGTGGAGCACTGCAGAACACGGAGGAGGAAGGCCAGTTCATGGAGGACATGTTTGTGTACGAACAGTATGCCAAAAAGTAGATTACGTCTATAGGGGAAACCTGGACTTCAACAGAGAATCTATCCATAGTTAGGGATGAATGATTTAATTCCAACCCATTAAATTGATATTAAAGACCATAAAATGAGTTCAGATTCTTTACAATTCCGTGAGAAAGGGGGAGTCAATAGAGGTGATCTGAGGGATGAAGTGTGCTATGCCTGAAACCTTGTAAAGGCAGAGCACCTTGTACAAAGTGGATATGATAAAATTTTAAACACCACAACTAGTAAATATTAGTAGACTTTTGTATGACCAAAAACCTATTCGCGTATGATCCTTAGACATAACCATCAGTGTTAAACTAAGTAAAATTATTGTGTCTTTTCTTTGCATGTGATTTTTGTTTTCTACATTTTCTCATCAGACATGTATAATAGGTTCCTAAAAACATGGGAACAAGATCCATTAGTTCAAAAGAAAAATTAGACACCCTAATTCTTCCCTCACCTCTCAGGGTGTTCTGAGGCCCTTTGATTACACCTCGAGCGATGAAATTATTGTGTGATATTATTATTTTTTGGAGATTTTAATTGTTTATTGGTATGGCATAAGGGTTTAGTATTTATGATAAATTATATTCAATCCTTATTTATTGTGACATGCATAATTTATGGAATTCATGGGAAAAATTATGTTTTTCATTGATTATTTAGATGAGAATTATTTTCTTTACTTGTGTAATTTATAATAAAAAAGGTTCCTAATATTAAATTTAAAATTGTAAATGATACTAAATGTGATAAATTAAATTGTATAAATGGGTGTCTAATGAGAAAAATTATTTATGGAAATGATGTTACCTTATATTATCCGTGACCTAGATGAGGTATGATTAAGGGTTGTGATAGTGCGGCAGTTTTGACCGCATGTCGGAGAAAGGAAGATGTCCTCATATAAAATTGATAAGGGTTTGTAATGGTTCCTAAGATTTTTTTTCTGGAATTATAGAGATATGAATCCCTGAAGTTTCTTGTTGATTGGATGATAATAGATAATTTCCTGAAATTTTCCTCTAGTAATGGAACACGAGGCTATGATAGTGCTAGGTGAAGGATCTAGTGAATAGTTATGTGATAAAGTTGTAGGGTTTATTCAGTTTATATAATGTGACCCATGGTGGGTTGTGAAGAGTTTGTGTCATTTGACACAGGGGTTCCAGTTGTAGAATACTCCAAAATTCACTGGATAGGGTAGACAAGAGGTAGCTCAGTTCTGAATTGAGTATATCAAGAAGATCGTTCATGAACTATATACTTATACTAAGAATATTGTCAAACTGGATGCTTATATGTTACTTGGTCATGTGAAGCATTTGTGGGACATCCAAACATGAGATTAAAATATTTAAAATATGGAGTGTAAGTACATTCATGAGAATATATTGGAGAAAGATTACCTTAAGACACTAATGATGGAGAGGGTAGTAGAGTTAATGAGGTTTACTATGGAGAGAACGTCTCTGATGTACTATATAGGACACTTTACATATTTGTAGTTATTTTCTCCAGTGTTGGTAGGATATGAGGCTACTATAGTAAAATAGTTCTAGAAGGGGCTAAAATATGAAATTAAGTCCCAATTTAATATATTTAGTCTAAATATGTTTTCAAAAGTGGGGAATTAGGCTCTCATGTCTGATGAGAACCATATAAGTGATTCCAATGAAGGATAGGTGGTTTCTAATGGTCAACGATGAGGTAAATATTTCAATTTTAGGAATAATTTATTAGAAAACATCAAATAGGGAGAAAGAAATCAGAGATTCTAGGGGGAAGGGTCATTTACATGGACTTTACTATATTTCTCTACCCTAAGTGTGGTAGGTTGGGTCTACCTTCATAGATAGTTACCCCGAACAATGGAAGTATGTTAAGATTTTGGTAGGATGTGACATCTGTAATGGTCATGTTTGAACCCATAATATTTGGGTAATGGTAGAGGATCTTGGCTGAATTAGTGCATTGAAAGGAGGTACTCTATCCATACTAGTTGGGTAGTTATAGTTCTACTTGTCGTGGAGGTCGAGGAAGTGGATGAGGTACATTTGGGAAAGAGTTCCCATATTAGTAGAGTGGTGCAGCTCAGGAGACTCTGACTACATCATGAGGAATATCGGTTGAACAGTTTCATGTAGTTCAACCTACACAAATGGATAAAATTCCATACCATAGACAATTAGAGGTTCTATTATTGTAGATTCTATGTTTTATAGTCCCTTATTTGATATATAAGCATCTCATTATTTTATATCTACAAACATTATGAACGGGTTATGTCTGCTGATGATGTTCATGAGTGGGGTAATGGAGATTAATACACCAATAGGAGTATAGTAAAGAGAAATGTTTTTATACAAGGGGTATTCTATCCAATTTGGGGAGTATCATTTACTATGGGAACTCATCATACTCGACATGTTAGGGTTTGAATTGAGTTTGGGTATGGCGTGCTTGTTAGAATACCGACCCCACATTGATTGTTACCACATGAGAGTGACCTTTATGTCTCATGAGGGTGATAAGTTTGTTCATCATGGAGTGGGATATCCAAGAAGTCCATCCGGGGTGAGTTCATCAGAAATAGGGGATATAACCACTTAGTTTGTAAGTCTTTTTCTAGATAATGGAGGAATAAAGAATGATTTCATCCCACCATTAGTAGACTTGTTTCAGGATATATAGGCTTCTCAAGGTTTCCACTTATGAGATATGTTGAATTTATCATTGAGATCATTCTTAGAGTAGAGATAGTTTATAATCCTCCATAAATAATGGAATCAACAGAGCTTCAAGATTTGAAGACTCAACTAGTAGAGTTGATGGATATGGGGCTTATCGATCCAATTACATCACCTTAGGGATCTCAGGTTTTGTTTTTTCGAAAAAGGTTAATGGGAAGTTGTGATTATTTATTAAATAGAAAATTTTTAACTAGATGTCAGTGAAGAACTGATATCCTCTTCAATATATCTATGAACTCTTTGACCATTTGTGGGTATCTTATGTCTTCTCTCATATTGACTTGATATCTAGGTATCATTAGTTGAGAGTAATACTATCTAATATACCACTAACTTCTTTTAGAAGTAGGTATGGATTACACGAGTTCTCATTGATGCCATCCAAGATGAAATACGCCCCCCAGTGTTTATGGTCTTGATAAAAAAAATATTCCACCCATTCCTAGATCAATTTGTGGTTGTGTTTGTGGGTGAAAACTTGGTGTACTCTAAGACTCATGAAGATCAAGAAAAAAATCATGAAAAAATCCTAAGTACACTGAGAGCGCATCAAATATACACTAAGCTATCTAAGTTTCAATTCTGGATGACTAGGTACATTTCTTAAGTCACATCATCTCAGAGGAGGGTGTTCCAATGGACCCAGAGAAGGTGAGAGAAGTCGTTTCCTTGGAGAAACCCTAGAAATTATTTGATATCCATAGTTTTATGGCATTAGAGGGTTACTATCGTAGGATCATCGATGAATTTTACAACTTTTTAGCACATCTTTGGGGCTTGACCAAGAAGGGGGTAAAGTTTGAATGGTCTAGAGCATGTGATAATTCCATCCAAGAGTTGAAGAACTAGCTGACTACCACCCTAATATTGATCCTACCTGATCTAGGGGAGGAGTATAAAATGTTTTGTGATGAATCTTTGATCATTCTTGCAATAGTGATGATGCTAGGAGATCCAGTTAGGGTATAAGGGTCATGTAAGTTGATACCAAATGAACTACATTACCCTATGCATGATATCAAGTTAGCTACAGTGGTTTATTCCTTGAAGTATTGATGGAATTATCTGTTGGCCAAAATTTTTAACTTATATACTGCTAATAATAGCCTAATTATATATTTTAGTGCTTATATTTGAATCACATGTAAAAGATATGGGTTGAGTATATGCGGTATTTTGATTTCGATCTAGAATATATGCCCAAGAATGGAAATAGTGTTGTGGATTAATTGAAGAGAAAAAAATTTGAATCATGAAGTTCATGAGTCTAGCTCTGAGGGGAAGATACTGACCATGATAGATGAGTTGTATTGTGTGGTTCAGGTGGGTTAGGTGTAAACAAAATTTGTTTACGTATCATTGGAGTCCACACATTTGAGCTTGATCAAGGAGAGGTAGTATGTGGATCTAGAGTGTTTATACTTGTATGAATGACTTAAAGGTGGGGATTAACCATCATATTGGACCATATATGATTATGGGATAATTTATTTTTGGGGCCATGTTGTTTTTCCAACATGTATGCTTGCAGAGTTTATGTGTGAGTTTCATGCCTCAAAGGGGGTGATACATTTGAACTTATGTAAAATTTGTCATGACCTATGTACATAATATTGGTAACCTGACATGAAAAAAGATATTGTAGGGTTTATGAAATGATTGTACACCTTTAATAATGTGAAGGAAAAGTGTCAACGACTTGGTGGTTTACTATAGTCATTTCCCATAAGAGAATGAAAGTGGGATAGTTTTACGAAGGACTATGTGGATGGTCTCTTACGAAAACCTCTGAAGAGTGATTCTATTTTAGAGTTTGTGTAAAGACTTATGAAATTAGTAAATTTCATTCATATTTGGGAGAATTTTTTAGTGTATTTGTTAGGATACATTTACATTTGGGAGATATTCTATATGCATAGGGTAAGAAAGAGTATAGTCTCAAATCATGATTCACATTTCACTTTACAATTCCAGAAGGAATGGAATAAGGCTCATGGTACACATGTATTACTGAGTAAGGATTAACACACATAGAAATATGGGAATTCAGAACATACTATTCAGGTACATGAGGATATTCTATGAGAATGATTCCTTGACTCTTGTGGGTCTAAGGAGACCCACCTAACACTTTTTGAGTTTTCCTACAACAAAAATTATTAGGTAACTATACAGATTGTACCATATGATGCTATTTATGTTAGGCCATAAAGATAACATCTATATTATTTGGAGGTTGGTGTGATATATTATTAGGAATAATTCTTATAAAGGATTATTCAGAGCTGATATAGTTGTTTTGAATGGTTAAACTACAACTTAGACTAGGAATAAGTCATATGAGGATCGAAATAAATGACCCCTTGAGTTTACAGTGGGAGATCACATGTTTCTTTAGGTGGCTCCAAGATTGGGTCACCATAGGATTTAGAGGTAGGGAATGTTTGTACCTAGAATATTCAGACCTTTTGAGATTATGAAGTGAATCATGTTAGTGTCGTACCAATTAGCTTTACCATAGAGGTATAGTGCTTTGCCTAATGTTTTTCATGTGTCAGAACATTTGCGCTGTCACCCTAATACTTCTCATATGATCAATGTTTATGATGTTGAGTTTGGGAAATTCAACCTTTGAGGATCATCTAATATGCGTCATGGATTGTGGTAAGTAATTTTTTTGGGGAAAGACTATATTGATTGATCGAGTATTGTTGAAAATTGTACTTTTTTTGGAGGAAACATGGGATAGAAAAGAAGAAATGTGGGTTTAATGTCCTGATATTTATAGAAAAAAATCCTAGAGATGCTTGGGTGTACATCTTGAGGATGATCTGTTGTAAGGTGGGGGAGATTGTAAGATCCCTAACTTTTCTAGAGATGAATAATACTCATTTTCAATTTATATTTTACAACTTTTTTACTATACATTTTTTGAATTATTGTTTAGTGTTGTTCTACGGGAATTTATAAAAAAATTTATATTTTGGAGAGATTTTGGGAAGTACATGGTTGGACCAATGTTTTCCCAAACCATGCACCCTGACCCTGAAAATCGTCTAACCACAAACAGAGGGGGTTTTCATGGGTTTCACATAGTTATTAAAACCCTATACCACTTAAGAGAAACTGTGTTACCCCTAGAATGAGGCAAATGATCAGGACTTACAGTTTAGAAAATCATGCACCCCATCATAGGAGTCTGCGCATAAGAGATTTATTTCCTTGAAAAAATATTTTAATCATCCCAAACCCCATAGAGCTAACCCCTATTCACCCCAAATCCACCCTATAATTTATCCTTCAATTTTGGGATCTCCTAAATGTATTCTAGGGACTCTAAAAATATGTTATTTATTATTCAAAGATTATATTTTAGGGTCCTCACATATTTCGGTTTGTGATCTCTTCCCATGTGGGTTTATCTCTCTCCCATATCTCTTTTCCAATGAAGAAGGAAAAGGTTTATTCTATTGGAGAGGGTTTAGATCTAGGTTTTCAATGATCGTAGTCCATTTTATGTTGTATCTAGTTTTTGGTTCTAAATATCTTCCAACTTCATGAAATTGATCATTCCACATCAATTTTTTGGATTTTGGATTTGCGAATGTCCGTCAATGACCTTGAGGTAGGCGGTCTAAATACCAATTCCCAAAGACTTAATTTTAATTTCATTTATGAAATTGTGAAATTATAATTTTCATGATTGGAAGATTTCATCTAAAATTGAATTGATTAAATTCAATTTTCATGTGATAATTAAATGAGTTGAATTTGGGGAAACTAGAATTGGTTGAATAGTGATTGTGAAATTGGTGGGTTATTAGAATAATGAAATTGGATTATTAATGTTATTATTAATAGATTAATAATTTTAATTAAGGGATAATTTTATTTAACTTTAAGGGTTAAGAGTTTATATTATTAAATATTGATAAATGGTTCAATGGTAAATTTTTTCTTTCATTCCATGTGATTAAGTGATGAACCATGATTGTTTTGATAAATTAAAATGGGGAACTATGATGTGAATAATTGATAAAAGGGATGATGATTACCTTGAGAAATGTTATTGATTGATAAAATAGTGTGGGAGCATATTCTAATGCTCCAAATACCCATATGTGATTGATCGATAAATGAATATGGGACAAATATTGATGCTCAAAACACCAATATGTGATTGATTAATAAATAAGGTGTGGGACATGGTCTAATGCTCCAAACATTGGTGAGGTTTTAAAAATGACATTTTGTGCCCAAAATATTGGCATTGGACTATGGTTCTTAGTATCCATGATATAAATTTGGAATTATATGGATAATGGAATTCCGTGTTATAATGAATTGTGTTTTACTATGTGATACAGTTCAAACTCTAGCATGGACCGAAGAAGGTAATGATGGTTCAGGTGTCTTCAAGAACCCAAGTATTAATGTGGTTAAATAAAGAATAATTTTAAATTTGATATATTTACATTATTATTGTACATTATTATTTATACTACTTCATACACTATTTTTGTTTTGGATACTGTTTCATGTTTTGATTCATCATGTGATACTATTTTTTTTGTTTCAATATTTATTTTGGTTACCTGTTATTATAATTTGGATATTTATTATTATTTTTCTATTGTACTGCATTGATGAAAAGGGTATAATATCCCCATGTTATATATTCACCCTTCACCTGTTATTCAGCAGCCTTTGACATACAATGAGGTACGCGTGAGGTCATGTGACCAAGAGGATCAGGGAACTGGCATGTGGAACTCAGGTCAGGATGGCTCATGGATATTAGATAATTGAGGAATTTATTTATACATGATTTGACTAAAAAACATGGGTTTTTTATGATGAGGGTATTCATAAGGAGCCTGATATTCTTTCCAATCATAAATATTTTTTGATAATCAAAGATGATGATCTTAAATAAACTATCAGATTTAAATGACTATATGCGGGGGACATGAACAATACATTATTTAACTGTCTCCAATGATCATGGAAGATTGGAATACTTGATCCACTACTACAAATAAATGATGAAATTGTTTTTATGGGCAGGTCTTTATGGATTATATTATTAATTACTATCAGAATTTTTTTAAAATAAGACAAAGCAAGTAGAGAAGATCTCATTTCTAAGATTATTTCTTCTATTGTAACATTAAAGGATAAGATATTTTCAAAATTATTATACTTATTTAATCAAGATTAGTTAAGTTATTTTTTACTCAATGTTACCAATTCTCTAGGTTTGGATGGTTTCCTACTATTTTTACATGATTTATAGGATACTGTTTAGAGTGATATGAAAATACTTATTATGTATTTTTCTAATGGTGGGAATCTACCAAGAGGTGTAAAAGTCTAATTTTTTGACATAAATCCTAGTGGTTATAATTAATAACAGAATCCATCAATTGAAACATGTTTCTTGGTGACTTTATTTTCATAATTTCATTTGTATAATTTTTTTGAATAAGTTTTCATTTTTACTATAAATCAGGTGTCATTGAATCAATTTGGATTTATTAAAAGAATGAATTTACATGATTTTCATTTGACTACTTTAGAGCCTGTCAGTATTCTTAGAAAATATATATAGGATAGTAACATATATCTTATGTTAAATATTATAAAGGGAAGTGGCACTCTAAAATGGGATTTCATTAGAGTTACTTTCTTAGTTTGTCTTTTTTTGGAAGGTTTATGATAAAAATTAGTGTTATCATTGAATCATTTAGCATATATGTTCTTATTAATGGTTCTATAGAAGATTATTTGTCTTATTCTTTGAGAATGAGGTAGGGGACACCTATTAACTATCATTTTAAAGATTTATAAAGACTACTTTAGACTAATTATTCTCAAAGTGGATGATGGAAGAAATGTTAAATTCATTCATGCTAGACTAATTTTTATAGTTATGTACTATATTATCTATTCTATTTATTTTATCATTTTTTTATTAAAGGGAAGGGGTAATATTAAAATTATATTGAATATTTTTAAGCATTATGATAATATATCTGATCAAAGTATTAGTTGAGATAAATCTCATGTATATTTTAGAAAGGGTTTATCTATTTCTATGAAATAATATAATCTCAGGAAGATGGGTACTAGATGGGGAGAATTTCCATTATCTTCCCTTAGGGATACTCTATTTTAGAGAATAACTATGGTTTATTACAATAATGATATTTCTTGTAGGGTTATAATGTTGTTTTCTACATGGAAAAGAAAATACTTATCAATATACAAATGGATAAATATTGTTAAATAAGTAATTAAACCTTATCTAGTTTATTATTTTATTATTTATATGTGGTCTAATTATATTATTAAAAATATTAAAAATGATTAGGAACATTGATTTGAGAGGTAGTATTTTCAAAATAAGATGGTCACCATCAAATATAGAATCAACTACCAATTTTAAAAGGTTATTTGAATGGGAATTAAAAAAATTTGATGTATCAATGAGGATTTATAGGTTCATCTTAGGATGAATCTTACAACTAAGAATACTAAAATGTAGATTTATAAATATAATTATTATTTTGAACTCTCATTACATAGACTCATCTCTTTTCCAATATTTTATGTAATTTTAATATATGATCATGGTTAATTTTGGATGGCTTGTCTTGAAAAACTTCTACATATTTTCTTCTATATGATTGGTTAGGTACCCATATTATAAAAATTGGAATGGTAAGTTAATTTTACTTTGATTGAAATAATTTTATCAAGAATCGTATTTTTATTTGAACATACTACCTTAGGAACATGTCCATTGTGTTTGTCATTCTAGAAATTTCTATTTCTTATTTCCATAGTGGTAGTTTGAATTTTAAAATTAAATGCATGTAATAATTTTAAAATTGTTGGATAAGGCCTTCTTGAATTTATATTATACAGAGAGTGGGGTATAAAGGAGATCCCATGTATTGGTACCTCCATTTTTTAGTGTTTCCCTATGTTATATTTATGTGATAAGTTATTCTAACACTGAGGATACTGATTATATTTTTATGGAATATAATTATTCCATTGTCCTTTGTATTTTTGTTTTTTATATGTTTGAAATATTTATACCTTAGTCAATTGTATTTTATGACCCCATTATTATTTATAATAACTATTATTAATACGAATATCTATGGATATTTTTCATTGATTTTTATAGGCTTTTAATATTACTTGGATATTGAGATGTAATCTAATTTATGAAAGAATGAGTCCATTTATCTCTTATACTATATAACTCACTATATATAATATTAGGGAAACTAAATTTATAAATATTGTTCATGATGGAAACTCCATAAATGATTTTTATTTTTCAAAAGTACACAAAATTTATTATAACTATAAGTATTATAAAATAAATATGATTATCAATTTTTAGCCTCTAAATTTTTAGGTGTTTGATATTCAATTCATATTATTTGGCTAAAGGAATCTTTGCTGTTTCAGTCTATACAGCCGTGTTCAAAAACAACGTAGTTTGTATTACGGGAAACCTATTTACCACTTGATGATTAGATTATTCTCCAGAGGTTGTGTTGATGGGAATCATCCATGTAGTCTGAATTGAAGAGCTCACGTGATGAAGAAAATTATTGATTGAATATGATTCGATTGTGATTATTTAGGAACATTGGAGTGGGTACCCATATCTCTCATAGAGACATTCCTTTTAAAGGGTAAACTATTTTGAGTATATCTCTCCCATTTAAATTGTGGGGGGGGGGGTACATGTCTATTGTGATCATAATTTGTTAAAAGATAGTTAATCTAATAAGGGAGTTTTATGTAATGAATTTTATTTTTTTAATGGTGTTATCCAGAGTATTTTTTATTTCTCTATTAGAGATTCTTATAAAACCCCGAATTTTAGACACTGGAAGCATTTTTTCATTTCAGTATAGTTTAATAGGATTTTAATCTATTGAAACATGTTTTTTATTTAACATATATATTTTTATTATATAATTATATATACCTATTTCTCCCTGGGTAAATATTTTTAATATATATATATATTATATTTATATAAATATATATACTTATTTTTATATAAATAATATTTAAAATCGTAATATATATATATATATTAAATTATTCAAGGTTACATTTATCAATTCTAACTAATGCGCTGATAAAGGATTCCATTTTTGTGCTAAAAGAGGATTGAACCTTGGTATCCATATATCACTATTTATTTAGCACTGATAAGTGGTACAATTAACAATTTTAATATTGACCTATAATAAATGGTAGCACTAAATATTTCTGAATATATAGTAGTGATATTTAAATATAAATTTTTAATTAAAAAACTATGCAAATAAGTCAAAGTTCATTTAAAATAATTGATTTAGTAACTATGTGGAAATAAATGTTTCAAACATATATGTGTTATTGTCTCATCATTCTGGTTCTCATTATTTTTATATAAAACATAAGAATTTATAATATCCTAAACAAGACCATCTTGAAATTTGATATTTTTATGAAATCACCAAATATTTCCAAAAGATTGATTGATTTTTCTAGAATATATAATTACAATATATTAATACATGTATGTTATGATCCGGAAATAATACAAAAATAATTATATTGAACAACAAATTTTTAATAATAGAATTTTAAAAAAATTAACTTGTTAATCCTATTTAATCATTAAATTCGAAAAACTATAAAAAATCTTTAAGTGAGTAGAACTAAATAACTAATTCCTAATGAGATTAATTGATCCATAAAGAGATCAAATCATCCTAAATGTATCAATTTTATTTTCTTATGTATAATTAAATTTTTTTTAGTGAGATTATTTTTTATTTATTATTTAATCACTTATTTTTTAATTAAAATTAATTTGAATTATATATATTTAACAAAGAATCATTTTTGAAATGACATAAATCATTCATGTCTCATGATTCTTGATTCAAGGGATTATAATGATATAAAATTACAATTTATTTTTATATATATGTGAGAAATGCTAGTACATAGTTTTATGGCTAAATAGTTCTGTAAATAAAGTTAAAATTAATTTTTTTATAATATGTTTTTATTGATAAGAATAGATTTTATCCTACATTAATTTAGACGATTTATATAGGATGTTAGAGATTTATTATCTACAAATGCATTAATATTTTCAATTTCCACAAAATTTTTCATTATTTTTATTCTTTAAATTAGAAATAAATTATAAAACTTATATTGAAAAGGTGTTTATTTCTAATTTAAATAAAAAATTCTATATTACAGGAAAATTTGATGAAATTAATATTTAAAAAATTATAATAAAAATTTATTATTGTTTATATCAAATACCAATTGGGGAATATTTCTTTAAAATAATGTCGATCTTGAATATAATATATGTGTTTCATATTGAAATATAATTTTAATATTTAAATTATTATTTTTTTATTAATATGTTTGAACATCAATTCTTCATAGAAAAATTATTTCTGTATGTATAAAAAATTACTAGATATTTCTACCCTTATATATGTATTTTATTTTTTATGTTTTATATAATTAAATCGTTAAAAAAAATTCATTACACATATATTTTAAATAAATTTGCCAAAAACTCAATTAAAATGTCAGATAAGAATTATAATATTATTGAAAAAATTGTTGGTTTTTTATTATAAGATTATATTCACAAATAAAATTTGAAAAATTAATTTTTTTTAGGATTTATGATTCATTAGAATATAATTTAATCATTATAACCAAGATCTATATCCAACCATATGAGGACTAATGTGGTCCTATAGTGAGAATAATGTCTAAAAGAGATATATTAGACCCATATACTGTAATTGGTCCATATTAAAGGCATATCAAAAAATGAGATGAATCTAGATTAATTAAAAAAAAACTTAATGTAACTCTACACTAATAAATTTCAATTTATAATGAATTACCAATTTATCCTCCAAACTCGATAAATGTTTTATAAAAGTAGGCCATGGAGAAAAACCTATACCAATTAAGAATTAAGTTATTTTTTCAACTTTATTGGGTAAAATTTAAATAAAATTTCTCTTATCCCTCATTATTAAAGGACTCTTGAACAAAGGGACAATGAGTGGTTCTTGGTATTCAAATTTATCTATCATATGGTTTCCTCACCTATTATGGAGTTATAATATATTTATTAACACTTTATGGGGGAATGCTAGATAATTTTTTAGATTCTTGTTTACACTATTGAATTATATTACAAATTTTAGGTTTTTATTATATTTTTATTCATCATATCTTCCGTTATTTTTGAGTTATGTACATGTATGGAGTATTCTAACTTAAAGGACCATGTTTTACTATTTTTTTAACTCAATACTTTTTATATTTTATATATTTTTTCAAGTTTAATGTTTTTGTGGATCATATTAGTTAATCCACTTTATGTGAAAACAAAAATGAAATAATACTTTTAATTAATTACATCACGATTAAAATATCATAATAATTTTGAAAAAAATTGAGTACTTCCTTTGTTTCCATAGAGGGTTTCGTTCATGTCATTATATGAAAATCCATTTATCACAAACAATAGCCTATTAATCACCATACATTTCCTTTGAACCCATTTGAGGTAATATACATTAACTCACAAAAAAGTTGGTTTCAATTATTTTAAATCAAGGATTAAATGACATAATCACTTTAGATTATGTGATGGAGCATGAACCTCAATGGATTTCCTATGGTAAATCAAACTCAATTATAACATTAAATTTATATTTCTTTCTGTAAATTTACACATAAATGTTTTATTTTTAAATCCAGGATCCTCTATTTTATCTAATTTATTTTATTTTGAATAATATAATTTTTATTATAAAACAAATTATCTATAGATTCACTAGTAGATAACCCTAGTTCTTATTATACTATTGAAATTTAATTTAAAATAAATATTAATTTCATATATTTTATAGTGTGATAAAATTTTGGAAAATTTTACAAGGAACCTAGATCAATTTGTTTTTTCATTTTTTTATTATAATATAAATTTTATTTCATCTATCACTGTCTACTTTTACCTGATCCTTTACACCTCTTCTATTCATAATTTGTTTTTAGTTATTACCTATGTTTTTATCTTTTAATATTATCTATTATTTATTAATTTGTAATCTATATATTTTTTATTCTTTTTCAAATGTATTTAATTTATTCAAAAATCATTGAATAAATAATCAAACATGACACCATTATTATTTGAAAATATCATTTATGGAAAAATTTCATGAAATTGACTCATATATTGAAAATAATCTATAATAACACTTTAGGCATTACAAATTTGGCAAATAAGATAACATTCAATAACGGATTATGGAACCTCCAAAGGTCCCAAACCAAATTATTTGTGAATCAAATCAAACACATAAAATCCCAAAGAAAATACTTAGACATTGGAATAGTTGATCACCCTCGATGTGGAGTATCACCTTGTGTACATAGAATAACCTATGGAAGCAGTCCAATTTTATCTCATAATAGGCCTCATCAATATTTTCCCTATATTCCACAGTATTCCTAGTTATGTACCTCACGATAATGTCATATAGTTTTATATAGTCATATCTTCTATAAAAACCCAATGTGTGTTCGAGGAAATAATAAAATTTTGGAAATTCTATTTCTATCATTATATTGTAGAAAATGAATGGATTTATTATCAATCTACAATAATAATTTTTTTATCAAACATAAAATACAGTTTTTAGAGATGGTGTCCCCAATTCTTGAACCACATCCATTATAAAATATGTTTATGTTACTTGTCAATAAAAATGATATATCCTTTATGAAAACTAAAATTTTTAAAGGACAATTATTCTATCTAGAATAAGGGAGTTGTATATAGTGATCACGGGTTGATAATTTTTTTGTATAGTTTTAATGTACATAACTCTTGATACCTCTAATTACTTCATATAATTCATGTATCAAAATTCAAAATAATTTAATATCTAAGTAATAACACTTACTCAAGGAGTAAATGAGTCAAAACATTATTCCATATAAGAAAACGTGGACAATAAAAATAAAAAAAAGCATACATGATGATGGAAATGGTATCAAGATTATGGTAGTTTAAAATTAATCATGTTATTATACATTATTGTGTTTGTGATGATAAAATCCATTTATCTAATCAGTTACTTAAGCTTTAGGATTCATTTTAATTTTGTACTGTGATATTAATTATGTGTGAATTTAAGAAATCAATAACTTTCAAGTAAGTTGACTTCAAGAAAATAATCATATCATTGGTTTCAAGAACAACCATTGTACCCATATGGATTGAACTAAATCAATTCAAAATAGAATTTTTATCACTGGGAAAAAGGTAAAAATCCTTATCCTCATCTACTAAGGAAGAAATACCCTTATAAATATAAAGTGCACCATAAAGAGATGGTGATGAAAATGGTATCTTGAAACATCTAGTTGAAACACAATACAAATTCCATAAATTCATGACCAAAATATGAATATGAAAATACTACTGAAGAAAAATAGTGAGATAACAATACAATATTATAGAAATCTACATTAAAAACTATTATCAATCGTAATAATAAAGGATATGTATTTGAAATTATAAATTTTAGAGGCTATATACTTTATCCATAAAATATATCAGAACCAAATGTACATTACCCTCTTAAAAGTCTCTTAATTAATATGAAGATGATTAATGTGATGAAAATATAGTAGAAAATGTAAAAAGGTAACATTGATGTGTCCCAGGTTTCTTTTATTCTACTTCATATACATCAAATTATTTCTCAATCCCTAAAAATAATTTTTTATGAAGTAGATTAATAAATTATGAATAATTTTAAGATATATCATTTTGAAATTCCTCTATTTTGTGTAGTTAAAAAAATTACACACTACTTTTTATTTTAGAGGTAATATTTTATATTCTAGAGACCTATAAATAGGAAAGAGAAATATCACATAGTAAGTAAGGTCTTATCCCTGATTTAATTGTGGATTCTAACCAAATGAAAGGATATATGAATATTTATAAAATAATTCACTATAGGGGATACTTTATTTTATGATAAAATGAATTATTTGGGATTTTTTTAATAATAGTTTTTTAATTAAAGTAGTGAAATAAATTGGTCACCCAATTCATACCCTAAAGGACTTTATTATAAAAAGTGGTAGTACTAAAACGAGGTGTAATGAACTTACACCAGTAGAGATTGAGAGAGTTACAAACCAAAAAACACTAATGAAAATCTAGAAAAATATCAAGAAGAAAAATTGATCAAAAGAACCTACAATAAACTATTCCATGATCTTCAATGACTATACTGTCCATTGGGCTTCCATCAATCCCTTTGTTGAAGAGAAGCCAATTCCTGCACAACATTGTTTTATATGATTCCTCATTCTATGTACATATATTTTTAAGTTATAGATCATTGTCAAAGGTTAATATTAGTTAAACTGGATAACTATATCACTACATATATGACTAGAATTATTTAGGATATTTTCATGTAATTGAATAATATAATTACCACTATAGACCTTAACATGCGTTAAATAGAAGTTAATTAAAATGAAAAACATGTTCCTCTTATACATGGATGAAATTTTCCTTGAATAGAAAATGAAATCATTAATTTTAAAAAAAACATCATATTCACAATTAAAGGGAGAAAAGGTATTTTTCAATATTATTGATATAAATAAACACCCAACTAAGGATCCTTACATTTTTATGTCTATTAAACTGAGGTTTTTCAGAGTAATGAAAAATTACATGATTATTCTCTAAATCCCAATTTTATATTTTATTTAAAATTTGACATAATGGGTTTTGAGTAGTGTTATACTTATTTCATGGGTGTGGAAAAAGGTAATGCCTATATTTTTAATTAAATGGAGTGTTAATTTTAAGAATCTAATAAAAATTGATGATTGAAAAAAATATAATTTCATTTGATTTTCTTACCATAGAGAGTAAACATGAGACAATTAATAGTTTCATTATCAAAACTCCCTCGAAATACATTAACTTAGTAAAAAACCAGGATTTTATAAATAAAAACTACTACCTGATAATGAAAAATATACTTTTATTAATGGTATTAAAAAAATTTCTGTCATAATTACTGATAATCACTCTTTAAAGTAATGTTGAAATTGTATAACCATTATAGAGAGTCTTAAAAGGTGATTGGAATGAAATTGGGTGATATTAATCAGATTATCACATATTCCTTTATAAATCATTGTTTTTTAGTGAATGAGGATAAAATTATATGACATTACCAATGATCACTAAATCCCACTCTCGATAATGTTGAAAAAATAGAGGTGAAATATTTACTTATTATTCATAAAATTTATACCTTATATGAGAGTAAATGGGTTAGCCCGTGAAAATTTATCCAAATAAAACTATAATAATGGAAGTTTAAAATGAAAGGAATGAAAAATTTTCTATGTGTGTGTGAAATAGTTAGCAAGTCTATAATAATTATCACCATCCTAATAAATCCATGTGAATGGAAAATATTCCTCCTCTATTCATTAATAACTTTTTTGAGATAATAGTTTCTATATCCAATTATCTTTTCCATGATAGATATTTTGGTTATTTTCTATTCTATACATCCATTGGTAAAAAGAAAAGACTACATTTATTTGTCTATTTGAAAAAAATTTATATAAAAGGATTTAATTTAATCAGTTTGATACTCCTCATAAATTTTAATGATTTATGATCATTATTTTATCCATAAACCTAGATATATGATCTCATAGATTATTAAAAAAATCTATAGAGGGATACTTTGATGAGTTATTGTCTCACATAGGCTCTAATATCAGTCATCTTAATTAAATAAATTTTGTATTAAATTTTGATAAATACTAGTTCATGGTCATGAGTGGGATAATTCATGGTATTTTCATCTCTTGGGATGAAATACAAGTTAAAAAAAATGAAAAAATGAAATAATTTACACCCTTACAAATCTTAACTGTGTCCATTAGTTGTATTTATTCTTAATAAGTTCTAATTTACATCTCAATTAATAGAAGTAATGAATAAGATTACAAATCCCTTATCCCACTTACTATAAAAATATTCGTAATTTCCATTTAATTATATTTTTTGTATTATTTTAATTTAATAAAAATTATTTTCACATCTCAACCCATTATCCAACCCCAATGGCGGTATATCCCCTTAATGGTCATATATAATGCCTCTAACTATGTTGTTGGGGTGTAGTTTCATCACTATGTGTTTATATTGGTCATCATTTCATTTCATATTCTTCACAAAACATAGAATTTACTTAGAAAAACTACACTACTATATAAAGAAAATGTATTTTTATTTTTTTACTTCAACAAATTATTTTCAAATATTTTTGGGCCAAATTTTATTGTGTTTTCTATTAATTTATCCTTTTAGTTCCTCTTTAATTACCCTAGGAGGATTTAATAAGGTTACAGATGACCCCATTAGTATAATTTCTCTATCCTCAGGCCATCTTGATTTCTAACACCTCCCCATTAAAGAGTTCATTATTTAGAAAAACCTCTCAGATATAGTTGAAATCAAAATTTTATATGTGATTGTTTTTATTTTTTATAGAATCATTTTTCTATAATTATATTATAACTATATGTTAACAAAGGATTAAACCCAAGACACACTTTTATATTTTGGATGTCTCATACATATTGATAATTTATAGTGAGAATTTTATTTTTCGATATATCCTTGATAATGTGTTCACAACTATTTTGATTTACTACCATACTCTTTTATAGGAGGGAAAATTTTTCCACCAATTCACATCTATAAATTACTTTAACTCTATAATTTATTTTATTACATTTTATATAGATGCACATTGATTTTTTAGATTTTTTAAATGATGTAAATTCATCTGGTATATCTCATGTAGGAAATAAATTCACTAAAAACACATGTTATTTTAAGAGATATTTGATTTATGGTTCAATATCCTTATGGTAAATATTCAAAATTAATAAATTTTTTGTATATCTAATTTGATAATTATTATAACCCTAAATGGGTTTAGTAGAAGTCATGATAAATTATGAATCTTCAGTGATTTTTAAATATTTGAGATCTAATATTTTTTGTTGGTTTGGTTCTCCAAGGGTCACAATAAGTGATAAAGGTTCTCATTTCAATAATAACTACATGAAATTTGTTTTATTTAATTAAGGGGTTATTTATATTGCTTTCACCTCATATAATCCTAAAACTAATAGGCAATAAAAAAATTAAAAATTAAAATCTTAGTAAATAAATTGAAAAAAAGTGTATTATAATTTGAATAATTGAAATACAAGCTTTTTTGAGACATGTAATAAGTACCCTATAGAATTTAAAACTCCAAATGTAATTTCACATTAGTGTTTTTATTTAGAAATTATTTCCACCATCTTGTGTTTTTATATCACAATGCATATTGGGAAATCATATAATGCAATATAAATCTTTGATATGGTGGTTATCATAAGAAATTACATACTTAAGAGTTATAGGAAATTTTTAGTGATGTATATAAGAAATCCAAAATCTATTAAGAGAAGGAAATGGCTACCCATAGTGATACGATTCATTAGTGAAGGTATGATATTTTTTAAAAGTTCAACATGTAATATTGGAAATTAAATCCACACCATATAATGATTTTTCCTAATTCCTTAGTTCATATAAAATTATGAATGGTTTTAATTTTTGTTAAATATAGGTTATACAATATTAGAGTGGTTGTTGGTTTTCAATAAATGGGTATAATTTTAAACACTTATGTTAGGATTTTCTAAATCATTTATTAGAGGAACACCAATTGAATAATATTCCCTATAAAAATACATTGTATGCTTTCCCTTATCCATAAATTTATTCTTTTTAATATTTATATAAATTTGATATAGTATGGAAAATTTCATTTTTATCTACGAGGAATTAGAAGAGAATCATATATTTAGGATTATAATATTCAATATAACAAAATTTATTCCATTTTATTTATTAATTTTAAATTTCAATTTATATAGAAAACATTTAGTTTATATGAGTATCAAAAAATATTATTCATGCATTATTTTAATTTGCGAAATATTACTTTCTTTTTTAAACAAGTGTTTCAAATGAATATTGATATAAATTTATTTTTTTATATTTTTTATTTTTAGAATCTTAATAAATTTTTAATGGTTTATTGAAACCCATTTCACACTAGCGACATTCCAATATTAAATTTCCATCCTATGAGGTAATTTATATTTTTTCAATATTTTTCAATGTACACTCAATTCTTGTGTTCAATCATACTTTTTATGATCTAGAAACATTTTTAATATTCCATCAATGCTTTTTCAAATACTGAAATATACTAGTGTGACTGTAGTGTTTCATTGATATTGTGGCATAGATTTAATAAAATCTTTATAGCCACCCATATATTTCCCCTAGAATCCCCAATTATTCATGAATTACCTTATATGAATCTATGTTAAACAACTATTTTCATTACCTACTATTAACAGAAAAAAATATGTCCATGAAGGATCCGGGAAAAAGACTATCAAAAAGAAGAAATATTGGAAAATATGGAAATCAACTCATCCAATTCATGTCACATGAGTTTTAATAATGTTTCATCGTGAAAGATAGAGTTAAAAATGTGAATATATGGCGCATGCCTCCAATTCAATGAGATACAAGGTTTATAATTACCCCCAAAAGACTACTTTGAGAGATTTTGGATCTTTTTGAGAAGTCAGAATATCTTAGACCATTTAACCTCGATCCATAATAACTTAAAGGAACCAATCTAAGATACCTTCATAGTTTCTTGAAGGTGATAAATATTATACTATAAATATTGTTCAATCCCTTCAATGTATTCACATGAACATGAATCTATTTTAAATAACTAATTCTATATAAAGAAAATATTTTTTCTAATGGAATAGCTTCTAATGAAAGATAATGTTTCATGAAACAACTATTATGTGTTGGTATTTATTATAAATATCCATTCAATGCCTCCAACATGAATATTTATTTTGTGATAGTTGATATCAAAAGGGATAAATATATTTCCAATCCAAGATCACTTGAGAATTCATCATTCACATAACCTAAATTATAACCAACCACCTTTGAGCTATTAATATCATACAGGGGTCGGTAATATCCTTGTGTAATCCCCAAATATATCTTTATTGATTCCAATAATTATCTAGGAAGATATTTCAAAACACCCACACTTATCACTGTTTATATTATGAAATTTATGAGATACTTTATGCATAAGAAAAACATTATTCCCTATTTTATTTAATTTCTTGATAAAAAAATTAATACATTGTGATGTTAATTTATGTAAACTAGTCTAGTCACTTAGCCTTAAATTGTGAAATTAAAAATATTTTAGTTTTTATTTTTTTCATAAAAAGGATATATAGGATTCCTCTATGATGTTGAATGACAACACCATTACTTTCCAATATCCCTTAGAGCGGTTCAATTACCAAATAAAATCACTTTCATAGAGAACCTTGAAACTCTATGAGTTCCTACCTATAAGATTTATTCCATAGAGTGTTCCCACTGGATTATAAAATATACACATCCCTATTGGACTTTAACCCATGAAAATTCCCACTATAATCGAAACATTGAGTGTCCCCACTATATTTTAAAGAATAATCACCTTTATAATATGATTTAAACCTTCAATCCAATCATTATTTATTTAAATAACATAACATGACTGACCCTTAATTGCATGTTGAGAAAAACATGTCCAAATTTTACATACTTTTTGAGAATAATATGTTCCACATCATTACTTCTGATGGGTAAAAAGGCCCATCCTTACTTTTTTAAAAGAATAAAATAATCATCATTTGTTGTGTGATAAATATTATATGAAAAAAATTCTTACTTATTTGATGGGAATAAGATATATTAATTTTGGTTTTGTTATAGGCATATAACAAACCAATCAAACATGTGTTATGAGAAGAATATGAGAACCCACACGTTACATAATGAGTATAAAATGAACCATTATTAATTATATGATAAGAATAAAATGAATTAACCTTCCAAATAAGATGAAAATTATATTCCCTTGAGGTTTGAAATGAGTATTAAACAATAACATTCATAATTACTAACACACATACCCCCTCTAGGTACTTGATCTTCACCGAGACATGAAAATAAATGATGTAACTAACTGATGTACCAATGGGTGGTCTCATTAAAGGATTAATGACCATGATTTATATCAATGAGGGAGTTCTATACAAGGAAAACTAATCTGTATTATGTTTTTTAGATCTCTAATATACCTAATAAAATCAATTATTCTACCACTATAACTATCGTGGCGAAATGCCTCATGTGATTAAAATGGGGGATCATGGAAAATAGATCATTACCATTTTATAGTTTTAAGAAGTATTTGATAAGTAAATAATCAAGAATAAACATTTTAATGTTCCATGAATTAATTCTTATCCAAAAACAAGTGCATGAGAAACCGATGGATTCACCACTATCAAAATTATATTTATAATTAGATTAAATTTCACTTAGAATGCCTAACAATAGGAATTCTTGGTGAGGTTCCCCAGCCACTACTATCACATGAAGGGGAAGAATGGATTCCCCTGACACTACTAACACCAAATAATGTGTTCTTGAATTGATTATATACACTTATACCCATGTGTAAATTACAAAATCTTAAAAGGATTATGGTATCCATCATTTATCAACCGAAAGGATGCCATAGAATAAATGGTGATCAATGAACTTTTTTTTCTACTATTATTAGGAAGGAATCATACCCACTTGGTAGATGGCTTAGGATGATCATGAATCCAACGTTCCATAACATTCCTCTGAGAAGAAGTTATCTAGAAAGGGGAAATAACCTCTTTTTACCACTATTTACTACTACATGAGTCTATTCATGGGGAGAACTGACACCACCCACAACTATGATCATGATGTGGTATAAATTCATTGTGTTAAATTAGTATCTTACACCCCATATTATTCAACAATAGTTCCGAAAAACCAACAACATTATCAATTCTCTTATATATAGGTGGAACCTAAATAGGATGAGATTCCCCATCTCTAGGAACGCTTGTTTCAAGATACATGGAACCCACACTTGGGTTAGGTTTTTATCCCTAATATGTGATACTTTTCCCTCAAATATTCCATATATCATGTAGTTACCATTGTATTCCCTTCATTCCCAATCATTATGAGTGGAAAACCTCTTTCTAGGATGTTATTGAGATGCCAATATCTCACTAGATGTTTTAGGTCCATTGTCCCACCAACTGATAATACTATATGATACTATAGAGCTATTCCCTATGATGAATTAATAAAAAATAAAGATGTTCCTCAAAATGGTGAAGTGATGACTAGAAATCATGGATGACCTTTATGTGGAACCAATTAAAATTATCTTGGAATGATGTCCTATGATGAATGGAATATCATTCTCAAGGAACATCATTTACTATAATAAAATGTGATCTAGGTCCATCAAATGAAATATTACCTTTGATTATTCAGAATAATAGAATACTATGAATTCTGATGATATAGTCATGCCTGCAACACCATAAACCTTGAGGAAAAGTACTCTATGATTGAGGATGTTTATTCCAAATAATAAGGATCACATTGTTCTAGATAACTTCTATAAGATGTAGTTTATAGAATATAGATTTTATTCCCTTAAAGAACTTTCCATGAAATTTTCTATAATGCTATAAGAATCCCTTCCCTCTACTTAAACATTAGAGGTTGGGAGAGCCATTAGGATCTGGAACTGACTTTTTGGATGCTGAAAATTATTGGGTATATAAAGTGAAACAAATTATATTCCCCTAATATACTGATAGAGTGTTAACATTCTACAAGTAAATGTTGTTGAATAATAATCTATCTCCACAAGACACTTCTCCAACTTTTAGTAAGATGTCCTTGTTGAAGGAACTACCACCCTGTTTCTACAAAAAATATATCCTCATCACTCTCTCATATGGATTTATAAAAAACACATATAGATATCTAGAGTAATGGAGGGGAAGATATACCTTCTAAATAGGGTGTTCATAATGGTGAAAAACATTAGAAATACTTAGTCACTAAAAAACTTATGGGCATGTTTGGGCTACATTTGACCACATGAATCTCTATCCCAAAGCATCTCAATGAAAATTCACATGACTTAGCTACAACCGAATATTTGGGATATATCCAATATCCTTCAATGTTAATAGTTTTACTATCATATTTATTCTATGGAATTCTATCCCCTTATGAAGTTGTGCCTAAAGGTAGACATCAAAATACTTCCAGTTTATCAATTTTTTAACAGGTGAATTATATTAGAACTTCTTATATATATGCACCAAATATTTTATAATACTATAGGATAACATTGAATATGAATAAACCCTGGTTTATTTCTGAGTATAGGGAAGTGTGAACCGTTATAGTTCACTCCACTTAGATATCATCAAAATTTCCCCAAAGCTAGTCATTGAAACATCATAATCTACTATTCCCCACTGACCACCATCATAGTGAATATCATCATACTTAGTATCCCTAAATATCAGGGGCATGAAACTATTTATGAATTAGGAAAGGATTATTTTCATATAGTGTATTTTTTCATGAAATTGAAAATTCCTAATGGCTTCCACACCTATCAGAAGATATTGTCCTTGGGATTTTAGATTTTTACTACCGTAACCCTCCCAAATAGACACCAAAATGATTATAGTAAAAAAAGTTTTATCCAAAACATTCAACATTATTGAGGCTATTAGGGAAACATTAACTAATACCCAAATTATATCTTGTCTCTAGGACCTCAAGGAATGTCATCGCCTTAGTGTTTAGATTCTAAAGGGATACCATCCTAATAATGATGATGTTTAAGATAGACTCATCTCATATCCTATTTTTTTTACACCCTATTAAACTGGAAATATATATTAGGAATGTGGAAAGGCTACATACCAATTCATAGTAGATATCCACTGTACCAATGGTTCTACTTATTATGAATCTATATGACTTCCTACCTATGGATCCTCATCACTCAACATTATATGTCAGTCAATAAAAAAGGAAACATATGGGTAAGGATTCCTCTATATGTGAGTTGATAAGTGGACTTTCCATTTCTATAGAGATATTATAAGTGAAAAGGGCTTCAATATGGCATGAAAGGAAGCTATTCCTAGACATGGTGGACCAAATTCCCACATTCAAGTATTTTTTCAAACTAATTTTTGTATCCATAAATGAAATTAGTGACACAGAGTAGCACCTCATGTAACTATCCTACCATAGTGTTCTGATATTGGGAACTCCATATCAGTAGGAGGAGGTTATGATCTACTATTTTATCCAAATATTATGGAGCAGTATAATTTCTTGGTATAATAATCTTGCATCGAGGTCCACTTCCAACTAGGATTATAATTTTTAATAATTTGTAACGCCCTGAACCCAAAATATCCGAGTTGGTGATTTATTACATATCATTGGAATGATCACAAAAGATCAAGTCTCGAAATACTAATTAGTTTAGTAGCCTTGGAAGTACTACATACATTCATAAGTTTTACATTACATAATAAAATGGAAAACTACAACAACATTATTTCCATATAAAACACTGAGATCCCAAAGACTATCCTTGCAGGTCAATCATAATATACTTCTTCGCATCTTGAAAAAAATAAAACATAGAAAGGGGTGAGCTCAGATGCTCAGTAAGTATAACAATATAGCGGAAGCTTTTATTAATAAGCATAAACATTTAAGGAAATGTATAAAACTAAAACAAAAGCCTTTTCAACATTCAATTAATCATAATATGGAAAATATAAATCAAAATAATGACATTTACTTACTCACATGGATATTATACTAGTCGAATAATCTCATGAAAAATCTATACCCACTTTCACAGTAACGGAATGCATAATGCAAGACTTCATAACCAGATAGTCAAGGCCTTGTGACAAGACAAAAAATATGATTTTTTCAAGGCGTTGTTCCAAGACACTAGTTTGTCTCATGATTCCTACCGATGTATTGAGGTGATATAGTGGTCTCCTACCATCACTTACCAAGTCCAATGCATTCCTCATATAAAAAGTTTTGAACATAACCTAAACATTCGTATTAAAACTAGCATACGAAATGTCAATACTCTATCCATAAACAATGAATGGTAGAAAAATAACACATTCAGAGTCAAATATATTACAAAACCATCAAAACAGAATGGAAGGTTTGTATCATAATAAATCAACATCAAACAAGATTAAAATACATTAAAGGATGTTGAAATAGATGAAATCAAAACTGTTTGAGAGAAATATCTCATTCATATTTTAAATCATTTAAAGTAACATAATTATAAAAGGAAAAATTTTATTTTCAAAATATTCTTATAATTTTGTAAGGGAATCTTCAATGATGTTATAATAGAGGAATATATCTGCACCCACCGTATAAGTTAAAAAAACATTCTTACCTTGATTTTGTCAAAAATGTCATAAAGTAACTTGTTTGGAAAACGACGAAAAGATTCCTTAAAAATTGTATAAGGTAAAATAAGGGTATAAATTACTTTATCCCATAGACTTGTAAGTAGTAAAAATGTTATGAAATATATTTTTAGGAAAACATAGATGTGGATGATAAAGAGGTTCCAATAGATACTTATGTAAAAAAACCTTGGATAATAAAGAGATTGTGAAATTAACCCTTACCTTATACTTTTACTTGGTCGAGGGTAGGTTAACCTTCTGTATAATAGTAAAATCATTGTTATTAAATTATTCAAGAAATATATAAATAAATATTATATCATATATGATCTTCTAATATATCTTTGTTAATGATATTTCAGTAGTATCATCGTTTCAGGTGTTAACTGATTCGTTTTCATTTATATGATTTGTTATGTAAGTAATGTTTTTTATGGATAGGATGTATCCTATTAATATTCAGAATGATATCAAGTCTTTAAATATTATTTTTAATCATAAAATGAAAATTAATCTTGACTGGATACGATAGGGAATGAATCTCATTGAGTTCGTGGAGACGGTAATCCGTAAGCATGCACGAGCGACAATATCAATCTTTTGTAATTAAAATAATAAGTAAATGCATGTTATATCATATAAAAATAATCATTAACATGTTATATTATCCTAGATAATTAGTTTAATTCAAAAAAAGTGTTAGGTTACATTTATTTTGGAATTTATAATATCAATTATTTTAATATTTCATTAATAAGGTAATTACTGCATCATCCTTGTGTCATTAATAAATTAAATTATATAATGTATAAAAATTATAAATAAACTACCCCTATGTAGGAAATATTTTTATTTTTCTAATGAATATTTATAGTCGAATTTATCTTATGTATAACCCTATATTAAAAATGGTTTAGTTATTATACTTTGATTTTAGCACTTTTAACTCTTCTTCGAATTAAATAATAATAAATGTCCTAATCTAATCCAAGTGGATAAAAAGGATCATATTTTATTCCTAAGGTTTTTTTTTGGTCGAATGAAACTTATCCCGTAGAATTAGGAAATGTGTTATGGTAATTATAATATCATTTTTACCCTTGATTACCCTATTTACTTTTAACCGCTGTAAATAAAAGACAAAAGTTACAATTCACCAATTTTCATCTCATTGAACAAAATTTTACTTACTGATATCAATCATGTCTCCCGGATTTTCTAAATTAAACTCACAGAAGTGGTAAAATTATGTTTTAGGTAAATTTGCAAATGCTCCTAGGAGGTGGGTAAAAGACAGTAAAAAAAGTTCAATAAACTTTTTATATATATAAAATTATTATAAACAGACTCCAATGAATTACATTGAAATTATATAGGTATTATGTATCTATTTTGACCTAAAATAAATTTAAATAAAATAAATAATTATTTAAATAAAAATTCTTTTTTAAACTATTACTCAGTGTTTTTCACTATTCATCAAAAAATTGAATGTTTTCCGAAAAATACCAAAATTTTACCCTAAGCTAATTTCAATATTATGAATCCAAAAATGAAGTCCATTTTGAAATATAAAATATATAAAATTTCAAAAAGTGGATATTAATATTCATAATGGCTAGTTTGATTGGTTGTGGTGTGTTAGAACTCGAAGTTGCGTACAACACACGCTATTGTATTATTCAAAGGGAAGCGTACCGTGGAAGCTTGGGGAGTTACTTTCTACACTCCTTAAAATAATTTGATCCTCAAAATTTTTAGAATATTACCACATAAAAAGAGTTAGGTGGTTCTTCATCATATGTTCATAGGGTTCCCATGTTGCCTTTTCCATTTTATGGTTTCTCCATAGAACTTTTACCAGACAAGTGGTCCAGTTTCTCAAAACGTGTTCTCTTGTATCAAGAACCTTGAGAGGATATTCAAAATAAGGCATATCAGGTTACAATTCTAATTCCTCATAGGCGAGTACATGCATTGGGTCAGGCATTCATTTTTTCAACCGTGATACGTGGAATCCATCATGATCATTGGAGAGAATTGGTGGCACTTCCAAATGGTAAGATACAACCCCAATTTGTTCTAGAATTTATAAAGGTTCGAGGTACTAGGTTCTGAATTTTCCCTTATTACCAAAACATATAACACACTTCCATAGAGATACCTTAAAGAAAACATGATCTCCTACCTGAAATTCCAAACCCTTACTTCGGTTATCGGCATAGTTCTTCTGCCTAATTTGATCTGCTTTGATGTGGGTTTGGATTACCTTAACAATTTCCATCATTTCCTCCACAAGTTCCGGGCCTATGAGTTTTCTTTCACCAACATCATCCCAATAGGTTGGTGTATGACATCTCTTTGGGTATAACACTTTATATGGTGCTATCTGAATACTTGAATGGAATCTATTATTATAGGAAATTCTACCAGAGGTAAATAATGATCCCACATACATTGAAATTCAAGTGAGCATGATCTCAATATGACTTCTAATGTTTGAATAGTCCATTCTAATTGTCCATCAGTTTGGGGGTGGTAGGCAGTGCTCAAAAAAAATTTAGTATCCAATGCTTTCTGTAGACTTTTCCAGAATCTTGAGGTAAAAAGTGGATCACGATTAAAAACAATCGATAGGGGTACTACATGAAGTCTCACAACATAATTAATATATAGTCTTGATAGATGTTCAAGTGGTAAATCTTCTCTTATAGTAAGGAAATGTGCTGACTAGGTAAGACGATCAATAATGACCCATATTTCATCATTTCTTCTAGGAGTCATTGGTAGTCCCAGGACAAATTCCATCATAATATTATCCCATTTACACTCAGTTATGGGAATAGGTTGCATAAAGCATATAGGTTGTTGCCTTCCATCTTTCACTTGTTGACATACCATACATCGTGATACAAAATTAGCAATCTCCCTCTTTATGTTGTCCCACCAAAAAGTTTCCTTCAAATATTTATACATCTTAGTGCTACCATGGTGTATAGAGAAATCATAACAAGAGCATCATACAACAATTCCCTTATTAGATCAGGTATATTAGGAACACAAAGTCTCTTTTCAAATTTCAAAATTCCATCTTCATACACAAAGTCACTCAATCTCCCATCATTCACAGCTTTAATCTTCTTTTGAAACTCTTCATAATCATTCAAAGAACTCTTTATCCTTTCTAGTAAAGATGGTTTGGCAACCATTTGAAAAAGTTTTTATGTTTCACCTTCCATGTTTATCCCCATTTATAACTTTACTAAATCCCTGTATATAGGATCCTTTTAAAATCTCATCTTGTTCAAAACTCCATGATTTTTTCTGCTCAAAGTATCTACCACTATATTTTCCCTCCCCAGGTGGTATTATATGGTGCAATCATAATCCTTGAGTATTTCAAGCCATCTAATTTTCCTCACGTTGAGTTCTTTTGATGAGAAAATATACTTAAAACTCTTGTGATTGGTATATATCTAACATTTTGCAGCATAGAGATAATGTCTGCATATCTTCAAAGAAAATATTACAGCTGATAATTCAGGATCATGAGTAGGATAGTTTTTCTCATGAATTTTTAGCTGTCGTGATGTATAGGAAAATAACCCTATCATTCTATATAAGGACACAACCAAATCCTTTCTTTTATGCATCACTATAAATAACAAACCCATCATTCCCCAATGGCAGAGTCAAGATAGAAGCATTGACTAATCTTATCTTTAATTCTTGAAATCATTATTCACACTCTTTTTTCCAAACAAATTTAACCCCTTTACGTGTGAGCTTCATTAATGGGTTAGCCAATCAGGAAAAATTCTAGATGAAATGCCAATAATAACCTTATGAACCAATAAAACTGCATACCTCGGTTATACTCATTGGTGGTGGATATTCTTGGGTTTCATTGGTCTTAAAAGGATCAACATAGATTACATCCATAGAGACAATATGGCCAATAAAATAAATCTCTTGATGCTAGAATTCACACTTGCTAAACTTCCCATATAATTCATGTCTTCCCAGAGTCTTTAAAATAATGCGCAATTGATTTTCATGATATTCGTAGCTTTTTGAGTATACGAAAATATCATTAATAAATACCACTACAAAGTCATCAAGATATTCCTTGAAAACTCTATTCATTAGATCCATAAATATAGAGGGTTCATTATTCAATCCCAAAGGCATTACTATAAACTCGCAATGCCCGTACCTGGTTCAAAATGATGTTTTCGGAATGTCTTCATTCTTCACACACAATTGATGATATCCAGATCGAAGGTCAATATTTGGAATGTATTGAGCTCCATGAATTTGGTCGAATAAAAAGTATAAATTTAATTTATACTTTCATTGTTGAGGTTACTCTTCAAATTTCTAGTTTACTATTCATAAAAGTTATGTTACTATTCCAAAGGTCAAGTTACTATTCCTTTGGAATATGTTCCTCAAATTATATAAATTCCTTTTATTTCATTAATTCATCAATTATAATGTTTTTATTGTGTTCTTAATATTATTTTATGTGATTATACTATATGAAATAATTATAAGAATGTAATTTTCATTGATAGAATTCAGGGTCGTTAAATTCTTCCCCCTTATGAAAATCCACCCTTGAAATTTCATTTTACATTATATGTTGAAAACCGGCAACGATACTTCTCTTATTTTTATCCATTTACTAAAAAATAAAAATAAAAATTGGTGGGATTGAATAAATATATAATATTATTATTTAAATAAAACAATGTACATAAAAGGATACACTTGTAAAGGGAAAGTATATCCTAACATGTGATTCCTAGGTCTCAATATAGGTTATCCAATGTTTATTTCCTAAAATATAATCTTTTGGGAATTTTATTGTTCGCTTAATAATGGTTTATAACGAGCTTATGAATTTACCAAAGAATATCACCTGTGAGTGTCAAAAGATGTGTTCATTAAGGCCTGTTGTCATTTACTTGGTTACCCCAAGTCAGGCCTAAAACACCTTTTCAAAGTTGAAAATCCTGAGTACATCTATGCCATAACTATGTCCACTTGTAGTACCTATATAGGGATGTATTTTCTTGAAATACCACTTAATCTATTATTACCAAAATTTAGGGATGTTTTCTTGAACTTAGTCATATCCCTAAGGTTCTGAAAAAAGTTATCTATTCCTAATATCCAAAAATAGATATAACTTCATATGATACCAAATATAGTTACCCTAACATTTCACATAACATTACATGATTTTAAACATAATTAACTATCAAATTACAAGACAAGGATCATAAAACCTAGTGTCTTTTGAGGATTAGGTACATAAAACTGAAAACATGAAACTAAATAAAACATTTCATTATTTATAATCCATTATGAGCTCATAACATCCTTTGAGACCTAACATATTCATAGGATAACATAGGGATAACATGAACAAAGGTATGATTATAAAATCTATGTAAGGGAATAAATTTAAAAATAAATCAAAGCATATGGGTTATTATGCATAATAAGATTACATAAAAGTCATGTATATGCATATGAAAGAATAATATATGTAATCATGGTATCATAGGATATGTGGAAACAACACAAAACATGTCATAACCATTATTCAAGGGTCATTGCACATGAAGGGGCACGATTCAAGGATAACCACCAATATCGTTTCACATGGAGAATAATTCAAAGATAACCACCAAGACCATTGCACATGAAATATCATGAGACTAAACGTTACCCAATGCATTAGAGTGCTATCTGGGTGTCCCATCATGTCATGCTCATTAATATGTGTTCCACATTAAGAATAATACATAAGGAATCAAACATAAATATAAGGGTTACCCATGGTATGAATTGGTATCATAATATTGTCAAAATGGTATAACATAAGGGAATATCTCAATTATGTCCACAAATGAAAGGATTAAAATCATACATTAAAATTTATAAGGTAAAATAATCATAGATCATGATATGTAATGTCAAACTGATGTGATAACATGTAAAACAATTATTTAAGAATCTATAGAATTAAAAAAATTTAGTACAGTTTCAGGTAAATATTAAAGAGAATTTAAAGCAAAAAATAGAATAATATATTAAGTGAACCATGAAATTTTTTATAATAAAATTTTTTATTTATAAAAATAATGGTGGCTCAAAAATATTATATAGTGACCTTGAGAAAGGGTAAGAATTCTGGATATTCCCTTAAATCGAGCTTACATATCGAGAAGAATGGAGTAGGTAATCTTTTAAAAACATGAATATACATAATAAATAAAGACGAAAAGATGTTGTTTCATGAGTTTGGAAAATATAAACAAAATTTATAAGATATACATAAAAATAAAAGGTAATTTCATTAGGGTAAAAAGAGATAAAGAATAAACTGAAAGAATAAGGAGGTTTAGGTAGAATCCTTTACCTTAAGTCCAAAGGTGTTCTTAACATGATATTAATGTACTAGATAATCATATTATATTTGTTAATAAATAATTATTTAACCCTTTATAAATTTATTTTATTTATTATAACTTTATTACATATATTTATGTCTTTTTTGATTAGTTAAGATATTCAATTTCATCATTTGAGAGCATTGGTTTCCTTGGTTTTCATGATTGGTTTACTTGAATACATGTATGAAAGGTTGTATAAAGTGTGGGTAATTACCCAACATTGAAATTATATGTTATTAATGATATTCCATATATTAATATATAATTTATATGGCATCTTGATGAATCATTAGATAAATTGTTAATGATAATCATTTGGGTCTATTTTGGTGGTTGTGGATCACAATGAACTCATTTTGTTTTATAAATTAACACCACATGTAAAAAATGATTCCATAAAAATACATATGATATAATAATTATATTATAATCTAGTTGAATCATAAAAAGGTTCTCATAACTAGTTGATCACACCACAATTCACTGTTTAATTTTCACCCTCACACCATCGTGTTAAACTAGTGTTGTATTGAAAATTATAAAAATAATAGAAAATGGTAATTTATGTTTGTTTCAACTATTTTATATGTATCGCTATAAAAAATTGAAATGTAATTTTTTTCACTATTACATTGAATGTGTAGATGATTTAGAGGTCCCATTACGATGTTCAAGAGGAATGGGCCAAACTGCACAGGATCTAGGTACAGTAGTGGACTCAACTATTCATGACTACTAATAAATGAATCCAATTGGGATTAATTTTTTTTGTAAAAATCCAAAAGTATGTGGGATATATTTCTTCTCAATGAAACCAAGCCTAATTATTCCACTAATAGGCCTGTCTGAACCGATATGGCTAGAGAATCAAATCTTCACAACATCAAAAGAAGTGTTATATATTTTAAAGATATTTCTAGATGTAGTTGTCAAAATGGTGACATATTTTATTTGGATATAGTAAATAACTTCATATTCAAAATTTTAACTATTTATAAAGTTATATAAGGCTGTCTGTTGGTCTAAAACCATGGTCCAAGTGGTTTTTAGATATTTTGGGGATCAAAACCACCTCCCAATTTTCTTATAAAAGAATACCTTGCGCACCCCATTTGTAAGTTAGAACTCAGAGAAAATATCTTCTATTTTGAATACCAAAAGGATTTCTCTCCTCAAACAGGATGATTTGGAGGCCCTTTTCCTCATAGGGGATCAAGGATGAAGATGAAGTTCTACCCGAGCCTCCTCCTCTTCTTGATGACGAGATAAATAGTGGACAATAACTTCAAGGGACCTACATACACATGGTAGGGAGTTATAGAACATGTTATGTTTATAGTATTGTGTAATTTTTGTGTGAAGTATTTCATTTATGTTATAACTCCACATGCTTCTTCTTTTAATTCTTTGTTTTGATTTAATCAATTGAAACACATTTTATGTCAACACTGATTGGGTTGAGATTTCTAGTGGGAATCTTGGGTTGGTTCGATTGGAAAACACAAGAATATTTTTTCGTATTCAAATTTATAGGATTTCATTATTCGTGGAATCCCTTATTCTATACTAGAGGTCCAAACCTTGACAACACAATTTTTGTGTCAAGGGTCGATTACTTGTGTGTTGTTTTAAGGGGAAAGAGGGAAATCAAGATCTTGAAAACCCTCTACCAAATAATTTCATTAAACTATGAGAACATTTAGTAACAATAAAGTATCTATGTTTTTTAGTGAACATGAAATGGAGAACTTCTCTAATAATTACTAAAACACCACTTTTATTTTTCAGCTATTGAAATCATTATATTATGTTATTTTTTTAAAATGGTATTGAAAAAACCCCTCTTTTAGTACATCATAATAGAAATACAAAATATAAACCTATCAAAGCTCATTAAGAGATGACATAGGGTCTACCAAAGACTATAAAATAATCTTTAAATCATAATAAATTTTATTTTTAATGAAAATGCATTAAATTTTAGCTTCGTTTAAAGGGAACTCTTTGGTTTTTAGTGCGTATTTTTTATAGGATATGTGTAACTTTTGTGAATATTTATTTTTCTTATCTTTTACCTTTGTATATAATTTTGTATCATGGTTTTTTATTTTTAGGTTATATTAATGAGGCATTATACTCAGGGAAATTTACCCCATTTTGAACCAGAAATAATGATAATCCTGCGTCAATGACATCGGGATACACAAGACAGCCCTTTGAAGGAGGACATACCACAAAATTTAACTTTTCTAAATCCCACATCTTCTGGAACCAAATTAGAAACAGAAATTAATGTGTATAATATGGATGAAAACAATCTAGAACTAAAATAACAAACCTCATATTATGTTGATATCCAACCCATTAATATTCAAATGGAAGGGGAGGTACCCAAATTTGAATATAAATATGGTTTAATTCACATATTACAAAGATTCCATGGACTTATGAGAGAAGATCCATAGAAGCATTTAATAGAATTTCATTTTGATTGTCAACATTAAAAGTAGCTAATGTGGATGAGGAATAAGTAAATCTTATTGCATTATTTTTTTAATCACAAGACATTGTGAATGCCTGGTCATATTATGTAAATTTAATAATTAGAGGATTGGAAGACATGAAATAACTTTTTTCTTGAGAAATAATTTTGATCCTCTCAAACTGTCATAATAAGAAAATAAATATATAGAATAATTAAATCACAAGGGGAAACACCTCATGAATATTAGGAATTATTTTAAAGGTTATGTCATGTTTCCCACACCACCAAATAACCAATCAACTTTTAATAATTTATTTTTTAAAGGTTTAATTCATATTGGTTTTAACATGATTGATACTGCAACAGGTGGTGTACTAGTCAATAAAACTACAATCGTTTCAAGGACACTCACAAATAACAAAGCACATAACTCCCAAAATTTTGATTCAAGGTCTAGTTTACCCATTCGATGTGTCAATGAGGTTAAAATTAATGTATTTGAGAAGAAGGTGGACATAAATTTAGAAGAGGTAAGTACCCTTCTTCGTTAAATTTCTCTTTCCCAAGGGAAATCCCAATCTCCTCCCATACATTTTTGTGTATATTCTTCTTACACCCACTACTTTGCCAAATGTTATCAATTAAGTGAAACATATGAGAGTTATAATGAAATATTTCTAGGCTAACCCTATAACCAACCATTTTTATAAGAACATTACAATCCATCCAAACCTAGGTGGAAAGAAAACAAAGCCTATAAGAAAGGGGGTATTCAAACCAACCTTAATAACCATAAAACTAATAGTGGCAGAGTTTTCATCTATAACCAACTCGATATCTAAAACCACCCTAATTTCATTTCAAACAACCCCTCCAAAAGATGATAATAGCCTAGAAGATTTGATGAAACAAATGGCTGCCAAAAATATCCACTTCTAACAGACCACACAGGATGCCATACAAGATCTCAAATCCCAATTAGCATAACTCGCCAACTCTATGGGGGAATCCAATGTCATGGGTCGAGTAAACCACCTTCTCAACTAGTATTTAACCCATTTTATAAGGAAACTTTTAGTTAAAACACCCTTTGGAGTGGAACAAAACATAAAATCCAAAAGAACCCTCTATTAGATTCATCTTTTCCTAAGTAAAACACCATTCAAACCAATAAAAATTGTCCGAATATGGACAAACCATGTCCTGATTGATGCCCTTACAAAGAAAAGAATGTTTCATTTGATAAACCGTCAATCTCAACCATTCTACTTCCATTTACCCAAAGGTCCTCCCAGCTATGAAAACAAATAGAAACAAATATTGATAATGAAATCCTGGAACCTTTCAAAAAAATGCAGGTCAACATCCCCTTGATTACTGTTATGATGAAAATTCCACGATACACCATGTTTCTAGAGGATATTTTTACACATAAAAGAAAACTTATTGATGATGAAAAGGTGATATTGGGGAGGAATGTCTTATAATTGATAGAGCCATCAATTCCTAACAAATGCAATGATCATGGAAAATTATCAATTCCATGATCCATAGGGAAGTATTGCTTTACCAACGCTATGATTGATTAGGCTGATTCTATAAATGTGATTCCTCACTAAACTTACTCATCACTTTGGACCAGAGAATTGATTCCCAATTGAATTTTTGTTCAACTCAAAAACTGGAGTACAACACGCTCAACTGGTATGTTAGAGGTTGTTATTTTGAGCGTGAAAATTTTAATCTTTCTGATTGATTTATATGTACCAAATAGGGAAGATGATAGGATGAATGAATATTACCTAATTATATTAGGGATTAATTTCTTTAAAACATCCAAAATCATATTCAATGTCAATAATGGTACATTATATGTGGTGTTTGGTGGTGACATTTTCCATTTTAACATCTTTTATGCCATAAAGCACCCCTAGGAAGAACATTCATCACATTGAGTTAATTCTGTTGATGTACCCCCTTCCCCTGAAAACACTTCATTTCAGTACCACGATCCCCTTTGTATGTTTTTATCATCATTTAACATGCTAGAAAATAAATCACATATATAATGTTTTGCTGGTCTACAAAAATGTCATGCATGTTTTCTAATTGATGATTTCTTGAACATTGAGGATTCCATGATCATCAATGACACTTATAAGATTTTAAAAGATCATTATTCATCAAAGTTGATATAATTGAGTAGTTATATTGGAATAGTGAACTATCATTATCACAATCACCCTATTTTTCCAAAACCCACATGAATTGGAACTAAAACAACTACCTCATGATTTAAAATATTCCTATCCTGAAAATGGAAACTAGATTTCAGTCATCATTGCTAGTTCACTCTCTCCAGAGCTTGAATTATGAATACATGAACTTTTGATGGAGTATAAAATAATTTAGGATTGATGCTTTTAGAAACTATTGGTATTATCCCATCATTTTCACAAATCATATTATGTAATTTAATAAGTTTAAACCAGTGTGACTGGAATAATGTTGATTGAACCCTAAACTCATAGATGTTTTTAAAAATAAGGTAAAAAAATTATTGGCTACAAGAATAATTTACCCCATCTAAGATAACCAATTGGTCAATCTAGTTCCAATAGTTCCTAAAAAATTGGTCTTATGGTAATTAAAAATGAAAATAATTAATTGGTTCCTACTCATGTGAATAATTGTTGGCACTTATGTATAAAATCTCACTAATTAAACCAAAACACAAGGATGGATCATTTCCCATTTTCTTTCATTGACTAGATACTACAGAGGATAGTGGGGAAGTACCATTACTATTTTCATAGTGGGGATTATAGATATTTTTGTATCCATATTGCCTCCAAGGATCAGGAAAAGACAACATTTACTTTCCACTATAGAACATTTCATATAGAAGGAGGCCATTTTATATATACAAAGATATGGGTACTTGTAACACCCCAATATTTCATACTAAGTTATTTTCTTTTAATTCAATAGCTTGCGCTACATGCAACACTAGGTTCGAGCACACCACGACGTACCAAACTTGCCGTTCAAAAGCAGTTATGAATATTTTTAACTGGATTTTGAATTTTATATACGCAATATAATTTTAACTTATGCATAATTTGTTTCTTAGACATATTATAAGGACAAATTAATTTTTTCAGATAAAGAATGTATTTTTCAAAAAATATTCAATTTACCACATTTTAATGGTGAAAACATTTTAAAAACAATATTTGAACCTTTTACATATTCAATTTGACAAAATAAAATTCTTCATTAGAATCGGGACATCAAAATTTACATTGGATGATATTTTGGTGTTTTTCTAATAATATACATTTTTTATGAATAGTGAGGAATACTGTATTTTAATTCAAAACAAACTTTTAATATAATTTATTTATGAGGTTATATTATATTTTAAATTGGTTTTGAAGTGAAATTAGATTATATTTTTACTATCTAATCCAATTTTGGTAATTAGAATTAATTTCAAATTTAACTTATACACAAACAAGTGTCAATCTTTTGATAGTTATTGTTTCTTAAAACACGCTATTTGTTTTGAAAACGAGAATTAATTTTAAACTAACTAATCCAAATTATATGATTTGAATTTGGTAAAATATACATCATTTTTGAATTCATAATATTAAATATATCTTAGGCGTATTTTTTTGTATTTTTTTTTGAAAAACATCAATTTATGATGAATAGTGAATCCACTAAGTAGTAGTTAAAAATCCCACTATTTCATTTAAATGAAATTTTACCACTTCTATGAATTTAATTTTGAAAATCCAAGATATATGGATGTTATTAGTAAGTAAAATGTGGTTCAATAATATGAAAATAATTTATGGTGAACAGTAACTTTTGACTTTTATTTTTCGTAGTTAAAGGTAAATAGGGTAATTTAAGGTCAAAAGAATATTATAATAATACAAAATTATCTTAACACTTGTAATAACCTTATTTAATGAGTCATGGACGACCATGGTCATCCTTGGGTCAAATTTGGGACCCCATGGAGCCAATTATGAATGATAATGAAACTTTATTTTAATTAGCTTAAAGTAAAGGAAAAAATTCCATAAACAAATATCTTTTAGTAAATCAATTTTTACATGGGGTTATATAAGTTATATTTTTGACTATAAATATTTATCGAAAATATAAAACTATTTCCTACATTATGGTATTTTTTTATAATTATTAGACATTAAATAAATTAAATTATTTATGACACAATAATGATGTATTATTTACCTCATTAATAAGTGATTTAAATAAATAAGATTATTAATATAATAACAATATCTGAAACCTATAAACTTTTTATTGGATGATTTTATTTCGACCATTATTCATCTTATCTTAGACTTTAATTAGTTTTGGACATTTTGAAATTGAATATCACTATATAATTATATAATATTTTCACACTTTCCTAAAGAGCCCCTCCTCCCCTTACAAAAAGACACCACATCTAACCCATTCCACACACCTCTAAAGCCCTTTGGCTCATCCAAAGCCTACCCAAATAATATTTAAAGATCCCTCTCTTACACCTAGAAGCCTTACTCTTAGAATAAGTCACTTCAAGTAGTCTTTTGGTTCAAACCAAAGGATGTTACCCAAATTAAAGGTAACTATTTCTCTTAAATTATTTTGTTTTATTTTGTTTTATTTTACTTGTCCAGCCCCCTAAACTATTTTTATTCCTTTATTTTATCACAAAAAAGTATCATAAATATAATTCTATGTTTTTATGAGATGTATTCGAACTACACTTACACACACCTCCATCTAATGGGTGAAGAACGTACTGTTTTTATGGTTGGAAAACTAACGCCTCACGAAACGATGATTATTCAATTATCTCCTACCGTATCTCATGGTGGCCATTAATATGGCTCTTTATTTATATATGATATATAATATGTTTATGTTTTATTTTTTTTTCTTATGTATTTTTCATTTATATCATACCTTTATGGCTTCTATTATTGGTAAAACACGATAATTTCATTTGAGGAAGTGCAGACTACTGCCCCCTCGAAGTGATATGACTCTTTAATGACTTGTGTGGGATGTATAAATTATGGAGTTAATGATATTATATATGATATTATACATGAATGATAATATAACTATGTATCATTATGTCTTAATTGCATTAAAATAAAAAATAGAAATAAAAGTACCGTTCATGCGTACGTACAGCTTACTGTCCCCATGAACGATACATTTCATTTGTTATCTCCAAATGTTATGTACTGTTATAAAAACATATATATACTGGATATATAATATATATATGATATATACATCATTTATATCATTTTGGAGATAATGGGCTTTGGACCACATGAATCAATTGTAATTATAATACGTTCATTTTTTACTCAAGTTCCGAACATCGATAAAATATCCAATATGAACTAAAATAATTAACTAAGTGTTATAACATGGTAATAAGTGATATAAATGTAATAATAAACTTTAAAAATGTTCTTAATCAAGTATAAATTGTCTTAAGTTTATTATTTCTTAATAAAAAGTAACAGACAAGACAAGTCGAACTTTATGTTAGGGGTTTCTTATCTCACTTCTAATTTTGTGATATTTCCATTGTTCGCCACTTATTTATTGCATGTGGTTTATTGTGTACTTAAATTATATATATATTATCATGATTATATTTATATTCCTGGTATTCTGTAATTCATTTTGTGGTTATTAACTTTTTTTCATACGAGTCTAATGATTACAATGAAGTAAGGGTTTTCATATCACTTTTTATTCCCATGAGATTCATGCTATATTGGCCACTATTTCCTTTTGTGTGGCGTATGTACTATCAATTATTGTATAAATTTTGTAATATACATTAATTTATGGGTATTTACATCATCATTGTATGATCCTTCTTTTATGGGGTGTATGTTTTGTATGTTACCAAATCGGTAAGGTAATTTCAAATTTAAATTTCCACTCATTTGGATTTACGCATACTTCATTGATTATGTTACTCCAAGATTACGTGTGGAATAACTATTTATTATATATGTAGTAATTTCCACTCCACTTTTTGTGGATATACTTCTGATACACACAATCACTCCATTGATAATTTCTCAATTCATTTATATGAACTTGATAAGAGTAATCTTAGCTAAATTTCCATTCAATGACCTAAATATCCAAGTCATTGGTGTTGTTTTTACAAGAATATGTGTGATTGTCCTCTAATTTATTTACATGGAATATCCAATAATATTGAGTGCATTTATTTTTTTCACGCATAATTATGGAATTGATTTACTCTTAACCTATAGATACAGTCTTTATACAGGACATTATCTCAATTTACATTCCATTGAGACTTCTTTTTTATTATGAACCTATTCACTTTTATATGGTGTATATAAAATACTTTGAAAAATTATATCATGAAATCCTTTATTCTCATGATATTATAATGTTTTTATTACCTCAATTATTTTTATTCAATTGTCTCTCATTTGGTTAGAAACTCAAACTAAAATATCATTTTTAAATGTTTTAAAGATTTATTCTTCTAAATCATTCTCATTAATGTCCATGTTCTAAAAATGGTTTTAAAATTTTATTTATATAGAAATTAATGTTTTAAAATTAAAATTTATTTTCAGTGTTTCAAAGTGGTATGAGACACTTTGATTCAAAAGTATAGTTTGAACGACTTCTTGATAAATAGTGATACTTTTAAATGTTTTCAAGAAAAGGGGGGGGGGATATTTCACTCAAATAGTTTTGATGATTATTTTCAGCATTTTAAATATCCTTAATTATTATCGATTGAGGTTAATTTATTATAATACAATCTTCCATATTGTATTTAAAGAGTTATGCTTGACTGTGGATGTGATGTTTTTATACTATTCATGGTTTATGAATAAATTATTGACATTTCGTATGCTAGTTTTAATACGATTTTTTTGTTATGTTTCAACCTTTCAATACGAGGAATGCCATTGACTTATTAAGTGAAGGGTGGATCCTGCTATAGCTCCTTGAAGCATCGGTAGGTCTCATGAGACAATTAGACATGGAATTGGCTGAGGCCTTTCCCTATTTTTGATATATGGTTTTGGACGAGGCCCTAATCATTTTTAGGCATCTTGGATGAGGCCCTGACAAAATGTTTCAGAATGTCCGACATTATGAATTCCATCATTAAGAGATTAGATATTGATATTTCATGTGGTCATTATACTAGTAGAACATGCATTACTATGTTTTATTATGGTATTATTTACTCATCTAATATTCTTTCCATAAAGTGCTCTTGTTTATTATTCGTTAAGGCATGTGTTTTCAATTATTCACCATGACTATTGTTTATGTAATCTTCCGCTGTATTTCTTACTCTTACTGAGCATCTGAGCTCATCCCTTTCTCATGTTTCTTTGTTCCAGGATATAAAGAAGTTATTTATGAGTGACTTGTAAGAGTAATCTTAAGAGCTTGGATGTTTCTAATGGAATAAATTAGTGTTGTTTTTCTTTTCACGTTGTAATGTTGAATTGAAGTATGCATATTTTTTCCAAGACTACTAAAATAATTGGTCTTTCCGGACTTAATTCCTTGTAATCATGATAATGTATTAAAATAATGCATCGGATCCTGGATTCTAGGGTTAGGGTGATACAGTTGGTATCAGAGGAAGTTTAGTAAAAACCCTGGAAACGAGATTTAGATAAACTCTAATTAGAACACATTACCCTACGATAGAATTTGAGGATTAGTATAGGATAACATTCTATAATTTTGGTAAAGTAGATATTTTTTGTATTTTCTAAGAAATAAATCCCTTTCTGGATACAAGAAGGTTGAGGCGGCTCTGGCACTAATGTACCGAGGAGTGAAAACTGTGACAAGGATTTTTGGGCTTGACTCGAGGTATCCTGGGATACGAAAACAGGCCTTGCTTCACTCTTGGTTACAACACTTCCGGGGGGTTATGCTTAAGAGAATTCCTATTTTCTTTACAAACTGATTTGAATAATTTTAATATAAGATGATAATAAATAACCTTGGTTAATCCAAGGGTGTTTTAGATAAAAAATAAGGTGTGATGATATTTTCTATATAATTTTATGACTATTCTTACTCACACAATGCATTCTGGTTATAGTTAATGGCTTGATTCTAAAGAAGTCATAGTAAAATTGAACATGATGTAAAATATGGAAACAATGTTGTAAATGAGAAATGAAATTGAATGTTGATAGGTGTAAAAGATATTTTCTTTATGCCAAATCAGTTTCCCAAAAATATGATCAAAAACATATATATTAACCAACTCTCGGACTCTACAATGAAGAGAAAAGTGGTGAATTATTAGAGCTCAAGAAGTGAAGACCATGGAGAAAATAAATCTCATCTTCCATCATGTAGGAAATGTTGAAGTAGACACCTAGGAAGGTGTCTTAATAGAAGAAATAAATGATATATGTGTGGGAAAAAAGGGCATAACGTAATGAATTTCTGAGGAAAAACAAAGAGTTCAATGGAGGAAAATAAAAATGATCATAAGAATCCAATTACAGTCATTTGTCATAAATGTAAGGGACCTTGGAATCACACAAGTCAATGCTCTATTATATAGGATAAACTATTGGTTAAGGAAGAGTCTATGTAGAAATAAATGGATGGAAATTTTTTTAATGGTATTAGTTCCTTTTGTTGGTGAGATTACTTTAGAAGACATTTCCCTTGTATGTGTAACCTTGCAGTTTGCTATGTGAAAATTAAATTAGAGGAATACTTATCTTTTCTTTTGTGTGTATAGTTATAAATAACCATTTAGGTTTATATGATTCTTGAATTTGAGGAAAATACAGGTTATACATTTTTGGGATCAAAATGCGAGGTATGAGATAACATTGGTGGTTAAATTATGTGTTGATTATTTTGAGGAATCTATCTCATTTTTTGTGATATTATAATATTATATAGTTTTTGGAAAAGGACAACACATAGACTGTGTGACAACTCATCGCATCAGAAAAAGAAGCGGGAATCGAACCCACAAGCATAATGCAATTGGGATTTATTTCCTACCACTGGACTACATGAAGTCCATGGATAGTGTAACTAATTATTTTTAGTTAAATGATTATATTGAACAATAATAAGTTTATTTGGGATCTTATGTCTTATCAAATGTATATCCTTAGTATAGGAAAATGATTTGGTGATTAAGTGATAAATGTTATTTTGTAATATTTTCACTCTATTGGGAATACTATATGCCAAAGGAAAAAAGAATACTATGGGATTTCATTTGAATATTAATGGTGTTTTTTACCTATGTTTTTTGGTGGATTTATAGTGATTTGGGTTATTTATGGAAATGATTAAACTATAATAGAGAATATTTGATTTGGTTAATTACTTTTAAGTATTCGACTTTATGTGTAGTAAATATTATTTGGAGATAAAAGTTAACGTGGAAGACTATGTAAGAAAACTCTTTCGAGTTTTGGATTTTAATAATAGTTTGGATTATTTTATAGACAATTGTTTATTGAATGGTATTTATTGATCTTTGGGTATTTTTGGTTTAATTTTAGTAATTAAGATTAGTATTTATTTCTCTAAAGTAATATCCTTTTAGGATCACCTGATCTTTTACTAACCATTTTGGTTTTGGTTAATCTCTATAGAAAACGGAAATATATAGTTAATACATTGTGGATTATGTGATTCTATATAAGTTGATCCTAGCACTTCATATGTGACCAAGTCACATTTAATACTTATTTTTTGGAGTGAAATACGAGTTTCTCGTAAGAATTAGATGAACGATGAAACTATACTTGTCAAGTATATTTTTGTTTTCTTATTCTATGAATAAATTAATTATTAAACTTTATGAAAGGGATCTTAAAACCAAAAATGTTTTATCCTAATGCTTTATGTTTTGTTGAACAAATGATATTTGAAATCGTCATAGATTGATGGCTTTGAGGTCCTCAATTTTACACTTTCTTGTGATTGATGACCTCAATTAATCCCTATAAATATTTATGTTTTTCCTCCAAATATGTGTCTCTAATTACCACCAACGTTCTCCTAATCAAGATCATAATTTGTTGGTGACTTTTTTATCTCCCTTTCCCTCTTATTGTGACTAAATCTTATTAACCCAATTTTCGATGTGGGTTTTCCACAAATGTATTTTTCTATTTTTAACCATTGATTTTATAAGAACAATTTCAAATTGCAAGGATTCAATTTATTGAAGGAGGGTATAATGTAACACCCCAATATTTCATAGTAAGTTATTTTCTTTAAATTAAATAGCTTACGCTACACGCAACACCGTGTTCGAGCGCACCACGACTTACCAAACTGGCCATTCAAAATCAGTTATGAATAGTATTACCTGTATATTGAATTATATATACTCTATATAGTTTTAACATATGTATTATGTGTTTCTTAGACATATTATGAGGACAATTTCAATTTTTCAGATAAAAAAATATATTTTTCAAAAAAAAAATCAACTTTACCACATTTTAAGGGAGATCCCTTCTAAAATTTAATATTTGACCCTTTAACATATTCAATTTGAAACAATAAAATTCTTATTTATAATCGAGACACTGAAATTTTCTTTTTATGAAATTTTGGTATTTTTCTAATAATATTCATTTTTTATGAATAGTGAGAAATAATGTATTTTAATTCAAAATTTTCTTTTAATCTAATTTATTTATAAGGATAGATTATATTTTTAATTTATTTATAAGTTTAATTAAATAATATGTTTATCCTTCAATCCAATTTTGGTCATTGGAAATAATTTCACTTTGAAATTATACATAAAAAAGTGTCAATCTTTTTATAGTTGTTGTTTCTTAAAAAAACACTCTTTGTTTTGAAAATAGGAATTAATTTAAAATTAATTAATCTAAATTTTATGTTTTGAATTTGAAAAAATAGAGTTCATTTTTTAATTCTGAATATGAAATATTTCATAGGATGAATTTTTAGTATTTTTCTGAAAAACATCAATTTTTGATGAATAGTGAAACCACTAAGTAATAGTTAAAAATCCATTTTTTTCATTTAAAAGAAAATTTATCTATTTTGTGAATTGAATTTAGAAAATCTGAGATACATGGTTGTTATTAGTAAGTAAAATTTTCTTCAATAAAATGGAAATAAATTTGGGTGAATAGTAACTTTTGACTTTTATTTACAGCAGTTAAAGGTAAATAGGGTAATTTAAGGTAAAAAGAATATTATAATAATAAAAAATTACTTTAACACTTGTCCTAAACTTATTAGATGAGTCATGGCCAACCATGGGCTTCCTTGTGTCGATTTTGGGACCCCATGGAGCTACTTGTGAATGACAATGACACTTTATTTTAATTAACTTAAAGGAAAAAAATGACATAAACAAATATCTTTTAGTAAATCAATTTTGACATGGGGTTATATAAGTTATTTTTTAGACTATAAATATTTATTGGAGAGATAAAAATATTCACTACATTATGGTATTTTTTAATAATTTTTATACATCAAATAAATTAAATTATTTATGACACAATATTGATGTAGTATTTACCTCATTAATAAATGATATAAATAAATAAGATTATTAATATTAAAACAATATCCAAAACCTATCCAATTATTATTGGATGACTTTATTTCTACCATGAGTCATCTTATATTCGATTTTAATTAATTTTGGACCATTAGAAACTGAATATCACTATATAATAAAATAATATTTTCACACTTTCCAAATGAGTCCCTCCTACCCCTTATAAAAGGACACCACATCTAACCCATTACACACACCTCTCAAGACCCTTGGCTCATCCAAACCCTACCAAAATAATCTCTCTAGATCCCACTTTTAAAAATAGAAGCCTTACTTTAGGTGAAGTCACTTCAAGAAGTATTTTTGGTTCAAAACAACGGAAGTTACCCATATTAAAGGTAACCGTTTCTGTTAAATTATTTTGTTTTGTTTTACTTCTCTAACCCACTAAAATCTTTTTATAACATTATTTTATAACAAAAAAAGTATCCTTAATATACTAGGATGCTGTTATAAGAAGTATTAGAACTACACTTACACACGCCTCCATCTAATGGGTGAAGAACATACTGTTTCGGTGGTTGGAAAACTAACGCCTCACGACATAATGATTGTTCGATTATCTAATACCTCCTCCCCTGGTGGATATTAAGATGGAACTGTATTTATATATGATATATATTATTTTTATGGTTTCTTTTATTCTTCTGTATTTTCTATTTATATCATACCTTTATGGCTTCTATTATGGGTAAAACGTGATAATTTCATTTGAGGAAGTGTGGACTACCGCCCCCTCAAAATGATATGACTCGTTAATGAATTTTGATGGAAATATAAAGTAAGGATTTAATTATATTATATATTATATTATACTAGAATTATAATATACCTATTTATTATAATGTTTTAATTCTATTAAAATACAAAATAGAAATGGAAGTAGCGTTTATGCGTACGTACGACTTACCGTCTCCATTAATAGTGCATTTCATTTATTATCTCCAAATGTTATGTACTATTATAAAAAAATATATATACTGTATATATAATATATATGATATCTAAATTATTTATATCATTATGGAGATAATGGAATTTTTACCACATTAAAAATGGTAATTATAACAGGTTCTTTTTTGACTGAAGTTCTGAACATCGATAAAATATCTAATATGAACTCAAATAATTAACTAATTGTTATAAAAAGGAATTAAGTGATATAAAAAGAATAATAAACATTAATAATGTTCTTAATAAAGAATAAATTTACGTAAATTTATTATTTAGTAAGAACAAGGAACATATAAGACAAGTCTGACTTGAGGTAAGGGGTTTCTTATCTCACTTTTAATTCTGTGAGATTTCCACTGTTCACCACTTATTAATTGCATGTGGTGTATTGTGTAATGACATTTGATATATATTATCATGATTATATTTATATTCATGGTATTATGTGATTAATTTTGTGGTTATTTACTTTTTTTTATTTGACTCTAATGATTACAATGAAGTAAAGGTTTTTCATCTCACTTTTTATTCCCGTGAGATTCATGCTATATTGGATACTATTTCCTTTTTTGTAGTGTGTTTACATACCATGATTGTATTCATTGTGTAATATACATTAATTTATTGGTATTTTTATCAAAATTTTATGATACTTCTTTCATTGGGTGTGTTTTTCATAAGTTACAAAACTGGTAAGGGAATTTCTGATATCAATTTCCACTCATTCGGATTTATGCATACTTCATTGTTTATTTTACTTCATGATTATGTGTGGAATCACTATATATTATTTATGTAGTAATTTTAACTCCCCTTTGTGTGGATAGACTTTTGATACACATAATCACTCTAATTATAACTTCTCAAGTCATTTATATGAACTTGATAAGAGTAATCTTAGCTCAAGTTCTATTCATTGAGTTAAACATCCAAGTCATTGGTGTTGTTTTCACAAGAATATGTGTGAATGTCCTATGATTTATTTACACTGAATATCCAATAATATTTAGTGTTTTTATATTTTTCACACATAATTATTTCATTGATTTATCTTTAACCTAAGGATACAGTCTTTATAAGGGACTTTATCTCAATTTACATTCCATTGAGACTTCTTAGTTATTATGCACCAATTCACTTTTATATGATGTGTAAACCATCCTTAGACATAGTTTATCATGAAATCATTTATAATGATATATTATAAAGTTTTCATTACCTCTATTATTTGTATTCAAGTGTCATTCATTTGGTTAGAAATTCTAACTAAAATATCATTTTTAAATGTTTTAAAGATTTATTATTCTAAATCATTCTCCTTGCTGTCTAGGTTTTAAAAATGGTTATAAGGATTTATTTATATGAAAAAATTAAAATTACTTTTCAATTTTTCAAATTCGTATGGGACACTTTGATTCAAAAATATATTTTAATCTACTTCTTGATTAATAGTGAAACATTTAAATGTTTTCAAGAAAAAGGGGAGGATATTTCCCTCAAATAGTTGTGATGATTATTTCATCTTTGTCAATGTACTTCATTATTATTGATTTATGTTAATTTATTATAATATAATCTTCTATAGTGTATTTAATGAGTTATGCATTACTTTTGATGTTTTTATTTTTATATGACTCATGGTTTATGGATAATGTATTGACATTTTGTATGCTAGTTTTAATACAAATGTTTAGGTTATGTTTCAGAATTTTCATATGAGGAATGAATTGGACTTAGTTAGTGAAGGGTGAAGCCCTCTATAGCTTTTTAATGCGTTTATATGTCTCATGATACAATTAGATGTGGAATTATTCAAGGCCTTTCCAAATTTTTGAGATATCGTTTTGGCTGAGGCCTTAATCATTTTTAGACGTCTTTGTCGAGGCCTTAACAAAATGTTTCAAAATGTTTGAAATTATGAATTCCATCATTATGATATTAGATATTGATACTTCATGTGGTTATTCAATTTTTATAACAACCATGACTATGTTTTATTATGGCATTATTTACTCAGCTCATATTCCTTCCATAAATTAATAAGGTTTATTATTTGTTAAGGAATGTGTTTTCAATTATTCACCATGCCTAATGTTTATGTTATATTCTGCTGTATTGATTACTCGTACTGAGCATCTAAGCTCACCCATTTCTCATGTTTCATTTTCCCAGGATGTAAATATGTTAATTATAAGTGACTTGTAGGAATAATATTGGAATCTTGGATGTTCATAATGGAATAAATTAGTGTTGTTTTTCTTTTCAAGTTATAATTCTGAAATTAAGTATGCATATTTTTTCCAAGAATAATAAACTAATTGGTCCTTTAGGACTTGATTCTTTGTAATCATGCCAATGTATTAAAATAATTCACTGTCTTCTGGATTATGGGGTCAGGACGTTATAGTAATTTCCAGTGATGCATGGTTAGTATTTTTTTAAGATCACCTAGAGAATTTCATGGAATTAGTAATGTATAATTTCCTTGTGTATGGAATATATTTTGATGAATGTATGCGTAGTATTGGTTTTATACTACTTAACTATATTGAAAAAAACTCATATTAAATTATGAGAAATGACATTTCATTTTGTGACAAGTTATATTATAGATACATTTCATTTCTGCTGATGGTATCCGAGTTGATAAATCTAAAGTGGATGTCATTTCTTCCCTACCATTCCCCAAAAAAGTGTCGGATGTGTTGTTATTCCTAGGTCATGATGGATTTTAACATCATTTCATTCATGAATTTACTAATATTTCACTCATCCTCTCCATTTTAGTATAAAAAAGAAAAATAATTGTTTTTGAAGAATAATGTGAGTTTTCTTTTAGAAAATTAAAATTGAATATCATATCCCCCCTGATAATCCAACCACCTCTGTGGGATTTACCATTTTAGCTCATGTGTGTTGCATCTAACTATGAAATTGGGGCAGTCTTATCACAAAGGGTTGATCGATCACCACAGGTCATTTCTTATGCCTTACATACACTGGAACCTAACAAAAGAAAACTACACCAAAAATAAAAAACAATTCCTTACCATTGTGTTCACCTTTGATAAATTTAGGTCACACCATTTAGGGTTCAATTTTATTGTGTCATCATACCACCCATCCCTTCGGTATCTCCTTATGAAACTAGAATCAAAACCACTTCTCATTTTATAGATTCTCCTCCTTCAGTAATTCAACATAGAAATTATATTCAAAAAGGAGAAGAGAATGTGGTGGCTGGCTATATTATCAGGATACTTCCATCCTTAGACATTGACTCATTCCCCTTTATTCCAATAAATGAAAAGTTTCTTGAAACTAAATTGTATTGAGTGAAAGATTATAATCCTTGGTTTGTAAAAAGTGTAAATTATTTGGTAGAATCTTGCATTCATGCTGATTTAAACAAAAACTAATCTCACCATATAAACCTGAGTCTCATTGGTACATTTGGGATGACCCCTACCTTTAGGACACATATAGTGATTAAGTCCATAGGAGTTGTGTTCCTGATAGCGAGTTCTAGTCAGTCCTTTTGTTTTTCCACACACTTTCTTATGTGGGCCACTTTTGTCCCCATGATACTCCTTACAATGTCCTCAATTATGATCTCTTTTGGAAAAATCTATTTTAGGATGACTATGATTTCTTTAAATCGTGTCTTAATTTTTAGAGAATAGGGAATAAATCTACAATATGAAATTCCAAATTTTTGGTAGGTTTGGATTACCTAGGATCATAATATGTTACCGAGGATCTTATTTATGCAGCCACACAATGAAATCAATTTTGTATCGGTATGGGTTCGAGCATCAAGTGTTTATTTATTTTCACCCACAAATTAATGGTCAAGATAAGAATTCAAATAGAGATGTAAAATAGATTTTTGAAAAAAATGGTTTAACCCAATAGAAAATATTCTTGTCTTAGGCACAATGATTCATTATGGGATTACCATACTACCTTTAAAACTCTTATTATAATGTCACCCTATCATCCGGTGTTTGGAAAGAGCTTTCACCTCTCTATTGAGATAGAGCACTTGGCCTACTAGGCTAATAATATAATAGAAAAATTTCTGGTGTAGGTGCTCAAAAAAATATTCACATTCAGGATTTTGAGTAAATGTATAAATATTATTATGAGAACTCTTGAATCAAAAAGGATCAAACCAATGCTAACCATGACTATATCACCCTTCATCATTAATTCCACATTATTCATAAGGTCATACATTACAATAAAAGGCTAAATTTTCATCCATGTAAGATTCATTCCCACTGGATTAGACCATAGACAATTATTATTGTTTATTCATTTGGTATATCTTAGGTTCAAAATGATGAAAAAAATACAACCTTCACTATCAGTGGAAGCGGCTGAAGCACTTTCACGAAACCATTTCTGAGTCCCTGATGGATGAAATCCATTTTGAAGAACCAAACTACCAATAAATCCCACTAGGTTATATCCTTCCTTGGCACATTATATTTTATTACAAAAATGACACTGCATAATCTAGGTTTGGGGGGTGGGTATATTACTAGGTTAATTAATAATTTTCATCATCTTTCTTTTTTTCTATTTTTCTCTTGACAGATAGTATTTTTAGACTTCCCCTCACCCCCTCACTTTTATGCCAGATTACTAATTTTTAATGACCACTTTATCATGGAAAATGTTTCTATCTTATTCAAGAATTTATAGAAAATCCATGTGGAATTTCCCTATTTCATTTTGCTTTAATATTAAAAAAAATCACAGATGAAATGTGTGGTTTAGCCTGAATTTATTATTGAGGTGTGATTTTTTTCCTAAAAATTGGATGTTTGTTGATGATATAAATGGTTGTATCATTTTATAATATTTTATAGGAATGGTAACCCTTTGTATTAGTAATTTGGGGAAAATTATGTCACTAAATATATCTACACATCTTTTCACCCATCCATGAATTGTGATTTTTTGTTACTTAACAGAAGTTAAATATAGGTTTTGTTAATATTCATCACATTTACCAAAATTATTTTTCCATACATTTTTTCCTTATATGATATTTTTCATTAGTTTACCATTTTGACATATGCATGTGTACCTGTTATCTGATTGTTGTACACCCACAAATATAAAAACTGAAAACAAAATTTAAAAAGGGTTGTATCTTGGGAAGGTCAAAAATTTCTCTTCCTTTACGTTTGATCTTGTTATGAATATAAAAATTACTGTCTTGAGGAGATCAAATAATTGTTGAGAGAATAGTTTTATATTTATTCCAAGTGAATTTAAAAAAACAATAATAATAATAATAAATGAGGGGAGTGACAAAATTTATATTATATGGGGATATCTAGTATGGGAGACTAATGTTTAACTTCTAGGATTTCTTAAGTGGGTGGGTTTTGAAATTTTATTACTATGGATGTAGGGTATATTTTGTGGAAAAAACAATTTATGATTGTTTTTTTAAATAAACTATATTTATTCGATATAAGGTGGAAATACTAGAATGAAATGGTTTTCACACACACGCATGGAGAGTTATTGACAATTTTGACTTTTGAATTATTTTCCATAATCGGTATCATTCATCTCCATGAATTTCGTTCTGATGCAATTTATAGGACACATTTTCCATGATCCCTAAGAATAACGCCATGGTGTGATTTTTTATTTGATCAAATTGATATCATGAATCAAAATTTCATTTAATATTAAATATTCATAAATTTGGTAATATCTACAAGAACCATGTCTAAATTTGAATTTTCCCTGGAGTGAAAATGTTTAAGTGTGGGGGTGTGATCGCATTATTATTCACTATTTCTTTTTCACCCATACACCACTCAGTTCAGATAATATTGTATTGAAAATTTAATAAATAAAAAAAATTCTTCATGTTTGATTGAATTATTTTAGGTTTGTCGTTGTTAAAAAGGGAAATATTACTAGTTTATATAGTTACATTATAGGTGGATATTTTGGAGGTCCCATTATGATGTTCAAGAGGAATGGGACAAACTACATAGGATCCAGGTACACCGGTGGACTCAACCACAGACAGATACAAATATGTGAATCCAATTAAGGAGATTTTTCTCAACTGATCCAAAATTTTCTGGGATACAACTCTTCTTATGTAACCCTATCCCAATTCTTTTACTAAGAGGCACGTCCATTTCTATCTCTCCTAGGAATTAAATATGCACTATCTCAAAAGTGGTGTAATAAATTCTATAGATATCTCAAGATGTATTTGTACAAATGGTGCCAATGTTTCAGTGGGGATAGTGAATAGTTAGGGATACAAATTTTCAATTTTCTAAAAAGTTACATATGACTGTCAGGAGGTAAAATCCATGGGCCTTGTGGTGTCTCGAAATCTACGGGCTCAAAACCACCTTTAGATTTTCCTATAATATGATATATTGTCCACACCATTTGTATGTCCTTTCAAGGAAAAAATATTTTCTTTTTTAGAGACCCAGAATAATTCAATTCTCATTATAGAAATTCTAGACTCTCCAATCCACATATGGGGATCAAGGATGAAGGATAAGGCCCACCTCAACCCCCTCCTCCTATCAATGGTGAGATAAATAGTGTATTTTTATTTTGAGAGAGCTAGAAACACATGGGATGATTATCTAGAACATGTTATGTTACTAGTTTTGTGTAATTTTCAACCTTTAATTTTTTTTTCTTAAAATTCTTCTTATTTGAAATCATTATTTTAATTTAATCAAGTGAAACACAATTTATCTCAAAACTGATTGGGTTGATATTTAATGTGGGAATCATGGGTTAATCCGATTAGAAAAAACAAGAATCCTTTCTCACATTCACATGCATGAGATATAATTATCATTTAGAATCCCTTGTTATTTTCTTGATGTAAAAACCCTAACAAGATTATTTGTTTTGTCAAAGTTTGGTTACTTATGCCTCATTTTAAGAGGCAAGAGGGGAATAATTATCTTGAAAGCCATCAACCAAATAATTTCGGTAAACCAGGAAAACTTTTTAGAACAATGAACTATACAACTTGTGTAGTGAACATGAAATTGACTCTTTATATAATAATTATTTAGTCACCAATTTTATTTAACAGCAATTATGCTATTTAAATTAATTAATTTTTTTAAAACTATTTTCAAAAAAACCGACTCTTTTAATACTTATTATTAAAAATACATAGTCTAAACCAAACAACACTCATTTTGAAATGTACTAAGGTTGGAACTCAACTAATAAATTATATTTAAATTATAATAATTCTAAGTTTTCATGAAAAAAAGGTCACCACACTTGCAGACGATAATGGAAATTGAAAAAATCATGATCCTTGAATGCGATAAATTAACACATCACAAATGATGTTTTCATGTTTTATATAAAATGAGGGGGAAATAGAGATGATGATTAATTATTACATTAGAATAAGAAAATTATAATATATTTAATTTACTGGATTTATCAAACCATTAGGATGAGGGAAGGTGAGGAGAGAAAAAGAAAATAAAAAAACTTGAAAAGAAATTTAAAAAAAGGAAGAGTGTTTTAACACTTGGTTTCTTCTTATTGAGAAACTTCTCAGGGAATCAATTTTGATATTTTTTTTAAGAAAAATATATTGTGGATGTGGGGGAGGGTCATGAGAGAATATTTTCGCAAAATTTTGATAAAGATCAAGGCTTGAGTTTTGAGAGGAGAAGATGTGGTGAGGGGTGTTTTCTCATTATTTTAACTATTAGTTTATTATTTTATCATATGAATATGTATATTTTTTGAATTATCATAAAAATAGTAAAATAATGAAGGTATGTTCTAGATTATAGTGCTTATATCAACGATTACTCGTGTAATAGTGTATTTAACTTATAATGTATAAATAAAAAAATTACCGTATTACACTATTCACCAAAAATTAATGTATTTTAGAAAAATTCTAAAAAATCACCCAAAACATTTAAAATATGTGGAATTAAAATGTTAACTCTACTTTATAAAAATTATTTTCTAAATATAATGAATGTAATTTTTAATTAAAATCATAAATTACTAAAAAAATATTGATTTTAAAATTTTAACTGATTTTATAACACATTGAAAAACTAACTAAGGAATAATAAAATTTTCTTATAATTATAAGGAATCAAAATAATAATATGTGAATACATTTTTGGAAAATAATTTTTCTTTTAAATTAATTATTCAATCATATAATTTTTATTGAATATTTATGGCTTACAAAAAAATGCTTATTAATAATTTTGAAAATATTTATTTGCTTATATTATTATATATTTATATCATATTTTAACTTATAATATGGATAAATTTTATTTAAAATTCCATTGGTGAGGTTACTATTCAATTTCCAGGTTTACTATTCATAAGAGTCATGCTACTATTCCAATGGTTAAGTTTCTATTCATTTGGTATATGTTTGTTAACATCTAGAAATGATTTTTGTTTAATTAATTCTAAATTTATAGAGTTTTTATTTTTTTATTAGTATGATTTTATGTGATTTGAGTATATGAAATAATTATAAGAAGGGAATTTCCTTTGATAGAATTTAGGTTTGTTGCAACCTAAGTCTATTTTATGATATTAATTAAATTTAACTTTTTTATTTTAACTACAATGACCTTTATTAAATGGTGATATTCACTTTTCATGATAACTAAATTTGAATATCTACATTATTATTTACCATCATATATCTAAATATTTTTAGGACAGATGGTGAAGATCACATTAGAACAACATGCTAATATACAAAAACTTTTTTGGGATTAGAGAATAACTTTAATCTCATATTAAAAGGAATAATAAAACAATAAACTATTGTTTCTATATCGTATATGGTTTCCTATGTGTTTTGATAACTTTTCATGATATATAACACACACTATTAAATATACTATAGATATATAGTCATAAAATCACCCTCAAATTTTATCAAATATGTAGATAAAAAAGATACCTTGGATAAACCATTATTTTCCTTCTATATTGAAAATATAGCGTCACAGGGCCGTCCATTAATAAATTTTAAAAATTGAAAGATATAGAAAGATGGACAACCCTAGGTTCATATCAAACATACAATGTGTTTGTAAAAGAAATTTAACTAAAATATTTCTTTATCCTTTGCCTAAAATAGAAGAATAATGTTTTTTTGATCGACTGTGAAATAAAAATATTAATATAATAAAGATAAAAGAGACATAGAACAACATATCAATAACAAAACCAATTCCAAGTTATTATACTTTTCAAGTACATATCATTGAACTAATAAATTACTTTAATCTTCCTCACCCAACCTCATTTAATGAATAGTAAATGTATCCACTCATTTTATATTTCTAGACAAAAAAATTTGAACCCCCATGCAAGGAATGTATCACAATACAAGAGTTATATCAAGAGTTTTTAATAATACATAGTCATAAAAATCATTGCAGTTAGGGTGTCACCATTGATACATTGATCCATATTAGTTTATCATGTCACACAACCATCATTTATCACACTCAGTCATTTTAAATGAATGGGGATGAGGGAAGAACTTAACTATGAGAAGAGTAGAAAACCCTTCTCATGAGTCAGTGTGATATCACATCTCCACACTCCACCTTCAATGTCTATTAATAAGTTATATAAATGAAATTATTATCCTGATATTTAGATAATCATAAAGCCTTGAGATTCACATCATGGAACTTTTAATCAGGTTATTCTTTCATTCCTAGGAGTATGGGAATATAAATGAAGAATAATAAAAATTCATTTTTTATAGAGATAATTTAAAAATATCCAAGTAAAAAAGGTAATTCCATGTTGGAAATGACTAAGGCCCTATACAACGACAAAAAAAGGAATGAAAAATTAAGTAATTGGATGAACCAACCCACATAACACATTCCCCAATTTTTCTTCAGCAGCATCAGGAGAAATCCTTAGGATTGTTACATTATTATATAATATAATACACACTTAATTATTCTCTTTTGAAAATAAACATCAAGCTTCATATAAAATTATTTCATGTGGAGGACCTAACTATTCATTATATGCTACACATGACTCATGAAAAATTTCTCTAGCTATATAATCTCTTCAATTGTGTCATTTTTTTATCACCATGAATTTGTTAGATGAATGACATTTTTGAATCGATTCATTCCTCTCAATTTACTATTTAAAAACTAACTTCCTCTCATAAAATCTTATTATTAGCTCAAGGTAAATTATTAGATTGACTAAAAATTGAGAATTTAGAAACTCATTCATTGTAATTTTTTTTCAAGTACCTTTATATAACATTAAAAATTGTGTGAGGACTTTATGTATCTTCCTTGAAAGCTGAGGTCCCCTAACATAGCCCTGAAGGGATGGATATGTTTTTTTTAAAGTATTCATATTTAACCTTCAGTAGGTTCTAAAGTGAGAGGCTACCCAGATGTAGTTTAATTAACCCTCAATTTTTTTTTAATTTTTATGGGCCTTTAAGGAACTACTTGTCCTTTAAATTTTAATCAACTAACCTTTACATAAGTATTATAACTCTATGAGTAATTTTATATAGTTTTCTTTCTAAAATAGAACAATGCTTTATAAAAATTAATTAATTCATAATGTAAAAAATATATTATAATTGAATAAAAATGGAACATCCATTATTAAATGTGAAAACTAAAAACGAATTTCAACGAATGATACCAAAACTAAAAAAAGGAAATTTAAAAATATTAATTCTAAATGAATAAAAATTATAAAATAACTTCCAAAAAGATATTTAAATTAAAATATCTCAATAATAAACTACTCTTACTTTTCCAAGTGATATGAAGATCTGAATATTTATAAAACTATTCAACGAATGATAATTTACTTGTAAAACAAAAATTAATAATTATCCCCTTAAAAAACAATTTTAACATCCAAAACACAAATTTTTTCAAAATAAATATAATAAACATGTGTTAAATTCTAACCACATAAAATTCACCTATAATTGAATAATTAATTATCCGAGGGGAATCAATAAATAAAATTTAGTTGAAGTCAATTTTTCTTAAAAATGAATGATTTACAATGTCAAAAAGGGATCATTTTCTAAAATATTCCCCAATATGTTATTCAAAGTATGAAAATATGATTTCTCTATATTCAATATTGTGTATTAGAAAACTTATTTTCCATTATACAAAAGTTATTGTTTTTTAAAGTTTTAAATATATTTAATTGATATTCACTTTTAATTTTAAGGTTAACATAAACATCAATTTTTAATAATAACGAATATACACAAATAAATAGAATATAATATTTTTTTCTTGAAAATTAGACTGAGGCTTTTAATAATTATTAAGGAAGAATATAAAACACATTAATAAAATTTTCTGAAATAAATCAAATGTTCATAAGGATTAAGATTTAATTTCATAAACAATTTATCTAAAAATAATATGAGTTTAAAATCCAATCAAAATGGTCAATATCAATTATGATTTTAAATGTTAGATATTTTTTTACCAAAACAGTGAATTTTTAATATTCCTATTAAAATATTATTACAGATTGGATACAAGAGGGAAATTAAATTACTAACCAACACAAGTAGTAGAATAATCCTCAACCTTATTAAAAGATCACAAACATTGTACGTAAAGATAATTTCATGTGGAAAAAATAAATTTGAAACATTTACTGTATTTCTTATGTGAATTAAAAGAAATAATATTTATAATAATAAATAAAATCCCTACTTAATATGAAAAAATCAAAATTTTCACTAATAATTAATATTTAAGTGGAATAAAAATTTAAAATATCTTATGGTTCCCAACAAATTTATAATTTTATAATTTCAAAATCTTTTAAATAGTCATAGTTATTTTCTAAATTCAAATTTTTCACAAAATAAAAAAAATTCATAAAATTAAGGAGTATTTAAAACATTTCCATTTATTATGAAATATTAATTATATCATAGTGTTAACTTTTATTTGAAAACATGCATAAAAATTTAAAATTTTAAAAATATATTTTTAATGTATAAAAAAATAAATATAGGAATAAATTCAATAAAAAACCATCAAAATAGTAATATTAAGTTGAAATATTGAAAAGTTTCTAATATCACTTTTCTATATACTATATCAAAGATTTTCATTCAGAAAAATTGCAACATATTTTTTTATGAAGATGAGTATAAATATAATTAAACATTGAAGTATTACTCAAAATATATAGAATCTATTTTATTTGTTGCTTATCTGAAGAAAAATCCCACATTTTATTTGTGAAAGTGTCCTCTAGGAACCCATTTTATGATTATATAGGTTTAAAATTATTAATAAATGAAATCAATAATTTATTACCCTAAGGAAATTTCAAATCAATATTGGTTTATATGATAGTAATTCATTTAAGTTAAAAATTTAAGCTTGATTCAACACATTGAAATCTAATATTGATCCTATTAATAAATTTATATTGTTACTGATTTTTTTTAAAAACTCATCAAGTTCAACCATTTCATGAAACAGATCATAGATAATAGATAATTGAGTGTAAATGCATCATTATCCCGAAATAAAATAATTTATTTTCATGTAAGATGAAAAAACAAATAATTATTCATTGAATTAAAATTTTAGTAGTGGTAATAATAAATAGTTTACAAAATTTTAAAAGTGTTCATATGAATTTTTTAAATTCAATAAAAGAGTTAAAAACTTGTTCAAAATGATTTTGAATAAGAATATTTATATAGAGCATCAATATCTATAAGTTATATAAATTTTAATCAGTAAAAATAGTAAATTATAAGGTTGGTACACATGATTTTAGATGATAATCTCAATAGTGTTTAGTAAAAAATATCAATATGCATGTATAGAAATGATTTGACATGCTATAATTTCATTAAAAGACAAAAAATGGCGTAATTATTTTAATAAGAGCAATCATTACCCCACTTTAAATTTTGTAACATGTAATAATAATTGAAATTCTCAAAGTTATTAGGGGGATGTGATATAACCTTAAATAACCTTATTGAGCTTCATATGACGGTTTCCACACTACGGATTGCACTTCCTTTAATTTTCCATCATATTATGGCAGAAAATCTATTAATTAAGACAATAATAATGGAAAAATGAAAATATAAATGAAATAAAACTATTTTTAAAACCCACAAAGGTGGAATGAATTTATATTCTATATTGTTTAATAGTCTTTAATTTATACCTAATTAGATGAGGGGCTGGATTCATTTTTGGGATGTAACAAATGGACTTAATTATAGTGTTTTTAAAATCACAAACTAGTTTCTATAATCATTATCAAAATAATTCTTAGAATTACTAAATAACAATAAATAATAATATATTCACCCCCTATTCAAATTTTATTTCATTTATTTGTTCAAATGAAGGGTGTGGTAAATAATCTAGACCTTGGTCTCAAGAAAATATTAATTTATAGTAGTATTTTATGAAAATTTCAGTTAAACATATCCAATATAGTTTTGGTCTAAAATTTTTTATCTAAAAAATATCTAATAATTAGGTTTCTATTTCAATTTGGGAGGTCTAGTAGTGACATGATAGGTGTAGATTCAACTTCCATTGCACTCTATAGGAGTTTAAAATGGTCAATATACTCATAAAAAACAAAAAATATAGAAGTATAGTTATGATAATGATTAGTTATATCATAACAAAGAATAAAAATAACATATTACATGGAATAGTCAACTCCATAAAAATTTAATTATTCCACTAAATTTTAATAAAAAACTTTTTATGGGTGTTTTTTGAGAAAGAGTAATTTATTCATCCTCATCTAGAATTTAATAATAGAAATGTACCTCAGATATATTTTATTTATTTTAAAATTAAAACATTTCCTATACAACATAATTATTTCAAAACAACAAAAAATAAATAAAGTTGTTATAGAAACCAAAATCAATTAATCTCAATGTTAAATTTTCTTCTAAAGAATATAAAACTTCATGATTTAATTAATGTTCAACCAATTTACATGTCTTATAAAATTTCTCAAAATATTGATCTTATATCTTGAGTTGTAATTTAATGGTTAATTCAAGTTGAAATTGTTGTAGCTATAATTATTCCTCTAATTTTACTTTTGATACTTTATTAATAGATTGCTGTAATGATTTTATACTCATTTGGCCATTCAAAACTGAGTTTTCTTCTTCAAAAAATTTCATCAGTCACTAAACAATTACTATGTCTGATTTTATGGATTCTTTTACTATTTTTCATCCAATATATAAAATCCTCTATATTAGTGTATGTTCATGCACATGAGAGTAATAAAATAGTGAAACTTGTTAAAATATATAGATTTTATATCTATTTGAAATAATTTTTAACCCAATGTTTGAGGAATATATAAAAAATGATCCTGTAAAAATTATAATTATAATGAAGGTCTATCACTAGAACAATCATAAAATCATTTAAAAACTCTATAGGTATAACACCATGGATATCCTCTACGTTATCTCAAGGTGATAGTGTGTTTTCCAAGAAATTACTGTAATATAATTTTGGGTATCTATGTTATTCTTAAAGAATAGTAAATATTAATTTCAATACATTAATTGAATTGAGAAGAAGGAAATAATAAATAAAAAACTAGGAAATAAAATGTTTGAAATAGAAAAACAAAATCCAGGATTACTATATATTATAAGACATATCATAAACAAAATTAAGGACTTTAACTGTTAACAGTCAACCTTACCAAAGGAATGATTGATAAATAGACTCAATTCACCTATCTATGAAAATATAGGGAAAAAATATGCTTTAATTTATTTTAATACTTGATAAATTATCCCATATTTGAATAAAACATACTCAAGAGAATCATTTTTTAACCAAATTCTCACAAGATAGAAAGATCTTACTATGTGAACAAAGTCACAAAATATCACTCATCACATTATATTGTGTAAAATGAATAAATATGTTGATAAATATGAAGAAAATAATAGTATATAAAAAATCCCATTATTGAGTGTGTCTTCACATATTAATAAATCACCTTCAAATTTTTCTAAGTGAAAAGAATCAGAAACTCATGATGATATTTTTTTCCAATGATGCATTAAGATTCACCTCGTGGAATATAGAATCTATTATTCAATCCATTTCTATATGTAGGATAATGCATAAAAAAGAGTGAAAAACATATATTCACAAATATAATGATAGAATCCAAGAAATTGAAATGAGGAAGTTGTGGATAAAAATTATTAAGAATATATTGGAATATGAAATTGAATGTTATGAAATAAACTAAGTGGTGAAAAGATACACATGGCATGAGTCATAGTTGTTATTACTCTTATTCTAGTGAAGTCTATTGTGACTGTTACATCATCCTATAATTGAATTTGATCCACATGATTCTTTTATAGACAAAAAATAAATCCTTCATGTTAGTGGCGAAAAATGGTATAACACACAATATATTTTCGCCTAACATGACTTGAGTGAAACACCTCAAACCAAATACATTCCTACATATACACATGGTTTCATCTTGTATCATTATGTACTTGGACACATTTCGTTAATTGATTCAATACACTTCCAATCCTTAACATGATTTAAATTATTATTAATGTATCTTCACTAATTTATTTAGATATTTATTATCTTTAACTATAAATTGTGAATTCATATATTCATGCATTTTAATTTATATTTCTAGTAAATATACATAAATCGAACTCTATGGATGAACTTTATATAGTGTTATTTCATGTCAAGGTACCCAGATGTACTATTCTAGCACTAGATTCTCCCTTATATGTGTCTTCAAAATTACCCATATTCACATTATAAAGTTCTATGCCACAAAAAAATTTATGAACTAACCCCTAAAAGGGTCCTTTAGGATATGTTGTTATGTTAAATAACACTTCAACAACATATACATGAGATTTTTAAATATTGTTTTACCTTTAAACTAAAACCATCCAACCTTTATATAATCCTTAGAAGTCAATAATTACATTTACATAATACAATTTTGAAAATAAAACAACAGTTTGGGAAAATTAATCAATCCAAAATTAAAATAATTCTAAAAAATAATAAATAAAAAAATTCCAATATTCTATGTGAAAAATAAAAATAACAAATAATTGATATAAAAAATGGAATTTTGAAAATTTTAAATAAATAATCCAAAAAATTAAAGAAAAATTAATTTCCATAATTATATTTCAATTAAAATATCATGAAAACAAAAAATAATAATTTTTTACCTACAAATATGAAATTCAAAACAAATACAATTTGATTATTCGATTAGTAGATATCTTCAATTTCATAAATATATTAAAAAATGTATCATTATAAAATTTTTAAAAAATAAACATTTACCATTAAAATAATTTATTTTAATTTAGAAGAACTATTAGAAGAAGGGTTGAGGGTAAGCACCTTTTTAAAGAAGAGAAAAGGAGAGAATAAATCCTTTTGAACTGGGTAAGGGAAACCAATTACAGGGTCATAGAAATAGAGGGATAAAACCCAGTAAAAAAACCAGTACAAAAAAATTATAGTGGCCAAAAAGCCTAGAAGAAGAATAGACCATGGCCCACAGAATAACCGATCTTCCGCCTGCAACCACACTACCACGACCAGATCTGTGCAACCCACCATCACCAATTTCTGAATCTTGTACTCAACCACCCACATCTTGAATCTGACCCACATCGCAACCAGATCCCATTCTACAACTAGATCCGACCACATTGCAAATATCATCACCAAAGATCACCACTAAAGCCAGATTCGACTAGATCTAGGACACCATACCATGTCCGGCCGAAGAGGATCGCCACTGATCGCCGTCCTCTAATTCCAACCATCAGATAGTCTATAATCATCGCACCAAAAGTGACAAAATAGTTTTTCATCCATGCATCTTGCTGTATTGACAAAACACTAACACCCCTATGGAAGGCCGACCACTACCACATGAACTAAGGCCAAATGCTTTCCCACTAAAGCACCACCTCCAACATCCCTCACTGTCAAAGAGCCATCCGTGACTAACATCAGAAGCCAACACCACCAGGAAACTAGTGATAGAACTAGATGCATCCAAAACTGACCAATCTTATAGAAAATCCAATCCAACGCTACCAAAAACACCATATGGCCCTTGACACACACCAAAAACCTAAAGGATTTAGATCTGTGTTAGAAGAAACCAATTAATTAACTCATATTTTCTATATCCACTCATTGTTTAAAATATTTATTCACCTACTGTATATGAGTACTGTAATAATGATACATTGGTTAAACTTAGATTCATAACCCATTAACAATTTCATTTTTACTAAATTCATAAATTTATCAACTCATTTCATAAAAAATTGAATGAAACCTATAATTTATATCAATTTTTTTCTGTAATTGAACTCATGTACACATAAAACACTAATAAAGTATTAAATTTTTACTCTATACACTTCATAACCAATGAATTACTTTATATAATAATGATAACATTCATTTACATTACATTGAGTTACTAAAACCCCTTTATGTATCCTAAACACATACATCCCATGAAATAATTTCTAATCCTTCTAGAAAACACCACCAGGATTCAATAATATTAACTTTTAACCCGAAAAATCATTGTTGGACTATCCAAATAAATTTTCTTCTTTCAATATTAACATTTACACCCTAGTCCTATATACCGTGGACAAGAACCGATATATCAATTCCTTCACCATCTATTGTAAATATACTGAGAATATAAATTATTCATTTATTTGAATTATTCATATTGTAAAAAAATTACTATATATAATGATAAATTAATTCCTTTACCATAATGGGCCTTATAGAAACCACTAATATAACTAAATCACCATAATACTCAATCATATTGATTATTATTGACATAAATAATAGTATTTAGTATATTATTGATAATTAATATTCATTATATAATCATTCATATAGTGCCTTTCAATCAGTATATGAATAATTTTTTCTATTCACAAGTATTTAAATTACCCTATTATAAAATATAAATAGATGGTTACTTAAGAAGAGAATTATCAAACACATAAATCATTTACCATCGTAAGAATATTTCAAATGGTATAAATCTTACGAATTTCATAATGTAAGCTTATCTTTCCACAAGTATGTGGGTTAAGGTTATTCTTGTGGATGATGATGATATTACAAATAAAAGAATATTTTGTTTATTATGTTTCATTAATTTTTAACTTTAAATAAGAAATTTTATTTATTGAGAACTAATTAAAATAATTACAACAAAGAAAATTTTCATATTCATTTGTAAGGAACGACACATATATCAATATGACATACACTGAGTTTCTTTTATAAATATATCTTGACTAAATGCGGTAGGAAATTATTTTGAGCCATATCAAATATGATTCATGTATATTGGAGTGGTAAAATTAGTTTCCAATTCATAATATGAATATAAATTCATTTATATTCTTCTAGAACCCAGTCTATTAGGGTTTTCATGAAATGTGTAACCCCATACAAAAATAATGAACAAGAAAACTAGCTACTAGGGTATTCTTATAACTTTTTCCTATTACATAATATAATTAATGGGAATATATTTTTAAAGACACGTATCTCCCAATGATGTGAACATGAGGGTAAATTTTAATTTTTTTTATTAAATTATTATGTGGGGATTAATTGTAATTTTCAATAATAAATGATTCTAAAATAATTTTCTGGCATTTCTATCTATCCCAAATTATGGTGTTTTTCTTAGGGTTGGAGTTCAGTCAAATTATAAGCTAGTGTAATTTATTAGGATATATAAATATTTACTAAAAACAATATTACATATCCCATTAATGTAATAATTGATAACTCTTTAAAAGAGTCTTATTTAAAAATTCCGACATCACAATAGTGATAAAAATTAATGGATTTACTAAGTTGAGGTATAAACAATGCTAGCGATTCAATAATTTGATTAGGGCCTTAAATAAATATTTTATTTAAAACCAATAAATTATTAATAATTCAATTTTATTAATTGTTTTATTTTACATCTCTTTATGTTTCTTTCTATATACATTAGAATGGGAGGGTTTCATCCCAATGTATTGCAAGGATGAGAGATTGTAATGGGTAAAGGGTAAAAAATTTCACTAGAAATCATGATTAGAGTTGGATCAGGGTACAATGACCATGTAGGGTGGTTTTTATCTTAATAGTTTGGTGATTTTCCCAGAGGTATGTCTACATTCTCAATTTTTTTAATTTTCTATTTGAATCAAAATTTGAGATCGTTTATTGTGGTTTTTTTATTGTTAAGGGTTGTTCAAGGGCCATTGTTAGTGAATTGTGAAATTATATTATTTTTTAGTTCTTTTGAGAAATTTGAAATAAGATTAATCAAATTTTTAATATGTTATTTTTTTGTGAATAACAAAGAAGAAGAAAAAGGTAAAAAATTGAATATATATATATATAATGAAAAGCGGGTAAATAATCATATTATGGAAAATGGTTAACTAGATAAAAAAACCTAAGGGTATATAATAATTACACATGGTACCTAGACCAAGAGGACTAACACTATGTGAGGGTAATAGAGGCCATCTTATCATAGGATCACGTTGTATGATGGTAACTGGGGTTACACATATAATGAGTAACCCTAGTGTTCTATAAGGGTACCTAGGGTTACCCCTATACTGACAACCCCCAACATTATATAATGGTATCCCAATTTTATTCTAATACATTCATCCCCTACATAAAGAACCCTTGTATATGGAATTCCTAATGAATACGATTATTTTTTTAGTTATCCAAAAAAATAGTTTTCTCCCTCTTTATAATGTTTACTTCAATGTGTAAAAATAAATTTTGGGGGATAATAAATAGTTATTGGTTTTTAGGAAGCATAATTGAGTAATTTAATATCAAAATCTAAAGAGCCTTTATAATTAATATATGAAATATATGTCGATTTAAGGACTTGTATTGGTTGATGTGATTTGTTCAGTCTTGTGCGAGTTTCAATGCGGGTGGTCAGTATTCATTTATAAAGGTAAGGCATCTCTATTGATTATTTAGTTAATCCCTATATATTATCCTATAATTTAGGCATTTTACTTATGATATATGATATATGGTCTCACCACCTTCTTGTGATTTAACTTTCTGTTATATGAATTTTTTTTAAATAAAATTCCCATGAATCAATTGAATAATTTCATAAGGGGTATAAGAGAATCATGTGAAATGGAGTGATTTTCCTCGATTTATAAAGGTGTAGTCATAAATTTAAAATTTTCTACCTCTTTATTAATAGAACAATACGAGAGATATCTAAATTCATTTTAAGAAAATATTATATCAAGATGAGTTCCCATATCTCATTGAAGAGTGGATGTGGGATGAATTAGAATTATTATCCCTAGTAGGCCCTAATAGAGCAATTTGATACCTTAAACAAATTTATCTAGTTTTTATGGCCATGTGGATATTGTTCAACCCCCACTGAGATGTGATTATCTTGGGGGGTAGATGCTGCAGTGACTTCTAGTTATGTTGGGTGTGAGGATTGTACTAGAGTGACCGATATGAGAGATGATATTAAATACATATTCCTTATGTGGCCCTAATATAGTGACTCCTATGAGGCCAATGAGGCTATGATATGATTATGATGATGATAGTGGATGATAATCCATCTTTGTAAACTGCTTATCTTGAGAGGGTTGTTAAGTTAGTGAAAACCACATAGTGTGTATTTGCAATAGTTTTACTTAAAGGGACCCTATAGGTTCACCAATAAGATGTTTACTATTGAGATTGTTCATTGGGGGTAATGGGTATAGTTTACTGAATTTATACATTAGAATATACATCAACACTGTGAGTCTATTTTGTCTATATTTAGGGATATGTCAATAATTAGAGATGCCGACCATGATATTGTGATATGGGATTGGACGATGGTCCAAACCCTATGAAATGTATATTATGATAAAATTTAGGTAGGTTACAATAGAAACCAAAATTTATATTATATCATGGTATTCCTTGTATTTTTTACTTTTACTTACCTTTACTCTAGAAATGAGGAAATAATTATGGTGGGATGTACATTCCACCAATATGTATTTTGATAGATAGATGAATTGTCTTTTTTTCTTCTATTTGACCATTTTTTTATATAGTGTGATAGATAGAAAGGATGCACTACCCTATGAGGAGACACATATATTATATGATATGGTATACATGTAATAATCTCCCACTTGTGTGATCAGTATACCATGAGATATTGGGAGAGGGACACACTACCCCCTTGATGGGGGGTAAATGTTATATTATATGGGAGGGATGTGTTACTCTCCATGGGATCATTATACTATGAGAAGCATTAGACATTGTTCCAGGATACATCCATTGAAAAATATGCTATAATATTTCCTATGACTTTCCCCATGAAATTGGTTTTGTTCTTGATGTTGGTTTCTACTTTAATGTGACAAGCTAATGGATATTCCTACACTAGTTAGAGTAGGATTAGGTCATACCCCTGTGTCTAATTAGAACATGAGGATTAACTATGTTCATTTATTTCCACTTAATCCCCATATTTATTTTTCTTCCTAGAATAGTACATGTTTAAAACCAATATTTACTCCAATATGGGACTATATTGGTGATTCCCAAATAATTTCAAGTAACACATTTCCTAGATGACAATGGGATTTGGGCACCAATGAAGACTTAATTGATTATAAGATATAATTGGGAAGAGGATCATGATTTGATCATTTATTTAGATATTTTGGAATGATTTAGTATGTGGATGAGGTATTTCTTAGTGAAAAAAAAGATAGTGAAATAACTTTATATATTTATTTTTCGTATATGTGATTGACATGATGGGAGATCAGCTGTTATATATTTGAAGGACTATGTGTTTTAACAACTACATACCTCTTCATGATCATTTTTAATTGAGGTATTAAAATTTATATATTTTTAGAACTCTAATTATTTATTTATGTTGGTGAAATTCATTTATTTTGTTATAGAATTTCAGAATTGAATATTGGGGTATATTCTTTACACACTAACACCCTAGACTGCCATTGCTAGTTTGTAACCTCTAGAATATGGGGAGGTATTCTTTATGTTAATTAGTGACATCATCTAGTCACTAATCAGGATGAAGTTGGATGGGGATGTTATATAGGGGTATCTAATTTTCCCTTTATTTATTCAATCTATTTGGAATACAGTACTATGGGAATATGGATGTGTCAATTATTGGGATGGATATCAGGATGATGCATTGTGAACACCTTCTCCCATATGAAGTCTATATTACTGGGGACATATAATTGATGATCTTAGATCTTATTTTTACTATTTTAGTATTTGATATTAACTGTCACACTTGTGTCATGAATTTTTTAGTTTTTAGTTTAATATGGAACTTGGATAATTAGAAATAAGAATCTACAAAAGCATTATATCTTATACATAGGACCCACATGATATATTTTTTATTATATGTGATTAGTTTCACTGATTATGAGGGTTAAATTGATTAAAGTTTCAATAAAAATATATATTCTATTTTCACATATAACTTATTTTTGTATTCAACTAAATTGAACAACAATTTTGGTTATCTTTGGACAAGTCATGTGGATATTATAGAGATATATTAATTGGTGGAAATGAAAACAAATTTTCTCTTTTAAGGGTTATATTTTTACCCCTTATAGGTATGTATTGTTATAGATGCCTCTTTGTCCACCCATTGTTTGTAATTATGATAGTGGTTCTGAATCTAAAATGGATTTGGTTTTATGAAGATTCAATAAAAACCACTATGGTGTTTCCCATATATATTTAGTGAAATTATACAAAAAACGATGGATGTAAAATAAACATGAATAATTATATAATAATGTTATATTACAATGAATGATGTTACTATTTTCATCGGGGGTGGGGGTGGGGATGGGGGTGAGTATTGTTTGTAGATTTATAGTTAGGTTTGGTGCCCTAGTAGGCTGATTACTCGACCTATGATTCTTGATGTGGTTATATAGAAACCCTTGAACGAGTGTGTTCTTCTATGTGTTTTCTTATAATGTTTTGATGATAATAGGTGATTCACTATGAGAAATATCCTACATGATACATAATATATGGTTCAAGTGGTAGAGCCTATAACATTCGAGTTGTAGATTAGATGATTTGTTCGATGGATAATATGATTTATAAGATATGAATCATATTTGATGGTTTCAAAATAGAATGATTGACCATGGAATTTTATTTCCTCAAACAAAATAATATTAGGAATACGTTTATGGTTATAAAATTTGGTCATGTGACTTGTTCCTAGTAATATTGTATATGAATGGAGATGCATTGAGATTCTATGATGGTAGGAACACTGAGTGATAACTCTTCTAGTATGAAGGATATATTTTGGTGGGTTGGAATTTCTAACTACCTTACTCTAGAGATTATGGATTCTTATTCATTAGCATGATGAGATCATGGGTATATGTTTTTACTTAGTAAAAAAATTGGTTGATGAGTAGTTGTTTGATATATGATGGGATGGTTGATATACATTAACTTTGAAAAGGAAGACTAAGGATGCTCCTAGGTAGATGAGATGAGTATGCAATGTGTATGGTTAGTTATTTAGGACCATGATCCTATAATTATTTATATGGGAATAGAGGTGGTATGTGTTATAGGATATGGTGGGTTAGTGATTATGTGTATCCCTTTATAGTTATATTTATTTTGGCAATAGGGGATTTTGAGCACCATTATAAAGAATGAATCATGTGTTGGTATGAGGTACACAATTTTTTTTATAAGTTTCATTAACATGAAATTTCCCATGGAGATCATTTATGATGAAAATATCAAATTATATTTCACATATGTGATAGTTTTTTCATGAATTTTTGTGTAGAGTGTCAGTCCAAAGGCTAGTGAGGGAAATGGTTTCTTACCAGTAGTACGTTGAAATGTGTCTTGGTCAAGATGATGGGAGTTTTGTCACATATCACCCTTTAGTGTAGAATTATTTCCTACACTACGACTGTATTATATAATTATTTCATTTTTATGAATCATTTACAAACCCTAGTTCAAGATTAATATCCCATGATTCTTATAATAGATCTAAATAATGAATCATTTTTTATATCATTACATATTATAGATTATATATTTTTAATATACATTAAAGTGATCTTAAATTTTGTATGTTAAGGTTGAAATCCACATAGCACGACACTCGATAATTTATTTCCATATAGAGAGGAAGTGGTTATTATAGTTTTTTGATTTTTCATGTAGAATGGTCTTCTTACATATCATTATTTTGGGAATTGAAACCCAAGTAGTTTAGATTCACTTAATGGGATATGACATAACTTTGGTACATGGGTGATAAGGACCGATTTTACATAGCTTAAATTCATAGGAAGTATAATTATAGGTGAAAGATACATCAAAATGTTTTTTATATGACTTAAAATTTAGTATCCATTTCTATCAAAATCAAAAGTAAATGTCCCAATGAGTATTGGTTGATTTCACAAGGAATAGGACCCTATGATGTATAGTGTTAACAGGGGTAACATGAAATATTTACCACTATATAGAATATGGGTTTTTTGGATTATGGACTAATGAAGGTTTGATGGTAATGTTTTGATGGAATATGTCCACTTGGTGGGGACATATTTTCGTCAAGAGTATGTCCTATTAAGAGATCATTCTTGAACTAAAAGGGGATATAACTCGATAGGGGGAGGATATAAGTGGCATCACAAGTAATACTAACTTAAAAGGATGTATATTGAAGAAGATGTTTTGTTCAATCCCATGGGTGGTGTCACATGTATCCTTATTAATAGTAATCTAAACACATGTTATTTGAAATTCATAGTTTAAGGCCATGTCAGATGATTGTTCCATTAATTTTTACAACAATTTGTGAGGACATCGAGGGATGCCTCAAGCAGGATTATGTAACAATTATTCAAAATGACTAATCCAATGTCACTCATGATTAGTATTAGAAAATAGAGATAATAGAATATTAGTCATGATAAATGAAAAGTTAGAGGGAATACGGACCTTTGAATGAATATAGAACAGGAGTAATATAGTCTATTAAATTAAGAATTAATCCATATTTTAACCAAAAATAATGTTTTAAACCTTTAAAGAATCTAATTATCTCATATCTCATTGATTATAATTGATCATTAACTAAGATCTTAAGATGATCTAGCTTGGGCCTCATTTTACAAATATGAGTCATATGAACCATGTGAGATCATCTTTTCATCCTTACTACAAAGACCCTTATTATCAATGTAATATTATATTTTAATTTCCTAAATGTATTATTACTATGGGTCGAAAACCAGAGAGATACATTTTATGAAATGAATATATGATCGATGTTGCATCCACAAGTGTACAAGCCCAGATCATAAATGTCAGCAGGATTTCGAGGATGCTTCATGGTTTCCTCTATATTTTTTCATTATAAATGGGTATAAATGATAATATTTGTTATTTTATTGGGAAAGAAGGAAAAAATGGGTAGGATGGATTTTAAGGGTATCCATTCTTCAATCTGTTGTATCAATCATGAAGAGGTAAAAAAAGTCTCTAGATAGGTTGGTTGTCCAAGTGCGAATTTTTAACTGGTGGTATACTTATTATGAAAAGGTGTTATCCTTTTTGGGTATATTTGGGATATTCTATATTTGAAATGAAACTATGAGCTATTTGGATTATATAGACCATATGCTGCCACAACCAACATATTTTCCAGAAACATTTTATCCAATTGACTCTGAATATAAACACATTCTATCTAGATCATAAAGATGATGTGATAATAAAATATGGTGTATTAATTATTATTGAAACATTAATAAAAATATATATTTATGAAGAACTATTTCCTTCTACCTATTTATGGAAAAAATGCGGAAAGGTATACTCCACTATGGAATAAAAATTTAAAAACAATTAGGGAAACATAATAAGAATATCTAAAAAAATACTGATGAACTATTAAATTCTTGGGTGGAAAAATCCTTAAGTCCATTGGTTATGGGAATTTGGTAAATCTACCAATGTCCCATCGATCTTGTATGCCTCGTACAACTTTTGGCATATTTGGGCCAATGATTAACGAATGGAATTATTCAACATGGGTTTCAGAAGTCGTCTCTAGGATCAATAGAATACTCAAGCTAGAGAAATTTCATTCCATTTTCATCAGTGAATATATTATTCATGTGAGAAAGTCCCACACTAAAGTCATAATTATAACATTTCTAATGGAATCCTAAATTGGAACATGATGTTGGGTAAACCAAGAGGTGCCAATATTGGAATAGTAACATCTACTTCAAAGACTTGTACATAGGGGTGGGTTGACTATAAGATTAGAGTCCCTTTTAAATTTAATGGGACAAAATAATGACACATATGAGAGGCTAAGAATTCATCTATAACCATGATATCCCAACTTTTATGTTCTAACACTATATTTATTGCATTAGTGGGTTCAGAGCTTTTAAGATAAAGGATAAAGATGTTAAGGCCCTGTTAAATCATCATTATAAGGTCCCCTTTTTTCCATAATACACTCTTTCTAGAGATATCTAAGAAAATTAAAATTTATCCCCTGGGGAATTGAAATATCTGATATTAATAAGGGATTTTTTCTCATTCTGAGAATGTTTATGGAGCTAATTATTTAATGTTACCCTTTCAAATTCATATAAAAATATGATGTGTCATGAAGATATTACATACCCCTTCTTATAATATATGATGTAAAAAAATTCATGGTTTATTTGTAGTCTTTTTTATGGTCATCATAGAGGAGATAGATGTTGGATTTTTCTACCACTGGTTGATGTTTAAATAAAGATCAGGAATGATTATTCTTATGAATTCATACCATCATATCTATATAGAAATCATTCCAACAACATTCCACATCCAAAGATACAATCAATTTAATAGGATATAAGGAAAGGGAGAAATTGGTTGTGGTTGATGTTCCTCAAGAAAAAGGTTCTCTTAGAAATGCCTTTGTGCTTATATATTTAGAAGATGGATAAAGAATATATTGAGGAAATTAGATAAGAAAATGGATACTACCCACTAAACAAGAATGGAGAATCCTCACATAGGGTTGAATCTAAACCACATATTCTATTATATGCAACATTCCTAATCAGTTGGATAAAATAAGACTCTTTCAGGGGTGACATATATGCTAAAGGGGCATGTGCCTCTCTTCAAAATAGAAATAAAATCCACACATTAATGCTGTAAAATATGTACCCAAGACCACATTATAGGAATATAATTTTGATATTGTGGATATTTATCTTCAATATCATAAATTTATCATCCATTTTACCAAATGAAGGTTCCACATTCATAAGTGGTAGTTGAGATACGAAGCGCCCAACTTGAATTAACCAAATTAGGAGAATCTAAGGAAAGAGTTACTTAAAAAAGAGTTAGAGGGATTTATATTTTTTTCTTTACATAATAGATATTATTATTTTCACTAATGATTTACCTTATTCTTTTATAATAAAAAATAGGATCTTCTATATATTCTTTCCATATAATAATCTATTAGAGTCATGATAATTAGATCCGGTGATAATCAAGATTATAGGATTCTGGAAGAACACTCTCCCAAAATCATAGAGAAAATTTAATCATTTTCCCTGACTTCATTGAGGTAATTAGTATCTTAAATGAATACCAATCATGTTGAAACATTCCAAAACTATATAAGGAAATGGCTGTGAATAAGTAAAATTGTAGTATTTATTCAGTCGAGGATAATGGGTGAGTATAACATTCCACTAATTGTCGAGGTATATTTTATAGCTCCATGACAATTCATTGATATATCTAGTGACTAGAAAAATGTTTCTTGTATATAAACCATTAGGATCCAAATTAAACTAGTTTCGACCTCATACTAGAAAAAATCCACTATTCAACTTATAGACATAAATCTATTAGATGACATTTAAAACCCACAATCGTTATTTATAAAATTCCATGAAGGGAAAAAATATCACAGTGGATATAATCCCTAAGGAACTATCTCCCCATGATATTTTTATCCCAATTCCTTCTACAATGACCCTTTTGGAAATAACACAATTGAGAGTGATAGAAGGTGATATTCATGTGTATTTAGAAGTGAAATTCAATCAATATGCACTAGATATCTTGCATAATCCTCTTTGAAAAGTGATTCATATAATGGATAATGAAGTTCATGCATTCTAAAATGAAGAGGAATTAAATAAAAAAAATCATGTTGTTACTTGAAGTTATGTTTTATTGAAATTACAAATTCTTATTTGTACCCTTACAACTAACGTTAACATGGATTCCTAGCTCAGATAAAATATACACACATCATAATTGGTAGTTCCATTTGAATTGGTTTCTCAATTAGAGAATGTGACATTTGGAAAAGAAGCTCATATAGTCATCTCTGAGGAAGTAACCATATTGGATGAGACCAACATCCCATTATTAGATAGTGGCATAAGAGATCTCTAAATATTTATGAATTATAATTTTTGTTTACAAATATGTATTCATAATTTGTTTTTTCTATATTTTCATCGATATTAATATATTTATATCATAGCTTTTCCAATTCTTCAACAAATGATGATAGTGTGATAAAAAAATGATACGAATCTATCTTAGTTGGGGAGTGTCGAGACTACACCATCATTGGTTGATTTGGTGCCAAAATATGTTCCATCCTTAGAGACAAACACTAATTCCAATTGGGAGGGTCTCAATGTTATTCAAATAACATTACAATAACTGATTAAGAGAATTCAGACGATCATTTCTAGAAATACTTTGGATGAATATTAATAAAATCTAACAACACATAAAAATCTATTCACCACTCTATGAAATCGAAGGTTTTAATTATTAATAAATTCAAGAAATGATCATATATACCACCATAACATGAGAGAATAAAATATAATCAGTTCTAATACATTATGTGGTCAATTCATTTTTAGACCACAAAACATAATTTCTTCTATAATCTTGTATGCCTATCAACATGTGAGGATAATGGTGCTACGAAAACATTTCATTATGGAAGACTAAAATATAGGTGACCAACTTTGTGAAGAGTTGGATCATATTTATGAAACCCATGAAGTCATGGGGTTTGTAACACGGAACACTAAATTCAGTTTAGGTGGTAAAGAAGGCATGAAGGATATTATCATAAAGGTAGAGATGCTACTCTTTTATGTGGGGGATGAAGCTAATATTCTATCTGGACACAACTAAAAATTTAACCATTTTTAGCATTAAATTGAGAATATTTATAATTATATGGAACATAACTTATGTGTTTCAGTTTCACATCATATAAAAATCAAGGATAGAGGCTCCAAAATATGTATATTATTTATTTTTCGAAAAGAAAAAAAAATTATTCTTAATAATTTTTAGTGATTTTGAATTCCATATCCCATTTTCTTCTTCTTCATGAATGCATAGAAAAATTTAAATGGATATGATTTGGGAATCCTAAATCCATTCAAACATTAAAAAAGGTCAATAATTATTCCCAAACACATGATTTAGTGATGTTTCAAAATTGTCATGGTTTATATAACTGTATAGGAATATGTGACTTCACCCTAAAAAAGAGCAGATCTATTTGGTTGATTTCCTACTTGTTGTGGTTCCCAAACAGATATTGGAAGAAATACTATAAATATTTACAAGAGTAGTTTAATTTTGATTATGAAAGAAAAATAAGTGTTTTGAGGATCATTAGAGATGATATTAGGATGAGGATTCAAATATTTAAGTGGTTTTGATGGGATGAGATTCTGTATCATTTTCCAAGGATAAATGACCCCACAAGAATAGATTGGTAGAGGCACTAGAATTCTACACTCATGAGTCTAATGATAAAAACACATATTTTATCAATTAGATTTGATACCATAGATGATTACCCGATATATATATATATATATATATATATATATTTCTGTCATGACCTGTCCCTCGAAAAAATATCACAAAGGTCCGCCACATCATAGGGGTCTCAACGCAACAGAAGACTCGTCAATCAGGCACCCGTCTATGAGTTTTTAGCCTTTTGTTCATAAGGACCCAATCTTGTAAGTTATTAGCCTTAATAGTGGGCTCCACATGGGCAGCGCATAGTTTGTCAGACCATGCATGCAAGCCATGTGAAGTCCCTAGGTGAGATAGTAGCAACCGCATGGTTGGCACATAGTTTTCCAAACTGTGAGGGTAAGCCGTGTGACCACTTAATGTTTGGGTTTTAAATCCCGAGCCACTCAGGATTTCCCAAATTATCCCTTGTCCTTCCTCCCACTCGAGGATCATGTGGAAGATCTGGTTTTCAGAGGTTGGGGAAACTTCTTAGCTCGATTTGGAGGCAAATCGAAGGAGTTTCTTGGTGGATTGAACACGGTTCTCCTCTGTTAAGTCTCTCTTTTGGCGCATGGGATGTGGTGTGGCAGGGTGCCACCACGGCTGGCCAGATGGCCATTCGTCTACCATTTGTCACTGCGACACAAGCTACGTCTCCTTGTTCATTGAGCGGTGAGGATGTATACCACCACTCTTGTCATACGGTTGACCTCTGGTTGTCATCTTCCTCCATCGAAAATATTTCAACATAAACACAAGGGTTTGCATTGAGGTCGGGCCATGTTTGTTTGGCCCACACCCCCGCATTAGAGTGGTAGCAAGAAGTTCACAAGAATATAGCACATCAAACCCTCCCACGAATATTCATCCCAACCCGTAAAAGAAAATAAGTCGGTGTACTTGTGAAGTGATAATCAAACAGCATTAAACCCCTACAACATCCCACAAAAAAAATATTCACATCCCGTAAGGAAAACATCCACAGATCAACTTGATAATAATTTGGTCTGCATTCAATGTTTTTAGAAGGAAAGAATCAACAGAATAAAAATTAATACATGATTAAAAACCCTACCTTGTTCGTTGTTCGCAGACGGTGTTTTGGGGATGAAGATGGATCGTTGGGAAAAGACAAACACCGACGTTTTCCTCAATCCTCAGTTTGGGCACCAGCTTGTCATAGTCGAAGAAGTCCTACATCAGAGGAAGTCCCGAGGAATCAGGTCAGATTCGGGTTGACGTTCTTCATTGGTGGAGCGTTCTTCGTGGAAGATGTGTTCTTCGTCGGAGAGTTTTCTATCAAGAGCTCTAATACTCCTTTTTCCATCCTTTTCCAACAAATAAATAGATAGCACCTCAAAATAATAGATTATAAATTATTTAGTCTGATGGGTTTAAAATTTAAATGATAGCATTTAAGTAAATGAGGTGGCACAATTAATTAAGGGGGAGGGTTGACACCATTAAAAGAGGGGGTGTGGTGGCACCATTAAGTTAAGGGAGGTCAATAGACACTCCCTCATTTTTGAGGGAGTTGAGAGGTTTTCCTCAATTAATTAGGGGGTTTTGTCCTGAGTGGTCCCCACACCGTGACCTATCGTGGGAGGTTAGGTTCTAGTGGGCCCCACCACCAACTTCCACTTGGGTGGATATAAAAGTTAAAATATAATAAAACATGCATTTATTTTATTTTATTATTTTCATCAAAACCCCAAAAACTAACTTTCATCCTCAACCAACTGTCATCATGGTGAAAGTATTCTTAAGAGAATACCGGTGCTTCGAGTTCAACAGTGTCCTCAGAATTCAATTCCGAGCACCGGTTCAAATGATAGAAAAACATACTCGTACGTTTACCGAACGTACCCAAACAAAACTTCAAAAATTGATTCTGGGCACACCGGGCCTCATAATCACGCGCCGTTAACTTTCATAGACTTGTAAAATTTTCATATATTTTTTAAAAAAATTACATGGAAATTTCGGGTCATTTCATTCTCCCAACCTCAGGGCTTTACATCTCTGTATGCTACTACTCAGACTAAAGAAACAAGTGGGGGTACTGAGAATGCATCTGAGCCTCCCACTCCCATGTGCTCTCCCTGAGGTTCCCGTGCTGCTAGTGAACGCATACCAGAGGTATCGACCATCCATGAAGGACCTGATCCTATCAATTTTCAATATCTACTGGAACCTCCGTAAATGTCGCCCCATAATCGACGTTTATGTCTCCATGGTCGATGATGTGAGAAGGATCATGCACGTATCTCCTCAGCTGGGATACGTGGACAACTCCATGCACCCGGTGCAACTATGGTGGAAGAGATAGGTCGTAAGCCACCATGCCAACTCTACTGAGGACCTAAAAAGTCCCGATGAACCTCGGAGACAACTTGCCACCATGACAAAATCTCCATAGACCTTGTTGGGGTGAGACCCGTAGAATGATGTGGTCGCCATCCTCGAACTCCAGAGGTCTCTGTTTCCTGTAGGAATATGACTTCTGCCTACTCTGTGCAGTCTTCATCCCATTTTGGATGATCTTCACCTTCTCTATGGTAGCCTATACCATCTTTGGTCCAACTAGTTCTGACTCCCCTGGGTCAGTCCAGCACAAGGGTGATCTTCCAGGTCGCCTGTATAATGCCTTGAAAGGTGCCATACCAATGGTAGAGTGATAGCTATTGTTTTATGAAAACTCCACCAAAGGTATGTGATCCTCCCAGATATGACTGAAGTCAAGGACATAAGCACGTAGCATATCCTCTAGGGTATGAATGGTCTGTTCAGTCTTGACATCCGTCTGAGGGTGGAAGGCGGTGCTCAAATAAAGAAACGTTCCCAAATCCTCTTGTAACCCCTTCCATAGCCGGGAAGTAAAACATACATCATGATCAGATACAATCATCAAAGGTACTCCATGAAGCCTCGAAATCTCCTATACATAGAGGAATCCCAAGCTGTCTACTGAAACCTGCTCTCTGATCGGTAGGAAGTTGGCCAACTTGGTGAGTCAGTCAATGATCACCCAAATAGAGTCATGTCCCCTGGATGTACGTGGAAGTCCTATCACAATGTCCATGGATATCTCATCCCACTTCCACTCTGGGAACTCTAAAGGCTGAAACAATCCTGTAGGTACCTAATGCTCTGCCTTTACTTGTTGACAAGTGAGGCATCGAGAGACAAACTTTACAAATTCATTCATCATTCCCGGAAACCAGTGATGTCATCGTAGATCTTGATACATCTTTTCCACTCATGGATGTACCTCTTGATGCGACATGTGAAACTCCCTCAATAGTTCCTCTTGAAGTGACACTAGTGCTAAGGTACATCCTCTAAATAGGATGACATGCTCCCCACCTTCAGAAAATCCATCAGGTGCCTATCCTATGGATATCTGAGTACATCGTGGCTCGTAGTCAGTATCTCCACGCTGCACCTCCCTGAATGGCTGAAGAAGTTGGGGAGTAACAGTAAGAAGCTGAAGAAAAGCTGTTCCATCTCTATCCACAAAGGATATCTACAAACCGACCAGCTGCTCTGTCACCTCAACTAGCAACTGTATACCAGATCTCATACTGAGTGCATATGAAACAATGTTCCCCTTAACAATAGTATATACTATATCAATGTCATAGTACTGGAGGAACTCAAGCCAACGTCACTGTCATAGGTTCAGTTACATATAGGAGAAGATATACATAAGAATCTTGTGATCAGAGTACACTGTAAAGTGCTCACCCATCAGATAGTGTCGCCACATCTTCAAGGCAAAGACCACTGCTGCTAACACCAGGTCATGGGTAGCGTAGTTTTATTGATTTTGTCTCAAATTTCGAGAACCATACGTGATCACCACTCACTCCTGCATCAGGACACATCCGATTCCGGTTCCTGATGCGTCGCAGTAAACTACGTACCCTACGCCCTCCTATGGAATCTTCAAGTTGGGTGAACTAGTCATCCTCTACCTGAGATCTTGTTTACTCTACTGGTATCTCTCCGACCACCCAAAGGGTTTCCCCTTCTTCGTCAAGGATGATAGTTGTACTGCAACTCTAGGAATTCTGGCACAAATCTCAGATAGTAACTAGCCAAACCTAGAAAACTCCATACCTCCATCACACTCCTGGGTGGATCCCAAGAAAGTACCTTCTCAATCTTCGCTATATCCACTGCAACTCCAGCCTCTGAGATGACATGTCCATGAAAGTGAACCTCTCAGATCCAGAATTGGCACTTCTAGAGCTTTCTATAAAGCTGGTGCTCTCGGAGTGTGTCCAGTACTACCCACAAATGGTAGGCATGATCCTCCTCAGTAGTCGAGTAGATCATAATATCATCGATGAAGACTATGACATATTGGTCAAGGTATGGCTATATGATCCTATTCATGAGTCCCATGAACACTTCTGGGGCATTGGTCATGCCAAATGCCAAAACCAAGAACTCGTAGTGGTTATACTAACATCTGAAGGCCATCTTCTGCACATCCTCATATCTAACTCTGAGCTGGAGATAGCCTGATCTATGGTCTATCTTTGAGAACCACTGTGCTCCCTTCATCTGATCAAAGAGGTCGTCAATCCTCAGGAGTGGGTTCTTGTTTTTCACGGTTACCAAGTTCAGGCGCTAGTAGTCGACTTAAAGCCTCATGCTCCCATTCGCGTTATTGGTGAACATAATAAGGGCTGCCCTGGGAGAAACACTGGGATGGATGCATCCCATCCCCTACAAGCCCTCTAGCTATACCCGTAGCTCGTGAAGCTCCATTAGAGCCATCCGATACGGTGGTGTAGATATAGGTTCCATCTCAGGGTACATGTAAATCAAAAAGTCCACCTCTCTGTGAGAAGGTAGACCTAAGACATCATCAGGGAAAACATCGGTATACCGGTCCACCACTACAGGATAAGTTAGACTATCCACATCAATAGCTCTGAGGGTAAGGCTATCCAACTGATGAGTGATCGGCTTCACTCTCCTTGTAGAAAGTCCATCATGTGCTACAAAGGCACCCTTCTCACTAGTGAAGGTAAACCTGGTCCCATCCTAGCAGACACACCACACTTTTCCCCTAATACAGTCTATCTGATCATGGAATGTATATAACCAATCCATACCCAATATGACGTCGTAAGGCCTCAACACCGCTACTAGGAGATCCCAACAGAATCTCTTACCTATTAGAGTAAGCTCACACTTCCTACACCAGTATGTAATCATCAAATCTACTCCCGTAAGAGTCCGTAGACATAAGTATCGAGCCATCGACTCCATCAAAATCTAAGAGATCCAAATGAGGGCTGTGGCAATAAAAGAATGACTGACACATGTGTCTATAAGTAATGAAGCTATGGTGGAGTAGACACAGATCGTACCTCAAATCATCTCCGGAGCACCATGATCGTAGGCCTCAGCTTCATAGAACTGAGATCTCCCCTGCCCTCCTGCTCCCCACAGTCGGGGTGAACCTCCTGGTGGTGGTGGTGGTATCACCTCAAAACGTCGCCCACCGCCAGCTGCATGACCAACTCCTCTACTGTATCTGCCTTCTCGCTGTGGACCACCTCGATCGAATCTCTGTCTCTTCTTGGGTGGTCCTTCGACTGTCTACTAATCATCTGTATGGCGGGTCAGCCAGTCCTGAGCCATGTGACCCTGCCTTCTACATGAGTAAAACTACCCACTCCGAGCATGTTCATCTCCGCTTCGGGTGCCCCGCACAACCGATACTGAGTCATGAGGTCATAAACCTGTTGTTATGGTCCTCTTGGACCTCTACAACATTTTTCTACTTCCAGCTGTAGAAGACTCTTCTACGCGTCGACTGGTTGTGGATCTCACTTCTAGAGACTGCTCAACAAGGAAACTCTCCACTAGGAGGGCTCTATCTAGAACCCATGCCTGCGTCAGAATGCTGAGTGAGATCGTCGGAGCTCTGATCTCTCGTCTGAGATCCTTGTTGAAGGTCCAGGCCCTGAAAAATTGGTCCTGAACTATATCGGTTGAGTAGCGTGAGAGGTATCTGAACCTCACTGAGTACTGAGCTACAGTCATGCTGCCCTTCTGCAGATGTAGTAGCTCATATATGCGCACTGCGTGAAGAGTTGCTGGGACAAATTCTGCACGAAACAGGCTCTCGAAGTCTTCCTAGAGAAGCAACATCTCATCGTTGAACTAGATAATTAAGCTCTACAATATTCACGCTGCTTTATATAGAAGGCTGGCAGCACGTATCACCATAAGGTCTGCTGGTGTCCCTACCTATCGAAAGACTCCCACCACAGCCTCCAGTCAATCCTCAGCCACCTGTGGGTCAGTCTCTCCCCTAAATATGAGTGGCCAATGGTGCTGGAAGTCGTGAAATGCACTCAATCAGCTTGCATCGTCTGTTGCTGGGGCTAGTGGCATCAGTTGCTCAATGGGGAGTGGTACCGCTAGTGCCTCCGCTAAAAAATGGACCTACACCGAGGCCTCGTCGCTCAGTGGGATATCTGAGCATACAAATATCGGAACTCTAACTGACTATCTTTGGAGAGGCATCCTGAAAGAAATAGATGCGGCACAGTCAAAAGATTATAACTGGTGAGCAGACCAAGTTTAGCTAACTTAAAGAAAACTTTTGAAAACACACATACAATTAGTGTTTTCGTGCACAAAGTTGGAAATCAAAATTCAGGGTCCTGGTGTATAAATACGCCAGCCGCCTCACCAACACTAGACTCCTTGAACTAAAAACCACAGTCACTACACTTCACACTATTACGTCATAGAAAAGAGTATAGTCCTAAGTTCTGTGGCGGAACAGACTCCTATGATACTAATTTCTCATGAACCTTCCCCCGGAGAAGTATCAAAAAGGTCCGCCACATCATAGGGGTCTCAACGCAACAAAAGGATCATCAATCGGACGCATGGTCTATGTGTTTTTAGCCTTTTGGTCATGGGGATCCGATCTTCTATGTTTTTAGCCATAATAGTGGGCTCCACATGGGCAGCATAGGGTTTGTCAGAACGTGTGTGCAAGACATGGGAAGTCCCTAGGTGAGACAGTAGCAACAGCATGGTTGGCGCACGGTTTTCCAAACCGTGAGGGTAAGCCGTTCGACCACTTAATGTTAGGGTTTTAAATCCTGAGAAACTTGGGATTTCCAAATTATTCCCCCATCCTTCCTCCCACTTGAGGCTCACGTGGAAGTTCAGGTTTTTAGAGGTTGGGGAAACTCCTCAGCTCAATTTAGAGGCAAATCGAAGGGGTTTCTTGGTGGATCAAAGGTGGTTCTCCTCGAGTAAGCCCCTATTTTGGCGTGAGGGCCGTGGTGTGGCGGGGTGTCACCACGACAGGACGAATGGAAAACCATCGCTAAACTGTCGCCGCGGAAAAAGTTGCGGCTCCTTGTTCTCCGAGCAGCATGAACGTATGTCGTCACACTGGTCATATGGCCGGCCTCCAGTTGTTGTCTTCCTCTGTCGCAATGATTTCAACATAAACACAAGGGTTTTAGGAGAGTTTGGGACATGTTTGTTTGGTCTGAACCCTCTGCATTAGAGCATTAGTAAGAGATTCACAAGAATATAGCACATCAAGCACTCCGGTGAAGATTCTTCCCAACCCACAAAAGAAAATAAGGGGGTGTACTTGTGGAGTGATAATCAAACAACATTAAACCCCAAGAACATTCAGCAACAAAAATATTCCCATCCAGAAAAGAAAACATATGCAGATCAACTTGATAATAAGTTGATTCACATTAATTGTTTTTATAAAGAAATAATCAATAGAATAAAAAATCATACTTAATTAAAAACCCTACCTTGTTCTTTGTTCGCCGATGGAGTCACGAGGAAGAATATAGATCGTTGGGAAAAGATGGATGTCGGCATTTTCCTCGATTATCGGTTTGTGCTCCGGCTCGTCGTAGTTGAAGAAGTTCTACATCGGAGGCTGTCCCAAGGAAGAAGATCGAAGTCTGGGTCAACGTTCTTCGTCAGTGGAGCATTATTCGTGGAGGAAGCATTCTTCGTTGGAGAGTTTTCTATCAAGATATCTAATCCTCCTTTGCCAACCTTTTCCAACAAATGATTAGATATCCCCACTAAATAATAGATTATCTATTATTTAGTTAGATGGGTTTACAATTCAAATTTTAGCATTTAATTAAATGAGATGGCTCAATTAATTAAGGGGACGGGTTGACACCATTAAAAGAGGGGTTGTGGCGGCACCATTAAGTTAAGGGTGGTCAAGAGACTCTCCCTCATTTATGATGGATTTGAGAGGGTTTCCTTAATTAATTGGGTGTGGGGGGGGGGGGTTGTCCCAGGTGGTCCATACACCGTAACCTCTCATGGGAGGTTAGGTTTGGGTGGGCCCCACAACCAACTTCCACTTGAGTGGTTATAAAAGATAAAATAAAATAAAACATGCGTTTATTTTATTTTATTATTTCCATGAAAAACCCCAAAAACTAACTTTCACCCTTGAACAACTTCTATCAAGGTGAAAGTCTTCTTAAAAAAATACCGGTGTTGCGAGTTCAATGGTGTCCTTAGATATTAATTCCGAGAACTAGTTCAAAAGTTAGAAAGACCCGCTCATACATTTATTGAACGTACCCGAACAAAACTTCAAAAAAATTTTATGTGCACACCGGGCCTTAGAATCATGCACTGTCAACTTTCATGGGCTCATAAAATTCCCATATATTTAAAAAAATTACATGGAAATTCTAGGTCTTTACAGTTTCACATCATTTCCATAAGGTAATTATTAAATCTAAAAAAGAATCTAAAATAAGAATCGATGATTTACTTTTATTGAGGAGTAGATAAATAAATAACTTATTTTATAATACTTGTGAATATTTCTCAATAAATTTAAAAATCTATGTTTATTCCATCATTTTACTTATTAATTTTCCATTCCTTTGGTTTTTAAATTAAATAACATCTTCTTAAAAATATGTTTAATAAACATTTACTCCGCATGTGTTTTAGTATGTTTCTCTAGGAATGATTACTGTATATAATACATACAAATGTTTTTAATGTATCATTGATATAAAAATTACATTAATCAATCCTATCAGTAAGCATAATGTTGTGTCTAATAAATCAAACTAAAATTTGTTTAGACTAGTGGTAAGAATTATGTCTTTTCTATCGGACTGAAAATAGTGATTGCCAGTGGACCGAACGTCGTACCGATACATCAGAATAACCACATTTAGTTAATCACATTGATAATCAGTAAGGAATTACATCAGACTAAGATGTTTTATAATCAGATTACATAAGAATTTTTTCTATTGAAATGAATAGTTTTACCATTTTAATGGTGATAAAAATGATGTGACACATTCAGTTACAGATAAACAACCATGTGAAGGATGTCTGAGGCTGTTGCATCTAAAATATAAATATGAGCAGTGGAGATTTACCTTTAAATAGGTAGTAGTTTTTAGAGTTCAGAGATTATTCATTTTTTAACTTATGTATTCTAATGATTCCTTGGAATTTCTAATTCATAGTATTTGTAATAATTTATAGAGTTTTTGTTCAACAGAATCATTATCAGGGTTGATTGCTTTCAAAAATTTTATTTTATATTCTTCATCTGATCATTGTAATAATAGAGGTATTTTGAGGACTAGAAGCTAATGAATATGATCTAACGGATTTAGATACTACAGGGCTAGGAAGGTATATTCCAATCATCGTATCAAGGGATTCTGGAGATAAGAAGATTGAGCTTGTTTTGAGCAACATATCTTGGGATTTCTAGGTAGGGAAAGACAAAATTTAAAGTATGTATACAACAATGGATACCTTTAGTTAGTGTTTTGGATTACCCTAACTCTTAATTTTTGAGAGTGAAATCATTTAATATTGTTTGTAAGTAATTATTAATTTTTTATTCTATATATTTAATTTTTCTAAAATATCTCATTTTCCACTGTGCATTGTCTTGTAATGTTTATTTTTTAAATTATCTATCATAAAATATATTTATTGGTGGTTTTATGATACCAATAAAATATTCTCTACAATAATCAAATCATCTATTATACTGATTCTTATACTCTGATCATCAGATGAAGTCTATGTTTGATTACTTATATTTAATAGGTATTGTGTTTTTTAGTTTAAAATTTTAAACTAAAATTCACCCCCTCTTGAAAGTCATCAGAGATGCTTACGATCCAACAATTGCAGGTTTTCCACATAGAGAGAAGGTTTTGTAATGGAAGGGAATATTTTTCTAAGGTGGATAAGCTTAAACAGATATGTTTATGGGGAGATATTATAATAATGAAAGATTTTATACTACATTCTATTACATTAAAAAATTGTTACAATCATAGTGGGAGATAAGCGATTTTTTTTTTCTGATTTTCTTAATAGAAAAATGGTTTATATATTTTTAAAGTTATTTTTTTTTAGTAACATGTTTTGTGTGTTCCAAAAAGGGATATATCTTGAGTTCTAAGTTTTACTTCTTACATTTTCATTCCTTTATATTTTTATTTTAGAAATAAATTCTTAAATCTATTTTTTACTATCTATTTAGATCCATGGTGTTTTATTATATTTTTTTTGAAAATGTTAAATTTTACAATACATGGAATTGTTTCTAATGTGTTATGTATGTAAACTATATTTCACTAAATCTGATCCATCGGACTGAGGGTGAATCCAATACAATAGAATGAAATTTTATTATGTATAGGGTTAGAATTATGTCCCATCAATAAATCTAAAAAAATTGATGACCATGAGACTAACATTAGTACCAATACATCGAACTGACCCTCATTCATTTAATTAGATTTAAAATAAATAAATAATTCCATGTAACTGACTAATTTTTATAATTACTGTACCAATGAATTGTTTCAAATTTAAGGAACACATTTATCATTGTAATGGTTCAAAAAATCATGGCAGAAATTCTATTTCAAATTATTTTTCACATGAAAGTTGTCTGAGGCCGTTGCAAATAACCTAAAAATATGACTATTGGAGCTTTACCTAAAAATAACGGGATATTTAATGATTTAGTTGTAGATACATTTCACAACTAAAGTCTTCTAAGTATTTCGTGTCATGAACTGCCTATTATTAGAATTTTTAATACTTTAGAGGATTTTCATTCTAAGGAATCCTTTTTGGGTGGTTTCCATTGGAATATGTTCTTTTGGATTTCTCATCTGATCATTGAAGCGATCAAGGGATTATGTGGATGAAAAGATAATGAATTTATTCCATCATATCGAAGGATACCAGGTCTTAGAAGATAAATTATTATCATTATATCATTGTATTTTCAGGATAGGAAGAAAATTCGTGTTATGATCATCATGTTAGGGGATTTCGTAGAATTGAGAGACAAACAATACAATAGGTATAAAATTCTGGATACCATTTATTAATGTTTCTGACAACCTTAACTCATAAGGTTAAGGATTTTAATATTTTAATATAGCTTATGATGAATTCATAACTTTATAAGTTGTGTATTTCATTATTGTAAAAGATCTATTTTCCACTATTCAATGTATTAGAAAATTAGTTTTTTTCTTTCTCTTTCTAATAAACCATTTTATTTTTGTATTTTTGATAATAATGAAGGGTACTTTGTTATTATCAAAACATATATGATACTAATTATTATACTCTGATAATTACATGATATCTACGTTTGATCATTTTACTTTAATAGGTATTGTGGTTTTTAGTTTTAATTTTAAAAGTACAATTAACCCTCTATTGTAATCCATCATAGTATCTTACAATACATGTGTCTAGACACTCTTATAAACTCTTAGTATGTTACACACATGTTTTGGTTATTGAATCATTATGAAATGAATTATCTCATATTATATGTATTGGAAAATATATAAACAATTCATCGAGGTCTAGATCATAATAATATGAGAAAAATTGATCATAGGTGAAATATATTATTATAAAGAATGTTGAATTCTAATTTTATCTATATGTAATGATAATGGGATATGAAATATAAAATAACAAATATGTTCTATGGAATAAGAGTGTGATATGATAATCATGATCCATAGAGTAAAATCAAAGGAAAATAAAATAATAATATCACATTTCATGGAAATATTCAATAATAAGGATCTATGAAACATAGACGAGAATATGGAATTTTTAACATTGATAAAAAATTCTACCACTCCCAAACCTTTAATTATAGTTAATTTTTTTTTCAAGGTGTATGTTGTGAATTTTTTTCCATGCTTCAGGTTATGAAATTAAAAAAAATGGTTATACATCATATTCTAAATTAGAAAACATGACCACACTTTATATATAGATCATACAAATTGTTATTACATAAAACTATTATCACGTGATAAATAAATGCTTAACCAATTAATTTGAAGGAGATATAAGGACCCACACATCCAAATCCATACAAATGTGCTTCAATAGATATCAATAATTCCTCATATCTTAAAATACCATGCAATTAAAATGGGATTCATTTTATTTAAAAATTTATCACCTATTTGGATATCTAAATTATATTTATTGATAAATAATATTAAATGACCTAAATAGATTACTTTAGAGAAACATTTAAAGGGTTATGCAAAATTCATAACCCCAAATAAGTTATCAAATTTTTTATAGTAAATTTAAAATTAAAGTGAAACATAAAATTAATATTAGTAATCATTTCATAATATTGTAATAAAAATCGCATTATCAGATAGTATAAAAAATATAAATTTTGGAATTTGAAAATATTTATTTTTTAAAAATATATTTGAACACAAATTTCAATAATTTATCCTTGAAAATACATAATCTTTATCCCAAGTTACCGTGTAGTGTAAGTTAACATGAGTGTCCCTGAAAGGAAAAAAATCACAATTTTAATAATACCTATATAAAAAACTAACATTATTTACGGTGGTTAATATATTTTTTGAAAATAGTTAAAGATAAATTCAAATATCACTATATAAAACACTTTTTTTCTCTTAAAAATATGAAGAACATTTGTAGGAAGGGGGAAATTTGACATGTATGAAAAATAGCTTATTTAGAGAGATTGGATATTATTAATCACATTAACAAATTATATTAAAGTATAAATACCTCAATGAAATTCCATATCAAATAAATAAAAAGGTAAATATAATATCAGTATAGAAATAATTAAAATAAACTTGTAGTTACACAGTGAAATTGGAATAGTTGTGACCCAATAAATATAGGTGATTATAGAAAAACTATTACAACATAATTATATTTCAAGTTGAAAAATGATGAAAGTAAAGACATAATATAGATATTTAAATCCATGGAATTTAATTATAATAATATTAAAAATAAATTAGTATGATTTATATACAAAAAATAATGTTGATCATAAAATATATATCAATGAACAAAATAAATATGAGAAAATGATTACCTTTTTCTAATGACTTCCACAAAAAACCCCATAAGATGCTATAAAATAAACATAAATATTTGTATAACATATCTCAAATCCTTATTCAAATATATTTCATTGTATATTAATTAATAACAATCATCCATTTTACATATATTAATTATTTAATGTATATTATGATCATTCGATTTTCATAATTTCAATTGTTTCATACGTTATTTTTAATATAGATCTCTGAACCCATTAATTGAATAAAATTTATTCATCACCAAATTATTGAAAATATTAAAATAATTGTGTTTTAATTATTTATTCATCCTTATTTTCATAAGATGTAAGCTATGTTAATGTTTTATGAGGACATAATTTGTGAAACTTTTGTTTCAAGTAATTTAACGATATCAATGGAATACTTTACAATGTTTTTAATTATTTATTTATAAATTAAAAAATAAACTCTTTAAATATATTATGAATTAATAAAAAAGATGTTAAAAAATACGTATTATATTCATCTATTTTGGATGATAAAGAAAAATAATTATTTCATTCTGTGTAGGTTGTAGTTTTTTCGTACACAAGAACAACATTATCATTTTCTATAAAAATGATGATAGGTAAAAATTTATTTATCAATTCAGAGTCATTATATTTTATTTATCAAATTTATTCATTAATTAACGTTTTATAACAATTCGTGTCTGCTATTTATGAAAAAAGAAATATGTCACTTTGTTGAGGTGGTTGTCCTCACATATGAAAGAAAGACCAATTCATTTCTATAATTAGAAATGAGGGGTAGATAATACATTTTTACAAAAAAAAATTCATATTAGTAAAATAATTATAAGAGTTTTTTTAATTTTATATTATTACAATATACTTTTAATTGCAACAAGAATAATTAAAAATATAGTAATTAAAAGGAGATATTTGGGAATTTTTACATTACTCTTTATAATAACTTCCTTACAAGTTGGATTAATACTTTGAGGGGTGGTAATTTGAGGACATAAAAACATATAGGATATGTCTAGGATTTTTGGGGTGGTATTAATGTAGAGTTGTTATAAATTAATGGTCTTATTCATTGAATAGAAGTGGTGTGGTGAAGATCTCTTTTTATAAGTGAGATAAGTGGTAATTTTGTTATAGGACGTGCACTATGAAGAGATAGTGGAATTATAAGTAGGAAATGAAGGATATGGGTTTACCTAAGATCATTAAACCTCTCATGTACAAATTTGGAGAAATGTTTCTAGCATTTTGTATCTCATACCATGAAATCAAATTTCACTATAATTTAATTTTACCATTTTAACTCATTTTTATCCTACTTATCATATTTTTATATCTAAATATAAAAAATTAATTATTATATAATTCATATATTTTAATATAAATTCAAATTTTTAATAATTTTAAATTTTATAATTTTTTTAAAAATTAACAATAATATAATAAATATATGACATATTAATGATAGTTTTAAAGTGATATATAAATTATGTTCTAAAATGTAAAATATAAGTTTATAAATTAAACATAATATTATTTTTGATTTTTTAATTTACATATAATAACATTATTTAAATATAAAAATAGATCCCAAAATTTTTAAGTCATGGTTTTAAGCTAATAATATCATTAGAGCCATGGTAATTGTGAAATTCATATTTTTCATTAATCACATAAAAACCAATATTTTCAAAATAAATCCAAAACATTTATCCTAATATAATACTACTATGATGAATCCAAAAAATAATCTTATTTTATAATATTTGATTTAAAAAAATTCTGCTTTCAACTTTTAAATGAAAGTATAAAAAATAATTAAAATGGTTTTAATGGGATTATAGAATTTTTAAATATAAACAGTTGTACATTTATTTCTTGTAAATTGTTAATTAAAACAAAGTTAATATATTATTTATCAAATAAATATAATTTTTTTTAAAAATATATATAATTTATGGATTTGAAAATGCATCATTATATTTTTTTAGTTTGCTGATTAATTTAATAATACTATTACTTTTATTTATACTAAAAAAACTAAAAAATAAAATGGTCACATTATTATTGGTTTAATTCTATCATATAAAAATATAAGATTCTTAGATTAGATACGTGCTATTTGGGAAACATGATATTTTCAATTTTATTTAATTTATAAAATAAATTTATGGATATTAAATTATCCTCCTTAAATAAATTATGACCACACTATATTAATTATTAAATAATAATTATAAATGGTATGGATATATAAAATATATAAACGAATCAAGATATAATTTCTTGAGTGATATCAACCATACCTTCATAAGAAACATATAATTAACAATAAAGATGTCTTATCGATATTATTGAGTTTGTCTCCAATAATTTGAGTTAAACACACCTAATAATTTGGTATTATTAATCACATGATAAAATTACTTATCCTATATAGTTTATATCCACCCTTATATTGATTGATGGACATAATTTTTTTTTCAAATATGAAATATGATTTTCCCAATTTTTTTAATTAATATTGAAACTGTAGAGATTGTGAATCCACTATTTGGATCACATATAATCCATATAAAAAAGATTTATATAATTTAAATTCCCACAAACATTAAATTGTGATACAATATTAATAAAACAAAAAGTTTTTATCAATCATAAAATCTTCGGGGTGATTACTTAATTCCTCTAAAAATGTCATATATATACTATGTTTCCTAGAATAAAATTACACTTATGTGTAAAAAAATATATAGTGGAGGAGAAGTGATAAATAATTATCAAGATCCACTTTAGTTATTTCAATAATGTATTCCATTACTTATTCCCTTAGTATGGAAGATTTATGTTTTAAGTCATCGAAAATATACGTTGTCTTAGGGAATTGACTTGGATAATGACTAAATTCCCTTCTTTTTTTACTGTGATTCTTATTCCACCATTCATTACCTATAAGAAATTTTATCTTTTTTTTCTTATATATTCTTTATCAATTTAACTTTATATAAAATTCAGTCTTATCTTATTTTGATTCTATCTATGTTCAACCTATTTTATGTTCTAAATCATAATTCGTGATAGATAGTTACTTATGAATAATAAAATTCTCAGTCCAAATCATTTCTCATTTTGTTTCTCATTAGGAAAATTCATATATTTCACATTATATATTATAATTATCTATCATATATTGAAAAATTATAAAAAAAGGGTTTAATATGTGTAATGACTAATTAACACCATAGGATAATTATCAAAATGATCTCATGAAAATATCAACATCGAAATACATTACTCTTCAAAAAAATCATTTTATCATTCAGTTTAACATTGGTTACTCATAATTAATTCTATGTTTCTATAGTATTATATCTCCCATACATCTGATCCTAATCCCCATTACATAATGAATCTATCATAATAGTTTATAATTATAATGTGAATTTCCATTGAATTTCTAACAGGATTGTCAAACTTGGTGAATAATTAGGCCTATTTTTTGTTCACAAGATATATATAATGTTAATTTACAATAAAATTTTCAAAGGATATTACCCCAATTTGTATCAGTGTAAGATCATATATATTTTCAGTTGAATCCGGATAGGGATATCATTCCTTGAAAAAAAATCCTTACTTTTCCAAAACATTATAATGTTATTATATCAATTGACAAACCCTATATTTTTTCATTAATTTACCCTTATCCTACACTATATAGATAACTAAATGAATCTACAATATATATAAATATATACACCAATACGTACTTATCTTACCTAGAACCACATTATTGTTTCTGGTAATAAAACCCCTTAATTTTCACAGGTCATTTTATACAATGCGAGATGACCCATGAAAATCATATCCTTATTTCATTGTATTTCTAGAAGATAAAAGTTACATCTCACTAATAATAAAATAATCCCAATAACATTGGTTTAGTGTCATTGAGTAGTAGATTCATAAACAACATAATTATACATACATGATATTTTCATATCATGGATGAACATAGATGAGAAAGGGATTATAAAAAAAGTGTAATGGAGTGTCTCAGAAGAGGGATTCATCAGAATCACATAATACTATCTAGATCATGGGATGGAGTTGGGAGAACATCTAAAATAAATTATTTCATATGATGCACCTTTATTCAAGAAGAATGACTAGTATATGTTGGTGATAATGGATGTATAAGAACTTAATAGATGTCAAGAGATGTTGTATGTTATTCACCTAAAGCCTAATATGACACGTTATGGATCCCCATCACATGATGTGGTAGAAAACAATTATGATGATAGATGATTTGATGCTTATTGTTAGATATGCGATTCTATATGTTATGTGTAAAAAATTAATGCAAATCTATTATCTCCCTAACTCATGTGAGGATTTGCAATAAATATTTGATGGTGGACCCATATGTGATCACTGTTAGTCGTGAAATGAAATAGTGATTCATGCTTGACAATAGAAGTGATACCTGCCATATTCCCTTGATCAAACTAGTCATGTGATCAAATTAGTTTTTTATCATCAGATGTAATATGAAGGATTTTTATCATTATCACACACTCCCCAGTGTTTAAATGATATATGTGGGTTCATTTCCCTTAAAAATAACATAAACATAGAATCAATTTCTATATAAAATCCCCTTCCAATAGAATATAAGAATGATATACTTAGATAATATGGTATTCCAAATAAAATAGAGGACAAACATCAGAAGATTGATTTTTTGAAATTCAGATATTCCAATTCCCCCACTTATAGAATCAGTATGTAACCCTAAGATAGATGGTCTGATATCTAAAGAGTAACTACACCTAAATTTAATAATGAGGGGTATGGGAGTAAATATACCTTTTATGGGAACAAAAATCGACCATGTGACCCTTTTCTGTCAAATCAGTTAATGATCATGCCCCCATCACAAGATTAGAGATTCAACATTCAGTTATATGACCACTTAACATAATTTAGGTTTTTGATCACCCAAACCAATGTAATTTGTGTAAAATATTTATGATATTGCTTGACCATTATTTATTTAGGGAGCTTATTTTCGAATAATTATATTATATATTATGATATATATTCAATATATTTTACAAATACACATCTGAGTACCATAAATGATTACTATCTTCAGATAATAGAAATAAAATCTTCTTATTTCATAAATTATGTTCTTCATATCATAAAAATAAATTCCCATATGGTTATCTTCTTTGATATACCCAACATTAAAACTTTTTCACTAAATTGGAAATGGAAGCATTAAAAAGGGTGAGCTCTAATGCTCATAAAGGGTACAAAATGGGTTATTATAGAGAACCAAACATATCATAAATAAATATTAAATCTTGATAGATGAATATTCACAACATAAAATAATCATCCACACTATAATTATATAGGCCTAGTTCCTTTGGAAGCATGGATAGATAAAAAACTTGTCCATATAGAATCTATTTTAATTCCCACTATGTTCATATATAACTAGCTACCATCGTAGATAAATCATACATAATAAATTTCCTCATAACCCATGGAATGGAAAAAAAGAAAGGGTTTTCTTAGATGGTTCATAATGGTAAAAAAGGTATATATCAACATATCTTGTGGGTAGGGTTATGAGAACAGGATAATAACATTTAAAAATTAAACCCTTCCTATCATTGATCATAAACAAAAGTCCTTGCATAAATCTTATTAGTTCAAAAGACATGAATTCTAATGGAATAAAAGAAAATAAACAATGATAACATAACATTGGCAAATGAAAATTATTTTTGTCATATGAATAAGTATTGAAAATCATTTCCCTACTAGTTCATGGCCCATTTCTAAGACTATCAAATTAAATTGGGTTTACTCCCCATTCCATCATAGTAGTAATGGTTCAGTCTCAGGATTATCTTATTAGAAAAATTTCTTTACTGAATCAGGTTCACTGACCATTATACTCCTATTTATATCATGATATATAAATCATTACAGAATTAATTGGAGGTACATATTGGTCTGTGTCACATATAATAAAAACTATACATACTTTTTGCACAAAATCATAAAATAATTATCACATTAGAACCCATGAAAGGAAATCGGTTTCATAAAAATTTATTGATAACATAACCCATGGAATAGAAATATATTTTATAATCATTTAATTATTTTATAAAATCATAACCCATGGAAAACTAAGTGGGGTTCATAATTTTTTGGCAATGTATAACACATGGAAGAGAATTAGGATTTCAAAAAATCTTTTTACCCTAATCATAAAACATCAATAGAAATAATAAGAATTATATCCATGGACTATATCCCTAAAAAATATTAATTAACATCAATGTTTGTCATATTAGAGAGAAAATGTTTTTGAAATATCACTGAGAACATTACATGATGAAAATAGCTTTTCCACTATGAAACAGAATTATTAAAACATAAACCACTTTGAAAAACATTTCATTTAAAAATTATATTTTAAACATATAAAGAAATCATTAAAGAAATTATTTATTCACAACAAAATTAAATATCATTCATTTCATACAGATTAAAAGAAATATTACTTTTACATTTTTGGTAAAATCCAAAATTAAAATTTTTTTCGAAATAAACAAGAGGATTAATTTTAAAACCCTATTTAATAGAAAAAAATGAGTATAAATATTTTTAATATATCATTTCGGTAATATTATAAAAAATTCTAAAATATTTATAGAAAACATGGATTTATAAGATAATGGTTTTTTGACTTAAGACTGTAATAATTCCAGATAACATTAAATAAATTATTTTGAATCTAGAGTACATAAAAAGGGTAAAATGAAGGGAACACATTTATTGTAATAACATAACCAGATAGGGATGAAATTTATTAGTATCTTGGGTTATAGATCATATTAGTTCATAATTTAAATTATAATGATCGATAATCAGGATGAAAATGATATTTTAACATAAATCTCTTACAACTTTGTTAACATTGAATCATAAGCCCTAGGAAAGAAAAACATTAAATAAAACATATTTAATCATGAGGATTGATGAATTCATGATATTAAATGTTATATTGTATGTATATGCACCTCATAAATTTTGTTAGTAGAATAAAATAACATATTTCCCAATGAATACATTGTGAAAAAATTCCTTACAACTTTGGAGTTATCAAAACCAAAATCCCCACTAAATTGAGATCTTCAAATTCATATTTAAATCACAATAATTATCATTAAAATCATTATAAAATACATTAATGGGAATTATTTAAACCACATAAATGTAAGAGGGAGTGAATATGGTATGTGTCTCACTGAAGTAAAAAATGTGGAAAAAATACATTACCTAAAGTTTCAAATTCCTTCATATACATTAGAACATACTCTATAATAATTATAAGTTTATTATACATCTATTAAAGAAAAATAATTATATATATCATTACATATCTTATTTTATTATGACAATGTTTTATCATTTTATTTTTTATTTATTTATAAAATCATGTTTTAGGTAATATATTATTTTTTCCATCTTTATTTTGACTTGGTAATTTTTCAAATCTTGTATTATCATGGTTAAACACTCTAGTTTTGTTTCAAATAATAAAAATATATCATATATAATGTATATATGTATTTAGGGTAATCATTTAATTTTAGAAAATAAAATTAAATAGAATGTTTGTGGAGATGGCATGTCATATGTAAACATGAATGCTGTTTCAATTTTCTTTAAAGATTGAAAGAAAAAATGGTAAATAATATATTACAAATACATAATAATTTTTATTTCATCTATATCATATATTTTTATTTGAAATTGACATTATTAATTTTGATGTATGGAATATTGGTAGAACAAATCACATCGCTTCATTAGGTGGCAGTATATTGTACGCAAGAATGATGTTATATTATTCTGTCAGAAGAGAATGTAAGAGGGTATATGTGATATTATCATTTGAGAAGTATAATTCTCTTAAAAATATCATGTATATTATATTAATCAATCTTTATTTTCATCCATATAAAACAGAAATTCTAAACATATCACATAGGTTCGTAAAGTGATAGTCCCCTGTATATATGAATGATGATTTCATATCCCATTTGATGGAATTATAGAAGGATTTAGGTCATTACATCTACATAGTAGAATACAAATATATGTAACACATTGATGTTATTATATAATCATTTTTAATGAAATTAATGATGTAGAGGACAAAATAAAACAAAATTCTCAGTTTGGGGTGTTTCCTCTTCTTCAAACAACATCATTTGGTGTGCACCAAAATGCATTTTAGGTTGTATTAATGAAAAATAAGGATTTTAGGATAAGAGGAGGGAAATAAAAAAGTGATTTGAGAAGTAATTTTCTAAACAAATTTTGTTTGGATGTGTGAAAAGGTGAGGAGAGGGGTGGCCTTTAACGAGTGTGGTGAGGGGTAAAAATTTAATTTTTGAGAAGAAAAATTTATACTCGTGTTTTTCACATAATAAAGGATAAAAATGGTATATTAGTTATCCTTAAAAATTCTAAGGTCTCAATATTTATAGACAATGAATTATGTAAAAGATTTAGGTTATTTATAATCCTTATATCATTGGATAAATCCCATAATAAACTAATTTTTACCTCAACCATGGTAATTAAGTTTTACTATTTTTACAATTCATTATGATATCAAATTTAATTAAATTTATTAAATAATACAATGTACGATTACTAAAAACATGGAATTCTTTTTACTAAATTATATTCATATAATAATAGATATATAATATATATATATTTACATTTAAAACCATCCAAAAAATAATTTAGATGTTTCTAAATTCTATAAAAAATTAAAACTCTTAAAAAAATGAAAATTCTAAATAAAATGAGTATTTTTCAGTGTCATAGAAAATGTGACTTTCCAAAAAATTCTAAAAGTTTCACTGTAAGATAATTTTGACACGGTTATTAGTAATATAATTTAATTTTTTCAAAAATATTTTCTATAACTATCAAAAATAATTTTAATAATAATTTTGAAATATTTGATAATACTCTTTTTGAGAAAAATACTGTCTTTAGGCATAAAATTGGATTTATTATTCTTTGATGCCTAGAAAACACATGAGATAAATATTAAAAAACTTTATTGAATATATGAAATATACAATATATTAGAGTCATACATAATTGTGAATTATTTATTTTGTTAAGATAAAACACATTTGTACATATAAAATTAGTTTTTTAAAAATGATTTTTTTATTTTTAATTACATTTTATTTTTATTTCTAATTATGTGGTAGCCCAATAATTCATTTTATATATAGGTTTAAACAATATATCTTCATAATTTACATAATCATATTCATACACACTATTGAAACGTATAAACAGTAACAATCATATTTAACAATAATATTTTAATAGTAATTCATGTTTCTTTTAAACTCATTGTTGTATGTAATGCATGGTAATATCATTGATTCATGTAATGAAATTTTGACTCAGTGTCAGATGTTATAAAAAATAAAATATATTGATTTTTTGATTTTTTTGTCAAAATCTTGTGGTGTTAAATTCTAACCCCCCTTGAAATTAAATTTTTTCTCAAAATTCATCCCTTTGGTATAAAAAATTGTGGAAAATTATACCTCATAACATCCTTAGTTTTCAATGTGACTTCCTCATGCTAGTGGTTTCAACACAAAACATTGAACAATTTTTTGTTATTGTTTTTTAGAACTTTCTCTATACAATGAAGACTCTCCACAGGTTTCTCCTTATAAGAAATATTCTTCTCTAGTGAAATAACCTATGAGTTCAGTATATATGAATAATGAGGTATGCACATCCTCCATAGAAATACATGGAACAAACCAAGAACATGATATATGTTTGGGGAAAGAACCTAGTGATATGATACCATCATCAGTTGATTAATAATTTTAAAGGGGCTAATATACAAATTTATTTGTTTTCCCATAATTCCAAATCTCATTACCTTCTTTCATAGAGATATTCATAGAAATACCTTTTCACCAATTTCAAATTTTAGATCACTCCAGTGATTTTAATAAAATGTTTTCTCCCAACACTAAGATTCCTTGATGTTTTTCTGAATGGATCTAACCTTCTATACATTTTTTCATATTTCAAAATCCCCAAGATTTTTCCTTCTTTAAATTCATTCAGGTATGTTGTAGATTTATACTTATTTCATTAAAGGGATTCATGAAGTTTAATTTGAATTCTCAAGTAAACACTATTGTTGTATGAAAACTCAACTAGAGGAATGTGTTTATCCCAACCACCTTTTAAAACCATAGATCATGATCTAAAAATCTCCTCCAGGGTTTGAATTTCCATCATAAAATAACCATATTTTAGAGACCGATATGCAGTGAAAAAAATAACTCTATATCTAGATCCAGTTTATGAATTATCCAGATCACTGAGGTGAATATAAAATCCTACTCAAATACAACAGAATATAAAAATGCATTATACATTTTCACATAATTAATTTGAACACTGAAAAGTTGATGTATAGATAAGTATTATATGATAGTGACTTAGTGTGCTAACATTGTAAGGTGATCGACTATAACCTATAATTACGCCAACATAAAATACAAGATAAACTCTAGAGTTTACCTGTACCTTTTATCATATTTTTACTATGTGTAAATTCATTTCACCATAAATAACATTTTCAAAGAAACTTATGCAAAACCAATGGGTTTTATTGATATAAATGTATCTTAAAATATAATTCATCTGGAAAAAATCCTATCTTATAAAACCTCAAAAATAATTTCAATTAATTTGAATGTATGATCAACTATAAAATCATAATCTCATAATGGTACCCATAACTATTCATTTAATCTTATATGGAGAGATATACACTTCCAAAATACAATTAACCCTTTAAACCCAAGATATACTCTTATTTTATAAAAAAACATTTCCATTTTAAACATGTGTTTATCCTTGTGCCGATAAAATATAAAATGATATTTCATTTTTTATAATACATATATATTGAGATAATCAATTCTCAAAATCACAAGATATTTTAGTAAAATAATTAGGATAATAATTTCATAGTCATCATTCATACAAATTCAAACACGAATTTCCCAACCAATGAGAGGGGATAAGTATTCACTAATTATTATGATTCACTTCATACATTATGAAAGAAAAATATTTCCCTTGATAGTTTTTTAAAAGGTTTTTATAAATTATCATGAACATTACCATTGGATTGGGGAATTACTTTATATAATGCCCAAAACCATTACACTTGAACCACTAGAGTATGGTTGGTGCATTCTGTGGAGAATTATATCTATTTTCATTAATATATAACTTCATCCCATTACGTGTGAATTCATTTTCTTAATAGACTACCTTTCTATAATTAATATATCTAGTAATCCTATTAAGTAAATTTCCTCCATGTTTATTTCCACACTTTGGGCATATTGGAAAAAATATATTTTAATCTCCTTGGTGTTCGGTGTTTCCATTAGATCCCATCATTCAATTAATATGAATACTATTGAATTTATGGGTAACACTAATTTCTATTTCCACCTCGATAGCAGAAAATAACAATGTATTCTTAGCTAAAAAATTCCCTTCTAGATAATTACATTCATTGAGTTGTTTTTATGTTCTTATTGAAATTATCAACCATACTTTCTAGTTTTATGATAATACCAAAAGCGTAATTCAAAATCCTTGTATAATTTTCCACATAGGTACCAACAGATACATCATCCCTTTATTTAAGATCACGGAATTAATTTTTCATTTTTATACGTAGAATATGTGGTAAGTAATTATTGAAAAATACGATCCTAATCTCATCCCACTACTTGGATTCAATTTAAATTTATTGACTCATATTTTTATAATAGTCCACTATTGATCCACTCCGAATTTGAAATAGTAGACAACAAAAATGATTTTTTCAATCTCCAAACACTAGAGAACATAAAATAAATTTCTATTGGTACTGATCCATTGCTTATAAACAAGTGGATTAGAATAACCACTAATATAATGTGATGTTTCCACATGAAGGAACCTCCATAACATTGTTCATTTTTTTGATTATTTTGATCATCCACATGATTCCTTTATTGTGAAGGTTGAGTCATCCTGAAAACAATATTTTTTATTCCCACCCTCATACTATTTAGTTTCTCAAGAGGACAATCATTGAATTATCTATCACACTAAGTATTATCATGATTCCATTAGGTTATATCCACTGATTAAAACAAAAAATTATAATGTAAGAAACAATAATCATAGCGGGGAACCACATAATGTTGAAAAAAATAACTTCTATGATGTATAAATAATGGTACCTTATTTTAAATATATGACACCATAGGCTTAATATAGGTCATTTTTGGTCATTATTGAAATTTGTCCTGATATTTTGTAAATAGTTTTTCATCATCAAAAGAATATCCCCCAGGAGTGCCAAACTAGTTCTACACCATGACCAATTTTCATACACTAGGTGATGTTCTAGTTTTTCTCAATGTTCCATTTTCAGATTTATTAACCCTGAGTAACTATATACTAGAGCCACAACCACATGTAGTATCCATAAATTGATTAAATTACATTGAATTAAATCACACAACCCTTTAAAAAATTACAAGACATCTTACAACATTCGAATCACCCTTAGACCAATCCTTAGACATATCCTTAGAGATTTTTTAAATGTTTTCTCAACCTAGATTCTATAATATTAACTACACCAGGATCTAATACCTACTATAGAAACCCAAGATTATCCTACATAAATATTAAATATTAATAGATGAATATTCATTATATAATATAATGACCCTTTTCCAGAATAATTTATGTCAAGTACAATGGGAAACATGGATACATAAGAAAATAATCCAAAAGTGAGTGGTGTCATCTCCTGCTATGTTATTCATAACATAAAAACTTCATATAAATATCATACAAAATAACATTCATCATAACATAGAAAATGTAAATTTAGTAAATAGTGAGATTATATGCTCAATATGGGTAATGCAGATAGATATAAACATATCATGAGCATATAGGTATGAGAAAATGGGAATAACATCTAAAAACCATACCTAACATATCATATATCATAAACATCAGTCAGGGAATAAATCGTTGAATTTTATAAGACACAAATCATAATGAAATCCAAGAACATAAACCATGGGAACATAACATTGGAATAAAGAATAATTTTTTAACATACACAAAATAATAGAAAATAATTTCCCTGATAATTTGAGGTTAATTTCCAATACTATCATTGTGGAATGGGTTTACTCCTCAAATCATCATAATATTCAATGTTCTCACTGAATTCTATCGTAGTTGAAAATATACCTTTATTAACTAGGTTAAATCCCCATTATAGTCCTATTTATCTCGATAGATATAAATCATTACACAATGCATTGGAAGTAGATATAGGACCCACCCATAATATAATGAAAATCACATATACATGTTCTATAAGATCATATAAATTCATCATCTCAGAACCCATAAAAAGAAATGAGTTTCATAATAATTAAACCATAATATAAACTATGTAAAGGAAAAAATGTTTCATAATAATTTTCTCATTTCATAATACATAACCCAAGTAAAATAAGAAGGTTTCATAATCATTTTGTGATGGTAAAACCCAAGGAAGAGAAATGAGTTTCCTAAAAATATTTTCATTATAAAAATAAAACATCTAAATAACTCAAAATAATTTTATCCCTTGATCATATCTTGATTAAATAATATGTTACACAAAAGGATTTCATCTTTGATAGAAATTTATTTTTTAAAGATCACTTATAACATATGATGAAGAAAATATCCTTTATAATTTGAAGAAAACTTTTTAAGACATTAAAAAATTATAAAATCAATTTTTTAAAAAAACCATTGAATGTTATAATTGAAGATTTAAAAAATTTCATTTTTCATGATATAAAAAATACCAATAATTTCGCATACATAAAAATAAATATTCATTTAACATTTTTAGTAAAATCCAAATGGCAATTGTTTTATTGAAAATTCCATGATGATTCTTTTAAAAAAAACTAAAATTAATTTTTTTTAAATATCTTTAATAATTAAATTGTATATTATAGAAAATTGATTGAAATCATTCTTTGAATACATGTATATAGAAGAAAAAGGGGGTTTTAAACTAAAGAGAGAAATAATGTCGGCTTACATAAATAATATTATTTCAGAATATTAAGTAAATAAAGGGAGAAAAAATAAGGGACAAATTGTATTCTCATGAAATAAATAGAGTATAAGAAAATTAATTTTTTTATTGAGAGATATATTATTGTATTTCATTAATGGAAGCATGATCATAAACAATCCCGATAAGAAATTATATTTTGATAAAAACATTAACCACATTGGTATCATTGGATCATAATCCCTATTAAAGAATAAAATTATATAATATTTTAATTTAATGAGTATAGATAAATTCATTATATTAAATTTAAAAGGCATTTTATATACACCTCATAAGAGAAGGTAGATGTATAACATAATGTATGTCAAAAAGTAGAAAAATTGAGACAAAAATCAATTTCCACTTTGGTATATTTTGAACTGTAATCCCCTTAAAATAGAAATACGAAAATGAATATATAAATACAAAAAAAAATATCCGGATAATAATCATAAAATACATTCATAGTCATTTTATACACCACATGAATAAAGTAGTTGGTGAATATACATGTGTCTCACATATGTAAAATGTGAGATGAAAATTCCATTAATCAAGAATTGAATTCCTTTAGACTTGTTAAACCAACAATATAATAGATATATGTTCATTATAAATTTATTAGTGAAACATATTTATATATATAATACCATATATGATTTTCTTATGAAATGTTTTTACCCTTTTATTAACAATTCATTGTCAAAATCATATTTTGCGCAATAACAACATTGTTTTTCATGTATGATTTGATTTTTTTACTTTAATTCCTTTACATTGATCTAGTTTAAATCATCCAAATAATTTGAAAAATTATATAAATTTAATATATATTCATCATATACATATTTATATTAATCTATTAAATTTAAAGACAGAAGATGAAATACATCATTCATGGAGATGGTAGGTCACACATGTACATTAACACTATTTAAATTTTCTTAATGGATTGAAAAGAATGAAACATAAATATTATAGTAAAATTATAGAATAATTTTCATGCCAAATATACACATATTTATATTTAAAAATATCTATATTAATATCCATGTAATGTGTATATAAATAATAAATCATATATTTTCGTGAGGTGGTAGTCTGTTATACACCCAAATGATGTTATCATATTCCCATTGAATAGAAAAAAAACGGAATATGTTATATTGTAATTAAATAAGTTTAATTATGTTAGTTTTATCATATGTATATATTTATTTAATCTATCCTTTTTACTATCCATTTTAAACATAAATTAAATACATATGACATCAATTCGTGTGGTGGTAGTCTACCGTACAAACGAAGGATGATTTAATAACTCATTTGATGAAAGATGTGAACGATTTATGGTATTAAATTAAAAAAAATATTTTTTTATTATATATTCATGTCTTAATAAGAATTTAATTAGGTGTGTTAATAAATAAAACAAAAATATTAGTTATGGGTATTACCTCTTCTTCAAACAAATTCTATTCGTTTTCACCAAAAGGGTTATTAAGATAGATTGTAGACCTATATATGGATTTTAAGATGATATTATAGAATTAAGGACCTTATTTGTTTTGGTATTTTTTTGAACTAATGTGTTTTGGATGAGTGAATAAGAGATGATAGTGTGTGACCTTTTATAAGTGAGGTGAGGGGAACACTGCAAATTTTTTAAAAGAAAAATGTGTAACCACGTTTTTCACATGCCTAAAGGCTCCAAAATGGGTTATTATTGAACTTTATATACGTTAATGTTGAAAAATGGAAATAAAATTTGTGTTAAGAAAGTTTTATGTCATTTCAACCCTTATATTCATAGTTTAACCATATTGTAAACTTACTTTTACATTAACCTCGTTTTTTATTTTTTATTGTTTTTATTATTAATTATTTTCCAAAATTAAGGTAAACGTATTATATAATATATTTTGTTTTGTTTCTAAACATTGAGTATATTTTTCTAAAATACATTCACATATGTAGAAAAATTTAATTTAAAATTAATCACTTAGACGGGATGAAAAAGTAGTTTTCAAAAGAGAGACTTTTCAAAGGATTGAAATGTTTTTATATAAAATTTAAATATAAAATTGTAAAGACTCGTAAATTTCAAGGAATTTTTTTTAATTTTCTTTCAAATTTTACAAGAACGCAGTTTATGAAGGCACCTGATTCCGAGGCCCGGTGTGCCCAGAATCATTTTCCGAAGTTTGGCTCGGGTACGTTCAGTGAACGGACGAGCGGGTTTTTCTAACTTTTGAACCGGTGCCCGGAATCGAATTCTGAGGGCACCGATGGAATCACAGCGCCGATATTTTCTTAGAAATGCCTCTTCCGGAGATGTGTTTGCTCGGGTGTGGTTTTTAATTTTTTGGGCTTAAAGTTAAGAAATAAAATAAATTTTTCGACAAAATTTATTTTATTTCAATTAAGCCACTTGGAAGCCACTTGAAGCCACTTAAAGCGGCTTAAGCTGAGTTTGTATGGATAGGGTGCTATCCAAAAATATCCTACCCCCTTGGTAGGATATTTGTGGGGTGGGGCCCGCACAAGCCTCGCTGTTTGTTTTCCGCTAAGTAACGCACCCGCGAAAACCCGTCATTATGAAAGTCAACTGACGCGTTTTCTTAAATTCATAACGCACCATTTAATTGGGCAGTTTTGTTCGTAAATTAAATGGGAAGTTTCTTTCGTTAAATTAATTCTGCGAATTAATAGGTCGTTACTTACCTCTTATTCGTTTGTTGGCGTAATAATAAAATAAGACCAACACTGACTCTGGAGGATTACACCTTGAGAGGTTTTTGAAATAAGTTCTTGTGCCTTCACCCTTCTTCACGAAGAACACGAAGAACGCGAAGAACGTGAAGAACGCCGGCCTGTGACGAAGAACTCCAAACCCGTGGAAATCGACGACGCGACGCCGTGTGCCGCGACGCCGACGTTTCCTCTCCCGCAACGTTCTTCGGTGACGTTCCTTCCTCCACGACAAAAACATTCGATCATCCATTGAGGTGAGATTTTCGGATTTCTTTAAATTCCATTGTGGATTTTAACTCAAGATGGATTTAATTATTAAAATTAAATCTGTTGTTCTTGAAACTCGGAGTTCGTCGACGTGGCGCCGGCTACCGCGATGATCTCCTCTTTCCGTGACGAACCCCTCCTTCCGCGACGATCAAATCCGCGAAGAACCCGCGCGTGCAACTTGACGAGGTAGGGGTTGTTGTGATATAATCTATATTCCCGTGAACCTTTATTTTAAATTAAAGAACCGGTTTCATCAGAACAATTTTAATTTATTAAAATTGTTTTTGGATATGTTGTTTAATCCTCCCAACTGTTATCATCTAACGCGGAGGGTGCGGGCCAAATGAACATGGCCCGACAACCATAAGCCATTTTTCGTGGTTGTGAGGATTTGGCAGGCGACGAGAAAACGTGACGCAAGGGTGATTTGACGATCCTGCAGTGATGAACGGAACCCGGGAGGAACAATGGCGCAAGACGAGAAGGAAAATGGACCACCAGAGCAACTCTGGTGGCCCGTGGAAGCGGCCGGTGGCACGGGTCGCCGGCGCAGCGGCGCCGGCAGCCGGAGGCGGCGGCGCCCCGGCACGCCGCCGCGACTTCAGCCGCGGCGGCAGCGGCCAACGGACCCGCAGCCGCACGGGTCCTGCTTGCCCGCACGGGACGCGGCAACATGCTGCGTCAGACCGATCCAGCGCGGCCCCACGCGGGTCCGCAGTACCTCCAAACCGCGGGGGCGGCGCCCCGCAGTGTCCAGCTGCTCGGCCGCTCGGCCGAGCCGAGCCGGGCCGGTTCGACCGGCCGGGCCGCGCCCTGGCCGGACCGAACCGGGTCCAGCCGGTTCGGACCAGGAGACCCGGTGCGGCCGACCCGGGGGGGGGGGGGGGGGGGGGGGGTCGGCCCGGGCCCAAACCCCCCCGTCTTCGGACCATTTTCGGTCTTTTTCCCGTAACTTGACCTACGGGCCTCTGAACGATGTGCCGTCAGCGGCAACGCGATCCTTGGATTGCGACGGTCGTTTCAGTATATCGCACTCAAGGTTTCGAAATATTTTGGGTTCGGCCGGGTTGGTTCGTACACGAAACCAACCGGGCCCTCGGAGCGGAAACACTCATATCTTGAGCTACGTACGTCCGATTGATGTTTCGTCGACTTCATTGAATTCCCCTAAGTGAGACGGATCTTTTGGCTCACTCCGCCCGAGAATTGGACATAGGTGGAGTACGGTCGGGTTGGTTTTCCCTTAAAACCCAACAGGGCCCCTCGGACGAAAAAGCCAATAACTCTCAGACCGGGCGTCCGATTGACACGCCATCTGCGACGTTGAGTTCATGTTGACGATACGGAACTTTTGGATACATCAACTTCGGACCTTGTGTCAGTTTATGTATCGACCTCTTGGCTCATGGAGGGTACCCTCCCGAACGAGCTTGCTATGTGCGGGAACCCTAGAGCTGGCTGTGACTGCTACTTCGAGGACGACGATTGTGCAGAGATCCTCAGTGGACCGTGACGATGAAGAGAGCTGGTCTTGTTTCTTATGTGGGTCCTAGCTGTACTGGTCTTGTATCCTCTGTGGGTCCCAGATTAGATGATTCAATACTGGTCTTGTATCCTATGTGGGTCCCAGTATAGATGAATCAATGAAGACAGCTGGTCTTGTATCCTATGTGGGACCTAGATGTGCTGGTCTTGGATTCTATGTGGGTCGCAGCTTAGATGATTCAATACTGGTCTTGTATCCTATATGGGTCCTAGTATAGATGAATCAATGAAGACAGCTGGTCTTGAATCCTATGTGGGTCCTAGCTGTGCTGGTCTTGTATCCTATGTGGGTCCTAGCTTTGATGATTCAGTGCTGGTCTTGTATCCTATGTGGGTCCCAGCATAAACGAAACAATGAAGACGGCTGGTCTTGTATCCTATGTGGGTCCCAGCTTAGATGATTTAGTATCTATGTCTGATCATCTCTTTCACCTTTTCGATGATGTATACCTGTTTGAACTGAATCCTGTGTTACTCTCCTTTGTGGATTTTGTTGAACTATTCTGTGTGGATTTACAGTTTACTCTACTTTGTGGATTGTGTTGAACTATCCTGTGTGGATTTACTGTTTACTCTCCTTTGTGGATTGTGTTGAGCTATCTTGTGTGGGTATACGTTTGCTTTCCTGTGTGGACTGGGTTGTTCTTGGGCTCAGACGTTGGAGCCGAACGGGGATTGATGACTTAGGTATATGTATGGGCATATACCGAAGCAGTATCGGTTGTTATTTCGTGATTGTATCTTTTCGTTGTGGTTTATCCTTTGTGGATTTCGGGAGACCTTCGGGGGGTCTCGGGGGTCCCTACTGAGTAGCTTATACTCACCCCTGCACGGGCTATGCCCGCACTTCGTTGTGTTGGTTGTAGACGATGGACATCGCTGATCGTGGTGGAGGCATGCGGAGTAGGACGGTACCTGGAGGTGGACCACTGGGCGGGACGTACTCGGATCAGTCAGGTGGACCCGAGGAGCAGTGTAGGCTATCTGTACCCACCCTTCAGGTGGGACTCCAGAGGACGGCTCGACACTGCAGCTTTTCTTTTCAGTTGCTATTTTTCCCTTCAGTTGTACATTACAGTTGGGCTTGTATTTCCAGCCCCTTTTATTTTCAGCACAGCTTGTTATAGTTTTTACTTAGTGTTTACTTTTCCCCTTTCTTACTCTGTGGTGCTTGTTTACTTTTCAAAGGCAATGCCTTCCCTTTTTACTGGGATTTACGCCATGGTGCTAGTCGCCAGCCCCAGGCCTATGGAAGGCGGTCTTGGGGTAGTCACGGCACGGGCCCCGAGGACGGGTCATGACAAATTGGTATCAGAGGTGGTCGGTTCTACCGCAGACTCTGATCTTTCTTCTATGTGAAGCAATAGTGTTCAGCGTATTGGGTGTGGTTATCAGTCCAGGTAGTCCAGTGTTGGTGCGGCGGCCGATGTATCCGTACACCAGGACCCTGACTTCTGATTTCTGACTTAATGCACGAAAACATTGATTGCATGTGTGTTCAAGTTTTCTTTGTGATTACTTGTGTCAGCTCACCAGGTATACAGTTCTAACCATGGCGCACCTGCTTCTTTTTAGGATGGCCCCACGATGGAAGCCAGCTAGGGTTCTGAGAGTGGAGCGTGATGACAGCCCACCGAGCGACGAGGCCTCGGTGCAGGGCTCCTTGTCAGCAGAGGCACCGGCGGTACCTTTACCCGCCGAGCCACCGATGCTACCAGCCCCAGCCGCGGACGATGCACGTCGCCTTAGTGCGCTGCACGAGTTTCAGCGTTAGCGACTGCCCAGGTTCTGCGGGGAGACAGACCCCCAGGCAGCCGAGGACTCGCTGGAGGCAGTGGTGCGAGTTTTCAGGCTAGTGAGAACACCAGCAGACCTCATGGTGATCCTCGTGGTGAGCCTACGGCATGCAGCAGCGGGCCGATGGTGGAGCTTGATGTTCCAGGTGCACGACGATAAATCTCTTCTCTGGAGAGACTTTGAGAGCATCTTCCGCTCTGAGTTCGTCCTAGCCACCCTCTGTGCAGTGCGCATTCAGGAGCTTCTTCAGCTACGGCAGGGCAGCTTGACAGTGGCCCAGTACTCGGTGAGATTTATTGTTCTCTCGCGCTACTCCACAGATATGGTACGAGACCCGTTCTTCCGAGCCCGGACCTTAGAGCAGGGACTGAGGCATGAGATCAGGGCTTCGATGATCTCCTCAACATTCCGAGTCAGGCAGAGGTGTTGGAGAGAGCCCTTCTAGTGGAGAGTTTTCTCGGCGAGCAGGCTCCAGTGACTGGGCCCTCCGTAGGACGGCCCGTAGGAGGGTCTTCTGTAGTGGCAGTAGACAGGTGATGCAGAGGTTCAAATGGGCCAGACCATCATATGGGCAATCTCAGGATGAATATTCGGTTGTGCGGGGCACCCGAAGGAGAGCCAGCTACATGAGGGGCAAGCATTGCTACGCATGCAGCGGGCGAGGTCACATGGCTCGAGACTGCCTGACTCGTCTTACAGATGAGCAGCAGGTGGTAGAGGGACCTCCCAGATAGAGGTTCAGCCATGGTGGTCCGCAGGGTGCAGGCAGACGAGGCAGAGGAGCTGGCCGAGTAGCCGATGGTGGGAGACACTTCGAGGTGTTGCCACCACCACCACCAGGAGGTCCACCCCGACCGTAGGGAGTTGGTGGACATGGGAGAGCTCAGCTTCAGGCAGCTGAGGCCTTCGATCATGGAGCTCTGGGAGAAAATGGACAGGAGCGGAACTAGTGGATATGTCCTTCGTACTTCTAGTTCCTTGTTTCTATTGTGTAGCGTCTTTGTATTATGAGCTGCATTAATAAAAGACGCATACTCTTGTGATGTTTTCATTCCTGTCCTCTTTTGTGTTGTTACTAAGAGGTTCTAGTTTTGACTGTTGACTTGACCCTCACTTGTGAGACATCTACTGGAGGAGACCCAGTTACCACACACTGACGCCGACAGTGTGACTCAACCCTTGGAGGTGAAAGTAACAGTTGGATCTATTGGTAGTAGCGTCGAGGCCTTACGACTTCATCATTGGTATGGATTAGTATCATCCATGTCGGGATTGATGGTATTAGGCAAAGAACATGGTTCATCCAGGGGATGAGACCAGATTTTTCTTATCGGCGAGGAAGAAATCTTTGCAGGCTCTTGTAGGACCAGGAAGGTCCAAGTCATCCATGAGCGGATGGGGACAGCTCAGAACCGGTAGAAGTCTTGTGCTGACAAGAGGCGGAGGCCACTAGAGTTCAAGGATGGCGACCACGTCTTCTTGCGTGACTCACCTCGACGTGGATTACGGAGATTTGGTCGAGGTGGCATGTTGTCTCCATGCTTCATCGGACCCTTCCAGGTCCTCAGTAGGATTGGTGAGGTGGCTTATCTCCTGGCTCTACCACCTTAGTTGCACCGGGTGCACGACGTCTTCCACGTATCTCAGCCTAGGAGATACGTGCACGACCCGACGCAAATCTTTGACCATGGAGAGCTGGTCTTTGATGATGGGACGACTTTTGCGGAGGTCCCAGTGGAGATCGAGGATCGACAGAAGCAGGTCCTACGTGGATGATCGATTCCTCTAGTGCGCTTCAGATAGCAGCACGGGAACCTCTAGGAGAGAACTTTGGAGTGGGAGGCTCAGTTGCGAGCTCAGTACCGCCTTTGTATCCCTATGTTTGTGGCGAAGCATTAAGGGGACGTAAATTCATGTGGTGGGAGTAATTTAAAGACCCATAAATTTCAAGGAAATTTTTTTTAATTTTCTTTGGAATTTTACAAGAACTCAGTTTCTGACGGCACCTGATTCTGAGGCCCGGTGTGCCCAGAATCATTTTCCGAAGTTTGGATCGGGTACGTTCAGGGAACGGACAAGCGGGTTTTTCTAACTTTTGAACTAGTGCCCAGAATCGAATTCTGAGGGAACCGATGGAATCGCAGTGCCGGTATTTGCTTTGAAACGCCTCTTCCGGAGTTGCATTTGCTCGGGTGTGGTTTTTAATTTTTTGGGCTTAAAGTTAGGAAATAAAATAAATTGTTCAACAAACTTTATTTTATTTCACTTAGCCACTTGGAAGCCACTTGAAGCCACTTAAAGTGGCTTAAGCTGAGTTGGTACGGATATGGTTCTATCCAAAAATATCCTACCCCCTTGGTAGGATATTTGTGGGGTGGGGCTCGCACGAGCCCCGCCGTTTCTTTTCTGCTAAGTAACGCACCCGCGAAAACCCGTCATTATGAAAGTCAACTGACGCGTTTTCTTAAATTCTTAACGCACTATTTAATTGGGCAGTTTTGTTCGTAAATTAAATGGGCAGTTTATTTCGTTAAATTAATTCTGCGAATTAATGGGTCGTTACTTACCTCTTATTCATTTGTTGGCGTAATAATCAAATAAGACCAACACCGACTTTGGAGGATTACACCTTGAGAGGTTTTTGACAGAAGTTCTTGTGCCTTCACCCTTCTTCGCGAAGAACATGAAAAATGTGAAGAACGCGAAGAACGCCATCCTCCGACGAAGAACACCAAACCCGCGGAAATCGACGACGCGACGCCATGTGCCGCGACGCCGACGTTTCCTCTCCCGCAACGTTCTTCGGTGACGTTCCTTCCTCCACGACAAAAACCTTCGATCATCCGTTGAGGTGAGAGATTCGGATTTCTTTAAATTCCATTGTGGATTTTAACTCAAGATGGATTTAATTATTAAAATTAAATTTGTTGTTCTTGAACCTTGGAGTTTGTCGACGTGGCGCTAGATACCGCGACGATCTCCTCCTTCTGCGACGAACCCCTCCTTCCGCGACGATCAAATCCGCAAAGAACCCACGCGTGCAACTTGACGAGGTAGGGGTTGTTGTGATATAATCTATATTCCAGTGAAAGTTTCTTTTAAATTAAAGAACTGATTTCATCAGAACAATTTTAATTTATTAAAATTGTTTTTGGATATGTTGTTTAATCCTCCCAACTGTTATAGTCTAACGCGGGGGGTGCGGGCCAAACGGACACGGCCTGACAACCCTCCGCCGTTCTTCGTGGTTGTGCGGATTTGGCAGGCGATGACAAAATGCGACTCAAGGGCGATTTGACGATCCCACAGTGAAGAACGTAACCCGGGAGGAACAACGGCGCAGACGGGATGGAAAACGGACCACCGAAGCAACTCCGGTGGCCCGCGGAAGCGGCCGGCGGTGCGGGTCACCGGCGCGGCGGCGCCTGCAGCCGGAGGCCGCGGCGGCCAACGGACCCGCGGCCGCGGGGGTCCGACTCGCCCACACGGGACGAGGCGACATGCCGCGTCCGACCGATCCAGCACGGCCCCACGCGGGGCCGCGACACCTCCAAACCGCGGGGGCGGCGCCCCGCGGCTTCCAGCTGCTCGGCCGCTCGGCCGAGCCGAACCAGGCCGGGCCGACCGGCCGGGTCGCGCCCTGTCCGGACCGGACCGGGTCCAGCCCACCTCGGGGGAGGGGGGGGGGGGGGGTCGGGCCGGGTCGGCCCGAGCCCAGACCCCCCGTCTTTGGACCATTTTCGGTCTTTTGCCCGTAACTTGAGCTACGGGCCTCCGAACGATGCGCCGTCAGCGGCAACGTGATCCTTGGATTGAGACGGTCGTTTCGGTATATTGAACGCATGGTTTCAGAATACTTTGGGTTCGGCCGGGTTGGTTCGTACACGAAACCAACCGGGCTCTCAGAGCGGAAACACTCATATCTTGAGCTACAGACATCCGATTGACGTGTCGTCGACTTCGTTGAATTCCTCTAAGTGAGAAGGATCTTTTGGATCACTCCGCCCGAGGTTTGGACGCAGGTGGAGTATGGTCTGGTCGGTTTGCCTTAAAAACCAACCAGGCCCCTGGGACGAAAAAGCCAATAACTCTCAGACCGGGCGTCCGATTGACGCGCCATCTGCAACGTTGAGTTCCTGTTGATGATACGGAACTTTTGGATACATCAACTTCGGACCTTGTGTCAGTTGATGTATCGGCCTCTCGGCTCGTGGAGCGGACCCTCCCGAACGAGCTTGCTGTGTGCGGGAACCCTAGAGCTGGCTGCGACTGCTACATCGACGATGACGATTGTGCAGAGATCCTCAGTGGACTGCGACGATGAAGAGAGCTGGTCTTGTATCCTATGTGGGTCCTAGCTATGCTGGTCTTGTATCCTATGTGGGTCCCAACTTAGATGATTCAATACTGGTCTTGTATCCTATGTGGGTCCCAGTATAGATGAATCAATGAAGACAGCTGGTCTTGTATCCAATGTGGGTCCTAGCTGTGCTGGTCTTGTATCCTATGTGGGTCCCAGCTTAGATGATTCAATACTGGTCTTGTATCCTATGTGGGTCCCAGTATAGATGAATCAATGAAGACAGCTGGTCTTGTATCCTATGTGGGTCCTAGCTGTGCTGGTCTTGTATCCTATATGGGTCCCATCATTGATGATTCAGTGTTGGTCTTGTATCCTATGTGGGTCCCAACAAAAATTAAACAATGAAGACGGCTGGTCTTGTATCCTATGTGGGTCCCAGCTTAGATGCTTCAGTATCTATGTCTGATCATCTCTTTCACCTTTTCGATGATGTATACCTTTTTGAGCTGAATCCTGTGTGACTCTCCTTTGTGGATTGTGTTGAACTATTCTGTGTGGATTTACTGTTTACTCTCCTTTGTGGATTGTGTTGAACTATCCTGTGTGTGTTTACTGTTTACTCTCATTTTTGGATTGTGTTGAGCTATCATGTGTGGGTATACGTTTACTTTCCTGTGTGGACTGGGTTGTGCTTGGTCTCGGACGTTGGAGCCGAATGGGGATTGATGACTTAGGTATATGTATGGGCATATACCGAAGCAGTATCGGTTGTTATTTCGTGATTTTATCTTTCCATTGTGGTTTATCCTTTGTGGATTTCGGGAGACTTTCGGGGGGTCTCTGGGGTCCCTACTGAGTAGCTTATACTCACCCCTGCACGGGCTATGCCCGCACTTCGTTTTGTTGGTTGCAGATGACAGATAACACTGATCGTGGTTGAGGCATGCGGAGTAGGACGGTACCTGGAGGTGGACCACTGGGCGGGACGTACTCAGAGCGGTCAGGTGGACTCGAGGAGCAGTGTAGGCTATCTGTACCCACCCTTTAGGTGGGACTTCCAGAGGATGGCTCGACACTGCCGCTTTTATTTTCAGTTGCTTTTTTTCCCTTCAGTTGTACTTTACAGTTGGGCTTGTATTTCCGGCCCCTTTTACTTTCAGCACAGCTTGTTATAGTTTTTACTTAGTGTTTACTTTTCTGCTTGCTTACTCTGTGGTGCTTGTTTACTTTTCAAAGGAAATGCCTTCCCTTTTTACTGGGATTTATTCCTTGGTGCTAATCGCCAGCCCCTGGCCTATGGAAGGCGGTCTTGGGGTAGTCACGGCACGGGCCCCGAGGACGGGTCGTGACAAAAACAGATTTAAATGATATAAATTGGATTAATTATTATGTAATTGAACTAATTATTCTTTAAAATTCATATTAAAACTATTTTTATGTTTTTAAATTCTTTAAAATAAATGAAAATTATTAGAAAAACCAGTATTTATCACTATACAATGAAAATATTTTATTTATAGAATTTAAAAAAATTCACCAAAATAGAATTTTGACATTATGATTAAAAAAATTAAATTATTTTTTTCATTTTTTTTCTTAAATATTAAAAATTTTATTATAAATAAGTATGTCAATGCAATTAAAATACTTTTTAATAAATTTATATTTTTAAGAATAAAATAGGATTTATTCTGATCTCATTTCCAGAAAACTCATAAAATGAATGTTAAAATATTTTATGGAATATATTTTGTAAAGGCCCATAAAATTCAATGGAAATTTTTTCTTAATTTGCTTTGTGATTTTAAAAGAACACAGTTTCTGACGGCACCTGATTCCAAGGCCCGGTGTGCCCAGAATTTTCTTCCGAAGTTTAGCTGGGGTACGTTTAGTGAACGAACGAGCGAGATTTCTTAACTTTTGGACTGGTTCTCAGAATCAAATTCTGAGGGCACCGATGGAACCGCAGCACCGGTAATTTCTTACTAAGACCTTTACTGGAGTTGTGTTTGCTCGGGAGGAGTTGTTAAAAATTAGGGAATGAAATCTTAGGTAAAATAAATAATGTGCAATTTTATTTTATCTTAGTTAGTTTAATTCTCTAATGGGAAGTTGTTGGAGGGGCTCACAACCACCCAACTTCCCATGAGAGGTTATGAGGGAGGTGGGCCCACACGGAACCCACCCCGTCATTTCCCCTAAGCCCCATAACCCTCCTTTTAATGACTTAGGTTTAATTACATAAGTTATTTCAATTTTGAATTTCAAACTTAAGGCTTGAGTAATAAAATAAGAGGTGGCTTATTTTATTATTGTTGGGGGCTTGTTGTGTTGAGTTTTTGGAAGAAAAAGAGGAGCCTTGAATTTCTTCATTCTTCGTCGAAGAACGCGAAGAATGCACCGCCGCCGATGAGGAACTCCGACCTCCGACGAGGGACGACGGCGAAAGACACCTTCCTCAGAGATCAACAAACGCCAACGATCCTCTTCTTCCACGACGTCCCTTTCCGCGACAAACCTCGTTCGATGACAAAGCTTGAGGAAGGGGATTTATTGTTTTTGTTCGTGAATAATTAAGCATTCTTCGTAATCTTAGCCTCTTGCTATCGAATAACAGGAGTGGGCCGAACCACACAAACACGGCTGACCCCCCTCCCTTATTTATGTTGTTGACCTTGTTTTGGTTTGGAATGGAAATGGCGCGATGCCATCGCACCGCGTGGGATCGTGCGACAAGGATGCGCGGATCCATCGCGCTGCACCATAGAAGTCGAACATGGTCGCGGCGCCGTCGCGCCGCACTGGAAAACCACAAAGGCACCGCGGCCAGAGCGGGGCCGCTGTGGAGGGGTGCGGCGCCAGATGGACCAAGGCCGCAGCGGAGCAGGGAGCGGCGGCGGGTTTCCGGCCGCCGGCCTCGGACCAGGGGGACGGGACCCCGCCGGTCCCGTGGTGGCAGCAGCCGGCCGACCGGAGCGGGTCGGCCGGTCAGGGGGATGACCAGGGGTTCGAAACCCCCAACTCGAAAGTGGATCATCCCCCACGTGGGGGGGGGGGTTTAATTGAACAGGGGGCAGCGCGCCGGGCCGGGCCGCACCCAGGCCGGGCCGGGCCACACCGGCTGGGCCGGGCCGGGCCACACCGGCTGGGCAGGGTAGCACCCACCAGGCCCAGCCGCGCCCTATTGGGCTGGACCCGGACCCGGTTCGGGTCGAATGGGTTCAAGCTGACCCAGGGGGTCTCGGGCCGGGTCGGTCCGGGCCAGAAACCCCTATTTTTGGACGTCTTCTGGTCTTTTGCCCATAACATGGGCTACGGACCTCCGATCGATGCACCGTCAGCTGTGACGCGATCCTTGGATCGAGACGGTCGTTTTAGTATATTACACTCAAGGTTTGTGAGAACTTTGGGTTTGACTAGGTTGGTTCGTACACGAAACCAACCGGACCCTCTAAGCGGAAACACTTATAACTTGAGCTCCGGACATCCGATTGATGTTTTATCGACTTTTTTGGATTCCTCTTAGTGATACAGACCCTTTGGCTTACTTCTATCGAGGTTTGGACGTAGTTGGAGTACGGTGGGGTTGGTTTTGACTTAAAAGCCAACCGGGCCCCTAGGACGAAAAATCAAATAACTCTCAGACCGGACGTCCGATTGATGCGCCGTCTGTGACATTGAGTTCCTATTGACGATACAAAACTTTTGGATACATCAACTCCGGACTTCATGTCAGTTGATGTATCAGCCCCTCGGCTCATGGAGCGGACCCTCCCGAACGAGCTTGATGTGTGCGGGAACCCTAGAGCTGGCTGCGACTGCGACGACGATGACGACTGTACAGAAATCCTCCATGGATTCGACGGCGACGACTACAACACTCAGCGATCCTACGTGGGTCAGTGCTACCGATACTGTGTGGGTTAGATCCTATGTGGGTCAGCGCTCATCGGTCATGTGTGGGCCAGCGCATACCGATCCTATGTGGGTTAGATCCTGTGTGGGTCATTGGGGGGGGGGGGTTTGTACCTATCGATCATTTGTGGTTCATTGCAGGGGTTAGTACCAATTGATCCTGTGTGGGTCTGACAGCTTAAATGAATCAGTGGCTATATCTGATCATCTTTATCATCTTATGAAGAAGTATACCTGTGTGAGCTGAATCTTGACTTTCAATCATTATCTTCGATATGATTGACTTGCTTTCCTATGTGGATTGTGTTGTGCTATCATGTGTGGATGTTATCGGACTTGGGATCAGATGTTGAAGCCGAACTAGAATTGATGACTTAGGTATTTGTATAGGAAATATACCTTATTAGAGTTGGACATTACTTTGGGTTTGTATCTTTCCTTTGTGGATTATCCATTGTGGATTCTAGGAGACCTTCAGGGGTCTCGGGGTCCCTACTGAGTAGAGTATACTCACCCCTGCGCGGGCTATGCCTACACTACGTTGTGTTGGATGAAGACGACGGACAACGCTGATCGTGGTTGAGGCTTGTGGAGTAGTCGGTACTTGGAGGTGGACCACTGGGCGGAACGTACACGGAGCAGACAGCTTGACCCGAGGAGCTGTGGAGGCTATCTGTACCCACCCTTTAGATGGGACTTCCAGTGGACGTCCCGACGTTGCAGATTTACTTTTCAGTTGCTATACTCTCTTTTCAATTGTACTTTACATTCAGTTTGGGTTTGTATTCTGGCCCACTTACTTTTCCGCATAGACTATTGTACCCTGTTTTACTTAGTGTTTACTTCTTCTTTCTTACTCTCTGTATTTGTTTACTTTACATGGCAATGCCTCCCCCTTTTTATCGGGATTTACGCCTTGGTGCTAGTCTCCAGACCCTGGCCTATGGAAGGTGGGTTTGGCGTAGTCACGGCACGGGCCCCGATGATGGGTTGTGATATATATTTTATAATTTTCATTTTTAATCATTCCCCAAATGTATATTATTTAATTTATTGAGATAAAACACATTTTTGTGAATAAAAATTGCTTTCGAGAAAATGATTTATTTTATTTTAAAATGGTTTTTATTTTTATATAAAATTAATTGGTAACCAAAGAATTTATTTGAAATATATGTGTAAACTATATATTTTAGAAGTTTTGTTAACCCTAATAATACCATCCATCCCAACATTTAGGTAATAAATATCGTATAAAATAATCATATTTTAATTGTATGGAACGTTTGATTTAAACTCAATGTTGTGTGTAACACATGATAATTTGACTATTTCATGTAATTAAAGATTCACTAGGCATTCCATGTAAGAAAAAATATAAAAACCAACAATTTAATTTATAAGATACTTCAAATATTGTTAAGATGTCACAATTATAATTGATTTCCTAGACATAACATATGTATATAGGTTTCATAAAATTTGGTCAAAATTTGACAATCTATTCCTAGTGTAACATATATCATTATATTTAATTATTGTATAATGATTAGTATTTTAGATTAAATGAATCATAATGAAATAAAATAACATGATCCATGAAAGTATAACAACGGAATAAATTTTTTTTCGATGGACACATAATCATATAAAATTATTTATTTAGAAAAGGATATCTTCCAAGAGTATCATAGTTGAATGGGTTATCTCCCAATACCATTATGGCCATAGTTATGGTTTCCTCCCAAGACGCTCAATGTTCAGAGAGTCCCTTAACAAACTATCTTCAATCCTTATTCAAACCTTTATTATCCTTTTAAGCATCCGTCATTAAGTTAGGAATATAAGGAATATATAATTATAGGACCACACATAACTTAATAATAATATAGGTATATATGCTGTAGAAGATCATAAATAAATCATTATATATAATAACTTGAATAAAGGAAATGTGTATCCTAAACATTTCTATATTCCATCAAAGTGTGACACATGGGAAAAAACGGGCTTAAAATACATTTAATCACCATAATGATAAACCATCTCAAAATTCAATATGGATGTTATCTATGTATAATATACCTAGTAAATCATAAGTAATATAAAAGGATTCTATCAAAATTTAAAAATTCAATTAAAAGAACACTAGAAAAAATCATGAAGAAAATACACTTTTCATTTTGAAATTACTTATTTAAAATATATAAATATTCCATATATTAAATCAGAATATTATTTAAAAAGAGACATGGAAACTTGTAATGGAATATTCAAAATAATGTGAGGTCTTTATGGAAACAATTTTCACTAATGTTGTGTACGTTAAAAAAGAGATTCACATAATTGTTTTTGAAAAACAAAAAAATTCAAAAGTTTTAAAAATGGAAATAATATTCATTTTAAAACATTTTTAAACATTTAAACATGTATAAATATTACTTGAAAAATTCATATGATTATAATTAAAATATTCATGATTTATTTTAAATAAAATAAGGGAATTAAAGAAAAAGGTTCTCTATAAAAAAATAAATATAGTATGTTTTTCAAGAATATTTGTTCTTAATAACTTTAATTACTAAAGTGAGAAAGATTTTGATGATACATGAATGTTACATGAATAAAAATATGAAAATAAAATTGATGTGGTTATATATAGGTATATCTTGAAATTTTATCCTAAAAAATGTAATTCTAAAAAATACATATAAATAATGATATTAAAATATAAAACCATTACAATCTTTATAACATTTGAATATATTTCCCAATAAATGTATAATATGAAATAAAACATAAAATATCACTAACATATTGATATTCATTATATAACATGTCAATGTAAAGCATATACACCTCATAAACATTAATAACTGTATAACATCAATCATGTGGCGATAAAATATTATTGAAATGGAGAACGTTTACCAATTCAGTAATTTTTTGGATCAAAACCTCATGAGAGATAATGATTTCGATTTATTTTTAAATAGCCTTAATATTCATGAGAATAATAAAAAAATATTGAATATTTCTAATATAAATTAATGTGAGATGACAAACCATATCCTCGATTTTTTAGTTTCTTTAAAATTACTCATTCCTATTTTAAAAAAATTCTAAATTCATTAATATAATATTAAATAATCATTTAAAAACTTCAAATGTCATATATTATCAATTTAAAACATTTAAACTCTAATTTATTAATAATCCCATACAAAAATTTTAGTTTAGGGGTGCCAATTTTTTCACTTTTTTAGGGTAGTATTAGACATGATGTTCTGGTCCTTGAACAATTACCAATGTCATATAATCACCCAAATGAAAATCATTATAATAATATAATATATATATATATATAATATTATCTAAAAATTTTAAATATTTAAAAACAATTTACATCGTTCAAGGAGAAGGTATGTTGTATATACACATGAATATTGTATTTGTTTTCTAAGAAAAGATGGAATGAAAAATGAACACATTTTTACCATTGTGGAAAAATAGTTATATTAGTAATAATATATATATATATATATATTAAATCTACCCTTATTTTTATTATTGTAATGTGTAAATGAAAAACAATCCACATTGCTTCTTGTGGGCTATTGTCCACATGTATTCACAATTGAAATTACTATTTCCCAACACATTGTAATACAATAAGGTAGATGTGGTATTGTAATTAAAAAATAATTATTATTTCACAAGTATCAAATATAAACTTAGAACCCATCATAATAACTGTTCATGTGATATAATGATATAAATTTAATTTTATCAATACATAAAAGTGGTAGTTAACATGTAAAAATGATCGAAACATTCAATTCCAATTGGATAGAAATGTTGGAGAATAATGTTGGTTAAAAAATCATAATACCATTTCAATATACTCAAAAACTAAATTTATTAATTAATTATTAATACAATAAATATAGAGGAAACATAAAAATAATAATTTGAAATATGTTACCTCTTATCTAGTAGGCATCCGTTAGATTCCTTATTATGACCAACAAAATTGTCATTTAAGGAGAACATGGGCACCTTATCATGGATTCGTAAGATTATAAAATAATATTATAGGGTATTTGTTCTATATTGATCAATTATGTGTAAAGAAGTGAAATTATGTGTTTCCTTTTATAAGGGAGAGAAATGACACATGTAATTAATAAAAATATTAAAATATATTAATTTTATTTTCATTTTAAATTGAAAAAAGATAAACAAATAACAAATATAATATTATATATTTTTTAAATAGATTCATCCAATTATATTCAAACATGTTTATGTGGTATTTGAATCCATTTATTTTGGTTTGACCCCTTTGGGAACTAATTTTAACATTAACCACTCTAACAACTTTTTCAGTATTAAAGGGTTATAAATTTACATCTATGTTAAAAATATTCTATAAATTGGCTGAGGATAATATTTTATTTCATTTATTATCCAACATGTTTTCTTTCAGATATTTTTTGTTATTTTAAATAATTTATTAGAACATTATTTTTCAAAAAATATCATTAATATTATTTATAAAAAAATTAATTAATTTCAGTTTGTAGAAATGAAGATAAAAAAGGAATTAAAAAAAACTATTAAACCAAAAATTATATATTAATATTCAGTATAAAATTAATTTTTATCACTATTAAATCAGGGTATTATTACTTTTGATGTTGTTTAAATTATTTTATTTGATATTTTTACTGCTTGTGAATGCACTATGTCAACATTGTGTAAAATTTTATGGTAATAATAACAATAATAAAAATTATAAATAAGTTACAATTTTAAAAATAATATAACCATATAAAAAAAACTTTTATATTCATTCATAACATATTATCCGTATGGGAACATAGAAATGAAATTAAGATGAAGAGAGTGAAATTTTGAAATTTTATTTAATTAAAAGAATTAAATTTTTATTATAAATGGGAATGGGGTAAAAAATCCCATATATTATAATTTTGGATGAATATGGACTAATATATCTTATAAAAGTAAATGAATAAATGTTTTGGGTTTATTTTGAGATCTTATCTCATGCTTTTAACCATGACTACACATTTTACCCTTACTGAGGGATTAATATTTACCATAGTTACTATTCATAATAACTAAAAATAATGGGGCCTATTAATAACAACCTAGTAATTATATATGTTGAAATTAAATATTTTTATGCAAATATTAAAAAAATCACATAGATATATTCTTGAAAATCATAATTGCTTATTGCCTTTAGAGACTAGTAACATAATCATTTTATTTAGTTAAAGATCTTCACCATCTCCTATAAATATCTTCAAATATAGTTTACTTCACAAATATACCCTACATAAAACCATTATTTATAACCTCGTTAAAGTAAAAATAATAAAGGAAAAGTGTAGATTCTCAATAAGGGTAATTACGTGATATATCACTGATCACATAATAATGACATGATCATAAGGGTATGTGAACATGAGCTTAACATTTGAAAACTGTACCAGTCATATCAAGGATAAAAATCCTAAGTCCTATAATAAAGGTAAATAAATTTATATATATTTATCATATGATATATTATTTACTGAGGGTCCTTTATTGTTCTTTTCTTAATAATTCTATGTTAAAATCATGTTTCGGGAAATAAATACTTTGGTTTTCTTGTATATTTTATTTCTTATTTTTGGTCATCGAAATTTGATATCGGTTCCATCATATAAAGAATTTGAACCAAGATATAAATATAATTTATATTTATTATACATGTATTTAATGATATCAATAAAGGGTAGAGACAGAAAATTAAATATAACGTTCTTAAAGACAATATGATGTATATATGCTAGAATTTTTTTTTATTTTAAAGAAGAAAATAAAGAAAGAACATGTGATATCATAATTATATTATAATAATAATATAATAAATATCACAAATAAACATTTAATCCATCATTTTACCCATCTATGAGAGGTGGTAAAGGAAAAAAAGTAACATTGGTTCATAAGGCGGTATTTCATTGTATAGAGGAATAATGATTTTGTATTCCATTTCATGGAAGAGGAGATGGTTTTAGGTCGTTAAATTAAATAAAACATATTAGTATATATTATATTCATAATTTATTAAATCATCATGGTGAGGTGACCTTTCGTATGTGAGGCAAGTGGAACACCTGTAATTTTTGAATAAAAATAGATTTACCCATGTTTTTCTCATGTCCGAAGTCTCCAAAATGAGCCATTATAAAAAATATAAGATATAACATAAACATATTTCTATCCAATAATAGTTGGAAATGATTATGGTCATTTTAAACCCTTATATTTTCACTTCATCCCCCGATAATCCCATTTTTACCTTAACTATAGAAAATAAATTTTAATATTTTTTTTATTAATTTTGGTCAAAAATTTAATTGAAATTATTAGATAATATAAATAATTATGGTTAAATATTCTGAATCCATTTCTTAAAACACACTAACATAAGAAGAAAATATTATTTTAAAATTAACCCCACATGCCCCACGAAGTAGTGGGTTTTCAATGAGAAACTTAAATTTTTTTAAAAGGTTTTTATATCCAAATTCAATATTAAAATGATTATAATGAAATGAATTTGATTAATAGATATAAAATTGAAATAATATTTCTTTAAAAACCATCTTAAAACAATTTTAATGTCATTATAATCTATGAAATAAATGTAAATTCCTAACAAAAACCTATATTTTTCACTATTAATTGAAAAATTTATTACAACACCAGGATTTTTATTTTCATCCTTTAATTAAAATTATCTTTTCAATCATGGGGTTTCACCCAAATTTGGGGTGTTCTAAATTTAAATTTTATGTTGGAGGTTTTGGGTTGTTCATGGAGCCATTCTTGGTTAGCCTGAAGGGTATGAGGATGATTTGTCTTGGAAAATGATTTTGTAACACTCATAGTGGAACCTTTTTATGGGTTATGTTTGTTTGATAGTTTATCCCATTGAGTTAGATGAATTTTGAGGTGAAAAGAGGGATTTTGGGGGACTTTTTCCTGGTCACACGGTTAAGGTGCAATGTTAGTTTAATCATCCAGGTATGTGTGTAGGGGATAACATGTTTTGAGCATGGTTAAATAACCTTGCAATGTAAGTGTATAACTAGTGTTGCAGAAGATAGTGGGAATTCACACGTGTTTTGCACGGTTTGTTAAACTGTGTGAGCTAACCAAAAAACCCACTCAGGAAATGGTATTTTTGGATTTTCTCCTCTTTTTTAGGTGGGGTTACTTTTCTTGGATACCCAACTTGAACTCCCTTAATATAAACACCTTTCATGGTGTATTTTGGAATCTCCATTCCCTTTAGTATTCCCATGTTTTCCCAAAAGTAGATTATCTTCAGTGGATGATTTGGAATTCTTCCCTTGTTCGGTTTCTTCAGAACTTTTACACCATTTCCCTTATTGTGTGATCATATTTTATTTCATGTTTTATGGTGTTTTCGTTGTAAAAAGATAATGTGTGGTATTTTATAAGAAGGTTTCATGAATAATGTTTTGAAAGAACAAATTCCTTCCCATTTTTTAATTGTATGGTAAATGAACGTTTACCTTTTGGTTCCCTTACCCATTTTCCCCATGAAAAAAATTCTCCTCAATGAAATGATTCTTGTTTAAATTATGGGAAATGTATTGTGGTTTTTTATTAGAAATGAGAAGTTTGGAAAACCAAGATTTATATAAAGTACTTGAAATGTTAAATTGATGTTTTTTTATTTAAAGGAAGTGCATTGGGTGTAGATTATCTAGGCATGCAGACTCATTTTTAATACTCACACCTATAGTACATTATTGTTTTTGGTTTCTATTTCATGTTTCATATCAGGATTTATCACCTTGGGTGATGGTGGGTTTTGTATTGGAGAGTGACACTCAGGGTCACATAGAGATGTATTGGTTACCAGGTTTAGTTTTGTGTTTTTCTTGTGTAGCATTGTTTTCATGTTTTTCGTAATTTTATTTCAAATGTAAATGATGTACATTTTGTTTATCATATTTATATTTGGGATGATATTTTTTTATTTCATTTTTTCATTTATATTGGGATAAATCATTCCCATCATCATTCGGTTTATTCCCTGGTTCCTTTTTCCAGACCAAGAGGATCAGGAAGACCTCTCAATCCTAGTTTTGGGTTGACTCGAGTGACCATTTTGGGGTCCACCCTCATTGGTTCATGAAAAAAGGTATCAAAGGATGTTGACTAATTAGAGGAACATTCTTTTTAGATTAAATTATTTACTTGGGGATATAAAGGTAGATGGAGTAGGATTTTTGGGACTCGAGAGGTAGGAATGGGAAGGACGTTATGAACCCTTGCCCATTTCAATCATGAGGTTTCCATGGGATTTTGTTTTCTTTATTTCATTTGATCCTTGTGCATTTTTGGGTATTGGGAAATGAAAAGAGAGTTGGGATAGTGGTATTTGTGAGCTTTCAAGGACTGGAAATCAAGGTGGACATGGGGACATGGTTCTAAAGGACTCCCCGTGGGGGTGGCATGATTGTCATATGACCTCAAACCATATGTCCAAGTCACCCATCGAAACTAGTTCCACAAAGTGAGTTGTTTTGTGTCTTACTTGATTCAAAACATTTCTTTGGAACCACTTACATTAGAATTATTATATGATGAAACTAATTTTGTAAAGACATTGTTTTGGAAAGTGAAAATAGATGTTCATAATTTACTTTATAGAAGGATTTAGAAAATTGGTTTTGTTGTAGAATGATTTTTTGGGGTAACAATAAAATTGTTTTATAGTATTGAATTTTTATAATAAAAATCTATTGTTTGTTGAAATCATTTATTTGGAAAACAGAAATTTGTTTTGAATAAAGTTTTGGAATTTGTGCTAAATAAGAAGAAATGAGTTTTTAGTCAAATTACTTTTGATAAATGGATATTGTGGAATTAATGGATGTGTGTTGAGTGATATGAATTATATTAATATTTATTTGTTTTTTTTCAATTTATATTTCATGTTTGGGGTGATTTAGATTTTACTTTTTTTCGAGAGTTTCCCCTTAGTTCATAGTCAACACACTGTTTTGGAAAATTGTGCAACTTTCTCGAGGTAGTCATGTGATATTCGGATTTCTACTAGTTAAGGGTGATTGACCAACACACGGTTAATAAAAACATGTTTAAAGATTTTGGTAAGAAACTATCTCAAGACATAACTATTCCACAAGGTTGGAACATGGTATTAAAACCATGCAACCAAACAGTGTGAGTGTCAATATTGTCTAGTAAGGGGCGCACGATTGACACATGGTTTGGTAGACCATGCGGCCTAACCGTGCACAATTCCCATTTTTCTTAAAAATTTGAAATCGTGGGGTAAATATTATATTTGGAAAGTGTAAAACATGTTTTTTTATCTTATGGTATTCTTGTTTTTTGGGAAAGATGTTTCTTAAGAGGTGTTTTGAGATTCTGAATCCTTGTTGATGTATTGGTCCTGATTGAGTTCATTCTTCTTTTTTTGTTTCTTGATGTATTCTCTAAAAATATTTGACATATACTCAAGGTGAATCTGTGTGTGTTGCAAAATTAGAAGAATTTTCAGTTGATCAACCCATAGAAAACATTCTTGAAATCTGATGTTAAATCCCCCTCTCTTTTATGGTCAAGTGGATCTTATCGAAGAGGAAGAGTGGATGTAGATGATTGAGAGAAACAACATTTTCATTTAGTTTCTATAGTAATTAAAGTCATTGTTTTTTATGTTTTTTATAAAAGTTTTAACATAAAAATGGTGGTAAGCAGGGTCTAAAAACAAGACATAAAAAGATATTACCTCGGAGATCTTCATGGATTCATTAATCTAATAATACTTTTCTGAGATGATGAAGGTAAGTATTGAGATGGAGATGTGCAATATTCAATAGGGTGTTGGATCAATGTTCGATTTCTATCATCTCATTATAGATCTAGTTCCATATAATCTGAGATATGTTGCGAATGATCCCTTCAAGGATCTAAATTTTGAGTGTAGGCTTCGTCCATAACTATTGTCGAAGGTTTCAGATTTTAACTTAACCTCTTTTTTTGATGTGGTGGGAGAATCTATTCATATTGAACTTGTACTAGAAGGATTTATTTAGATGGGATACCTTTCTATAGGCTCTATAAGTTGTGGATGGTGTTTTAGTAAAAGGAATGGTGTGTATCTTGAAGCTGATGATACTGGTAGGGTATTAAGAGTTCTTCAGATCTTTCATCAGCCGCTTCTGGGCACAATATCCGGATGTGTAGTTAGTGTGGTCATAAAATCCATCGTCTCTAACTACATCGAATACTTTCCAAGATTGTGGGAACCTAGATAACATTTAATAGGATTTTCATGTTGTTTCTAGTAAGTGTCATGGAGCCAGATCCAACTCTTCGAAAGACACCACAACCCATTTCCAGGAGTAGGGAACTATTTGGGATCTGCTTAGATTATCTCTCATTATAAAGTTCCATTATTTTAATGGTTGTATCTAATAGCGTATTGTGGTGTTTTATTATCTTTTAATTGTAATAATAGGTGTTTTATACCAATTGAGAACTTATATTCCAATGGTAGTGTGTTTTGGAAAATTCTTAACCCTGGGTTCTGATCAGGTATTTTCATCTTTTTACTGCAAGTCAGTGGATTCTTCAAACATCTGGGCTCTAGCCATGGGCTCTGGGGTGAATCTATCACATAGTAAAGAATCAAATGATATTGTGTGACCTAATTATATATTTTTTATTTAGTGCTTGAATGATGAAAATTTAAGCTTCCCTATTGCGGATCTTATTTTCCCCTTGTGGTTGGGGTTCTTTTATCACTATGGGGGGATGTTTAAAAGTTTTCTCCTATAGGGTTTCCCATGATGGTTGGCTCATAAATATTGGGGATACCCACTATAGGTCTCATTTTTATTTTTCATTGATAAATTGGGGCAATTGGTTTTCTAATTGTGGGGAATCCATTCAGGCCTCCCTACATTTATAATCTAATATAACCTTAGGGGTAGCTCATAAATGAGTAGTTTTATTTGGGGTTGCTAGTTCAGAGTATTTTATTACAATTGAACATTGAGATTTTATATTAATCCCAATAGATTTTATTTAATGTGGTTTTAATTCCTCATTTGATATTTTTGTTGTTTTTTGAGAAGGGGTTTTGTTTTGCTGATTAATTTTGAGTAGAAGTTCATGTTTCTTCTTAGTGTTTCATGGTGTTTTCTAATGCGAGGAGTTGAATCATTTTAGTGTGAGAACTTTAGTAACTGATCAATCAACTAGAAATGTTTATCATTTCTATCAATGTAAATAATTAATGGGGGGAGAATTTTCATACCTCAGTATTTGTTTTCCTTATATATTTCAGCTTATCTTTTGACTCTTGGTTTTTCACTGACTTTTCAAGTTTTCAAAATTTAAATTTTATTTTTTAGAGGTTTGGGTGGTTTTTTGACCGATTATTTGTTAGCAAGAAGGGTATGAGGATGAGGTGGATTGGAAAATGAGTTTCTAATGGTCATTGTGGAACCTTTTAATGGGGTATGTTTTTTGGATGGTTTATCCCCTTGAGTTAGATGAGATTTGGGTTGCGAATGGGGATTTGTTGGGACTTTTTCTAGGGTGGATGAATAAGGTGCACAATTAGTTTAATCAAATAGGTATGTAGAAATGGGGTCACAAGGTTTACACAAGATTTAACTAACCATGTATCATATGTGTGCAAACTGTGAAACACTAGACAACTGGTAGTCACATGATTTGCTCATGATTTGTAAACCCGTGTAAGATAACTATGCAACCCACTCAAGAAAGGGTATTTTGGGATTTTATCCACCATTTTAGATAGGATTTCTTCTCTTGTACACCCCACTCCAACTCCTCTGGCTGTGATTCCTTTTCTTGTAATGCCCTGTCCCCAGAAACCAGAGGCGGTGCATTATTTTAATATATTGACATGAGTACAAGGAATCAAGTCTTGAAGAACCGATCAGTTTAGCAGTCTTAGAAAATAGATTACATACATGAACGTCAAATTACATTATAAAATGTCTAACAAAAACAACAACATTTTCCATTTTTGAACACATTCATATCCCTTAGCCTATCCATGCAGGTCAACCATAAAAAACTTCTTCAATCCTGGGAAAAATAAAACATAGAAAGGGGTGATCTCAGATGCTCAATAAGGATAACAATATAGCGGAAAATTTCATAAATAAGCATAAACATTTAAGGAAATGTATAAGACTAAAACAAAATTCATTTAAACATAAACTTTAGCATAATATGGCAAAGATAAAATCAAATAATTAAATTTACTTATTCACATAGATATTCTACTAGTCGAATAATCAAATGAAATATCAATATCCACCTTCATAATGATGGAATGCATAATGCCAGACTTCATAACCACATATTCAAGGCCTTGTTCCAAGACTACAAATAATATTTTCTATGGCCTTGTTCCAAGACACTAGTTTTTCTCATGAGACCTACCAATGCATCGTTGAACTATAAGAGGCTCCACCCGTCACTTACTAAGTCCAATGAATTTTTCATATGAAAAGTTTTAAAAATAATATATACATTTATATTATAACTAGAATAAAAAATATCAATTCTTTATCTATAAAACTTGAATGGTATAAAAATAAAACATCCACAGTCAAGCATATCACAAAGCCTTCTATACAATATTGAAAATTTTTATCATAATAAATCAACTTCAAACAAGTTTAAAATCCATCAAAGGATGTTGATATAGATTAAAATGATTTGTAAAACTCTTTGTGAGAAATAAAACATTTTCATAAAAACATTTAAAATACACTCAATTTAGAAAGAAATACATTTGAAGATATTTTTGAATCAATGTGTCCCTTACCACTTTTAATCTTCTGAAAGGAATTAAAATTTTAAAAACATTCATGTCCATATAAATAAATCCTTAAAACCATTTTGAAAACATGGAAATTAATGAGAATTATTTAGAAGAATAAATATTTAAACCATTTAAAATGATCTTTTAGTAAAAAATTCCCTTAAAAATAATCACTTTGAAAAATATTTAATGAAACATGGACAAGGATATTAAATATTTCCCAATAGATACATAAGTAAAAACAACCTTAGATAATAAAGAGATTGTGAAATTAACCCTTACCTTGTACTTTTCCGTAGTCGATGGTATGTTATCCTCCTATTTAATATTTAAAACATTGTTATTAAATTATACATGAACTATATACATAAATATTATATCATATATGATCCTCTAATATTTCTTTGTTAATAATATTTTAGTAGTATAATCGTTTCGGGTGTTAACTGATTCATTTTATTTTATATAATTGGTTATGTAAGGTATGATTGTTATGGATACGATGTATTTGATTCATATAACTAATGATATTATACTCATAAACATTTTTTGTAATCATAAAATGAAAATTATTCTTGAATGATTACGATGGGGAATAAATCTCATCATGTTCATGGAGACGGTAATCCGTACGTACGCACGAGTGACAATATCATTATATTGACGGTGAAATAGTATGTAATTTTATGGTATACAATATATACATAATCATTAACATGTAATACTTATTATTTACATTAGTTATACTCATTATTATACCCATCCTAATGATGGAGTATTTGAATAACAAACTATGCCATGACCTGGAGACGACAATCTGTACGTATGCTTGTATGGAGACTTTGTCATTTATAGGATGGATAGAATAATTAATATGGTTGTAAAATTTTTAAAATAACATCATAGTGTATAGATGAGAGTGGATCTATTATTTTATAATGGAAAATATAAAGAAAGAGGAAGTGGAAGAAGAAAAGAACTTGAAAGAGGTGATGAAATATTTACCTCTTCTTCGAGATCTTCATTTTAATTTTATCAAAATGGCCCCTTAGGTTGGCTTTATGAATAAATTAAGGCATATAAGATGAAGGTAGTATAGTTGTGAGGATATTTGGGAAATAGTTGGCTGAGCCAAATGGCTTTGGAGGTGTGAAATTAAGAGAAGGAGAAGTGCCCTTTTTATAAGATAGGTGAGGGTCACTTTAGTAAAAGATTGAAATATTATTTTATAATCAAATCATTTTTGGTTTATAATGGCTCGCAAATGATTTATTTCAAGGATATGGTAAGTATGGGTCGCAAAAAAACTCAAACAATAGGTTTTAGACAGTTTTGGGTCAATATATTAACCTTATCTTTTAGATTTATCTCTTAGCTAAATAGTTTGACATTTACCATGTCTCTTTGTATTTTTATATTATATGGTTAATAAAACTATTAAAAAATTCCAAGAAAACCTCAAGTGGTCCATTAATGACATATATAGTATTATTTAAGCCCTTTTTCAGAACCATATGCTTTTAGGAATATAATATTAATTAATAATATAATATTTGTTTTAAAAAATATTTTATGTCAATTTTGACACTATATGGTATTTTGTTTTTTTTAATTCATAACAACATTATTACTTTGAAAAAAATTCTTTTAGTCAACAATAACATGTCATATTGACCTATAAAATTAGTTTCATCCATTGAAAGTTTCATATTGGATTTATTTGTATAATTATAATATCAATTATTTTAATCATTCATTTATAAGATAATTACTGCATCATCATTGTGTCATAAATAAATTTAATATTTTAATGTAAAAAATTATAAATAAAATACCATTATGTAGGAAATATTATTGTATTTATAATGAATATATTTAGTCTAATTTATCTTATGAATAACCCTATATTAAAAATGTATTATTTATTAAAATCTAATTTTTACTCTTTTAACACTTTTTTATTTAAAATAATAATAAATGTCCTAATCTAATCCAAGTGGACCAATGAGAATTATGTTTTTTTGTAAGGTTGTTTTCGGTCTAATTATACTTATCCATTATAATTAGGACATGTGTTAGGGTAATTATGATATCATTTTTACCCTTAATTACCTTATTTACTTTTAACCGTGGTAAATAAAAGTCAAAAATTTACTATTCACAACAAAGTATTTTCATCTTATTGATGCAAATTTTACTTACTGATATTAACAGTGTCTCTTATATTTCTTAAATTCAACTCACAGAAGCTGTAAAATTATGTTTTATAAAAATTTTCAAATTCTCCTAGGAGGTGGGTAAAAGGCTATAAACGGTTCAAAATCTTTTTTTATATATCTAAACTCATTATAAAATGACTCCACTGAATTAAATTGAAATTATATTGGTATTATGTATCTATTTTGAACTAAAATAAATTTAAATAAAATAATTAATTATCTAAATAAAAAGTCGGTTTTAAACAATAACTCAATGTATTTATCTATTCATCAAAAATTGAAAGTTTTCCGAAAAATAACAAAAATTCACTCTAAGCTAATTTCGATATTCTAAATCCAGAAATGAAGTCCATTTTGAAAGATAAAATTTATAAAATTTCAAAGAGTGGGTATTACTATATATAATGGCTAGTTTGATTGGTCGTAGTGTGTTAGAATCTCGAAGTTGGGTACAATGCAAGCTATTACATTATTCAAAGGGAAACATATAGTGGAAGCATGTGGTGTTACATTCTTCCCTCTTTCAAATAATTTCATCCTCTAAATTTCTAGAATATTACTGCATAAAAAGATCTGGGTTGTTCTTCATCATAAGTTCCTCAGGTTCCCTTGTTGCCTCTTCCATCAAATGGTTTCTCTATAGAACTTTTACCATATGAGTTGCCCGGTTTCTCAACACCTTTTCTCTGTTATCAGTAATTTTGATAGGCTTTTCACAATAAGATAGATCAGGTTCTAGTTCAATATCCTCATAGGTGAGTACATGTGCTGGGCCGGGCATGTATTTTCTCAACAGTGATACATGGAACACATCGTAAACTTTAGATTGACTTGGATACAGTGCCAAATAGTAATCTATAACCCCAAATTGTTCTAGAATTTTGAATGGTCTGATGTATGTGAGACTTAGTTTAACCTTATTACCGAATCGTATAACTCCCTTCCATGGAGATACATTCAATAAAATATGATCTCCTACCTGAAATTCCAAATCCTTCCTTCGGTTATCAATATATCCCTTTTGCATACATTGTGCTTCTTTGATGTGGGTTTGGATAACCTTCACCTTTTGCATCATTTTCTCAACAAGTTCTGGGCATATGAGTTTTCTTTAACCAACATCATCTCAACAAGTTAGTGTGTGACATCTCCTTCCATATAACGCTTCATATGGTGCCATATGAATACTTGAATGGAAGCGATTGTTATATGAAAATTCTACCAGAGGTAAATACTGATCCCACATACATTGAAATTCATTTGAGGAAGATCTCAACATGTCTTTTAAGGTTTGAATAGTCCGTTCTTATTTTCTATCAGTTTGATGGTTGTAGACAGTACTCAAATGAAGATTAGTGTCCAAGGCTTTCTCAAGAGTTTTCCAGAATCATGATTTAAAATGGGGATCACGGTCAGAAACTATTGATAAGGGTTCTCCATAAAGCCTTACAAATTCATTAATATATAGTCTTTCTATTCGTTCAAGTGGTAAATCTTCTCTTATTGAAAGAAAATGTACTGACTTGGTAAGATGATAAATAATGAACCATATGGTATCATTCTTTCTAAGAGACTTTGGTATCCCCATGAAAAATTCTATTGTAATATTATCCCATTTTCTCTCTGGTATTTGAAGTGGTTTCATAACTTCTCCAGGATATTGCCTTCGAGCTTTCACTTGTTTAAAAACCAAACATCTTGAAACAAAATTAGCAATCTCCCTCTTCATATTGTCCCACCAAAATTATTCCTTCAAATATCTATACATATTAGTGCTACCAGGGTGTACAGAGAAATTAGAGCTATGAGAATCATCCAAAAATTCCTTTTTTAGATCTGGTAAATCAGAACACAAAGTCTCTTCCCAAATTTTAAAATACCATGTTCATATATGAAGTCACTCAATCTCACATAATTCACAACTTTAATTTTCTTTTTAAACTCCTCATCATAATTCTGAGAACGTTTTATCCTTTCTAGTAATTTTTGTTTGGAAACCATTTGAAAAAGAAATGATGTTTGACCTTCCATGGTTATTCCCATATCCTTCTTTACTAGATCTATGAAAATAGGACCCCTTTTAATTATCATTTTGTTCAAAACTCCATGATCCTTTTTACTCAATGAATATACCTCCTTATTTGTCTTCCCCAGATGGTAGTGTATGGTGAAATCATAATCCTTGAGTAGTTCAAGCCAACTCCTTTGCCCCATGTTGAGTTTTTTCGATGAGAAAATGTACTTCAAACTCTTGTGATCGGTATATATCCCAAAATTTCTACCGTAGAGATAATGTCTCCCTATCTTCAAAGCAAATATTATAGCTTCTAACTCAATATCATGAGTAGGATAGTTTTTCTCATTAATTTTTAGCTGTCGTGATGCATAGGAAATAACTATATCATTCTGCATAAGGATAAAACTAAGTCCATTATTTGATTCATCACTATAAATAACAAACCCATCATTCGCTGATGGTAGAGTAATGAGAATAGCATTGACTAATATTCTCTTCAGTTTTTCAAAACATTATTCACACTATTTTTTCAAAAAAACTTTAACCCCTTTATCTATATGCTTTGTTAATAGGTTAGCCAACCGAGCAAAATTCTGGATGAAATGTCAATAATAACCTACTAAACCAATAAAAATTCCTACCTTTGTTATACACGTCTATGCTGGCCATTCTTGGATTTCCTTGTTCTTTAAATGATCAACAAAGATACCATCCTTAGAGACAATATAGCCAATAAAAGAAATCTCTTGAATCCAGAATTCAAACCTTCTGAATTTCCCATATAATTCATTTCTTATAAAAGTATTTAGAATAATATGCATGTTATTTTCATGATCTTCATATATTTTAGAGTATACCAAGATATCATCAATAAATACCACTATCAAGTCATCAAGATATTCCTTGAAAACAGTTTTTATTATATCTATGAAAATAGAGGGTCCATTAGTCAAACCAAAAGGCATTACTGTAAACTTGTAATACCTGTACCTGGTTCAAAATTCTATTTTTAGAATGTATTCCTTCTTCACACACAATAGATGTCATCCATATCGAAGGTGAAACTTTGAAAAATATTGAGCTCCATTTGAATAAATCATCAAAGAAACGTAGGGGATACTTGTTCTTTATTGTTATAGAATTGATTTCCCTGTAGTCAATGCACAACCCTATAGATCCGTATTCCTTATTAAAAAAAATAATAGGGGCTCCGCATAGAGAAAAACTAGGGCAAATAAATCCCTTGTTACTCAATTCCTCTAGTTGTATCTTTAGTTCCACTAATTCTACAGTTTCCATTCTATAAGGTGTATTCAATATGTGCCTTGAACCAGGAATTAAGTCAATGGAAAACTCAATTTCTCATTCTAGAGGATGTCTAGGTAAATCTTATGGAAACACATCAACCTATTCTTACACAATAGGTACATCCTTTATTTGAACATTCATTTCCTCACCCACTATTATTTCATTCTATTCCTCCTCAATAATTGAGTTTAGTTGAGCTATTAGTGTGGTATAAATATTAGAATTAAGTGGTGATGTTTCTGCTCTAAAGATAATGTACTCCTTATCATCATCAAGAATTGTAACCTCCTTCTTCATAAAATAAATTTTCTCATCTTGTTCTGAAAGCCAATCCATACCAAGGATTATATCAAATTCAATCACGGGTATGACGATGAGATCATCAGATAAAGAACATTTATATTCCATAATGGGAACTTATTCATAGAACATTGTTGCAATGATTCATCCCTTAGGTGTTTTCACTGAAAACTCCCTTGTTAAGTCAAATAGAAAATATCTAATTTTCTTAGAAAAATGGGAATATATGAAACAATGCGATGATCCAGAATGAAATAAAGCATTTTCTAAACCTGTTGAAACCATTAAATTACCTGCTACCACGTCTTTTGGAGCTTCAACCTCAGCTGTAGTGATAACATAAGCTTGGCCCTGATCCCTTGGCCTTTTCTGAGGTATGTTTCCTTGGCGATTAGGAAATTCATTTCCATAATTCCCCCTTTCTCCATAATTGTAGCATTCAACATTGAATGCATTTTTCTTCCCCTTTCAATCATGATCTTGGTGGCCTTTTTCACCACACTTTTAACAGAATCCCATTCCCTTTAAGCCACCACCACCAACATTACGATTTTTATTTCATAAAAACAACCCAACTACAAGTACCAAGATGTTTCTTCCCACATTTACCACAGGATGGAAATTCAACTTTTCCTTCTTCCCCTTATTTCCATTTCCATAATGTTCATAATATCTCTTCTTCTCTTTCTTTGCTTTAAAGTCGTAAGACTTAGATAATTCCTTTTCTGTCTTGATAGCACATGAGATAATATATACGTATGACAAGAAGGATTTTCAAACTAATGCTCACTAGGGAAATGGTTTTAACCCATCAAAGAAGATATCAATCTTATTTATAGGGTTATATATATAATCTGCAGCATGTATTTCTATCCTTGTAAAGTTAGCCTCATACATTGAGACATTCTCATCCTCCTTTTGTCTCAGACTCATAAATTGTCTTTCCATATCTGCTCGATGTTCAAGAAGAAATTATTTTTCTAAATCTATTTAAACTCCCTGTATTCCATATTTGATACTTTATCATCTTCCATTTTGTTTTTAATAAATGACCACCATTGATCTGCATATCCCATGAGGCGATAAACATCCATGATAACTTTTTCCCTTTCGCTACTCCCCAAACCGTGAAATATTTTCTTTATGAAATTTATCCATTTCTCAAATACTAATGGATTTGTAATCCCATTCAATGTTGGTGGTTTTTTCCTCATGAAGTGGTCTAACATTGATCCTCCATATTGTGGATCATGGTGCTCTATACAGGTACAATTATTATCCATAACCTAAGTGAGTTGTCCTAGTATGGTGATAAACTGATCAGCACCAGTTGCATCACTAGCTAAACTATAATTATCTTGAGTAGGAGAGAAATCCCTAAACGGATTATGTGCATTGATATAGTTTCTATTCCTTCAACTAGGTGCCATTTCTAAACCATGGCATACACTATATTAGTTTATGAGTCACAATTCATAATTCCAAACTTGTAAAACACTTAACATAAATTGAACAGTTTATGGATATAATACATAATCATAAAAAAAAATTAATTGAGGATGTATATAATCATAATCCCTTTATAATGGTTTGTATGGAAAATGATAATTTTCCTAAGAATATCCCTTGGGAGTGTTATAACCAAGGGAGGCACAAGTCCTGTTGTCATGCACTAGTTCTTGTTCGAGTCTAGCTCAATGCGGTGTATTTGGGTTTTACCCCTAGGTAAATCTGTGCAAGAGCCACCTCCATCTGCTCGTATCCAAAGAAGGATGTATTGCTTGGAAAAATCAAAAAATATATACAATACAAAAATTCTAGGAAGTTCTTCAATACTAATCCGGAAATTTTATCTTAGGTTAACATTCTTTAATCAGAATTTTCTAAATCTTGCTTCCAAGGTTTCTACTAAACATCCTATAATACCAACTGTAATTCCCCGACCCCCGAAGCCCAGAGTCGGTGCGTTATTTTAATACAGTGACTTGATGACAAGGAATCATTTCCTGAAGAACCGATTAGCTTAACAGTCTAGGAAAATATATTACATAAAAGAACATTAAATTACATTATAAAAGGACAAACAACAACAACAAAATTTCCCCCTTTTTAACACATTCATATCCCATAGCCTATCCCTGTAGGTCAACCATAAAATACTTCTTAAATCCTAGGAAAAATAAAATATATAAAGGGGTGAGATCAGATGCTCAGTAAGGATAAAAATATATTAGAAACCATCATAAAAAAGCATAAAACATTAAGGCAATGTATAAGACTAAAAAAAGCCTTTTTAAACATAAAATTTACCATAATAAAAAAATATAAAATAAAATAACACCATTTACTTATTCAAATGGTTATTCTACTAGTTGAATAATCACATGCAATATCAATATCCACTTTCATAATGATGGAATGCATAATACCAGACCTCATAACAACATAGTCAAGGCCTTGTGCCCAGACTACAAATAATATTTTTTCAAGGCCTTGTGCCAAGACACTATTTTATCTCATGAGACCTACCGATGAATTGAGGAGCTATAGCGGGCTCCACCTGTCACTTAGTAATCCCAATGAATTTCTCATAGGAAAAGGTTTAAACATAACATAAAAATTCATTTTAAAACAAGAATACAAAATGTCAATAATTTATCCATAAACCATGAATGGTATAATGAACACATCCATAGTCAAACATATCCCAAAACCTTCAATACAATATGGAATATTTGTATTATAATAAATCAACTTCAAACATGTTTAAAATCCATCAAAGGATGTTTACATATATGAAAATGATTTCTAAAACTCTTTGTGAGAAATATCCCTTTTTCATAAAAACATTTAAAAGTCACAAAATTAAGAAAGGAAGACATTTAAAGACATTTTTGAATCATATTGTCTCATACCACGTTGAAAATTTTGAAAGTAATAACCATTTTAAAAAAAATCTTGTCCATATAAATAAATCCTTAAAAACCATTTTGAAAATATAGAAATTAATGATAATGATTTAGAAGAATAAATATGTAAAACATTTTAAAAGATGTTTTAGTAAAAAATTCCCTTACAAATAATCCATTTGAAAAACATTTTTTGAAATATGGGCATGGATAATAAATATGCCCCAGTAGATACTTACATAAAATGAACCTCATATAATAAAGATATTGTGAGATTAACCCTTACCTTGTACTTCTCCTTAGTCTACAGTTTTTTAACCTCCTATATAATAGTTAAAACATTGTTATTAAATTATAAAAGATATATATACATAAACATGATATCAAATATGATCTTCTAATATAGCTTTGTTAATAATATTTTAGTAGTATCATCGTTTCGGGTATTAAATGATTCATTTAATTTTATATGCTTGGTTATGTAAGCCATGTTTGTAATGGATAGAATGTATTTGATTCATATACAGAATTATATTATGTTCATAAAAATTATTATTTTTTTCATAAAATGAAAATTATTATTGAATTGTACCGATGGGGAATGAATCTCATCGCGTTCGGGGAGACGGTAATCCGTATGTACGCACTAGCGACAATATCATTATATTGAAGGTGAAATCGTATGTAATTGGATGGTATATTATATATACAGAATCATTAACATGTTATATTTATTATTTACATTATTTACACTCATTATTATACCCATCAAAATGATGATGTATTTGAATAACAAACTACACCACGACGTGGAGACGGTAATCCGTACATACGCACGTATGGTGACTTTTTCATTTATAGGATGAATAGAATAATGAATATGGTTGTAAAATTTTTATATTAACCTCAAATTATATAGAATATACTAGAGTTATTATTTTATAATTGATGAAACAAAGAAAGGGGAAGTGGATGAAGAAAAGAACTTGAAAGATGTGATTAAATATTTACCTCTTCTTTGGGTTCTTCCTTTTGATTTGATCAAAAGCGCTCCTTAGGTTGGATTAATGAAAAATGAAGGCCTCTAGGATTAATGGAGGATAGTTGGGAGGATATTTGGTTAGGTTTTGGCCAAGTAAAATGGATTTGGAGGTGTGAAATTAATAGAAGGGGAAGTTCCCTTTTATAAGAGAGGTGAGGGTCACTTTAGGAAAATATTGACGTATTATTTTATAATAAAATCATTCTCCATTTATAATTTCTCCAAAATGATTTATTTAAAGGATAAGGTCGGGATGGGTCTAAAAGAAGTCATAAAATAGGTTTTAGATAGGGTTGGGTCACTATATTAACCTTATCTTTTAGATTTAACTCTTAGTTAAATAGTTTTACATTTACCATATCTCTTTGAATTTTTATATTATATGGTTAATAAACATACTACAAACTTTGAAGAGAACCTCAAGTGGATCATTAATAACAGATATAATATTATTTATGCCCTTTCTCCACACCTCATATTTTTATGAATAGAATATCAATTAATAATATAATATTTTTTTTAAAAAAAAATTTATGTTAATTTTGACACTATTTGAAATTTTGTTTCTGTTAAATTCATAACAGAGTTATTAATTTGAAAAAAGTTTATTTAATCAACCATAAAATTTTATATTAACATATAAAATTATTTTAATTCATGAAAAGTCTCAAATTAGATTTATTTGGATATGTATAATTTCTATTATTTCAATCATTCATTAATATGGTAATTACTACATCATAATTTTATCATAAATAACTTTAATTATTTAATGTCTAAAAATTATAAATAAAATACCATTATGTAGGAAATATCTTTATCTTTCTAATGAATATTTATAGTCGAATTTATCTTATATATACCTCTATATTAATTTTTTTAAGTATTAAACTTTGATTTTACCTCTTTTAACTCTTCTTTAAATAAAGTTATAATAAAAATCATAATCTAATCCAAGTGGACCAAAGAGGATCATATTTTATTCTTCAGGTTGTTTTTTGTCTAATTAAACTTATATAATGGCACTATGACATGTGTTAGGGTAATTATGATATCATTTTTACCCTTAATTACGTTATTTACTTTTAACCGTGGTAAATAAAAGTAAAAAGTTACTATTCATCAAAAATTATTTTCATCTTATTGAACCATTTTTTATTTAATGATATTAACCATGTCTCTTGGATTTTTGAAATTAAACTCACATAAGAAGTAAAATTATGTTTTATGAAAAAATTTCTAATTCTCCCAGGTGGTGGGTAAAAGACGGTAAAAAGTTCAATAAAATTTGTTATAAATCTAAACTCATTATAAAATGAATCTAATGAATTACATTGAAATTATATAGATATTATATATCTATTGTGACCTAAAATAAAAATATATAAAATAAATAATTATTTAAATAAAAGGTCGGTTTTAAACAACCACCCAGTGTTTTCACTATTTTTCAAAAATTGAATGTTTTCAAAAAAAACCAAAAATTCACCCTAATATAATTTAGATATTCCAAATCCAAAAACAAAGTCCATTTTGAAAGATAAAATTTATAAAATTTCAAAAAGTGGGTATTACTATTCTTAATGGCTATTTGGATTGGTCGTAGTGTGTGAGAATCTCGAAGTTGTGTACAATGTAAACTATTGCATTATTCAATAGGAAGCGTATTGTGGATTCTTGGGGCGTTACATTTATATAGAATTTTAGATCCTCCAAGATCCTCTAAGCTGATTTTTATGTGGTTTCTTAGTGAGACTTCACCTTGATCAAATGGGTAGTTATACCTTATCCTTTTTTTAGTTTCTTCAGTTTCCCATCCTTCTATAATCCTAGTGGCCATTTTTAGGATTTTAATTTTTAGGGTGGTGAAAAATTGGGAGGTTTTTCTTTTTTGGTTTCCTTGTGGGTGTTATTTCTTCCTGAAACCTTCATGGAGTCTTTTCGATTGGATGGCATTGATACCGATTTCCTTTTACGTAGGATCTCTTTTTATATGTCCTTTAAATTCAGGAATAAATTGATTTATTTATTTTTTCACCTTCTGTGGATATAAATTATTTATGTATGACATTTAGTATTAATGTATGATGTGAAATGAGGTGAATTACACTTGATTTTAATTATTCAATATTTTTTATTGGGGTTTTCACACCAAAGTGATTTATGAAATGCCTGATTGGATCTTGTAAATGAATTATGGATTTGAAGTGATGGTTTGAATTAATTAAATAGGGTTTATAATATTTTTTTGTTCGTCAATGTGGATTGTGAGTGGTTCTTTATGAAATGTGATTAACATGTGATGGTTTTGTGGGGCCTGATTGACACTTTTCAAAATTTATTCCTTAGAAAACCCTCTTCGGAATGTGTCCTCAATATATTTTTTGATGAGTGATGATAATGACCTTACATTGGGACTTCCCTTATGTAATTATCGTTTAAATTCAAGGGTCTATTTCGTTGGGTGGTTGGGGTAGTGTGGGTTTGTGTGACATCTATGATGTCTTGTATGTATGGTTTTTTTCTTGGCTTGTTTGGAACACCCCCTTCTAAACATAACATGGAAACCTATCACAGATACGAGGACATACAATAGCACTTACCTCATTAGTTTAGATTATGCATTGGATAGTGGCCCTTAGTATTAACTATCTTCTTTAGGATTGCGCTCCTCGGTCGGGCCATGTGGGGTGGAATAGTGTGTTTGGGTAGTATGATGTCATCAGCTAAGGATTGCCTTTAGGATTAGTCCCATGTGTAGCATGTTATTGATTTTCTTCAGAGCACCATGGTATTTCCATGTGTTTCCAGTCAGTATATTATCTTACGTGGATGATTTATACATCTTTCCAAGGATGGTTTCTTGAGCGCCGTTAGCATATTACTCTCACTGTGTGATTTTAGTTTATGCTCATGGTTTATGCTATTTTATTGGTAAAAAGGGTATGTGTGGTATTTCATAAGAAGTATTCATGAAATATATTTTGAATGAAAAGATATATCACCATTTTCTTACTTGTATGGTAAATGAACATTTCCCTTTTGGTACCCATCCAATTTTACCTGGAACACAATTCTCTTATATAAAACGAATCATGTATTAAATTATGAGGGTAATGGATTATGATATGATTTCTTAAAAATTAAAAGGGTAGAAAACCTAAATTTATATAATTTATTTTAATAATTAAATTGATTTTTTTATTTAAAGGATGTTCATTGGGAATATATTATTTTTCCACGCCTGCTGAGTTTTAATATTCACACCTATAGTTATTTTTTGATTGAGTTCTTGTTGCAGGTTTTATCTCATGTTTGAACACCTTTGCTGATGGTTGGTTATGTATTGGATAGTGACCACTGGAGTCACATGGAGAATTCATGGTTATCAGGTTATGTTTGGGATTTTTCCTCTGTAGATTAGTTGTCTAGTTTTTTGTATTTTCATTGTAAGAGTAAATGATGTTCAATTTATTTACAAATATATCTTTGGGATGATATTTTATTATTATGTATATTTTTTTATTTATATTGGGTGAAATAATTCCCATCGTTACTATATTGATTCCCTTGATGCTTGTCTCTATCCTAAAAGGATCGGGAATGCCTCTTGGGCATTGCAACGAATCAACACAGGTGACCAGTTCAAGGAAGACCCTGGTTGTTTCATGACATTTATCTTCTCATAAAATTTTCTAAATATTTCCCTAAGAGAATTTTTACATGATTATTTGAAAAATGAAATCTATTTTTTTCATATTATTATTTATAAAATTTTTAAAAAATTAATCCTAAAATTGGTGTGGAATGGTGACAAATCTACTTTTAAAAAAATAGAGTTTTCAAGCATAACATTATATTAACTCTTATTAATTTTCAATAAAACACATAAAATTAATGATAAATTTTTTATTGAATATATAATATTTAAATATAGTAAAAATAATTTAGAAAAAGTTGGTTTTTTATTTTTTAAGGCAAAATGTGTTTGTTTGAAGAAAATGATTTCCATTATATTCCAATAGTTTCTATTTTACGTCTAACTAATTAGTTATCAATGAATTAATTTTATATACACATATATATTCATTATTTATTTAATAATATCCATACTCTGAATTCCAAAAGATAGGTGATAACTATCATATTAAATATTTTTATTTATATAGTATTTAACGTATCATTTAAACTCAGTGTTGTGTATCATAGAAAATATAGAAAATATTAAATTTAATTGAAAAAATTATTAAAAAAATTGTGGGATATTACATTATACCCCACTTAAAATTTAGTTCCCTACATAAATTCTCCATTTTGGTAATAAAAACATATGATTCCTTTTCTTTATTACATCATTTGGTCCCCATGTATCTTCCCTAATTTCATGGTTCACCACAAAATATTGACAAGGTAAGTTGTATTGTTTCGTAGAACTTTCTCAATTCGATGTATAATCTCTACCAGTTTTTCTTTATATGAAATATAATACTCCAGGGGTATGGCATATTAGTTTAGAACATTTGATTGATCATTTATTTTCTTCCATATGATTGAAACATGAAACACATTTTGAACCTCATAGAGGTTTAGTTGAAGTTCCAATTGATAGGTTACCATCTTGATATTATCAAAATTTTAAATGTACTAATATATCCATGTATTATGTTTAGATTTTGTCATATGAAAAATTTATTAATTCTGTTTTTCATCAATAAATTTCCACTCTATCACTTAATATAAGAAATGAGGATGAATCTTTTTATGAATAATTTAATAATGGATGATACAATCTATAATATAATTAATGACCTTAATTCCATATCTAGTTAGGGAAAATTGTAAGAAAAAGATATTCATATGGTTAAATAATACATTAATCTCGAAAAAATTGTCCAAAATATAACATAAACAATTACATAAATGAATAACCTTATAACCCCTCCACAATTAAAAATTTATATAAAACAACACTAAATTTATCCAAATAAACATAACATGACTCCTCAAATTATCATAAAGTAGAATTATTTTACCACATAACAAATATGTGAATACCTTAGTCATATATTTGTCATAACTTGTGGTAATAACTAAAATTACCATAAAACATAAATAAAACATACTTGGTTACTCATTATATATATGAAAAATGTTTATTAGAAAAATTTCATAAATCTAAAATTTCTGTATAGTCCACAATTAATTGAATAAACCACTCTCTCAAAAAATCATTAATCACATCCAAGGTAATTTATCCATATCAATAATATTCTTTTCAGAAAAAAAAACAACTTTTTTAAACATGTAGAACATATCAAGGGTTATCTTTCATTAATCATTCATTTTTTATAAAATATCACCTTGGTGTTATATAAATTTTCCAGGTCATCAGTATCATTCAAAATATTATTATAAATTTTTAATGAAAAACTTATGAATAGAATATGTATATATATTATGATTCATATAAAATAATTCTATAATTGAAATTCCTAAGAAATGTAATAATTCATATTCATTATCAAACCATTAACACAGATTAATCATCTTATTCATTAATACCTCTTTCCTACCATATGAAATATGAACCATTCCATGGTATTTACCAACCTCAATTTGACCATGCTTATCACATTTAACATAAAAAATACTATTATAAATCCTTATACAATTCATATGTCATTTGCATCCTCCTCTTCCTCAATAGTATAACCATTACTCATACCACCTTTATGATTTTATTCATTATATTTTCCCTTCGGAAATTGATTTTAATAATTCACATATATTCCAAATTTAAAACATTCAATAGATGACAATATCTTAGGGAGATCATTTTAATCATCCACTGTGTTAACGGATAATTTCATTTTTACTTTTCAATTACTTGCTTTGCGTCTTTCTTTTCCAAACCTAAGAAATATTCTCTCTCTGATGATACATTCCTTTGAGTTCCTCATCCCACATTTTCCACATATAGTAAACATTATCTTTTATCCTCTCTAGTCTCTACTACACAAACTTTTAGTAAACTCTATCCTTATCATACTTTGAAAGTTTAAGAGTCAGTTAATGTGAATGTTGTTAATCACATATCATGGTAACATTTTAGGAATAATCAGAATATCCTTCACTCTAGTTACTATCGATTTTGGTTTCATATAAAGGCATTTTCTATCACATTTGAGTTTGATCGAGTTACTTCTAGTTCCCTCCATTGACTAAAATCAAATATAATAGTTTGTGAAACAATAATCCTAGTGTGAAACCACATAATATTGAAAAATCACATATAATATATTTATATCATTAAACCATATTTTTAATCTATGGAACTGTACATTCATCGTTGGTATTTAATTATCATAATATATTTAAATCATTCATGATATTTAATAATGATTTTGTAAATTTCCATAGCATATCACATGGGAGTGTCAAACTAGGTGTGCAGTAAGGGCCATTTTCATGCACCAAGTGACAATCAAGTCGATTTAAGGAAACCATTTTCATATTTATTACCTCTAGCTACCTCTATAGTAGAGCCACCTACACTTATATTATTTTTATAGAAACATGACATCATGAATTTTTTTCCATCCTAACAAAATTCTATCACCTTTTCATATACATTGAATCATCCTTAGACTTATCCTTATATACATCCAAAAAAATTATTTATAAATACTCCAAGGGATATCATTAATGTTTTCTCATTCCAGTTTCTAAATGCTAAATAAAAATATCATATGATACAAAATATAATGACCCTGGAACATCATGCAAAGATATTACCTCATTTTAGAAGAATATTCATTTCTTTACAATGTCACAATGGTAAAGATCACAATGGTTTAGTGACTTTTGAATACTACGTACACACACATCTTATGTAGTGAATGATATGAAACATCTTACCTAAATACGTTCTTTCTAGTAAACATCACAAAAATTATCTTCTTAAGAACTTTATTCATAAACATATGAAATAAAACATTTGAAGGGTGATATTAGATTCTTAGAAGGGGTAACAAAGTGATAAATCAAATATAAAATTCTCATTATATGGTAATAATGGTGTGAGAAAATGATAATAATATTTGAAAAAAAATCCTTGTTCATAAAATATCCACATTATGAGTCATGTCATAAAATTTGGCAGTTGTATGAAACAAATCATAAAGAAATCAATGAACAAGATCGCTAAGAACATAAATTTTCAAGAATTATTATAATTGTCACACACACATAAGAATATAAAACATTTTCCATTATACTCCCAGAACACTACCAAGGATATCATAGTGTAATGGGTTCGCTTCCCAAAACATTATAGTTGTTGTGGTTCACTCCCAAGACCATTGTAGTAGAGAAGGAACCATACTAAACTAGGTTCAATCCATATTATATCCCTATTTTTAATATGAGATATAAATATTTACCTAATACATTGGATTGAGATATAAGTTCCACTCATCACATAATGAAAATCATATATATTTGTACGACATGATCATAATAAATTCATCATATAACAACCAATGAATTGAAATGGGTTTCATAAACATTTCTTTATGTCATAACCTATGGAAAATAGATAGGTTTAATAATAATTTCATCAATTAATCATAGAATAATATATGAAAATAAGATGGATTTATAAGAATTATATCTTGGAATTTCAACAGGAAGAGAAATTAGTTTGGTAAATATATTTTCACCATAAACATAACACATACATAGAAGGAATGATAATAAAATCCTTAGATCATATCACTCTTAAATCATAAATATCATCAATGCATGTAATCCAAGATGGATAATTATTTTGAATTATCACCTGGATCATTTTTTGGAGGGAAATTACCATTATTTGAAATATACTTTTTTAATCTAAAACTTATATAATATTTTAGATATAATTTCATTGAAGATTGGATTATAAAACATATAATAGAAGATTTAAAATTAATTAAAAATAAGTTATTGTGAAAAATAATTTTTTTTGAAAGTAAGTTTTTAATAAAAAAATTATAAATGATTTTGGAAATAAGATTCTTTTATAATAACCTTGACCACTAATAAATGAATATTTTAAATTTTTTTGAACTAGTTTTTATTGAAATTATCCTTTACAATTTGAAAAAAATTAAAATTTTAATTGATTTTTAAATAAGCATATTTAAAAATAACCTTGAAAACATATAAAGGAATCCTCATAGAAAATAATATCCATGATTGAGGGAAATATTTTTTATAGCGTACATGTTAAAAAATGATTCATTTTATATTTTCATTAATATCCAAACACTATTTGATTAGAAAATAACATAAATCTTCCTTAAAAACGTTTTTCAAAAAGTTAGACAGGTGGAAATTGAATTTAATGAATCATATTAATAATTTTAAAAAAAAATTAGAAATCAATTTTAGAAAACATGGTTTTGGAAAAATGTTTTTTTGACCAAAGATATAAATAAGATGATTTTTCATAAAAAATCATTTTCAGATTTTTAGAACATAAATATGGGAAAAGGAATGGAAAAAATAAATTCTCTTGAAATGAAAATAAGAGAATAAAATCCATGTGTTTTTTGAGATATATATCATATGATTTCATCATTAGAAGCATAATACTAATCAATCCTAATAAATGGTGAAATTATAACACAAACCCCATTCTAATTTTGTAAGTTTGAATAAAAATCATCATAAAGGAATAAAATCATATGAAACATTTAATACCATCAGTATAAGTATATTCATTACATAACATGTCATAGTGGTATTAAATACACTGTATGAAAGAAATGTGTTGTGTATATGGCATATATCTCACAGAATTAAAAGAGAGGCTAGAAATACATTTCTAAAATCCTTCACTTATTTCCCACACATTCGAACCTCCCATATAAAATATATATGTTTAAAATAAATATATTAAATATCCATAAATTCAAATTTCATATCATATATGATTTACGTATGACTATTTATTATCTTTTTATTAATTATTCCATGTTAATGTCAGGTTTAGAAAAATAATGGATTTATTTTTAATGCTTGTTTTGATTTTTTATTATGGATCATATTACATTGATCATGGTGTCAGAATAAAATTAACCATGATTTTAATTATATATGTTTTGAATGTGATCCATAAATTTTGGAGGTAGAAAATAAAATACTCTATTATGGAGATAGTAGGCTGTACATACAAATGAACACTATTTCCATTTTCATGATGAAAAAAAATAAAAAAGGTAAATAATGTATTCAAATTAAATAATAAATTTTATTCAATATATAAAAAATATTTTTATTAAACCCATATTTGAAACTGTCCATGTAAATTATGAATGAATTACATCACTCCGCGAGGTAGTAGTTTTCCGTACACATAAACAACATCATCATATTCCCACAGAAGGATATATAAGGAATAATGTATAATATAATGAATAAATAAGCATAAAAATATCATAAATATAATATATAAACAATTAATACAACATTTATCTTATTTTAAGAAGAATTGATGGAAAACTAATAACACCAATTCTCTAGGTGGTAGTCCACTATAGGGACAAATATTGATTTAATATCCCGTATGATGGAAGATGAAATTGTTGTAAGTTATTACCTTAAAATAAAAAATATCATAAAATTTAATATACTAAAGTAATTATATCGTTATAGATTAATAATATTTTAACACAGACAATAAAAAAATAAAATAAAATGATCAGTAAGGGACGTTTTATTTTCTTAGATGAAAGTTATTTGGTTTTCCGAAAGTGAATTCTTAGGTTGGATTAAATAAAAAAACATGGATTATGGAATGATATGAGATAATTAATTATGTTATTTTCTAATCTCTTGTCTTATCCAATGAGTTTTTTATGGGTGAAGAGGAAAAGAGAGGGGTGGCCTTTTATATGCGAGGTGAGTGACATAATTGTAATTTTTGAAAAAAAATGTGTACCCACGTTTTACACAATTCAAAAGACACCAAAAGGGGACATTATTGAAAATATAAATAATAAGGTCTAAATATTTTCATCCAATGTGTGTTTTAAAAGATATGGTTAATTTTTAACCCATATCATTTTAGTTTAATGCTTGGTAAACCCATTTTTAGCATAAAACTAGTAAATAGTTTTTACTATTGGACTATCTGTTAAGTTAAAAAATTAATTTATACTCTTTATATAATAGAAATAATTATTATTCAAAATGTGGATTTTATTTCTCAAAAATAAATTAATTGTAATGTTAAAATTTAATTTGACATTAATATCCCAGATGTGATGAGGAAATGGGTTTTACAATAGAAAAGAATGAAAAGATAAAAACATTTTCTATCAAAATTAAATATGAAATCCATTAAAATGAAATAAAATAAAATAAATTAATAGATATGCAATTAAACATATTTTTATTTTAAAACCTATTAAAAAAATTTTAATTTTCTTAAAATAATTAAATGATTTGAAAAGTATTATCACAACCAGTATTTTTCAATATTCATTGAGAAAATTATATTCTAAAAAAATTATAATTTTCTTATTATAATGTAATTTTAAAATTATTAATTAAAAAATGAACTTTATTTTTTAATTTATATAATAAAATTATAAGAATAATTTTAAATTAGGTGTGGAAAATTTGATAAATCTATTTTTTATAAAAATAAGTTTTTAAGCATAAAATTGGATTTATTATTATCTATATTTTATAAGGCACATAATATGAATGTTTAAATATTTATTGAATATATAATATATAAATGTTATTAAAGTAAATAACACAAATTGGTCCGTTTAATTTATTTAGGTAAAATATTTTTGTTTTCATAAAAATGTTTCTTTTATATTCAAATAGGTTTTATTTTCATTTATGATTAATTGGTCACCAAATAATCCATTTTATATACATGTGTAACCAATTTATTATCCTAATTTCGTTAATCCAATTAATAAAATTCATTAAAATGGATTGGTGTCAACTAACATATTAAATAATAATATCTTAATAGTATGTCATGTTTTGTTTAAACATTGTGTTGCATGTAATGCCGAATATCAAAAAGATTTGACTTATTTGTAAAAAAATATTTCAAAAAGTAATGGGGTGTTACACTATTTTATCAATTTCAACATTAGGATTCCAAATATATTATCTATTTTTTAGGATTACGTCTTTAAAAATAGTAGAAATAAATTTTAATATAAATGATTAAAATATAATAATTATTTTTAGAAATATGATTTTTCAATCATAAAAATATACTAATTTAAAAATATAGAATATTTATGACTAAAATTAGATTAGTTTTATCATTATAAATTAAATTTTACAAAATTAACTTAAATAAAAAATCAATGATTTAATGGGACTTTTAAAAAACTCAATTTAATGAAAATAAATGAGTATATTTGAGAAGGTGTTATTTTTCTCTATTAATTGAAATTTCAATCAATTAAAAAAAATCCCAAAATATCACACAATCATAATAATAAAATAATGATTTTATAAATTATGATCATTTAATTTTTTTTTGAAATATGGAATAAATTAATTCTAACTTGTAAATATAAAATTAAATACAAATCTATTTTGAAGAAAAATCACTTTTGAAGAAATGAATGACTTTACTAAAAAATAAATTTCTCATTTCCCAATAATTAATCAATAAATATTTATTGAGTATTATCATTATACATATATTTTATAATTATTTTATGCATATTCATATCCTCCAATTAAAAATCATGGTTAAAATATCCAAATTTAAATAATCAAACAATATTAAAAAAAGTTAAAGAGTGACATTATTTTATAAGAAAGATATAGAGGTTATTATTTTTAAAATATAAAATTTTCAGGTTTTAAATTACTCTATATCTTTTTTAATGAATTGTTACCTTAAAATATAATCTCAGCCTTTAAAGGATCAATATTTGAAAATACCTTTTTTTAACCAACATTGCATAAAGGGATAATAAAACATCCTTTAAAATGGTGAAGTGGTAAATATAAAGGTTATCAGAAATGACACAATAATAGGTTCATAGATAAGGGGAACATTGGTGGAATGTTATAATATAGAAATGGATATGAAAAATAATTTCAATATACTAATATATATTGATATAGAACATGGTCATGAGAATAACAACAATGATAAATTCATAATTCAATGAAGTTTAAATAACCATAAATTCATCAGAAATGTAGATTAAAGTATAACATTTTTATTTCAAAATAAATTTCCTAAATTTGAGGGATAATTTCACTATTAGGATACATGAAACATAGAAATATACAAACATTTTATGTTATCATTATTTAATCCTTTTTTTGTGATTTTATTAAATTCAACATCATATCTTACTCCATGAAATGATATTTCATTATGATTTTTTTTTCATTCTTGAAGCATTAAAATTTAATTTTTATGTATTATAATATACATAAAATAATAAAAAATCATTCTTTATGTATTGAGATATTTACCCAAATCAAAATTGTTATAAATGTTTTTCCTATACTGATACAAAACTCCCAAAGTTTCTCAAAATACATTCTATGAAAATATAATCTTAACAATCCACCAAAATATGTATCAAAAAATTCTAACCAAAAAAAAATATTTGACCACATTATTTTTAATATCAACATTAACATTTACCATAAGAAAACATAAAAATTATCATGCTGCCACACACAAAATAAGTGAGTAATTTTATAATATATTATATTAAAACACACTAATAAACAAAATCACTATAATCTATCATTGAAAAGAAATATATTTCTAAAAATTAACACAAAATGTATTCTTAAAATATAGTCATATACTCTTATATATATCACATAAATTCATAATTTTAATATGATTTATCATGTATTACTGAAATCACCATGTCATCAAAGCAGTATTTAATTTCATGGATACCAAAACTATCCAAATTAATTTATCAATTCTAGTCATCACTTTATCCTAAAAACATTATTATATAAACATTATAGATATATTAAGGGTTATCTCTCCCTTAATCACGTGTTCTCCAAAAACATTACCTTATAAAAAAAATAAATTGTCTTGGTTATTGATACCATTGAACATATGTTTTCATTCTATAAATAAAACTACCTTGTAACATTCTATAGATATTTTTATTTTCATATAACTAGAATATCATTTATATAATTCTTCTAAAATATAATTCTTTAATCCTTATACATATAAATTTCAGTTATTTTATTTAAAAATTTCACATATTATATGAATTTCCTTGGGCAAAGAGTTAACCCTTGGATTAATCAATGGATCAGATAAATCCCATGTTCCCCACACAGAATAAATTAAACTATAAATAATTCCATATGATGAAATTCATATCCCTCCATTAAAATATTCATTTTTAATTAGTAATTAAATTCTATATTAGCTTCTTTTCCACACATTAATAATCTACCCATTCTTAGAAGACATTTCCTTGAGGTCATATTTCGACATACATGACTTGTAGGAAAATGAGTCTTATTGCATCCATGGTCTTTTTGAGATTCTATTTTTGTCCAATTATGAGTATAGGAAACTCACCCACACCGATAGAGTTAATAACATAAAGATATACCACATTAGAAAAAAAATGTTTTGAATTCTATCTCCCATTTTATTTGGTTTCTCAAGAGGGATGTAATTTCATTTTCCATCACATCCAATGTTTACATGAATCCTCTGGGTTCCATCTATTGACTAAAACAGAAAAAAACAGTTTTATTAATATAATCATAGTGATAAAACATGTAAAACCATTCATATGATTTCTAAATCGTGATAGCTAAGGTTTATGTTGGATCATTCATGGTCATAATTTATTCAAATATTCCATAATGGTTCATGAAGAAAAGTAAATTAACAAAAACATATGCCTCTGTAGTTTCAAAATAGATGTAGAAAAGGGAAAAATCCCCACACACAAGTATGATGGTTGAAATATAAAAAACCAACCATTTTGGGGTTATTACCTCTAGATTCATATATTCCAAAACTATGTGCTCTAATAGTATCCAGACATGGATTTATTATTAGGAAAAACACAAAATCATTACCCTATCAATAAATGAGGATGTTTTCTTATACATAGGATTTCCCTTGGGGTTTTTATCAATATTATCTTATAATAATCTTCAATGTTTGACTAAACCTACATATGATATGAATTTAAGGAACACATACCTTTAAATCATAGATATTATATATTAATATATACATATTCAATATATTTTACCAATAAACACACATGAACTATAACGATTTAGTGTCTTTGAATACTATTGAGAAAATATTCTAATTTTGTGAATGGTCCTCAACATATCACTCAAATATCTTACACTATAATACACTTATTTTACATATCCTACTTAAATACTATACATAGAACCTTGTTAAAAGAAACATAATAAAGGGGAGCTCAGATGCTTAGTAAGAATAAAAATGGGGATATTGGTGAACATAAAAAAATAACAAGAGAATAAGGGTATAAAATCATGAGACTAAAATTTTACAATCCATACTTAGTGTTTCATAGATCATAATCTTGAATCATGTTATATAGCATGATTGTTCATAAGACATGAATCACAAAGGAATAAATGAACATTATCAAAGATGGAATAACATTAGAATAAAGATATAATTATGTGGGATATATATAATCATTTAAAATAAAATCATTAGTCAAGGATCAGTTATATGAATATAATAATGGATTGGGTTCCACCCCCATTCCATCATATCCTTAGTCAAGGTTAACTCCCATGACTGTCATATCAGACAAATTCCCAAAATGACATGGGATCACACCCCATTCAAGTCCATATTATTTTATGAGATATCCCTAATTAAAAAATTAATTGGGTTGATTTATAATTATGATGCAAGTAATGAAAAAATAAAAATACATTCATAAGACTTGAGAAATATTCTAGATTATTCATCTATTTCTAAACCTACAGAAAGGAAATGAGGTTCATAAACATTTCAACATTTCATCATATGATATTCTATATTAAATAAAGGGAGTTCATCAAAATCTCATCATCATAAAAAAATATCAAGATTAATAATAAGGATGGTTTTGTAAGATGATATACCCAATAAATTATAGTTAACATCAAAAGAAATTATCATAAATTAAAAACACATTAAATTATTTCTCAAATATTTCTTGAGAAAAATAATCTTTTTCATTTTGATTCACTTATTTAAAATCTAAAAAATTCAAAAGTAATCCCAACAAAAATTATTTGAAAATAATATTTTAAAACTGTTAATGGAGCATCAAATATTTTATTTCCCAGGACATTAGGAATTCTATTATTTCCTTGAATGTTAAAACAAGTAATTATTTTTACATTTTCTTTAAAATATCAAAATTACATCATCCAGAAAATGAATGGAATATTTTTTTTAATGTTTTAAATAATTAAATCATCCATAGAAATTAATTAAAGAAATATTAGGAAAAATTTATAACCATTCCGGAAAATATTTTAATTAAAACCTAAAAATGGAAGAAAAATATAACCAACCAAAGAGGAAATAGTCTATGTTTTTAATGAAAATAATCTCTAATTAAATTTAAGTTAAATAGAGAGAAAAGAAATACTATTATATTAAAATTTCTTTAATATCATGAAGAGAATAAAATTCATGATATTATTGAGAGGTAGATAATGAAATTTCATTTTCCAAAAACAAAATAATATATAATCAAGGGGAACAATGAGATTGTAACATAATACCAATACCACTTTAGTAATGTTTAGATCATGTACCCCATGAAATAATGGCATTAAATGAAACTATAAGTGTCATGAAAATAAGGATAATAATTTTATAACTTTTAAATGGGTAGAATATATCCCTCATAAACCTAAATATGTGTAAACCATTAAACACACCTAAATGAAATAATACTAAGAGAATGAACTTTTACCACAATTGTAATCTTTGAATCAAAACCACATTAAAGGAAGATCCATATATAAATTTTAAAATTCCAATAATTTTCATACAGATAACAATAATATACATTCATAGTAATTATATACACCAAAAAATTAATAAATTAGTAAATATGGAATATACCTCTGAAAAATAAGTGTGAGATGAGAAACCCTAACCATTAGTTCGACTTGAATTGAAATTCCACTAAACACATGTATAATAAATTTATGTTTATCATTATTTTACTACATAATAATTTTTATACTTATAATATCATATATGATCCACTTTTAATATGAAAAAACGTTATTAATTAATAATTCTTTACTAAAATCATCATTTCTGGATTTCAAATATTTTGTTTTTCAAATAAGTTTCAACTATGTATTTTTAGACTATGAACATTGATCATGGTTAAAAAGATTCTATAAATTTCATTATAATATTAACATAATATTAATTAATTGTATATATTTTATAGTTACTAATTAAAATTAGAAATAGAAAAATGATTTACAACATTCATAATTATGGTAGGCATTACATACCAATGAATGTTGTTTTCATTTTGTAACGAAAAGATGGAATAATGGATAGATATTTTATTATCATTAAATAGCCATACATATATCATGAATAATATATATATATATTGAAAATATATTTATTACCTTCCATTTAAAGAAAAAAAATGAAAAATAAATGACATTACTTTAAGAAGGTGTTGGTCTACATATACGCACAAGTGAGATAACTACATTCCAATAGATCAGAATGTAAAAGGTTAGATATGATATTATAAATATAAAAGATTTACTATTTTATCAATATCAAATAAGAAATTTTAACCCATAATTTTAAACACCCATGAGAAATGGGTATGTAAAGGTAATTGTCTCACTATGGAGAGGTTGAAGTCCACACGTACACATGAGCAGAACACTCACGTTCCATTTGATAGAAAATATATTGAATAATCATGTATATTAAATAATTACATGTTATTATATTTTTGATGAAAAATATATTATTTAATTATGAACACCATATATTTTGTGGTCTTATAAGAATAGTAATTTGAAAGAGGTCTGCAATGATGACTACCTCTTCTTCAACATTCCTCCTTTAGTTTCATTCTTAAGGAAGCATGTAATGGTAATTTAATAACATGAAAAACTCTAAATATTTTATAGGTAATTATACAATAAAATTACGTAGGTTTTTTTCATAATATATGGATCAAATTAGTTTAAAGAATATATAGTATGGGTGTCAATTTATAATGGAGGAAAATGTCATTTATAGAATAAAAAAAATTATTTTAATATAAAAAATTTAGATTCATGTAAAATTATAAGAATGTAGAAATAAGTTTTTTTCTAAGATAGTATATGATTTAAATATCTAAAATAAATTGAAATTTGGAAAGGCTATTTTGATATTTTAAAACTTATCTTTTGGTTTTACCAATATGTAAACAAAATTTATCCTTAAATCTAGTAATATCTTTTTTCTACATGAATGGCTAATAAATTTACTTATATGGTATAAATTTTCTCAAAATTAACATGGGATGAAATTTTAGAAATTATATATACCGAAATTCAGTCCCTTAATATTTTATTGGTTACTAAATAACATAATAAAATATTATTTTTCATAAAATCAATTTTACATCATTTTATGATATTTCTTTAATTTGAAATTATGGGCATCATGATAAATTTATAATTTGAATGTAAAATATCTAACCATATATTATTCATTAATATTAGGCATAAAATTCAAATTTTTCTTGAAGTCAGAAAAAATATTACATTCTATTTTTATTAAATAATTTACATTGATTTTTCAACTCGTAAAAAAATAACCATGTCCCCATTATGTATGTAATTAAGGTAATTATAACATTAAAAAAATTAAAAAAATTAAAATCATAAAAATAAATGATCATGTTCAAAATAGTATTTTATATTTTTTAATAAAATATTAATTTTCTTGTTTTGAACATATAGAGGAAATAAAAATCAAGAGAGTGATATTTTGGTATTTTCAACACATAATATTATATATTTACATTATCAAGGGAAAATGATACAAAAAAATATATATATTGGATTTTTTGATGGATATAGTGAACTACATCCCATTTAATAAAATAATTTCAAATTTAGTGTGATTTTATGTACTTATATCTTAGTTTTACCACTATTATACCTATTTTACCCTTACCAAGGTGAAAAATATTTTCCATATTAACTATTCATATGAAAAAAAATAAAAAAGACACATTTACAAAATTTGAAACTAATTATTTTAAATTGGTATGCATTTTTCATTATTCTGTCTCACTTAATCATTGAAAAGTATCATTTTTATTCCAAAATATGAGAAGTAAGGAAGAATTTAAAGGAGAGAGAAAGTAATGCGAACGGTGTGGGTCACCCATGACAAATATTTTACAATCCTAAGTTAGAGATCTAGTGAAATTATAAATAATGAGTCTATTTATTAAAATAACCATTGAATCCAAGGTATTCATATAAAATTTTCATTCCCTATAAGTATGTATCTCCTCAATTCTTAGATATAAGATTAACATTTATTTACTGATAAAGTTATTCAGGTCACATGAGGTTCTTCTTTTATATCAATTAAGATCAACTAGACTTTTGGACTCATATTACACCATTGAAATAAAATGACATACAAATTGTAAAATTTGAATCCACTTCACATCACCTAAGACTTCACACCAAAGGAATTACCATGCCCCTAAAAAGAACTAAACCAAAGAACCATTCATCCCCAGTCATCCTAAACATCCCACCTCCATGAATCACCCCTACAACAAAAGAGCCAATTATATACTGTTTTAATCCACTATACTAGGGAACCCAATATAACCACCTTCCATGAAGGCCATAAATCAATGGCCTAGTATGTAAAACATGATATAGAAGTGCCCCCTAAGATATAAAGAAGGAACCTCATCAAGAAACCTAAACAAATGTTCATATAGAAGCAACATCTCCCGAGACTAAATGATGTTGAATGAGCTCAATCGACCACATCTATCTCTATTCTTGGCCTCCCATAACACACAAAGAACAATAAAAACACTATTCCACTTGTTTCAATTCCATTTAAATTCTAGAAAACCCTTTGAAACCAATCATATAATAATAATATGAATGATTCTCTACTCACTGATAATCTTATGCATCAACTAGTGTAATTCAAAATATTAGTAGCACATTCCTATATGGATAAAATTTTCCACACAATTTCAACAATAGGGGTATCCCAACACATGAATAATGATACCACCAATATGACCTTCGTTTGAACATTTTCATAAAAGAAATAGAATTATTACTTAAACAAAAAAAAATAAAAATTCATCTTTTCCAGGATTTTGATAAACTAGAGCATGCCAACCCAAACATCCCACACATATTTTTCATATATCCATTTATGATAATCAAGGATACTGAATCCACTAGTCAATGATTAAATAAAAAGACAAATGTCATGATACTCTATCACCATAATAGCACCCAATGGAAACTTATGATACTCATTGATCATTGAGTTTATAAAATCCGGAACATTAAAATCATCAGCTAAAAATAATTTCAATGCTGGGTATCCGAGTTAGTTCATCATAATTCCCACCTAATTATCATTCTAAAAAAAGATGTCTCCATATACCAAAACCCTCTACAAATTTTTATTATGGATATCCAAATGAACCATCATGCACTGAAAAATTCCATATATCCTACTTGAATGACTATTCAACCATTTTTAATATATCCTATAACTATATTTCATAAACATAGCACATAATGATTTTCCATCATTGATATCCTAAGAAAACCTCACTTTCCTTCATCGCATGGACTCCCAAACAATATATAGTATGATAACCCTCCCCTTTTATAGGCCTTTCAATACATTTCAAGTAATCCCAATGACATTTCCCTTTTTGGTGGGTATCACATGTGATGATATTATTAATTTTCTCTAACCGAATGGTATCCACATTTGGTGCCCTGATCAATAAAAGCGTGTGAACGGGAAAATATGTGAGGATTATATAAAGTAGAGTAATTATTATTCCAAATTATATAAAAAATATTATTTTATTAATAAATACCCTAGAAAATTGTAATAATAATACCTTAAAAAGAAATCTTAATAATTTAATCCAATATAGGTGTTTTGAGGTACTCCATGAGAATGTTACATTTTTCTCTGCAGTCTATCCTGTATTTCTATACCAAACCTATGAAAGAATTTATTTTGTTTATACATTATACTTTTACCACGGTCAATATTCTACCAACTCCATAATCCCAACTCATCAGTTAATGTAGTGAACCCATTGATTAAATTATTCAATTCATTGACAGAAAATAGAATGTCATCAGAAAGAATCAGATGAGTCATGATACCAGACCCGCACTTTATATACGAAGGGAATGATCAATACATCATTAATACAGCACTTCACATTCATAGAGAGTATATCATATTCTATAATAAAGAGGCTTTGTGACACATGATCTCCTAATCAAAGACATCACATAGTTTTGATGGACTAAAATCCCTTACCCCTAACCATAATTTTTATCCCTAGAGTATGAAAGTGCTCAAAGAATAAATCAGAAAATATTACCTAAAAAACAACCTTATGAACTCAAAAAAAATCCCCACTACATATGATTTTATTCCATGTAAATATCCAACTTCATCATAATATTGGATCCAAATGATCTGATGTTAATATCATCCAAAAATTCATCAAAAATACAAATTTACCTCTTAATGATTCTTTATTGAATTAAAATATGAGGATCCTTGGATATGATAATTTAAAACACCTTCCTAATTCATTTATTTATAATTTTAGACAATATGGTGTAAGTTAGTTTATGTAGACCAATCATACAATATTAGAGAAGATACTCTAGTTCTTGTACCTTCTGGATAAGGACCACTATAGATACACACACCACCATAGTGATAGATCATACTTTTAATAAATAATGAACCCCTAAACCACACAGTCATTGATGATGTTCCATGACAACACAAAAAATTATATTAGAATCTAATCAGGTAATAATTTACTTTTTGAAATCAAGTTGCATACTACATATCAAATTTCATACTCCCTAATAATTTCTTCAATTTCATCATTATCATTTTCCACCAATAGGAGAGTGGTGTTAAGAATAAACGAGTCATTATAATTCTCACCCATAGATACCATTCCCTGAGAAAGATATGGTCCAGTGAGGAGATATTCAAAATGATCCACCACATGAATCCCTACAACATTTACAACATTTTTGTCATTTTTATCATAAATACTAATATTCATCATTATTAACATATTATTTTATATTAAGAACACATGATAAATTTTTTGTTTTAATATCCCACCCTAAGTCAGTAAATTATCATTATCCCCAATCATTTCTTTAAATTTATATCATTTTCTGCTACAAAAGAACATTGTTTTGGCCTAAAAGGATGAAATCATCAGCACCCTAAGCCACTTGGATCATATATTAAATGATAAAAATATTTTTTTAATCTCATAAATTGTAGAAAAATTATTATTCCTCATTAAATACAACTCTTAAAGGTTGGTGGTCATTCATTTAAGGTGATCAAAATGTCCCAACCCTATTGATCATGCATTAGTTTTATATAGGAATCATGAATGGCTTATATGAAACTGTCATCATTAGCCCAATCGAATTATTAGAAGAAATTATTGATGCTCATATCATCTCAATTTGAGAAAAATAAACTATGGGGAGTGATCCAAGAAGTATCGTGTCTTGTTATCCACATAAGCAAGTGGAAAGGTATTGATGACCTTTATGTTATCTATGTAGCAGTGAAACCTACTCAAGATCCACTTTCACCCATTTTGGTTATTACACAAAGTGAACATATCACCTAATATTCCCGAATCTAGTAGCCCATTGTTTTCCATTAAATTAAAAAAATGATTTTTTCCTTGATCAAAAAAATTTCCCTCCCTTTATATTAGACTCCTTGACTTTGGAGTTGAAATCAACCCCCACAAAACATGATGTATCACTTAAGGTTTATGTCTGAGAGATGATACCACATAATCCTTTATTATGATGAATCTCTAGTAGAATAAATGAAATATATAAATTTTTCATCTCCCCCATGTCATTGTTGATAGTAATTTACAGTAGAGAGATATACAAAAAATCAAAAGACACAATTTCCCTATAAAGAATCCAAATAAAAGAGTTCCATTTGGCTCTATGCATACCATTTGTGAAGCTACTGCACCTGGAGAATTTGGATAATTTATTATCTTTATTATTGGGTTTGAAAATTAAAAATATGGATCCATTATATCTAAAATATTCATATAAACTAAAAACTCATTTCATCAGTTCCTTGAGACCCTTGGAATTTTAAATGAGGAAACATATCATTGAAAAAGATTAGTGGTTACTTTATGGCCAATGGATCCGAATGAATGAAAATTTGAATCAGAGGCACTAGACACGTCCATGAGCTAGGCCCGAGTAAGTGAATATCCCTCAGCAAGAGTGTGTTACCCTTTATAGGTACCAATGTTCATGGTATCATTGGATTCCACCTACTCATCCTCAACACAATCCAAAACATTATACTGATTTAGTTCACAAATTTTTTTCTTCGATGGTGAATTCAAAACCATAGAGAGAAAGGGAATTCACAACTAGGAAGATCCGTTGCACATAGGAACTTTTTATAAGTAAAATAACCTTATTCAAACACATCCATACACTCTATATAATAATCTAGACATCCAAGGGGAACCGAGGATGATGAAACATGAATCCCGACTACAACCCCTAAACCATCAACCACAAACCCCACTAAGAAGGAGGGTCCTGAAATGGCCTCTAATAGAACACTAGAATCACTAGGAATCAAAAAATAGTAGACCACCAATAATGAATTCCATGGAGAGACCTAATTAATTGCATTGGTGGCTATTGGAGGAGAAAAATGGATTGGGGGAACCACCAAGACACACCATCTTTTAAATAAGTGTTAAAATATGATTTATGCCCCGTAGTTGGGGTAAGAAAGGCCTCATGATCATCCAAAAAGGAAGCCACATGAGAGGCCCCAAATTATTCCACCTTCACAAGTGGAGTAAAAAAGATGAATTTTTTGAAAAAAAAAACATAGTGACCAAAAAGCTAAGAAACCATAAAAAATATTGGAAGACCTTGTTATGAAATCCACTAATTCTATGATACTTCTCCACCAGGCCGTATGAGCACAAATGGCGATATCAAAGTTGAGAAATCTAACAACAAATAATATGAGCTATTTAAGAGTTATGAAAGCTATTGTTCCTTTATCCAAATAATTAAAATGGCCTAGAACATCCCCCATTCTTTATAGACTGTAAGTGTTGTGATGAGGAATCAGGAGATCCAGAAGCCTAAGATAGATTGATATTGAACCTAATTCCTTATCCAAATGAGAATCCCAAGGCCAACTAGATAAGGTGAATCTATGAGATCCACAAACTCAAATTTCCTCATAAAAATACTTCACGGAATCCTCCCTAGGGAAAAGATGAATTAAAAAGTTATACTCGAGGATCTAAAAATTGCAATAGGATGATCTTTCCCCCATGAACCCACAAAAGATAAAAAAATGTGAGAGAAGAATGATCACAACAATATTTTTCCACTATGGACTAATCATGGTAAGGCACCAATACTATAATGTCATAAATGGAGATATAAATCACCATACACCTATCCAAAAAATCTAAGCACTAAAGAGCAAGAAAAATTCTATAAATACTTAGAAGACAAAAGGATGCATCCATAGAACATGATATTGAGATAGCATTCTTGAATGAAAGTGAACCCACAACACTTGACATGGAAGATGGGGGGTGCACTAGGGTTGTTAGTGAAAAGGAAATAACCCCAACCACTATAAAAGGTAGACAACCCACCATTTTATGATCCATAAAGACATCCACAGAGGGTAAAAAGATGACAAGGGAGAGAGAAGAAAAAGCACATGTGGTGTGTATAAAGAATATGAAAAATACATTAGTTTATGATACTAATAGTTATTACATCTCTAGAATTGGTAGATTTAAATTTTAAAATAAATTCAAAAAATAAAAAAACCAATTTTAGAAAATGTGTTTTAGGAATAAAAATTAACTATATCAATATCATGAATATTGCAGATTCCAATGGGATTAGATAAATTTTTATAATAAATTTGAACATATTTATTTTTAGGAATAAATAAAAAAATAGTGTTGTACTTTCAAATTAATCTATTTAATGAATTGAAATGAGTACATTTAAAAAAATTGTTTTTTCACTATTTACTAAGAAATCAGTCGTGTCAGAAAAATCCAAAAAATTAAACTTCAGATATTTTTGATATCCTAATTCAAAAAATTATCTTAATTTTCTAAAATAAAATTTTCAAATGTGTTGTCAATTAATTTTTATTTCCATAAACGAAATGATATGAAAATAAATTTTGATGAAAATTAATTTTTGAGGCTTAAAATAACATCAGTAAAAAATATTGTGATTATTTCAAAAGAGTTAATAACAAAATTTTTAGTTAGTAAGAACATTATACATATATTTTAAAATGAGGTTACTTATTTAATACTCTCCAATTAAATACCCTGGTTATAAATTTTAAATTTATATAATCATATATTATATCCCAATTTTTGGAAATATCAATGTTCTATCTTATGTAAGATATAAACTGTATTTTTATCATAAAATAATATTTTTGGGGTGTCACAAAACTACATTGTATTTTATAATTACTATATTATATTCTTGTGACCACCTTATATGTCCACATTATTTTGGTCATTCATGTGATTCCCAAGCCATTTTCTATACACAAGGACACTTGAATCTTTGTTATCACATGTTTCCAACAACAATAATGAATCTAATTATATTAGAGAAATAGTTTGATAAAAAATTTATCATTACTAAAATTAATCATGGGGTCTCCATCCAAGGTGTAATCCCCAACGATAATAACTTCTTCTCCTCGATGGGATATATTCATGAATAAGATTTCTAGGGAATCCTTATATTCACGAGCCCCACTCAATCCTTATTTGAATATAATTTTTTATAATATTATTAACTAAATTTATTACTATGTGGGAGATATTCCTAACATAATAGGATAAGTATGAAACAACTTAATGGATCATGATCTTTAACATAATTAAATTTTCCTATATTCACATTATTATGATCTGAACTACATGAACTGAAAGGCCCAAGAAAAGTATCTATGATCACTAAGAGGGAGAGGGGGTTGATTAGTGATCAGTTTATTTTTTATAATTTCTATTTTCTTGTTAATAAATATTTACATCAGAATAAAATCTTATAACTTTACTATAAAATGAAGAATTTAAACAAAGCAAAGAGAACACAATTATTTATATGGTTTACTACTAAAAATGATATAAAGTATTTGGAATGGTATGAAAGTAATAAAATACCACAAAATTCCTTATAAAACAATTCTTTTATGTGATTAAAAAAATAGGGAATGTCTATACCCTTTCATTTCAATATAAAAAACAATAGTTCATTTTCATTCCACACAAATAAATATATAACTTTAATTTCAAAAAAACATATAAAAACGATCATTAATATTTTCAGAAAGTTTTTATTTGTGCAAATTTATAATATATAAATTTTCTATTTTTTTAAAACACTACTTCAACACTTTTTATCAAGAATCATGTAAGAGATTCTTCTTCTATTTTTCTACTCAATTGATAATTTTTTTAGGAAATAACCATCCAAAACATCATCCAAAATTATTTTCTTGGTTCCTTACAGAACTATATACAAAACCAATTAAATGATATCATCATATTGTACCTGATTAATTGATTGTATAGTGATTTAGTCGAATAGTTACTAATCAAAACACTTATTTCTTTGAAAATATATATTTCTTATTCTTCTTCAACCAATATATTAATTGGTAGGAAACGAACCCACTCAAAAATATATTTTATAACATAATCATTTATGTTCATCTTGTATGATCATATAAAAGTACATATAAGATTATTTATCTTTTTCACATATGAACTGTACAAAATTAATTTTTACATGAATCATATTTATAGATGTGTTTGAATGAGAAAATATGAGAATCCCTATTTAGTGTCCCACTTCAACAAAAACATGAATTTCAACACTCCCACTAAAAAATTCCTTTAAATAATATAAATAAATCTAGAACATTGTTGAACTAGTATGAGATCCATAACTGAATTTAACATTATTTATATTTCATTAAAAATCATTGAGTATCGCAATTTTCTTCCATGGTATTTGAAACAATAAAACTATATCACAATATCATCTGTATTGATATTATAAGGCCCCAGCCTTAAACCTTACTTAATTTTTAATAATTACATGATTACACATTAAGGATCTTTTCGGGTTTAGAGTTTTAGAGAATTAGATCATAAAACTTGCATTACATTCCACATATAAACAAAGTGGTTACATAAAGATACTATTCTTCATTCCCATCAATGGAAACACATTTAATATAAAACATGGATTATTTCTTGACACATCCTTGACTCTATCATCTTATCATGTACCTTTCCCTTGACCTGTGAAAAACATTTCAAAAACATGGGATGAGCAAAAAAACTCAGTATGGGTTATAAAAAAAACATGGAAAGGAAACATGAGTTCATATATACATAAGAATGAAATCATAATTTACCCATAAAACATAGGCACTTTAACATACCTCATAAAATCATGAATAAATCATAGAAATCATAAGACATAAAGGTAACTTGAGGCATTCATAACATTCTTACGTAGGTAGTAACCCTCTTGGTTACGTTTGGAATACCCATCACAGTATATTCCCTAAAAATATCTTCAGAGAAACCTTAACGTTTCACTCCTTCGCGTTACCCAATGCATTGGAGAGCTATAACGGGCTCACCCGCCCTTAGTTTATCACGGAACCACCCGTCTTCATAATAATGCCCAAGAACCATGACATAATCATATCACATCAAACATACATAAAGGAAACATAACATTTCCCCATTTCAATCACGAGATATCAATACAACACATTGATATAATAAAAACATTATGAAAACCATTTTCAATACCAAAGTAAAACATGGTATTTATTTTTCTTTTTAAAAAAGAAGGTATTGCTTGTAGAGGAAGCCGAAACTCAAATAACGGTTACGACGGCGGAGAAGTCGTTGTCGCCGCATTAGTATGACAAAAACATTCCCTTTTGTCGTTTAGTAAACGCTTCGTATAAAAAAGATTCCTTTTGAATAAACGTAAAAGTCAAAGTGGTGTATACACCGTTTAAAAGAAAGATGTGTATAAAATAAAATATGCCTCAACGAAAGGAGATTGAGACGAAGTCCCATACCTCGTATCCGACTTGACCCGACCATTCTTTAATCTCCTGAATAATAAACTTGAGTTAATATATTCTTTCTTATGAATATTTTTCAAGTTCATTATTTCTTTTATACCATGTTATGAACATCGTGTAATCAGTTAAGTTAATAATGTTTATTTTGTCGGTATTTGGTTCTTAAGTCAAAAATAGACTTCTTACACTTTCATGTTGTTAATTTGGTCAAAGGTTCATTATATCCAGAATGGTATTCATGTTGTAGATATCATATATGTCATATATATCTAGTACATACATGCATTTATAATATTACATCACATTTAGAGGTAAGAAATGAAATGCACCGTTCCTGGAGACGGTAAGCCGTACGTACGCATGGACGCTACTTCCATTTCTATTTCATATTTTCTGGAATGGAATCATAATGATATAAGATTATATTATAATTCCACTATAATAACATATATAATATCATAGTTCCATACTTTATATGTCCCACATATGGTATTTAACGAATCAAATCACTTTCAGGGGGCGGTAGTCCGCACTTCCTAAAATGAAGATATCGTGTTTACCCATAATGGAAACCATAAAGGTATGCCCAAAATGAAAAAAAACAGAAGCTTAACGAAAAGATAAACATATTATATATCATATATAAAAATAGTGACATCATAATGGCCACCTTTTAAGGTGTTAAATGAGTGTTGAACAATCATCGTTTCGGGAGGCAGAATTTCGCCATCCACGGAAACCGTATGTTCTTTAACCATTTGATGTAGTTGTGTGAGAGTGTAGATCAAATAAATCTTATAAAAACATCCTAGTATATTGAAGATACTGTTGTTGTTACAAAGGAAGTAAATAAAAAGAGTTTAGGGGGTTGGAGAAGCAAAATAAAACAAATGAACATGAGAGAATGAATTACCTTTAAAAGTGTAACTCCTTTTGATTTGAGCCTAAAGGCTTCCTTTGAAAGGATTCTTCCCAAAGGGAATCCTCTAGGATTAGGAGAGGGATGTGGAGAGAGAAAATGGGTAGGGGTTGGCCGAGCCAAAAGCTTGAAGAGTGTGTGAAATGAGGTAGAGGTGGGGGCCTTTTATAAGAGGAGAGGAGGGGCACTTTTGGAAAGTAAAGAAATATTACTTTACTTGAAAATGTGTTTCGGTTTTAAAAGGTCCCAAATTGATATAATTCGTGGATAAGGTGATAAGGGTTCCAAATCCACTCATCCAATTGGTTTTGGCCATGTGTAGTTCATAGATTTTACATTGTCTTTCCATTTTATTTAAATCATCAAATAATGATGTCATCACTGCATCATTATTATGTCATAAATAATTAACTTTATTTAATGTCTAAAAATTATAAAAAAACTACTATGATATAGGAAATCTTTTTATATTTCCAATGACTATTTATAATCAAAATTTTGACTTGTATAACCCCACATAAAAATTGTTTTCGTAAAACATATTCTGTTTGTGTCATTTTCCCTTTAACATTAAATAAAAAGTAATTTATGTCATTTCCCATCAAAAGTGGATCCATGGGGTCCCCAAGTTGACCCATGGCATTTCATGGTCGGCCATGACACAACCAATGATGTTGGGTCATGTTTCTAGGTCATTTCATTTTATTAAAGTATTATTTATACCTTAAACTACCCTAATTACCACTAATCGCGATTAAGAACTTAATAAGTTACTATTCACCAAAAAATTATTTTAATCTCATTGAACCACATTTTACTTCTTAATGACAACCATGTATGTCGGATTTTCAAAATTAAATACACATTACTGGTAAACTTTCATTTAACTGAAAAATCAGTTTGCTTGATTACCACTTAGTGGTTTCACTATTCATCAAAAATTGAAGTTTTTCAGAAAATTACCAAAATTTCACCCTAAGATATATTTGATATTCCTAATTCAAAAATGAAGTCCATTTTAAAAAATTCAAATCATATAAGTCACATTAATTAATTTAATAATTAATTCCTGCTGCCAGAGCAAATAGCGTGTTTTTACAAAACAATAAGTATCAAAAGATTGACACCAGTTTAAGTCTAATTTCAAAGTGAAATTGAATCCAATGACCAACATTGGATAAAATGGTAAAAATATATTCTAATTTCACTTCAATCCCAATTCAAAACATAATCTAATCATATAAATAAATTAGATTAAAAAGCAGTTTTGATGTAAAATGCAGTATTTTGCACTATTCATTAAAAAATGAACATTGTCAGAAAAATACCAAAAATTCACACAAGGTAAATTTTGGTGTCCCAATCATAAAGAATAAGTGTATTTTGACAAACATAGTTTATAAAATTGTCAAAAGATAGATTCAAAAATGGTTTTCCATCAAAAGGCAGTAAAACAATCTATTAAGAATATTAGTTTATTCCATGCATAAGATTGTATTTATTTTCATTTTAAGCCTCTATAACACTATCTTAATCATTAATAGACATATATAAAAATATCTATTATTCATTACTTACTTGGGATGTTACATCCTTCCCCCTTTAGAAAATTGCATCACCGCAATTTATTTACTTATCGAATAAATGGGGGTACTTATCCCTCATTGCATTTTCAGATTCCCATGTTGCCTCTTCAATCATGTGGTTTTTCCACAAAACATTTACCTGGTGAATCACTTTATTCCGTAACACTTGCTCCCTATGGTCAAGAATCTGGACCGGTTGTTCCTCATAAGATAGATTCTCTTCCAGCTGAACTACCTCTGGACTCAAAACATGAGATGGATCTGCCATATACTTTCTCAACATCGAAACGTGAAAAACATTGTGTACCTGAGATAAACTCGGAGGTAAAGCCACTCGGTATGCAACTGATCCAACTCTTTCCAGGATTTCGTATGGTCCAATAAACCTTGGACTCAGCTTTCCTTTCTTACCAAATCTCATCACACTTTTCCAAGGAGAAACCATGAGAAAAACATGATCACCTACCTCAAAAGATAGATCCTTCCTCCGGTTATCCGCATAACTCTTCTGCCTGCTCTGAGCTGTTCTCATGTGTTTCTGAATTAGATGAACTTTTTCTGCCATCTCTTCTACCAATTCTGGTCCCATCAACTTCCTTTCACCCACTTCATCCCAGAAAGATGGAGTTCGACACCGCTTCCCATATAATGCCTGAAATGGTGCCATCTGTATACTGGAATGAAAACTGTTATTATATGAAAATTCAACCAAAGAAAGATGTTGGTCCCAACTTCCCTGATAATCCATAGAACAAGCTCGTAGCATATCCTCCAATGTCTGAATTGTTCGTTCTGACTGCCCATCTGATTGAGGATCAAAAGCTGTACTAAAATTTAATTCAGTACCCAACGACTTCTGAAGGCCTTTCCAAAAGTTATAAGTAAACCTGGGATCACGATCCGATACAATGGAGAGAGGAACTCCATGTAACCTGACTATCTCTTTAAGATACAAACAGGAAAGTTGATCAAGAGAGAAAGTATCTCGTATAGCAAGGAAATGAGCAGATTTGGTCAAGCGATCAACAATAACCCAGATTGCATTATTACCTCGAGATGTCTTCGGTAATCCAACAACAAAGTCCATGGATATATTCTCCCATTTCCACTCTGGCACTAGTAAAGGCTGAAGCATCCCTTTTGGTAACTGTCGCTCTGCTTTAACCTGTTGACATGTCAAACACTTCACAGTAAAATCAGCAATATCTCTTTTCATTCCATCCCACCAGTAATACTCCCGCAGATCTCTATACATCTTAGTACTGCCCGGATGAACTGAAAACGGAGAACTATGAGCTTCACATAACAACTCTCTCTTCAACTGTGAATCACAAGGCACACACAATCTCTTCCCAAATCTCAAAACACAATCATTATCAATGTTGAATTCAGGCAAATTACCTTTCTGAACCAGCTCTACCCTTTTCTGCAACTCACTGTCTTGCTTCTGTGCTTGCTTGAGTTTATCTGATAGAGATGATCTCACTGATACCTAAAACAAAACAGAAGGACTTCCTGCACCAAAAACTTCTATGCCAAAGCTCATCAAATTGTTAACCAAAGGATCATGTTCCAAATGCAACATTGTTAATGAAGCATTACTTTTTCGACTCAAAGCATCAGCCACTTTATTTGCTTTTCCCAGATGGTAATGAATTGTACAATCATAATACTTGATTAATTCCATCCATCTCCTTTGTCTCATGTTTAACTCTTTCTGAGTGAATATATACTTTAAACTTTTGTGATCGGTATATATTTCACACTTTACTCCATACAAATGATGCCTCCAAATTTTTAAAGCAAAAACAACAGCAGCTAATTCCAAATCATGTGTAGGGTAATTTACCTCATGAGTTTTCAACTGTCGTGAAGCATAAGCAATTACCTGATCATTCTGCATTAGGATGCAACCAAGTCCTTTCAATGAAGCATCACTGTATATAACAAACTCACCATTCCTGGAAGGTAGTGCCAAAACTGGAGCATTCACCAATCTTCTTTTCAATTCCTGAAAACAATCATCACATTCTTTTGTCCAGATAAACTTAACACCCATCTGAGTTAGCTTAGTCATTGGACTAGATAACCGTGAAAAATTTCTAACAAACCTTCGGTAATAGCCCGCCAAACCAAGGAAGCTACGAATCTCGGTTACATTTGTGGGTCTTGGCCATTTTTCCACAACTTCTATTTTTACAGGATCAACAGTTATTCCATCTTTAGAAACAATGTGACCAAGGAAAGAAATTTGTTGCAACCAAAACTCACACTTGCTGAATTTCCCATACAGTTTCTTTTCTTTAAAGGTTTGCAAGATAACCCTTAAATGTTTTTCATGCTCCTATTTACTTTTAGAAAACACCAAAATATCATCAATGAAAACCACCACAAACTTATCCAAGAACTCATGGAAAATTCTATTCATTATGTCCATGAATACAGCAGGTGCATTGGTTAGCCCAAAAGGCATTAATAAATATTAATAATGGCCATATCTCGTACGGAACGCGGTCTTCGGAATATCTGCCTCCTTTACCTTCAGCTGATGGTACCCCGATCTCAAGTCAATCTTTGAAAAAAAACTGATCTCCCTGGAGCTGATCAAACAAATCATCGATATGAGGCAAATGATATTTGTTCATAACAGTGATATTATTCAAGGCTCTATAATCAATGCAAAGTCTCATAGAACCATCTTTCTTTTTAACAAATAAAATAGGAGCACCCCATGGTGATGTGCTAGGTCTAATGAAACATTTCTCTAATAAATCTTGCAATTGCTCCTTCCACTCTAAAAGTTCAATTTGTGCCATTCGATAAGGGGGTTTTGAAATTGGCTTAGCATCATGAACTAAGTCAACAGTAAACTCAACTTCCCGATATGGTATTATTCCAGGAAACTCATCAGGAAAAACATCAGGATACTCATTTACCACTGGCACATCATTAATCTGAACAGTTCCTTTATTTTCAACAACGTGTGAAATGTAACATTCATTTCCATCTTTTACAAGTTTCTCGGCCTCTTGATATGTTATCAAAAGTAAGGGTTCATTCTTGTAAACAAACTGAAAGTCTTTCTGAAAAGAAACTTCTTTAGCTCTACAGTCAATCTTAGCATGGTAAATAGAGAGCCAATCCATACCCAGGATAACATCAAACTCTACTAGAGGTAGAACAATAAGGTTTGCAAGTAGGTTCTTTCCACAGATAAGGATAGGAAGATTCTTATAAATTCTTTTTGCCTTGACACTTCCCCCAGGTGTTTTTACCAAAAGTTCAGGAGTCATTTCTTGAGATGGTATTCCCATTTTACTAGAAAAGGTTTCAGAGATGAAAGAATGTGTAGACCCCGAATCAAACAACACACTGGAATAATCTGAAAAAACAAACAAAGTACCTGATACAACTTCATTTGATGGCCCGAAATCTACTGAAGTAGTTGCAAAGGATTTCACCACCCCTTTCTGCTTGTAGTCTAACTGCTTCCCATCACTCAAGCTCCTTGTCGGACACTCGTTTGCATAGTGACCCATCTCATTGCACTTATAACATTTCACTAACTGTAAATCAAATTTGTTCTTACCTTCACCTTGATCCTTTTCAGTGCAATCACGAGCCTTATGTCCCATCTTACCACATCAGTAGCACTTTCCAGAATTCAGAAGACATTCCCCAGCATGCCTTTTGCCACATTTATCACAAACTGGAAACTTAGTTCTCTTACCATCAGACTTTTTTGAAGAATTCTTACCTTTCTCCTGCCACCTCGGTCTCTTCTTCTGCTGGTTGTTATAGAAAACTTGGTCATCGGCAAACTCCATTTCCACCTTCTCAGCACATCGAACAAGCTTTTCATAAATTATAAACTCACGAGAAGCTAATGCCCTTCTATATTTTGGCTTTAATCCTGAGTAAAAATGATTGATTTTACTATCAAGGTCCCGGATAAAATTTGGAGCATACCTTGCCAATCGAGTGAACCTTTCTTCATAGGCAGCCACTGAGTCTTCCTCTTGCCTCAATTCCAAGAATTGATTTCCCATCCTAAGTCGAACAGCCTTAGGAAAATACTTCTCAAGAAACATACCTTTGAATTCATCCCAGTCAAGAGCATCAATCTCCTCGGCGTCCCTGATATTTTTAACCATGGACCACCACTGATCTGCTTCACCCTCCAAACGGTAAATAGCAAGACTAACCTTTTGATTGTCTGAACATCCTAGGACATCAAAAATCTTCTCCAGTGCTTTAATCCACCCTTCAGCTAGCACAGGGTCAGATGATCCTCTGAATGATGGTAGATGTTGCCTCATGAAATGTTCCACCACTGACATGTTCCTCTGCGGTTGATCTGGATGATCTCGTGCATGGATACCACCACCATTTATCGCTTGAGTCAACTGCGCCATTACTGCAACAAACCGTTCAGTTTCAATTCCGACCATCTCAGGATGCTGATTCGGAAGGTTATTTCCTTCTGTATGCCTTCCTAGCACTGCTTCCCTGTTTCCTCTGCAGAAAACCATTCTGAAAAAACATGTCTTAGATGAAGAAACATGGTAATCTTTAAATGCTATATCATTTCGAAAAAAAAATATTTTTGGATAGTCATTTAATAGAATTCTAACTCCTAAAGTTATCTAAACCGACCTCTGATACCAACTATAAGGCCCCAGCCTTAAACCTTACTTAATCTTGAGTAATTACAAGATTACACATTAAGGATCTTTTCGGGATTAGAGTTTTAGAGAATTAGATCATAAAACTTGCATTATATTCCACATATAAACAAAGTGGTTACATAAAGATACTATTCTTCATTCCCATCAATGGAAACACATTTAAAATAAAACATGGATTATTTCTTGACACATCCTTGACTCTATCATCTTATCATGTACCTTTCCCTTGACCTGTGAAAAACATTTCAAAAACTTGGGATGAGCATAAAAACTCAGTATGGGTTATAAAAAAAACATGGAAAGGAAACATGAGTTCATATATACATAAGAATGAAATCATACTTTACCCATAAAACATAGGCACTTTAACATAACTCATAAAATCATGAATAAATCATAGAAATCATAAGACATAAAGGTAACTTGAGGCATTCATAACATTCTTACGTAGGGAGTAACCCTCTTGGTTACGTTTGGAATACCCATCACAGTATATTCCCTAAAAATCTCTTCGGAGAAACCTTAACGTTTCACTCCTTCGCGTTACCCAATGCATTGGAGAGCTATAACGGGCTCACCCGCCCTTAGTTTATCACGGAACCACCCGTCTTCATAATAATGCCCAAGAACCATGACATAATCATATCACATAAAACATACATAAAGGAAACATAACATTTCCACATTTCAATCACGAGATATCAATACAACACATTGATATAATAAAAACATTATGAAAACCATTTTCAATACCAAAGTAAAACATGGTATTTATTTTTCTTTTTAAAAAAGAAGGTATGGCTTGTAGAGGAAGACGAAACTCAAATAACGGTTACGACGGCGGAGAAGTCGTTGTCGCCGCATACGTATGACAAAAACATTCCCTTTTTTCGTTTAGTAAACGCTTCGTATAAAAAAGATTCCTTTTGAATAAACGTAAAAGTCAAAGTGGTTTATACACCGTATAAAAGAAAGATGTGTATAAAATAAAATATGCCTCAATGAAAGGAGATTGAGACGAAGTCCCATACCTCGTATCCGACTTGACCCGACCGTTCTTTAATCTCCTGAATAATAAACTTGAGTTAATCCCTAATTTCTTATGAATCTTTTTCAAGTTCATTATTCCTTTTATACCATGTTATGAACATCATGTAATCAGTTAAGTTAATAATGTTTATTTTGTCGGTATTTGGTTCTTAAGTCAAAAATAGACTTCTTACACTTTCATGTTGTTAATTTGGTCAAATGTTCATTATATCCAGAATGGTATTCATTTTTTAGATATCATATATGTCATATATATCCAGTACATACATGCATTTATAATATTACATCACATTTAGAGGTAAGAAATGAAATGCACCGTTCATGGAGACGGTAAGCCGTACGTACGCATGAACACTACTTCCATTTCTATTTCATTTTTTCTGGAATGGAATCATAATGATATAAGATTATATTATAATTCCAGTATAATAACATATATGATATCATATTTCCATACTTTATATGTCCCACATATGGTATTTAACGAATCAAATCACTTTCAGGGGGCGGTAGTCCACACTTCCTAAAATGAAGATATCGTGTTTACCCATAATGGAAACCATAAAGGTATGCCCAAAATGAAAAAAACATAAGCTTAAGGAAAACATAAAAATATTATATATCATATATAAAAATAGTGACATCATAATGGCCACCTTTGAAGGTGTTAAATGAGTGTTGAACAATCATCGTTTCGGGAGGCAGAATTTCTCCATCCACGGAAATCGTATGTTCTTTAACCATTTGATGTAGTTGTGTGAGAGTCTAGCTCAAATAAATCTTATAACAACATCCTATTATATTGAATATACTGTTTGTGTTACAAAGGAAGTAAATAAAAAGAGTTTAGGGGGTTGGAGAAGCAAAATAAAACAAATGAACATGAGAGAATGAATTACCTTTAAAAGTGTAACTCCTTTTGATTTGAGCCTTAAGTCTTCCTTTGAAAGGATTCTTCCCAAATGGAATCCTCTAGGATGAGGAGAGGGATGTGGAGAGAGCAAATGGGAAGGGTTTGGCCGAGCCAAAGGCTTGAAGAGTGTGTGAAATGAGGTAGAGGTGGGGGCCTTTTATAAGAGGAGAGGAGGGGCACTTTTGGAAAGTAAAGAAATATTACTTTACTTGAAAATGTGTTTCGGTTTTAAAAGGTCCCACATTGATATAATTCGTGGATATGGTGATAAGGGTTCGAAATCCACTCATCCAATTGGTTTTTTCCATGTGTAGTTCATAGATTTTACATTGTCTTTCCATTTTATTTAAATCGTCAAATAATGATGTCATCGCTGCACCATTATTATGTCATAAATAATTAAATTTATTTAATGTCTAAAAATTATAAAAAAAATACTATAATATAGGAAATCTTTTTATCTTTCCAATGACTATTTATAATCAAAATTTGGACTTGTATAACCCCACTTAACAATTGTGTTCGTAAAACATATTATGTTTGTGTCATTTTCACTTTAACATTAAATAAAAAGTAATTTATGTCATTTCCCAACAAAAGTGGATCCATGGGGTCCCCAAGTTGACCCATGGCATTTCATGGTAGGCCATGACACAACCAATGAGGTTGGGACATGTGTCTAGGTCATTTCATTTTATTAAAGTATTATTTATACCTTAAACTACCCTAATTACCACTAATCGCGATTAAGAACTTAATAAGTTACTATTCACCAAAAAATTATTTTAATCTCATTGAACCACATTTTACTTCCTAATGACAACCATGTATGTCGGATTTTCAAAATTAAATACACATTAGTGGTAAACTTTCCTTTAACTGAAAAATCAGTTTGCTTGATTACCACTTAGTGGTTTCACTATTCATCAAAAATTGAAGTTTTTCAGAAAATTACCAAAAATTCACCCTAAGATATATTTGATATTCCGAATTCAAAAATGAAGTCCATTTTACAAAATTCAAATCATATAAGTCACATTAATTAATTTAATAATTAATTCCCGCTGCCAGAGCAAATAGCGTGTTTTTACAAAACAATAAGTATCAAAAGATTGACACCAGTTTAAGTCTAATTTCAAAGTGAAATTGATTCCAATGACCAAAATTGGATAAAATGGTAAAAATATATTCTAATTTCACTTCAAAACCAATTCAAAACATAATCTAATCATATAAATAAATTAGATTAAAAAGCAGTTTTGATGTAAAATGCAGTATTTTTCACTATTCATTAAAAAATGAACATTGTCAGAAAAATACCAAAAATTCACACAAGGTAAATTTTGATGTCCCAATCATAAAGAATAAGTTTATTTTGACAAACATAGTTTATAAAATTGTCAAAAGATAGATTCAAAAATGGTTTGCCATCAAAAGGCAGTAAAACAATCTTTTAAGAATATTAGTTTATTCCATGCATAAGATTGTATTTATTTTCATTTTAAGCCTCTATAACACTATCTTAATAATTAATAGACATAGATAAAAATATCTATTATTCATTACTTACTTGGGATGTTACAGATATCATTATGGATATTTTGTAAATAACTTCAATAAAAAAACTATTTATCCTGTGATAGTCTTCCTGATGATAATATACTTCATAAGAAAATTATGGGTATCTTCTCCTTAAGACATTCTTCATCCAATGCCTTGCATTAGAAACAAAATATCTACTACCTTCTTACATCATTCTCCATAAAATGATCTTTATACTATAATGTTCACACAAATAACATGTATATATTCTAAATTCAAATCATCATAAATTTTTTTCAGATGGAAATTGTAAAATGTGTTTATCTGATATATATTTTTTGAGATGGACTCTATCGAGTTGAAACAAAAACAACATCCCATCAAGTCTCAATAATATTCCTTTTATCAAAAGTCTTTTGAAATAAACCAAAACATTTTAAAAAAATAGATTTAAAACATTTGTAAGAATAAAAATTACTCTAAATACATTGTAAACAACATTCCCTAGCCAAAAAAATATCTGATTTTGTTTTTTAGATGAACTTCACAAGACACAATAAAATGAAACATTATACATCTGAAGGACTTCATTCCATGGGAATTTGTTTGAGGAAATATAATTATCGTGTTTTCTATGATAAATTAATGTATATAATATAGAGACAACATCCAAAATAATGAATCATCGAACAAAAACTTCATCAGATTAATCCATCATAACATTATAGTAAAATATTTTTATATGAAAATGAATTTGACCCCTTTTAATGTTATTAAAAACATTCATCCATCTAACTCAAGCTTGAATCACATGGTTTCAAAACTCAAAATATTTTTATCTTTTCTAATCCTTTTGATGAAATACTTCTGGCCCAAAATATTTTACAGACACACTTTGTTATAAAAAATACTCCAAATCATTTTTTATATCTGGTGAATTTTATACATCTGATGGGCCAAGTTATAAAAACATTGTCAGATCCTTTTTATCCAATTATAACTATATATGATCAGCATTTATAAACACACAGAAAAAGTGTGGTTTTTTATTCAAATATATATAAAAATATTATTCCAATAAATTTATTTCATTTAGATACATCATAAACTTTTTAAAAAAACATAAAATATTCACAAAAATTCCCTCAACTTTATACATGAAATTTATCCATTTGTATTTTCATGTAATGAATGAATAATAAATCAATGAAAATTAGTAACAAAATATATGGATTACTTATAAAAAATTCAAAGCATATGTGAGTAAACTCAATATTGAAATCAAGAATCATTGAATATTAAAACCATGATTTAATTAAGTAGTGACTTATGAAACTTCTTCTAACACACATCATTAAAAAGTGAACCTTGTCTACTTTTAAAATTTTTACTTTAAGAACAATGTTTCTTGTATCCACTACAATGAACTATTATAAAAGTTCACACATTCTAAAATCAAAACTTACCAATTTTAAATACAACCAATAAATATATTACTTTCTTAAAATCATATTCACTTACCATGTGATGGATTAATTAACCATATTATTATACTCCATGAAAACACTAAACAAATAAAATATTAGATATGGGATAGAGTCACATATCATATCCTTGATTTTAGGGAGGTTTTACACCTATATTCATCCTTATTTTACAAAATTATTCATTTAACAATGTTTTTTCTGAATAAATCAACAATAATCTCCGTTGTAGGAATTTGTTCAATATTCTGTTCATTATTCTCCACATTTTATTCGATGAAATGATATTTTATATCATTATTAATTAAACAAGACCATTTAATAGTATTTTAATTGAGATTTATATAACATTAAATATCAAAACCCAGGATTAGGGGTAACATAACATCCACCAAATAATTATCCAACTGATTTTTAATCCAATTAAGTTTCGTTGCAACTTTAGTCATAGTAAAATAATTAGAATTAGTTGTATTGTGAGCTAATAAATCATAATAAATTTTATTCTAAGTCACAAAAAAATGTTATAAGAAGAAAAGTCCAATAGATATGGATATTCATTCATTAACACTTCACACTTAATTAGAATATATATGACTAAACAAATAAAATTTTCTTGGGATATCATATTTAAAATTACAATATGTTGTACGTATAATATATCAGAGAATTAATTTCCCCTCCAAGAGATGATATTATAATTGTTTAATATGGATCATTTCACACCATTTAACAATATATTCAATATTCATTGAACTAGAATATTTAATACGATTTTAATTGAGATTTTAAGAATTTTAATTATCAAAATTTAATAGTAAGGGTAACTTCACTTCCACCGAAGAATAATCCAATTTTTTTCATCCAAATATTTTATATATCAACTTAAGAGGTAGAAAAATACTTATAATCATCTATTTTGTGAGCAACTTAATTATAATACATTATATTCAAACTCACAATAAATTATCATTAAACAAAACTCCAAATGACGTGGATATTCTTTATTCAACACATGAAGACCAATAATCCTATTTATAACTATACAAATAAATTTTTTCTTGGGATATCATATTTTATACCCAAATATGTTGTACATATGATATATCTGAGAATTAATTTCCCTTACAAAAGATGATATTTTATTAGATAAATATCGATCCTTGCAAAACATTTAACAAGATATACAATATATGGAATACAAATTTTCAATATAGAAAACTTCCAACAAACATCCTAAATTATTTAAGATCAAATTCATTTCCATCAATATATTTTTTACCACATTATTCTCACATTAAATAGTTTGGAAAATGGTTCTAACTCTCTTATTCCAAACTTCTTCATAAGTTCCTTATCCAATTTTTATTGAGATAGGAAAATATATGTCTTATATTTTTGAATTTATAACCCTAGATAATATTTTATTTCTATAAGAATGAATTTTTTAAATATATTGTTTATATCCACATCAAACATTCCATATTTATCTCCATTTTTTAGTAATGATAATAACATCAACATAAAAAATCATAATGAGTGAAATAAGAAGATTTTAATTGATGAAGAGATTTCTATACACTCCCCTTTTCTTGAAGATAAACTTCCTTAAAAAAGTATCTGATTTGGAATAATAAGTTGTACTAGTTTTCTTCGACCCATATAAATCCTTCGTTAGCTTACACGCATAACATAAATCGTCCACATTTGTGAATCCACATGGGTTTTGAAAAAAAATTATTCATCAAGATCTATGTTATGAAAATATGAATTTATATCCATCATAAAAAGTTTAGAGCCAAATTGTGTAAAAAAATAAAATGAATTATTGTAATGTTTTATAATATTATAATTATAACATAAATACTATCAAATCAATGCATTTAAATTATGAGTGAATCATATAGGGCGGACGACAGGTGGGAGGAGGAACCCTCGATGCTCCTTCCCCTTCGGTGACGATGGCGGCCATCAAGCTGGCCCCTCCCCCCTTAGTGGGGGAAGGAAAATCATCGTTACATGCATGATCAAGGCCCTTCCAGCAATTTTCCAACCCGGATTTTCTCCCCCCCCCCCTTTCTGAAAGCAGTGCTAAACCCTATGGTTGCGGATCTAATTGACAGGGCTCCAAATTTGCAGCTTTCCACTTCTGAATTTTTTGAAGCTTTGGGATTGCTTAATCTCACTCTGGTGGACCGCTTCAATCAAAGGAGGCCTTCATTTGATGCCTTCAACCGTTTCGTCTTCAAGTCATGGGATCTTCATGAACGAGCGGTGGTAGGCCTGCTGGATAGAAAGAAAATCATGATTCGATTCGAGACAGAGTCTGATCTGGTCCAAGCATGGTCGAGAGACCCTCGTATCTTCAATGGATCTTGTTTCCTTCTGCTTCGGTGGTCCTTTGACCTTCACATGAATCATGAATCTCCTTCCATGGCGGTTTGGGTAAGTTTTCCTAAGCTTCCATTGCCGTTTCAAAATCCCTCGATAATTCGTATGTTGGGGAATATGGTCGGTCGTTTCATATGTTCTGACAGCCGCACGGAGGATGTTTGCCATCCAGTGAATCCTCGGGTATGTGTTGAGGTTGATGCCTCTCGCATCCCATTTGACTTTGTCTGGATCATGATTGGAGAGGAATACCGTTGCAAGCAACGGGTTATCTCTGAGAACTGGACAAACTTATGTGGCTCCTGCAAGAGGATGTGCCACTTGGTTGAGTTATGCTGAGGTGGTCATCCAGCACGGTTGAGGGAGGAGCACTATTGGAAAGGTGCTCCTGCTATCCCAGGTGCTGATGTTAGAAGCAAAACCGTGGGGGCTGATTTGGATATGGAAAGGGACAAGAACCTGGTAGGTCCTAGTGGTAGAGGGAAGGTCTCATGTGAGTCTGGTTTGGCTGTGGAGAGTAATACTACAGGGCCAAGAAGGGATGCTTTACAGGATGTTAGAAATTCTCCTGGTTCAATGGTTGAGCCGATTTCAGAGCAGGTTGGGGTTGAATTGGCTTCAAACACAGAAGAAGTGGTTACCATGACAGGTGATAGGAATTTATCAGGTTTGGATCCTTTGGCTCCCCCTTTTATTTCATTAAGTAATAGGTTTAATGGATTATCTGAGGATTTATTGGCTGAAGAAATGGAGGTGGAGGATACTGCAGAGAAGGGGGATGAGGTGGTGGCTATGGAGAATCAACATACTGATGTCTTGGTAATTGAACAGGATAGGAGAGGTAAGGAGCTGGAGGAGGTTCAACCAGGGGATGACTTGGGGAAGAATCCTGCTATCCTGAACATCCCAAGTACGGTCAGGAGCGACTCTCTGGTGGCAAGTGCAGACCAGAGGGTAGGAAATCCACATGTTGGTGGATTAGGGACGGAAACACACTCCACGGTTGTGGAGATTATCCCTTTGGAGGATGTGCATCTTCCTTTGAGAGAGAATAGAACACCAGATCAAAGGAGGGACTACAATTTTGAACAGCCCAAGGTGGGACAGGAAAATTCTAAGGGTAAGGAGATCCTGAGTGCTCCGGTTTTACGGTCCTTCAGTGAGATTGTTCAACATGGGATGCAAAAAGAAACTGCAGGGGAAGGACTGTTGAATACAACTGCAACTAGGAGATCAATGAAGGATTATTCCTACCTCCCACGACCAATGCGGACCAGGTCTTCTTCAAAAAAGAATAACTAGGTGACTCTTTCAGTCAAGAAGGGCAGTAGAACTAAAAAGACTCCACCAGACATGGACTCCCTAGAGAAACTTAGAAATCGTGTTCAAAGTGCGAGTTTTTGCAGAAGCTCGGAGTGGGAATCCGCCACTGGGGAAGAGAAATCTAGTTTGGGTTGCGGTCAAGACTCCGGGTATTATGAATTTTAACTTTGTGACTTTTAACTTACCTCTTTGTATTGGTTTACTGGACCTCTTTTGATGGGCACCGGACAACCCCTAAGCCGGCTTTATAAAAAATGAAAAAAATGATTTTCAGCCAAATCAATGCATTTAAATTATGATAATTATTTTTAAACCATTCTTTCTTTGTCTCTTATCACTTCACCATCTTTATTTAACTTATTCTAGAATATCCCCTCAGTACCACTAGCTATTATATTATTTGATTTGGGTCTATGTTCCCAAGTATCATTCCTCTCAATTCTATGGATATATTATTTCATAGTTCTAATTCACTCTTGATTCTCAAATGTTTCATTAACATTATTTTTTACAAGTACAAGAAAGTATGTGAAACTAAGAATGATGCTAGTATTCGTTGAAGTTATTATTATTAATCCCAACTGATGTCTTTAATGTATACATACTTTTTCTTCCTAGGATGAGATGTGTGATGTTTTTCCTGATGACATGAAATGGTTAATTTAGTGTCTTTATTTTTAGAATATTTTTCACATTTTGCAACTATAACCACCTCGTCTTACATCTCTAAATCTGATTAAAAACATTCTTATCGTGTTTTTTTCATGATTTATGAAAGTAATAGAATCAACCATATTTTCTATTTCTTTATAATAAAATATGAAACCTATATCATTTGAAAGGATATCCATGAATCATTCCATCAACTCCCCTTTAATAATTTTTTAATATTTCAATCCTTAATTGTTATAATGCAGAAACTTCCATGAACCATTATATTAATCAATCACAGAGTTTCATTTACATAAATTTTATTGGGATACATATCACAATTTATCTAATAGGAAAATTGATTGTGAATATAATATGTTGTAAAAATATTCTGCAGTAAAAAATAATGAGAAATTCCATGTTTAATAATAATTGTTTATTCGACGGAAGCAGATCACTTCTTCAGTGAGAGTGGAAGGTGCCAATGTAGTAGCACATCCTAAAAGGGGAAGACCAACTTATACAACAATCATCATTGGATGAATGCCAAAGGTGAGATGCTCTCCTAAGATAAGATGATCCCTAATCAGTCTGTTCATTGTTGTCAATGTGGTCCCCAATGATAGATCTAGTTTGGAAAACCACATCCGGTCAAAATTGGTCAAGTAATGATGTAGCTAGATGATAGAAGGAAACCCAGTGATTATAATGACAGAAGAAGTGGTGGGGAATGGTCCAGCAGAGTCGTTCGAGTTTACAGTTTAGGTAGATATGGTTTTAGACTAGAACTAGAGATCTAGTGCGTGGAAGACAGGTTTTTATAGTTCTATAGAACACGAAACATGCGTTGTGATCTGATTCGGACAAGGTTTAGGAGGTGGCTTCTTTGCTGGTGGTGAGACGGTGGCGCAAGTGGTGGGGTGGTGTGGTTCGGTGGAAATAGAAATTCTTTCATTACTGACATGATGGTGGAGATGTTCATTCGACATCACGATGGTGGTGGAGACACTTGACACGGAGTTTTTCGTTTATTTTGATTCTATAATTGGATTTGTTCCTCTGAGATTTTGATCCACTCTATTGGGATTTATAATGGTTCTATAATGGGATTGATCCCTCTAGGCCTACAAACATGTAATGGTTATCCCGCACCTAGTCAAAAGGATATATTGTTTTCTTTTTTATCTTTTTAATAAATGGGATTTCCCCCAAGCCTTCTCATAATAAACATTATTCATCCAATCTAAAAAAGCATCGATTTATTATTTTAGAAAAAATATTTTTCTTGTAGTGTGTAAAATGAACCAATATTATGAGGAATTCTTTATTTTTTATTGTAATATATAATTTAATTATTTATTTAGTTCCACTATTATCAGTAAATGAATTCATCAATGAATTTTCACATTCTTTCTAAATAGTTTTCCTAATGTTCTAAAACATTATAAAAGCATATGATTTATTTTTCTAAAAACATACTAATCATTAAAAGAGTAAAGAAATAAATAATTAAAATAATGTAATTATCATCATATATTGATGTTTTACTCATTAGACCAAAAATATCACTTTGTATCAGCTCCAATGGATGGTTTGAATGAATTTCAACTTTCTTTAGTACAAAATTTATAATCTCTCATTTATTTTAAATTGATAAACACCAATATCATCTTCAGGTCATGTCTTGAATGTTAGAACTAAAAAGTCTATTTTAAAGTTTTCTCATATTTCTATGACACATTTTTCTAGACTTTTACACCATATATTGTTTTATTCCATGATTCTTTGAACTGTTTATACAGCAAAACAATATTTTATGAAAACAATTATTACCTTTATCAATTTTTTTGATACACATAATGATTCATGTTTCATTCCATTAATTAACAAGTCTCTTTTAGATTTCTACTTGTCTTCTACAATGATAGCAGATCAAAGACCTCTGATTCCATGTCACACCTCATTACCAAAAATTTATTATACAACTATTAAAATCACTCAAATTATTTAACAAATTCAAATATATTATCATATGTAAATACAACCCAATAAAAAATCTAGGGTCATTATCATTTTCTATCTTCAATATTAGTTTCAAAAAAAATTTAATTTTCCTTACTGTTTTCTTTCTTCACATTCAGCTGTTTAGAATTGTTATAAAAACCTGGTTCTAATGGAAACAGAATAATACATCATATTTCATGGTTTCAAGTATATTCATATCATAGAAAAATAGTTTCCATAAGATGTAAAATATTTTAAACTTTTATATTATCTCTCTTGTGTATCCTCTTTTGAGTGGATTGACACCTCCTCAAATTCTTCTTCTCATTTTTCCTCGGATAATTGGAATGTTTATTATTTAACAAAAACATACTCTTTGTATATCCAAGTCCACCACAATACTATTAGTGACTATAGATGGAATAATATATCATGGATATTATATAATTTTTAGAATTTTATACATTATCTTTATCAAATAGTTTACTTTCAATATTCAATATTTATCATACAGTAATGTTTTTTTCTTTTCATATTTTTTTCAGCATAAAATTATTTTCTACCTCAACAGAATAAAAAGTAGTTTTAATTTTTTGTTCATACATCAAAATTTTTAAAACATTAGAATTTTAATGTTATTTTTTATTTTAAATAATACATGAATTTTTAAAATTTATTACTCTTCTTAAAAGCTACATCTTTTTCATCACCCTTTGATGATATATTTAATTGATATTCTTTAGGTTTACACATTTCATAACATCGACCAACTTCTATTATTGTATTTATAAAATTTGAAATCAGTTTCTCAAATTTAGAAATGTCAAACATTGAGACTTTAAAATAATATAATTATTTTTGATAGTGTACCTGACATAGAACAAAAATATTAGTAGAAAAGGTATCATCCCATGACATTATGATAAATATATTTTTAAAAAATATGACATCTTCAAAAGATTACGAACAAAACCCTAAGTATAAATGAATTGTAATATAGTAAACTATTATAAACTAGACCACAAATTGGAATGTATTAATAACACTAACTATTCTATGAAATTTTTGGATATCTTTTTTATTATAAATAAAATAAGAATTATTTAAAGTAAAAATAATAGTTCTCTAGAAACATTATTTTTCTAAAAGATGGTCTAGTGAAACATTGGACACATAATTTAAAATTAACTTTGACTAATTTTAGAAATGTTATTATATGAAATTATATTAATTTATGAAATTATATTTTGAAAACTATCTTAGTGTAAATTTCTATTATTTTTCTGAATTATTTAATTTTATATGAATAGTGAAATTGTTTGATTTTTATTGAAAACTATATTTTAATTTAAAAAATTTACAAAGATAAATTTCATAGTAACATGGGATTTAATTTAAAATTAGTAAAAAAGATATTAATTAATTTTTTTCATTTGAATCAATTTTATAATAATTATATATTTGTAAACTTCTTTAACATTAAATGGTTTTTGACTTTGGAAAACCTTTTCATAAACATTTCTTTTGGTTTTATTTTAAAGTGGATTATTCCACTTCTGTGAAATGAATTTAGAAAAATGGATTAATTATTTTTAATTTATGTATTTTATTTTATGTAGTAATTTAAACTTAATTTTTTACCAGTATGAATAGAAAAAGTAGTAAATAGTAATTACCATAGTTAATATACTAACTGGATTACCTAGGGTTAAAATATGAATATAATGGTTAAAAATTACCTAAAACTTATCCAAAACCCATTTGGTGTCCATATTTATACCTTATCACTTTAGTTTTTAGAAATATTTATTTTTAGGCTTTGGAATCATACAAACATGTTAATAATTAACTCTTTTCAAATATTTCATGAGTGTCCTCTCCCCTAATTACTAAAGGCTACCACTATCCTCCCCTATTTACAAGTAAAAAGACATTGGCCTCATACCAGGTATTTCTAAATAATGTCCTTACACATATCTCAAAATCAAAGAACCCTGGGATTTATCGTACATCTAAAATTGGAATGATTTTGGTAAAAATGTAAAGAAGTTGTTAGAAGAAGAGGAAACATTGTTAAACATGCATTTTTTAATCTCCAACTTCATTAGAATTTTATTAAAAAATTATTTTGTAAGAAATTCATAATCTTCTATATATTTTGATGTCATTATGTCATGTTCATGAACTATATAAATATCTACTTCAATAAAATTAGATATGAAACCTTCGATTGTGTGTACGACTGACTACCACTGTAGGTACTAGAATAATTCATTTTACATCAGCACATCTCAAGGATTTATTTATTATTGAATTAAAAATGTATATTTTATCTAATATATTATTGTAAATATTTTATTTTAATGTCACGTATACCTTATATCGTTCCATTCTATTAAAAATATGATAACCTTACTCATTGGTATGAAAAACTACCACCTCGTGAAGAGATGTGGTTCATTTTTCACTTACACATTAAATAGAAGGTAATAATTATAAATTTAGTGAATATATGGGATATATATGATATTATATATATTATTGTAAATTTATATATCGCCCACTTCCATACCCTTTAGATCATTAATTGAATGATATTGTCACTTGTGTATACGTAAGACCTACCTTCTCCTCAAATCTATGTGGTTCATTACCCATGTACAAACATTAGGAATTAAATGAAAAATTTATATAATGAGTAAATTTCATATTTTAACATTAATATAATTCTATAGATACTTGTACTATATACTATATTCCGGCACCAGAACATTCATGTAAACATAGGCACGAGAAAACAACGAAATTAATACCTAAAACAATGAAAACAATGAAATATTATTAACAAAAGGGTGGTATAATTTTATATTGGGATCATAGATTATATTATAATTATAAATATAGTTATGATATTAATTTATGACTCTCTTAAACCCATTATACATATATATTAGGAATGGTCAACCCAAAGGATGCTTGAGGTAAGAGACTTCATCTGAATTTCCCTTCACTGTGGAATATGATAATATTACACACCTAAAGTATTTTATACGGTGTATACACTAGCCCATTTTCACGTAATTTCATGAAAACATCATACTTCATGATATTTCATTTTTTTTATTTTAATTTTTTCTTCTATGGGGATTTGAATTTGAAATTACCAAGGTGTAATAAGTTTATAACTCAATTTCTTTTCATTGGGATGTAATACGTTTTCATTGTATATGATATTATATTATTTTTTGTGAATATAATATTGAATATATTATGTTATATTTATAATATTTTTATTTTCATTTTCATTTTATACACATAATAGATTCATTGATATATTCTCACTTCAACATTATGTTCTTTGTAAAAGTTTATTTCACATATCTATTTTTAATCAAGATTGTCTTTTCATGGATTTACACTAAAAATTATTAGTAGATAATTATATAATAACCCCTTTATTTTATTCTTCTATGTTTAAACAAGATATTTACATGTCATTGTACCATTTTTTTCTCTTTGGTACATAAAATTATTTAGAAAATGTTTCAAATAAAATATGTCATTATTTCTCTCTTCGGTCAAAATCCCCATTTCATAAAAATGAATGTTTCCTAAAAATGTTTTCAGAAATGTTTTTAAAATTATATAAATGATTTTTTAAATATTTTTACCCATGTATAACTTTTTAATTTTTTTAGAGGAATCTTCGTATCTTTTTCCAAAAATGGAATGTTTTGATTTTATGGGAAAACAAAAAAGAATCATTATTTTAATATATACAGTCTGAATAAAAAAACCAACCATTTTTAACAATCAATGATTTGTAGATTCCTTTGTATATTTAAAATTTATTAATGAACATTATTTTGAAAAAAAATTTATTGATGTTTTAGTTTTAGAAAAATATTCCCAATGTTAAATGGTTATTTTCCTCAAGAATGTTTTAATGTGAATTTTATTGTGTTTTTATTCATAAATAACAAAAACACTTTATCTTAATTTTGAACCAATAAGTATACATTGTATTGATACCACCATTATTATTTATATTGGTTGAATACAATTAGTTCTACCTGGGAAATTATTGATATTCTATTTCTTGATAAATTTTTTTAAGAAAAAATTTTCCATTAATATACTAACATTTATGTGATCATTGGACTTCATATTTATCCTAAATATATATATTATTTATCATGGAAGTAATTATTTTTTAACTATATTCAATTTAGGAATATGATATTTTACTTTTATATTAAATTATTTGTCTCAGAATATTATTATTATTATGTATTCCTTACTTGATATGGAAGTTTATTGATCTAATATATTGATTGACAAACTAAATTCATTATTTGATATATGGGGAATGATTTGGAAATAATTATACTTGTGTGGAACAATTATAGATATAATTTAATCCATAAGATGTCTCATGAGAATAATTAGAATAATAGCCTTTGTTAAATGGGTTTCCACTATATAATTACCTATAGATTTTAAATAGTTTTATGAAGGGCCTTCATATTAGAGGTATCATGATTCATGATATGAAGACATCTAATAATTAATAATTTACGTCATTATGAATTCAGTTATTATTATCTATGAGATTTTCACAATGATATTATTTATGGATTCATTTCATTGTAAAGTTATTGATTAAATGACATGTGTTTTCAGTTGTTTATCATTTAATATTGATTATTCCTATTGAATAATGATATTTATGTTATTCAAATTGCATCCATGTTCAATTATTTTTTATAAATTGATTTTGAAATATCAAATAAATATTTTAATGTATTTAACATGGAATGTGTGTTATGTTATTTACCTTTCTATTTTGATTATTCATATTTATCCATAACATTGTCTTCTATACTTAAATCATACTAACGATTTGATCTCACCAATATTTTTTCCTTTACTAGGAACTAATAATGTGTACTATTATTGATATGTAAGGATATATTAGAGGAAATAAAGTTACTGTAAAAAATATGTTGTAATATATGTTTTGAATTGTAATATAGCTATCATGTATATATCTTGTTTACCAAGACTACTAAAATAAATAGTCCTTCAAGATGAATTTTTTTTATGACAATGTATTAAATTAGACACCAGCTATGAGCTACTAGGGATGAGGGCATTATAGTTGGTCTCATATGATGTTAATTAGAAATCATGGGAACTAGATTTAGAGAAACATAGATTAGGGAACAAAACCCCATGATAGACCTTGAGGACATGTATAAAATAACATCATAATATTTCAGTAAGAAAGAGGTTATGTGTGGTTTCCAAGAAATACATCCATGTCAAGATTTGACAAGTAGAAGTGGTCACAGAACATATACACCTAGGGAAATAACATTGGAAAAGTCCACATGGGATACACTTCAGTGTTTCCTGGTATATGAAAATAGACCTTACTATTCACCAAGTATTACAATCTAGATTGATATTATTTTGTTAAGTCTCATTATATTTATAAAAATTATAAAGGATTAGAATATATTATGAAAATTGATATCCTAGGTTGAACCCAATGAGTCTTAAATTTAAAAGGCGATGTCATGATCATGAAATCATATAAATGATTATATGGGGTTTCCACAATGATTATTGTTGCACACACTTTCATATTTGGTTGTATTTAATGACTGTAACCCAAATGAATCATGTTAAAATTGAATAGGAAGTATAATTTTGTGACTATAAAAAACCAAACGGGATGCTAGAAGGAGTAAATGATATCATGATTATAATAAATCAGTTATCAAAAAATATGACTAACTACCTATACCTTAACCAACACTCGTACTTACTAAATAAGAGATGGATGGATTTCTCTAAGAGCTTGTGTGCTGGGGACTATGGACGAGTTAAGGATCAGTTTAAATCATGTCAAAATTATGGAAATACACATTAAGGAATGTTTCAAAAAGGAATGGATATAATTTTTACTTGTGGAAAAGAAGTTTATAAAGAAATTAATCACTGAGAAAAAATGTTGCATATGATGGAAGGAAATCAATTTCCTCATAGGGATCCATTTATACGTTGTTTTTTTTAAATGTGGGGAACTAGGGAGTTATCAAATTCAATTCCATATTATAAAGGTTAACCCCTAGACCAAGGAAGGACCTATAATTAAAAAAAATATTTGAAGTATTTAGGTATTGTGATTGATGAATTAAATCATATAATTACTTTTACCATTAATAGCTTGGATATAATAATACTAAAATATATAAGTATTGTATTAAATTTTAGAATCAATTTTTTCTCCATTAACATAAGTGTTATGTATGACCTCATGGGTTTATGATATTATAGTTGATTCTATTTTAGAATTATTGAAAGAACCTTTTTTAGGATTTAGGTTATGGGTGCCTAGGAAAAATAAGGGCATTTTTGGAGATATTTATTGTAATATAACAGAATGGTTTAGTATACCTTTCAGTGAAAAAGTTATTTAAATAACAATTCCACTAAATTTTGGGGACATAATTCTAATGGTCTTTGTATAATTTAATGATTACCATGTCTTGATAATGAGTTAATTATGGGTTATTAAACACTAGTAACATTATATAAATTATACTAATATATTTTAAGCACATGGATAACCTTGTTAATTAATGAAAACATGTCTCATCTAGAAGGGTTGTGGAACTTGAACCCCCAAATGAAGGGTGATAGTCATGTTGTGGTTACCACTATCCAATATGATGTTCTAGAAAATCTTTCATTATTTTTATATAAAGGATTTGATGGATAAAAATTAATGTTAAACTAGTGGTGTTACTGTTCAAGATTAGAGATTAATATATTATATTGGAGAAGTTCTGCTAACCATATTGGTTTTGGAAAATATTTATAGATAAATGGAAAGACATATCACTATTTTATAGATCTTATGATTTGTTAAAAAAATTAGTGCTTCATGCATAAAAAAATATTCCTGGAATATCTATTTCATGGAGTATGAGATAAAGTGGAAATGGATTGAAAAAAACCAAAGGATGAAATTGTGATAAAAAAATTAAAATATATCAAGTAAGTATATTTTCTTATATTCTTAGAAAGTAAAATATTTCCATAAAATTAGGAAAAATTAATTGAAAAAAATATTCAATACTATTACCTTCATATATAATAAATCATATGGTCTTTTAAATCATCACGTATTTATGGGTTTGAGGCCCTTAAATTTCCATTTATCATTCCATTTCATGTGGTCATTAAACTTTATCATTGTTAATAATTATTTATTCATTTATTATATATATATATCCTCACATCCCACCTATGTTTCCCTACTTGAAAAAATGGGTTTTTATTATAAATGACATTTCAAAGTCCCCTTTCCCAATTTTAAGGGCAAATTATTTTAATCCTTTTAAAAATGACTGTTTTCCAAAAAGAAATTTTCAAAGAGAAATACATTGACTTCTAGGGACAATTTAAAATTAAAAGGAAACAATTTATTAAAATATGGGAGAATGTGACAATATGAGATATTAAAATAATAAAATAGGGTTTAATACTATATTTTAAATGAAACAATAAGCTTCAAAAATAATGTATCACCCTAAGACATTAGAATATATTTCTTTTTATATAAATTCAGCCTCTTCATTAGATTGAAGAACATATAAAACCCTATCAAAATATAATGTTATATAGTATTCCATTATAACCCATTATTTTAATTTGTGTTTCTTATAATAATAAGTGAATTATTTTTTTGGTTATCTATTTATTATAAAATAAATTATAATCATTTAAAATGAAAATAAATGTCTTCTAAAAGGTTCCATTTTCCAAGAAGACTGTTTATTCCTACAATCTAAGCATATTTTAGCATTATTGTTTTACCACTTTTTAAATATTTCTAAGATAAAATGAAAATAATTTTGGTAAAAATAAATTAAAAATTATAAGAGGGTAAATTTTTGTGATTTTTCTAAAATGATTCATTTTTTAATTCACAGTGAAAAATAATGTTTTTATTGAAAAATTATTTTTAGTTTAAATACATTATAATTAAAAATTGAAATTTAATATTATTTAAATTGTAATAATAGTTAATTTATATATTTATTAATCAAAATTAATTAATTATAATCCATTTAAAAAAATTTTGATATAAAAACTAAACTTTTGATTTTTTTTTTACTTAGGAAAACCATATTTTCCATCACGTATGTGAAATTGATTTGAAATTGGATTCTGCAACTTCTATGTTTTGAATTTGAAAAAATATATTAAATATTTTTAATCATAATAATTTATATTATTAAATTAGTTAGTCCTAATTTTGTAATCATTATCAATATTAATGTTAGTAAAAATTAATAATCGTAGTTAAGGAACAAACGTTTATACATGGGGTGTTAAACTAAGAAGATAATGGTAAAAATGACATAACATTATCCAAGACCCATTATATTGACATATATAAAAATTATTACCTAATTGTTAGATAATTTAAATTTTGAGTATTTTGGAAATATAAAAACATGTGTGTAATTGGTTGTTTTCAAAAATTTCTCTTAGTGTCCTCTCCCCCAAATATATAAGGAAAATCTCTACTCCTCTAATATTACCACTTAAAAATCCATTTTATTCCACCAATACCTATGGGATGAAATTTATTTCTCTTATACCAATATTCTAGATCCTTTTATTGATCATAAATCCAACCAATAAAGAATTATGGTGATAATATAATTATTTTTTCTAAAGAAGAGGTAATGTTTTTAGACAAGCATTGTAATTTATTTCTCCTCACACCTCTTTAAAATATAATCTAAAATTGATCATATAATATAATATGTATTTTTAATATACAATGATTTTATTATGTGAATTTAATGTCACATATTAATCTCTTATTCAATGAAATAGATAAAAAACAATCAATCATGGTTATATCAGACTACGAGGTCGCGAACTGATGTAATTCATTTTCTATCTCCACATTTCAAGACAGATGTAATGATTGATTTAAAATATGTATATGTTATTTATTATATTATTAAAATTTAAAAAAAATTATATCACACCCACCACCTTCTTATGTTTCATTCAATTTAAAATACGATAACATTTCTTGTGTGTACGAAAGACTACCGCCTCACGAAGTGACATGATTTGTTTTTCAGTTACAATTGACATGGAAAGTATAAATTATAAATTCAACGAATGTATCTCATATATATTAATAATTATTTATTATTTAAAATTTATTTATAACCAACTTTTTAACGATTTCACCTTTTAATGGAATGATATCGTTTCACATGCTCTTGTACGTCCTGCTGTCCCAATGAAGCAATGTGATTCCCTTTCTATGTCCAAATATAATAAATGATTATAAAAATTCATACAATGAGTTGATATTATATTATTAACATTTATATAACTATTTATATGATGTTAGAATATAATATGTATGTGAAAATGAATTTTCTTGACAAAAAATGTATGATAAAACAAGGAAACTAGCACCAAAACAATGAAAACAATGAAATATTATTAACAAACAGGTGGTAAAATGTTATAAATGGATCATATACGATATTTTAAACATCATTATAGTTATGGTAGAAATTAATAACTTGATTAAAACCATTATACATGAGGCTAATTATAGTTTAATTGAAATGAAGTATGAGGTAAGGATATTCATCTCAATTTCACTTCATTGAGGCATAATATAATATTAGGAATGTATTGAAAATATCTTTTTGCAATTATTTTTTGGAATCATTAACTTTCCCCATAAATAATCACTTTATTATTATCATTGAAATTATGTTGCACCTAAATATCCAAATTATATATCATGTATTTACTTATTACTTAATAACTAAATCTTTTATATATATGGTATTTTATATTGAATGTTGTATGAATGATTAGGGAAATTATTAATAATCTATATTCTATACTCGATATAGAAATTTATTGATAAGGAATATTGATTCAAGAATTTGATAGATATTTACGGAATGATTTGGTTTTGATGATGTGGTTGAGGTTAGTTTATAAATATCTTTCTTCATGGATTAAGTAGTATCTTGAGATGAATTAGTAGGATAATATTAGTTAAATGGGTTTTATAGTTTATACAAATGAATAAGTTTTAAAATCTATTATATAAGGTATTGATAGTATGATTATAATGATATCTAAGATCACATTGTATAATAATATTGAATTTAATTCATTATGAATTATTTTATTTTTATCCCTTATATTTTTACAATGATATTACCAATAGATTTATTAAATTATCAGTTTATTGGTGATATAAAATGTGTTTTTAGTTACTAACATTCACATATTGATTATTCTTTATATAAACAAGATGGAAAATTTATTTAAATGACAGTTTTGTTCAGTTATTTTCTTGTCAATATTTTTTATCCTTTATCTAATCATGATAGACATGTTATTTAAATGGAATGTGTGTGTAGTTTTTTATATTTCCACATGGATTATTCTTCTTGATTAATTATATATTTGGATATAGTTAAAATTTACTAAAAATTTTAGGTCGCCAATATTTTTTTCTTTATTAAGAAAACAAAATGTGTACTATGATTTATTAAAAAATATATATTTACTGAATAATGTAATTCTTGATAGATAAATTATGTTGTAATTTGTGTTTTCAAATATAATATGGAAATCATTTATGTATCCTGTTTTGAAAAACTAAGGATCATTTTGGTTCTTCTGGATGTGATTACTTATATCATATGCTAGTGTAATAAACTAGAAATAAGCATCAGGCAATTTGGATATGGGTCATGATAAATTTTTTTATTGATTATGTTCTTACTCTTCCTCCACTACCTTTAATTTTTTTTGGATTGAAAATGAGATTTTTATTTTAATAAACTATGTTTTTTAGATTATAAATATCTCTTAGAAATAATGATTTTTCTTCAATAATATATTCTTTATTTTTATGGATAGTACTTTATACTTTTTTGATCAATCTGTAAAGTCTTATAATATTTCAATGATGCTATTTCAATGATATTTTCAAAACAAATCCAACCATGTTTTTTCTTCTTTAGAACTATTAATTTCATTATATGTGAATGATTCATTATTGACATTATCAATAAGATTTCCCTTGGCCACGTCATCATTGATTTTCTAGCTTATTCTTCAATATTATCATCTTTATATCATTTATTAAAAAAATTAAACCATTTTTAATTAAGATTGATATTTATCAATTCTATTAGAATATGATTGTGATTTTTCTACATTATTATTATAAGATATGATTGAATTTTTTCATGTCTATCAATATATTTATCATCCATTTTGAGGGAAATTAGTAACAATGTACCAAATATCACTACATTAAAATCATTTCACGTGTAAAATATCTTATAGATTATTTTTACCATTCTTACATTTTAATAAAAAAAGGAAATAAAATAATCAAATTTTTTTACCAACCTCTACTTCAGTGTAAGGATGACTGGAATATTACTCTTCATACCCTTTCTTAGATTTTCTTAATTTTTCTTTTTTAATATAAATTTCATGATCAACCTTTTCTTTTATCATCAAAACATTATATATTTATATTTATTATGTGATGAGTGGGTTTTTAATATCAACCATAGATATGGTTTCTGGATCCCTATATTCAAATTAAAATTCTTTTTAATCAATATTATCATGAAGATTTTGTAAGATCTTTTCAACAATGGTTTAATATAAGAACGTATCACAAAGGAATATTATGTTATTTATAATTTCATAAACCCTTTCAAATAAGTCACCAATATATTCAAAATTACCAATCTCTAGATCACCATTATTCATCCTCTAGATTTGAAACTTCACTTTCTTGAATTTGGTATTTTTTACACATATGTTATTCACCTTCTCCAAAATTCATTTAATAGCTACAACTAATTTCACTCTATGAAACTCACTTTATGAGAGTAGGGAAAACATGAAACTTATAGCTCCCCCACCTTCTGAAATTTTTTATTATTAGGGTGTGTTAGTAGAAAATTAACAACAAAATGAGGCGAAACATCATTCATAGCTCCAATAACCTCATAACCAAGATACATCAGATATAGAAAAATTACATCTTTACAGAAATTATTGTTATTTCTACAAAAAAAACACGATTCCCCTTACTATTAAAAAATTTATGAACATCTATAACAGCCTATTTTTATTTAATAATCAGTAAAGAAACAACGAATGAGACCTTCACTCTGATACCAATTTAAAGGTACAAGTAGGATCTTTAGGATCACTGTTAGGTGGATATAGTGAATAGGTGATATATTTTTTTTTATAATTTATTATTTACTATGAAACAACCTTATAATCTTATTATTGAATTATAAATTTATTGAAATAAAATCATTTAAAAACAACCACATGAACACATGATTTTACAAGTTTATCTACTCAACAACAGTAGATAGTGTTTGGAATGACCTAGAAGTTATCAAATACCACAAAATACAATAGGAAAAAGTCATTACATATGATTAAAACAAGAAGGAAACATCAAATAAGATGCATCACCCAATTATAAAAATAACAATACATTCTTTTTTCATACAAATAAATATTTAACAAGGATCTCATAAAAATATTTAAAAACCTTCACTAATAGGCTCATAATGTTGTCATTTTATTACTTGTAGAAACATAATATTTATTATTTATGTAAAGAAACTATTCTTCACTTCCTTATCCTGAAGATAATAAGATACTATACAATCGGTTTTTCATTCTTCTAATGAGTTTTTTTATAATGTTTATATGGAATTGTTTTTTGGTGACATAGGAATCCTAATACATCTTCTTGAAAAACATATTATCTGATTATAAATGATTAATTGATTTTATGGTGAGTTCATAAGATGATTCCACATGAAAGTTTTTCTATCATTGTAATGTTATTATTCTTATTCCTCCACTTTTACAAACAACTGATTCATTGGTTTAAAATATCCATTCTTAGAGCTATATTCTAGAACATTATCCATTGAGTTCATTCGAATCTACTTTGGTAGAAAATTAGCTCATTCAAACATTAAAAGTACACATATAATTATCTAGGAAATCTATTTAAACATAATGTTGGGTGAGAAAGGTTTTGAATGAAAAATTATTTCACAGCTTTAATAAAAACTTGATTTTCAAAAATCCTGGCAAAACATTTCACCAAAAGATTCTCAACAAATCTATAAAATTCTTGAATGAATATGAGAACTGTCAGAGGATTTACACATCTTCAAATTTTCATATAAATCGATGATTATAAAAATTTTCTTTAATGAAATTTTTAACAATAAAAAACATATTATAATTTTCACTTTTTATATATTTATAAAAACATCATAAATTACATCAATTACTAATACTTTCTTCATAAGGATAGAGTCCATCCGCTGATCCAAAAAACCATAGTAAGAACATTTCTGAAATATTATCTCAGAGACATTCTTCATCTGATGCCTTACATCAAAAACTTTATATCATCTATGCACATACATCATTATCTATTTGATTATCTTTAAACCAAAAATTTTATCATATTAACTTGTAGAGATTTGAAATTCTTAACAATTTATATGTTTAACTAATGGAAATTGTAATATTAGTTTTTCAAATGGTTTTTTCCAATGATGGGTTCAATCCTATGTGAAAGTGAAAATAGTATCCATTAAAGGATAAAAACATTCCATTTTTTAGATAGGCATTTGAAACTCAAAATAAAAATATCTTAAAACATTATCTTTCAAGAGTTTATAATATTCAAAAATCCATTTTATACCATCCCTAAAAAATTCCTCAGGAAATACACTATATTATTTTTATGTATAACAAAAATTATAGGACATATATAAATGAAACATTGTACTTTTAAAGGAAATCATCTGATATGATTTTTTTAATGATAAATCTTTAAAAACATTCCTTTGATTAATCAATGTACATAGTATAGCCCAAAATTCAGTCATTCGTGAAACTAAGTACACAAAATTAATTTGATTACCTATTTATAACTCCATAGTATGAAATTGATTTATTCTATATAATTTCTTCCTTTTTCAAATTATGAAATTTATTCATCCTTACATGTCATGTTTGGATTATTATGTTTCACAACTCATTATTTTGTGAACTTTCAGAAGATAAAATCATCTCTATATTTATATTTTTTAATCATTATTTTTTTAGAAATTTTTAAGAGAAATTTATAACAAAAAAACTCTGATATATGTAATTATTTTCAACAACACCATCTGATATATTATGTGCACAGTCACTTTATTGTATAAAATGTTCTAAACTATCAAAACATTGTCTGATCCTATTCATTAAATTCAATATTTATATGATCAAAATTGTTGGAAACCATTATAATATCAATAAATTTTTACAGAAAAAACATTCTCCCAACATACTTATCATAACATTCTCATCTTGGGATCCACTAAAGCAGTTCCCCGATCTGAGTTGTCACATGACGTCAAATGCATTTCCCCAAACACTAGAGGATAAATACTATAAGTGATGGAAAAAAAGTCTCTTAGAGAGACTATAGCTTTTTAATAGAGTAAACTAGGAAAGATAAAAATGAAATAGCTGAAAAAATATTTAATATCCAATGGAAATTATTAAATAAACCATTTCTATAATAGGGTACAAGTACACAATCAACTAGTTGAATTTTTCATGGCATGCTAACTAATGTCATAGTGAAACAAAACCCAAATTATATAAAATAGTTGGACTTTTAAACATCCCCTAACTCCAAGCCCAGATCATCAATCATGTATGTCCCAACACTAACTTAACTCCCTATTATAGGGCCCTTACCCTTATCCTGCCCTACCTCCATGGCATCTTATCAAGTACCCAAGAGCTACCGGAGTAGGGTGTGAGTACAATGTAGTAGGCCACCACCAATGGTGTCCATAAAATATCTATTCTAAATAGATATATCAATAAATCACTAATTAAATAATAATAAAACTTGGAAAACTTGGATTCCAGTTGTTAAAAATCATTACTTTATTCCTTTTAGTCATTTTTGTAATTTCCATTATTTATGATATCTTAATTAATTAATCCATTTTTATCACATATTCCCCCGATTATGAATATACATGATCTAAAAATGGGTATACTAAAATCAATCATTATTTATAAGGATATAAGTCAAGTACATATATCAATATAGATAAACACATCATGTCAACACATTATCCATACCTCGAAATCTTAGTCTAGGTGGAATGTAACAATGAAGGGAATAGATTATACATCCCCTTTCCTATCCAATTATTTTGGGGTGGAGTTTGTAGCCTCATTCCAAATCAACCAGTGGTCGTAGAACCTCATGTCAATAACCCACACCACCAAGCCATGTTCACATGCTTATATATCCATTCCCCACAAACATACCACATCATAGACAAAAAAAACTAATAAAAATAACAATAATAATCCATGACCATAGACAGTGATGTTAATATAATATCATAATCCATTAAAACTTTTTCCACTTATATTACATTTTCGTTTTCCCAATTATCATTTCTTATGCCTAAACTCATTAAGGATATTCACTAAACCCCATACATTAACCCATTTAAAATATTCAATAATTTCTATATATTAATTTACATAACCAATTCATTATCTCCCATCAATTTTCCAACTCATTGTTTACCATGTATTAGCTCATTCATCATTTCCCATGTACTAACCCATTGATTATATTCATCAATTCCCTTATGAAACCCATTTATGTATTCTTCAATTCAAAATCCATTTAAATGTTGAAATGTTAATCATTCATATACACTAATCCTTTTATTTATTCAACATAATTTATAATATATTAAACACCATCTCAATTAACTAATTTACTCACCTGTCATTCATAATCCTTAGACTATCAACCCATTACCTTTTTCTATTAAATAATTCATATAACTGATTTTTATTCAACCCAACGACCTAGTACGCCATTAATAACCCTGGGAAAACTATAATTATTAATGTTTATCTCAACTAACCATATTAACATGTTATCTATGGGATCTATGTCATGAAACATCAACTATACAGTTAACCTTAACAATGTCATGGCTCGAGAATGTCAGGGCACCCCATGGGTGGACCTAAATCGTCCAAATCATCATGAACACATCCCATGGGGAACATGAGGGATCTGAATAATTTTTTGTCCAACCATTTTATTGAATATTACTCAATATAAAAAAATTAACCATAAGAGTGAATCTATATCTCAATACACATGTATAAATATACAAAAAAAACAAAGAGAAATAACATGTAGACCACCTACCTTGAATTTAATGAAGAAAACACTCTAAATCATATCCTTAGCATATAATCCCAACACGCTTTGATTCCCCAACCATGAATCTACTTGAAAAGGGGGGTTTTAGGTCTTTGTAAGAAGATAAACCATGGTACAATCCCTAATCAGTAATAGTGAGATAAGAGAGGTACTAAAATTACCCAAATCTTCAATTCGAAACCAAACATGATCCAAACCACCAAGAATCAATGGAGAACCACAATTGGTAAGATTAGATCGATTTTCTGTTTCCTTATGGACTATATGGGAGGAAATGAGTGAAAATTGGGGGGAGGATCTAAAAATACCATAAGGGAAAAACTATAAATTTTCCAACTTTTACTAGGGTGCACAACATACTAGCCCGGTTTTCCAAACCTTATGAAAACCATGGAAATGAAAAATACAAATGGAGTGAGATCACATTGTTACATGTGGAGCTTCACACAGTTTTATAGCCATGCACCAACCATGTGAAAAGCCTCTTTCCAATTTTTCACGATTTTTTCACCCCCTCACACAGTCTGCACTAACCATGCGAAAACCATGAAACATGCATAGAATGGCCATGTTATACTTTATTTCATATACTAGACACTTAGAAAACCCCAATCATCCTAAAACAACCATTAACCATCTCATTAACAAAAAAAAATCAATTAAAATTAAATAGTAATCAAGTATATTTATCCCTGATGTTTAGGATCTTACAACCTCCCCACCTTATAGTACCTCTTCCTGATCTGCGTTTCCAAGAATCTATAGGTTTTTAAATAAAGAGATCAAGCCACTTAGAACACCAATCAAATCCAATTTCCTAAATTTCTCATTTAAAATTAAAATTATATTATAGAATTAAAAAAAGATAATGTCTTTCCTAGCACGACTTTCGTTATACAACCCACATCCCAAACTAGATACTCCTCATAAGATGCATTGAATTCAACCATACCCATCCATGAGAACTCTATAGTGAATCCTATAAAAAATGGATTAAACATAACACATGTAATCATCTTACACTGTATTATAACATTATGGAAGAACTAATTAGCATACCTTCAGTTTGATCCACTTCACAGACCATGACCCAAATCACATGGCATTATTTTACCTTGTTTCCAAAACTCTAATGGTGACCAAAACATGATATCAAACAAATTAATAGACATATTTACAACCAAATTTCACAAGTTATGTTGATCCACAACTTCAGTTCCAATGACACAATTCCATAACAGTAAATCCAGGATTCATCCAAAACTCTCATGGCACACAACAGATTAAACCCGTGCCAATACATGCCATCAGGGCCAACTCACAAAAATTTGGATCACTAGAGTCTCTCCAACCTGAATCTATGATCAAATAATCATCCATAAAAATTCCCATTATGGTTCTCTCAGCCATATTACATCATTTGGAACCCCCACTAGTTAAGGAAGACCACCAAAATCACAACTCCACTTTCATAACATATCTGGATTGTTCCAACTCACCACACTCTATCATCCATATGAACATCAACCTCTATTTGAATTTATCCTCTATATTTAAAACCATTGAGATGGAATTTATATACCATGTATATGAGGACTAATATCATCATAACCTCACTCAAGTATGAATTAATTACAAATGTCACTTTCTCCTACAACATGAAATTGAAGGTGTGTAATGCTCACCACAACCATTTGATTTACAATATCTTGTCAGAACATCCTAGAATGGCTTGCCCAAGAATAACCATATTCGGTAGATGGAATGATATCCCCTTTTAAACATGTTAAGTTTCTTAATATCTTACATCCTATCACTACCATACAATGCACCTACCATTGACATTCCTTGAATTCAGTTATAATTCCTCTATAATGGTACCACTTCCCTCCAAGCCATCATCAGGCTCCATAACCCCCATAAAAATTCCAAAAAAACTCCTACCATAAATAGACTTACTGAAGATGGGTAGGTTCAAACTCAAACCCACTCCAAAAATTGTAATGTAATCTGTATCCAAAAACAAACACCAAAGGTGATTTACTACATTCCACATCTGGCCATTGCTCCATGCTCAATCGAGATGTCCCTAGAAAACTCATCCTTGAATGATTAGCTATACCATTGGTATAAAGACCCAAGGATTGATTTATGGAAATAAAATTCTTATAATTATGTCATATATCACATTAAATCACAAAAAAATGAACTACTATGTGCTATGTTACTTTTAAATATAATATTGTCTCTTTTGTGATTTGAATTTTAAAAATATGATGTACACAGTTGCAGTAAGTATGATTTTTGGAGTTTGATATGATAAAAAAAATTTGTGAATAGTAACTAATCCTTATGAATAGAAATTTTACCCTTATGAATAGTAATATTAATTTTAGGAATAGTAAATATTATAAAAAAATAGTATCCTTACAAATTAATGTATAAATAAAATTTAGGCATCTTATAAGTGATAATATGACAATAGTAATGTATTGGTATTTTTGTAAGATATAAATATTTAATTACAATTAATAAATTAATTAAAAAGAACATATATTTTCTTAAAAGGTGTTCATGAATTAATAATTTTATGTCTTATGGTTTTAAGATAATTTTACAAGACATTTTTTATTTTTTCTAAGCATTATAAAATTTCTTATAGTTTTGAAATCTGTATTTTTCACATAAATAATGATTTTAATTAAAATTAAAATTAATCATATTTATAATATATTTTTTTGAAAATTATAGATCATTTTTGGATTCTAAATGTTGAAAAATGGTTCAGGTAAATTTTTGGTATTTTTCTAACATACATGATTTTTTTTATGAACAGTGAAATATGAAAATTTATCGTGTATATACATTATAAGTTAAGTAGACTATTCATGAAATCGTGAGTGATGAAAACACCCAAATAACGAATTAAAATGCACCCAGTTCTATTTTTGTTCATGGAGTCATCACTGTTTATTTTCTTATGGAGAAATAATATACAAATGAAAGAAATATTATGAAAACCCTCCTCCCCTCGATAATAAAAAACCACCCACACTGCCCTCTTATCATAACTCCTATAAAGCCTTGCGCCTTCCCTAACTTCTGTGAAAATCTATCCCCAACCACCTCCCCCAAGTCCAACAGCTCTTGGTCTCCTCAAAATACCAGCTACTTTTTCTTTAATAGGATCTCATGGAAGATTGATTCAAGAGTTAAATTCCTCTTTTCAATTATTTTGCATTCTTTTCAAGCTCATTGGTTTTATTTTATACCCATACCTATCCCCATACAAATTTTATGAAAAATGTAGTAATATAAATGTACTATAATGTTTTTATGGAAATTTAATATGTTATTACCATTTCTCATTTACTCTTCTTTTATACTAGTAGAGTGAAGACACCATCTGAGATGTGTTAATTTACTACATTTAAGGATGATGGGATTTCAATTTCGGTTACCATATTATATTGAGCTAGTGAAACCAATTACTTGGTGGAAACAATCCATAAAATATGTATTATGTCTCATATATGGTTATTGAATCCGTTTTTACATATCGTTTTGATTTAAAAAACAAAACATGTTCATTGTGGTCAAAAACTGCCAATTAACCCAAAAGGCTATCAATAATGTTTTATATAATGATTCAACTTCACACCAAGTAAAAAAATTAAATTTACAACCATATAACCTTCTTTATTTTAAAGAAAATAATATAACTCCAATTCTATAAAAACACCCTCATCATAAATGTGTGTCCAAACATGAATATGTGAACTAATCATTAAAACCATGGAACCAAACAGACCTGAACAATGAAATTGAACCTCATAACCAATCAAAAAGGTTATAAATGAAATTAAAAAGGATATAATAAATATTTTAACTATATAATAGGTTCTGTAATTATTAATTTATGAACCTTATTTGATTGTCCAGTTCATTTATATCAAGTGGAGAACCCGGTCAAACTTAATGTAAGGGATCTTCTCTATTTTACTCTTATTCAAGAATATCCTCTATGTTATGCCATTTTATGTATAATACATAATGATGGTGTAAGATTATTTACCTCCCCCATAATTCCCTAAATATTTGTGATTATAAACACCTTTATCTCTCATTAATACCTCTTATGTACACTTGATACCATGCTGATCATCTATATGGGATTTTACCCGAACCTCCTTTATTCTTTTAGGTTGCTTCATATTTCTTATTACCAAAATGAAGTTATCTTATAATTTTTAGGTGAATATTCTAAATTCTATTAATGTGTACTATATTCATTTAGGAATACCCTTTCATCATTCTCTATTGGGGACATACTTGTTTTTATGTGATTCCCTCCCCAATACATCCCGATAAGCAAACCCCTATTGAGGGAATGTCATGAATTTTTACTCCATTTCAAGTGTACTCTATCTTATGATTTAAGCAAAAATTGTCATTAAAAAATTTATTTTTTATTATGAAAACCTTCTTTTGATCACTTCTGTTTTTATATAATTTTTTCACTTTTCTATTTTAAAGGCTCTATAGTATTTTTCTTAAAATCGAAAAACATATAATGCTAAAATATCTTAAATACAGTTCTTGTATGACAAACCCATTCATTATGCTTTATTACATGATTATGATACCCATTTCTTCCCATGGGTACCCGTTATGTTTATGTATGATTAATTATGTATGATTATTAATGTAGAAAATATTTTAATGGAATGTTAATATGGGTGCGCCCAGATAGCGCTGAAATGAATTGGGTAAAGTTGAGTCTCATGAAATGTTATGTGCGATTTTCATGGAGGTTATCCTTGTATTATGATTCCATGTGTGATTGTCTTGGTGGCTAGCCTTGTCTGGTTCTACCATGTACAATGGTCTTGGAGGTTAGCCTTGAATCATGCTAATGTCATGTTTTATGTTACATCCACATTACTACGAGTCCATGTTTATATGACTCCATGTTTATATGTTATGGTTCTATATGTTTAATGCCTTTTTATGTCATCAAAATATTCATTTTAAACCATGTGCTAAAGCATTATTCTTATATTTATTCCCATGATGGGATTTTTAGATCATCTATTTTTTTAATTTTATCCACATGTTATACAAAAATGATGTATGAACACAATGTATGTCAGGGGTTCTTTTTTAATATTAAATAATGAAATGATTTATTTAATAAAATGTTTCCATATTCATGTACATAGTCTTCTAAGACATAGGCATTACAATTCATGGCCTATACTCTAATGTATAATTATGACTAAAATAATGTAATGTTATATGTTAAAGTCTAGGGTCTCTATAGTTGTCATCAGAGGATGGTATAGTTATTTTTGGGGATTATGAGTAGAGCATTTTAGTATGAAATTTATGGATGAGACTATGTATAATAAAACACCACTAAATTTTGGTATGTATAGAGTAAGTGCTTTATCAAGAAAATAAATCCCTGCCTGGATACAAACAGGTAGAGGTGGATCTAGGAAAGATATATCTAGGGGTAAAACATGAAAACACTACTTTGATATAGACTCGATTGGGAACTGGTGCATGCCAAAAAACCATGATGCACTCAGGTTCTGACAATCATAGGGGATATTCTTTGGTAAATTCCTCAACTTAGTACAAACCAATAATAATGGAATAAAAAATCCATTAAGAATAAAAGTTATGAAATAGATCAAGGATAACCGTGATTATAACATAGGGAATCACAAGTTAGGATATACTTCTCCTTGACATGTCTATCCTCTTATATTTAAAGTTTCTTTTTATACTCAATATTTATTTATTCAATCCCTCTAATTGTATAGTATTTTTCTTAGATGATGGTAGAAAACAGAGGAACATGTGCCAAAATCAATGTGATAGGAGATGTGAAGATTTCCCAAATGAAATTCCTAATATGATGGGAATGGGTGCTCAAAACATCAAGAAAGTACTTTCTCAACTATATCATACTATGACTAATTACTTGAATCATGTGGATCACCCTTCTGCACCATGGAAAGGGCATGATTCCCTTGAATCCATCACGCAATAATGGCCTCCCATTTTTAGTATATCCTCTAATCCCCTCCTCGTGGAACTCTATATTAAATCCATTGAAAAAATGTTCTATGTCCTCAAATTCTCACAAGAAGAGAAAGTCATACTAGTGGCCTATATTTTTGATGGGGAAGTTGATCAGTGGAGGAAACCAATCAAAAATACCAAGCCCTGGGAGGAAATTAATTCCATGGATTGCGAGGATTTCAAGAGAATGTTTTTCAATAAAAATTTTCCCCAAACCCTGCATCCCAAGATGGAAATACAGTTCCTCAGAGTTAGGTAGAAGGAAGATAAGTCAATCAGAGCTTATAAAGAAAGCATTAGAAGGCTATAAAGGTATGCCTCTTGCATTGTTAAGAACACCTAATGAAAGGTGCATCCCTCATTTAGTGGAACAAAGTTGAGTCTATGAAAAAAATTGGCGATTCAAGACATCAAAAGCTAAGAGGAGATTGTCCATTGTGCCATTATGGTCAAAATGTATATCAGATACTCTCAGTGGTATCATGGGATCAGTGACAAGAAGAAGAAAATGGAATCTATTGTGTGTACCCCACATATAAATTTCATAATGGAAATAATCTCGATCATCCCATATGTAAAAAGTCTTGGAAGAAGAAACTTGGGAACTCTCTAAAGGGAACTAGGAATTTCTTCAAATGTGGAAAGTTAGGATATATGGATAAAAACTAAAAACAGGATAAGAAGTATTCCACTAATGAAAAAGACGAAAATAAGGTTTAGATCAACACGCAACCTATTGTGTAGTGTTACAACTTCAAGGAGCATGAGTATTATGCCAACAATTTCCCTCAGCCGAGGGTTGTAGAGGCAATCAACAACAACCACCAAGGAAAAAAGGAAGGACATATGCTATCACTACTAATGTGGTCAAGTGGGACAATTATGTGGTTATGTAAACACTAGTTATTAATTAAATAATTGTGGACAAACTATTTGATTTGGGTTCATCACATTATTTTATAGTTTTCATGTTTAGTATAACTATTCAAACATCGCCTAAAAATTTGGAGGAAAAGTTATATGTGAGAAAATAGAGTTTGGAAATTATTATGTACATGGTTTATAAGTACTCACTAGTAAATGATTATGGACTGAACCTCCCAGTAAATCTCATCATAATTATTTTTTGGGAGTTTGACGCTATCTTAAGAATGGGTTGGCTATTTTTTAAAAAATTAAACATCAAATATCGGGAAAGGGTGATAAATGTTCACATGTGAAAGCATCCCCCTATTAATCAAAAAATAAGGAGGAAGATGAGTATATTTTAGATTCAGTGCATTTTTTTATATATTAATTCTTTATTAGAAAGAATGTCTAACTTAATGATTGAGAAAAAGAAGATTATCATGCTTGAATACATGACCATCGTGAGAGATTACACTAATGTATTTCCCAAAGAGTTTCCCAATATTCCTCCTAAATGAAAGTTTGAGTTCTGAATTGAACATATTTCTGGATCTCTGCATATATTAAAGGCATCTTATTGAATGGCCACCGCAGAGATGGAGGAGACGAAGAAGCAATTACCGTTGAACTTGGAGAAGAGTTTTATATTCACAAGTAATTCACCAAGGGGTGCGCCAGTCCTATTTTTCAACAAGAAGGATAGATCAGTGCACCACTTCATTTATTATTGTGAGATAAAAAAATCATGATAAAGAAAAAGTATCCCCTACCAAATATAGATGTCTTGTTATATTAGCTTTGTGGGGCTAGTTATTTCTCTAAGGCGGACCTTCAGTCGAGATATCGCCAATTAAAGGTGAGGAAGGAAGATATTCCCAAGACTTCTTTTCAAATGAAGTATAGACACTATGAGTTCATAGTGATCCCATTTGGACCCCCTAATGCTCCAGAAATTTTCATGGATTTAATGAATAGTGTCTTTAGATACTACCTCAAAAATTTTATGGCAGTCTTTATCGATGATATTCTGATATCCTCTATGAAGAAGGTGCATCATGTGGGGAATTTCAATACTATGTTAAAGACTATTAGAAGGGATACAATATATGAAAATTACAGAAAAAGTGAGCTCTGTATGGAAGAAGTATCATTATTGGGGTATGTTATCATCAAAAAAGGGATATTTGTAGACCCTTCCAAGGTAATAGCAATTGAAGATTAGACCATGCCAAAATCTATAACAGAGATCGACAACATTCTAGGTCTAGGCGTGAATTATCAATGATTTGTGAAGAAATTTTCATGAATTTAAACCCCAATGATCATGCTGACATGGAAGGGAGAAAAGTTTTTCTGGACTCTGGAATGTGAAGACTATTTTCAGAAGTTGAAAAAAGGCTAAATCACTATGCTATTACTCGCACTATAAACAATTGGAGAACTTGTTATGGTGTACACTGGTGCTTAAAATAAATTTATTAGACTGTGTGCTAATGCATTATGATAAATTGATAGCCTACATCTGAATGCAACTGAAAATACAATATAAAAACTATCCTATGCATGATCAAGAATTAGTAGGTGTGATCTTTGCATTCAAAATCTAGCAGTATTATCTATATAGGGATAAGTTTGTTATATATACTAATCAAAAAAGTATCAAGTATATATTCAGTCATAACGAGATTAATATGTTCTGGCTAGGATGGATATATATCATGAAGGATTATTACTACTCAATCCACTACCATCCCTGTAAAGAAAAATAAGGTGGTAGACGCTCTGAGTAGAAAGGATCATGCATCTTTATCAATGTTAAAAATGGAAAAGCATCTAGTATTCTTAGATTTGTAGAGGATGGACATGGGAATCATTAAGGGGGAAAATCATCACTACTCTCTAAAATGATTGATCATCCATTTATTATGAAGAAAATTAAGGATGATCAATGAGAAGATGTGGAAATTCTGGAATGGGTGGAAACTTTTAGAAATGGAAAATCCACAAGGTTCAGGATTTATGAAGAAGGAGTTGTAATATTTGGGTCACGATTATGTGTACCATCAGATATAGAGATAAGTAATTATCTTTTGAATTATTCACATAACTCAACCTTCTCTATTCACATAGGGAGAACAAATATTTATCGAGATATCTGAGAGAAGTTATGTTGGGACAATATGAATAAGGAGATTGTTGAGTATACATCAAAGTCCCTAGTATGTCAACAAGTGAAGTATGAAATATTGAAGTATAAGAGGATGATGAACCACTACACATACCAACATGGAAGTGGGAGAACGTCACCATGTACTTTTTGACTGCACTTCCACAAACCTCCAGAGGAAACAATGATATATGGATCATTGTGGATCATCTTACAAATATAGATCACTTTATCGTAGTATGAGAGGACTTATCATTGGATAAAAGTTTATGGATATATATCATAGAAGAGGTAAGGCTTCATGGAGTTCCACTATCTGTCGTATTCAATTGAGATCTGAGCTACACCTTGATGTTCTTGAAAAGTCTCAAACATGATCAAAGAACTGAACTGAACTTCAGTACGAACTATAATCCACAAAATGAGGTCCAATCTAAGAAAACTATTCAGACACTAGAAGGTATGTTGAGATGTTGTTCTATGGAATTCAAAGGAGGATAGAACCAACATCTTACATTGGTCGAATTCTCCAACAATAACAGTTTCCACTCGAACATTCAAACAGAACCATACAAATCCCTTTATGGGGAAATGTGATGAACACTGACATGTTGGTATAATGTTAGTGAGCATAAGGTGGTAAGACTTGAAATGGTCGAAGAAATGGCGAAGAAGGTGAAAACTATTTATTAGCACATCAAGGAAACTCAATGTTGACAAAATAGTTATGAAGACAATCATGGAAGATACCTTGAGTTTAATGTTGGATACATGGTATGTTTCTACATATCACCATGGAAAATATCATGAGTTTTGTGAATAAATGAAATTTAAGTCCCGGATACATCGACCCTTTTTGATAATTTTGATCATTTTGGGGTTGTGGCCTATCGATTGAAGCTTCCAACTACTATGGCCATTGTAAATGTTGTCTTCCATGCATCCCTATTAAGAAAGTACATTCCAGATCCTTCACATGTACTCTCATCAAAGTTAGTTTAGTTGGAGGATGATCATTCTTAAGAGGAGTGGCCAGTGAAGATCTTAGATTGTAGAGATAATGTTCTACATAACAAGAATACTCACCTGGTCAATGTACAGTGGTGGAACCAAAGGTAAAAAGGGGAAAAATAGGAACTGGATGAAGGAAGGAAGGAGAAGTACCCTTACCTGTTAATAGGATAGAATGTAAAATGAAATTTTAAGGGATAATTTCATAAGGGGGTAATAATATACCAACCCAATGTTTTATCAATGGAAATTACCTCCTTATAATTATGTCATATAATCACATGAAAACATAATAAAATTAACTACTAAGTACTATGGGATCATTAATCATAATATTGCCACTTTGGTGAGTTAAAATTTTAAAATATTTTATACACGGTTACGATTTGTAAGATGTTTGGAGTCCGATAGGATAAAATCAATGTTTTATGAATAGTAACTAACCCTTATGAATAGTAATGATACCCTTATGAATAGTAATATGCCCTTATGAAAGGTGAATATTCCAAAAGAATAGTAGCCTCATCCAGGAATGCATAAATAAAATTTTGGATCTTATAAGTAATAATATGACCATATCAACGTATTGGATGTTTTAAGTCATAAATAATTAATTTCAATAAATTAATTAATTTAAAAGAAAATCTATATTTCTAAAAGGAGTTCATGAGTTTATAAATTTATATCTTCCAGTTTTATGAAAATTTTATAATACCTTATGTAACTTTTGAAAGATTTAGAAAATAATTTAATGTTTTAAAATGTGTATTTTTTAAAAAACTATGAATTTAATTAAAAATTAAATTTATAATATATATTTTTTCTTGAAAAATGGGGTTCATTTTTAGATTTTTCATGTCGAAAAATGGTTTGGGTAGGTTTTTGGGATTTTTCTAAAATACTTAAATTTTTATGAATATTAAAATACGATAATTTATCGTATACATACATTATAATCTAAAAGAACTATTTCTAAAATCATGGGTGATGTAATCACCCAAATCTAAAATTCAGATGCACTTATTATTATTTTTGGTCATGGGCTCATCATTATTGATTGTATTATGGAAAAATAATAAACTAATGAATTAAATATTATGAAAACCCTCCTCCCCTCCACTATAAAAACTACCCACACTCCCTTCTTATCTTCATTCCTCTCAATCATTTTTCCTTCCATAAATTCTCCCCAAATCTCTCCCCAACATACCCCACCATTTCCCACATCCCTTGGTCCCCTCAAAAGACAAAATCCTATCCTCTTATGTGGCTCTCAAGGAAGATTGATTCATGAGGTAAATTGAATATTTTAATTCTTTTACTTACTTTTCAAGTTCATTTGTTTTATTTTCTATCATTATCTGACCCCATCCAAATGTTATGAAAACTCCAATAATTTACATGTAATAGAATTTTGTTATTATAATGTAATATGTTATTATCATCCATCCTTTAGTCTTATTTTATACTTTTAGTAGAGACACCATCCAAAATGTGTAATTTACCACATTCGAGGAAGATTGTTTTCAATTTCCATTACTAACATCAGTTCGAGTCATGAAACCATTTACATGGATGAAAAAGCACATAAAATATGTATAATTTCTCATCTATGGTTCTCAAATCCTTTTTTACAAATGTTTTTGATTTATAAAACAAAGCATGTTCCTTGTGGTCAAAAACCACAAACTAACCCAAAAGGTTGTCAGTAATGTTTTATATAATGATTCAAATTCACTACAAGTAACCAAATTAAGTTAAAAACCATTAATCCTTCTATATGTTCAGTAATAAAATATAACTCAAATTCTAGACAACCAATCTCACCATACATGTGTGCCCGAACATGAATAAGTGAACCGATCATTAAAACCAAGGAAGCAAATTGACCTAGACAATGAAATTGAACCTTATAAACAGAAAAAAATAACATGAATGAACTTAAAAATGTTATAATAAATATTTTAAGTATATAATAGGTATTTTAATTATTAATTAATGAACTTAATTTGATTTTTCATGTCATTAAAATCATGTGTAGAACATCATCTGACTTAAGGTATGGGATCCTCTCTATTTCACTCTTATTCAATAATGTCCTCTATGTTATGGACATTTATGTATAATCCCTAATTATGGGGTATGATTTAACACAACCTCCATACTTCCCTCATGATTTATAGGTGATTTGAAACCCCTTTCTATCTCATTATTCCCTCTTAAGTACACCTAATACCATGCTGATTATCTGTAAGGGATTCTACCAAAACATCCTTTATTTTTTCAGGTTGCTTCATCTTTCTTATTAAAAAAATGAAGTTATCTTATATTTTTACATGAATATTATATTTTTTTGTACATGTACCAAATTAATTTATCAAGACCCTTTAATCATTCTCTTTTTAGGATATACATGTTTTTAAGTGATTCTCTCCTCAATACTTCCTGATAAGCAAACCTGTTTTGAGGGAACTTCTCATATTCTTACCTGGTTTCAAGTTAAATCTATCTTATATATTAGGAAAAAATTATGTTTTTAAAATAAATATTTTTTTATTATGAATTCATTCTTGGTTCACTTCTAGTTTTATATAAAATATTGTTCCCTTTTCTATTTTAAATGCTCTATTGTATTTTCCTTAAAACTGCACAAAAATGTTTTAATGCTTAAATTTCACAAATATTATTCATTCACATTGTCAATTATTATTGAAATAAATTAACATGATATAGTATTATTTGAAATTATTAATGTCCATTTAATTTTTAATTCCTTTCATTCATGGACACTTTTATGATACACCCATTCAATATTCTTTATGTCATGATTATGATACCCATTTCCTTCCATGGGTACCCTTTTTTTATGTTGGATTGATTATGTATGATTCTTAATGTGGAAACGTTTTTCATGAAATTCTATGATTAGTGTGCCCAGATATTTATCCAATGCATTGGGTAATTTTGAGTCTCATGAGATGTTATGTGGGATGATCTTGGCATTTAGCCTTCATTTGTACTACCATGTGCGACCGTCTTGGTGGTTAGCCTTGGATTGTGAAACCATGTGAAACGATCTTGGTGGTTACCCTTGAATCATGCTAAAGTAATTTTTTCTATTGATTCCACATTACTATGACTCCATGTTTAGATGATTCCATGTTTATACGTTATGATTCTATATTTTATATGCATTTTTTATGTCATCATGTTATGCCTTCTATCCCAAGTGCTAAAGCTTTTTTCTTATGTTTATTCCCTTATTGGGATTTTTATCTCATCCCTTTGTTCATGTTATCCCCAGGTTATCCTATGATGATGTTCGAGCATAATGGATGTTAAAAGATTTTTGTCATGTTTAAATAAAGAAATATTTTATTTAGTTCCATATTTTTATTTTTATGTACCTCATTTTCCAAGACACTAGACATTACGATCCTTGGATTGTACTCTAATGTATAATTATTCTTAAAATCATGTAATGTTATACATGAAAGGATATGGTCACTATAATTGGAATGACACTACATCACATGGACATGGTGCCTTCAAATTTCAAGACACTCCAATACCTCTTAAAGAAACTTAATCGAGTCTACATCTAAATTTCACTGGAGTTATATAACCACACCACTTATGCTACAAACTGTTGTTATGCCTCACCACGCTCTTTGATGACTGGAAACGATAATATATAATTTCATTCAGAACCACACTAAGCTGAAATCCAATGCTTGGATCAATCAACAACCATAATCAATTCCCACATGTCTTCTCTGAGATACCCAGCGTGCACCTCATATGTTCCTCATCGACATCCCGGTGTCACTACATCATCTAATCATTCCCCTCCAAATATCCAAGACTGAACAATTACACCCCACCCATGAGTGTTGTTTTCATCACTTTTCTCCAGGTATTCCAACAACCATGGATCACATTCAATTACTAGATAAAAACCAAAGATAGACATGGTTGTATAACTCTTCCCAAAAAATAGATAGAACATCACCCATAGTTCATTATTGGATTCCATGAATGAAACCTACTATGTTGTTCGACACTTGGTCCATCCCAAGGACCTAACCTGAAAAATGATGATGGCGTACATCCCACAATGTAGCTCCACATATACCACCCCATGAGTGTAGGCTCCTTTCTATTAATCAACTATCTAAAAAATTTATAATTTTATGAGTAAAGTAAAATATTCTCAATGTACCTTGGATGATGTCAAGATGTTGGGCATGATCATCATTAGATGAGGTATGCTACAATTTTTTAAAAGAAAAGAACCACCAAAATATCTATTATTGATGTCACCTCCCACCTTCCAGGGTTTTTAGGATTCCCTTTTACAGACAACTCATCAGAACAAAACCACCACTATTCAGGTGTGATTGACAAACGAGATTCACTACTGATCCACAACCATCCACCGAGAATCCACAAACCAATTATTTCTATTTCACTACATCCACCACACCACTAGTGTTATTCAAGAATTACCCTAGTGGTTAAAAAAACACAATGATCCCACAAACCAGTCAAAACTGACAACACTCACATATCCATGTTTTTCACTTGTTTTTTAATAGAATTACATTCTCTTACCCCAATTTAAATTGTGTTGTACCTACATATGCCAAAATATGGACCACGTAATAGCCCTCAAGGTCTCACATACTCCCTTGACCACTAAATTTAACCGACATTAGTCCACACAAGCCATATGTCACCAAATGCTAGCCTAAAACCATCGTACTCACATGACCATGCCTCTTGGTCCATCAGCCCCAATGAACCCATGGCATCTTCAATGACTTAACCTACAAAAAAACAATTTGAACAAGCATGTTCTTCAACATGAACACCCTCACCTTAGATGTCACCTTAAAAATAAAAGAATCTAATAATGGTTCAGCCACTCTTGTCTCTTCAACTAGAAAACAGCAACGAGGCCTCCATTAGTCATCATCCAAATTGATGGGTCTGGTATCCATGCAATATAACCCATAAAAACTAACCTACAATATACTATAATCACGCTGGAATTTATTTTTAACAATTAGTGAACTACTATACCATTTAACAAAATGCGATGGTACACATTATTCATCCATTCTATCTCTGAATCATCTCTTATGCTTCACCTTACAAGGAATTTTCATCATGAGGATGGACTCACATGTGGTCACCCATGATTTCTTATAAATTGTCAATGTGTAAAGAAAACTAATGTTTCATCACTAAAAAATCAACCTTTTCACAAATCCCTCAAGGAAAAAATTGATGTAACTTTATCTATGTCACACAGAAATGGTAAAAACATCCACTTATGTGACACCACCCAATAGCACTAGAAACCCCATTTGACCTCTCTCACAGGTCACCTTGAAGGTCAAGTAGTAACAACCCCATAAACTGGAGTCGCGAAAAGTAACATCCATTTCCCCCTTTCCAAAATATACTTTTCAATCCATGAAAAAATCAATGTTTGTGAATGACACTCTCAACCCTTTTTCAATACCCACAATGGCTCGTGCACTAAGGGACCATTTAATCTATGATTCACACCAAAGGTAATCATACACATACATCGACACTACGATCCAAAAACCCACCCTATCGTCCAAAACACAACTTGTAAGGTCTCTAATCACAACGACACCAAAATATAGGTTCCATAATTAAGGTCCATCATAAAATCTGTGTGGTCACAACACATTACAGTTTATATTCTCGCATTACCGAACATCACCTCATGATCCAATATCCATATCCCTCCCAACGGTTCCCTAAACATATATCCCATGTCATATCATAAAAAAAAGTGACTCAAATAAAAAATAGAAGGTCTCAAGGTAGAAAACTCTCACTTCCTCAAACCACCCATACAAAGGGTCAAATCGACAACACAAGGACTACCCACTACCCGGTTATCCCAAAAGGGACACCATTTTTGAATCCATTTATCATTAAAATTACCATTTTTGAACTAAAACACTCACATTATGAACAATCCATTTCCAATCTTATCAAAATCATCATTTTAACTAATTTACCCTTTTCATTAAGAAAAATTCATTAACCATTTTACCGCCACTATAAAGATCCTTCTCTGTTAGACACCATTCAACCATTACAATTTATCACAACCCAAAATTTTAACACAATCATACTGTTTCTTTATACACTCTATTCCTAAACTATTCATTTGTATTCTCTTTATTTACTCCCTTTCATCGCCATTATAAGATGGAATTATCTTCAAATTTTCCGATGAAGTAAAATTAATTCTACTGTATATCCCTCTCACACTCATCATGCGTTTTCCAATCATGAAGCACTACCCCTATTTCATTTGGTGCCTGAAATTATTCATGAATCCACAAAATCATTCCATTCCATCAATGATAAAAATATCATAAAATGGTCACATAACAAAACTTGTGCATCACCCGATGGTGAAATATCATTCAACTGTAACAATACACATTGAGAACAAAAATTACCGCATCGAGTGACTTAGTTTTTTCCCTATACATGGTTTATCTACTCCAAATAACATGATAATTACAAAGGACTGACACATATTACCTTCTAATCGACCATTACAAGCAACAAGAACATAGAAATGAACTAGTTTGATAGCACTTTGTAATGTCTCCATCATGGGAGCCACAAAACCAATGCCCTGAGTTATGTTGTCACATGACCTCAAGCATGCCTTACTATACACCAGAGTTTATCGACTAGAGGAGAGGGACAAAAAAGTCATTTGGGGAGAATGTACCCTCTTTACCAAAGTAATGCATTGTAGATAAAAGTTAAATAATAGAAAAAATATATAATATCTAATAAACATGTGTGAAAAAACATTTCCCCAAGAGGGTATATGTCCTAACCAAATTGTAAAATATGTCATGTCATGCTATGTAGTGCCAATTTAAACAAAAACCCAAAGTAAATACAATAGTGGAATTCCAAAAAAAGGTCTGGAATCTATGTATCGACCTACAATAATGCATGTACCATGCCCAACTCATCTCCCTATTATAGGGACCCTAACCTTATCCTAACATGCTACCATGTAATCTACTGGGGTACCCAATGGTAGCCCGAGAAGGGAGTGATTAAAAATCAGTAGGCCACTACAAATGGTGTCTACAAAATATCCATTCTAAAGGGATATTGCATGAAATTACTAATTAAATGATAAGAAAACACACACAACTCAGATTCCATTAGTTAACATTCTTTACTTTTTCACATTCAGGCATTTTTACTATTTCCATAATTTTTCCATATTAATTACATAGTCAATTTTCATCACATCTTCCATGGTTTAGGCATATACATAATCTAAATATTGTTCTAAATTAATATATAACTTTAAATAATGGAATTATTCATGTACCAATCTCAATAGGGAAAAAATGTCACACTAAAAGATTATCCACACCATTTATCCTCAGTCCAAGTGGAATGAAACCATTAAGGGAATAGATCAACAACCCCCTTCACATAGTAGTAAATATTGGGGTGGAATTTAGAGCCTCTGTCCCACTCGACATGTGGGCGTATAACCTAATGTTAATACCCCACACTACCAAGCGAAGTGCACTTTCTTATTTTTCAATTCACCACACACATACCATATCAAAACCAAACACAAAAAATATAAATATAAATAATAATCCATAACCATCAACATGGGAGTTAAAACATTTCCATAACCCATTAACACATTTTAAATTTATATTACATAGATTTCTAGCCCAACTAAACTTTATTTTGCCTAAAATCATTAAGAATATTCACTAATTCCAAAAATTACCCCATTTTACATATTCACAAACTTCAATATGTTAATTCACTTAATCCATGAATAATATCCCATGTATTATACTATTTTCCATTTCCAAAGTATTTTCCCATTCATCATTTACCATGTATTAACCCATTAATTATATTCATAAATTCCCTTATTGAACCCATTTGCGTATTATTCAATTGATAAGTTTTTTCCAAGTTTACATGTTCATTATTCATATTAACTAATCCTTTTAGGTATTACAATATAATTAATAAGACAATATAAATTATCTCAATTAACTCACTTAACTCATTTATCATTTATAAGCCCTATTCGGTCAACCCGTTACCCATTTTCCATTTCATAGTTCATATAACACATTGGTATTCAATTCAAACCCCATTATTACACTAATATCTCAAGATAAAACTATCATTATTCCATTTTAACTCAACCAACAATATAAAAATGTTTATTAAGGTCACTAAATTACTAAACATCAAATATAAAAATAACCATGATAATTTATACTATCAGGAATGTTGGTGGACCCCATGGGTGGCCTTAAATCCTTCTAATCAGCATCAATGCATCCCATGAGGATAATGAGGGGTGAAAATAATTTTTTATCCAACAATTTTACCAAATCTAACTATTGGTAAAAATTTCAAAATTATTTTGAAACCAATATTTCGAAACACATGAAAAAATCTATAACAAAGATTTGGGATATAACTTATAGACCACATACCTAAAATATGATGAAGAAAACACTCGTAATCACAACATATGATAGGGATCCAAACACCCTTTGAATCCCCAACCTAGAATACAAAATAAAAAAAGGGTTTTAGTGATTTAGAGGAAGAAAAAGGAAGATACATGCCCTGATCGAGAAAAGTGAGAAAAGTGAGGGATTAGAGTCACCTGAATCAACGATTCACAACCAATGCAGATCCAAATGGACCATAATTGATGTTGAACCACCCTTGGGATGCTTGGGTAGAATTGGTTTTCTCTTATGGGTGTCAGGGGAGGAAATGAGGAAGAAATTAGTTTGGGATCTAGAAATTTTTTAATGGAAAAATGTAAATTTTTCAACTTCTACGGGGGGAACGATTTGCCCACACTAGTTTCCAAACAGTGAAATAACCAGGTGTAAGCTACTTTTATTAGGGAGTGGGGTCCCACGATTACTTGGGGAGCTTAATAGGGTTTGAAAACATTCCAAAAACAATTCAAAATTCCTCTACCCAAATTTTCATGGTTCAACCACTTCATCACACAGTTTATACTAACCTCAACCATACCATGAAACATGCACATAATGGCCTAATTTTCTATTCTTTCATATCCCAGACCCCTAATACACCCCAAGTATCCACTTGAGTTCATAAAGCATCTCATTAACCAAAAAAGAGATTAAATCCAGTATTTAATAAAGGACATTATTCCTCAATGTTCACGATCTTCGAATTATTACATCCATTAGCATTATAACATATTAAAACAACATCCATTATCCATAAAAACTTTTTCAATCATATTGGTTCCAACATGAACTATGATTCTTGTTATTATATGATATGCATGATTCATTCTTGTTGCTCAATCCCCATAATCAATCAGTACATTCCCATATAATGATGTTGAGCTCTACGTAGAACCCCAATATCATCAATATTTTCTGGAACACCACCATGGAAATATTCACAATATATCTTCCTTCTCTTAGACTATATTCATGATAAAATTATCCCTCATCATAGAGGGCCGTATTTCCTCTATATATAATTACATTATTCATATATAGGAATATTATTGGTGGGACATATAATCATAATAATACACTTTTTATAATACTGACCCATTCTCATTAATATATATTTTGTTAAAGATCAACTAGAAATGGCCTCTCATATGTAAATAGTACACCAAGAGTTTTTACGAATTTATATTACCCAATGATGTTAAACGACATGGATCAGAACTCATTACATAAACTCAAAAGGTATGAAATACCCCATTATATGGAAATAAACTATACGAATTAAAATCCATATCATAATGATAGACGTGTAGCCCCTTCATGGGCCAATATTAACACCACAAACAAGAACCACATTCCATTATAACCATAAACTTTTGACCACCAAGCTACGTGGGATTAAATCCTAATAACCTATTAACTAGTATCACAAAACACTAATAATGTAATGACAGAGAACCTATGGAACTTATAGGTGGTGTAATTGATGTAAATACTCTTACAAATATATATTTCTAGAATTATAGGATACCTATGATTTGTTTATACATTAACATTTACATATATAATTAATTACTGAAATTATGGTAACTTTTCCGATTCTTAGATTTGGTAATGATTCATGAGCATGAAGTTAATATGCAGGAGTGTCCCATAAATGGAAATAATCCCCCATAAATAAGGTGTGATGATCCCAACAACTCATTTTCTTGAACAATGTGATTTTATAAGAATCGTTTATTTGAAACCTCAATGACCACAAGCCTTTTGAAATAAGTTTAGTTTCATTTCACAAATGTGGGATCCATTTTATGTATCCAGTACTTATGATAAACCCTATTATAAAAACCATGAGACATGAGTATTGACCTAAAAAATTAATATGTTGTCACACATAGCCCATAATGTCCATGAATTGGTACAATCCTTACTAGTTTGAACCACTTACAAATACTTATCCATCATTAAAAAACTAGAGATCCATATAGAATCCTTAAATGTTATAAACAACATTATATCCTTGGAAATGGGATAGATAAAAAGGGGAAACCTTAATTACATAGTGATGTAAAACATATCAACCAAACAATAATGTCTATATCATATTTATTTGTTGGAAACATTTTCATGGTAAAAATATATTATTATAAAGAATATGGAACAATAATAGTTTTCCACAAGTCATGTTTGTGGGATATGTAGTATGAAATGAATAAACATATTTTGGGTTATAATATTTTGTGATGATAGACATGATCTTTGAAGTATAGTTATTGATATATAACATTAAAAATTTGTATTTTGTTGAAGAATATCATAATAATGAACTATGAAAAAAAACATTGAAAAATTGTAACATTATAAGTAAATTCAATCAATCGCACATATATAATTGTGGAAATAATAAAATTTCCACACATAATGTTGTGAAAAAATTATATTAACAATTCATGTTGTGAATAAAAAAAACGTTTGGGTATCATGTTGTGAAGAAATTATGTTTCCACGTTGTATTTTATTAACAAAGAAAAATGACCACACAACAAATAATCAACTAATGAGATAAAAAACAATAACCAATACATGGTATACTTCTAAAATAACCCTCACAAAAAACCATATTTATGTGTGGAATAAGATATAAATAATTCATTATATCATGAACACTCGTGGAATGAAAATGGGTTTTATATATTTTCTAAATAATATCACATAACAAGATATGTAATATAGATCAGTTGATAACAAAATTTTAAATCACCAAAAGTAGAATTTTATAGATTTATTTTGAAGGTTATTAATAAAACATAAATCCATATAGGTCATATCATTTTGATTAATATGAGAATATGGATTTGAAACCAAGAAGAGTCTTTAGAAAATATTTTGTAACATTGTTTTAAAAAGAATAATTTAGGAATAAAAATCACAAAATTAATTTTTTAAGGGAAAAAATGAAGGATTTTCCAAAAATATTTGAATATAAATTTTATTAATTGATACATGAAATGAAATGAGGTTTATTACAAAATAAAGTGGAGTGAATGATTTTTGGAATGATTTTGAATGGAAATAACCATTTCATCGTTTATAAGTACCATTATTGGAAACCCACATAATACAAATAGAATTAAATTACCCTTTTAGAATGTAGTAATGATAAATTTCATATATATAGAGATAATAATTATTTTTATTGAAAAATGAGATGGATAAGATTATAATAAAGTGTGAATATTGTCTTGGAAGACAAAGGGATTACTTTTAGTGAGAGGGAATTAATCTTAATATCATCATATTTTATGAACAAATAAATCAATGAATGTAATTTATTATAAACCTCAAAATTAAGTAAATATAATATCATTGTAGAATAGAATAATGAGATATGGTAATACAATAGTAAAAAATAATAATAATGAATCAAGAAAATAAGTCTTGTTAAGAAAATTCATTACAACATCATTATAATTTGAATTGAATATTAATGAAATGTAATAGATAAGTTGAATTTATAATTACCATTAATTTAATGATTAATATATTAAAAATGTATCAATGGAATATTAAAAATATATCCATAGAATATATATACAAAAAAATTAAATAAGTAGTCAATATAATGCATATCAAAATACATAAAATTTTGATGAGGAAACCCTTACCTTTTACTCTTGACCATCATGAATACTATTTAACCTCATTTATAATAAAAATAACCCTATTAATAAATTATTATAGAAGATTAATCACAACTTTTTCCTTTTCTATTAATAATTTATAATTATACTCTACTGTTATATTTTTTATATAACTTTTATTGTCATCATTTTCTATTAGTAATTTTGATTGTTTCAAACATATTTCGTAAAGGAGATGTTAGAACACATTCCACGATACAATCATAGTAATTAAAAGAAAAGTATAGATATTAAAATAACAATTTTCAGTTATTTTTGTGTTTCTATGTTCACTATATGGATGCTATCATAATTGACAGAGAGGATACAGTCTATGAAAATCCTTTTTAGGGTAATTTTATGATATCAATGTGTTACATTATAATGATTGTTAACTTTTTTGTTATCCATTCATAACCATATTAGTAAGATATATTACTATATATTATCATAAAAATTCGTCAAATATATGTTATATCAATCTATTTAGGGTGGATATGAATATATAAAACATCTTTCCATGGAGGTAGTATTCATTACGTAAACCCATATGCAATTTATTATTGACACTGAACCGAATAATGGTAAAAAAATTATATAATCATATAAGAAACAAAGTTATAATTATCATATTTTATTCATTAAATAAAATTTTATAAAAAATCATTTATTATTATTATGAAACCAATGTGTCACTTCATGGAGGTGGTAGTCCACACTTATGTTTGAACTATGTATCCATTTTCTAAATTTGAAGGAAAGTGTAGATAATAATTAAAAAATTAATATAATAACCTTTTATTATAATAATGATACTTATTTTATCACCATAGTAATGTATGATATAAATTTTAGTAGATAAAAAACCCTTAATGAAATAAAAATGTAAAGCAGTCATTTAGAAATTATAACATTACCACATGGAATTACTGTTTTGAATATTGGATTAAAGCATTGTATGGTGGCACTTTAAGGAGAAACAAAACTCTTAGATGTGTATATGTTTATTGGGGAGGGAGTTGGTACTTCGTATTACTACTTATTAACTAATGCAATTTGAGTGTCATGAGAATTGGTGTGGTAAAGGTCACCCATTATAAGTGATAGGAGTAAAATATTTTTAATCATAGATGAACGATTCAAGGAATCTATGTCACGACCCGTCCTCAGGGCCCGGGCCGTGACTACCACAAGCCCGCCTTCCATAGGCCAGGGGATGGCGACTAGCACCACGGCGTAATTCCCGGTAAAAAGGGAATGCATTTCCTTTGTAAAGTAAACAAACACCACAGAGCAAGCAAGAAGTAGAAGTAAACACTAAGTAAAAACTGAGTACAAAAGTAAGTGGGCCAGTATACAAACCCAAACTGAAAGTAATGTTCAACTGGAACGGAAAACAGCAACTGAAAGGTAAATCCGCAACGCCGAGTTGTGCACTGGAAATCCCAACTGAAGGGTGGGTACAGATAGCCTCCACTGCTCCTCGGGTCCAGCCGACCGCTCTGAGTACGTCCCACCTAGTGGTCCACCTCCTGGTACCGTCCTACTCCGCAAGCCTCAATCACGATCAGCGTTGTCCGTCGTCTACAACCAACACAATGTAGTGCGGGTATAGCCCATGCAGGGGTGAGTATAAGCTACTCAGTATGGACCCCGAGACCCCCGAAGGTCTCCCAGAATCCACAAAGGATAATCCATAAAGGAAAGATACAATCACGAAGTAACATCCTAAACTGCTTAGGTATATGCCCATACATATACCTAAGTCATCAATTCTCGTTCGGCTCCAACATCTGAGCCTAAGTAAAACCCAGTCCACATAGGAAAGAAAAATGTAAATCCATACAGGATAGCACAACAAAATCCACATCGGAAAGAAAAATAGGATTCAGCTCACACAGGAATACTTCTTTGTATGACGATAGAGAAGATCAGATATTGCCATTGATTCATCTAAGTTGTCGGACCCACAAAGGATCGAAAGGTACTAACCCCCGAAATGACCCACAAAGGATCTTACCCACAAAGGATCTGACCCACAAAGGATCGATAGATAACTAACCCCCACAATGACGCATAAAGGATCTGACCCACAAAGTATCGATAGGTAACTAACCCCCGAAATTACCCACAAAGGATCTGACCCACAAAGGATCGATAGGTAACTAACCCCGCAAAGACCCACACAGGATCAGACCCACACATGATCAATAGGCGCTGGCCCACACAGGACCGCTGAGCGCTGACCCATACAGGATCGTACCCACAAAGGATCTGTAGCACTGATCCACGTAGGATCGCTGAGTGCTGTAGTCGTCGCCGTCGTATCCACTGAGGATCTCTGTACATTCGTCATCGTCACAGTCACAACCAGCTCCAGGGTTCCCGCACACAGCAAGCTCATTCGGGAGGGTCCGCTCCACGAGCCGAGAGGCTGATACATCAACTGACACATAGTCTAGAGTTGATGTATCAAAAGGTCCCGTATCTTCAACAAGAATTCAACGTCACAGATGGCGCATCAATCGGACACACGGTATGAGAGTTATTGACTTTTTCGTTCCAGGGGCCCTGTTGGTTTTTAAGGCAAAACCAACCCGGCCGTACTCCACCTGGGTCCAAACCTTGGGTAGAGTCATCCAAAAGATTCTTCTCACTTAGAGGAATCCAACAAAGTCGGTGGTACGTCAATCGGACGTCCGGGGCTCAAGATATAAGTGTTTCCGCTCCGAGGGCCCGGTTGGTTTCGTGTACGAACCAACCCGGCCAAAAACAAAGTACTCTGAAACCTTGAGTGTGATATACCGAAACGACCGTCTTGATCCAAGGATCACATCGCCACTGACGGTGCGTCGATCGGAGGTCGATAGCTCAAGTTATGAGAAAAGACCAAAAAGGACCGAAAACGGGGGGTCTGGGCCCGGACCGACCCGACCCAACCCCCCTGGGTCGGCCCGAATCGGGTCGACCCGACCTTGGTCCGGGTCCGACCTGGCCGGCGCGGCCCAGCTCGGCCTGGGTGCGACCCGGCCCGGTCAGCGCGGGCGCGGCCCGGTCGCCAGTCGGGTCGGCTCGGCCGGTTACGACCGAGCGGAGCGGGGGGCGTGCTGCCCCCATGTGATGGAGTCACGGCCCCGCGTGGGGCCGCCTATGCCAGCGGACGCGGCATGCTGCCACGTCCCGTCCTTCGCCGGTCCTGCGTAGTCGTGGGATGGCCGGACCGCCGCTGCGGCTGTTCTTCCCAGCGGCACGCCGGGCTTTGCCGCCTCCCGCCGCCGGTGCCGCCGTGCCGGCGTGGTGCGCTGGCGGGTTGCTCCGCGTACCACCGGATGAGTTTCAGTTGTCATAATTTCACGCCGTCTTCGCCAAAATCCCTCTCGGGGTCCGTCCTCCACTGCGAGGACCTTATATCGCCCGTGCAGCTTGTTTGGTCGACGTCCGCCGTTTCGCACACCAAGAACGAAAGGGCGGTGGGTTCAGACTTGTTTGTTGGTCCGCACCCACCGCGTTAGCGTTTTTTAAAAAATATCTCACAACAAATTTTTAATCATACGCTGTGGGTATAAATCACAATGATTTAAATGAAACAAACCCCTACCTCAATGTAGTCGTCGAACGTGATTTCTTCGCAGAATTGACCATCGCAGAAGAAGAGGATCGTCGCGTCGCGGAAGGGGCGTCACGTCGTTGCGGTTCACGACGTCACGTTGACAATCTCCGAGGGTTAAATAAAACACATAGATTTAATCCCACCAATTAAACCCATGTTGAGGATATAATCCATAAAGGAAAATAAAAGAACCGCAATCCCCTACCTCAATCGATTGTTGATCGAAGAGTGTTGTGGGGAAGGAACATCGCGGAAGAACATCCGGGAAGGAGAATTGTCGGTGTCGCGGTACATGGCATCACATCATCGATCTACGAGGGTTCGGCGTTCTTAGTCTCCTTTCGTCGAAGTCCGGCGTTCTTGGTCGGCGACGATGCGTTCTTCGCATTCTTCGCGTTCTTCACATTCTTCGCGAAGGAGGATGAAGATAGAGTTTCTCCAAATCCTCTCAACAAGCCACCACAAGAAAAACATTTGTTGGACTTATTTTATTTTTATACTAACAATTTGAAAAACAAAGTTAAGAAACGAACCATTAATTCGATGAATTAATGGTAACGACATAACTACCCAATTAATAGGGGCGTTAATAATTTAAGAAAACGCATCGGTTGACTTTTATTTAAAAGGGGTTTTCACAGGTATGTTACATAGAGTAAAATAAACGGTGGGGCTCGTGAGGGCCCCACCTCACAAATATCCTACCAAGTGGGTTGGATATTTTGGGTTCCACCCTATCCGCTCAACTTAGCTTAAGTGGCTTTAAGTGGCATTAAGTAAAATAAAATAAACTTGTCTGACAACTTTATTTTATTTCTTAACATAACCCCAAAAATTAAAACCACACCCGAGCAAACGCAACTCTGGAAAAGGTGTTTCTAAGAAAATACTGGCGCTGTGATTCCATCGGTTCCCTCGTTATTCGATTCCGAGCACCGGTTCAAAAGTTAGAAAAACCCGCTCATTCGTTAACTGAACGTACCCGAGCCAAACTTCGGAAAATGATTTTGGGCACACCGGGCCACGGAATCAGGTGCCGTCAGAAATTGCGTTCTTGTAAAATTCCAAAAAAAATTAAGAAAAAATTTCTTTGAATTTTACGGGTCTTTACATCACTCCCACCTCATAGATTTACGTCCCCATAAAGATACATCATAAACTAGGGAAAAAAATGTCGGTACTGAGCACACATCTGAGCCTCCCACTCCCAAGTGCTCTCCTGGAGGTTCCCATGCTGCCATCTGATGCGCAGTAGAGGAATCAACCATCCACGTAGGACCCGCTCCTGTCGATACTCAATCTCCACTGGGACCTCCACAAAAGTCACCCCATCATCAATGTTCAGCTCCCCATGGTCAATGATGTGTGTCGGGTTGTGCACGTATCTCCTCAGCTGATATACGTGGAAGACGTCATGCACCCAGTGCAACTGAGGTGGTAGATCCAGGCGATAAGTGTAACGCCCCGACCCCAATTGCCTAGAGTCGGTGCATTACTTCGTAACATTGGCATGATCACGAGAAAGATCAAATATCGAAAGACCGATTGGTTTAGTAGCCTTGGAAACACTAGATATATTCATAAGTTTTACATTACAACATAAAATGAAAAACTACTGCAACAACATAAAGTTTCCACAATCCACACTATTAACCCCTCATAAAATCCCTGCTGGTCATTCATAACTTACTTCTTCACATCCTGGGAAAAATAAAACATAGAAAAGGGGTGAGCTCAAATTCCCAGTAAGGATAACAATATAGCGGAAACTTTCATAAATAAGAATAAACATTTAAGGCAATGCATTACTAAAACAAAAGCCTTTTAAACTTTAACTTCAACATAGTATGGCAAAAGTAAAATGAAATAATTCCATTTACTTATTCACATGGTTATTCTACTAATCAAATAATCACATGCAAAAATCAATAACCACTTTCATAATGTTGGAATGCATAATGCCAGACTATCATAACCACATAGCCAAGGCCTCATGCCAAGACTACAAATAAGGTTTTGTCAAGGCCTTGTGCCAAGACACTAGATTTTCTCATGAGACCTACCGATGCATCGAGGAGCTATAGCGGGCTCCACCCGTCACATATTAAGTCCAATGCATTCCCATATGAAAAGGTTTAAACATAACATAAACATTCGTATTAAAACTAGCATACGAAATGTCAATACTTTCACCATAAACCATGAATGGTATATAAAAAAACAGCACATCCACAGTCAAACATATCACAAAACCTTCAATACAATATAAAAGTTTTGTATCATATTATATCATCCTCAAATAAGCATAAAATCCATTAAAGGATGTTGACATAGATGAAATCAAAACTCTTTTTAAAGAAATATCTCTTTCTATTTTGAAATCATTTAAGAGACATATATTTATAAAATAAAACATTTTCTTTGAAAATATTCTAATAAGCTTGTAAGGGAAGCTTTGACGATTGTATAACGGCGGAAAATAACCGCACCCGCCGTATAAGTTAAAAAAACATTCTTATCTTTATTCTGTCGAAAAGGTTAAAAAGCACCTTGTTTGGAAAACGACGGAAAGATTCCTCTTATAAAAAGTCAAAAAAAGGTATAAATGACTTTAACCCATATTCTTGTAAAAATGTTTTGAAATACATTTTGAAGAAACATGGATGTGGATGATAACGAGATCCCAGTAGATTATTACGTATAAACAACCTCGGATAATGAAGAGATTGTGAAATAACCCTTACCTTGTACTTTTCCTTGGTTGGGGTCGGTTAACCTCCTGTATAATGGTGAAATAATTTTTATTAAATTATACAAGAATCATATACATTAATATGATATCATATATGATCTTTTAACATTGCTTTATTAATAATATCTTAGTATTATCGTCGTTTCAGGTGATAATCGATTCGTTCTTCTTAAATATTTGGTTACGTAAGACATGTTTGTAATGGATAGATTAAATCTTATTCATAATCAGAATTATATTAACATTATTTTTAACCCTAAAATGAGAATAAGACTTGAATGGATACGATGGAGGATGGATCTCACCGCGTTCGTGGAGACGGTAGTCCGTACGTACGCACGAATGCTACTTCCATATAATTTTTATTTTAAAAGAATTGAATCCAAATGATACATAGGTATATTACTATTCCAGTATAATATAATATTTTATATATGTTACTTATGTTCATTAACACCATCATTTATACGTTCCATGTGTGGTATGAACGAGTCATATCATTTTAAGGGGCGGTAGTCCGCACTTCCTCAAATGAAATTATCGTATGTATATACAACATGAAACGAATAATGGTATGAAATAAAATGGAATTATAGAAGCTTATATATAAAATATATATCATTAATATCATATTTAATTACAGTGCCATCATAATGGCCACCATGAGAGGCGGTAAGATGTATTTGAACAATCATCGTTTCGTGAGGCGTTAGTTTTCCATCCACAGAAACATTATGTTCATCATCCATTAGATGGAGTTGTGTGTATGTGTAGTTTGAATCCTTCTTATAACAAAATCCTAGTATATTGAGGATACTGTTGTTGTTACAAAAGAAAGGAAATAAAAAGAGTTTGGGGGTTGGAGAAGCAAAATAAATGAAAATAATTTAAGAGAAAACGTTACCTTTAATTTAGGTAACTCACTTTGGTTGGAACCAACGGACTTCTTGAAATGCTTTCTGCCTAAGGGGAAGCTTCAAGGAGGAGGATAGGGATGTGGGGATCTTAGTTGGGCAGAGTTTGGACGAGCCAAGTGGCTTGGGAGGTGTGAGGAATGAGTAGAAGTGGTCTCCTTTTATAAGGGAGAAGAGGGGCTCTTTAGGAAAGAGTAAAAGTATTACTTTATAATATAATTATATTCGGTTTATAATGGTCCAAAAATCATTGAGGTCTAAGATAAGATGACTCATATTCTAAATAACATCAACCAATAAGAATTGGACAGGTTTTAGATAATATTTTAATCATTATAATCTTATTTATTTAAATGATTTATTAATGAGGTAAACATTGCATCATTATTGTGTCATTAATAATTTAAATTAGTTTATGTCTAAAAATTATAAATAAAATATCATTATGTAGGAAATCTTTTTAGCTTTCTAATTAATATTTATAATCGAAAATCCAACATGTATAACCCTATGTAAAAATTGTTCTTCTAAAAGATGTAAGCTTATGCCATTTTTATTTTTATTTTAACTTTATTAATATAAAGTGTCCCTACCACATACAAGTGGCTCCAAGGGGTCCCCAAATTGACCCAAGGATGCTCATGGTCGGGTATGTGTCCACCAATAAGGTTAGGACACGTTTTAGGTTAATTTTGTATTATTATAATATTATTTTGTAACCCTTATTTATCGGATTTACCCTTAACCATGGTAAATAAAATATTTACCACAGTAATTATTCAAAATGTCTAAAAATAAAAGTTACCTATTTACAAAATTTGGACATCCTGATTCCAAATATGGAATCCATTTTTCTAAATTCAAAACACAAAAGTGGCAGAAATTAATTTAAAATTAATTCCCGCTGTCAAAACAAAAAACGTGTTTTTAAGAGGTAATAACTATCAAAAGATTGACACTTGTTTATGTTCGGTTTAATTGTAAAGTTATGTCCAACGACCAACATTATATTAAATGGTAAAAATATATTCTAAATATACTTTATAACCACTCAAATTCACAATTTATCACTATTAATTATTTTGATTAAAAAAGTTGTTTTTAATTAAAATTTAGTAATTTTCACTATTCATCAAAATATGAAAGTTATCCGAAAAGTACCAAAATTTCACCTTAGGCTAAATTAGATATTCCGAATCCAAAAATGAAGACTATTTTGAAATATAAAATATATATGATTTCAAAAAGTAGGTATTACTATTCACAACGGCTAGTTTAATTAGTTGTGGTGTGTGTTAGAACTCGAGGTTGCGTACAACACACGCTATCGCATTATTCGAAGGAAACGTACCGTGGAAGCTTGGGATGTTACATTCTCCCCTCCTTCAAATAATTGCATCCTCGCAATTTCTAGGGTATTACTGCATAAAAAGACTCGGGTGGTTCTTCATCATAAGTTCCTTGGGTTCCCACGTTGCCTCTTCCATCTTATGATTTCTCCACAAAACCTTTACCAGACGCGTCGTCCGGTTTCTCAGCACTTGTTCTCTCGTATCAAGAATCTTGATGGGCTCTTCGCAATAAGACAGATCGGGTTCCAGTTCTAATTCCTCATAGGTGAGTACATGCATTGGGTCAGGCATGTATTTTCTCAATAGAGATACGTGGAACACATCGTGAACTTTGGAGAGACTTGGCGGTATTGCCAATCGGTAAGCTACAGCCCCAATTCGTTCTAGAATTTCGAAAGGTCCGATGTACCTGGGACTCAATTTACCTTTCTTACCAAAACGTATGACTCCCTTCCATGGAGATACCTTTAGAAAAACATGATCACTGACTTGAAATTCCAAATCCTTCCTTCGATTATCGGCATAGCTCTTCTGCCTACTTTGAGCTGCTTTGATGTGATTTTGGATTACTTTCACCTTTTCCACCGTTTCCTCCACCAGTTCTGGGCCTACAAGTTTTCTTTCACCAACGTCATCCCAACAGGTTGGTGTACGACATCTCTTTCCGTATAAAGCTTCATATGGTGCCATCTGTATACTCGAATGGAAGCTATTGTTATAGGAAAATTCTACCAGTGGTAAATATTGATCCCACGTACCCTGAAAGTCAAGTGAGAAAGATCTCAACATGTCTTCTACGGTTTGAATAGTCCGTTCTGATTGTCCATCTGTCTGAGGGTGGTAAGCAGTGCTCAAATGAAGTTCAGTATCCAGGGATTTCTGATGACTTTTCCAAAATCTTGAAGTAAAACGGGGATCATGATCAGAAACAATCGATAGGGGTACTCCATGAAGTCTCACAACTTCATTAATGTATAGTCTTGCTAGACGTTCCAGGGGTAGATCTTCTCTTATAGCAAGAAAATGTGCTGACTTGGTAAGACGATCAACAATAACCCATATTGCATCGTTCCTTCTAGGAGTCTTTGGTAGCCCCATGAAAAAGTCCATCGTAATATTGTCCCATTTCCACTGCGGTATAGGAAGAGGTTGCATGACTCCTCCAGGCTGTTGCCTTCCAACTTTCACTTGTTGACAAACCATACATCTTGACACAAAATCAGCAATCTCTCTCTTCATGTTGTCCCACCAAAAATTTTCCATCAAATCTCTATACATTTTGGTGCTCCCAGGGTGTATAGAGAAATTGGAACTATGAGCATCATCCAGCAATTCCCTTTTTAGATCAGGTATATTGGGAACACAAAGTCTCTTCCCGAATTTCAAAATTCCATCTTCATACACAAAGTCTCTCAATCTCCCATCATTCACAACTTTAATCTTTTTTTGGAATTCTTCATCATCGGTCTGAGAACTCTTAATCCTTTCTAGTAAAGATGGTTTGGCCACCATTTGAAAAATCATTGATGTTTCACCTTCCCTGGTTATTCCCATGTCCATCTTCACTAGATCCATAAAAATTGGATCCCATTCAATTCTCATATTGTTCAAAACTCCATGGTCTTTTCTACTCAAAGCATCTGCCACCTTGTTTGCCTTCCCTGGGTGGTAGTGTATCATACAATCATAATCCTTGAGTAATTCAAGCCTTCTCCTTTGCCTCATGTTGAGTTCTTTTTGTGAGAAAATATACTTCAAACTCTTGTGATCAGTATAAATCTCACATTTTTCACCATAGAGGTAGTGCCTCCATATCTTCAAAGAAAAGATCACTGCTGCTAACTCGAGATCATGAGTAGGATAGTTTTGTTCATGAATTTTCAACTATCGTGATGCATAGGCAATAACTCTATCATTCTGCATAAGGACAGAGCCAAGTCCTTTCTTCGATGCATCACTATAAATAACGAACCCATCATTCCCCGATGGTAGAGTCAATATAGGAGCATTGACTAATATTCTCTTCAGTTCTTCGAAACATTCTTCACACTCTTTTGTCCAAACAAATTTAACCCCTTTACGTGTGAGCTTCGTTAATGGGTTGGCCAATCGGGCAAAATTCTGGACGAAACGTCGATAATAACCTGCCAAACCAATAAAACTACGTACCTCAGTTATACTCGTAGGTGCTGGCCATTCTTGGATTGCCTTGGTCTTAGAAGGATCAACAAAGATTCCATCTTTAGAGACAATACGGCCAAGAAAAGAAATCTCCTGAAGCCAGAATTCACACTTGCTAAACTTCCCATATAATTCATGCCTCCTCAGAGTCTTCAAGATAATACGCAAGTGATTTTCATGATCTTCATAGGTTTTGGAGTATACCAGAATATCATCAATAAATACCACCACAAATTCATCGAGATACTCCTTGAAAACTCTATTCATCAGATCAATGAATACAGTGGGTGCATTAGTCAATCCAAACGGCATTACAGTAAACTGTTAATGCCCGTACCTGGTTCGAAATGCTGTCTTAGGAATGTCTTCCTTCTTCACACACAACTGATGGTATCCAGATCGAAGGTCAATCTTTGAAAAGTATTGAGCTCCATGCGGTGTGTCAAATAAATCATCAATACGAGGTAGGGGATACTTGTTCTTTATCGTTATGGCATTGATCTCCCTGTAGTCGATACATAACCTCATAGATCCATCTTTCTTTTTAACAAAAAGAACAGGGGCTCCCCATGGAGAAACACTAGGGAGAATAAATCCCTTATTACTCAATTCTTCTAGTTGTATCTTTAGTTCGACTAACTCTACAGTGGCCATTCTATAAGGGGTCTTCGATATAGGCCTTGATCCAGGAATCAAATCAATGGAAAACTCAACTTCTCGTTCTGGAGGATGTCCAGGTAAATCTTCTGGAAATACATCTACAAATTCTTTCACAACAGGTACATCCTCTATTTGAACATTCCTTTCCTCACCCGCAGTTATTTCATTATCTTCCTCCCCAATAATTGAATTTAGTTGAGCTATTGAGGGTGGATCTAAATAAGAATTAGGTGGTGACGATTCTGCTCTAAAAATAAGGTGTTCCTTATCATTATCATCAAGAATCTTAACCTCTTTCTTCTTACAATAAATCTTCGCATCATAGTCCGAAAGCCAGTCCATACCGAGTATTATATCAAACTCAATCATAGGTATGACGATGAGATCAGCAGATAAAGAAAATTTATGTGCTCTAATGGGGACTGATTCACAAAACTTTGTTGCAACGATACTTCCCTTAGGAGTTTTAACTGACAACTCCCTTATTAAATCAAATTGGAAATATCTAATTTTCTTAGCAAACTGGGAAGATATGAAACAATGCGATGATCCAGAATCAAATAATGCATTTTCTAAACATGAGGAAACCATTAAATTACCTGCCACCACGTCTTTCGGAGCTTCTACCTCTGCAGTAGTGATAGCATAAGCCTGGCCTTGATCCCTTGGCCTTTTCTGAGGTAAGTTCTCCTGACGCTTAGGGCATGCATTTGCATAATGCTCCATCTCCCTACAATTGTAGCACTGAACGTTGGTAGCTTCCTTCTTCCCCTTGCAATCATGAGCTTGGTGGCCTTTTTCACCACACATGTAACAGACTCCCATTCCCTTCAAGCAAGTACCAGGATGTTTCTTCCCGCATTTACCACAAGATGGATATTCAACCTTTCCCTTCTTCCCCTTATTTCCATTCCCAGATTGATCAGTAGGTCTCTTCTTCTCTTGCTTTGCTTTAAAGTCATAAGACTTAGAGAATTCCTTTTCGGTCTTGATAGCACATGAGACAATGTCTTTGTACAATGAAAAGGATTGTGAGACTAATGCTCGACGGAGAAATGGTTTTAACCCATCAAAGAAACGATCAATCTTACTTCTTGGGTTGCGAATATAATCTCCAGCATACCTCGCTAACCTTGTAAAGTTAGCCTCATACTTTGTGACATTCTCATCCTCCTTCTGTCTCAGACTCAATAATTGCCTTTCCATATCTTCTCGATGGTCACGAGGGAAGTATTTTTCTAAAAACAGATCTTCGAACTACCTCCATTCCATATTTGATACTTCATCATCTTCCTTCATGTTCTGAATCAATGACCACCATTGATCAGCATCTCCAGTGAGGCGGTAAACTACCATGATAACTTTTTCCCTTTCACTGCTCCCCAAAGCCTGAAATATTTTCTCTAGGGAAAATATCCATTGCTCAGCTACTAAGGGATTTGTATTCCCATTGAACGTTGGTGGTTGTTGCCTCATGAATCGATCTAACATTGATCCTCCACGCTGCGGATCAGGGTGCTCCATACGGGTAAGGTTATTATTCATAACCTGAGTAAGTTGTCCCAGTATGGTGATTAGCTGATCAGCACCAGTTGCATCACCAGCCCCACTATAATTATCTTGAGTAGGAGGGCAATCCCTACATGGAGTGCGTGCATTGATACGGTTTCCATTTCTTCCACTAGGCGCCATTTCTAAACAATGGCATAAACTAGATCAGTTTATGAATAAAAATACATAATCCCATACTTATAAAACACTTAACATAAATTGAACTATTTATGGATATAATCCATAATCATAAAAATGATTTCTTTGAGGAAGTATATACTCATAAACCCTTCATAATGATTTGTAAAGAAAATGAGAGTTATCCTAAGCATATCCCCCGGGAGTGTCATAACCAAGAGTGCAGCAAGGCCCGTTGTCATGCACCAGTTCCCGTTTGAGTCTAGCTCAAAGTGGTGTTTTCGGGTTTTACCCCTAGGTACATCTGTGCCAGAGCCGCCTCTACCTGCTCGTATCCAGACAGGGATGTATTGCTCGGAAAACTCACAAAATCTCTACAATACGAAAATTCTAGGAAGTTCTTCTATACTAATCCTCAAAGTTCATCTTAGGTATACGTGCTCTAATCAGAGTTTATCTAAATCTAACTTCCAACGTTTGTACTAAACTTCCTCTGATACCAACTGTAACGCCCCGACCCCAGTTGCCTAGAGTCGGTGCATTACTTCGTAACATTGGCATGATCACAAGAAAGATCAAATCTCGAAAGACCGATTGGTTTAGTAGCCTTGGAAACACTAGATATATTCATAAGTTTTACATTACATCATAAAATGAAAAACTACTGCAACAACATAAAGTTTCCACAATCCACACTATTAACCCCTCATAAAATCCCTGCTGGTCATTCATAACTTACTTCTTCACATCCTGGGAAAAATAAAACATAGAAAAGGGGTGAGCTCAAATGCCCAGTAAGGATAACAATATAGCGGAAACTTTCATAAATAAGAATAAACATTTAAGGCAATGCATTACTAAAACAAAAGCCTTTTAAACTTTAACTACAACATAGTATGGCAAAAGTAAAATGAAATAATTCCATTTACTTATTCACATGGTTATTCTACTAATCGAATAATCACATGCAAAAATCAATAACCACTTTCATAATGTTGGAATGCATAATTCCAGACTATCATAACCACATAGCCAAGGCCTCGTGCCAAGACTACAAATAAGATTTTGTCAAGGCCTTGTGCCAAGACACTAGTTTGTCTCATGAGACCTACCGATGCATCGAGGAGCTATAGCGGGCTCCACCCGTCACATATTAAGTCCAATGCATTCCCATATGAAAAGGTTTAAACATAACATAAACATTCGTATTAAAACTAGCATACGAAATTTCAATACTTTCACCATAAACCATGAATGGTATATAAAAAAAATAGCACATCCACAGTCAAACATATCACAAAACCTTCAATACAATATAAAAGTTTTGTATCATATTATATCATCCTCAAATAAGCATAAAATCCATTAAAGGATGTTGACATAGATGAAATCAAAACTCTTTTTAAAGAAATATCTCTTTCTATTTTGAAATCATTTAAGAGACATATATTTATAAAATAAAACATTTTCTTTGAAAATATTCTTATAAGCTTGTAAGGGAAGCTTTGACGATTTTATAACGGCGGAAAATAACCGCACCCGCCGTATAAGTAAAAAAAAACATTCTTATCTTAATTCTGTCGAAAAGGTTAAAAAGCACCTTGTTTGGAAACCGACGGAAAGATTCCTCTTATAAAAAGTCAAAAAAAGGTATAAATGACTTTAACCCATATTCTTGTAAAAATGTTTTGAAATACATTTTGAAGAAACATGGATGTGGATGATAACGAGATCCCAGTAGATTATTACGTATAAACAACCTCGGATAATGAAGAGATTGTGAAATAACCCTTACCATGTACTTTTCCTTGGTTGGGGTCGGTTAACCTCCTGTATAATGGTGAAATAATTTTTATTAAATTATACAAGAATCATATACATTAATATGATATCATATATGATCTTTTAACATTGCTTTATTAATAATATCTTAGTATTATCGTCGTTTCAGGTGATAATCGATTCGTTCTTCTTAAATGTTTGGTTACGTAAGACATGTTTGTAATGGATAGATTAAATCTTATTCATAATCGAAATGATATTAACATTATTTTTAAACCTAAAATGAGAATAAGACTTGAATGGATACGATGGAGGATGGATCTCACCGCGTTCGTGGAGACGGTAGTCCGTACGTACGCACGAACGCTACTTCCATTTAATTTTTATTTTAAAAGAATTGAATCCAAATGATACATAGGTATATTTCTATTCCAGTATAATATAATATTTTATATATGTTACTTAAGTTCATTAACACCATCCTTTATACGTTCCATGTGTGGTATGAACGAGTCATATCATTTTAAGGGGGCGGTAGTCCGCACTTCCTCAAATGAAATTATCGTATGTATATACAACATGAAACGAATAATGGTATGAAATAAAATGGAATTACAGAAGCTTATATATAGAATATATATCATTAATATCATATTTAATTACAGTGCCATCATAATGGCCACCATGAGAGGCGGTAAGATGTATTTGAACAATCATCGTTTCGTGAGGCGTTAGTTTGCCATCCACAGAAACATTATGTTCATCATCCATTAGATGGAGTTGTGTGTATGTGTAGTTTGAATCCTTCTTATAAAAACATCCTAGTATATTGAGGATACTGGTGTTGTTACAAAATAAAGGAAATAAAAAGAGTTTGGGGGTTGGAGAAGCAAAATAAATGAAAATAATTTAAGAGAAAACGTTACCTTTAATTTAGGTAACTCACTTTGGTTGGAACCAAAGGACTTCTTGAAATGCTTTCTGCCTAAGGGGAAGCTTCACGGAGGAGGAGAGGGATGTGGGGAGCTTAGTTGGGCAGAGTTTGGACGAGCCAAGTGGCTTGAGAGGTGTGAGGAATGAGTAGAATTGGTCTCCTTTTTTAAGGGAGAAGAGGGGCTCTTTAGGAAAGAGTGAAAGTATTACTTTATAATATAATTATATTCGGTTTATAATGGTCCAAAAATCATTGAGGTAGAAGATAAGATGACTCATATTCTAAATAACATCAAACAATAAGAATTGGACATGTTTTAGATAATATTTTAATCATTATAATATTATTTATTTAAATGATTTATTAATGAGGTAAACATTGCATCATTATTGTGTCATTAATAATTTAAATTATTTGATGTCTAAAAATTATAAATAAACTATCATTATGTAGGAAATCTTTTTATCTTTCTAATTAATATTTATAATCGAAAATCCAACATGTATAACCCTATGTAAAAATTGTTCTTCTAAAAGATGTAAGCTTATGCCATTTTTATTTTTATTTTAACTTTATTAATATAAAGTGTCCCTACCACATACAAGTGGCTCCAAGGGGTCCCCAAATTGACCCAAGGATGCTCATGGTTGGGTATGTGTCCACCAATAAGGTTAGGACACGTTTTAGGTTAATTTTGTATTATTATAATATTATTTTTTAACCCTTATTTACCGGATTTACCCTTAACCATGGTAAATAAAATATTTACCACAGTAATTATTCAAAATGTCTAAAAATAAAAGTTACCTATTTACACAATTTGGAAATCCTGATTCCAAATATGGAATCCATTTTTCTAAATACAAAACACAGAAGTGGCAGAAATTAATTTAAAATTAATTCCCGCTGTCAAAACAAAAAACGTGTTTTTAAGAGGTAATAACTATCAAAAGATTGACACTTGTTTATGTTCAGTTTAATTGTAAAGTTATGTCCAAAGACCAACATTATATTAAATGGTAAAAATATATTCTAAATATACTTTAAAACCACTCAAATTCAAAATTTATCACTATTAATTATTTTGATTAAAAAAGTTGTTTTTAATTAAAATTTAGTAATTTTCACTATTAATCAAAATATGAAAGTTATCCGAAAAGTACAAAATTTGACCTTAGGATAAATTAGATATTCCGAATCCAAAAATGAAGTCTATTTTGAAATATAAAATATATATGATTTCAAAAAGTAGGTATTACTATTCACAACGACTAGTTTAATTAGTTGTGGTGTGTGTTAGAACTCGAGGTTGCGTACAACACACGCTATCGCATTATTCGAAGGAAACGTACCGTGGAAGCTTGGGATGTTACAATAAGCCACCTCGCCAATCCTACTGAGGACCTGGAATGGTCCGATGAAGCATGGAGACAACTTGCCGCCTCGGCCAAATCTCCGCAATCCATGTCGAGGTGAGACAAGCAAGAAGATGTGGTTGCCATCCTCAAACTCTAGTGGCCTCCGCCTCCTGTCAGTATAGGACTTGTGCCGGCTCTGAGCTGTCCTCATCCGCTCCTGGATGACCTGGACCTTCTCTATCGTGGCCTGGACCATCTCTGGTCCCACAAGTGCTGACTCCCCAGGGTCTGTCTAGCGCAAAGGAGATCTACAAGGTTGGTCGTACAATGCCTCGTATGGTGCCATCCCGATGGTGGAGTGGTATCTATTGTTGTACGCGAACTCCACCAAGGGTAGGTGGTCCTCCCAGCTGTGACCAAAGCTGAAGAAACATGCACGGAGCATGTCCTCGAGAGTCTGTGTGGTCCTCTCCTTCTGACCATCTGTCTGAGTGTGAAAGGCGGTGCTTAGACGTAGCTGCGTCCCGAACGCCTCCTACAACCCCTTCCAAAGCCGGGAAGCAAATAGAGCATCTCGATCGTAGAAGATAGATGATGGCACACCGTGAAGCCGTACAATCTCCTGAACAAAGAGACGTCCCAAAATCTCTACTAAGCCCTCTTCTCTGATGGGTAAGAAGTGAGCCGACTTGGTGAGTCGGTCGACAATCACCCAAATGGAGTCGTGACCTCTGGAAGTGCGTGGAAGTCTAGTCACAAAGTCCATAGATATGCCATCCCACTTCCACTCCGGGACCTCCAAGGGCTGTACCAAGCCTACTGGTACCTGATGCTCTGCCTTCACCTGCTGGAAGGTGAGGCACCAAGAAACAAACTCTTCCACAACCTTCTTCATGCCCGGCCACCAGTGTTGTCGTCTGAGGTCCTGGTACATCTTCGCCACTCCAGGATGTACCGCCAAGGGAGAAGTGTGAAACTCTATCAATAGCTCCTCCCGTAAAGAAACTGGTACCAAGGTATTTCCTCTGAAAAGGACGTCGTGCTCTGCTCCAATGGAGAAACCATCAGGTGCCTATCCTGAGAATATTTGCGCATGCCGCGTCTCTTAGTCACTTTCCCCACGCTGTGCCTCTCTGACACGCTCCAGTAGTGGAGGGGTGACTGTGAGAGACTGAAGGAAGGCTGCCCCATCTCTATCCACAAAGGATATCTACAAAGAAGCTAGCTTATCTGTCGCCTCCTCAAGTAGTTGAATGCCCATCCTCTTGCTGAGAGCATCGGCTACTACGTTTCCCTTACCATGAGTATAGAATATCTCAAAGTCATAGTCCTGGAAGAACTCGAGCCATCACCGCTGTCTCAGGTTCAGGTCCTTCGGAGAGAAGATTTACTTGAGACTCTGATGGTCAGAAAAGACTGTAAAGCGCTCGCCCATCAGGTAGTGTTGCCATGTCTTCAGAGAAAAGACCACTGTTGCTAACTCCAGGTCATGGGTAGCGTAGTTCTGCTCATGTGGCCTCAACTGACGTGATCCATAGGCGATCACCGCCCGCTCCTGTATCAAGACACATCCGAGTCCGGTCCCCGATGCATCGTAGTAGACTGTGTACCCTACTCCCTCCTCCTGCAACTTCAAGATAGGGGCGCTGGTCAATCTCTATCTCAACTCCTGGAAGCTCTGCTGACACCTATCTGACCACACAAAGGGTTTCCCCTTCTTTTTAAGAGCTGAGAGTGGTGCCGCAACTCTGGAGAAGTCTGGCACAAATCTCCGATAGTATCCAGCTAGTCCCAAGAAACTCCGCACCTCATTCACGCTCCTGGGTGGCTCCCAAGCTATCACTACCTCGATCATCACAGGATCCACCGCAACTCCCACCTTAGAGATGACATGTCCCATGAATTGGACCTCGCAAAACTAGAACTGACACTTTGAGAGATTTCCATAAAGCTGGTGCTCTCGGAGTGTGTCTAGTACAACCCGCAAGTGGTAGGCGTGCTCCTCCTCAGTCGTCGAGTATATCAAAATGTCATCGATGAAGACCACGAAAAATCGATCGAGGTATGGCTGAAATATCATGTTCATGAGGCCCATGAACACTTCTGGAGCATTGGTTACGCCGAATGGCATAACCAAGAACTCATAGTGCCCATACCGACATCTGAAGGTCGTCTTCTGCACGTCCTCTTCCCGAACTCTGAGCTGCTGATAGCCTGAACCGAGTTCTATCTTCAACAACCACCGCACTCCCTTGAGTTGATCGAAGAGGTCATCAATCCTCGGTAGTGGATACTTGTTCCTCACTATCACCTAGTTCAGGGGACGATAGTCGACACAAAGTCGCAAGCTCTTGTCCACCTTCTTGGCGAACAATATCGGGGAAGCCCAGGATGAAAAACTGGGTCGGATGAAACCCTTTCCCTACAAATCCTCCAACTATACCCATAGCTCTTGAAGCTCAGCGGGGGACATCTGATATGCTGGAGTGGATATAGGGGTTGTCCCGGGGTACATATCAATATAAAAGTATACCTCTCTGTGAGGAGGTAGTCCTGGAACGTCTTCGGGGAAGAAGTCTGCATACTGATCCACCAATGCAGGAAAACTAGGACTATTTACATCAACTACTCCTAGGATGAGGCTAGCCAACTGATGAGTGATGGGTTGTCCTCTCCTCTACGGAAGCCCATCCTGTGCTGCGAAGGCTCCCTTCTCTCCAGTGAAGGTGAACCTCCGTCGGTGCGTACACATCGCACCTTGCGCCTAATACAGTCAATCCGAGCATGGACTGTAGATAACCAATCCATGCCCAAGGTGATGTCGTAAGTCCTCGACGCCGCTACAAGAAGATCCCAGCCGAAGGTCTTGCCTCCTAGAGTAAGCTCACACTGCCGACACCAGTGCATAATCATCGAATCTTCTCCTGTAGAAGTCTCTATCTATAAGGATCGAGCCAACGGCTCTATCGTAATCTCCGAGCTCCGAACAAGGGCAGCGTCTATGAAATAATGACTTGATCTTGTGTCTATAAGAACTACAGAAAGGGTGGAATAGACACATATTGTACCCCGAATCATCGCGGGATCGCCATGGTCATAGGCCTCCGCTTCCTGGAGCTGTGCCTGTCTCTGCCCGCCAGCTCCCTGTGGTCGGGGTGGACCTCCTGGTGGTGGTGGTGGTAGGGCCTTAAAGTGTCGCCCACCACCTGCTGCTCGGCCAGATCCTCTGCCTCATCCGCCTGCACCCTACGGACCGCCATAATCAACCCTCTGCCTCTGCCTGGGTGGCCCCTCAACTGTCTGCTGCTCCTCGGCACGGTGGGTCGGGCAGTCACGAGCCATGTCGCCCTGCCCGCCACATGTGTAGCACTGCATACCTCTCGAAAGACTGGCTCCGCGCTGTGTGCCCCGCACTACTGAGCCAGTGACATGAGGTCTTCTGCCTGAGGGTCTTGTCTTCCTAGACCCACGAGTCATCTGTCGACTTCCTGCTACAGAAGACTCAGCTACGTGCCGCCCCGCGGTAGGTCTCGCTGCTGAAGAAGACACAACAAGAAAGATCTCGATCAAAAGGGCTCGTTCCAGTACTCCATCCGGAGTCGGAATGCTGAGGGAGATCAGCGATGCCCTGATCTCATGTCTCAATACCTGCTCAAAGGTCCGGGCCCAGAAGAATGGGTATCGTACCATGTCCGTCGAGTAGCACGAGATATCGGTAAATCTCGCCGAGTATTGGGCGACCGTCAAGTTTCCCTCCCGCAGCTGAAGAATCTCCTGGATGCGTACCGCATGGAGGGTGGCTGGGACGAACTCCGAGCGGAAGAGGCTCTCAAAGTCTGTGCAGAGAAGAGATGCCTCATCGTGCACTTGGAGCATCAAGCTCCACCATCGGCCGCTGCCGCGTGCAGTAGGCTCGCTGCAAGGATCACCATGAGGTGTGCTGGTGTCCTCACTAACCGGAAAACTCGTACCACTACCTCCAGCCAGTCCTCGGCTGCCTGGGGGTCCGTCTCCCCACGGAACCTGGGCGGTCGCTGGCACTGGAACTCATGCAGTGCACTAAGGCGATGTGCATCGTCAGCAGCTGGGGGTGGAAGCATCGATGGCTCAGCGGGTAAAGGTACCGCCTGTGCCTCAGCTGTCAAAGGGCCCTGTACTGAGGCCTCGTCGCTCGGTGGGCTGTCGTCATGCTCAACTCTCAGAACCCTAGCTGGATGCCGTCGTGGGGCCATCCTGAAAAGGAAACAGGTGCGCCACGGACAGAACAGTATACCTGGTGAGCTGACACAATGTAATCACAAAGAAATCTTAAAACACACATGCAATCAATGTTTTCGTGCATTAAGTCAGAAATCAGAAGTCAGGGTCCTGGTGTACGGATACGTCGGCCGCCGCACCAACACTGGACTCCCTGGACTGATAACCACACCCAATATGCTTAACATTATTTCTTCACATAGAAAAAGATCAGATTCCCAAGTGATGCGGTAGAACCGATCTCCTCTGATACCAATTTGTCATGACCCATCCTTGGGGCCCATGCCATGACTACCTCAAGCCCCCCTTTCATAGGCCAGGGGCTGGCGACTAGCACCAAAGAATAATTCCTGGTAAAAAGGGAAGGAATTTCCTTTGTAAAGTAAACAAACACCACAGAGCAAGAAATAAGTAGAAGTAAACACTAAGTAAAAATTGAGTACAACAATAAGTGTGGAAAAGTAACTGGGCCAGTATACAAACCCAAACTGAAAGTAAAGTACAACTGGAAGGGAAAACAACAACTGAAATGTAAATCCGCAATAACGAGCTGTCCTCTGGAAATCCCACCTGAAGGGTGGGTACAAATAGCCTCTACTGCTCCTCAGGACCAGCCGACCGCTCCGAGTACGTCCTGCCCAATGGTCCAACTCCTAGTATCGTCCTGCTCCGCAAGCCTCAATCACGATCAGCGCTGTCCGTCGTCTGCAACCAACACAACGTAGTGCAGGCATAGCCCGTGCAGGGGTGAGTATAAGCTACTCAGTAGGGACCCAGAGACCCCCGAAGGTGTCCTAGAATCCACAAAGGATAATCCACAAAGGAAAGATACAATCATGAAGTAACATCCGAAACTGCTTAGGTATATGCCCATACATATACCTAAGTCATCAATTCTAGTTCGGGTCCAACATCCGAGCCCAAATACAACCCAGTCCACACAGGAAAGCAAAACATAAATCCATACAATATAGCACAACACAATCAACATCGGAAAAAAATATAGGATTCAGCTCACATAGGAATACTTCTTTGTATGACGATAGAGACGATCAGATATTTCCACTGATTCATCTAAGCCGTCAGACCCACAAAGGATCGAAATATACAAACCCCCGCAATGACCCACAAAGGATCTGACCCAGAAGGATCGATAGGTAACTAACCCCCGCGATGTCCCACAAAGGATCTGACCCACAAAGGATCGATAGGTATCTAACCCCCGCAATGACCCACAAAGGATAGATAGGTAACTAACCCCCGCAAAGACCCACATAGGATCAGACCCACACAGGATCTTTAGGCGCTGGCCCACACAGGACCGCTGAGTGCTGACCCACATAGGATCGGACCCACAAAGGATCTGTAGCACTGATCCACGTAGGATCGCTGAGTGTTGTAGTCGTCGCCATCGAATCCCCTGAGGATCACTGTACAATCGTCGTCGTCACAGTCGCAGCCAGCTCTAGGGTTCCCGCACATAGCAAGCTCTATCGGGAGGGTCCGCTCCACGAGCTGAGAATCTGATACATCAAATGACACATAGTCCAGAGTTGATGTATCCAAAAGTTCTGTATCGTCAACAGGAACTCAACGTCGAAGACGGCGCGTCAATCGGACGCCCGGTCTGAGAGTTATTGACATTTTTGTTCCAGGGGCCCGGTTGGTTTTTAAGGAAAAACCAACCCGACCATACTCCACCTGCATCCAAACCTTGGACGGAGTAATCCAAAAGATCCGTCACACATAGAAGAATCCAAAAAAGTCGGCGGTACGTCAATCAGACATCCGGGGATCAAGATATAAGCATTTCCGCTCCAAGGGCCCGGTTGGTTTCGTGTACGAACCAACCCGGCCAAACCCAAAGTACTCCGAAACCTTGAGTGTGATATACCAGAACGACCGTCTCGATCCAATGATCACATCACCGCTGACGGTGTGTCGATCGGAGGCACGTAGCTCAAGTTATGAGCAAAATACTAAAAAGGTCCAAAAACAGGGGCTCTCGGCCCGGACCGACCCGGCCCAACCCCCCATGGGTCGGCCGGAACTCGGTTGACCCGACCCGGGTCTGGATCTGACCCAGGTCCGGGTATGACCTGGCCGGCGCTGCCCGGCCTGGCTTGGGTGGCCCGGCCCGACCTGGGCGCGACTCGGCCCGGCCGGCGCGGGCACGGCCCGGTCGCCAGGCCGGTCGGCTCGGCCGGTTACGGCCGAGCGGAGCTGGGGGCGTGCTGCCCCCGCGTGATGGAGCCTCGGCCCTACGTGGGGCCGCCCTTGCCAGCAGACGCTGCTGGCTACCTCTTCCCGTCCTTCACCGGTCTCTCGCGGTCGCGGGACGGGCTGCCCACCGCCGCGGCTGAAGCCGCGGCGGTTCTTCCCGGCGGGTTGCTCCGCGGACCACCGGACGAGTTCCGGTGGTCGGAATTTAACGTCGTCTTCGCCAAAAGCCCTCCTGGGGTCCGTCCTCCATTGCGAGGACCTCACATTTCCCGTGAAGCTTGTTTGGTCGACGTCCTCCGTTTCACACACCAAGAACGAAAGGGGCAGTGGGTTCGGACTTGTTCGTTGGTCCGCACCCTCCGCGTTAGAGGTTTTAAAAAAATATCCCACAACAAATCTTTAATCATACTCCGCGGGTCTAAATCACAAAGATTTAAATGAAACAACCCCCTACATTGTCGTAGTCATCGAATGTGAGTTCTTCACGGAATTGACCATCCCGTAAGAAGAGTATCGTCGCGTCGAGGAAGGGGCGTTGGGTCGTCGCAGTATACGGCGTCGCGTCGACGATCTCCGAGGGTTAAAGAAAACCCACAGATTTAATCGCACCAATTAAACCCGTGTTGAGGATATAATCCACAAAAGAAAAATAAAAGAATCGCAAACCCTACCTCAATCGATTGTTGATCGAAGAGTGTCACGGGGAAGGAACATCGGGGAAGAACGTCGGGGAAGGAGAATTTTCGGCATCACGGTACACGGCGTCGCGTCGTCGATCTACGAGGGTTCGGCGTTCTTCGTCGCCTTTCATCGAAGGCCGGCGTTCTTCGAAAGCGACGATGCGTTCTTCGCGTTCTTCGCCAAGGAGGATGAAGATAGAGTTTCTCCAAATCCTCTCAACAAGCCATCGCCAGAAAAACATGTGTTGGTCTTATTTTATTCTTATGCCAACAATTTTAAAAACAAAGTTACGAAACGAACCATTAATTTGATGAATTAATGGTAACGGCTTAACTTCCCAATTAATAGGGGTGTTAATAATTTAAGAAAAGGCATTAGTTGACTTTCGTTTAAAAGGGGTTTTCGCGGGTGCGTTACATAGAGGAAAAGAAACGGTGGGGCTCTTGTGGGCCCCACCTCACAAATATCCTACCAAGTGGGTATGATATTTTGGGATCCACCATATCCACTCAACTTATCTTAAGTGACTTTAAGTGGCTTTAAGTGAAATAAAATAAAGTTGTCACACCACTTTATTTTATTTCTTAATTTAACCCAAAAAATGCAAACCACACCTGAGAAAACCCAACTCCGGAAAAGGAGTTTCTAAGAAAATATTGGCGTTGCGATTCCATCGGTGCCCTCGGAATTCGATTCCGAGAACCGGTTCAAAAGTTAGAAAAACTTGCTCATTCGTTCACTGAATGTACCTGAGCCAAACTTCAGAAAATGATTCCGGGGACACCGGGCCTCGGAATCAGGTGCCGTCAGAAACTGCGTTCTTGTAAAATTCCAATGAAAATTAAGAAAAAAATTTCCTTGAATTTTACGGGTCTTTACAATCTATCACAAAAGTGGGAAATTATATAGTGGGTTTGATAAATGGTTAATTAAACTCTAATCTGAACATTTATCAAAAAAATTTCAATATGGTTTTTGATTTTTCCTTTAAATAAACTGATACCATAATTTTTTTTTCCATAATAACTCAGTTTTTAAAATTTGGTAACTTTTTTTATTTCGAAAAATAATAATTTAGTTTTTATTTAAAATGGAATAATTTTTATCAAATATAAATATTTTAAAATATTTAAATCATAAAATAGATAAATATTTATTTAAAAATATAAAATGTATAAAATTATGAAAATATATTTTGAGAGAAATTAATTTTATGTTCTAAAATGTAAAATATAGGTTTTCAAATTAAACAATTTTTTTTAAATGTATAATCTTCTTTAAAAAGACATAATTTATTAGCTAAAAGGATTCAGAAAATTTATTTTCTTGGTTATATACTATTGATATCATGATATTCTGAGTATTTATAAAATCATTATTCAATATTATTCAACTAAAATCATTTTTATGAAAATATGAAAATTCATCAGAATATAATATTTTTATGATAATCACAAAAATTTATTTCATTTTTTTCGAATAAATTTTTGAAATACATTATTTTAAAATTAAAATTAAAATATACAATATAATAAAATGTGTTTTCAATGGAAATTGGTTTTCTTTAAATATCAACTATATTTATCATAATTTACTATTAATTTATAATTAATATAGTGTAAATATATTATTTCTATTAATTTATTTTATTTATGTAATATATTTAATTTCATACACGAAAACCTCATAATTTAAGAAAATTAATTTTTTAATAGAATACATTATTAGAAAAATATGATGTCAGTAATCTTTTAGTAATATAAGTAGAATTTTATCAAGTTATTGGTATAGATAATAATCATTTTCATTAAAGGATATAATTTTAAATGTATAAAATAAAAATGATTTACATATATTTTAAATTCCATCTGTATAACTAGGAATAGTATTCACAAGACACATAATGGTCAAATTATGGCCATACACTACTATAGTAAGGAATAAAAACAAAATATTAAAGATAAAAAATGTTATTTTCATTGAAATTGTTTAAATTACAAAGATATGTTACCTATATATATATATATATAAACGTTTTATATGATTTATTGACAGTATTATAAGTAGATGAATATAGTTCACTAAGGTATTCATTTAAAACATAAATATTTTTCCCATGTTTGAAAATAAAAGTCGAAAAAAGGTTTATATTAGAAGGTCACAACATCACTAAGAATAATTCATAATTTACAATATTGTATTGTAATATATTGATGTATAGTGGTGGTTTATTAATATATGGGAGCTCATTCTCTTTGGGTGATGAATATTATTTTCCTACATGAAAAAACATGTGCATTACACTAGTTATGGATTCATTGATAAATATAGAGAGAAAGGAAAGTGTGTTTTGGGGGATACTAATGAAGAGGGAATTCTGTTATGAGAGTCCAATAATGATCTGTTGGTGTCTGATAATAGGAATTTTTAAATTTGAATTCTATTTTTTAAAAACATATTTATTAAGGAAATTTTTTATATAATTCTTCTATTATATATTTTTTATCCATATCTAGGATGAAAATATAGATGTAGAGGCTAAATTAAAAGAGGGGGGAGTGGTATGTTTAAAAACATTGATCTTCTCACTTCAATAAAATCGTTTTTTAAAAAAGTTAAACAAGAATTCACAAACTCTCTTAGGATATAAACTAAAGAATAATTGGAAGGTCCTACGTCCATTTATAAAGATCCAAAACTTAAATAAGTCTATCTTAAAGAAACTCAATAAAGTTTATCTTAGGTAATGATTCTACCTTAAAGTGAAGAGAACCATATTTATCAAAGTATACAAGTATAAGAAAGCATAATAATGTTATTATTTCCTTCATTAACAAAATAATTTGCAAATAATACTTGTTCCAATAACATTTTAACAAGTATGAAATATTTTAACCTAAAGAGAAATGTATCTAAAAACGTTTGATAAATGTACCTTGATTTATACTTTCAAGAAAGTATGTCTTACCCACACCAGGTTAATCCCCTGATAAAAATATCATTGTCTGTCTCGCAATCTTCACACATCCAAAATCTTTATGATATTCGACACCTCTATCTTCCTATCCCCATATTTATTCGATTGTACTCATCAACAATTTGATTCACACAAGGTAGAATGAACATGTTGCTCATAGCTGAACAAGATGTTCACAGATCGCATAAGGAACGAGAGTATCTCTCTCTATAAATCAATTCATAGTATCACAACATGTGTCTGCATAAAAATTCTTTTGAGTTTGTTCAAATGAGATCCAATTTATAGGAAAAAAAATTAGTGATTGACTCATCCTCCAACAATAATATTTTTAATTAGTTCTCAGAGGGACCTGAACACATGTCAGATAACCAACTTTTAGTTGAAAATAGATTACACAACATCAATTTGTATAAGGAACTATGAGAAACAATGTCAAGTGTCCGAAATAATTTTTTTTAAGGTTATAATATCAAGTTTTAGAAAATGGGATCTAATAAAATTGAAACAAAATATAATGAAATTAAATTAACTATAATAAATATATATAATCAAAATCTAGGAAAATTAAGAATTCAGAGTCTTCATTATGTGTAATTCAGAGTCTGAATTATGTGGAATTCAGAATCTCAATTCTGGGGAATTTCGAGTCTAAGTATTGAGGTATTCAGATTTTGAATTCTGATGAATTCGATGTATGAATTCTTACGAATTCAGAGTATGAATTATGATGAATTCAGATACTTAATTATAATGAATTTGGAGTCCAAATTCTGATGAATTGAATGTCTATATTCTAATGAATTTGGAGTCTAAATTCTGAAGAATTTGAAGTCTAAATTCTGATGAATTCAGAGTCTAAATTTCAGAGAATTCAAAGTCTAAATTTCAGAGAATTCAGAGTATGAATTTCAGAGAATATGTAGTCTAAATTTCAGAGAATTCAGAGCCTAAGAAACTATAAGATTCAAATTTAGGTAAGGAACCAAATTTTTCGATTAAGAAAATAAACGGTTAAACTTGGTTTGAGAAAAAATAAAATAATAATATTAAAATCAAAATTAAGGATAACACATTTTTTCGAGAATGATAATTTTGCATTGGAAAATAATTCAGAGAGAATGACAATTTTACTGAATAGAATGTGTCTTTGATTTTCAAAACATATAAAAATAGAATAATTATTAACGATACTTGTTGATTAAATAATCTACCACCTTTTGTAAATCGATATCAACATTTTGAAAAAGAATATAAGGAGTAATGTTTTTCATTTTTAATCTTTAATGGAAATACTTATCTCCATTTACATATGATCCATAATGAATATGACTAACTCCCCCTTAGGTTTTTAAATCCCTAAGGATTATATTATTGTCTTTATTAGAAAAGTTACTTCTTTTTTCTTAATAATATCCTCTTTACGCAATATCTACCCCTTACTTAGGGAATTCTATTATTTTTACCTTAATATTATTTTTATCATTCTTTTCTCCACATTTGTCTTTTTAAAAAATTAATTTAATGATAATATTTTTCCCTGAACGGTTATGAATATACAATGAAAAATAATGGAATTATAACAAAATATAATTATGATTGGAAAGTTTTTGTTAGGAGAATACAAAAAAAGATCATATTTTAAGGGATCATTCATACTTCTTTTCCATTAACATTAGCTTTATCAAGGTTTCCATCAACTTTTTCTGCTCATTGTTATCATCCTCAAATTTCATGCTCAACTGATCTCGATCCTGATTCTTCTTCTTAAAGACATTAATTCTTTCTTTATGGGACTTAATAAACTCAACATCAGAATTTACTAACTCTTCTTGCTATAAAATTTTTTCTTCTAACTCTTCCATGAGTTCCCTTTCCTTTTTCATGTTTAGAGAAACTGAATTGGGATTTGTATTCAGGTATCTATATTCTTGAATCTGGGAAACATTCTATTTATTCATCTTTTTTGAAATATCTATTGAAATGTTCTGTATCAAATCATCTGACTTATCAAATGCCCCGTTTACTAAATCATGGAAATCATCCATGACATTCAAATAATGAATCAATGAATTAGACTCCTTGGTTATTTTTATCATGATCTATTATGAGAATCATAACCAATGTTAAAATATTTGACTTCTAATTAATGCTTGATATAATTTTCCATGATCATGCTTATCGAATCCGACTTCTAATTGATAGTATACTAAAGCAACTGACATCTCGAATCAACACATGGAAATAAGGGAATGTTGCTCACTATGTTTTCCAAATATTGAATAATAAAATCTAACCCCATGGAAGATAAAGATTCAGATTCAGATTCTTTTGTTGGTGAGGAAACATTCTATTTATCTTCATTTTTCGTTTAGATGTTTCAACAACATCTTTCTTAGATTTTGAAACCACAAACTACTTTATCAAATCTTGTACATGTTTCTTTCCCTTTTCAACTTTATAAATAACATTATCAGCTCTTAGAGACTCATTACCATTATCAGAAACATGAATACTTTTATCATCATCAACCTATTTATCAATACCTTCATCAAAATCTTTAGGATAAATAACATCCTGATTGATACTTTCATCAATAGAACGTATCAACCTAATCTATGGAATCATCATCATTCCCTTATGAGATTTGTTTTGGTGATTCAACATGGGATGTTCTGATTGATAAATTTTTAAAAGTACTTTCCATCTCATGATATTCTTCTACCATTTTATTACATATACACTTTCACATTACTCTTACTCTTCTTCTTGTTCTTGTTCGTTCTATACTTATTCTTGAGGAATGGGTTCCAAAAATTATACTATATTTACTTGATTTTCTATTTAAACTAATTCTGGAAAGAAGAATTATGTTACCAAGATTTTTTCAGAAGAATTCTCTATAATTTTTGGAAGGCTTGAACAATTTCATCATATGATATATTCTTCTTTATCTTTTTCTCTTACTATTTCTTCTCAAACACTTATACTACCTGAATCATCAAGGATTTAGCCTCAGGTGGGTCTAAACAATAACTTACATCTCCCTTACTCTTTTTCTTCTTGTCTCTTTACTTGGCTACCACATCATCAATAAATGCCTTTTGCTTTTTTAGTTTTAGTGTAGCTGACTAAGTTTCTCGAATGAGTGTTTTTCTTCTAATTCTGGATCTATCTCTGTTCTCTTCTTCATAGTTTTCTTGGAAGTTTCACCTACATCCCCTTTCTTACCAATTACTTGAATTTCACATTTAGTAAGATCATATAATCCTCCTGACGTAATACTGAAACTGATTTTTATCCTCCCCGAAGATTGATCTCTCAACCACATAATATAAAAGGTTATGTATTTTGAACTGCTAGAAATTTTGAAAGACTCTAAACAAGGTACAACGATCTTCGACAAGATCACTGGATACATGATTATCTGAGACTTGAGGGTGAAATTCTTGATATTAATTATGTTTAAGATATTATACATTATATAATTTACCTTTAATAGATTCCCCAAGAAATTTATCTTAAAACATTCAAACTTTTAAAGGGAATCCTCATCTCCATTTCTCTGAATGAGAAAACCATGCATCCAAAAATACAGAAAATTGTATTTGGTTATTAGGTGAATAATCCTGAGTGACTTAAATCTTATAAGTCATATGAACTCAATTAATTTATCATTTTTGAAAATTACTTCATTGTATGGAAACTTTTGAGAGAAAAACGAAGATTCCCATTTGTAAGGAATATCAATAATATTTGTAGTTTTTTTGAAGGATATGAAGTATGTCTTCACATAGATCTTTAATGAAAAGAATTTTCCTCATCCTTGTCATAAAACAACTATATCATAGAATTATATAAGAATATTAGGATAAAACAGATATGGATTAGTTGTCTTGGTTACACAAAGAATTTCCCAACTATTATTATTAATACCTTTATAAATAAAGGAATAATACTTTAGAATGGAATTTGAATCAACCAAAATTTCTATATAAATTTTCAAATCTATAAGTTCGTTGATTGAGGCCATATGATATTTTATGGAAACATAAAGAGACATTCAGAATAAAAGGAAATGGAGAAAACAGAATGGCTGATTTGATGTGCAGTAGAGCTTCAGCACAAAAACAGTGGAATGATCGATGTGGGACATGAGTGTGGGGGGAATTTATATAGTTTTGCAGTGATATTTCGAATTTATTAATCAATACAATAGTTAAAAAAATAATGATCTGATCTAATGATTGATATCAATGCCAAATACGAATTTATCGATTCCGATCTTCTGAGATTTTATAGAAAAATCAGATTTAAGGAATGTGAATCCCATTAAGTTTTCTTAAAACAAGATAGAAATACCAACAATTAAAAATATAATTATGATGATTTATGTAAGAAAATATACCTTCAAGAGTTTATAGAAAGAATTGTCAATATTGATAATGTTATTCTTGAAGAAAATAGATTCTATAATTTTTTATTTAGGAATGAAAAATTTTACGCTTAATAAAATTTTATTAAATAAAAGAAAAAATTTATGCTTTGAAAAATTTTATTAATGAAAGGAAAAATTTTAGGTTCTAAAAAAATTTATTAATAAAAGGTGTTTTTTGACAAAATAAACAAATTTAATCCCCATATAAAAAATTCTAATTGTAAAGAGATAGGATTCAACAAAAATTCTATATGGAAGATTACCTTACGATTATCATTCCTAACTTTATTTTAATGTAACAAAATTTATCAGATGGTAAGGATTTTGTAAGAATTTTATAATGTTGATATTGTATTCTAACAAATTGTATAATGATATCTCTTTTAAGTATGTGATCTCTGAGAATGTGATTCCAAATATTTATTTGTTTTTCATGAGAGTGACATGCAATATTTATTTTAGGGAAATGGAACATGTATTATCACACAATATCTGTGTTTTGGTAAATATCATGCCATATTCTATGAGGGAGTGTTGCATCCACAACACATGAGAAAAAAATATCAATCAATTACATATTTAGCTTTAGTAGTGGAAAGAGCTAATGAGTGTTGCTTCTTTCATGACCAAGAAACCAATAAATCTCATAAGAGATGAAAATTTCTATATGTACTTTTTCTAACTATTATATATCCTCCAAAATCAATATCCAAATTTTTTTAAAAAAATTCATTTCTAGAAGAATAGAAAAGTCCTAAATCCATTATTCTATTTAAATAGTGAAAAATTATTTTCACTTCTTTTAAATGAAAATCCTTTTAATTAGATTGATATATCACACATAATCATACTGAAAACATAAAGATTGGACAACTTGCTGTTAAGTATAATAAACTTTCAATCACACCTTATAAGTTGTTTGATCTACTAGTTTCCCATCTTCATAAAGATCAAGAGAAATTTAGATACCGATTGGAGTGATTATGAATTTAGTTTTTTCATATACATACTTTTTAATAACATTTGTAACATATCTATATTGATATATATAGGTTTCTTCTTGTTTTGAGGAAATTTGAAAACCAATGGAAAATGTTAACTCACCCATAATACTCATTTCAAGCTCATATTTCATAAGATTATAAAATGAATCAATTAAAGATTGCTGAGTTGATCTGAATATAAATTCATCAACATATATTTGAACAATCAAAACATTTTTCTTATATTTCTTTATAAAAAGGGTTTGATAAGTAGTTTCCTTAACATAAATGTTATGTAAAAAAAATCTTGTATGTCTATCATACGAGGCTCTAGGGGCTTGTTTAAGTACATATAAAGCATTGGTATGTTTGAAACCATGTTCAGAATGTTTGGTGGCTTCAAAACCAAGAGGTTTTTCAACTTAAACATCATCTTGAAAATAACCATAATGTAAATTACATTTCATGTACATTTGAAAAAGTTTAAAATTAAATAATGTTGCAAAGGCTAGTAATATACATATTGAATCATGTCTAGCTACTTGAGCATAGATTTATTCATAGTCTATTTATTATTGTTGATTATAGCCTTTTTTTAACTAATCAAGATTTGTTTCTTACAATGATTCCATTTTTATCAAATTTATTTCTGAAGACCCATTTTACTCCAATTACATTGGTTTTTTAGGTCTTTCAACCAATGGCCGAACACTGTTCATTTCAAATTCATTTAGTTTATCTTGCATAGCCTAAATATAATCATCGTCACCAAAACCTTCATTAGTGGTTTTTGGTTCTAATTGGGAAAAAGGATGTTATACTTTATTTATTAAATAACATATAATACATACATATTTATTTTCACCACTAATGATACTATCTCATGGATGAATCTTAACAATCAATTTGTTTTGGTTTTGGAAAACATGTTCATGAACTTAAGGTAGAAAATATTCTAGGTGTAAATACTTTAGAAAAATTTTCATGAGTATTTTACTTATTAGAATAATCCTCTATCAAAGGTTAATAATCATTTTTTTGAAACCAAATTTGATTATATATGTTTGGGGTTGTTTAAAAACAAAAGGATCAGTTTCAGAAAATTTATCATGAACTGTTTCTTCAACAACACAATATTTTTTCTGAAAAACACTATAAGACATAAAAGTAGTGGAGTAGCTTGAGAAAATTCCTTTGTCATATTTGGATTCTAATTCACATATGTTATCTTTATTATTCAATATGTATATTTTTCATCTAAATAATTTGAAGTACGAAACATTAGGTTTTGATGCTGTCCACAATTCATGAAGTGTTTTACTAAGAAAAGATCTAATTAAAACTCTATTTATTGTACAAAAATAAGTACATATATCTTCTACCCAAAAATGTTTTCCAAAAAATTATTCACTCAATAATGTTCTATTTATATCTTGAATAATTCAATGTCTTCTTTAAACAATTCCATTTTCTTGTCTACTTCTTGGATCTAGGAGGTTATGATTAATACATTTCTTACTTTAAAAAGATTCCAAATATGAATTTTCAAATTATCCCCCTTGATCACTATGAATATTTATAAATGGATGGGTTTTCTCATTTTTAACTTGGACTATTATAGTTTTTAAAAAGGAAAGACTTGAAATTTTTCTGTTAGAAAATTGACCCATGTAAATATAGTGTAGTCTTAAACTATAACAAATACACAGTATTTTCCTCTAATACTTCATGTTTGTGTATGACCAAAAAGATCCATATTGACTAACTGTAATTCATTAGTAGTTGAAACATCAGTTATAAATTTAAAGCTTGAATTATGTTTCTTGTCATATTTACAAGGATCACAAACTTTTGAAGAATCAAATCTAATCTCTAGTAGATCCTTAACATGTCTTTTCATTAATAGTTTTCATAGGTTCATATGGTTACAGTGTCCTAGTCTTCTATTCCATAATCATGATTGATCTTTCATTGCACTAAGATAAAGAGGATGGTGGCTCCTAAGGTCTTCAATGTTAATTTTATAAACATTCTCATGCCTATGGGAAGATAGAATAAATTCTTCTTTGGAATTGTGTACTAAGAATTTATCAATCCTACAACTCCCAAGGTAAACACCATTACATAATTGGTATATGGTTATAAGGATTTTCATAAGACATTTTACAAATAAAATATTTGAAATTAAATATTTTCCAAGAATAACAATGTTACCTATAAAAAAAATTCACTATGAGAATTTTCTCTAAAAGTTACTTTTCCTCCTTTATTCTTGATAATATATTCAAAGAGGGTTTTTTACATGTCATATGTTAGGAACATCCACTATCCATGTACCTTGTATTTTTGTTGGTACATCCTTTATTTTCATGGACTTTAAATAGTCAATCTTTCAGAATCCAAACATTATTGGATCCGTAAATTTTAGAAACTAAAATCTTAGGTATCAACATTTTCTTATAAAAGTAAGCATTATGAGAACCTATGAATTGGGTTTTATTCAAAGAATTTTCCCCCCAATTTCCCTCATATTGACACCTAGTTCAAAAGGTAACACATTATGGAAAAAAAAGTTATGACTAAAGTCTAGTTTTGAGTAAGTATAACTATATCTAGAACTATTCCTAAGAAGAAGAATTTGTGAATAAATTTTATCAAATTCTACTCCTAACAAAGTAAAATTTGATAAAATTTTCCCTAAGGAAAATATTTTTGATTTTAGTCTAATGACTAAATTCTTATCTTCAAAGTAATTAGTCTTAGAGTTTGAGTTAGCCACTAAAACAATTTTCATATAACTGGTATTTTCAAGATCATTAGAAAATTTATCCCCCTCAGAATTAACATCCATAGGGTTTTTATAAAATTTTTTAAAATCAAGAGTTTTATAATCAAGGTCTTTAAAAATAACTGATACTTATATTGTTAAAATTGAAAATCTAGAATTTTCTTTCTCTAAAATCTTTTTTATCTTATAATTATCAATCTTACATAATTTAGAAAATATAGAGACTTATTCAAATGAAGGTAATGTTTTATCTTCTGATGAGGAGGATTTATTATCTGAAGATTCATAATATTATTCATTAAAAAAAATCATTTAAATAAATATTGGTTAAAGATTAATTGTTATATACCTTAGCCATAAGACAATGATTTTCAATTGGAAATATTACTATATGACTAATATTCTTCTAACTCAAATATTCATATTAGAAGGATTCATCTCAAAAGTCACCACCAATGGAAATCTAGGTGTCATTAGTTCTCATGAAATTCTAAACCTTAAATATTTAGTACTTATTTCTGTTCCCTTCAGAATTATTATCCTTTATATATTTTATCATCAGCATAGGACAATCAGGTCTGATATGGCAATCCCTTTTTCATTCATAAAATGTTACTTTAGAATCATTCTTTTCTTTCCTGTCCTCCTTCATATATCTATACTGAAAATATTTCCTTCCCACAATATTTTTCATCCTTAGAGAAATATGGTAAAGTTCATTCTCAGACAGATCACTATTACTTGATTCGAATATAACAACGCATTCCTTAGATTTTGATTTAGTTACCCTTTTAAGAGTATTGTATTTAGTTGTTGTATTAAAATATACAATTCAATTACCTTTATTTTTCTTATTGAAGACTGAATCTCTCTTCAATCTTGTTTCATGCTAAATATGCCTTCCAAATAATACATCATGAGTGATATTAGATACTTTCCTATTTTTTCAATACCAATACTTTTATATTCCCAATCATTGGGAATAATATCAATTATCTTTTCCATAAGAATATCATCATCAAGACCATTTTCTCCCATATATTGAAGACTGTTGACAATAGTAATAAATATTTATAGCACTTTCAAACAGTTTCTTCATAAGGAAATATAAATCCATGATATTCAGATCTTAACATCGCTCTTCTAATGTCAATCACTTTTGAAGTTACAAAGTCTGTAACTTAATGTTTGATCCAAATAATATTGGATTCTTCAGAAGAATATATTTGATTGTAGATATTCCTAGTTATAGAACATAAAAGAGTATTGTTTACCTTGTGGTTTAGTTTATTTTCTTGTTTTTTCAGATTTGTGAATGTTATGACTTCTTTATCAAGAATCTTGTAATCACCAGTGGTCATTACAAAATTATCCACTGTAGTTTTAATAACAAAAGACTTCATCCTTTATCCCATATACTCATAATCATTGCATTCAAATATTATTGGTCTGGTAGGATTTAAGATGTAATGTAACCACAATTCATTCATCATATTCTATTATAAAAATAAATTTTCCACATAAAGTATTAGCAGAAAAATATTATAAACAAAATCAACCTTTGATAAATACTTGAGAAAGTAATGGTAAGAAATAAAAGTTTAGGAAGAAAACATATATAAAAGTATAAGTATTTCAGAAACTGCTCTCATACTATTTGAAGGATCGAAATATAGATGTAGATGCTCAATTATAAGAGGGGGTGAATTGTAATTGTAAGAACATTCATTTTTTAACTTTAAGAAAATATATGTATAAAAATGTTAAAAAGGTGAATTCAAAATCCATCTATTATACTTAAACCAATGGATAATTGGATGGGTCCATATCTAATTATAATGAATCTTAACATAGAAATTCTTATATTAAAGAAACTCAAACATTTTTATCTAAAAGAAGGATTCTGCTTTAAATAATATTAAATCTTATTTATTTGTGTATAGAAATATAACAAAGTATAAGAATGTTATACTTTTTGTCTTTAAAAAATATTGTATAAATAAAACTTGTAATAAGAATAAGTAAACAATTAGGAAATCATTTTACCCAAATAAAAGGATATCCTAAAACTATATATAAATTTCCCTTGATATATATATTCAAAAACATCTCTATTACCCACACCATGGTAATCCCTCAATAAGAATTTTAGAGTCTATATTTCTATCCTCGTAGGTCACCAAACATTAAATTAGTCAACACCTCGGTCTTCCTATCCCCGTAAGTCCTCGATTGTACTCAACAAAAATCAGATTTGCACTAAACAGGATGATCAAATTTTTCAAAGATGAATAATATGTTTATAGATCACTCAAGGAAATAGTGTCTCTCTCTATCGAAATCACTTCAAATTATCAAAATATGTGTAATCATAAAATTTCTTTTGAGGTATTTCAAATGAACTCTTATATACAGTAAAAAACATCATCAGTTGACTCCTTAACCAATATTCATATTGTTCCTTAATTCTAAGAGGGGACTAAACATGTATTACTTAGCCAATAGTTAGTTTAAATTAAATGACATGAAATCCTACTGTGTAAAGAAATATGTGAAACAATTTCATGTGTAAGAAACATAAAAAAAATGTAAGGAAAATAATATAATGCTTAATAAACTAGGATCAGATAAACATGAAACAAAATATTTATAAAGTAATGTAAATATAATAAATATGTATAATCAAAATCTAGGAAAATTAGAAATTAAGAGTCAAAATTATGCGGAATTCAGAGTATGAATTCTGAGGAATTCATAGTCTGAATTCTGATGAATTCGGAGTCAGAATTTTGATGAATTCGGAGTCTGAATTATTATAAATTCAAAGGCATAATTCTAATGAATTAGAAGCCTGAATTCTAAGTAATTCAAAGTTTGAATTATAATGAATTCAGAGTCTCAATTATAATGAATTTAGAGTCTATGTTATGATGAATTTGGACTATAAAATTTAAATAATTTGGATTATGAATTTCATAAAATTCATACTCTTAATTTTATAGAATTTGATGTTTAATTTCAACTAATTTTGAGTATAAATTTCATAGAATTCAAAGTATTAATTTCAAATAATTCGGAGTCTTAATTTAAGAAAATTTAGAGTCTAAGAAACATGATGGTTATAAGTTAGGTAAGGATCAAAATATTTTAATTAAGAACAAAAAATTGTTAGACTTGATTGAGAAGACAAAAAATAAGACAAGGAAAACCAAGGGTAAGGATAAGAAATTACTTAGAGAGTGAAAATTTCTATTCAAAAAATAATTCTTAGTGAAATATAATTTTAATTATGATTTTTTTTTGTGATTTTAAAAACATAAAGTAAAGGAAAAATTCATTATGATACTTATTAACATAACACTATAACCCTCTTAATGAGGGAATTATTTAAATGAAAATATTTTTTAGAACTATATTTTAGGATTTGGGGTGAGGTATGTATTTTTAAAAATATATATTTTATAACTTCAAAGTATTCTCACATTTTTTTACAGACTCACAAAAATAAAACCCTCTTGCACTTTATATTTGGAAATTTTTTTTATTTGGTTTTCAAGATGGTATTAATGAATATTAAAAAGTATAATTTTTTTATAAAATATTTATTTCAAATAGTCTCACCATTTATATTTTTGGTGAGGCATGCTTTCATTTGAAAATAATATTCCTTCATGGATTTTTTTAATTTAGGGTTATCATTCGTGTTTTTATATATTACATGGAAAATAATTCATTTATCTACAATTTAATCAACAAAACATTAATAAAATTGATAGTAATTTCTTTCATTGAATAAATTTTATGATTTATTTTTTGAGGTTTACCTTGAATTTAATGTTTTTTCCATCAATAGTATTACTTTTTAAAAATAAATAACATCACCCAAAACAATTTTTCATTGAGTTATCAAATATTAACAATTAATTAATTTCTATTATATAATGAAAATTATTTTTATACCTAATGTCAAGAATTTTAAAATGAATATTTTTATTGAAACTATTATGAGAAACGAATGCTAATAATAATGTTTTATAAATATTAGGTTCTTTGATAATATAAATTAAAATGGCATATATAGATGGGACCTTGATGTCAAGAGGATTTTTGGACTAATGTGGTGGTTGGATGCGATATAACCATTTTATTTTTATGTTTACTTTATGGATTTTTCATAATCATATTGAAACTCATCGGATATGATTTTTCTCAAAAGAATAATTTTCATTATAAAAAATGATTCATTAAATTAAATGGTCTATTAAATGGAATTATAAGGAATGTGATATTCAATAATTTAATCTATTATAATAAATGTTTTAAAAACGTCTATTTTCTAAAATCATTTCTATTATAAGTGAAAATTTTTAAAAAATTTTTATGATTAAAATATTTAGCTTTAATGTATTTTTTGGAGTTCTCATGAATTTCCTAATGGAGTTATCACATTTTATTAAAAAAAATTATAATATTTTTTTCTCACCCAATATTTTGAATTGTTTTAGTACAATGTGTAGATGAGAATGAGATATTATATAGTAACATCTAAACAAGAAAGCATTATGATGAGATATTTTCCATGGGGTTTATAATAATAGAAAACACACAAATAAGTGAAATAGTTATCATTTGATATCAAATAGAGTTCTAAGATCGATAAACCTATTCACTTAAGAATATTGTTTGACAAAAAGGGACTCATTATTTAGAATAATTGTTTAGTAATAAAAAATTAAACTATATTTATTCTTTAAATATCATAATAATGTATACTTTCTTAATATCATATTTGAGGGCGTGAGTATGGGGAATCACACTTTCTTTTTCTAGTTTCATATCATTGACCCCACTAGCTTTCCGTCATTTTCCTTATGGACCATATTTTTAAAAAAAAATCATATATTGGGGTGTCCTAGTGGGATGGAACTCTATGTTTACTTAGGCTACCCATTACTAGGTATCCACTTGAAAAGTTATTTTTCATTCCTATTTAAATGTTCAATAAATCATAGGTCATGTGAGATACATATATAGTATATAGATATTCATGTTTTTATGAAGACCCCTTGGTGGGTTTCATCCATGTGTGTTCTATTTCCCCATCCTTAATATGTTTGTTTTCATGGACTTAAAAGAAAAAAAGAATTATTTTTTGGGTAAAACATCTTGAACTAAATTCAATTCTGTATAAGGTAATTCATTTTTAATAACAAATAAATGATTTTTTTTCAATATAATCCCTGAAAAACCCGATAAGCTAACACATACCATATCAGGAAGAATATAAATAATTTAATGTATTTATGATTAGAAAAATGAAACAATATTTTTAGGGTCACATGACAATGAAAATAAAGGAATCAATAAATTATCCTCACATCCATTATTTAAAAATACATATGATTCTTAAACGTATAAAATCAATGATATAGAATCAACATGAACGATTCCATTATGGATTTTTTATATCATGGATGAATGATTTTGAATAATTTATGATGATATGGTATATGTAAGTAAGGTATGAATGATAACAATTCTTAAATGGTTGGTTTTGTGGGAATGGATTTTTTGGGACATTTACTAAAGGAACATTTTTTATGATAATAACACGGCCACTACTACAAATATGGCTTTTATCAGCGCAAAAAATGGCCTTTAAAAGTGCTAGAAAAGCGCTATTAATGTCGTTGAATATAAAGGGGGGGGGGTCCCCTTTATCAGTGCTCCAAAAAGCGCTGATAAAAGACCCCTATATTAGCGCTTCCTTTATCAGCGATTTTAAAAAAGCACTGATAAAAGGTAAAAGAAATAAAAAAAATAAAAAAATACTGCCAATTGACGGGGGCTTTTATAGCACTTGAACCCCTCTTTTATAGCACTTTTCTGCCCCGACATCACCCCACACACCCCCTCCACCTTTTAACATCGCTTGCTCCAATATCCCCCCATGCACGCGTGCCCCTACCTCCACCAGGATTTGAACTCGAGACCTCCCCCCTACGCGCCTAATCCCTTACCACTTCTATATTTTGATTTTCTTTTAAATTCATGATATATATATATATATATTTATATATTTAGTTATATTTATTCGTATAGTAATATATATTTATATTAATATATATATAATTATATTATAATATATATAGTTATATTAATATATATATATTTATATTAATATATATATATATATATTTAGTTATATTTAATCGTATAGTAATATATATATATATAGTTATATTAATATATATATAGTCATATTAATATATATATAGTTATATTAATATATATATATATTTATTTATATTTATTCAGATAGTAATATATATTTATATATATATATAGTTATATGAATATATATAGCTATATTAATATATATATTTATAGTTGTATTAATATATATATTTATAGTGATATTAATATATATATATTTATAGTAATATTAATATATATATATGTAGTTCTATTAATATATATATATATATTGTTAGATTAAAATATATATATATAGTGAGATTAATAAATAGGTATATAAATATTCATATATTTGTATTTTAAATAAAAAAGATATTAGTTATTATTTATAATAAGATAATATATTTTATATGTAAATATATTTTATTATTTATATTTATAATTTAATTTTTAGGTGTGAATATATAAAAAAATATGAACATATAGTTATATATTTGATTATAAATAGTAGTGAAATATAAAAAATGAAAAAATTTCAAAGACATAATATCAATATGAATGTAATACCTTTGAATAAATTCAGTCCCTACCCAAAAAATCAAATAATACCCCCTTAAACGAAGCTGAAAATCCAAAAAATGTTAAAAAAATCGGGGTACCCCGACTAAAAACTCAGTTTTGGAGGCCTTCTAGGACTATTTTGACCTTGAAAAAACCTTTACCGATGTTTCCCCTAGTCAAAAAATGTAGAGCTCATTGAAGGCTTCAATTTGATATGTGGTACAGCTCATACGGACGCCCGGATCAAAAGTTATGTCTGTTTGGAGTTCGAGTTGTGTTTTCAACATATTTTGGATCTTTCTTTTTAATTTTCTTTATTTTTTAATCTTTTAATTGTTATTAAATGACTATTACTCCATAACAATTAGAAAATTATTAATTAAAAATATTTTTTAAAAAATTGTATACGCCATTTTCACTAAATATCTTATATATTAAGTAAATTATGTGTAAATACATATTAATACTTATCTAAAATATATTTAAAAATTATATATTATATTTATAAAAATATAACTATATTTATATATTTATATATTAATATATTATTTTTAATTAATTTGTTTTTTGAAGTCGACCCTTTATCAGTGCTAAAAAAATTGCTCATAAAGGGGTTCTTTTATCAAGTCTTTTTTAGCGCTGATAAAGGGACCCCCCTTTATCAGCACTTTTTCGTTAGCACTGACAAAGGTTGGCGCTGGGAAAACTATTTTTTGTGGTAGTGGGCTCTAGTTTATTGGACCAATTGGGGTGCATATATTGAGGCACATGAAAGATGTGCATGAATAACAGAAGAGAAGATTCCATTGGAGTCGAATACAATCATTATCAATTTGCCATGGATGGTTGATGATGATTAAAACACCTGGTAAATGATGTTGGATCATGGAAAAAGGTAATTCAAAAAGGGTTTGGGTACCCTAAATATTACATCATCATATATTAGTCACACTATCGTAGAATGAATATATGATGTATCATTAGTCTATCATTTTCCTATATTAGTGGTTCTAGTGAAAAAAACATGGACTTTTCTTGGACCATATGGTGTGACCCATAATATTTTCCCTTTTCCCTATTTACTATATATGTTTTTCCTAATATCTGAAATTAAGAATCTTATTGAACATAAAATTGACATTTTTCCAAGAATTTATATACATGTATTAAACCTAATATATATTTTTTATCTTGTTTATAATCAGTTTTTTGCCTTTTTATTTGTACCAATGTACATAGTGTTTAAGACAATACGACTCATACCAAAAGTTAGAAGTTTATGTTCTTATTATATTGAAAAAAATTGCACCGATCCAAATAAAATGGAAAAGTTAAAACATGATTTCAATAAAGGGCCGACAAAGAAAATGAACTACTATAGGTGGAATGTAAAAAATTTAAGGTCATGATACCTTAATAATTGTTTGATGTGAAAGTAGATTCATATATCCCAAATGGGGATTAATAGTCTAACACCCCTAAATCATATGATCTTATAGATGTGGCAATCTAAATCTCAACATAATTTTTTTGGATTAGAAGTAATGAAATGGTATTGATACATAAGAGATGAATGATAATAATATTCAGGTGATGGTTTCATGATTAATTATTTAAATTCAAATAGAGATCTAAGGACCTCCTCCTTAAGATAAAAACATTCATCTAGTTGGAAGGACATATTCTGGGGGTATATACAGATCCATATTAGTGGAATGTGAGAATAAGAAAAAATAATTGTCTAATGGAGTAGAATACATACATTACCAATATCCATGAAAGATATCTGGTGATCCAAGAGAAATGATATTTCATGTATAGTTTATGAAATATTTATATTTAAACAAGATGGAGGATGCATTTTATTTTTTAGTATACAATTTTTTAGATGTTACATTTTTGTTGAATGGAGTGAGAATTGATTATCATTATAGGAAATCCAAAAGATGGGTGTTTTGTAGAAAATAAAGAGGTCTTACTGCATTGTGGACCCTTATATACCATGCACTCGCGCATGGATATGGATCTCATGCATAATTGAAAGGATAAATGGAATATTATGCTTTAAGATGTTTTTGGACACTCGAGACTGATATGTAGTATGACATGTAATTTAATATAATGTTATACTGATTCAAATTTCTTACATTTTAAAATTAGGTGAAAATGACTCAATTATTGTTTATTTTAACATCATGTGATATTGGAAAAATTGTGGTGAAATTTTACACCATCTATAAATGACATGGTTATTATAAATTTTATCAAAATTTGATAATGAATGGGTTTTCTTATATCATAATTGCATCAGAAAAAAAATTAATTTTTTTATATTTTAACATAATGCGAGAAGGAATGAGTTATCATTCAGTTTAACATCACGTTATAAGGAATGGGTTTTGGGGTATTTTATATTTCAGAGACATGGATTTGGTTGTTTTGTAGTTTAAAACCATGTGATAATGACTTGAATGTTATACAATTTAATGTTACGTGATAAGGGAAATGTTGTCAGGAAGTTTAACACCACCCAATGAGGACCGGGTTTCTGTACAGTTTAATATCATGCAACATGGATTGGGATTCTCTATATCAATACAAAACTTATAAATTAAAACATAACATGAATTAATGGGTCCAAACATAGAGAAAATGGTTGTTATTTGTTGTTGTATTTTTATCTCTTTTTTGGATATGATATCATTAAGCCAAATGTATAATATTTAAAATTGGAATTGAGACTTAAGTAGATCTCTAAAGATAAATTCCTCTAAAATTTTGAGCTCATTTGTGTGGAATGGGGAATTTATATATTTTTTGGATTTGTACCTAGGCCATGATTAATTTATCTGGGTGTAACTATATATCTCATGATAATAGGAATCAATCCACACATTATTCAAGACCTAATAGGGTAATATGTCACTAGGAAGGATCCGATATATATGAAAAGTTCTCCATCACATAGATGTGAACATATTAATATTTCAATGATGGTTCAGGGAAGAATCGAAACCATGAGATCACATTTGTATTTGGCTCATATTTTTAAGAGGAATGTTTTTTATATTATGGAATTTGCGGTTGGGCCTCATTGCAGGATTTTTTATTCACAACCTATCTTAATAGAATATGAATAATGTCGCACATAGTTCTTGATATGTGGAAGGAATTTTTATTTAGTATATCAATGAACCAAAAATAATGACATAGATCATGTCTCATGTATGAAAATGGATTCAAATAATATATCATCCCAAATGGATTTATAAGTTATAAATAGTATAAATTTTCTAGTAGTTTAACGTCATTAATGTATGACGTAACTCCCCACAAATTGAACATTTGGTAGTTGAATCATAATAAAAATAGTGATTCATGAGCGCCTATAAGTTTATGTGAATCATTCTTGGAGTAAGAAATAAGAGTGGATTGAGAGATCACTTGTTTCCTAAGAGTGCATGAAAAGGGAGATATGGAAATGTAAGGGGAACTTTACTTTTGTAATATGAATTTTCAATTAGTATTACCTATATATATCAATATCTTATATAGGTGCGGATGGGATTCAGGTGATGCAAAATTAGGACAACAAATAAGATATATGATTCCCACTTCAGTATGTATCCTTGGAGGGTGAGAATCAATCAAAACATAACTATTTTCAATTTGAGGCATTTTCATATTTGGATAATCTAATTATTATTAAAAGACACATAATAAAATGATTTTATGAATTGGATTATCATGTAAGGTATTCATGCCGTATTAGGTAGTTGTTTTTACGTAGGTTATAGTCTTACAAGGTGGATCAAGACCATTTCGCCTCACACCATGAATTACATGACATTTGTATCTTATTTAATATCACATGAAAAAAACTAAAGGAATCATTGAAAAGCCTAGAATAACTTTAAACCAGAGTTATTACTATGATATAAAACCTACAACAATTTGGGATTAAATATGGTAGGGTCATTAATTCATTATACCAAATAGAAAAAATTCGGTGTTTGACAAAGCGTATTATTGGGTCTAGGATAGGTGATCCGAGACATCACTACATATCTTGACAAAATAAGATAGAATACACACATTGTTATTATCATTTACCAACAAAATATGGATAATATTAATGTTAAAAGGATAATTTTCTTTAAAATGGGTCTATGAATAAAGAATCCAACACCGAGGGATCCTACATAGATCTATATTATATGCTTGAGAGGGGTATTTTTAGGATTTGATATCATGTGCCAAAATGGGTCCAGTTGATACGGAATGACATCCATATAAAAATATGTTTGATAGTGGTGAAACTAGGGATATTTATAAAGTTAGGAAATTGGGAAGCAATACACATCTCACTAGTGTGACAATTAGAAAACACATAGTTTTTTAGAAAGACATGACTAGATTCCAACACCAAGGGGACAATATCACCTTGAATATGGATGATGGTAATAGATCTTGACATCCTATGAGATGGATAATGGTTTTTTGTTTTATATTGTCTGAATAAAAAAACATAATATAGATTTAGATAATTCAATAATGATGTGATATTTTTTATTTTAAAGGAATTCAAATTGGATTTTAATTGTGTCATTTAAAATCTTTAATAGAGGATATAAGTGTCATGAAGTAAATATTATCATGACATTGACCATGGTGCTATGTATTTTATGGTATAATAACTTTTAACTTTAGAAATATGTTTAAAAATATGAAGAAGGGATATGAGTTTAACATTATTTAATTAGGAAAAATATTTCTCACGATATCTTAAAATGGTCAGAGGAAGGTTGTTCTCACTTTCTAGGGTGATTATGATGTTAGATCCATTATTATATACCTTATATATGTCATATAGACATTCCTATTTTGTTTCAAGATTATAAGGATTCCATTTTTTTTCTAATTATACTTACAAGAAAAAAACTCTCTATGATGGAATGTGTGAATGAAAGCAATATTATTGAATTCTTGTAAAATATTATAATGATTGATTACAGGTTGAGAAATGTGTGAAACCTTGTCTCATAGATATTATCTCACACTTTAAGTAAAATTTTCTATTTTTCATCTTTTAAGAGAAAATCATATTTTGTAATTAAAATTGAGAAAAATTAAATGTTTTTGGGTATTACTGCAATAATTTCCCAGGTATTATATGTATATATATATCACATTTTTTATATTAGCAGTCAATGCTTTCCAAAAACACTCTCCCAGTGAATAAAATAGTTTAATGTCTTCTGAAAATTTAAACACAATACTCCTATTTAGTGAAATACTATCAATATATCCCACTTAAATCTTCTCAAATAGTAATCCTCTAAATAATACCCTATCTATGCCATACATCAAAACATGGGGAAGGGAACATAAAAAAGGATGAGATAAGATGTTCAGTAAGGGTAAAAATTAGAGATATCAATAGATGATCAAATGAAACCATGAGACAAGCACAATGGTTTGTGATCATGAACATAACATATGATGTTCATACCAAATCTATCACAGATCATAAACATGTGTCATGTAATTAGGTACTATTATTTCAAAAATCATTATCCATAATGTTAATAAATCATCATATATTAATCATAACCCATAGGCTCATGCATTAAAAGTGTGGAACCAAAAATAAATATAGAAATATATTTTATATTTCTATGTTATCTATCAAGACCAATAATATAGTACAACATATATTTCCTATTGTGGTTCAATATGCACAGGTTTCCAATAGTGGATCAATGCGCACTTATTTCATAAACTGGGCCAACCCCGTCAACTTTTTTTACCGATGTTACGTCATCACATATAATGATTTACCCAATGTATTTGAGGGATATATATCCCACCCATATCATAATTAAATCCATACTTATTTGTTCCAAAACTTCATAAATCATTAATCGTATATTCACATCAAAACCCATGTACAAAAAAAAAATTTATAATATTTATCTAATTTCACTATAGAATAACTCATGAAAAATAAATGGTTTTCATAAACATTTCCACAATATAAACATTTAACATCTAAATGAATAATAAGAAAGATATTATTTAATATTATCTATAGAAAATCATATGTAATATCAAGGGATGCCATCCTAGATGGAAAATTATGTTGGAATATCAATTAGAACATTTCCTATAGAATATGTTCTTTCCACTATGGAAAATTTCTTTTAAAACGTAAATCATTTTAAAAAAAAATTCTTTAAAAATAAACCTGGAATGTTGTTAAGGAAGATTTTAAAATAATTTAAAACATTTTTTGAAGAAAATATTATTTCCATTTTGATAATATATTCCTGAGACTTGAAATCTGAAAAAATTGTTTTTAAGTACTTTTAATTGGTAATAATGTTTTATATTTATAAAGAGGCATTAAAATCATTTAAAAATATATTAATGAAAATTTCCTTTCCATATTTTAAATAAATTTTAAAAATAAATATTCATAAAAAAAGTCAATAAATTTTGTAGAAAATAAACTTACAAAAATGTAAATTATTCATTAAAAAATAATTTCAAACATTTCATTAGGAAAATATTATCTCTATTCTAAAAAATATATTTTTTAAAACAAAGAAATAAAAAAAACTAAAATCCAATTTTTTGGAAAATAAACACTGATTATTTTAAATGAATTATTAAATATAATTTGAAACAATTATTGAGGGAAATATCCTATGTATTTCAAAAATATTTCTTTAAAAAAAAGTCATCAAATATTCTAAAATCATTTTCATTGAGAATAAACATTGAATCTTATGAAGGATACTTAAAAAATTATTAAAAACATTTCCTGATGAAAATAATCTGTTTTATTTGAAATACAATTTTTATAACATAAAACATTCTGATAAATATTTTCATTGATAATTACACATATAATATATAAATTAATCATCAATTAAAATAGCATTCATGAATATGATAAATTCCATTCATTCCAAAGACATTAAAACAAATATTCCATTAACATTTTCAGTAACATCAAAATGATAATTGTTTAATAACTATATGAAGATTTATTTCAATTTTTTCTAAATATATAAACATGAGTAAAAATTTTCTTAATAATTTATTTTAATAATTTGAACATCTTTTTTGAAAACATTTTTATAAAACACGGTTTTGGATAATGAATGGTTTTCGACTGTTTGGAGAAATAATATCTATATTTATTAAAAATAATATTTCGGGTTCTCAAGTACATAATAAGAGGAACATTTAGTGAAAAAAATGTATTCTAATGACATTACTATTCAATAATAAAATTCATTATTTTATTGAATGGTGGATCGTAAAATTTCATCATCAGAAACATGATCATCAAAAACCCTTATAAATTATAATATTGTTCCACAAAACACTTTAAATATTTATAACATTGAATAATAAGCCCCAAAAAATAATAAAATTAATGATAATATAAAATAAAATATTAATAAATAATTTCATGATATTACATTTTAGAGGGGTTGTATATATAACATAAATGAAATTAGTGGCTAGTTTATATATTTCTCTATGAAATAAAAGAGAGACTAAAAATACTTTACCATATGTCTCAAATTAGTTCATCCAATTTCTAATATAATGAATAATAAATATATGATTGTTATAAATTTATTAAATAATAATACTTATATATATCAAACCATATATTACTTTCTTATTACATTTTACTACTATTTTTAATATAATTTCATGTTAAAATCATTTTTTATAAAATAACTACATTGTTTTTCATATTTGATTTGATTTTTATATTTTTTGTTCATATTAAATTGATAATTATTCATTAATATCCATAATTTTAACCATTTTATAAATAAAATTTATATTATATATATATATATATGTATTTATAAGAATCAATAAATGTTAAAAGTAGAAAATGAAATACACCATTCATGGGGACAATATACCATACATATTCATTATCATTGTTTCCATTATCCTAATGGAAATAAAAAAATATTGGAAAATAATATATTATTATAAAAATCCATTTTAATTTCATATATATCATATATTATAATTAAACCTAATAATATTACCTTCCATGTGAAGTGTTAATGAACAACATCGCTTAATTAGGTGGTGGCCTTTCATATAGACAAATAACATTATCGTATTCCCATTGAATGGAAAATAAGAATGCACATGTGATATTATGAATACAAAATCCTAATAAAATCATTAATATAATATATTAAAAATAATTCAATAATTATATCCAATATGATTTTTGGTATTGAAATCAAATAAAATAGTTTTTCAAGGATGTAGTACGCCATTCATAGTAATGATGATTTCATAACCCATTTAATAGAAGAGGATAAGGATTTAAGTTCTAAAATTAACATAATAAAATTAAATAATATGGATTATAATAAAATTTTTATATCATAAATTTTTAATAAAATTTTATTTCGGTGTAGGAAGAAATAAAATAAAATGATAAATTAGGGATGTTACTGCTTCTTTGGAAAAATTCTTTTGGTTTGCACTGAAATCTTTCTTAGGGTGGATTTATAAAAACAATATTGATTATATGATGGTAGTATGAAATTAAGAATATGATTTGTGTAGTTCGTGGAGATGCAAAAGGTTTTGGAAGTGCGAAGAGGAGAGGATAAGGGGTTGCCTTTTATAAGTGATGTTAGTACAAATATTGATTTTTTTAAAGGAAAAGTTATTCCTTCATTTTTCCCATACCAAATGCTCAAAAATTGAATCTTTTATAAAATATAATATATAAGGTCTAACTAGGACTATAAAATGGGTTTTGTATTGTATTTTTTTTCATTTTAACCCTTATCATTTTAGATTTACCCTTATGTAAACGCATTTTCACTTTAACCACTATATGTAATTTGTTTTGTTTTTACTATTTATTATTTTAAAAAATTTAGTTGAACATATTAGACAAAATAAATTTTTATTATTAATATTATGGAATCCATTTTTCAATAATCTATTCAAGAAAGTGAAAAAATTAATTTAAAATTAATCACATAGACACGATGAGAAAGTAGGGTTTCAATGAGAAATTTTTTCGAAGGATTAAAATGTTTTAATATAAAAATTCAAATATGAAAATGATTAAAATTAACTAAATTGGGTTAATTAATATAATATTTATTTAATTTCACTTTTAAACCATTTAAAAAAAATCTTAAATCATATTAATTATCTAAATGAAAGGGATGGTTTTGATAAAAGCCAAAACTATGTAATATTCAATGAAAATGTAATCATTTCATAAAAAATAAAACAATAAAACCTAGTATAATTTTTGTCTTATGAATCCAAAAATAAAGTTTTATTTTCAAATAATTTTTCTAGAAGTGGAAAAAATTATTTTATTAATAGGTGTGAAAGAGGTGACAAAATAAATTTATAGGAATATACTTTTTTTAAATGCAATGCTCAATTTATACTTCTTTCTTATATTGAAAACATAATATAAATGATAAAAATATGATTAAATTTATAATATAAATATTTAACTAATTTTATTCACTAAAATTATTTAATTTCATTTCATTTCATTATATAAAATATGTTTGGGTGAATAGAAACTATTTTTTCAGAAAAAGATTCCATATATTTTTAAATGGTTTATTTTTTATTTCATGTTAATCGGTCACCTAGTAATTAATTATATATAAATATTTAAGACTTATATTTTCATAATTTAATTAATCCTATTATTACCATCATTCTAACAGCTTAGTGATAACTATCACATTAAACCAAAATATTTTAATAGTTTGTTATGTTTATTTAAAAATTAGTGTTGTGTGTAATGTATGAAAAAATAAGGGTTGGTTGTAATGAATAATATCAATAATATTAAATTTATTCCAAAATTATATTTAAAAAATTCATAGGGCGTCACGTTCTACCCATTAAATAAATGGTTTCCTCACAATTTGAACTTCTTTTAGTTTAATAAAGGATTATCATTTGTAAATCCCATTATTGGAAACCAACATCGCAACGCAGGTTAAAAAAAACTTCCACTTGATTATAGAGAACGATATGTGGTATGTTAATCCATAATAACACATAATGGGTTTCCACATAGGAGACAATATTTGAGAAGTGAAAACACTGACATTGAATATAAAACAAACACCCAAAAAACCAATGGAGAGTGATAGGGAACATGGTCAGCATATATTTAATGACCAACAATCCATAAAACAAATAAGTATTAAAACTATAATTTATATAAAAAAATCATAATAATAAGACAAAATATTTTCTTCAATATCATTTTCCTAAAGTTGGGTAATTTTTATGTGAATATATACTTATTTTATTTCATTCCATTTCATTATCATAGTCTCTTCCTTTGGTTGTACCATGATAATGAGTATCTACATATAATACTCTAAGAGTTAAATTTTTCATGTCTGAAGTAATAAATAATATCCATAAAAGAATTATAATTTATTGATTTTATCTCCACCTATTATAAAACAATAATGGTTCACACATGTTATATATAAATCTTCATATGGTGAAATAATACATTAATATGTTAAACCTCATACAAAATTTAACTTAAACCATTCAATAAATATTAATTTTTATAACCATTCCAAAAATAAAAATTTACAAATAGGGTTAGTATATTTCTCAAAATAAACTAAAAATTAATCCCAAAATTCATATTAAATAGATATTTGGTATCAAAAAAAAATATGTGAATACCTTAGACATATATTTTCTTGACTAATGGAAATAACTAGAATTACATAAAATAATTAATGAAAAAATACATACATCCTTATTACATGAATTAAAACACATATTATAGTATATATTCAATGAATACAATAATTCTATAAGCATCATCAATGATAACACAAACCAATTTATCCATAAATCATTTATCCATGCCAAGGTCATTAATAACTTATATGTTAAATTATTTATATCTATAATATCATTAAACCAATATCATAAAATCAATATAAGTACCATATTAAGGTTTTTATTCCCTTAATAATGTGTTTTTTATAAAATAACAACATCCCAATAAATAACTTTTCCAGGTCACTAACACCATTGAACACATTTTTGGAAATCATTAAGAAAAATATTATACTAAGTAATCCTAATATATTTCATGATTTACATAACATAATTCAAAATTTCTAATATATTAACACTTCAATCATATGAATTCCTTCTAAAAATTTTACTATGTTTTATAATCTTATTTCCTAATACCAATTTACTACAATTTAAAACATGAATCATGTTCATCAACACCAATTTAATCATGTTATCATGTTTGATATAAAATATACTATTAAAATAAATCATAAAATTCAAATTTTATTTTTAGTATCCTCACCATCAGTAGCATGACCATTTATCATAACAACTAGATAATTCTATTCATGAACTATCTCCAAATGTCTTAATATGGTTGATGTAATCAATGTAAGAAAATTTTCTCATATTTAAATGGAAGAACATCATGCATAGGCTTAGATGATGATAATATGTGTATTACAATGTTAACTAATTTTGAATTTCATAATAATAAAATTTACGTGTGAACAAACATTAAAAATATGTTTCTTGGATAGTATTTTCTTATGATGAGAATATTCGAGTCATCATCTGAAAGTGATTCATTTACCGTCCCTAATAATGTAGTCGTTTTTTAATTAACTTGTTTAAGGGAGTGTGATTGTTTAGGAAATCCATTATTGCATTAAGGAATAATTTTTTTAATTGGGCATTGATATTGGAAAATTACATAGATTATTCCTTGAGTAAGATATATTACCCTCAACTAGTATATATGTACTTGATTTGAGTGGCCACAAATGTTCATGAATCTTCAAATATTGGGGCATCCTCAGGTTAGCAACAACTGGGGGATGACCTTCATATTGATGTGATATGCCACTATGTGGTAGACTTTAATAATATATTCAATGTAATGAACAACTAAGGTGTGTGGTGTGTTATGAACTATAAATTAGAGGGAATTCTAACTAATGTGTCTTTAGAGAAAAAGGAGGATTATATTTTTCAAATCAAGTGATGATTTCTCCATATTTCTCCAACTCTTGATCCTAATATATCCAAATATACTTATCTCATTACCCACTAAACCCTTTATTTTATTATTTTATTTAATTCATGGGTGTCTTTTTTAATGAATTAAAAATGTATAAAAAACTCACAAATAAATAATCATAGTTATTTATCAATATTTTTTATATTTCAGAAACCATTTTTTGGAGTCAAATACATTGTTATCATCTAAAAAATTATTATTTTCCTCAAAATTGTTTTTTTAAAAATTGATTTTATTCAAGTTATATTTTGAGATTCATAGATTAAATTTTAAAATTACATCTATTATCATAATTAGGAATAATTAGTTAATCATAACTCCAAGGTCAATTATGATGCCGTTTTTTACATTGTTTGATTTTAAAAAACATATTTGAATCTAGATTTTGATGATCTTCGAGAAAAAATTCATTAAATTTTTTTAATGAAAATTATATAGTATTTTCTTAAACACATTAAAATTTCATCAGATAATCATTTATTGAACCTTATTCTCAAAGAATCTTTGATCCATGAGGAAATTTTCCTGTATAGGAACATTACAATCCAAGACCTTCTCTGGCTTACAATTTAATTGAATATATTATGAATTATTTGATACAATTTTATTAAGGGAGTATTTTTTTGTTGGTAATTTTAATTTTGTAATCTTCATATACGATTATAATTTATATTTTAAATAATCACTATAATTATTTGGGATTTAGTGTCTTGTGGATAAGCTTTGTTAAAATTTTATTTTCACCGTGTTACAAATCTTTTTATACATATCATTCCAAAATTATTAAAAAAAAATATTTATATATAATGGGAAATTAAAAATGAATATATTTATTTTTAACAAAATATATGTTTTCCATCTTTCTTCTTATTCATCCTTCCCATGTTTAAACCTTATGATTTCACTATCATGTGTGTGTTTTCCATTCAAAATATTTGTTGATATTCTATAGAATTCTATTTTATAAGTTTATATTTTCAATTCCACATAAAATTGATAATCATAAAATTTCAAATTCTGTCCATTTAATTATTATCCCATAGACATATAAAACCCCTTAAAAATATGTATTGATAAGAATTTACATCATGATATTAATGGAAGTTATGTTCTCTAACAAAATCACATATTACCAATCATAGTTGGTGAGAACACCACTTAAAAAGTAACATCATTATATGTTTCATGAATTTTAGGTGAGAATATTTTATGAATCCATATGTTTTAAATAAAAAAGATAATAGTTTTTGATAATTAATTAATGATATAAGAGGTTATGAAATTCATATTATATGTGTGAAAATGTTTAACCCCTCATACTCATTGATGGAAATAAAGTGTTGTTTTTGGTAAAATTTTATTCATGGTTTTATAAGAAGTGTGTGTTTTGTTGTACTTAATAAAATTATTTAGGTTATTTTTGGGGGATCCAATATTTCATTTTCATTAATTAAATTTGAAGAAATCATAATACTGATTTGATCATAAATGTTTTTTAGTTTCTTATGATATTCACATTTTGATATTGACTTAAATATTAGATATTTTTTAATTAATTCTTAATTATAATAGTTTTATATTTTGATCATAATATTTTTATATGAAAATAAAATTAATATGGTTATTATTTTTCCAGATAATTGAATTATAATTTCACTAAAAATGAAACTAATGATAGAGAAATATTGCTTATCTAGTGGTCCATTTTTATCATGGTTGATAACCAAACATTGTAGTGGTTCATTATAGACCAACTGTGTAGTTTTTTTATTGTTAAAATTTAAAAAATCCATAGTTCCTTAAGTCTCTATATATAACATGATATAAATTCGGTATAATATTTTATTAGATAATCTGAGATTAAATATTCCATTAATTTTCTAAACAAAATACATTACTGATGGCCTTCAAATCTATTATTAGTATTTACAACAATTAGTGATGGGGACATACCTACAAAAAATATATATTCCTATGAGAAAATATCTTATATTAAGATATGTAGGAAAACTTTAAAAAAATCAGTAACTTATTGGTGTTGATATTAATTCATTTTGAATGTCATAAATCTATTAGAATATAAAATATTGGAATAATATGTAGTAGTAGTGTAGTCTATCATATAATTTCTAATTTATTATTATTGACATACCATTATATACCAAAGACTAATTTAATTTAAATATTTCTTGTGAACGACTACGATGGATGAGATAATATGTATATATCATTGGTTTTCATTATACTGTAACCTTAGGGTTAAAAAATGTGTAATAATTTGAATGAATTATTTATATAAAGATCCACACACCAATCTAGCCTGTAAATATGTGCAACTAAATCCATCAAAGAGGTTATAATTTTAAAAATTTAAGGAGAAATAGTCATACTATTGTTAATATATGGAATGTGGATCATAAAAATTATAGTTCAAACAAGAGAAATCCCTCCCCCTTTTATTTATTCATAATTGTCCACTTTTCTTGGGTTTAATCCTTTAATTATGGTTATATGTTATCATTTAATATTAGTTAAAAATGTTATTTGGTAGGATAATATAAAATACAATTCTTCAGAGATATTTCAATTTTTAATATTTTATTATAAAATTGTTTGTAATTTAGCTCATAATTTAATAAAATTTATTTCACATTTGTGTTGTTTCCTTTTTTATATGAGTTTAGTTAGTTTAGATCATATATTATTTCTTTCTCTTTTTCATTCTTTATTTTCTATATTATCTTAATAATAAAAAATTAATCACTATTTAGATATATGGTAAAACCATCCTTCATGCTAAGATATTTGTTAGGGATGATACACCTATTCATAGAAAATGAGAATAATTATTGTAAAACCAATACTGTGTGACCTACATCATGTCACCCATGGTTTATTGACATACCTAATAGAATATTTGTGTTGCGTTGATTATTAGAGAACATGGATAAGTCAATGTACTTAAATTAATGAATTACTCAATAATGATATGTGAATTTTTCATGTTAACCATGAACATTTGAAAATTCACTCAAATCCCTATTTTTTACATCAATGGTTATCGATACTATGCATAATTAATTAATCAAATTAATATTTCAAATGATATTTGAAATTATTTTGGGGTGTAAAAATAAAATTATTTAACATTTTTTCATTTATTTTTTTATTATTTCACATTAAACATATATAATTAATTAAATTATATTTGGTAAACTTAAAGGTTTAACATAATTAGAGGAAATATACATTATACTGATGAATTAAAAATATTAATATCATTACTATGGATTTTTTTACGTTGGAGATTCATTATAACTAATATTATTTTTTAATAATTCTTCATCCATCTAATTTTCTATGAATATTGACATCCTATTGTTCAAGGGTCAAAACATAAATCCTTGTTTTAATATATGATTTATCAAAATGTGTTAATGGATTTCTGAATGGAAATATTAATTTTTAATATTTATGACCATGAATAATTAGGACTTGTGGATGAACAATAAATAATGATTATGATTAATATAGTATATACATTTGAAAGAAGGGTCAAATGCCTTATAAATATCCCATGTTATTATAACAAAACACACTTGGTTGTGCGTTTTATTAGGTATATAGATGTGGGGATGGATATTATTATACATTAAATTTTAGGCATTCCAAACAGATATGGAAGTAAAACGATATGAAATTTCTATTGATGTTATCCATGAAATTATATATAATTTTTTATGTAGTTTCTAGATGTAGAAATTATTAATAGAGAGGGATGTGTATGAAACATCATCCTTCCATTAGGGTAGAAACCCATGGGGAGTCACAACATGACTCAAACAACCCATCCATATAGGTTCCAAACCAGATAATGGGATGACTCGAAGGGCATTCCTGATCCCTATAGGATGAAGACTAGCACCTGGGCATCTAACCACATCCCAAGGGAACAATTTTCAAAACATAAAAAAAGATAAATATAATATATATACATATTTATGTATATGTATATATATATATTTATTAAAAAAATGTAAAATAAATATTCATGAAATAAAATATTTAATATAGTAATGTTACACTGAGAGGAAGAAGTAAAGAAGTACTTCTCCTAGAAAATTAAAAAATCAATGAAGCCCAAACTATCCAATACCACTCCATCTGATATGTGTCAAACATCCCACCATTTTAGCCCCAAATTACCATCCCCTATTGACAAAATAAATCGATTCTTTAGTGATCCACCTTTCCCTTTCCAATATAAGATAAATCAAGGAATATATACCCTTGAAAGAGTTTTTATGGTGTGAGATAAACCTGATTAGTAGGATCACTCCCATATATTACATAATAATACTTTGTTCAATAAATATAGTATGCTCAATTTTAATAAATCATGGCATGATAATATGTTTCATTGTATTTATATCAAAATAATTATTACCAATTTACCAATTCTCTAATTACATTACAAACAAGCTAACAAAACTTTGATGAATAATTTCAATAAAACAATTACATTAATCTAACCATTTATCATATCTTTTCTAAAATATTACAAATACATACTAAAATGATAGACACACCTATGATAACAATGGTAAATAAGGTTATATCACTCATAACTAAATAAAAAATAATACCACGTTAACACTAAAGTTACTAGAATTAATTCATTTATAAAATTGGGATAGAGGAATACCTTGGAATGTTAACCCTATACCATATGAAGATCATGTTTGTAGTGAAAATGTATCTATGATCATGGAGTGGATTATCACCCAAGATATTTTAGTCCATTAAAATTTCAACAGATAAGGCCCAATACTAAACCCTCCACCTTTTTACCAAATGCTCCTATGTCTAAAACAAACTAAATAAATTTCAACTTGCTTAGCACATTTCACAAACTATTTCAAACAAACCCATTTTATGAAACACACTCATTAATAATAAACATCACAATCTATTTTACAATGCATTAATATAAATGTTTCTATTACCAAAAAAAGTTTCAAATAACCTTTTCTCAAAAATAAATCACACATTGATGTTAGTCAAATAAAGGTTTATGAAAATTCATGTGCAAAGCCAATTATAGAAACTAGAGTAGAAATAGTTCATATAAAATAGGCTAGAAACCGAACCACCTAGCTCATGTTTAGGTTACACAATATCCACAATGGGATCCTTATTAAACTATAGGAAACAAAATTCAATAACAAGAGATAGGAGACCATAAAAAAACTCGCACAACATAAAATCATGACTCCATATTAAAAATGGATTGTAGAGATGTTTTATCAACACATACCTCAAGAATAAAATCTCACCCCTAAACAATGAGAAAAATGATATCTAGAAAAATAATTCTTAAAAGATATTTAAGTGATATAAAAAGGATTCATTAATGATTTGTAGATCAAAATTTGTATATATCCACTGAAAAAGTTTTTATAAGTAAAGTAAATAATAAAATATCAATAAAACATACCAAATCTTTGTAAACTAATTAATCAATATAAAATGTAACACCATGACCCTAGAAGTTGAAAGCCAGTACAATATTTCAATAAGTTATAATGATTATAGGGAATCCAAACTTGAAGAACTAAATGATTTAGCTATTTTGGAAATCCATATGAAATATATGATACCCAAAATACATTGAAAAAATAAAATAAAAAATGATACATAGTAAATTGAAATAAAATTTATCCTTCAAATATTATTCAATGTTTTCTTTTTCACAACCTAGGGAAAGGGAACATAACAATGATGATATAAATTGCTCAGTAATGATATGTAAATAAAAATTAATAATTTATTAATGATAATAATAAATATTGAAAGGTAAAAATTGATAATATATTCCATTCAAAAATATAGATATATAAAAATCAATTTTTCAAAGTAAGAAAATGAAACACATTCCATTTGAAAAATTAACTAATAAAAAATGTTCCCATAGATATGTCAGAGTAGAAATGTTATGGATAAAAATTAACTGAGTTGAAAAGAGGGAAATTTTTAATTATTGCAGGTCTTTTATAAGGAACATTAAACCCTATACCTTATAGATCTTTTATATGGAAGTTTAAACAACATATAGAAACCCATTTATTTTGGCCTACTTATTTGTCTAATGAGAACATATCCATGCATTGAGGGGATATATAAAGTCTGGGCCAAACCATTAATTTATATTCCAAATGACTCTTCTTATAGAATAACTAAAATAAATAAAATCCTTCTTCTTATATCCATATTGAACAAAAAATGTAGATTCATTAATATTTCCCCATATAATAAAATAAATGATGAAGTAAACATCATATATAAAAATGGTATATAGTTTAATAAAAATTAATAATATCCATCACCCAAGAATGAGGATATTAATGTAAGTTTCCATAGAAAATTAATAAGATATAGTTATAATTTCAATATGAAGATAAAAATAATAAATTTAACTGAGATTATAATGATAATCATTAGTAATATTCTTTAAAAAATAATATTTAAACATTATAAAGTGTCTCATGCGACATTGGAACATTTAAAGCATAATTGCCATGAAATAATGAAATTAAATAAAATATAGAATATAATGATTATTAATATATTCATGATATAATATTTTAAAGGTTAGTATATACACCATAAAAAAATAATTGGTGCAAAACAATAAATATGTCTAAATAGAATATACATTTAGATGAAATAACTTACCTTGCATTTAATTTTATTTAAAATGACTTTTACCACATGTGTAATGGTTATTAGAGTTTTAATAACTTATTATAGAACAATATTCATGTTTATAATATCAAATATTATCTTCATATAATATATTATTACTTGTTTGATAATAATATTTCAGTATTTTCAGTATTTTAGGTGTTAATTGACATGTTTTTCGAGTAAGTTTTAACTTATTTTTTTTATTACTATTATGGTTTGATTATAAATATAATTTAAAACATGATTTAAATATAATATATATTCATTATATATTTATTTATAATAATTCATAATATTTGGAGATAAGAAATGCAATGAATTGTTCATAGAGACGGTAGGTCGTATGTACACATGAACGCTACTCTCATTACGTTGTCGTATTAAATGAATGAAAATTAAATTATATATATGTATACATTAATTATAGTACCATATATATGTCATATATATGACATATTTTTATTAAAACAATACTGTATACATTCAATGAATTGTGTGAATAAGTCACATCCGTGTTAGGGGGTGGTTGTCTATAAATCCCCAAATGTTGTTATCATATTTTCAAAAAATGGATATCCTGATGGTATGTGATATAAAATAATTTTAGAAGAATAATGAAATTAAAAATATTATATATATTATATATAATCATAGTGTTCACTATAATTCCTAACCATGATATGTGGTAATAGAAAAATGTACAATAATCATTTTGTGAGGGGATAGTTCTTCGTACACATAAATGGTAAGTTCGTTACCCATTATATAAAATTATGTGAAATTTTAGGTTGAAAAATTAACATTATAATGTATCAATATAGTTAGGATACTTTTTAATAAAAATGAAATATGAAGAGTTGAGGTTGTGTATAATGGAAATAGAACTAAAGATCTTGAGAAAAGATGTTACATCTTCTTTGGGTAACTCATATTAATTTTCACCAAAGAGATTATTTAGAAGTATTTATTCCAAAATTGTGGATTATATAATGAGGGGATGTATTTTTAGGATTTATTTGGTAAGATATTGGAAAATTAAAAGTGGTTTTAAAGGTGTGATGATGTGAGAGTCTTGATTGACTTTTTATGGCGATCGACGTGTGGCACTTGTAAATTTTGGTAAAGGAAATATCACACATGTTTTCCTCAATTAATGTTTCACAAGTGTAAAATTAGGAGAATAAGGGTAATAGAGTCTTGATATGTCTATACAGTGGTTTTTTTACAAGGTTATTGGTCATTTTTACTTAAGTTTATGGTTTAGTCCCTTGTAAATCAAATTTATCCCTTCATCATTGTATTTAGTTTTAATCACTTTTAGTATTCTTTTTGGTAAAGTGAAAATTTTAGAGTGTTATTATAAATATAAATTATTCTTATTACAAATATGGAATGCATGTTTTCAATTTCCATTCATCTAAGTGGTTGAAATTAATTGAAAATTAATCTGGTCGAGGAGATGATAATGCGAGTTTTTAGAGAAAAACTGTCGAAAATATTGCTATGTTTTTATATCAAATATCAAAGTGAAACTGATTCTAATGAATAAAATTGGATTAATTAATAAAATATAAATCTTATTAAACATTATGTCAAAATTAAAATATAATTCATCCTTATAAACAATTTAGAAGAAAACTCACTTTTGAATTGAAATTTAGTATTTTTTGCTATTAATCAAAAATTGAATCATCACAAAAAAATACATAAAAATACACAATAAACTAATTTTTATGTTTCAATTTAAAAAATAAATTTTATTATGACATATAATATTTATTAAATTACAAAAAAATGGATAAAAAATAGGTTCTACATTAAAAAGAGAAAAATCTAATATTATAAAAATATTGATATTATGAAAAATATTGGGTTTGTTATTGTCTAATGAATATAGAATATATTTTATGAATGTATGATTTTTTTTTAAAATATATAACATATTTTTTTAATATATAAACTCTCAAAAATTGATAGAATTATATTTAATGCATAACTAATGAATAAATACTAGGAGGCTTGGGGAGAATTTCCATTATTTTAAAAAAGAAAAAGAAAATAAGAACACCTTTTAAACTGGATTAGGGAAACCCCATTACTATCCAATAATATAAAAGGGTTCAAAACCATTATAAAAACCAGTATAAAACTATTGCATTGGCCCAAAATCCATGAAGAAAAAATCCCATTACAAACTCAAAGTCACGAAAAAAAAAGTAGACAGCCTGAGTGCACCATCATTCCATCACCGGCCAAAAAGTAAAACATGGAGTTATCTTGGTTGTATTGTGAAGATATAAATAAAATTATGCTTATGATAAAAAGAAAATATGTTAAATTCATTGTGTGAAAAATTCTTTCCTCCTATGAAATTTTCAACATTTAAATTTCGTAGTCATTTCGATAAAAATGATGTGGGTAGTTCACCTTCATAGAATTCTATCATTCCAATGTTTATTATTCCATTATGTGATTTATACAGAGTACATTAACTAGATGAGTTTTATGCTTCATCAATACGTGTTCTATGGTATCAAAAATTTGAATGGGTTCCACACTATACGAAACATTAGGTTCAAACACTCTCTCAATAGAGACAAGTACATGCATTAGGTATGACATGTACTTCCTTATCATAAATAAATTGAACACATCATGTACCATTGAGAGATTTTAAAGAATTTAAAAATGATAAGAAACAACTCCAAACCTTTTATTAATTTCAAAGCATCTGAGGTACCTAGGACTCACTTCACCATATCACACAAATGAATAACATCCTTCCATGGACATACTTTCAAGAAAACACGATCTCCCACTTGGTACAATAAATATTTCGTATGATAATTAGCATCACTCGTTTTTTCTATGTTGAGAATCATTAATATTATCATAAATAGCGTTTATGTTTGTCATCACATATTTGAAAATTTTTGGGCTTACGAGTTTCCTCTCACAAAACTCTTCCCAACATTTTGGATCATGCAGACTCTTTTTATATAATGCTTTATGTGATGCCATTTGCCTGAAAATATTTTTTTTTTTGATTTTCTAAAAACCCACTTTTTAGCTGAGTAGTAACCATCACACCATCACACTGGGATCTGATACATCATGTGGGATACATAGAAAAAAGACCTATTCGGAATACAAAATTTGGAAAGAAACATTGAGAAAACAAAAACCAAGAAAATCGTGATCCGGGATTCACTCACCTTAGTCGGTGACAAGTCTCCTACCTATCATCATTATGAACCACCACAGTCATCATCACCATCCCATCCCATTGTCGTCGTTGACATCCAAACATCACACTATACCACTGAAGATAGACAGAGACCATAGAGCTATCCCCACCTACAGAGTTGTGCCCTGAAATCAAATGTCGTTTCCAAAGAAACTCGCAACAGAACACCGTAAAGACAACTAGACAAGATCTTCACAATCGTTATAGGAACTCCCAAACAAAAAACCCATCAACCTCATTGTCTCCAAAAACTACATTCGGTCGAATGAGAACCACCACCGGAGTCGTTGGTTCCGACCCTGTCGCCGCCAAGAACACCATCATCTCCACCTCATAGCAGCGCTAGAAGCCATCGTTGAAAAGAGAAGAAGGCCACCATCGAGAGACACCATCCGATGACACCCAGAGAAGCCTCCATTGTCATCGTTGTGGCATAGAGGATCTTCGTTATCGACTTCGTCCATGCCATCTAAAACACCCAGAGAAACAACAAGCATAAAACACCGAGAAAACAACATCGACAGCCATCATGAGTACCAAAAACAAGAAATAGTTGAGGATTAAAGTGGGACAAAACCCAAAAAGGGATTTGGGATTGAAACACATGGGAGAAAACTAAAATAAAGGAAACAATGAAAGATATCCTGAACCAGAGAGAACCTGAACAAGAAAAAAGAAAGCAGAACAAAACCCGAACAAGACATGGGATTGAAACCCTTGGAAAAAGGGCCATCTCTGGTAACACGCAGAGATCTGTTGTCCACCAAAATTCTTGCCCAAAACCTCAGTGTATCCCATTCTCCAAATCCGACCTGAAGAGGAGCTAGGGAATGCAAGATCAGAGCGCAAAGAGGACAACGATAGTAAAACTAGACCACCATCATAGAGTAGGAGAGTCAAGCGAGAGAGAGAGAGAAACCAATAGAGAGCAGCGCAGAGGAACGATCGACGCCAGAGAAAGCCAAGAGGAGCAGCATAGAAAAAGAATCGACACCGGAGAAAGCCTAGAGGAGAAGTATGGAGGAAACATCACCACCGAGGATAGTCGAAACCCTAGGAGGGTTCAAGAGTAGGGAAAGAGAGTGAGGCGTCATCCCATTATGTGACACCACTTGAATACATGAATGGAAACTATTATTATAGTTGAAATATAACAAAGTTAAATACTAATACCATAAAACTTGAAAGTCAAGTGAGTGTGACGATAATTCATATTCCATTTTTTAGTTGTTCCTTCATAATATCAATCAGTTTTAGGATGGTAGGAAATACTTAAATGAAGATCAGTATCAAGTGTTGTTCAAAGAATCGTCTAGAATTTCATTGTAAAGTGGGGTTATTGATAAAAAAACTTGATATTTTGGGTGTCATGATGTTTTCCAAATTCATTAATATAGAGCATTAGGATGTGATCAAGCAGAAGGTCTTATCTTATGGAAACGAAATGTATATATTTGGTTAGCTGATAAATAATTACCCATATTCAATTATTCATTATTGGAGTCTATGGTTGTCCCATGACAAAGTCCAATGAAATTTCTCTTATTTACACTTAATAATATAAAGATGTTTCATTACTATTTTAGGATGATACCTCACAATGTTCACTTGTTCAGAAATCAATCATCTGGACCCAAAATCAAAAATTTCCAACTGCATGTTATCCCACCAAAAATGTCACATGATGTCCCTATACATCATTATGATTCCAAGATGTATAGATAAATTTGGTCTACATTTTTCATCCAAAAATTTCCATTTCATTATAGTAATAGATAGAAAACATATCCGCCTTCCATATTTTAGAACACCATCTTCCCAAACAATAGTTGCAAATTTTCCATTTTTCACAACTTCGATTTTCATGCGGATGTCATCATAAAAATGATAATTCTTCATCCTCTATAATATATATGGTTTTCTAATCATTTTAATAATAATTGTTATATCCCCATCCCTATAAATTTTTATATCCATCTTTTCTAGGTCCATGGAAATATGATCCTTCTCAATCCTCATTTGGGTTATAAGTCCATAGTCCTTCCTGATTAATTCATCCTCTCTATTATTTTCTTTCCCAGGGTGGTAGTGTGTTTGGAAATCATAATTCTTGAGTAGCTCAATCCATCAATTTTGTCTCATTCTGTTCATTTTCCCTGAGAATATGTATTTCATACTCCTATGATCTTTGTAAAACTCACATTTTTCACCATCGAGATAATGTCCCTATATTCTCAAAGAAAATATTATAGTTGCTGACTCAAGATCATGGGATGGATTTCCTATTTGCGAAGATTTAACTGACTTGATTCATATTCAACAAACATATCATTTTTTACTAGAAAAAATAATTTCCTTTCTTTAATGCATCCGTATATATAACAAATCCATTTTTTGTTAGATAGTTGGGTAATAAATCGGTGCATTGGATAATCTTCAATTTATATTATCAAATAATTCATCACATTAATTATTCTAAAAAAACATAACCCATTTATGTGTATTATTTGTTAATGGGTTAGAAAATAAAGAACATTTTGGAACAAATCACAGATAGTAACCTCCCAATCCAATGAAACTACATACCTATATTATGTTTTTTTGTGTAGGCCATTCTTGGTATACCTTTTTCATTCTAGGATCAACTGATATTTCACCCCTAGAGATAATACAGTCATGAAAGGAAATGTCTTGAAGCCATAAAATGACATCAATAAACTTCTCATAGAACTCTTCCCTATATAAGAGTCTTAAGAATTATCAATATGTGATTATTGTGGTCGTAATAGTTTTTAATACACTGGAATAACATCAATGAATACCATAGAAAAATCATCAAGATATTACATGAATACTTTGTTAACTAAGTCCATAAAAACTAATTGTCCATTAATCAATCCATATAGAATCACTGTAAACTTATAATGTTCAAACCTCATCTGAAAATATTTCTTCGGAATTTATTCATTTTACTCGAAATTGTTCATATCCATAATAAATATTAATCATTGAAATATATTGGACATGATGAATTTTACCATAAAATTCCTCAATGCATAATAGATGATACATTTTCTTTATAGTAATTTCATTGATTTCCCTCTAATTAATGCACAACCTCATAGATCAATCCTTCTTCTTAACAAAGAGAATAGGGGATCCCCATGGTGAAACACTAGTAAGATTAAATATATTATTTGACAAATCTAATAGTTTTATTTGAAACCCACTAATTCCACATTGATCATCCTACATGGATTCTTTGATATTATCCTTGTAATAAGGATTAATTCAATAGAAAATTAAACTTCATATTCATCAGGATATCCTGGTTGTTCCTTCAAAAATAAATTAAATAATTTCTATATAATAGGAACATCCTAAATTTTAGGAATAAATTATCCTTTACTAGATGTTGTTTTCTCTTCTAAACCCATAATTTAATTCACTAGAACTATTGGGGTGAATCTTGATGAAAATAACAGTGGGATGCTTTTTCTTTAAAGATAAGGGTTTGAAAATCACCCTCACAAATCATTATTTATTTCTTATTAAAATTAATTTCTGAGTCATTTATTGAGATTAAATCCATACTGAAGATTATATCAATGTCAACCATAGGTATGATAATAAGGACATCATAAATAGAACATTTATGCATCATAATTGGGATACCCGACACATCTTTTTTGTAAAGATTCTTACCTTAAGATTTTTGGCTAAAAACTCTCTTATTAAATGGAAAAGGAAAATTTTAATTTTCTTGGTAGGAATTATACATATAAAAGAGTTCAATGAACCCAAATCAAATAAATAATTGGATAGATTTAAAGCTATGATTAATGTACCTACCACAATGTCATTGTGTACTTCTACATTAGTTGTTGTGATCACAAAGCTTGTCATTCTCCCATTTACATATTATATGGTAGATTAAATTGAATCATGGGGAATTGATGATCTAAATGTCCAATATATTTAAAATTATAGCACTGTAAATCATTTGTCTGTTACCTTCCCTTGCATCCATGATCCAGGTGACCCCTATCTCCGCAATTATAACAAACTCCTAGTCTATTCAAACATTTCCCACGGTGCATTTTCCTGTACTTTTCAACAGATGTAAATTTCTCAAACTTTTTCTTTTTATTTGATTTATTTACTTATTCACGGTGCTCATGTTTCCTTCTATTGTCTTTGTTTTCCTTGAAAACATTTATTCTAGAAACATATTTCTATATTTTGATGAAACATAAAACTATTTGGTCATATGATGAAAATTACGAGAAACTAGTGACCTTAATAAATTTATATCAAGAAGATAAAAGAAGTGGTTGATCTTGAACTCTATTTTGTGTATATAATCTATTGAATTCCAAGATAACCTTGTAAATATACCTTCATAAAATGAAACATTCTGTTGTTCCTTTTTTCATTATGGTATGGATATTCTTATTCATCTTTGTTGGTTGATAACAAGGTGAGAATTTATCAAATAATTTATCCTTAATGGTTATCCATTCCATGAGTTCTATATCTTCTTCCTCACTAGTATTCTGGATCACGGACCCTCATTGATCAGTATCACCTTGATTAAAACAGGCTGCAAGTGTAACCTTTTTATTCCACTGGATCATAAAGCCTAAATAGCTTATCCAAATACTTAATCCATTTCATAACTAAAATGGTATTAGTAGTCCTACTAATAGATAAGGGATTCTGTCTCATAATTAGATCTATTTTAGTAAATTATCTCTAAGGAATATGTTTCTTTATTCTGGGAAAGTTATTTTTTATAAAAGAATTAAGATTCCTTAGAATAGCCATTATTTTCCCCATTCCATTACCAGCTATATTGGTTTCCTTTATAGGGAAATATCTATATTTTTCCAGAGTATTTATTCCATTCTCCCTTCCAGGTGCCATTTCAATATAATGTAATCCACTATATTAGCTCATAAAACCATAACATATAATTCCATGTATATTAGAACATAACATTTTTACATAATAATTTTTATAATCATAAAATAATGTTTCCTTGGGGACATCATTACTTTTAAATCCTTCATGATTTGTTTTAATGAAAATGTGATTTATCATAAGAATATCCCCCAGGAATGTCAAACGTAGTGTGCGGTAAGGCCCATTTTTGTGTTCCAGGTTATTCCGAGTCATGTATGATACACCCTTTCAGAGTTTTTACCTGAAGATACATCTTTTCCACAACCACATCCACTTTTTTAATCCTTAAAGGGATGTATTTATAGGAATAATGACATAACATCTACATCACCTAAATTCTAGACTTATTTATATTCTTATCCTTAAAATATATATTAAGATTACATAACCAAATCTATGTTTCCTAGATCTTGTTTATAATGTCTCTTCTAAATATTCATTTGATACCAACTATAATGCCTGAAACACAAAATCCTAGAGGCAGTGCATTATTTTATTATATTATCAGGATTAAAAGGAATCAAATTCTTAAAAACTGAATAGTTTAGCAAATTTAGAAATCTATATTACATATATAATTCTAATAATTCATTTTTAAATGAAAATAAAACAGGATACATAATAATAAAAATAAACTGAATCCTCAAAATCTTATTCAAAACTTTTCTATTTATAATCTATGGAAAAGAAAACATAATAAATATGAGATAAAATTCTCAGTAAGTGTAAATAAATAGGAATAAATAATGTAATGAAGATAATAATAAACATGAGAAGGTAAAGAAATTATAACACATGCCATTAAAATAAATATATAAGGGAAAATCAACATGGGAAGGTACAAGATTGAAACACATTCCATTTGATCAATAAATTAAAATTTTAATGCATCCATAGATATGTCAACAAAAAAATTTAATGGATAAATAAAAAGTGACTCTAAATGATGGAAATGAATAATTATCATAATTCATGTATATGGATCATGAAAACATAGACCGTAAAGAATTTTCACAATATGGTTTGCAAACACGGGTAAAAACTCATTTAATTTTTCCAACTTATGTGTTTAATGAGAACATATTGATACATCGAGTGGATATATAATGTCCGGACCCCATCCATCATTTTATTTAAAAATTATTCATCTTATTTAATAATAAATATAAATAGTATGCCTTATCAAATATCTATATTGATTAAGGAATACATATTTATCAATATGTCCCCACATAATCAAATAAATATCAATATAAACAACATATGTAAAAATTGTATAGGATTTAGCTAATAATCATACCAATCCCCCAAGAATGAGGATTTTCAAGGAAGTATCCAGTGAATGATTTTTATTTTAAATATATTATTTCAAGATAAATTTTATACTCATAGAAGGAATTGATATTTCTAAGATATCCATTAAGTATATAATTGAGAAAAATAATATTTACACAATCCAAAGTGTCTGATAACACTTAGAAACATTTGAATAATAATCCCCAGTAAAATAAAATTAAATAAAATATATAATATCATGATAATAATTACATTACTGATATAACATGTAATGTGGAATTATATACACAATATAAAAATTAATTGGTGTATAATAACAAATAAGACTCAAGGGAATGTAAATTTAGATGAAATCCCTTCCCTTATGTTTCCATTTATGTGAACAGACTTAAACCTCCTTTATAATGATTTTATGAGTGTTAGTAACTTATTAAAGAACCATATTCATGTTTATAATATCATTTATTATCTTATTATAATATCATATTAATCATTTGATAACAATATTTTATTATTTTCACTATTTATGGTGTTAATTTCCTTGTTTGTCTATTATGTTTTAACTTGTTATTTATTGTTCCTATAACAGTTTCATAATCTCTAGAATTTAAAAAATGACTCAAATATAATATATATTCATTATATATAAATTTATAATGATCCATAATATTTTTAAATAAAAAATTGAATGCAATGTTCATGGAGAGGGTAGGTCATACATATGCATGAGTGCTACATTCATTTCTTTTTGGTATTAAAAAAATGAAAATTAAATTATATATATGTATATTATAATTATATAATTATAAATATTTCATATAAATATTACATAATTTTTTTTAATATAATACTTTATACATTCCACATATAGTGTGATTGAGTCACTTCGCTTTTAGGGGCGATAGTGTACACTTCCACAAATGATGTTATCATATTTACACAAAATGGAATGTCTAATGGTATGTGTTATAAAATATTTATATATGGATAAATACATTATAAATATTATATATATCATATGAAAATTTATTTCCATCAAAATTCTCAACCATGAGATGTGCTGATAAAATGAAGAATCATCACTTCATGAGGCAGATGCGCACCATACATATTAATGGTATGTTTGTTACCCATTATATGAATTTTTGCATAATTTTAGGTCAAATATTAACATAAAAATATATCTATATATTTATGACACTGTTTTTGTTATATATTCAGAAAATACGGATGGTTTAGGTGGTGATGAATAAAAATAAAACTAAATATCATGAGGAAATATGTTACTTATTCTTTGGGTAACTCCGTTTGGTTTGCACAAATGGGATTCCTTCGACAGATTAGTGGATGAAGGAATTATTCCTGGATTTTTAGAGGGATGTTTATTAACTTTTGGGGTAGATCTTGGACAATCCAAAGTGGATTTAGACGTGGGAGTAAGTGGGAGGCTTGGGTGAATTTTTATAGTGGAGGAGGAGTGGCACTCTTGTATATTTTGTGAATTATAATTCCACCCATATAATTACCATTAAAAGTGGTTGAAAAAATTTACAAAAGTAGATAAAATCTAATATAAGGATGAAATATTTCTATCTAATAGATTTTGGACAATTTTATTGGTCATTTATTCCGATAAGATTATGTTTCAGTCTATTATTAATGAAAATGTTTCTCTTAGTCTTTGTAATTATCCTTAATCACATTCACTAATATTTTTCTAGTAAAAAACTATGATGAACATTAAATAAATTATAAATTATTTTAGATCCAATTATTTAATCAATTTTTCCAAAATTAAAATATAAAATTTTCAGAAATTAAATTAAAATTAATCTCATTGATAGGACGATAATGTTTTGTTTTAAAGAAAAAATGTCCAAAAGTTTGCAAACTTTTTATATCAAATTTTAAAGTGAAATTTATTCCAATAGACTATATTGGATTGATAAATTAATAATTTATGTTATTAAATATTGAAAAAAATTTAATATATTATTTTAACTTTTAAATAAAGTAGAATAAGAATTAGTTTTTAATTAAAATTCAATATTTTCACTATTTATGAAAAAATAAAACATTCCAAAAAAATAAAAAAATACCCAAACATTATTTTTATGTTTTAATTAAATAAATAAAGTTTATTTGTACATATATAATTTATTAATGTTAAAAAAATGGATTTAAAATAGTTTCTCCATTAAAAGGATATAAAACTGATATTTTAAAAATATTTATTTAAATGAGAAATATTGAATTTGTTTTCATCTTATGGATATCGAATCTATTGGATTAGTGTAAAAAAATATTTTATTGAGTATATAATATATATTGAGATAAAAAACTCTAAAAAAAGTGTTATAATTTGATCAGATATACTGAACATGAATAAATATTGTTTTATTTATATTGGGTGTTGTGTGTATTGAAAACCTATTAACCAAATTTAATTTATTCTGAAAGGAAACCTTGGTAAATAATTTAGGTGGTACATCAAAATGAAAAGTAAATAAATAATTAAGTTGTAAATTCAACCAAAAATAACTCGGAGAATACCTAGGGTCCTATTAAAGGAGAATGGAGGTAATAAGAAATGAAACGGGTGACAAAAATATTTGATCTACTAAAACCCAAGTGATTGAAAAAATGAATCACTTGCTCACAACAAATATCATTAGATGAGGATGTAATGTTTTAGAATAGAAAATATGTTGAAACAGAAATCCCCTTGGTATATAATCAGGAAATAATATTTCACTCTGATAATAATATATCACATAATTAAAAGTTCTCTTTTAATGAACCCTAAACCAATACTTCTCTCTAGAATCTATTCACATCATGAATGTACGTTCACAAAATTGAATGAATTCTAGGGTCAGGTTTACATATTTTTGAGTTGTATCATCATTTAAACACACCCAAAAACCACAAATAATATTATCAAAACCTTTGATATGTTTCAATGGTTTATATGAGTCCCTCCATAAAAGTTATTGATTTATGATTCACCTCAATATAGGATTTTCTATCCCTAGGAATTCAAGAGGAAAATGGATAAACATGGAATAGAAGATTCCATTTCCCTATCAAAAAAATTCCTTCTCACATGCATCCTAATATTATTATATGTGATTCCAGAATACATTAAAATTTGAAATACAATTTCCATGTTGTACTTTAATTTGAGAATCAACAATCCCCACTAGTTCTTTAACTACTAAAAAACATATCTCTAGTTGAATCTCCAGCCAAATAATATTATGGTAATGATAGGGGTGTCACATCTTCGGGTGATATATGAGAAATAATTCATTAATACATATCTAATGAGATTGTAATTTAATTTAATAAGAATCATGTACATCCTGATCAATGTTCTCAAATGGTCCAACATATCTTTCAGTCATCATCTCCTTTTTATCAAGATGACATTGATAAAAATGAGGAGAAAATTTGATGGAAAACTGACCACCATTAGGAAACAGTGAGGAATGAAACCAATGATCTACATATGATTTTATTATATTCGAAGCTATAACCAATATTTTAAATATACCAAGAACAATATCTGAAATATTCTAATTGAAACCCAATCCAATGGGACAAGGCTCTATAATATCTGACCATCATAGATGTGACACTCATGGGCATCCATGAAAATCACTAAGGGGATAAATTATAATTTTTAAATGATAACTATTTTTATAAGAGAACATGACCCTACATTTTCCCCCTTAATCCACTAAATTTAATACATATTTATAATTAATATACTCTACAATATATACGACATGATTCATATGATCATCATTAAGTGAAAGGTAGGTTGTTCATAGTATTACATGACTCCCCATAACCACATGGAGAATCTTCTAGAATATGGATGTAAAATGGATCCTTAATAGACAAAATGATATAGGATACCACATAAAACCTCATAATATCTGGTATGTAAATTTTTCATAGATTGTAATCTATGGTGGTGCCCCTAATCAAAATAAAATGAGAATATTTTTTCAAGTAATCAATCAATATACATATCACATTATTTTATAGGTGAGTATATGAAATCCAACAATGAGCTCCATGGATTGATTAAACCATCTAAAAATAAGATTTTAAATTGTATGGTTTAGTATACAAGGCTATATTTATCTTACTTTATATTCATGTAGGTATAATCAAATGATAGGTAATAAACAACATCACACTTTTTACATAGCTACTAGAAACACCATGTCATGTCATTATACATATTCATATTACTAGGACTAACAAACTTGGATTAACTACTAAAATCCAAAAACATTTAGATTCTTATAGATAATGGGATGTAATATGATCCCCTATATAAAATAATTCCATTAAAGTGGAGTGACCAAAGATGGATAGTCTCCCCACTATATATAGAGTCTCTAACTCCTATTAACTCATCATTCTTCTAATGGTCTAGTAAAATAGGCTCATATAGAGATGAAGAAAACTTATTACTTGTAAGAATCACAAGAATCATTCTCTTACCCATCAAAATGAAACATTGTGAAAATCTATATAAGGTTCCACTCCTCTTCTGATTCTATGATAACCTAAGGAGAAACATTCAAACTGAGAGTATCAGGAATAATATTCTCTTTCTTGGGATTACAGTGTATCTAAATGTGTTTGTTATATAGGTATTATAACCATAATTTATTCATAAGGTTCATATCTATATATGAAAATATATAGTCTATGACTTTGTGATCAGAAATGAAAACAAACTACTCCCCAAACTTATTGTATCTCAAAAAATTAACCAATTGATTAATGGGGGAATTCTGCCGATCATGAGTACGGTTATTTTTTACATACATATAAACCAAACAACATATGTATTCCACAACATGATCATCATATATATGAAATCACAATAGAAAAATAATATATGTATCAATTAATAACAATTACACCTTACCGAGTTTGAAAAATATTTTTTTATCATTCAATGTCAGATAAAATTACAAACAATTAAGCAATGTCCATCACTTAGAATCCCAAGTGAATTTCACCCATTTCAAAGGAATACAGTCCCTAGTGTTTCCAGTTTTGAGAAATCCTTGAAGAACCACTAATGATATCCATCATTATATAGGAAACTCTTTATCTTGAACATATCTGGTTAATCTTCCCATTATGTGAAAAAATTCACCTTCTCTCGATCTAATGAAATACCATGTTTTAAAATCAGGGTTCCTAATAAATTCACCTATTTGATTCAAAAATGTTATTTCAATAGATTACTATAAATTCTGTGACTTATTAGGGTTTCTAGAACAACATTTAGAAGGTTTACAAGAACACTCTCTGAATACGAATAAATCAGGATATCATCCTTGAATATAACAAAAATATATATCAATATATAGATGAAAAAGATGGTTTATAAATGACATAAAAAAGGAAGGTCTTTTAACCATGATAAAAGAAAAAAAATATATTTAATATGGTTATACCTTCATTGGAATATTTTCATCAAGACATTGAAATCGCAAATAATTATATGGTGATATCCAGTCTAAAGATAGATTTTTGAAATCCAACTCTCCCTCTATAACTAATAAAATTGGTCATCCACATATATAGAAGGGTGAATATTCTTAACTATCACCCAGTTAATTTTTTAGTAGTCTATGTAAATACATTGGTTACCTTAATCCTTCTTAACAAAGAGCATCAAGTATTCCCACAATGTAACAATGGGATGAATAAATACCTTCTGAAGTATATTATCCAACTAAATCATGAGATCTTATTGGTTTTTAGGTGACCTAAAATAATAGGGTATTAAATGTCATTGCAAAACTAGTGAAAGACCAATAAAAATATGTACACTACTCTATATAACAAAATTAGGTATTTATTTTAGGACAAAATATGGAAAATACTAAACAAACAGGGGATGATGAACTAGAGATGAAATTTCTTCGGGTTAATCTGTAATAATATAAAAAAAACTTATGAGATCTAGAAAAAAGGTATTAGTAGGACTGGACCCTGAAAAACACTCTCTTAAACAACTATGTCTTCTCATTGACAGAAGTGATTGAAACATGCTAATGATAAAAATAAACATTAGATCAGTGATTGAACAACAAATCCTATTGAATGATGACACCAAAAAAAATCAATATTTATAATCTATAAGTTGTCGACTAACTAAATATGAGCTATCAGAATAGATAATGAAGGAACTCAAAATCCATTATCATTCCCCTTTCCAAAAGCTGTATCTATATCCATATCAAAAGACCTGAGATCAAACCTATGTTTTAAAATATCCCAAAAATTTGATATATTTGAATGAATGAGAGAAACCTTTATCCAATAGGTCTATTGTTATATAATATATAATGGAGATGAAACCTCTATCTATAGCTAGTTTTTTCAGCAAACACTTCTTAAAACTCATCAATTACTTGAAGGTTCTTCACTAATGAAGCATGTGGTTGGAGCCCTAGAAACATTGAATATTTTAGAATCACTATAGTGAAATATGGATATAAAGATACCTAGTCATGATGTGGGAATATACAAATACATATAAAATGACTAAAAATGACCATGTATATAATATGCATGGTAATTATTCGTTGGTGCAGGGAAACAACTTCAGCTTTACCCAACATTTTCACACTAATATCTAGTGAGGTAGAGACTATAGACTAAAAATATACAATCCTTCTTGTTATCATGAAACTTCTTCTACATTCCAGGTGTTCTAATTAAACTTACACAAGCTGTAGGAGAATATCCATATAATCTTGTCATTAACTACATATCCATATTGGAAAAAATTTCCTTATTAACCATATCAAAATATGTAGCGAGATTCATCATATATAAGTGTGATCAGAAATCAGGTCCTAAAACCTATATGTATTTTTGACCCTTTAGTTAATCATTTATTATGAACAATGGAGAAAAATGGAGAAGACCAACAAAATGGTCAGGTCAATATAACAATGAATTCACCCATTTCTATAAAGATAGGAACTCCAAATACATCACTACCCTATGTTATTCTTAGGACTACTATCTAGAAAATCACCACAATTAACCCATCATGTTCAAATAATCTTATCTCTAATCTATAAGTATCCCAAGACTTAGAATAACCATTCTATAATACCATATTAACATGATATTCCTAGGAAAAACTATATTTCTTCTATTTGAATTGGACCGGGAAAAGACATATAGGACATTCACAATACCGATGGACTGAGAACTTGTGCCTAGGTATCCAACAATAATCTAGTTTACAATGCTTTGAAAAAAAATTATTTTAAAAAAAACAATGGGAAAACTCATCATTTATAAAAAACTATTTTTATGGCCTCATGTTAATAAAATAATAGTTCATGATAATTTATTTTAAGAAAAAATTATAAAAACATGTGAAACAATGGTTTATAGAATATTTTCTAGGGATATAATGACCCAACTCATGTTTAGGTTTCACACAACCCACATAATGATCCAAACATGCCATCTGGAAAGTGAATTCCCAAAAAAATTAAGAGGATTCCCTAAAAAATGATTCCCATAAATAAGAATAGTTTGTATATCAGTGAAAAAGGTCAGTGGAGACGTTTCATCAATATATACTACAATAACCACATGCTACTTCAGAACATGTGAGAGAATTGGGTCTATAAATGAAATGACTGAATAATCAAGAAGAGATTAATAAATGATAATAAAATGACAAATATATTCTAAAACCCAACCTATATCACATACTAAAAAAATATAAAATCAAAGGAAATGAGAATATATATAGAAAACATACCATATAGCTAGAAACTAATGAAACATGGATTTATAATCCCTGTGAAAGCGTTTGTAGAAGGTGGATTATACGAAAATCCCATATAGATGTCCTCGGACATTGAGAAAGGATAAGGGAGGCGAATCAGACCACAGATGTGTGACCAAAACATTTAAACTTCTAGAAAATACAAGATTCAAGACATGATATCTCTTAGTGAAACATCCACTAATTAGTAACTTTTTAATGAATCCTATAATGGACATATGTGTTAAACACATCTAAATATATCTCATTTCATCACAAAAATACCAAATAATATTTTTCCTCATCTAGTGGAATAAAAGAATATATATAATAAATGATTTACATTAATGATTTAAATACATAACACTTTATAGTCATTGTTAAAGGTCTAAATGTGGTTGTACTAACTAGATGAATTTAAATACTAATGAGGTATGGGATTTAATGTTCGCATTATACATATTAGACAAACCACAAAGTTTTCTTTTTTCTAATGTATATATTTAATTAATTTCATTTTATTATAATTTACAATATTAAAATTTTATAGCGGGATATTCATTTTTTATCATTAATGTGTTACTTAAAGCAATATATTGTATAATGATTTAAAAACTAATTAAATGGAATTCTAGAGTTGGGGAAATTTAATTAATGGTATTTATTATAAAATGAGACTATTTTTGATTTCATACAATTTAATAAGAGTTAACATTGGATTAAATATTTTTTTATAGGACATATAATTTTGTTGATTCTAATTCCTTGTGAAACACTAAATTTTGAAAAATAAATAAAAGAAAACTATTTTTGATAGTGTATAAAACATGCAATACCTAGCTTAAACGAACAAAAAAATATATTGTATACCCATTATATCTAAGAAATTAAACTGTAAGGTTTGAATATGGTTAAATACTAAAAAAAATACATTTTTAATACTAAATATTGATAACTTCTTATTAAATAATCATTCAATTTTTAATTGTCATTATTTTCATAAAAATAGGTCTCCTTCTAAAATAATTTTTTTGAGGGGGAATATTATAATTATATTATGAAACATTTTGAAATGGTATTTTATAAATATTATTTAATTTTATAAATAAGCTTTTTAAAATTATATGGAGTATAAATTTTATATTTTTCTAAAAAGAGTAATTATTTATTGAATGGGGGAATATACCGCTTTTTTATAACATTAATTTTTTGTAATATATAAAGCTATTTTGAAGTACTATTATTATTTAAATTTTATTTCAAAGTCCCATAATTATTAAATATTTATATTTAATATAATTAATATATTTTGAATAATCTTTAATCCTGATTTTTTGAAATAAGTTAAAATTAAGACTTAAAAAGAAATTTTCTTAAAAATAATTTTTCATCATGTCTCAAGGGTCAAATTTTATATTAATTTATTCCACATATGTTAAATTCATAATAAAAAATAAATCTGATATTTGGAATTGGGGTGGGGGTCCAAAATGTTTTAATAGGCCCCTTTTAATTTTATTCATTTTGTATTATAACCATAGTGAATAATTATCACCATAGTAAGGGTAAATCTAGTTTATGGTTAAAAATAATATGATAATGACTAAATATTTTACCAAAAAAATTGTTCTATCCAATTTGATGGGTTTTTTTAGGAAATTCCTATCAATGTCTCGAATTTATTGTAACTTGGTGACAAATTTCCTTCATTTTGTCCTTTATAATATTTATGTAAAATATAAAGTGAAAATATAATATTATTGATTTTAATATCTATTATATTTTTTGATAGAGATAAAAATTCTTATGATATTTTCTAAATATTATTTTTAAATATAGATTGTTTTTTCAATCATGGAAATTTATTTCAAATTCTTAGTGATGAAATAACTACAAAAAATGCTTGTATAACGCAGGAACAACATTTTTTCAATTAATAACGAAATAAAATAAATTATTTTAAAAATACTAAAATTAATATAATTTTACTGAATCTGTGTATCACCTTATTATATATATATATAATATTATATTATTTAGAAGTATTATTTTCTAATTCCTTTATTTTTATCTTTTATTTTTCAATGTGAAAAAATGTAATAGTTCCAAAATTGACATTAATGTTATTTCATGATAAATACTATTTCATTAAATCATTTAATTTTTTTATAAAACATATATTTGACCATATTATTAGGATATCGTTGAAAATGAAATCTATGTTCCGTTTAATGTACAACATTTTCTTTATATTAATTATGTTGACCTATAATGATTAAAAATGTTGTTATATAGGCAATTGTCAAAATAGGTAAACATGGTTTCAAAATAAAAGATAAAGGTAAAAACATATCCTAAACATGTTCAAATTATATTTTATGATATGGTTTATACCTTTACTTATCCCATCATATAATTATTTTTTTTGAGACATTTTTCTATGCAAATTAATTTTTTTAGTTTTAATATTTTACGAAATTTCATCATTTCCCTTCCCCTAACTTATAAAATGGAACCTCATATCCTATATTCATCATGATTAATATATTATATTTTAGCCAATAACTATCTAAATCTATTCCTTACTTCATTTAACATGTCATAGATGGATTTATTTGATTTTAGAGCCCCCATGGGACAGATTTTTGGTGCAATCCTAAGGTCTTTTTATGAAGAAGATATATTGTTCTTAATGAATAAATTTTTTATTTATTCTTCCACTTCATTAAAATATTATTCAACCATGATGATAAAAGAATATTAGTATATAATACATACTAATATATTATTATGTTATTTGTAAAACCTGAATCTATCTCATTTTCCATGAAATGGGAAACGAAACAATTATTCATTTGTACGACATACTACCACCTCCCGAACCAATGTAATTATTTTTTCCTTAATTTATTCAGCTGGATATTTATGATGATAGATTTAATATCTACATATGGTATTAAATAAAATATTTATCAATCAATAAATTTAATATATGAAATTTTTAATATTCATTCCTTATATTAAAATAATAAAATTTCGTTCATACGTACATGCGGACTACCACCTCTACGAAGAGATGTAATTAATTTTTATTTTCATAATAACACAAATGGTAAATATATATGTAAGTAATGAAATAATATTTTTTTTATTATATGATTATAATTTTGGGAAATATAATAAAATAATTAACATCTTCCCATCATGACCATAAAAAATATAAATGGTACTAATGTATACGTACAACATACCATCTACTTATTGTAACATAGCTAATTTTTATGACTATATTTCATTGTTGGTTTTAAAATTATATTTTATGTTAAAAATAATAATTATTTCATTATTATTGTTCTATAAATAATTAAATATTAATCTCTTTGACCATAGAAAACTCGCCATTTTTATTTTAGATATATGATCTGTATAACATCAAAACGCCCAAAATAAACATAAATCATTAAGTAATTTCATATAACATGGATATAAATAAAATTGAAAGAATAAAAACATGAAAAATGTTATTATGAAATTAAATAATCAAACATTTTTTTATTATTTATGATGATATATAATTTATATGATGATTTAGACTCAAGGCTATGGATCTTTATAGTCCACCCATTTCTTCATATATTGGTAATTCTCTCCCAAAATCACATCTTATCTCTCCTTAATGATATGGAATTATTAAAAAATTATATATATATATATATCCCACATATATACCTATCTCATTATCTATTATTTTTTGTGGTTTGACATGCCTTATGATCATTTCTCATATTCCTTAATTACGAAATATCTTTTTATTTTGATATAAAGTAAGAATATAAAACCCATTTTCATTCATTGGGTAATTATTATATTGAATGATTACATTTTTTTGGAACACATAATAATGACCATGTTATTACTGGTCAACATAGATAGAACTAAAATTCATTGGGTAATTATTCTGGATGACTAGAAATTATGTATAGTATTAGGGTGTAAACATTACCCACTATGAGACTATATACACCATATGATATTGTCTTGGCTATTATACTTAACTTATGTTTATGATATGTTTCGTGTGGTTAGAACATTTTATATGATACATGGTTTTTTAAGACCATGTTGATTGTGTTATCCTCAATTGTGATTCATAATTATCATTCTCTTTTTTAATATCATGTCATTCCTTTGGATCACACTATATGTATTCATATTATTTTAATTTCCATTATAGGTTTTTTAACTCCCCCCTTTTCATATATATTCTAAGGGTTATGCCAATAAATTTTTCTGTAGTCAAATTTATTAAGGATTTCATTTTAGATATTAAAACAAGGGAGTGTTATTTTCATGATAATGTTTTATGTACCTAGTATTCAAAATAAACTACGGGTTTTAGAAATTTGTTTTGTATTAATTTATAATTATGTTAAAACATTTGTAATAATATGTTAAAAAAGGTATTGGTTACTATTGTTCGAATTAGAGGATAGTATAATTATTTTTGGGGACTATCAGTTGTATAATTTAGTTATAACCCTATGGATATGTCTATGTATAATAAAATATATTGTAATTTTTGTAAAGTATAGAGAAAGTGTATTCGACAAAATTATACCCCTATCAATATAAAGCTATTGTATATGGCCCTTGATTTTTTACCAAGGTGTAAAAACATTGTTAAGGGCTAATAGGTAATTAGTTCAATCATCCCTTGATAGTCGATAAATAGGAGTTCCTACACTTATGGTTTTACACTCTATGGGGATATTATTTAAAAATTCACAAACTCTCTATGAGTCATTATATTGGAAATCAATAAATTTTTTGGTTAAAAACATAAAAGAGAAATTACAATTGATAAGAAATATTAAATGTCAGATACTCATAAGTTAAGGAATAGTTTTAATTTATTATTTATTACTACTATTTTTATATGGTTCCCTTTTATGTATTTATTATCTAAAGTATTGTCATCTTGTTTTATATTTTAGTTAACAACTGGAAATAGGTAAAACTATTCCAAAAACTAATGTGATGATTTCATAAATGACATAATTGACCTTATGCAATTAGGAGATACGAATATCATGGTTTTTCTGATTAAACTAGATCATGTTATGACTAAAATTATAAATAATAAATAATTATATCCTTCTCCTAAGAATGAAAAATTTCCATTCGAGTAGTTTATATGAAAAAGGCCTATTACCATTAGTGGACCTTTTGATCCCATCATCATTGAAAATGAAATAAATCCACTAAAAAGAGATGTTTCTCCTTCCAATTTGTAGCACAAGAGAATGATGTGCTATCCATTTAACCCATGGTGGGGGAGACGACCAATGGTGGACACTAATCATGATTAAGATGTCTAAAATGGCATTGAGTCTATTATATAGAAATAATTCAAGAAAAAAAATGAATACATATTTAATAGATGTCTCCATAATAGAAGGAAGGTGGATTTTCTCAGGCTAAAGTAAAAGCAATATTAGTCTATCTAGGTATACGTAGAATGATTCACAAGTGTTTCATGGTATTCCTTTCTCATTTTCATCAACAATAAATCTATGGTGGAACGTTTATTTAGTGGGTCAATGTCATGTCATTGAAAATAATTGGTGATTTGGGACAATGAAATATATGATTAGATTGATTATTATGCCGAAAAATTTGATTTAGTTTGAACTGACTCTCATTGGTCCTGTGGGACTCGAAATAATATTTATAAAAAGGTGTTCTACTTAAGGGAAGCAATAGATAATTCTCATGGTAAAATGAAAAACAAACATCTAGAATGTCAAATTTTTGGGAAGAGTCACTATAAATAGTCTCAAGGGAACCAAAATATTATTACAATGTGTAAAAGAAGGTAATGAGACAAATCAATGGTTAAAGATATGATAAATCATACTAATGTGATCGAGTAAACGAATATTTAAATCAATTATGATCTTGGTTTAAAATTTTTCAACTACAAGTAACATGGTATCTATGAAATATAATTCCCGATATAGCAACCCATATATTTCGTAAATAGATATTTCATCTTTTTAGATGAATATTAAATAAATAAAAAAATATTCCACAATATAATCATATTGGAGTAGTGCCTTTTGAAACATAAACACATAAAAAATCAATTCATAAGGTTATCCTATTAAGTTATTCTTGACTAGAAAAATTCATATACATGTCATCCTTAGGAACATTTCTCATAACTCTGGGAAATGGAAGCATAAGAAAGGGTGGGATCAAATTCTCATTAAGGGTAAACAAGGGAAAAATTAATTATCACTTGAGTATAACATTATAATAATGGTTTGAGAATGTCGTCAGAACATTTTAAATTAGAAACCCATATATAATTAATAATAATATTGATTCAACACATAAGTCCTGGTAGTTCATAAGGAATAAATCCTAATTTAAGAAAAGGAAATGATCCATGAGAGAATAATTTGGGAATAATATAGAGTCTATGGGATACATATATGGATATAAAATTGTGAGCATGTATAAATGTAAATAGGCTCACTCATAAAGTTATGTTCATTAATTCAATCCCTCAGATAAACTTATATACTTGGAACTAAATCCACACATAATATTATGGACATGAAATCATTGTCCATGAAAAAACATTTAGACATGGAAAATATTTCCATGAATAATATTATGGAATGAGACTGGAGACAATGAATAATCATATAGACATGGAAACCATGTTCATTCATAAAATTTTGAATATAAATATTGGTAAACATATATCATATTTACTGCAAGAGTTATCTATATTTACCGAATGCATTGAAGGTAGATATAAGTCCCATAGATAATATAATGAAAATATTATATACATATTCTAAAAGATCAGAAAACATTTATAATTCCATAATCCAGTTAAATATATGTGGTTTATAAATATTTCGTCATTGTGTAACCCATGGAAAAAAGACAGCTTTTATAAATATTTCATCATTTCATCATTTTATAAGCCATGTAAAAATGAATGGGTTTCCTAGAAATCATGTCATAATAAATATAAAACATCTATAGAAATAATAAGGTTATTTTCTTTGATTCATGTACCTAGTAAATCGCAAGTGATATGAATTTTTGTTTTCATTGACGAATATAAATTTTATTAAAAGGCCATTTAAAATTATTGAGGAAAATATGCATTCCCATTTTAAATTAATTCAATAAAATATATATTTTTGAAATTATTTTTTAAAACATATTATTTCAAATTTACATTGAAAACATATAAATTGATAATAAAATCCAGAGCAGTCATGACTTTGGGGAGTTTTTTTCATTTGTAAAAGTTGAAAATATATTCCATTCATACTTGTGTAAATTATCAAAAAGTACATTATTTTGAAATTGACAAGAAGATTAAGTTTAAAACCATTTTGTAAAAGATAAAACATTGGTAGAAAATAATTTCAAAAATAATAGTATAATATTAATAATTTTTTTTAATTTTTTTAAAACATGCATATGTAAGGATTTTCTTTTCATCTGAGAAAATAAATATGGTCTATTTTCCTTAAAAACACATTTTTGGTATCATGAGTAGATATGTTGAGGAAAATAAATTGAAAACATATATTTTAAAAAAGTACCTATATTATAAGAATATTTATGTGTTTCTTGAGAGGTATATCATAATAATTAATCATTGGAAACAGAATAATAAACAATCCTAATAAACAACGAGATTGAAACATAAAACCCATTACGGATTTGGTACATTTTGGATTTTATATCCCATGAATTAAAGAAATATATATTTATATATAAATACCCTTAAATTAAATATTATTAATAATAAAATAAATTAATGGGTATTATATACACAACATAAAAGAAATAAGTCATGAATTTATGCATGTTTCTCAACGAAATAAAAATGAGATGAAAATCCCTTACCATATGTTCAAATTCCATTTTACACAATAGAACCTCCTATATAATAAAAAAAATTATTTAAATTTATTACATAACCATAATAAAATATAGGATATAAGATATTATTTATTTTTGGCTTTTTATAACCCATTTATTATCCATTCTTTATTAAAATCGCTATTTTTGGTGGTGTCTACTTTATTTGTCATTTATGTTTTTGTTTGGTATTTTTGATCCTTGTACATTTATCACCATTCCATTATATCTATAATTTAAATCCTGATAGAAATATAATATACATTCCTTATATACATGTTTTTCGTTATCCCTAAATGTAGATATAGAAAAATGAATTACACTATTCATGGGGATGGTAGGCCGTACATACGCATGCACGCTATTTTCATTTTTTTGACAGATGGAAGGGAAAAATAGTAAATAATAGAAAACAAATAAATAAAAATTATATCATATGATATTTCATATATATAAATTAAATACACCATTATTATCTTTCATGGATAATGGAAATAAAAAGTGAATCAAATAGCTACATGGTGGTGGTAGTCCACACACACGCACTAGCGATGTTATCATTTTTAATTAGGTTTAGAAGGTAAAAAATTTGAAATGATATTATATTTTAAAAACTATAACATTTTAACCAGGGCAATATAAATTCATTAATTTAATAAAAATATCCATTTATAAAAATGGTGATGAGAAATTATTTTTATCACTACATTGAGTGTGTGTGTTGTATGTACGCAAAAGCGATACTTTCACTTCACAAATGATGGAAATAGGTTGAATAAATGTGTTTTGAAAATTATAATGAATTATAAATATATTTTTGAAACTATAGTTATTATTTTATGAAATATTAAACATATTTATGGTAGTTAAATGGATAATTTAAAAAAAAAGCAATTGGTTAGGGTAACTACTTCTTCTTTGAAAAAAATTCATGATTTACTCTTGAGGGAACTAGGAGTTGATATTTGGGAAGAATGAAAACTGTATAATGTGCATAAGGAAGTCTAGAATTTATTTATTTTGGTTTTGGCTAATCAATATGGTTAAAGGTATTGTGAATAAGTAAAAGAAGAGGTTCCCTTTTATAATTGAGCTGAGGCAATATTTTAGAATTTATTATAAGATAAAACTATAATAAGTTTATTAGTTATCCAAAATTAATCCAAATGGATATATATTTGAAGATAAGGTTTACTACGGATGGAATACCATTAAAAAATATATTTAGAATTGGTTTATATGGGGTTTTAAACAATATTTTTTGTCTTAATCCTTTGGTTATCTTATTTTAATATAAACTGGGGTAATATATTTTTCACTCTTATAAGGTTATTAATTTACATATAAAGTGAAAATTAGACCATAAATGGATAAAGGATAACATTTTAGACAATAAATTATTTAAATTGTATGATTTAATTATTTTTGTGAATTTTATATAATATAATAAATAACTTGTTTCATAAAAAATCATTATTTTCAATTTTAACACTATATATTTAAATTGCCATAAAGTAAAACAAGATAACGTTTTCACTAAATTATAATACTTTTACACATAACTATAGTTTTTTATTTGTCTAAAAAATTCATGAAAAACTATAAATAAATAAAATTATATTAAATTTTGAATTTTTAATATTGTTTTCATTTTCCTGTTAATTAAATAAATACAACGTCGAAATTTTATAAGCATTTTAGGTGATTATATATTTTATAAAAAATATATATAAATTTTGGTCATGAAAATAATATAAATTAAATTAAAATGGATATATATATTTATATATATATATTAATTCATAACTTTCTTTTTTCCCTATGTGGATATATAAAAGATTTTTAAAACTTCGAGAGTGACGTTTTATTACTTTCATTTCTATAAATATTATATAAGTAATAATCATGGGAATATAACCATTATGAATATAAATTTCAAGAATATAGGGATAAGGTAATAATTAATATAATTCTATAATTATTATATTCACAATTTTTGACGTTATCACTTATTTTTATGCAATATTAATCTGATTTATCCTTTAATGTTGTTATAAATTTTTTATAGATTTATATTTATATTGACTAAAAATAAAATTGGTATATTTACCAAATATTAACATAAAAATATGAAATATTGAATCCATTCTTTCAAATTAAATAATAATAAGTTCCAAAAAATAATATAGTAAAATCAAGATGAAACTCACTTTTTAGAAAAATACATTTTAATCATAAAACACCATTTTTTCTTATCCCATGCTTAGAAGAATACTAAATTAATATTATAACATTCAGTTGAATATATAATATATAAATTTAATTAAAATCATTCACCAATAGTGATTACTTTTATTTTTTACAACAAAAAAAATAATCTCCATATAAAAATTGTTTTTCATTGAAATTTCTTTTTAAAAATAGATTTATATTTTCAATAATTATAATAAAAAAATAATTCAAATACAAATAATTATATTAGTTTCAATAAAAGAGAAATATTTTTACATTGACATAATATTAAATAAATATGGATCTTCTTACATACCTGGAAGAGAAATACATATTTCAATAAAAATTATTATGTTTCTCTATACACGTGAAAATAAATATTTTAGGAATTTTTATAAACCTATCCTATTATAATTTTTAAATGAAAATATTAAAATCTATATAAATTTTAAAAATCAATATTTTCAAAATTGTTAACAACTAATTATAAAATCTTCCTATAAAAATAATCATTTTTAAATTAAATTTAAATTTTAAGTATAATAAGAACTTTCTAAAAATTAAATCCATATTTCATAATAAATAAAAAATATAATTATATTGTGTATGATATTTTTATATATCTCATAAATTTCCTAATAATATCCTTACTAAAAAATTTAAGTATTATGTTGTAGAATCTGATTTAAATAATAATACAATGTGTTTTATTTATGTTTGGTGTTTCATGTTTTATATGCAACAATAAATAATGTTATTCTTCTAAAATATCAGGTAGGTACACCCCATCTAAAAAATATCTTCCTCATAATTTGAACTCATTCTCAGTAATCAGTTGTTTGATATATAAGAGTCCTTAATTTAAACATGCATTGTAAATTGTGTTAACAAATAATCCACATAAAAATATAATGTTAAATTTGAATGTAATATATGATTCTGAATAAGATATCATTAGTGGAAAATGAATATAAAATCTTTGAAGATAAATCTTACACACAATGATTAATAGAGATTGATAGGGAACTCATTCAGTAGAATGTTAATAACCACAAAATCATAAATCTATATTGTGTTGAATGACAGTAAATTCATTAGAAATAATAGTAAAAGTGTAAAATTTTATTTAATTATCCATTTTCTAATGTTAAGGGATCTTTAATATTCTAGATATAGAAAATGAGAAAATATAATTACTTGTTTTATTCCCATATCATAATAAAAATATCATCCTTTAGTTTTTCTCTGATAAAGATTCACATAACCTCTTACTCTGTGAAATGAATATCGAAGATGAATTTTTTTATTCCTAAAGGAGTACAGTATAATTTTAATTGATTATGATATCCACAAATGAATAAAAAATCATTGCATCAATTTCTATATTTTCAAAACCAAAATGATTTGTATATGTTATCTGATATCATAACTCAAACCTTAATTTCAAAAACTAAGTCCAAAATTTAGGAATTATTCCTTCCATTAATAGATAACCTTAAAAATAAACCAAAATATATTTGACCAATATGAAAAAGATGATTTATCTCATATCCTCTGATGATCTATATAAGAGTAATTTTAATTACTCAAAAGTATCTTATAAAAATGTACATTTATGTCTCATAAATACTAATCACTTTACAAAATAAATCCGCAATAAAATAATATATGATTACATAATATTATTCACCCATTATTCCTTAAATAATTTCTTATCTTAAACTAAAATATTACTGTTGCATTTTCAAGTTTTTCCTTGCATTGATAGACAATCATAGTTTTTTTAAAAATAATATACATTTTCTTGAAATTTAGGTGGAATCTTTGTGTGAAGATAAAATAAATTCTCATAATAACATCAAATTTCACTAAAAGATAATATTTACAGTGGGATTATTCATTAAAACATCAACATAGAATACCCAATTCTATATTAGATGATAAGTGTTACCTAATAATCATGATTCACATAAATGTTTTCAATTTCATAATAATGAACTTTTTTTTTAAAAATGGTTTTTGTGTCTTGTTAGTTTCATTAGACCGTGGATTAGTTAATTTTTTTACATATTTATCAAACTCATTTCATTAATAGAATTTTTTTTTGTATGTTGTATTCTATTGAGAAAAACTACATTTATTTTATTGATTGGCCTCTTTATATCACTTCAAAATTATTTTTCATGATGGCTAGGATTCCAAAATTTGAAAAATATTCTCAATCATTTTGAACATTAACATTTTTTCTTCTTCACAAATTTTTAGAAAGTATGAGGTTGACATTTTACCTTCCCTTCATGTGATGAACCATTTGAGCTTCCATGAATCTTTATTTTCATTTTCATATAAGAATAACCTTGAGGGTTTCCATTATTGCTGTAACTTTTAGTGAACTTTAACAATTTATTTATAGAATAAAATGTACATGATTTCTAATTACTTTATAAGACATAGTTTTAAACCACTAAAGAAAAGATCAGTTTTACATTATGGGTTGAGGATTAAAAATGAACAATACCATGAATGTCTTTTAAATTCTTTCATACTGGTTTCACCAGATTCATCATACTTCTAATTAAAATCAAAGTGTTATATATCGATTTTTTTCAAAGAATATAAGTGAAGTAAATTTATAAAAATATTTCCTAATAATCATCTCATTCAATTGAGACCATTTTTGTAACAACCTGAGATTTTATGAGATTTATTATTTTTAATTTCATTGATGTCTTGTGTTGTATGCTACACCAAAATTAGCTTTTTCTATATGCAACACCATATTAGCTTGCTGTATACGCAACACTATTCCTGGCTCGTGTTACACACAATTTCATGTTCATTTTGTGGAAATTATTTTATACAACATTAAGTATAGATTGTGTTAATGTATAAATGAAATATGTTTTGATTATGTCATACGCGACACCAAACTAAGCTTTCAATACACACATCCCTGACTTGGCTTGCATTACACGTAATCAAGACCTTCCTCGATAGCGTGTGTAGTACGCAATACCGAGTTTCACTAAACGATATATTATTATAATATTATTATGAACTAGCCGTTATGAATAGTAATACCGAATTTTTAAAATTTTTTAAATTTTAATTTTCAAAATGGACTTTATTTTTGGATTCAGAATATCGAAATTATCCTAGGGTGAATTTTTGGTATTTTTCTGAAAACTTTCAGTTTTTGATGAATAGTGAAAACACTGGGTTACTCTTTAAAAACAGACTTTTTATATAAATAATTATTTATTTTTTTATTTAAATTTATTTTAGGTCCAAATTGATACATAATACCTATATATGTTTAATTTAATTCATTGGAGTCAATTTAGAATAAGTTTGGACTTATAAAAATTTTATTAAACTTTTCACTGTATTTTAACCACCACATAGGAGACTTTGAAAATTTACATAAAACTTAATTTTACCGCTTTTGTGAGTGGAATTTCAAAAATTCGAGAGACATGGTTAATAACAAGGAGTAAAATGTGGTTAAATAAGATATAATAATTGTTGGTGAATAGTAACTTTTTACTTTTATTTACCATGGTTAAAAGTAAATAGGGTAATTAAGGGTAAAAATGATATTATTATTACCCTAACGCATGTACTAATTCTATTGGATAAGTTTAATTCGAGCAAAAACAACTTTAGGAATAAAATAATACCATTTAGTCCACCTAGATTAGATTAGGACATTTAATATTATTTTATTTAAAGAAGAGTTAAAATAGTTAAAATCAATGTTTAATAACTAAAACATTTTTAATATAGGGTTATAAATAAGATAAATTCGACTTTAAATATTCATTAGAAATATAAAAATATTTACTACATAATGGTATTTTATTTATAATTTTTAGACTTTAAATAATGTAATTTATTTATGACACAATGATGATGCAGTAATTACCTTATTAAGAAAATATTAACATAGTTGATATTATAAATACCCAAAGAAATGTAATTTGAGACTTTTTATGAATAAAAATAATTTTATAGGTTAATATGATATTTTATTATTGATTTATGTAACTTTTTGCGAACTAATAATGCTGTTATGATTTTAAAAAAAATTCAATTAACAAAAAGTGTCAAAATTGACATAAAATAGTTTTTAAAACAAATATTATATTATTAATTGTTATCTTATTCCTAAAAATATAAGGCTTGGAAAAGTTATTTAGATAAGGATATATATATTAATAATGAACCACTTGTAGTTCATCGGACTTGTTATAGGAAGTTTATTAACCATATAGTGTAAGAAAACAAGAAGACACGATAAAAGGTAAATTATTTAACTTAGTGTTAAATTTAAATGACAAGGTTAAAATAGAAATCTAAACTTGTCTAAAATATATTGGTTGAGAGGATTTCGACCCATCCCCACTTTAGCTTTGAAATAAATCAATTTGGAGCTATTATAATCCGAATATGACTTTATTATATAATAATATTTTAAGTTTTTTCAAAGGTACCTTTCTCCTCCCTTATAAAAAGGGAACCCCTTACCTCTTCTCTTCACAACCTTTTGAGCATTGAAGCTCGGCCAAACCCTGCCAATTACTCTTCTCAAACTCTATATTTATATCATAGAGGTTCTGGTCTTTTCAAAAGGCCAACTCTAGTACCCTAAGAAGAAGTTTAAAGGAGGTGTGTTGAGGAAGAGGTAATCTCTTCTACCGACCCTTTCAAGTTTCTTTCTTCTTATACTTATTCTTATTTAGTTGCTTCATTATAAATTAATAATAGAAGTATTAATTATATAATTATATGTTGTTATAAATATGAAACAACACTATTTTACCTTCTATCCAACCTACGGAAAATGAAATCATCGCGCATGTGTTCGTACAGAATATCGTCTCCACGCTGTGGTGTAATCTGTTTTTCCACCACCACCTTACATGGATGGGTTTGATGGTGTAAAGAAAAACTATATATGATTTTTATTAAATCATACTGATTATAAGATATTATATCATCCACTCGAATTCTATTCAATAAATATGGGAACGATATCATCGCTCGTACGTACGTACGGATTACCGTCTCCACGACGTGATGAGAATCATTTTCCATGTTAACAATTCAAGAATGATTATAAAGTATATATAATAAGTAATCATGAAATATATGACATAATAATTATACTGAATTTATTTATATATATATATATGTATTTCATCTATTTATTCCATTCAATTCAATAAGGAAACAAAAAATAGCGTTCATGCGTACGTACGGCCAACTGTCTCCATGAACAGTGTATTTCTTTTCATTTATAGATCTAATATATATATGTATATTCTGAATATATATTATATATAAATCATGTTTTACATTCTGGAATTATGTAAATCAGGATATAAGTAATAATATCATGAAAAACAAGTCAAAACATGCATGATAAATGAAACGATTTTACCCAAAACGTTGTTTTAACATTGAATTTACAAAAGAATGGGTAATATAAAGTCATAAGTGAATCATATATGATATCATAACAACGAATATGATTCTGTAATAAGTCAATGACATTATTTAAATCATTATACGGGAGGTTCAAATATGTACAAAGCATATCAGACCAAAGGTAAGGGATAACTTTTCCAATCTCGTTTTTTTCCGAGATTGTTTATTTGTAAGTATTTTCTGGGGTTAAATTTATAATCCATGTACCTATTTTCTAAAAATGGTATCATGTATGTTTAAAGTCCATTTTATCTTTTTGTGACTTTTACCACATGTTATGAAAGGATTATTTCTTTTGTTTACCATATGAGTAACTTTTTGACTTTTCTGAAAAAAGTACGAGGAGAATGTTTTTTTTAATTTATACGACATGGACGGAATTTTACGGTTTCATAACGCCTTATTTTCATGAAGAATACTCTACAAGATTTCATTACTATTTTCAGAAAAATCCTTTTCTTTTAAAATTTCATGGTATTTTGTGAAAAGAAAATGATTTTGAAAATGAAAGGATATTTTCCTCAAGAATTCATTTCAAGTGTTTTATCAAAACAATTTTCCATATAAGATGGAATTATTTCATATTTGTATGTTTCAAGTATAATTTCTCTATGATTTACATGGTTTCACTTTTATTATGATGAAATTATATCCATTTTTTTCTGTATTATGTTATGAAGGGATGATTTTTATAAAACCCATTTTATACAGTGGGTAATGATGAATGATTTATGATCATGTTGTGGAACAAGTAAGAATTATTTCATTATGAGATGGGTGGGACCTATATCTCCCTCCAATACATTGGGTAAAGATTAATATCTCATGAGATAGACATGGATGAAATGGTATTTTAATCTGGTTCAGTGATATAGGACTGGAATGAAGAGTGAACTCGATTGAGAAAGGGACTTTGTCCACTAAGATGGCTTTAGTAGCAATGCCTTGGATACTATGGAAATCATATCATGTGCTTAATGTTTTTCCAAAATTACAAGTTTTATTTCCAATATATTTTATCATGATTGATTATCCATTATTATCTATGCCTTATGTACTTCCATGTTTTATGTCATTGCTCAAGATTTCGATGTTTAAACATTATGTTCATGATTTTATGTTCAAATGTATGTGGTTTGTTTTATTTTCTCCATAATTACCCTTAATGAGCCTTTGAGCTCACCCTATAAAGGTTTTATTTTCCCTAGGATATAAATAAGGGTTTTAGGTACGAAAACAAAAGGGGATGATCTTTGTGAGAGATGTTGAAGATCTTTCACCATGATTAGAAGATTATGTTCCGAGTTTCCAAAGACACTAATCTATTACGGTCTTTGTGTGTTTGTTTTTTTATGTATTAAGTATTCCGAAAAAGTAATGTAATTTCAACGTATGTTAAGATTTGGGTCTCTACAGTTGGTATCAGAGGAATGGTTTAGTCAACCTTGGGAAACTTGGATGTGAGAACTTTAGTGAGATCCCTATATATATTTCTAAGGTATGTCTAGGGATGTCCCTAAGGTTAATTATATGTATAGGTTATAGTCCTATAATTACGGTAACGATATTAGAATTTAACCTAAGATGTTAGATATTGATGGTAATCCCCCTTGATTATGATTTTTTCCTCTCATTCTGTTCTTTTTGGGTTTTAGAAAATGACAGGAAATAGGAAGACTCATAATAATGGAGGATATGATGAACAATGTAAAGATATTCTTCATGAGCAACCAAATGAAACGGGATTTGGAAGTCAAAACATAATTATTATGCCTAATCAACAATCTCTTAATATGATCAATAATCTCAACTTTGTTATGTATCCCGACTCATCTAAAAAGAGAAAGTTGGAGTTTCATAATGATCGTAGAAGAAATAATGTTCAATTTCCCTCTTGTAAATCATGTGTGAAGAGGCATCAATGAGAATGTTTTAAATGAACTAGTAGATGCTTTGGGTGTGGAAAGGAAGGACACAAAGCCAGTAAGTTCAATGGAAAAAGGTTAAGTTAACACCATGGACATGGATAATGGTATTGCTACGACATCAACAACGATTAAATGTTTTATATTTGGAATGTACGGGCATTATTCAAACCAATGCCCTAAGTGAAAGTATCATGAAGAAAATAATCATGGTCGTATGGGTAGTATTTATGTTGTTAATGATGAAGAGAATACAAATGATATGTGAGATGAAATAATTGTTCAAGATCGGTCAATGGTTTAAGAAGGTAGTGGAATGATTACATGTTTATCAAGTGTAATGTTGTATAAGTAATCTCATTGTACCATGGAATAATGAGACATCTAAGGATTGTTACACTATTGTTTTTCCTTATGTTTTTGAAATTATATGTTGAATGGTACCGGTAACCAAGAAAGGTTATTCAAATATTTTGGAAAGCAGATGATATGCGCGTAATGAAGGGATAAGGAGAAAATAATATGTTTGATAGTATTAATGAGCTCATGACTAATATAAAGACAAAGTGATATCATGGTTTGAGTATATGGAAATTTTGGGATTTTGGTATGTGAAAAGAGTTACCTTTTGACAGCATTCTTGGTTTCACTATGGCTCTATGGTAATTCATGTTATAAGAGAATACAATATTAAGGTATTCACATGTTTGGAATGCGATGAAAAAGATATATCTTATGATATATGGGGGATAAATGATTGTATTCACATGCTTAGTTAATGACATTTCTAGTAATCATTTTCTTTATAATATTAGATTTGACAGATGTATTTTGGATAAATCAAAAGACTGGAATGGATTATGTTGGACAACATATAGTATTTTTTAAGGCTAGAACTTTTTTCGATATTATTTCTGTAATGTTATAATAGTAATGTTTTAGAAAAAAAAAAGACAACCTGCAGGACGGAAGACAACCCATCATGTTGGACAAGGCCATGGGAATCGAACTGACAACTGAAGTGCGACAGGCCTTTATTTCCTACCACTGGCCTACAGGAAGTCCCTTGTTAGTAGAAACTAGTTTGATTAAGCAGTATGATAGATGAAGTATAAGTCCATTTTTGGAATCATATATGATTAACCTCACCATAGATGGACTTATGTATATTTGATAACTTTTTCAAACCTTTTTTTTGAGACATATGGAATGACCCATCATTCTATCACCTGATCTGATAACACTTAACGAATGAAAAATTCAACTTCATTTCTTTAAGAGATGAAGTGGAAATTGTTCAAGGCATGAACAACGATGAGATTATACTGAAATAAATTAAGTATTTCTTCTAATTCAAATTAATCAACTTTAGGGAAATCATCTTGAAACCCAAAAATGTTGTCCTAGTGCCCTTATATCTGATGAATCGGATGGTACCTTAGATCATCACAAATTTATGGCTTTGTGACTGTTGGATTTTTCATAGCATTTCCTCTACCACTCTTCATCATAACATGATGGTTAAATTTTTCTTCCATATCCATATTTTCACCTATGTTATACTATGTGGAAACCCAGTGATTAGTTAATTTGGGTAACCATTATGTTTCATAATTTATTTTTTAAAGTTCAGTTTTGGTATTTCTTTTTACGATGTGGGTTTCTATGAAAGAAAATTTCAAGTAGTAAACCATTTATAACCCGGACGAATTTCGAGGGAGAAATTCATTTTAAGGGGGGTAGAATGTAACAACCTGATATTTTATGAGAATTATGCATTTTAATTTCATTGATGTCTTGTGTTGTACACTAAACCAAAATTAGCTTGTGCTATACACAACACCGTATTATCTTGTAGTATACACAACACTATTCTTGGATCGTGTTACACACAATGTCAAGTTTGTTTTGTGGAAATTATTTTACGCAACATAAAGTATAGATTTTGTTTATTGTATAAATGAAATTTGTTTTGATTATGTTATATGCAACACCAAACAGAGCCTTCACTACATGCATCCCTAACTTGGCTAGCATTACAAGCAATCAAGACCTTCCTCGATGGCGTGTGTAGTACACAATACTGAGTTTCACTAAACGATATATTATTATAATATTATTATGACCTAGCCGTTATGAATAGTAATACCCACTTTGTGAACTTTTATAATTTTTTTTTCAAAAAGGACTTCATTTTTGGATTCGAAATATCAAAATTAGCCTAGGGTGAATTTTTGGTATTTATCTGAAAACTTTCAGTTTTTGATGAATAGTGAAAACACTGGGTTAATTTAGAAACCAACTTTTTATATAAATAATTATTTATTTTTTTATTTATATTTATTTTAGGTCAAAATTGATGTATAATACCTATATAAGTTCAATGTAATTCATTGGAGTCATTTTATAATAATTTTAGACATGAAAATTTGATTGAAATTTTCACCGTCTTTTACCCACCTTCTAGGAGAGTTTGAATATATAATAAAACATAATTTTACTGCTTCTGTGAGTGGAATTTTAAAAATTTGAGAGACACAGTTAATATCAAAGAGTAAAATGTGGTTCAATAAGAAAAAAATAATTTTTTGTGAACAATAACTTTTTTCTTTTATTTACCACGGTTAAAAGTAAATAGGGTAATTAAGGGTAAAAGTGATATTATTATTACCCTATCACACATCCTAATTCTATTGTATAAGTTTAATTCGACCAAAAACAACCTTAGAAATATCATATTACCATTTAGGTCCACATGGATTAGATTAGGATATTTAATATTATTTTATTTAAAGAAGAGTTAAAATTGTTAAAATAAAAGTTTAATAACTAAAACATTTTTAATATAGGGTTATAAATAAGATAAATTAGACTGTAATTATTCATTATAAATATAAAAGTATTTCTTACATAATGGTATTTTATTTATAATTTTTAAACTTTAAATAATGTAATTTATTTATGACACAATGATGATGCAGTAATTACATTATTAAAGAAATATTAACATAATTGATATTATTAATACCCAAATAAATGTAATTTGAAACTTTTTATAAATTACACTAATTTTAAAGGTTAATATGATATGTTAGTATTGATTTATGTAACTATTTTCGAACTAATCATGCTGTTATGATTTTCATAAATGTCAATTACCAAATAGTGTCAAAATTGACATAAAATAGTTTTTAAAACAAATATTATATTATTAATTGTTATTTTATTCCTAAAAATAATAGGTTCAGTCAAATGACTTAGATAAGTATATATATATTAATAATGAACCACTTAGGGTTCGTTTGGCTTGTTATAGTTTGTTTATTAACCATATAGTGTAAGAAAACAAGATGACACGGTAAAAGTTAAATTATTTAACTTAGTGTTAAATCTAAATGATAAGGTTAAAATATTAAAATAAACTTGTCTAAAATCTCTTGGTTGAGAGGATTTCGACCCATCCCTACTTTAGCTACGAAATAAATCAATTTTGAGCTATTAAAATCCGAATATGACTTTATTATAAAATAATATTTTAAGTTTTTCCAAAGGTGCCCCTCTCCTCCCTTATAAACAGGGCACCCATTCCCTCTTCTCTTCACACCCTTTTGAGCATTGAAACTCGGCCAAACCCTACCCATTAATCTTCTAAAACTCTCTATTTATATCATAGAGGTTCTGGTCTTCTCAAAAGGCCAACTATAGTGCCCTAAGAAGAAGTTTAAAGGAGGTGCGTCGAGGAAGAGGTAATCTCTTCTACCGACTCTTTCAAGTTTCTTTCTTCTTCTACTTCTTCTTATTTAGTTGTTTCTTTATAAAGTAATAACATAAGTATTACTTATATACTGATATGTTGTTATAAATATGAAACAACCCTATTTCACCTTCTATCCATCATATGGAAAATGAAATCATCGCACATGCGTACGTACGGAATACCGTCTCCACACCGTGGTGTAATCAGGTTTTCCACCCCCACATTACTTGTATGGGTATAATGGTGTAAAGAATAACTATATATTATAATTATAAAATAATACTGATTCTAATATATTATTTCATCCAGTCTAATTCCATTCAATAAATATGGGAATGATATCATCGCTTGTGGGTACGTACGAATTACCATCTCCACGACACGATGATATTCATTTTCCTTATTAACAATTAAAAAATGATTATAATGTATATATAATAAGTAATCATGAAATATATGACCTAATAATGCTACTGTATTTATGTTTATATATATGTATGTCATCTATATAATTCCATTCAATTCAATAAGTAAACAAAAAACAACATTCATGCGTACGTACGGCCTACCGTCTCCATGAACGATGTATTTCTTTCCATTTATCAATATATTATATATATGTATATTCTGAATATATATTATATATAAATCATATTTTAAATTATGGAATTAATTAAATCAGTATATAAGTAATAATATCAAGAACAACAAGTCGAAACACATATGATAAATGAAACAATTTTACCAAAAACGCTACTTTAACATGGAATTTACAAAGGAACAAGTAATATAAAGTCATAAGTGAACCATATATGATACAATAACAATGAATATGGTTCTTTAATAAGTTAATGACATTATTTAAATAATAATAAAGGTGGTTCGGATACGTACGAAGCATATCATACCTAAGGTAAGAGATAACTTTTCCAATCTCGTTTTTATCCGAGATTGTTTATTCGTAAGTATTTATTGGGGATATATTTATAATCCATGTCCCTATTTTCTAAAAATGGTTTCATTTATGTTTAAAGTCCTTTTTACCCATTATTGACTTTTACCACATGTTATGAAATGAATATTTCTTTTGTTTACAATAAGAGAAACTTTTTTACTTTTCCTATAAAAGTACGACGATAATGTTTTTTTAATTTATAGGGCATGAACAGATTTTTATGGATTCATAATTCCTTATTTTTATGAATATTACTCTACATGTAATGGCCCGGACCTCTCCGGTCCATTACTTTGTGAAATGTTTGTGTTGGAGGTGTTCTGGGAGGTCAAGATGACTTATCCCCACCACTTTGCCAATTTTTCCAGTTCTGTGAACAGTGTTTCCAGTTTTATGAACAGTAACAGATCGGTAGCACAGATCGGTAGCACAGATCGGTAGCACAGATCGGTAGCACTGATCGGTAGCACTGATCGGTAGCACTGATCGGTAGCACTGATAGGTAGCACAGATCGGTAGCACAGATCGGTAGCACGGATCAGTAGCACCGATCGGTAGCACTGATCGGTAGCACTGATCGGTAGCACTGATCGGTAGCACTTATCGGTAGCACAGATCGGTAGCACAGATCGGTAGCACAGATCGGTAGCACTGATCCGTAGCACAGATCGGTAGCACAGATCGGTAGCACAGATCGGTAGCACAGATCGGTAGCACAGATCGGTAGCACTGATCGGTAGCACTGATCAGTAGCACTGATCAGTAGTACAGATCTGTAGCACAGATCGTAGCACTGATCGGTAGCACAGATCGGTAGCACTGATCGGTAGCACAGATCGGTAGCACTGATCGGTAGCACTGATCGGTAGCACTGATCGGTAGCACTGATCGGTAGCACTGATCGGTAGCACAGATCGGTAGCACAGATCGGTAGCACAGATCGGTAGCACAGATCGGTAGCACAGATCGGTATCACAGATCGGTAGCACTGATCAGTAGCAGGGATCGGTAGCACAGATCGGTAGCATCGATCAGTAGCACAGATCGGTAGGTGTACAGTAACACTGGGTGAACAGTGTTTCCAGACTCCTACAGTTTTTCCCCTTTTTGACGTTTCTTTTGACGTAAAATACATTTAAAGCCTTTTTTTAAGGGCTCTTAAGGCCATTTCAAATGCCATAAATCCTATATTAATTATTCCCAAGGCTTGGAATGTTTTACTTGGTCAAACCGCGTGGGTTAATGCGATCCGTTTTTAATGGAGAATTAACCGGATCTTAAACCGGCACCTCGTTAAATCTTAAAAAGGGACGAGATATCATTCTTCCTTGTTCTTTCCATTTTTTCTCAACAAAGAGGCGCTAGAACCTTTCAATCCTTCCCGTAGGAGTTTCACAATCAACCTTTACTCCTAAGATCAGTTCTGCTCTGTTGGATGCAACCGAGCCCTGTCGATCAATCTTCGATATAAGCATCCTCTGGTGGATGCAGTTGTCACAAGGGGAGGATCGTGACCTATTGTTTGGATAAAGGACGTCAAGAACTCTTTGAGGTAGGGGATTCATGGCTTCTCTAATTGTATATGTGCAATCGTAGAATTAGCATGATTTATCTCTTTGGATCACAATGAAATTGACCTAATTAAATATTTGAACAGGATTAAAAGAATTGGTTTATCGCATGTTGTTGCTTTATACCCTGATAACGGTTTGCCTCATGTTTTCCTAGATATAGTGATATCTATGTTTTCTTTGATTGGTTGTTCGTTCATGTTATAAATTGATAATTAACATAAAGCCGGAATTAATTGTTAATTAATTGGATAAAGATAAAGAGGCATGTAAATTAATCTGGTTATTGTCGTTGTTGTAGTTGTTCTAATTTGAGGATAATCAAATTAGGGATGTAAGCATGGTTATTAAATTGTGATAGCTTGCTGATTAGGTATCCATGATTGGAACCTACGAATAACAAATCTGCCAATTCCATATGGATTAGAAAACAGATTATGTGGGAATTTCAAAAGGGTTCTGAGTTACCCGCTTGCTTGGAAGGTTGAATGCCTTGTGGTTTGGAGCTCTGAGTGCTCATTGTGTTTGAAGGCTGAATGCCTTGTCAAAGGGCCGAGAGCCCATTTTGTGATGTTTGTTTTTCCTGCTGCTTGTGCTGTGATGCGAGCCTGGATGGCTGTTGTGATATGTGGATGCATGGAGACTTGTGGTTGTGGCAGCGGATGACGCCTAGTGTCGCGAGATGCATTGGTTTATGCATATGGGTGTCGGGGAGGACACCAAGGGTGATGGTATGAGATGAATGTGATGGTTTGATGTTGGTGGTGTGGTTTGGTTGTTTTTCTGCTTTACTTTTCCCCACTGCTCAAGGCAGCTGGTCTTGCTTACCCTCTTTCCGAAGGAGGCGAAGACACGCGGGGTATGCCACGTGCTTTCCGTGTTTAGACTCTCGATGGAGGATGAGTCTATGCTCTTTCTATAGGCAGAAAAGACTCGACGGGTAGTATATCTACTCACCGTGTTGAGCCTCCTTTGTGTTTAGAAGCATAGGATGATTTTCTAGAATGCCTGGGAATGTGGAAAAGTAACTCTGTAAGGAATGTTTGATTAAATGGTGAAAATCCATGGGGATGGAGATACTGGAATTTAAAGGTGATCTGAATCTTAAAAAGGAGCAGTTGTTTTTGAAAGTAATTCCAGTTCAGTTTAATGTGGAATTGTTCATTCTTGATTAATGTTTGAAGAATTAATTAGCGTACAGTGGAACTGATAAAATGAGAATGGAGTAATCTAATAAAGCTCTTCAAATGGTTATGTTCTTGTAGGATACCTAGTCTTTGAAGTTGCAGCCTGGAGTCTGAGAGACGTTAGCTGCAGTTGTATCTAAGACTAGGTAATGCCCATAGTGTGGATGTGAGTTACTTATATATTCTGTACTTTTGTGTTTCTATACGCTACTCCACCCTATCGGTAAGGGCAACTGACACCCCTGGGATTCTGAGTCCTGGGGGGTGTTCTCCCCAACATTCTGATGGGAAGTTGAATGGCTGACTACCCCCTTTGGCCCCGCTCTCTTCTCTTGGTAGATCTTTGTGCTGGCAGGCATAGTGGTTAGTTTTACCCATATATGTGTGTAGAGGGTTGTAATGTCTTTTGGTTATTTCACACACATATATTCTAGATATAGTATCCTATGGAATACTATATGTGTAACGTGTATAGGCTGTGATGGCTGGAGGATCCTTACTCGGCGTATGGGCTGTGATGGCTTGAGTTATAATACTCGACGTATGATACACGTTATACGAGCTATGGTGGCTCCCGGAAACTACCTGGTTACTTTGGTTGTGAGGATGGTGTGGTGCTTAGCCCAGGTGTCTGCGGGCAAGCCTATGTGGTGCACGAGGTGCAGATTGTGGAGCTTAGCCCAGGTGTCTGCGGGAAAGCCTTTGGAGAGAGATGCACATGACGTATGTCGTTGGGGCAAAGCGGCAAACCAGTGGGGAAGTAGTAGCGGGGTACCCTTGATATTCTTTACTATTGCTATATTCTTGTATGCGTTACATGGTGAGAGTAGCCATGGTGAGGTTGGGAACATAGTATACCTGTTTAGGTGACGAGTTAGTTTTACTTGTTGTTCACTGGGCTTTAGCATGCTTTCTTTACTTTTGCACGAGAGGCTTGGGGAGGATCCTACTGAGTATATTGTTATACTCACCCTATGTACATATTAACTATTTTTCAGGTCACTTGGAGCAGGTTGGAGATCAAGCTGGTTACTACTAGCTTGCGGTTGGAGGAGGAGCTGTTCGGGCTTGTGGTCGCTGCCGTTTTACTTCCTTTTGGGTACTTTTAGTTTTCCATTTCAGTTGTAGTACTTTTGCATGACATTTCATATATGTACTTGGTTTCCTTTTATATCTCAATTCTGAGTTGGAGTTGGTTGGAGTCTATTCTATCTCTCTCTTCTGCATGTGTTCTCTTAGAGGGTAATGCCTCCCATTTGTATGTTTATTATACCCTCGGTGCTAGTCGGCAACCCTGGGTCTACTGGAGGTGGGACTCGGGGGTCATTATCTCCCTTTTCACATTGCCGGCCCAGGAGGGGTACACTTTGTGGGGAGGGGGTCGTGACAGAGTGGTATCAGAGGTCTGGTTGAGGGATAGGATGGAGTTTGGAGTTAGGCAGAGGTGAGGATGCATGGGATGGTAGGGAAATGGTGTCATTCATGTTTAGCAAGTGGGGTAAACACTGGAGACCGGCAGAGACATAGGCGTTCAGGGCCCCCTATGATCTGTTGCATGGACCATTTAGTTTACAATGGCTACTAAACAAGTGATACCGATTGCAGGGTAGAGACCTAGGAAAGGATCATGCATCATTATTCTTTGCGCTTGTGTTTGAATGGGTAGACCTTGGGATAGGTAACCTAAAATTTATAAAACAAAACAATTAATTAATTAATGTTGAGTCTTCCATATTCCAGGCTTAGAAGCTCTAACAGTTGTTATTTTACAGGTATGGCTCCAGGTCGACGTCCTCATCAGGTTTGCGCAGAAGATGCCCAGCAGGCTGTTCCAGTAGATCGCCGCCAGGTAGAGGTTGATGACGATGACACTTGGAGGAAGACACTCCGAGAGTTCCAGCGCCAGAGTCTACAGAAGTATGAGGGCTCCGTTTCAGATGCAGTCACAGAAGACTGGTTGGAGGAGGTCGAGATAGGCTTCAGTTCGATTCGTGCTTGGAAGGAACACTGGGTGTCCTTGGTTGTGACGATGTTGCGTGGAGCGGCGAGACAGTGGTGGTTCTTGTTCCTTGGGGATCGTGAGGAGTCAGCGATCTCATGGGAGGAGTTTCAAGAAAGGATTAGAGTCGACTTTCTTTCGTCGACTGCGAAGGCGTCCAGTCGCCAGGAGCTACTCACCCTTCGACAGGGGAGCTCCAGTGTTCGAGAGTTTGGAATCCACTTCAGGAACCTTCTACGATATGCTTCAGACCTGTTACCAGATGATGAGGCCAGGGCGAGGCATTTCGAGGAGGCTTTGCGTCCAGAGATCCAGTGCCGGGTCACCCCATTTATGCTGAAGACATATCTTGAGGTGCTGGCAAGGACAGAGGTGGTTGAGAGGACTTTGACCAGGACCGGATCGTCACGAGAGGGGAATCGTCATGATTCCTCACGAAGCAGAGCTGTGGTCCGGGGTTCCCAGTTTTCAGGACAGAAGAGTTTCCATTCACCTGGGGGTAGGTCCCAGCCCTTCCCATCTCGTTTCTCCGGAGGCAGAAAATCTCAGGCCTATGCCAAGGGATCAGGCGCTTGTTTTTCTTGTGGTGGTCGTGGTCATCAGCAGCGGGAGTGCCCGACTTTTCAGAGCAGTCATCGTGCACCAGGCACTCCACTCCAGGTTCCTCCGTTGAGGCAGTTCCAGCCGAGGCAGCAGCAGCAGGTTGCACCAGCAGTAGATCACCCGAGGGTAGATGGAGCAGGCAGAGGACAACCCCATGACGCTCCCCGTCCTTAGAGAGCAGAGCGTGGCCATGGTGGTGGTCGTCATCAGGGTCAGAGAGGCTGCGGAGGTGGTCGTGGTCAGCTTCATGCTATAGCGTTGCCAGCCCCAGGCGAGCCAGATGTCGTTCGAGGTACCCTTTTCTTGTTTTCTACCTTGGTGTATGCCTTGTTTTATTCAAGAGCGACACACTCCGTTATATACCCTAACCTTGTCCACGCTTTGGGACTTTAGGTAGAGAGGCTTCCAGTGCCCTTGGCGTTGACTATGCCAGTTGGAGGTCGAGCTAGCTTGTTTGAAGTATGTAGAGACTGTGAGCTAGTGTTGGGGCAGCACCGCTCTTGGGGAGATTTCCTTTGTTTACGAATACAACCATATGATGTCATCCTCGGCATGGATTGGTTGTATTCGGTGCAGGCTATTGTGGATTGCTACAGGAAGAAGTTCGTTTTCTTTGATGAAGATAGAGAGGAAGTAGTGTTTGTTGGTGAGAGAGATCCTCGGATGAGTCATAGACGAGTTTCATCCTTATCATCCATGATGGCTGGGATGATGTTGAGTTTGTCAGAGGTTCAACAGTTGGTGTTTCCTAGGGTCATAGAGGAGTACCCTGATGTCTTTCCAGAAGTGGTTGTATCCTTACCCCCTCAACGAGAGATCGAGTTTGGGATCGAGCTATAGCAAGGAGCGTCTCCTATCTCTATGTCTCCGTATAGGATGGCCCCTTCTGAGTTATGAGAGCTACGTATACAGCTCGATGGTCTGTTGTAGTGTGGTTTTGTTCGGCCAAGTGTGTCACCGTGGGGTGCACCCGTTTTTTTGTGAAAAAGGCCAACGACAGTTTGCGGTTATGCGTCGATTATCGTCGATTAAACAAAGTGACAATAAAGAACCGATATCCTATCCCGCGGATTGATGACCTATTCGATCAACTGAAGGGTGCAAGTTGGTTTTCAAAGATAGACTTGCGGTCAGGATATCATCAGATGCGTGTAAAGGATGAGGATATCCCGAAGACTGCTTTCCACTGTCGTCATGGGCATTATGAGTTTGTTGTAATGCCATTCGGCGTGACAAATACTCCAGCTGTTTTCATGGGGTTGATGAATGCTGTGTTCCATGAATTCCTGGACAAGTTTGTTGTGGTTTTCATCGACGACATCCTTGTGTACTCCACATCTGAAGAGGAGCATTCAGAGCATCTACGAGCCGTTTTGGGAGTTCTTCGCCAACATCGGTTGTTTGGGAAGTTGTCCAAGTGTGAGTTCTGGGCTCAAGAAGTTCATTTCATGGGACATGTTGTTTCCCAACAGGGAGTAGATGTGGATCCTTCGAAGATAGAAGCAGTGGTGTCTTGGCCAGCCCCCAAGACCATGTCAGATGTGCGAAGTTTCCTTGGTCTCGCAGGCTATTATAGGAGGTTTGTGGCTCATTTTTCCCAAGTTGCGACTCCTCTGACAGCTTTGACCAGGAAGGATCAAGCGTTCATATGGACTGATCAGTGTCAGGCAGCTTTCGATTATCTAAAGGAGAAGTTGGTAAGTGCTCCAGTCCTTTGTCTTCCAGCAGAGGGAGTCCAGTTTGATGTTTTCTGTGATGCTTCACATCTGGGGCTAGGCTGTGTTCTCATGCAGCAGAGGTTTTTTGTTTCTTATGGTTCTCGGCAGTTGCGTCCCCATGAATTCAACTATGCCACTCATGATCTTGAGTTGGCAGCCGTGGTGTTTGCGCTGAAGTTGTGGAGACATTACCTCATTGGAGAGCGCTTTGTGGTTTTCACCGATCATAAGAGTTTGAGGCATGTTTTCTCTCAGCGGGATTTGAAGTTGCGGCAGCGTCGGTGGATGGAGTTCTTGCAGGAATACGACTTTGAAATATCGTATACACCTGGGAAGGGAAATGTTGTTGCTGATGCACTAAGCCAAAAGTCACGTAATGATGTTGTGTGTGAATCTGGTGATTCTTGGAGATTGATGGAAGAGCTTTCAGCTTTGCATCTTGATATGGGAGAAGTTGGGGGAAGAGGTTGTCTTTTCCAGATGACGGTGTAGTCATCCCTGAAGCAGAAGGTGGAAGAGTCTTAGTTGGGTGATCTAGAGGTTGAAGTTTGGAGAGACAGAGTTGAATGTGGTGAGACCCCTGATGGTTGGTCGGAGGATGAACAACACCGAGTGTTGTATCATGGCAGGCTTTTTGTTCCCTTGGCGATGCGCGAGATGGTTCTCCGAGAGTTCCATAGTTCACCCTTGGCGGTACATCCTGGTGTCACGAAGATGTACTGATCCTTGAGGAGTTAGTTTTGGTGGCCTGGGCTAAAGCGTACAGTTGCAGAATGTGTGTCTCGATGTTTAGTCTGCCAGAAGGTGAAGGCCGAACACCGTGTTCCTGGTGGTCTTCTCCAGCACTTAGAGATTCCTCAGTGGAAGTGGGAGGACATCTCAATGGACTTTGTTACAGGTTTACCTCGAGCTCCGGGAGGACATGATGCTATATGGGTTGTAGTGGATCGTTTAACTAAATTGGCCCACTTCATAGCAATCAAGGAGTCGAGCTCAGTGGAGGTTTTGTCGAGGCAGTATCTAGAGGAGGTGGTGAGGCTTCACGGAGTACCAAGGACGGTCATTTCTGATCGAGATCCTCGTTTTACCTCTAGGGTGTGGAGAGGTCTCCAGTATGCTTTTGGCTCTCATCTATGCCTTAGCACTACTTTTCATCCTCAAACGGATGGTCAGACAGAGCGAACAATCCAGACTCTTGAAGAAATGTTGCGCTCTTGTGTTCTTGATTTTGGAGGTTCATGGGTGAAGCACTTACCTTTGGTAGAGTTCGCTTACAATAATAGTTTTCACTCTACCATCGGCATGGCGCCATTTGAAGCCTTGTATGGCCGGCCATGCCGTTCTCTGTTGTGCTGGACTGGGGTCGGAGAGTCAGCAATTCTCAAACCAGAACTAGTGCAGAATACAACAGAGATGGTTTAAGTGATTCGTGAGAGGATGAAGACAGCACAAGATCGTCAGAAATCTTATGCTGATCAAAGAAGGAGACCCTTAGAGTTTAATGTTGGGGATCATGTGTTTCTAAAGGTGACTCCCCGTCGTGGGCAGCGAAGGTTTGGTCGTGGAAGAAAGCTTTCACCCCGGTTTGTTGGGCCTTTCGAGGTGTTAGCTCGTGTTGGAGCTGTGGCGTATCAAGTATCACTTCCCCCTCAGATGAGTCGGATACATGATGTTTTCCATGTATCGCAGCTCCGTCGTTATCTTCATGATGAATCTCATGTTATCGATTGGGGAGATATCGATATTGACCAAGATGCAACCTTCGAGGAGCGACCTGTGGAGATCCAAGACTGTAAGGAGAAAGTGTTGTGTGGGCGTTCTATCCCCTTAGTTTGTGTCTTGTGGCGACACAGTGGAATGGAGGAGAGTACCTAGGAGCGTGAGTCACAGATACGTGCTCAGTACCCAGAGTAGTTTAATGTTAACTCCTTTAATGTAATGATGTTTCCTATCTGGTTAGACCTTTCATGTTTTATTTATGTACCTTTGATGTGATGTTATGTTTGAATTGTTTGGGTATGGATTGTTTGTTCTCGGATGTCGTAGTTTTGTTCTAGCTTTTGAACAACTCATGGTGGTTTTTCCCTGAGAGGTATCTTATGGGGTGGTTGTTCGGACCCCTCTTCTCTTCTGGGTTGGTTTCTAATTCTCGAGGATGAGAATGTTTTGAGAGGTATCTAATGTAATGGCCCAGACCTCTCCGGTCCATTACTTTGTGAAATGTTAGTGTTGGAGGTGTTCTAGGAGGTCAAGAGGACATATCCCCAACACTTTGCCAATTTTTCCAGTTCTGTGAACAATGTTTCCAGTTTTATGAATAGTAACAGATCGGTAGCACAGATCGGTAGCACAGATCGGTAGCACTGATCGGTAGCACTGATCGGTAGCACTGATCGGTTGCACTGATCGGTTGCACTAATCGGTAGCACAGATCGGTAGCACAGATCGGTAGCACTGATCGGTAGCACTGATCGGTAGCACTGATCGGTAGCACAGATCGGTAGCACTGATCGGTAGCACAGATCGGTAGCACTGATCAGTAGCACTGATCGGTAGCACAGATCGGTAGCACTGATCGGTAGCACGGATCTGTAGCACGGATCAGTAGCACAGATCGGTAGCACATATCGGTAGCACAGATCGGTAGCACGGATCGGTAGCAAGGATCGGTAGCACAGATCGGTAGCACAGATCGGTAGCACAGATCGGTAGCACCGATCGGTAGCACTGATCGGTAGCAGTGATCGGTAGCACTGATCGGTAGAACTGATCGGTAGCACTGATCGGTAGAACTGATCGGTAGCACTGATCGGTATAACATATCGGTAGCACTGATCGGTAGCACAGATCAGTAGCACAGATTGGTAGCACAGATCGGTAGCACAGATCGGTAGCACATATCGGTAGCACTGATCGGTAGCAAGGATCGGTAGCACAGATCAGTAGCAGAGATCGGTAGCACAGATCGGTAGGTGTACAGTAACAGTGGGTGAATAGTGTTTCCAGACTCCTACAGTTTTGCCCCTTTTTGACGTTTCTTTTGATGTAAAATACATTTAAAGCCTTTTTTAAGGGCTCTTAAGGCCGTTTCAAATGCCATAAATCCTATATTAATTATTCCCAAGGCTTGGAATGTTTTACTTGGTCAAACCGCGTGGGTTAATGCGATCCGTTTTTAATGGAGAATTAACCGGATCTTAAACCGGCACCTCGTTAAATCTTAAAAAGGGATGAGATATCATTCTCCCTTGTTCTGTCCATTTTTTCTCAACAAAGAGGCGCTAGAACCTTTCAATCCTTCCTGTAGGAGTTGCACAATCAACCATTACTCCTAGGATCAGTTCCGCTCTGTTGGATGCAACCAAGCCGTGTCGATCAATCTTCGATATAAGTATCCTCCGGTGGATGCAGTTGTCACAAGGGGAGGATCGTGACATGTTCTGTGGATAAAGGATGTCAAGAACTCTTCGAGGTAGGGGATTCATGGCTTCTCTAATTGTATATGTGCAATCATAGAATTAGCATGATTTATCTCTTGGGATCACAATGAAATTGACCTAATTAAATACCTGAACCGGATTAAACGAATCGGTTGATCACATGCTGTTTCTTTATACCGTGATAACGGTTTGCCTCATGTTTTCCTAGATATAGTGATATCTATGTTTTCTTTGATTTGTTGTTCGTTCATGTTAGAAATTGATAATGAACGTAAAGCCGGAATTAATTGTTAATTAATTGGCTAAAGATAAAGAGGCATGTAAATTAATCTGGTTATTGTCGTTGTTTTAGTTGTTCTAATTTGAGGATAATAAAATTAGGGAAGTAGGCATGGTTATTAAATTGTGATAGCTTGCTGATTAGGTATCCATGATTGGAACCTACGAATAACAAATCTGCCAATTCCATATGGATTAGAAAACAGATTATGTGGGAATTTCAGAAGGGTTCTGAGTTACCCGCTTGCTTGTAAGGCTGAATGCCTTGTGGTTTGGAGCTCTGAGTGCTCATTGTGTTTGAAGGCTGAATGCCTTGTTAAAGGGCCGAGAGCCCATTTTGTGATGTTTGTTTTTCCTGTTGCTTGTGCTGTGATGTGAGCCTGGATGGCTGTTGTGATATGTGGAGGCATGGAGACTTGTGGTTGTGGCAGCGGATGACTCCTAGTGTGGCGAGATGCATCGGTTTATGCATATGGGAGTCGGGGAGGACACCAAGGGTGATGGTATGAGATGAATGTGATGGTTTGATGTTGGTGGTTTGGTTTGGTTGTTTTTCTTCTTTACTTTTCCCCACTGCTCAAGTCAGCTGGTCTTGCTTACCCTCTTTCCGAAGGAGGCGAAGACACGCGGGGTATGCCACGTGCTTTCCATGTTTATCCTCTCGATGGAGGATGGTCTATGCTCTTTTTATAGGCGGCAAAGACTCGACAGGTAGTATATCTACTCACCGTGTTGAGCCTCCTTTGTGTTTAGAAGCATAGGATGCTTTTCTAGAATGCCTGGGAATGTGGAAAAGTAACTCTGTAAGGAATGTTTGATTAAATGGTGAAAATCCACAGGGATGGAGATACTGGAATTTAAAGGTGATGTGAATCTTAAAAAGGAGCAGTTGTTTTTAAAAGTAACGCCAGTTCAGTTTAATGTGGAAATGTTCATTCTTAATTAATGTTTAAAGAATTAATTAACGTATAGTGGAACTGATAAAATGGGAATGGAGTAATCTAATAAAGCTCTTCAAATGGTTGTGTGCTTGTAGGATACCTAGTCTTTGAAGTAGTAGCCTGGAGTCTGAGAGACATTAGCTGCAGTTGTATCTAAGACTAGGTAATGCCCATAGTGTGGATGTGAGTTACTTATATATTCTTTACTTTTGTGTTTCTATACGCTACTCCACCCTGTCGGTAAGGAAAACTGACACTCCTGGGATTCTGAGCCCTGGGAGGGTTCTTTCCCCAACATTCTGATGGGAGGTTGAATGGCTGACTACCCCCTTTGGCCCCACTCTCTTCTCTTGGTAGATCTTTTTGCTGGTAGGCACAGTGGTTAGTTTTACCCATATATGTGTGTAGAGGGTTGTAATGTCTTGTGGTTATTTCACACACATATATTCTGGATATAGTATCCTTTGGAATACTATAGGTGTAACGTGTATAGGCTGTGATGGCTTGAGGATCTTTACTCGGCGTATGGGCTGTGATAGCTTGAGGTATAATACTCGACATATGATACACGTTATACGAGCTATGGTGGCTCCCAGAAACTACCTGGTTACTTTGGTTGTGGGGATGGTGTGGTGCTTAGCCCAGGTGTCTGCGGGCAAGCCTATGTGGTGCACGAGGTGCAGATTGTGGAGCTTAGACCAGGTGTCTGCGGGCAAGCCTTTGGAGAGAGATTCACAGGACGTATGTCGTTGGGGCAAAGCGGCAAACTAGTGGGGAAGTAGTAGCGGGGTACCCTTGATATTCTTTACTATATTCTATATTCTTGTATGCGTTACTTGGTGAGAGTAGCCATGGTGAGGTTGGGAACATAGTATACCTGTTTAGGTGACGAGTTAGTTTCACTTGTTGTTCACTGGGCTTTTGCATGCTTTCTTTACTTTTGCACGAGAGGCTTGGGGAGGATCCTACTGAGTATACTGTTATTCTCACCCTATGTACATATAAACTGTTTTTCAGGTCACTTGGAAAAGGTTGGAGATCAAGCTGGTTACTACTAGCTTGCGGTTGGAGGAGGAGCTGTTCGGGCTTGTGGTCGCTGCCGTTTTACTTCCTTTTGGGTACTTTTTGTTTTCCATTTCAGTTGTAGTACTTTTGCATGAAATTTCATATATGTACTTGGTTTCCTTTTATATCTCAGTTCTGAGTTGGAGTTGGTTGGAGTCTATTCTATCTCTCTCTTCTGCATGTGTTCTCTTAGAGGGTAATGCCTCCCATTTGTATGTTTATTATTCCCTCGGTGCTAGTCGCCAACCCGGGGCCTACTGGAGGCGGACTCGGGGGTCATTATCTTCCTTTTCACATTGCCGGCCCAGGAGGGGTACACTTTGTGGGGAGGGGGTCGTGACACTACAAGATTTCATTACTATTTTCAACAAAATCATTTTCTTTTAAAATTTCATGGCATTTTGTGAAAATAAAATGATTTTGAAAATGATTGGATATTTTCCTCAATAATTAATTTCAAGTGTTTTATCAAAACCATTTTCCATATAAGATTCCATTATTTCATATGTGTATGTTTCTAGTATAATTTCTCTCTGATTTACATTGTTTTACTTTTCTTATGATGAAATGATATCCATTTTGTTTTATAGATTATGTTATGATGGGGTGATGTTTATGAAACCCATTTTATACTTTGGGTAATGATGAATGATTTATTATCATGTTGTGGCACAAGTAAGAATGATTTAATTATGAGATGGGTGGGACCTATATCTCTGTCCAATGCATTGGGTAAATATTTATATCTCATGAGATAGACATGGCTAGAATGGTAAGTTAATCCGGTTCAGTGATACAGGACTGGAACGAGGAGTGAACTCGATTCAGAAAGGGACTTTGTCGACTAAGGTAGTCTTAGAAGCAATGCATTGGCTACTATGGAAATCATATCATGTGATTAATGTTTTTCCACAATTACAAGTTTTATTTTCAAGCTATTTTATCATGAATGATGTTCTATTATGATCTATGCCTTATATACTGCCATGTTTTATGTCATTTCTCAAGATTTCGATGTTTAAACATTATGTTGATGATTTTATGTTCAAATATATATGGTTTGTTTTATTTTCTCAATACATAACCTTACTGAGCATTTGACCTCTCCCTTTATATGTTTACTTTTCCCCATGATATAAAGAAATGTTTTAGGTAAGAAAACAAAAGGGGAATATCTTTGTGGGAGATGTTGATGATCTTTTACCATGATTAGAATATTATGTTCTGAGTTTCCAAAGACACTAAACTATTACTATCCTTGTGTGTTTGTTTTTGTTATGTATTAAGTATTCCGAAAAAGTAATGTAATGTCCATGTACGCCAAGCTTTGGGTCTCTAAAATTTACGCATCTTTCACAATATTTTTAATAAGAACCCACTATTGAATTTTTTCATCGTATAAATAATAAAACACATTGAAAAAAATTTCTTGGACCAAGCACTAACAAATGTAAAAAATAATTTCCAACGCATTAATACACTTCTCAAAAAATGGTGTATTTAAGGACCCAATAAAGGGGGTGGAAATTTTAGCATAAAAGAGTAAATACCATGTCTCTCTTTTTTTTTGTGAATTTTAATGTTCAACATAGTCCATGATCTAAAAACATTATTAAGATTGTTATATTATCAAAGTGATAAGATATTACATCCCATTTCTTAAATCATTCAGTTTCATGTGAGTAAAATCATTGAATTGGTCATCATATTCATTTTTTACATGATTTCTTTGGGCTAAATCCTTTGACAAAAACATAAAATCATATATTGAGAAACAATAATCCTAGTTATTAAAAATCGTTCATTCAATGTCAAAATTATTATTTTATTTCAATATATGTCACAATTATTTTGACCTTGTTCATCCATGATCATTACTAAAACCTTAGGATGTTATACAATACATTGACCTATCCCCAGGGATTGAGCTAATGTTTTATCATCCTAATTTACAATGGTTTATTAAAAATTTCTCTTACATAATCTATAATGTCCTTGAAATAGTACCAGTGGGATATAATTAATATTTAATATAGAATCCCATTGGCGGATACACCTCCAAGGCGATATTCTCACCACCAATTCATGTGGTATGCCTTTCCTCATGAATTCCTTCTTTAGAGAGCCAGGATTTTACCAATGTCCACACAAGATATCTACCTATGATAACAATTATTCATTTTATAAAATATAATCCCCAATACCCTTTATATTATTTACATATATATTCAATATATTTATATGAATACTCATTAAATAAAATTACTATCCAGTAATGAATTAGGTATGTGTTGTACTATTATAAATATGGAACCTTAAAGAACTAGTTCATAAGAGTCCCCTATTATTAACTTATTAAATATGAATATTTTTGGATATATCATCCCAAACACCATTATTCATAACATGTGAAAATGGAAAGATAAAAAAGGGAGAGGTAAGATCCCCAGGTAGGGTGAACAATGGAGTCATTAATGATCACGAGAATCTAGTTTGAGTATAAGGGTATAAGAACATGATCACAGCATTTAAAATTCACACCCTGTATATCATAGATCATAATCTTGAGTCCGAGAATAATGATCATATGTTTATAAGTTATAAATCATAAAGAAATGAAATATAATTATCTACGTGAGTATACCTATGGATTTAGAGATGATTTTTTGGCGTACAATTATAGTGACAACTTGGTGAACATATATAAATATAAATAGGTTCACACATCAAGCTAAAGACTAGTAATGAGGCCATCACATAAATTTATGGACATGGAATGAGCTCCAAATATAATATATTGAACATGAACATAAATTCCACACATAGAAATATTAACATGAAAACAATATCCATGCATAATATTATGGGCATGAAATCCAAGTCCACGTATCTACATATAGATAAGGAAACATGATCCACACATAATCTTATAGACATGAAATCATGGTCCACACATAATATTTTGGACATGAATAATAGATCAACATAAGTAATTTGGAAAATGAAATTAGTTTCATGAATATAACATTTTAATCCTAATATATCTATATTTACAAAATTTATTTGAGGTGGATTTTGGTCTAACGAGTTACATAATAAAAATCATATATGTGTGTTTTGAATGATCATAAAACAATTTTCTCATCAAATTACATGAAAATAAATTATTTCATAAACATTTCATCATAATATATCCTATCTAAAAGAAATAGGGATAATAAATATTTCATCATTTCATAATTGTATAATCCATTGAAAAAGAATGAGTTTCATAAATATATTTCAATAAAAAACAGAAACCATGTAGATAAATAATATAAATGCTAATGTTGGATCGTATCTTTGCTAAATAATATGTTATTTTATGGTTTTTTGAATTTGATTAATATAAATAATATTAAAATATCACCACAATACTCTACCAAGAAATAACCTTTACATTTTGAAATCACCCCTTTAAAAGTAATAAATTTAAAACAAATATGGAAGATTTTTATTTTAAAATAAATATGGAAACTTGTAAAGGGTTATTAAAATAAATTACATATAACAATAGTGTGATGTTTTTTTCATTCTGTATATATAAAAAAGCATCCCATTCATAATTTTGTAAAAAGATTAAAATTACCTTGTTTATAAAACTTAAAAGAATATTCATTTTAAAACCATTTTTTAAAAAGTAAAACATGGGTAAAAAGATTTTAAAAAGTCATAGTATAATAGGAAAAACAACATTAAAATGATTTTTTAAAACTTGGATATCAAGTAATCTTTTTTAAACTAAAGAGAGAAAAAATATCAAATCATCTATAAAAAACATTTTCATTATATTGAGTTCATAAGGTGAAAAAATGAAAGGAATTTTTTTAAAATAATAACCATAAGAAAAGATAATTAATGATTATCATGAGAGATAGATCATTATAATTCATCACTGAAGTCATAATCATAAACAATACTCATAAATAATGATATTGTAAAATAAATCCTTTTATCACATTGGAATCATTTCAATTTTAAGCCCCATGAAACAAATAAAATTGGATTGAAATATAAATCCCAATATATTTATATATATTCCTCATAAAATAAAATATTGTGTGGTAAAAATAGGGAATAAATTAAATAAATGGTGAATATGGAATGTGTCTCAGAGAAATATAAATGAGACAAAAATCCAGGAGCATTGGTATGTATTCCTTAATACGTGTTGAATGATACTGCAGAATAATTATAGATTTTTTATAAATCTATTAATGATTTTTAATAATACCTAAAATACATTAAATTATTTATTTATTAAAAATTTAACTGGTTTATTAATAATGTATTTATTAAAATGACTCTTCCTTGTGTTATATACTTCATTTTTAATGTATGTTTAGGGTTAATAGTTTTGATCCTTGCACCTTGATCATGGTTCTATCAAATCCAGAATATATATAATGATAATAATTTTAAATATATTAATTATAGACATTTTTAGAGTTACCCATAAATGTATAGATACAAAAATTAATTAAACCATTCATAGAGATGGTAGGTCGTAAGTGTGCATAAACGATGTTATCAATTTTCAACAGATGTAACAAATTAATAGTAAATAATAACTACAAATTCCATTATAATTATTATATCATATATAAATATAATAAATTCATTAAATTCATCTTTATTACCATCCATGTAAAATATAATTTATAGGTGAATCACAACACTTCATTGAAGTGTTTGTCCATACAAACATACATGTGACATTATCATTCTCATATGGTTTGGATGTTAAAAAATGACATGATATTATCAATAAAAAATTAAAATTATGTAATAATTATCACATATATACATTAAGAACATTTACATACTAATCCATTAAATATGTTTATTATAAATGAATTTTATCGTTACTTGTAGATGGTAAGTCGTATAAATGCACAAGAGATATATTCCCTTCATATTTTATGGAAATAAAGTAAATATTTTTTATTTCCAATAAATATAAAATTTATGTAAATTTAGTGTTATTAAAATTTTATTTTAAGAAAAATATAATATATTTTCATTAGGTTAAAGTTGAATTAAAAATAAAGTGATCACTTTTAGAGATTGCCTATTCATTGGGAGAACTCCTTTAGATATCAAATTGAGGACCCCAGGGTTTTCCTTATGGGAATAGCAAAAAGTATATATTGTAGATAAAGATGTTTAGAAGTTATTTTTCATAGGCTTTAGTAATGATATAAGGTCCAATGTGGTGTTAGGAATAGAAATGAGGGGTGCCATTTAATAATTGGTGTGAGAGGCACTTTTGGAATTTCATAAAAGATTAAAATATAATTTGGTCATTATATAGCCAAAATTATTCAATATGTGATGGTATTAGAAATATAATTTTTTATGAGATTGTAATGCCATCAACCAATTATTCTTTTAAGTGTATGTTGTGTTTTAAACATTATATTTTGGTTTAACCCATTAGTTAACCCATTTTATCAGTAACCATCATGACATATTGATCACTCATAATGGGTAATAATGTAACATATGAACAGATTAATGGATAATAAATTCCCAAGGGATAAAATTTTAAACCATATATTATTTAAATTTTCCTATTTACATATTTTTTATCATTGCTAATTTTTTGATAAAATTCTTGTTCGAGAACATATAATTAATTTCAATCTTGACATTATTAATTTAATTTGACTAAAAGGGCATAAATAATCAGTTGGAAATTGATTTAAATCCTTTTTAATGGAAGATAATGTTTTTAGTTTTTGAAAACATTTTTCAAACACTATAAATCATTGCAATAATTTTAATTGTAGAATTATTCAAATAATTGGTTTTTTTATTCTGCAAATTTAATAAACACTTTATTAGTGGTGTATAATCATTTAAGGAGATTATATAATTTTTAGAGATAATAAAAAAATTAAATCATGAAAATAGTTTCATTAATATAAAAATGGAATTTACATTTTTACATATCATTTTTTATATGTGTACATATAAGAGTTATTTAAAACAACAAGAGTGAAATTGTGTGAATTTATTTTCATAAATTTTTATATAGTAATTTTTTTTGAAACATGTCCATTAATATAATAAATAATTATCATAAGGTGAAAACGTTCAAATTTAATTCATCCATTAATAATTCTGACTAAAAAATATGGCATTATCACTTATTCTTAACCCAAATTAACCTGATTTACCATTTATCATGTTGATAAATTTTAAGACTATTACTATTTATCTTGACCAAATATAAAAAACATCATATTTAAATAATTTTTAACTAATAATTAAAAATTTGGAATATTTATTATCATACTGAATACCAATAAGTGAAATAAAATTATTTACAAAAATGCGATGAAAATTTATTTTTAGAAAAATAAAATTTTAAGAATAAAACGTGGTTAATTCTTATCTCATTGTTATAAAAAAATTCAATGAATGTTAAAAAATTTGATTGAATATAAAATATATACATATCATTAAAATATTATACCAATAGTGTAAAATTTAATTTACTAAGATAAAAATCATTGCGTGCATAAAATATTGTTAGGAGAATTCAATTTTTTACATATAAAATTATTATACTATATTATAACCTAAAATTATTTCCAATTAATGTAATTATATAATTTAATTATAATAAAAAAATATTTGATTTTTTTAATTTAATATGGATTTTTTAACAAGTTTGAAACAAAAATATATTTTCAATATAAATAAGTGTCTGCCACTTTTTATTTTAAAGTCAATTTACTTGAATAATATTAAAAATTTAATGATAAACATATTGTGATATTATTATTTTGAAAAATAAATTTAATATTATTAAATAAATTGTTTAAAACTATCAGGAATTCAATGTAATACTTTCTCACAAAGTGTAATATAAATCAATTGGGAAGGAAATCTATTTTTCAACATAATATAGCTTCTTTAAAAAATGAACTCTTATTTCCAAACAATTGATAAATATATTTATATTGAGTATTATATTCATATATATTAATATAATAATGTTGAAAAATCCTATTGATAACTTCAAATTTATTTTCTTTATTATAATGATCATATTAAAATAATAGTTCTTCATAGATTGTTTTAGTTCAGTACAACATGTCATATACACAATGGAACGTAATGTTATTCATATAAAATCAATGTGTGTTACCCCCAAATATAAGGTTTTATATGAAAAACAATGACAATATGTACAAGTACTAAAGATTAGAGAAAGGAATATTACATCCTTACTAGTGAGGTGGAACCTAAAAACTATGTTGTCATTATTACCCTGGTTAATCATTCAAGAATAGAGATCATACTTTTTATTTATGATACTATATATTATTTCATATCTATAATTTTTAATAAAACTATTCAAACACTACCTCAAAACATTATTTTCTGTTATATTTGAGAAAAAACATATTGTGAAATTATTGCATCTTATATATATAACTCTTCCACAATCAATGAAAGTGGACTGAATATTTTAAAAAAGACATCATACTAATTTTAGCGTAGTTTGATTCTTTATTGTAAAGGTATTATTTGTCTTAATATAATGAAGCCATTACCTTTAGAGGGAGAAAGTTCATTCTTTATGTCCCAATTCATCATTCAATTCTACACAGGTGTAAGGAGGATGATGAATACCCCCTTGAATCGTATTCTCAATTATAGATATTATTTATTTATGAGAAATAATATATTTACTAACTGATATAGGAAAATGATAAAATTATTCCTGAAGACATTAATATTATCTGGTATTATACATATGTATTTCCAAAATACTTTTCTGTTCTCCCTCCAGAGAAAAGATTGATTTCTCAACTAATCATACAATAGGATCGCTGCCCATATCCAAGGTTCCTATTAGAATGGGAACCATTTTATTGGAATGAATGAAAAATTAGTTTAAATAAAATAATTAAATGTTTAATATATGAATGAGTGTATCAGTATGGGGTTCACTAGTCCTATCAGTAATGTAGAAGGATGGATAAATGAAACAATATATTTATTATATTGATCTTAAAAAATCACAACAAATAACATTTATCTCCTCTCAAGGAAAAATTAATTGTTCAACCAACTACATGGATCTCAATATCTATATATAGTCAAAATATAATCATGATATCACTAATTTGATGTTATGAAAGAATATATTCCAAAGGATTCCTTTGGAATAAGGTATAATTTCTTTGATATTATAATGTTACCTTTTGGAATCACAAATTTTTGAAATATATTTATGGGTTTAATTATTAGATTATTTAGATGTTGCAAAGAAATTTTCTTGGTAGTCTTTATAGATGATATTTTGATATACTCTAAAAATCTAGAAGGGGAGTCATAATTATTTGAATACAATAAATAAGGATTTGAAAAATGGGAATATAAATGAAGGGTACAATAAATGTAAGTTATTGATGGAGGATGTATCATTGATTGTGATTTTATAACAATAAACAGTATATCTATTGATATTTATAAGATAATGGTAATTGAGGAGTCACCCAGAACGACCTTTGTAATGGTGATCCATTAATTCCTTTGACTAGTTGGGTATTGCAAATAATTTTTGGGAAACTTCTCTTGATTATCAAACCCACTAAATAATCTCACACAAAAGGATGTAATGCTTTTATGGAATAATAAATATGATGATATCATTATGAAGTTGAAAACGAGGTTTAGCACTGCACTAATAATTATTCTTACCACAATTCAGGATCATTTTATAGAATATAGCAATGATTAAAAGAATCGTTTTGTAAGTATAATAATGAAAAATGAAACATTTATCTCATACACATCAAGGGAGTGGAATTTTCTTGAGGAGAACCATATAACCCATGATATAGTGTTTTTTTGTAGTTATTGTTTCACTGAAAATCCAAAGACATTGTCACTCTGGGGATAAGTGTGAAATATATACAAATAATAAGATTCTTAAATATATATTCACACATATTGTGATTAATATTCCCCAAATAAAATGGTCAGAGTTGATAAATGAATATGAATCCTCACTCAATTAACATCATAATAAACATAACAATGTAGACGATTCTATTTGTATAAATGATCAACAAACATTAGTAATTATGGAAATTTAGAAGGATAAAATATTCATTGACATGAATAAGATTGGGATTAGATTCCTAATTCAATTAATATCTTGAATCATTTCTCAAATGATTTCTCAAACCATCCATTATAGATAAGATAATGGAATCTCAATGAGATAATGTGGAAATTCATATGAAGGTTGAAGATATTAGAAAAGGAAAATCATTGGAATTCAAAATTGAAGATGCATGAGTATTATGATTTGGGATATAACTATGTGTACCATGAAATAATTACATAACACATATTATATTGAATGATGTATGTAGTTCAACATTCTTGATCTACTCCAGGAGCATGAAGATATATCATGATCTCAAGGAGCCCTTTATTTTTGAATAATACGAAGAAGGAGATCACAATTATTCATCAATGTGTCTGGTATGTCATCAATTTATTTTTGAATAGATAAATTCTACAAGGATGATAAAACTATTACTCATTTCTATAGGGAAATGGGAGATCATCACTATGGACTTTTTCACTGGTCTGTCAAATACATATATAAGAAATAATTTAATACGGGTTGTCATATATCCTATTAAAAATACTACTAACTTCATTTCAATTCAAGATTACTTATAACTCAAAAAAAATTCTAGGAAATAAAAATGGTAAGTGGTGTGGTTATATCAAAGATCAATATTAATTTTATTTGGATGATATATGATATTTACCTCCATTTTCTAAAAGAGTCCCAAACATTCTCTAAATACATATTTAATGTTTATTAAGGATTATCACCCCCAAACATATGGTCAAATATAGCATTATTTTCGGACAATAGATGGAATTTTTAGTGAATTATAAATGGTATTCAATGGGGGTGAGATCAAAGATTTCCTTTTGCTGATAACTCATAATATAATTGATTTTACTCACGAATACAAATTGATATTAATAAATCCATTTATGGGTAGAGATGTATAAAACTTAAGTGTTAGGATGAAGTTGTTGAATTCATGTTACTAGGAGGATTTGAAATAAGGTCTATGATTCTAATCGTTAATGAGAATTAGAGTTTGAGGTTAAGGATGATGTGTTTTTATTCAAATCAACACTGAAAAGTGTCAAAAAAATTGATAATAAGGGAAAACATTACCCAAGTTACATCAATCCCTTTGAGATTATCCATTACAACATATTTGTGGATTATCGACTATAAATACAACCAATCTTTTCTAAAGTACATGATGTATTATATGTATACCTCTTGAGGAATTAAGTACTATATCCTTAAAATCTAATAAATTTTTAGGCGGCAGATCTAGAAAATGGTCTCTCTTATACGGAGCATCTATGAATGATCCTTGACCATAAAGATAATGTTTTGTGCAATATGACAACTCACCAAGTCAATGTACTTATGTTGAACCATAACTACAGTGAGAAAACATGAGAACAATAGTAATACATGAAAATTAATTATCCCCACTTATTTTTATCTTAGAATGTAACACTTAGATTCTTTATTAAAAAAATAAAGAAAATGATGATCAATATCTTATATGACATGCACCCCCAAGAAAAAAAGTAATGTGAAATATTATAATAGGACTGTTATAATGTAGTTTTTAAATTTTTATGTATGAATCAGATTACTGAATTAACGAAAAATTTAAAATGTCCCTACGATGTTCTGATGGATTCTTATAAAACAATAAGTAAATGTTTTGTCAATGTCATTTTACTCCTTAAAAAATACATTTTCTTCTATATTAATTTTATTTATTTTTTCAGGGAAAATTATAATTATTTTCAAGAACATTTAGAAATTAAATAATATTTAAATAATATTATTTTTGAAATTTTCATATCAAAATTATTATTTGGTGAATCTTAGGGATTTTTAGAAAAACATTTTATTTTTTAGGGAATACTGACATATACCGATTTTACAAAAATATCGTTTGTTTTCAAATAATTATGTAATATAAATATTCCATAATTATTTGAATTTTATATAAAAGTAAAATAAGTATTTTTAATAATATTTATTATATTAAATTTCATTTGAGTCATATTTAAATCATATTTTGGGAATGTGTTCCTTTTTAGACATAAAAAATTCATTTTTCTAAAAAATAATTTTTATCATGTCTCATAGGTAAAATATTAAATAAAATTAATTTCAAATAATGAATTTTATATTAAGAATTAAGATTTATGAATTTTATTAATACTTCTATTTTATTTTAGTCATTATTTTTAGAAACAATGGTAATTAATTACCCCCATTGTAATGGTAAATAAGAAAATTACTATTAAAATAATATGATATGGATTAAAAAAATTCATAACACTTTTTTTATTTAATTAGTTTATTTTATTTCTTCCATGTCAATAATTTTCATATATTTTGGGCCATTTTTGTGCCAAATATCTTTAATTTTGACAATTATAATAAATATGTAAAAAATGTTGAAAAAAGTCACTTTCATACTTTAAATATCTATAATATTATGTGATAAGAACAAAAAAAATATTTTCTTTCTAAATTTTTTTTAAATATGGATTAATTATTTATCAATTTAATTTTTTCAAATTTTTAGAGAAGAGATTTATCTTAAATTTTTCTACAATACTGACAGAATATTTATTTAGTTGATATAAGAATAAAATATATGTTTTTAAAAAAACTAAGTGTAATATAATATGATATTAGTATTGTGTTTCATGAATTTTAAAGATAAATATAGCGTAAAATATATATTTTAAAATATTATATTCTAATTAGTTTAGTATAATGATTTTCTCAATGTAAAAATAGTTGAATGGTTCCAAAAATGTCATTAGTTTTATGTTTTATAAAATAATATTTTGTTAAATGATTAAAAATATCATGGCATACCTTTGACTCAGGAGATGTTATATATGGGATTAAAGAGTAAATCTAATCCATTATTGGATTTTTCCACCCCAATAAATTATCTTAGTAGTTATCTTTAACATATGATTATGTCATTTTCTCTATTAATGCCAAAATGATAATGTTTCCATGACATTGTGATACATTGTTATTTATTTTATTCTCCAAAGTGATAACTCATGAGCCTTCCCCTTCCAAATATCATGGAATACCTTTAACTCACTTTTTATGTTTCTTTATCCTTTTTATTACCTTACTTGGTTTTTAGATCCCTTTATTTTTTAATGTACTTCACAATTTATCTTGTGCAGTTTTAGGAGCTCATGGAGATATAGAATCTCATTATAGAGATAAAAATAAATATTTTTATAATTTCTTGATGAAGTTTTATGTACCTGGTCTACAAAAACAATATCACTTTTCAATACATGTTTTGTATTAATGGATTTTTATATTAAAATTCATATACTAAGTTTTTTAAAAACGTTCAAGTCTCAACATTATTTGTTTGGATGATTTAAAATTTGTGTTTGTGTGTGTTTAATCATATTTTATCCCCCTCCCAAGGTTTAATTTTCATTTTAAATTATATGTTATACAAATGATTGATATTTATATGACTTATAGCCTTTATTCACACTATATAATTGAGAAATACTGTTTGGATTATTAGAGTTAATTTCACTGGTGTTTTTTATTTTAATTCATTTAAACAAGCAGACTTTATGAAAATACTCAATAATGGCCTAAATATGATATAAATTTGTTCTACTCAATATTTATTTGGGTATCATTTTGGAGGACATTATTTTGTGAATTTTATTGTGTTTTATAGGTTTATTAATTTATTTAGAGAGTTGAAAATGAAATTTATGTTTATTGTTTTATGGGTCAACCAAATGTTTGGATTCTAAAAATTTTAGTTTTTACATGTTATTTATATGTTTTTTGTGTCTTTAGATTAAATGATTATATTTATGTTTTGATTGAATTTTCACTTTAAAATATTTATTTTTATGTAGATGGGATCCTATATGTTTATTCTAATTAAATTGTTCACATTAATGGAAATTAAACCATTTGACTTTTTTAAATTGATTTACATCTCCTTGATATTGAATATCTTAGATTATTGTTTTTTAAAATAACATATAGGTTTATAATATTAAAGTAATTTTTTATTACTATTAGTGGAATCCTATTTAGTAATACACTCACCCCCTAGGAGAACATAAATAAAGAATATATACACCCTGTTTTCAATTAATATATATGATCTGATTTCTACTTTGGAAGGAGATAAACCATATATTTATATAATAAAATATTGTGATAGGGAAATATAGACTTTATTGGGACATTAAACTAACATCCATGGATATTAAATCATTTTAAAAGAATGTTCAGCACATTAAAAAGTATATTCTTGAGGACCGTAATAGTTTAGTGTCTTGGAAACATTGAACACAATATTCTAACATAGTGAAAGATATTAAATGCTTCCCACAAATATCTTCCCTTTCAATACTCAATATAGAGACATCTGATAAAAACATTCCTTCATAACATGGGGAAGGAATCATAAGAATGGGAGTGTTGAGATACTTCATAAGGGTATACATAAGAGATAAAAATATATGAACACATGAAACCATAAGATAAGAAACTGGGTTTGTGATAATTAATCAAAACATTCAATGTTCATACCAAACATATAATAGACCATAAACATGAGTCATGGAATTAAACATTATAATTTTTAACAAACATTATCCATAAATGAGAGAAATAATCATAAATTAATCATTAACTATATGCTCATGTCATAAAATTATAGAACCATTACAAATATAGAAAACCATTAAAAGTGTGAAAGTTAACTACCAAGACCATCAACACAATAGACCCTAAAACACTAGTTCACCATAGTGTATTAGAACAGAATAATTTAAAATTTTGGATTAGGAAACACATGTTTCCCATTGTGGATTAGGATTCACCCATTTCCCATTGTAGATAAGAAAACAACAGTTTCCCATTGCGGATCAAGATGAACAAATTTCCCATTTGGGATCAAGACACAAAGGTTACCCATTATGTATTAATCCCACCAACTTAATTCCCATTTTATAACTTGAGATAAAAATAATTACTCAATGAATTGGAGGGAGATATAGGTCCCAAACATATTATAATGAAAACCATAATGATGTGTGCCACAAGATTATAAATATTCATCAAATCAGAAACCATGAAATGAAATTTGTATCATAAAAATCTCATCATATATTAAATTATGGATAATATAAATGGTTCATAATTATTTCATCATATAATTAACATAATATGGAAGTGGGTTTCATAATAATATCAACAATTGAAGAGAAATGACTTTCATAATCATCATATTATAAAAAAAAACCATTATTAGAAGGAATGTAAATTTTAGCCGTGGGTAGTATCCCTAGTATGTCACGAGTAACACCGTAATATTTTATCATTGATGGAAAATAATTTTGAAATATCCTTAAAAAACATTTCTTTAGTAAAATATTATTTTTCCTTTAGAAAGAACATTTGAAAACAAAAATCATTTTGAAAAACATTTTCTTTGAAAACACCCTTTTAAAATAATAAAGTAATATTTTAAATTCATTTTTTTGAATAATGATTTTTTCTAAAATTAAATTACATTATAATTCCCTCAAAATATCATTTATTAATTTTTTGGAAAATATTTTTAGAAAGTGTGGTTTTGTAAGAAAATATATTTCAGGATAAAGTTGGAAATAAAGGAAGAACTTCCTTAACAAAACATAATTTTCTCATGTATGAAAGAGTAAATATATGGTTCAATTACATGAATGTATATTTAATAACCATCTGAGAAGAAAATTAAGGAGACATATTGAGATATGGATCATAATATTTCTTCAATACAAGAATAACTATAAATAATCCTGATAAATGATGAGATTATAGAAACAAACTCTTACCACTTCTGTAACGTTCGATCATAGTCCACATGGGAGAAAAAACATTACATTATTATTATAATATAATTATGATAATTATAATCATGATATAAAATGTAAAAGGGATGGTATATATACCTATTGTAGGTCAATAACATAACATTTGTCACAATGAATGAATGTTGAGCTAACAATTCCCAAACCACATTGGTATCAATGAAACCATAACCCAATGAAAATAAATATACTCAAATATATCTATAAATATGAATTATTAGTAATATAATAATCATAAAATAGATCCATGAGTATTATACACACCACATACATGAAATAGGTGTTCAATATGGGCCTTGTCTCATCAAAAATAAAAGTTAGATATAAACAACTTACTACTTGAGTAACTTTTAAATCATGAGCCACAAGAAATAATAAAATAAATTAAAAATTTTAATATCATGATAATAATTAAATTAATGATGTGATATTAAATTTTAATTCATATACACCTCAAAAAATAAAAGACTTTTAAATATGGCATAATCCTCATAAAAATAAAAGTGAGACTTGAAATCCCCTTACCATAAAACATGAATTCTTACGTACATATTGAAACATACCATATACTAAATATATGTTTACTATAAATATACCTTATGACCATATATATATATAATACCATATATTATTTTATTATTATTTTATATTACATGTTTATTAATAATTTAACGTTAATGTTATATTTCAAGTAATAACCCGTGTGGTTTTTGTAAAAGTTTTGACTTGTTCTTTTCTTTCATATATATTTCATCAATATTATCTCATTTATTTAATTTAAAACATGATTTAAATATCATATATATTTATTATATATTTATTTTTAATAGTCTATAAAATATAGAAATAGGAAATGAAATGCACTGTTCAAGGAGAAGGATGGTCGTATGAATATATAAACGAGGTTTTTATTTTCTTATCATGGTCAATGAAATAAAATTAAATGATATATATATATATATATATTTTCAATAAATTATCATTATTATTTCGTATATATAAAAAAATTATATTAAAACATTCTTTAATACATTCTATTTAAGTGTGAATGAATCACATCTCTTTGTGAGGTGGTAGTCTGTCGTACACACGAACAACATTATTGTATTCTAACAAAATGGAATGCATGAATGTATGTGTAATATAAAAATTTAAGTGTCGTAATAAATTAAAAAATATAAAAAATATATCATATAAACTATAAATATATCTTTCTTTCAAAACTTGAATGTTGGTAATGTAATAACGAATGACATCAGTTCGCAAGGTGGTAGTCTGATTCCACATAAATGATGACTATATATCCCATTTGATAGACGTGTGTGAATTTGTAGGTAGTCACCATAATATGTAACACCTCGGCCCTAGTTACCTAGAGTCAGTTCATTATTACATAACATTGGTATGATCACAAGAGATCAAGTCTCGAAATAATGATTAGTTTAGTAGATTTGGAAGTACTAGATACATACATAAGATTTACATTACATTTTGAAATAATAAAACAATATTGTGTCACATTGGAACGCACTTATATCACCTAGTCTATTCCAATAGGTCAAACATAATATACTTCTTCGCATAATCGGAAAAATAAAACATAAGAAATGTGTGAGATCAGATTCTTAGTAAATATATCAATGTAGTATAAGCATTCATAATTAAGCATAAATATTTAAGGCAATTTATACGACTAAAACACAAACCTTTTAAGCATAAAATTCAGTATAATATGGAATATATAAATCATATAATTCCATTTAATTATTCACATGGATATTCTACTAGTCGATTAATCACATGTAATATCAATAGCTAATTTCATATTGATGCAATGGATAATTCCGGACTTCATAACCACATAGTCATGGCCTCGTTGCAAGACTAAAAATAAGATTTTATCAAGGTCTTGGGGAAAGACACTAGTTTGTCTCATGAGAGATACTAATTCCTCTAGGATCTATAACGGGATCCACCCTTCACATACTAAGTACAATGTAATGCTCATATTAATAGGGTGAAACATAATGTAAACATTCATATTAAAACTAGAATACAAAATGTCAATATTTTAATCACAAACCATGAATGGTATAAAAATAGAGCATCAACAGTAAAAAATTACTCATTCAATACAATAAGAATATTGTATTATAATATATCAACATAAATCAAGAATAATGTAGGATATTGAAATTGATGAAAATAATCAGTAAAACTATTTCAGAAAAATATTCCCTTTTTCATGAAAACATTTAAAAGCTTCACTATTTATCAAGAAGATATTAAGAATTACATTTTTGAATCAATGTGTCCCATACAAATTTGAAACATTTAAATGGAATTTTAATTTTAAAACATTCATGTCCATATAAATAAACCTTTAATACCATTTTTTAGACATAGTCATTAATGACAAATATTTAGAAGAATAAATCTTTTAAATCATTTAAAATGATATTTTAGTTAGACTTCCTAACTAAATAAGAGATGATTGAATAAAAATAATTTAGGTAATAAAAACATTAAAATATAATAAGAATTAATGGATTCAGGATATTCTATGTCAATGTATAGTATGTACACCATATAAAAGTAAATTGGCGCATAACAACAAAAAAGTCTTAATGGGGTGTAAATTGATATGAAATACCTTATAACGATCGTACCCTTTGGTTATAGATAAATAAATGAAATAATTATGTGTGAAAAATATAAATAAAATCAATGATATTGGATATTCATGGCAAATCAGTCAGCATACATTCACTCATATTCTTGTAAAAACAACACCGATGACTTCTATGTTTAACACAATGAATGGACATTGAGTTACGATTACACTAATCAAGTTCATATCAATGAATTGAGAATTTATCAATGGAGTTATTATGTGTATCAAAATTATATTCACACAACGGGGATTGTATATTAATACATAAATAAATAAATAGTGATTTCACACATAATCATAGAGTAAAATAAGTAATGATGTTTACGTAAAACCTAATGAGTGGAAATTCAAATTAGAAATTCTCTTATCGATATGGTAACTTATGAAACATACACACTATGAAATAAGGATCATTCAATGAAGATTTAAATACCAAAAAATTAAACATATTACACAAAGAATATAATCATGTGTAGTATATACACGACACAAAAGGAAATAGTGGTGATATAGCATAAATCTCATGGGAATAAGAAGTGAGATGAAAACCACTTACCTGGTACTTTTCCTTAGTTGAGGGTACATTAAAATACTCTATAATAGTTAATTAATTGTTATTAAATTATACCAGAACCACATACATAAATATTATATCATAGATGATCTTCTAATATTTATTTTTTAATAATATTTCAGTAGTATCATTGTTTCAGATGTTAACTGTTTCATTTTTCATTATATGTTTTGATACGTACGTCATGTTTGTTATGGATAGTATGTATTTGATTCATATAAATAATTATAGTAAGTTCTTATAAATTATATTAAATCATAAAATGAAAATTATTCTTGAATGATTACAATGGGAAATGAATCTCAACGTTCGTGGAGACGGTAATCTGTACGTACGCACGAAAAAAAACATCATTCTATTGATGGTGAAATTGTATTTAATTGGATGGTAAATCATATATACAGAATCATTAACATGTTATTATTATTATTATTTTAAATAAATATACTCATTATTATACCCATCCAAATAATGAAGTGTTGAATAGAAAACTACACCACGACGTGGAGACGGTAAGACGTACATACACACGTATGGCGACTTTGTCATTCATATGATGGATAGAATAAGGAATATGGTTGTACCATATTTATAATAAAATCATAGTATGTAGAAGTTACTCGATTTATTATTTTTTTATGGATACAACCATGAAAGAGGATGTTTAAGAAGAAAAGAACATTGAATGAGGTGGTGAAATTATTACATCGTTTTCGGGTGCTTCTTTTTGATTTGACCAAAAGGGCTACTTAAGTGGATTTTATGATAAATATAATGATTATAGGTTTAAGTGAGAGTATTTGGGAGGTTATTTGAGGAGGTTTTGGCTGAGCCAAATGGATTTGGATGTGTAAATTTGAGATAAGGGGAAGTACCCTTTTATAAGAGAGGGGAGGGTCAATTTTGGAAAGGATTGAAATATTATTTTATTATAAAAGTGTTGTCTGTTTCTATTGGATAAAAATGGATTAATTTCTAGAATAAGGTGTGTATGGGTAGAAATATTATCAACCAATAAGTTTTATACATGTTTAGGTCTCAATATAAACCTTAACATTTAGATTTAATTATTAGTAAAATAGTTTAACTTTTACCATGTCTTCTCATATTTTTATATTACATGGTAAATAAACATACTATAAAATGACACTATATTGTATTTAGTTTTTCTGAAAGTCAACAAAACTTTATTAATTCGAAAAAAATACATTAAATCAACCCTAACATGCCATATTAACCTTTAAAATTATTTTAATGCATCAAAAGTCTCAATTTAAATTTAATTTGAAATTTATAGTATCAATTATTTTAGTCGTTCATTAATAAGGTAATTACTACATCATCATTGTGTCATAAATAAATTTAATTATTGAATGTATAAAAAGTATAAATAAAATAATATTTGGTATAAAATATTCTTAGAAATAAAATGAATATTTATAGTCGAATATATCTTATTCGTAACCCTATTTTAAAAATGTATTATTTATTAAACATTGAATTTAACACTTTTAAATATACTTTAAATAAAATATAATAAAGGTCCAAATCTAATTCAAGTTGATTAAAATGATCATATTTTTGTCATAAGGTTGATTTTTGTCGAAATAAAATTATCCAATAGAATTAGGAAATGTGTTAGCATAATTATAATATAATTTTTAACTTATATTACCCTATATACTTTTAAATGTGGTAAATAAATTTCAAAAGTTATTATTCACCAAAAAATATTTTCATCTTATTGAACCACATTTTAAAAATTTATTTCAACAACATCTCTCGAATTTTTGTAATTCAATTCACAGAATTGGTAAAATTATGTTTTATACAAATTTGTAAATGTGCCTAGAAGGTGGGAAAAAGACGTTAAAACAAATTCAATAAAATTTTATATATCTAATTTTATTATAAAATGACTCTAATGAATTAAATAAGACTAATATAGTTATTATATATATATTTTTACTTTTAAAAATATATATATATAATTAATTATTTAAATAAATAGTTGGCTTTAAACAATAACATAGTGTTTTTACTGTTCATCAAAAATTGAAAGTTATTAGAAATGTACCAAAAATTCACCCAAAGATATTTTTGTTATTCCAAATTAAAAAATGATGTCTACTTTTCCAAATTAAAAACATGCATGTCATGCTAATAAATTTAAAAATATATCCCCATTGTCAAAAATAAAAAGTATGTTTTTGAGAAGTAAACACTATCAAAATATTGATATGTGTTTATCTCTAATTTAAATATAACATTACTTAGAATCACCATAATTAGATTAAATGAGAAAAATATAATCTAATTATTATTCAAAATCATTAAAAATTATAATTTAACACTTAAAATTATTTTAATTACTTTTTTTCAATTAAAATTTAGTATTTTCACTATCCATCAAAATATGAATGTTATCAGAAAAACAAAGGAAATTAAGGCAAAAAAAAATTTATAGCCCAATTTTAATGAAAAAGTTTATTTTGTAAAATTTAAAATATAAAAGTGTAAAATATTTGATATAAAAATGGTTCTCTATTCAAAGGCGGTAAAATATCATTTTTTAAAAAATACTACTTTGATCTAAAAAATAAAATGTGTTCTTATATTATGTCTAAGAAACAAATAATATTAAAGTTAAAATTATATGGAGTATATAAAATCCAAAATTTAGTAAATAATATTCATAAAATCTTTTTGAACGGTTAGTTTGGTAAGTCCTGGTGCGCTCAAACTCGGTGTTTCATGTAGCGCAAGCTATAAAATTACGTTAAAGATAATAACTTACTATGAAATCTTGGGGTATCAAATTCAACCCCCTTTTTAAAATTGAATACACGCCATTTTAAAATTGGGCTTGGGATATTAATTGAAATTCCCATATCGAAAAAAGAGTTAATAAACCAATCACATTAAACGAATGAAAGAGATGTATACAGGTAAACCGAGATAACCCATACTAGGATTCCTTGTTGGAAAACGTGGATATGGGAGATTAACTAAGTGTCAATTTATGATGGATAGTGATAAAAAACATGGTCGTGAATATGTTAACATTAAGAAAACCACAAACTTTTGATGGGTTAAACTCTCATTAGTTTCCTAGTATGAAAAGTAAATGGACAATGTTTTTTGTTGTATGTTCCATTTCATAAAGTTGAGGAATTTATTTATGAGATTAACTATGAACATAAAGAGATATACGTACATTTCATGTTGAGATTAATCCTGTAATAAATTTCAATCACTAAATCATCTTTTCCCCAAATAATAAGTCTTCAATATGACTTAGTCACACCTTAATCACTAGAATCAACATCTAGAGAATCACAGAATACAGAAAGTATAAAATATATATTTCTCCTATCATTAGAGATTAACCAAAACCAAAATTGTTAGTATTAGATTTGATAATCCCAATATGGATAATCCTTTATAGAAATAAATACTAATCTTAATTTCCAAAATTAAATCAACAATACCTAAAGTTCAATAAAGACAATTCCATAAACAATTATCCTTAAAATCCTTCAACATAATCCAAAATAAGTTTGAATCCCAAAACTAAGAAGAAATTAATAACATAGTCTTTCACAGTAAATCTTAACATTTATCTCCAAATAACATCAACTACTCTTAAAGTCTCATACTGAAGTATAATTTTCCAAATCACATATTCTCTATGATAGTTTAATCATTTAAAGTAATAGCCTAAATCTTTATAAAAAACATAGATTCTTTAAAATTAAAATCCACCATTACACCTCAAATAAAATCTCATAGTATTATATTTTTCTTAGGCATATAGTGTTCCCAATAGAGTGAACATCTTACAAAATAACATTTATCCCTTAATCACCAAATCTTTTTCTAATTCAAAGGACATCCATTTGATGATCCATAAGATCCCAAATCAACTTATTATTGATCAATAAAATCATTTAAAAAAAGGAATTAGTCACACTAAGTAGGGACTTCACATTGTCTATTGGTATGCGATAAATCTCCATTACACTTTGGTTGTGGGTTCGATTTCCGTAGCATTGTTTGATGCAATGAGTTGTAATATGGTATGTGTGTTGTCCTTTTTCAAAAAATATATTTTATAATAATCAAAAAATGAGATAAATTACTCAAAATAACCATAACATAATTTAACCACAAATTTTATCACATACTTCAAATTTTCATCTCAATAATTAATAACTTGCAATTGCCTCAAATTCCAGGATCATATAAACACAAATGGTTATTTATAACTATATCCAAATAAGAAAAGACAATTCTTACTCAAATTTCATTTTTATTTAACAAACTGCATAGGTACACATACAAGAGAAATTTCTTCGAATGAAATCACATAATTAAAGAGAATTAATAATTTGAAACACTTCTCAATCCATTTATTTCCACATAGGTTCATCCTTGACTTAGTGGATATCTTATTGAATAAGGCATTAACTCGGGTAATTCCCAAGTCCCCTATGTTTACGAGAAATGATTGTAAATGGTTTCTTAGGGTCATTATTATTTTCTTCTATAATACTCTTTATTTTTTCTCCTCAATTCTTTACTTTATATCCTTATTTCCCACACATAAATCATTTCTTTGTTCTATTGAGACACATTCTTGGGTGTCTCCTCCCACATTTCCATAATGATGTAAATTGAGATTTCTTTTCTTCAATGCCTCCATTTCTAGATCTCTTATTATTCTCCTTTTTTCCTTTATTTGTTGAGTTTAAGAGTTTGTTAATGTATATGTTTTTTGATCATATTTTTGAAAACCATCTTTGGAATGAACATGATATCTTTTACACATATCAAAATTACATTTAGTTGCTCATTTCCACCATCGTGCCCACCTTATACATCATGTTAAATGTTACGTTGAATTTAATGAAATCTAGCCATTGACTAAAACCAGAAAGCATAGTGTGAGTAAGAATAGTCATAAAATCATTAGAGAATATAATGACACATTATTTTCAATATCAAACACCTTAGGATTAACCAAGGTTATTTACTCTTGTCTAATATATAAATCTTTCAAATCAGTTTCTAAATAAAATGTGAATTATCCTAAAAATATCCCTCGGATGTTTTGTAACCTAGTGTACAGTAAGACCCATTGTCATGTACCAGTTCTCATTCGAGTCTAGTTCAAAGTAGTGTTTTCGGGTTTTACCCCAAAATAAATCTATGCCAGAGCCACCTCTACCTTCTCATATACATAAAAGAATGTAGTGCTTAAAAAATTCACAATATCACTATAATACAAAAATTTTAGGAAGTTATTATATACTAATGGTCAAAGTATATCTTAGGGTAATGTTCTCTAATTATTGTTTTTCTAAATATAGTTTACAAGGATTTTACTAAACATTATCTTATACCAAATATAAAGGCCTGAACCCAGTTACACAGATTTGGTACATTATTACATAACATTGGCATGATCACAAGAGATCAAGTCTTGAAATGACGATTAGTTTTGTAGTCTTGGAAGTACTAGATACGTACACACGTTTTACATTACATCATGAAATAAAAACCATCAAAATTGTGTCCCCTTTGAACACACTCATATCCCATTGCCTATCCATGTAGGTAAAACATAATATTGTTCATAACATCCTGGAAAAAAATATAATAAAGGTGTTAGCTCATATGATCAGTAAGGATAAAAATATAGTGGAAACTTTCATAAATAAAAATAAAAATTTAAGGCAATGTATAAGACTGAATCACAAGCCATTAAATCAAAACATCAATATAATATGGAAAATATAAATCAAAAAATTCCATTTACTTATTCACATGAATATTTTTCTAGTATAATTATCCCATGTAATATAAATAGATAGTTTCATAATGATGGAATGCATAATGTCTTACAACATAACCTCATAGTCAAGGCCTTGTGTTAAGACTACAAATAAGATTTTTTCAAGGCCTTGTCCCAAGACACTAGTCCGTCTTATGAGACCTACCAATGCATCGATGAGTTATAGTGCGCTCCACCTGTCACATACTAAGTCCAATATATTACTCATATTAAAAGTTTGAAACATAATCTAAATGTTCGTATTAAAACTAGCATACAAAATGTCAATATTTTAACCACAACCCTTGAATGGTATAAAGATATCCCATCCACATTCAAACATAACTCATTCAATAAAATATGGATGATTATGTTATAATAAATCAACCTCAAAAAAGAATAATGAAGTATATTGACATAGGTGAAAATAATCAGTACAACTATTTGATAGAAATATCGCTTATTTTGGAAAACATTTAAAAGTCTCATTATTTACCAAGAAGCTATTAAAAATAGATTTTTGAATCAAAGTGTCCCATAACAATTTGAAAATTTTAAAGGAATTGTAATTTTAAAATATTCATATCTATATAAACAATTCCTTAACACCATTTTTAAAACATGGACATTAATAAGAAATATTTAAATGGATAAATCTTTTAAAACATTTAAAATTATATTTTTGTTACAGTTCTTAAACAAATGAGATATGCTTGAATACGTATTATTGAGGAAATAAAAACATTATAATGTCATGAGAATAAAGGGATTCATGATATACTATGTTAATGATTAGTATTTTCACTATATAATAGTGAATTGGTTCATAACAACAAATAAGTCTCAATGGAATGTAAATTGAGACGAAATCCCATATAATGACCCTACACTTAGGTTAAGGATAAATCAATGACAAAATTATGTTTGAAAAAAAATAAACTCAATATTATTGGATATTTAGTGTTTATCAATGAGAGTAAATTCACACATATTCTTGTAAAAACAACACCAATGAGTTGGATGTTTAACTCAATGATTGGGAATTGAGTTAATATTACTCTTATCAAGTTCATATCGATGATTTGAGTATTTATAAATGGATTGATTATGTGTATCAAAAGTATATCCACAAAAAGAGGAGAGGAAATTACTACATAATAAAATAAATATTCACTTTACACATAATCTTGGAGTAAAATAATAAATTAAGTTTGTGTAAGACCCAATGAGTGGAAACCAAAATTATAATTTTCTTTAATGATTTCATAACATACAAGAAATAAACCCCATGAAAGAAGGATCATAAAATGAGGACTTAAATACCCTTAAATTAAACTATATTACACATATAACACAACCATGGGTAGTCCATACACCAAACAAAAGGAAATAGTGGAAATATAACATGAATCTCATGGGAATAAGAAGTGAGATAAAAACCCCTTACCCTGTACTTCTCCTTAGTTGAGGGTACGTTAACCTCTAATATAATAGTTAAATAATTGTTATTAAATTACACCAGAACCACATATATAAAAATGATATCATATATGATCTTCTAATATTTATTATTAATAATATTTTAGAAGTATCATTATTTCAGGTGATAACTGATTGCTTTTCCTTTATATGTCTTGTTACATATGTTATGTTTTTTATGGATAGTATTCATTTGATTCATATCTAGAATGATATTATGCTCATAAAAAATTATTTTATATCATAAAATAAAAATTATTGTTGAATTCATAAGATGGGAAATGAATCTAATTGCGTTTGTGGAGACGAAAATCCGTACATACGCACGAGAAACATACACATTCTTTTGATAGTGAAATCATATGCAATTGGATGACATGTCTTATATAAATAATAATTAACTTGTCATATTGATTATTAACATCAATTATAGTCATTATTGTAGCCATCCAAATAATTAAATTTTAAATAAAAAACAACACCATGATGTGTAGATGGTAAGTCTTACGTACACACGTATGCTGACTTTTTCATTCATTGGATGGATAGAATAATCAATACGGTTTTAAAATATTTATAATAACATCGAAGAATGTATAAGGTACTTGAGTTATTATTTTGGTATGTAAACAAAAAATAAAGAGGAAGTGGAAGAAGAAAAGAACTTTAAAAGAGGAGGTGAAATTATAACCACTTCTTCGGGTGCTTCCTTTTGATTTGATCAAAGGGGCACCTTAAGCTGGATTTCTGGTCAGATTAATACCTCTAAGTTAAATTGAGGGTAGTTGGGAGGATATTTTAGTAGGATTTCTTGAGAGAAGTTTCTTTGGATTTGTTGACGCTCCTTTCGTCACAGAATCTAAAAATCGGAAAAGGGGAATATCTGAGCAAAAAAGTGATTCATCCTTTGAAGAAACATCAAAAATCAACAAAGGGATGAACAAGGAGAACATTGCCCATAGGTCGCGCAAGTTCCCTCATGGTCGCGCAAGTACACTTGCGCGCCGCCTAGTGGTCGTGCAAGTACTTGCGCGACGCCTTATGGTCGTGCAAGTGACTTGCGCGACCTAAGTGATAACCGCCCGGTAACCGCCTGATAACCGCCCGGGGTCTTCTTTTGCCTATAAATAGACCCTGTGGGCCCCCCATTCGAAAAGATCTCTTCCCAGAAACTCGGATAAAATCTCCCGACGCCCATGTCTCTTCTCAAAGCTTCCAGAACACTTCTATGGTAATTTCTTACCTAGAATGGAAGATCTAAAGGGAAGAAGGAAGGCCTAAGTGTTGAAACTTATCAAACACTTGCGCGCCGACTTAATTCCTTCAATATAACTTGCGCGTCCCTCTTCTGGAAGAACCTCAAGAGGATGAGAAAGGGTTTAATAAAGAGTCGCTCAAGTAATTCAACTCTGGTTGAAAATCGCGCAAGTATCCCTTATGTCGCGCAAGTATACTTGCGCGACCAATACTTGCGCGCCGCCGCAGGACTTGCGCGACCTTCAATACTTGCGCGCCCCTATCTTTTTGGGTGCCCATCTTGCCATTTTTCACCCCTCTTAAGCCATTTCACCCTTCCTATTCAAGATTCAGTCTTCAAGAGACTCTTCAAAGCCATTTATGGCATGATTTCTTGATTTGACATCCTTATCTGAAAGGAATTATGTGAAATATCTCTCAAAACCTAATGATTTAAACATCTTTATGTCACCAAAGATTGAGAGTTCATTCATTCAACCTCATCCTTTAAGATGAGAGAATCCTAACCTGGGTCTCCTTTTTAGGAATAAGACTCAGTCATAACCTTGGGCTTCCTTTTCAGGAGTAAGCCCCAAGTCCCCTAACCTAGGCTTCCTTCTCAGGAATAAGTCCTAGTCATAAATCTTGGGCATCGTTCTTAAGAATAAGCCCCAATCAAGTCCTTTAAATCTTGGGCATCCTCCTCAGGAGTAAGCCCCAAACCTTAATCCCTAACCTAGGCTTCCTCCTCAGGAATAAGTCCTAGTCATAAATCTTGGGCATCTTTCTTAAGAATAAGCCCCAATCAAGTCCTTTAAATCTTGGGCATCCTCCTCAGGAGTAAGCCCCAAACCTTAATCCCTAACCTGGGTCTCCTTTTCAGGAATAAGACTCAGTCATAACCTTGGGCTTCCTTTTCAGGAGTAAGCCCCAAGTCCCCTAACCTAGGCTTCCTTCTCAGGAATAAGTCCTAGTCATAAATCTTGGGCATCTTTCTTAAGAGTAAGCCACAAGTCTCTTAAAATTTCTCTTAACCAGTCATAAATTCCCTTTGATTTGGGTTTCCTTTTCAGGAATAAAACCCAATCATAAGTCCCCTCCTAACTTGGGCATCCTCCTTAGGAGTAAGCCCCAAGATTAGAATATTCAAATCTCCATGAAGCACATATAACTTTGTGGACCCTGTTCATGGATTTTCTTCCTAAAAGTAAATCCTAAACCTTCGCCTATCTGGGCAGTCATCTATACATAAGCCCCAAAACAAATTCTTATGATTGCATCTTTTATGGCACAATTGTCTAAATTTTACCAATACCTCTTGTTTCTCACACCGAGCATGACTCACGTGAGCTTAGAGTGTAAAAGTAATTATGACATTCATCTTTGAGCCATCAATCATAAAACATCATATCCCATTCCTCGAACTACGTGGGTTCTGATTCCTTTTTCAAAACAAAGGATACGTAGGTATCCCAGTCATGGGTTCGATCCCAACATTGAAATAATCTCTGTCCTTCTGAATGACGATAAACTTCAAGTGCCCCACTGAGTGGCTTTAAAACCAGCCTGGTCATCAAAATGACCAAGAGACTTTTATATAAATGTTTTGAAGGATACCATTGACCAAGAATCTCTAAACAAATATAGATGATTCTATATTGATGAAGAACCTCGAATACATATAAAAGATTCTCTAAATTTCTTGCATATTTAATCATTGATTGTTAAAACTAAAGGAAAGCTCATTTTATACTTGGTAATGTAATAAGGATTCACGAACTTAACTTAAATCTATAAAGAGAGTCCCGGAGTAGATAATAATTCCCCTCAAAAAGGTGTGATGAGTCCGACCTCCCATCCTCTCGACCAATGCAAATTCCTAAACCTCATTAGCCCACAAGCTAATGAGCGCCTGCCTTTGGAAAGTAGGTCCAAACGGATGTGGAATCATTGGATGTTTCCGGTTCTACGAACAAACCCGTTAGAAACCGATCGGAACGTTTGAATCTCCCGTCCAGGAGGTCATCCCCGGATTCCGCGCGAAACAAAAAATGGTGAACCCGACGTGAATCCTTAACCAAGTTAAAGTGATGTTCATCTTAGATGTTAGGCCCCTTGGGCCAACAAGGCAATCATTGACATATGATCATCCAAAAGATGCAGTAGCTGGATTCATCTTGATTATGTCTGTTATATGGAACAGGCACTCTTTTTTTCAAGATCTTCTACAAAAAATGGCTTTCCTTAAATTCACCCCTGTGAATACTGCTGCTGAAAACACCTCTACTGTGAGGTCTGCTGCCATGAAAACCAATGCTGCTACTCCTGCTGGAACGTCATCCGCTCTGAGGATGACATCACCAACTCAGCGTCTTCAACGCTGTGTTTCAAATGCACTGGTTAAGGAGTACCGTCGTAATGGTACTATCCCAACTCTGGAGGCCGCTCGTCAAGCCCTCCAAGTTAACAATTCTACCTGGTCGTCCGGACAACGGCGACCAGCAATCAAGAAGCAGGCGGTGCTGACTACCGTCTCCAACCGTTTCGGGTCGTTATCCCCGGAACGCAATTTCCATTCACTCCCTCATTCTGAGGAAGTGAATGAGCAGGTCCCGCAGGACCTTAATTCAAAGAGACAGGAGTCCTTCTCAAGGGCTCCCATCAACAATCGCCGCCAGACTCGTGCGGTAGTGCACCCTCAACATGATGAGGGTACCGGCTCCAGGCATTCAGCTCAGGTTCCTCGAACCCGAGCAGGAAATATGAATCACCAGAGACGGAATCCGGTTAATAATAGGCAGGTTGTCATCCCTGCCATCTCCGGAGAAGTCCACCAACCTAACTTGGTGGCAAACAACGAGCAGGCACACACACCTGCCCGTTTTAATTCAGCTGTCCAGCAGACTCGTCTGGCAGCATCAAGCCGATCCCGCCAGGCAATTCCGGCGGAGTACCATAGGCAGGAACATACACCTGCTTATACATCAGCAGTTAGTCAGCAGGCTCGTCTGACTACATATGATGGATCTCGTCAACAGCGTTTGGCGAAGTGTAATCAGCAGGCACATACACCTGCTAATACTAATCAAGCCTACCAACAGTCTCGTTTGGTAGCGCACGGAGAAGTCAGTCGGAAAGCCCCGACGACAAACAGGAGGCAGACTAAACTCTCTGCCTCCACACTTGAGTACTGTCAGGATTCACTGACAGGAAAAGGAGGACAGGAGCAGGCACATACACCTACTCCAAGCCCGGAATGGACGTATATCCCTGTTCCGGCGGCTGAAGTCACCAAACATATTTTGTCAATGGTGAAAGAGCAGAAGCAAATTCCTGCTCATATTCTGGATGCTTGCCAGGATATCATAACATCTTCAGCATCATCTCAGGGACAGACACATAAATCTATCCCTAGCAGTGGAGTGACACATCAACAATTCACTCCGGAATAGACACACACATCTGTTCCAGTCCAAGAGGGTTGTGGGGCCTACTCCCCCATATCATATGGACAACCAAGTCAGGCACATACATCTGATTTGAGCGATGATCGTCAGCCTAACCTGACCATCTTTCCTGATCAGGCACATACACCTGCTCAGAGCAATCACTTTCGTCATCAAGTGATTTCTAAAGCGAGTAAGAAGGCATCTAAGAAAAAGATCCGCCCAGCACAGTCAGGAGATCAAAGGCCAATCTGCAACAAGGCCTTGCTCGATGCTGGAGTTCTTGAAGCCCTCAGACATTTATCTGTCGGAATTCAAGATTCTACTCCCTCAGTTCCCAATAACAGGAACATTAATCTCGAAGGTCTTCAACAGACACTTCCTCATGAAGACTTGCTTCATGAAAATTCGGTCAATCTTGAAGTTTCTTCTTCAGATGAGAACCACAGGAACCCTCTGTGTGGTCAGAAGACCAAGGAGCAAGAGATATCATCTTTTGCTGTAACCCATCATGAAGGTCCTCCTCATGGTGATGAACTTCGCTGCGAAAGTCCTTTCCGCAGTAGTGATTCACATTGTCTCGAAAATTCTTCAGAAGGCAATGTAGTAACGAGAAAGCCCTCCTATCTCGAGGCACTTGCAAACGTAAAACCAGTCATGTCTGAAGTTTTACTATCGGCAGGTGAAACTCTTTCTCCATCAGAAGATAGCTTGGGGTTCAGGTTATTCTCCGAACCTTCCCTAGGTCATTCATCTTCCAGCATGAATAGTGATTCCTCTACCAATCTTGTTGAATCTAATGAAGCAACAAGGAAACACCAACTCTGGTCCAAACAGGTAGAAGAATCTTCATTTAATGATAAAGAGGAAATGCTGAACATGAGGAAAAAACTGGCAAAAGGTGAAGTACCAGTCATGTTTTGGCCTTTGGCTGATTCACAGTATGACATTCCAAAGATGTTGACGGATGATGGAATCCATGATATTCGTCTTAACATATGGAAAACTCTTTGTCAATTAAAGAAGAAGATATTATCTTACGATGAATATGAAAATCATCTTAAGATAATAGAAGGGTTACAACGCCAGATTGATTTGGCATCTCTATCAGTCTCTCGGTATCCGAAGGCTGAAAAGCAACAGAGAACCTTTCAACGTTCATGCCTTGGCGCGCTGAGAAAATTGCGTCAGTTAATTTCCAAGGCTCCATCTAATGTTCATATCAGAGGATGGGGTATTCACGGAGCACTACATTTCACAGTGCTTTCCGGTCAGCAAAGCCCGCCGAAAATGGTCTCATGCAATGTTATTGCCCATGGCCGGCCACAGTCAATGGGCTTTGTTCATAATCAAAATCTTGCTCGAGATCAAGCTTCAACTAGTTCCTCTCAAAATCAAGTATATAGAGAACAGGTTGTTGAATTGCTCCTACATCAAGCAGGCGAGAATATTGCGCAAGCCTCTCGTCTGGAGCAAACACGTCATCAAATGACAGAAGTTTCGGAAATCATCCAACGGTCTGTTGAACCAGGTGATAAAAGTGGATACAGGTTAATGCATCCAGCTAATTTCCGAACTAAGATCCGCAAGATCAAGAGAGATTTCAAGAAGATCTCAGACATAGCATGTCAAGAGACACCCCAGCTTGCCAGACTGGGGACTTCTCTAACCCAACCCTCAGAATCAACGAATGGGATTCGAGGAGTTGAGCAGAAGCAACAGGAACACCCCCAGTCCACCGGACTGGGGACTTTTTCAAATCTTCAATCCCTCCCTCAGAGAAAGTAAGTATTCTCTCGATTAGGGAATAAGCCTCAAGAGGAACGAAGAGCCAAGATGTCAGGAGATTCTCTCCAAGTGACGGTTCACAAAGAAATTCCTGAGGGGTCAAGTCAACGGAATGCCATGTCTTATCATGGAAATAAAAGGAGACAATATCATAGAAATGCTGATAGAAAGGATTTCATGAAATATGCATCCATTAATGTCATCACTGCCGTTGCTGCTGATTCACCAGATGAGGCTCAATCAGAGGGATCAGATGAAGAGGTTCCTGCTCAAGAAGTTGCGCACACAGACCTAAATGAAGAAGGTGTGCGCACACGTAATCAAAGGCTTACCCAAAATTTGGGTATTCCTTCAAGTAACCCACTTCCCCCTCTCCGAAAAGGATCCAATAAGGGGAAAGGAAAGAATCAGGTTACTTCTCACCCTTCCTCTGAAGGAGGTCAATCGCTCTCATTAGAGCAAAGGCTTGCACAACAGGAGGAAGAAATGAAAGAATTAAGAAGGTTGAATGCAGAACTACTTCAGAGTAGTCTTCTTCTTAAGAATGCTGAAGCCCGACAGCCGAAGGAATTTGTTGTAACTACTGAGATGGATCAGGAATATCCTCCTTTATCAGTACACCCACAGAGGTCTAATCCTATGGGTCAAACGCAACAACGGTTGGCAGCACTACCATTAGTTGCAGCACCAACCTCCACGACTGTCCAAGCTCCATTCATTGCACCTACCCAAAACCAAGTTCAACCTGACGTTTCTCAAAAGTTAATAACTACTATTGAGTCATTAACAGCTCGGTTAGAAACTATGGAAGGGAAACGGGCGCAAGTTCAACCTGAAAAGAAAGTTTACCCTGAATGGGTAGATTCAATTTCTCCTCCATCCAGTTTTGGAAACCCTATTTTCCCTACTTTCAATGGATCAGGCGACCCTGAACAACATTTGACGCATTACGTGTCTTGTTGTGATCCTATGATGGGAACTCCAGAACAACAAGAAGCAGTGAAACTCAGATGCTTCGTGCGAACCTTGCAAGGACCAGCTTTTGTCTGGTATACAAGCTTAAAATCCCGGTCAGTCATCGGATGGGAGGATCTTCGTCAAAAATTCCTTCTTCAGTTCAGCTCAACTTTGCCAAAAACGACAGTTTTCGATCTTACAAACTGCAAGCAAAGGGAGAATGAAAGAGTCTCTGATTTCATTGCTCGTTGGAAGGGATTAACGTATTCCTTGAGTTTATCACTCCCTCAGGAGGAATTATTGCCAATCTGTGTGGCAAATTTGCGTGACGAATTACGCACGCCATTGATCCCTGTGAAATACACAGGAGGGTTTCGAGACCTTACTTCAATCGCTCAACAGATTGAAGATTCCCTTATGCAGGCTAAGGTTAAATCTCGTGTAATTCCATCAGCTCCAGGAAGAAGAATGGGTAAAGCAGAAACTGCTACAGTTATGCTTAAACAGGCACCTGTACCTATTTCTACTTCAAAACCTTCATCTTCTCGAAGGGCTCCACCTCCTGAACGCCAACAACAAAGGCTGTTTCGTCCAAATGATCAAAAAGATCAACGACGAAAACAATTTGAGGATATGAAGAGTAAAACATACTCTTTCCGAAGTGAGCAAGTTCCTGGTTACTTCATTTCAGCTCTGGAAAATAATTTGGTTCAATTACCAGTGCCGAAGAGACCAAACAAGGAAGGAGATGAAGACCGTCCCAATTATTGTCCCTTTCATCAAATGTTGGGACATCCCATCCAGGAGTGTTTTGTCTTTAAAGACCTCCTACAAAAGATGGTTGACTTGGGACAAGTCAAATTGAAGGGTTCTTCAGCTCATGTAGCGTGTATTACCGCTACAGATCTAGAGGAAGGAGGCGAGTGGCAGGAAGTCAAAAGCAAAACTGCGAAAAAATATGATGATTGGATGGTCAGAAAGACAATCAATCGGACTCATTCCATTTTGCGAACACAATTGAAGAAACCAATTGTGTCTCCTACAAAAGCTGCAGTAAAGCCTCCATCAAAGGACAAATCCTCAAACGGGCACCGCCCCATCAAACGGCACAGCCTAAACAGGCTAATCAGGCAGAGTCTTTATCAGACGAAGAGTTAATCTTTGGTTCTGTTTAATCTCAATGGATGGAGAAGACCTCACGACTCCAACTAATGCTATATTTATGAAGAAGTATTTTGTATAAACACAAAATATGGTCCCCGGAACCAAGACTTACAATTGGTTCATACAGCATGACCTTAAACTGCATCAGCAATGGTCCAGTATGACCTTAAACTACAACTACGTCCAGCATGACGATAAACTGTATGGTCCGTGCATATGACCTTAAACTATTCTCACTTATGTCCCTGCAACATGACACTAAACTGTGCAGCACCAATAGTCCTAACTGCAAGACTTTAAACTGCATAGTCCCTGATTTTGTCCTACATGACAATAAACCGTATAAAAGTTCTTATATTTTGTCCGAGATGACATTAAACTATATTTTGTCCTAGCAACATGACATTAAACTGTGTGGCACTTTCATCGTCCAGCATGACGTTAAACTGTGTTAAGTCCCTTATTGTCCTACATGACACTAAACTGTATTCTGTCCGAGATGACATTAAACTATATTGTGTCCTAGCAACATGACATTAAACTGTGTGGCACTTCCAACGTCCAGCATGACGATAAACTGTAAAAAGATCAGAACTGATATCCTCATATTGATTCACCTTAGTCTTAGCTACATGACTTTAAACTGTACAGCCTCAGTTCGTCCTTGCTATATGACGCTAAAACTATACAGCAATGGTCCAGTATGACTTTAAACTGCAACTTCGTCCCACACGACATTAAACTGTGAAAAAGTTCCATAAACAGTCCAGCATGACCTTAAAACTGCATCATTCCTGGTCCATGTATACGACCATAAACTATTTGCAAATATGTCCAGCAAGACGTTAAACTGTGACGTCCTAACTACATGACGCTAAACTGTATAAAAGTCTCTCACGTCCGGAAAGACGCTAAACTATATAATCATCAAAAGTCCAGCATGACATTAAAACTGCACAATCCCCCTTTCGTCCAATATGACGATAAACTGTATTGTCCCCATCGTCCTAACTACATGACGCTAAACTGTACAGAAAATCCTTGATATGTCCTACATGACATTAAACTGTGCATCGTTAAGGTTGTTATTACCTCTTGTTTCTCACACCGAGTATGACTCACGTGAGCTTAGAGCGAACATCAACCATAACACTCCCTTTGGGCCACTAACCATGTGTAAGTCCCAACAACATTTTTTTTTTTAGATCATTGTCCACAAGAACAACTTGATCATTAATTCATTCTTTAATTGAACTACACAGACTTTGATCCTTGCCCTCCAGGCTGGGTATGTAGGCAACCTCCCAAAGGTTCAAGCCCAAAAACAATCTCTTCACATTGGTTCACCACAATCTCATATGATGATGATTTGTGAAACCACCCTTGGAATCAATATCTTTACATTGATTCACTTTCGTCCTTGTTATATGACGTTAAACTATACAACACTTTTGTCCAGTACGATAATAAACTACAATATTCTTTGATTTCCTCATTTGAGAAGGAACCATTATTAAACATTGATTCTTTTTCAATCATGGTTTTTTTTCAAAAAGACTACGTACATACATGGTAATGCCTAAACTTTTTATCTTAGGTTAAAACCATCATTGCACTAAAGTCCCTTTTCACCCTTCACATGTACGAACCAAATTTGTACAAGGGGTAGTTTCTAGAACTACGTGGACTTGATTCCCATCTTTATGGGATACGTAGGAACATTCGAGTGTCCCTCGAATCCAGTCCCAAGTCTTTTGGGCCTAACCCCAAATTTCACTTTCAGTCCCTTGGCTGAAAAGTCTTCATGAAAACACACACTGTGTATTCATTATTATGGTCCGAATTCTATGACCCAAAAAACTAAGATCACTCATCCTTTCCTCCTGCACGACGTTAAACTGTATTTCAAGAACTACGTATGGCTTGATTCTCATTCTTATGAGATACGTAGTGAAGTCCAAGTTTCAATTCAGGACCCAGCCACAACATGATTATGGTTTTCATTGACCTATGTATCTCTATATACATTGGAAAATACCCATCTTTATGTATTATAATCCTAACCTTAAATATTTTTCAGATCTTCATAACCCTTTTTTCATGACTTATGGTCACAAAAATGTCAAACTTCTGAGAATTCTTTTTGCCTGACTATGCTGCACGTGCCCATAGGTGGCCTTGCATAAACAGTCCACATAACAGACTTGTCAGCCAAGAGATGCTATTTATTTGACCATGCAGCCAATGCCCATAGGTGGCCCTGCATGTTTTTAACCCCCTAATGGGTTTGTTAAATAATAGTAACTTCATTCTTGGGAAGAATGCCTCTTTTGTCCTTATTTGTCTTAAACGACAGTATGTAGGGATCCGCAAAAATAGCCATCCTTAACATATTTGTCCCATATCCTTTTTCATGATCTGAAAGTATTCAAGTCTATGGTTTATTCTTCTTCCCTACGTTTGGGTCAGACCTTCGTAGGAGTGATATTCATCCAGTTCTTCGATATTCTTGTTTGAAAATATCTTCTCCATATTCAAGTACCTCTTTCCATACAACAAACTCTATGCTTTAGAAAATTTGAATCTCCATAAACTTTCACTGGCTTTTAGCACTAGGAATGTAAATTTCTGAGAGTTCTTTTGCCTAACTATGCAGCACGTGCCCATAGGTGGCCTTGCATAAACAGTCCACATAACAGACTTGTCAGCCAAAAGATGCTATTTTATTTGACTATGCAGCCAATGCCCATAGGTGGCCCTGCATATTTCAACCCCCTAACGGGTTTTGTTAAATAATAGTAACTTCATTCTTGGAAACTACTTCTTCTAATGCTATTTAACTCTTTTTCATATCATTCCTCAGATTCAAATATTCTTAAGTCATAGTTTACATATTTTCTCTCATACTTGAGTATGGTAATTTGTTTTCAAATAAATTATCAAGGAATTGAATCCATTTTAATCCATTTTCGGTCAAAGCTATTTCGACCTTAAACATTAGCCACTTTATGTCCGGCGTGCATGACTTTAAACTGCCCACACAAAAGACAAAGGAACTTTTAATAAAATTCAAGTTCCAGCACACTTGCGCGCTGCCCTCTCTGCACTGAAGACTTGCGCGCCCCCCTTTTCCATTGAATGTATTCAATTTCCTCAGAGTCAAATCCTCATTTCTTTCCGGATCCAACTCTGAGGGGGGACTTTTGTTGACGCTCCTTTCGTCACAGAATCTAAAAATCGGAAAAGGGGAATATCTGAGCAAAAAAGTGATTCATCCTTTGAAGAAACATCAAAAATCAACAAAGGTATGAACAAGGAGAACATTGCCCATAGGTCGCGCAAGTTCCCTCATGGTCGCGCAAGTACACTTGCGCGCCGCCTAGTGGTCGTGCAAGTACTTGCGCGACGCCTTATGGTCGTGCAAGTGACTTGCGCGACCTAAGTGATAACCGCCCGGTAACCGCCTGATAACCGCCCGGGGTCTTCTTTTGCCTATAAATAGACCCTGTGGGCCCCCCATTCGAAAAGATCTTTTCCCAGAAACTCGGATAAAAGCTCCCGACGCCCAAGTCTCTTCTCAAAGCTTCCAGAACACTTCTAAGGTAATTTCTTACCTAGAATGGAAGATCTAAAGGGAAGAAGGAAGGCCTAAGTGTTGAAACTTATCAAACACCTGCGCGCCGACTTAATTCCTTCAATATAACTTGCGCGTCCCTCTTCTGGAAGAACCTCAAGAGGATGAGAAAGGGTTTAATAAAGAGTCGCTCAAGTAATTCAACTCTGGTTGAAAATCGCGCAAGTATCCCTTATGTCGCGCAAGTATACTTGCGCGACCAATACTTGCGCGCCGCCGCAGGACTTGCGCGACCTTCAATACTTGCGCGCCCCTATCTTTTTGGGTGCCCATCTTGCCCTTTTTCACCCCTCTTAAGCCATTTCACCCTTCCTATTCAAGATTCAGTCTTCAAGAGACTCTTCAAAGCCATTTATGGCATGATTTCTTGATTTGACATCCTTATCTGAAAGGAATTATGTGAAATATCTCTCAAAACCTAATGATTTAAACATCTTTATGTCACCAAAGATTGAGAGTTCATTCATTCAACCTCATCCTTTAAGATGAGAGAATCCTAACCTGGGTCTCCTTTTTAGGAATAAGACTCAGTCATAACCTTGGGCTTCCTTTTCAGGAGTAAGCCCCAAGTCCCCTAACCTAGGCTTCCTTCTCAGGAATAAGTCCTAGTCATAAATCTTGGGCATCTTTCTTAAGAATAAGCCCCAATCAAGTCCTTTAAATCTTGGGCATCCTCCTCAGGAGTAAGCCCCAAACCTTAATCCCTAACCTAGGCTTCCTCCTCAGGAATAAGTCCTAGTCATAAATCTTGGGCATCTTTCTTAAGAATAAGCCCCAATCAAGTCCTTTAAATCTTGGGCATCCTCCTCAGGAGTAAGCCCCAAACCTTAATCCCTAACCTGGGTCTCCTTTTCAGGAATAAGACTCAGTCATAACCTTGGGCTTCCTTTTCAGGAGTAAGCCCCAAGTCCCCTAACCTAGGCTTCCTTCTCAGGAATAAGTCCTAGTCATAAATCTTGGGCATCTTTCTTAAGAGTAAGCCACAAGTCTCTTAAAATTTCTCTTAACCAGTCATAAATTCCCTTTGATTTGGGTTTCCTTTTCAGGAATAAAACCCAATCATAAGTCCCCTCCTAACTTGGGCATCCTCCTTAGGAGTAAGCCCCAAGATTAGAGTATTCAAATCTCCATGAAGCACATATAACTTTGTGGACCCTGTTCATGGATTTTCTTCCTAAAAGTAAATCCTAAACCTTCGCCTATCTGGGCAGTCATCTATACATAAGCCCCAAAACAAATTCTTATGATTGCATCTTTTATGGCACAATTGTCTAAATTTTACCAATACCTCTTGTTTCTCACACCGAGCATGACTCACGTGAGCTTAGAGTGTAAAAGTAATTATGACATTCATCTTTGAGCCATCAATCATAAAACATCATATCCCATTCCTCGAACTACGTGGGTTCTGATTCCTTTTTCAAAACAAAGGATACGTAGGTAGCCCAGTCATGGGTTCGATCCCAACATTGAAATAATCTCTGTCCTTCTGAATGACGATAAACTTCAAGTGCCCCACTGAGTGGCTTTAAAACCAGCCTGGTCATCAAAATGACCAAGAGACTTTTATATAAATGTTTTGAAGGATACCATTGACCAAGAATCTCTAAACAAATATAGATGATTCTATATTGATGAAGAACCTCGAATACATATAAAAGATTCTCTAAATTTCTTGCATATTTAATCATTGATTGTTAAAACTAAAGGAAAGCTCATTTTATACTTGGTAATGTAATAAGGATTCACGAACTTAACTTAAATCTATAAAGAGAGTCCCGAAGTAGACAATAATTCCCCTCAAAAAGGTGTGATGAGTCCGACCTCCCATCCTCTCGACCAATGCAAATTCCTAAACCTCATTAGCCCACAAGCTAATGAGCGCCTGCCTTTGGAAAGTAGGTCCAAACGGATGTGGAATCATTGGATGTTTCCGGTTCTACGAACAAACCCGTTAGAAACCGATCGGAACGTTTGAATCTCCCGTCCAGGAGGTCATCCCCGGATTCCGCGCGAAACAGGATTTTTGAATTTGAGAGAAGGGGAATTACCCTTTTATATGAGAGGTGAGGGTCAATTTAGGAAAACATGAAATATTACTTTATTATAAAGACATTTTTGATTTCTAATGGCTCTAAATGGATTTAGTTCGAGGATAAGGTGGGGATGGGTTGAAATTTTTTCCAAAAAATAGGTTTTATACATGTTTAGGTCACCATATTAACCATATATTGTATATTTATTTTTTAGTTAAATAGTTTAACTTTTACCATGTCTTCTTGTATTTTTATATTTCATGGTTAATAAACATATAATAAAATGCCAAGAAAAACTCAAGTGGTTAATTAATGACATATATATCATTATTTAAGTCCTTAGGCAGAACCTTATATTTTTAAGAATATTAAATCATTTAATATTATATTATTTGTTTTAAAAACCCATTTATGTCAATTTTTACACTTTTTACTATTCATTTTTTTGTGAAAGTCAAAAAATCATAATTACTTTGAAAAAATACATTAAATCAACCCTAAAATGTCATATTAACATATAAAATTAGTTCAATTCATCAAAATTATCAATTTACATTTATTTTCATATTTATAATATAAATTATTTTAATCTTTCATTAATAATGTAATTACTACATCATCATTGTGTCATAAATAAATTCAACTATTTAATGTATAAAAATTTTAAATAAAATAAAACTGTATATTAAGTATCTTCCTATTTATAATGAATATTTATAGTTGAATTTATCTTATGTGTAACCCTATATATAAAATGTTTTAGTTATTTAACATTGAATTTAACACTTTTAACTCTTCTTTAAATAAAATAAAATAAATGTCCTAATATAATCCAATTTGATCAAAAAAGGATCATATTTTTGTCCTAAGGTTGGTTCTGGTCGAAATAAACTAATCAAATATTATTAGGACATGTGTTACTGTAATTCTAAAATAATTTTTACCTTTAATTACTCTATTTATTTTTAACTCGGGAAAATATAATTCAAAAGATAATATTCACCAAAAAATATTTTCGTCCTATTGAACAAAATTTTACTTACTGATGTCAACCTTGTTCATCGGATTTTTGAAATTCGACTCACATAAGAAAAAAAATTATGTTTTTGGGAAATTTGGAAATTTGCCTAGAAGGTGGGTAAAAGATGATAAAAAGTTCAATAAAATTTTATATATCTAATATTATTATAAAATGACTTAAATGAATGAAATTGGACTAATATAGGTATTATGTATATATTTTTACTATAAAATAAATTTAAATTAAAAATAAATTTTTAAATAAAATTTCATCTATAAATAATAATAGTGTGTTTTTCACCATTCATAAAAATTGAATGTTTTTAGAAAAATAACAAAAAATTAACCCAAAGATAATTTTTATATTCCAAATTCAAAAACGATGTATATTTTACCAAATTCAAAAAATAGATGTTATATTGATTAATTTAAAAAATGTCTCAGTTGTCAAAACCAGAAAGCGGGTCTTTTAGAAGAAAAAAGTATCAAAAGATTGATTTATGTTTATGTCTAATTTCAATGTAAAATTACATGAAATGAGAAAAATTGGATTAAATAATAAAAATATAATCTAATTATACTTCTAAACTATTCAAATATATAATTTAACACCATACATTATTTTGACTAAAAAAATTGTTTTCAATTAAAATTTAGTATTTTTTACTATTCATCAAAATATGAAAGTTATTAGAAAAGACCCGAAAATATATCCAAACTAAATTTCTATTTCCCGCTTCTAAATAATATGTTTATTTTGTAAAATTGAATATATATAAGTGTCAAATATTAGATTTAAAAAGGGTTCTCCATTAAAAGGTGGTAAAATTGCATTTTTTTTAAAACTGATTTTATCTGAAAAATTGAATTTGTTTTTATATTATGTCTATGAAACACATAATATGGATTTTAAAATTATATGGAGTATATGAAATTCAATGTTCAGTTAATACTATTCATATTCGCTTTTTGAATGGCCAGTTTGGTAAGTCATGATGCGCTCAAACTCGATGTTGCCTGTTGAGAAAGCTATTGAATTACATTTAAGAAAATAACATACTCTTAAATCTTGTGGTGTTATATAAAATAACAAAAAATTTAGAAAATTTATTTTATTATAAAATAATGTTATAAGAATAATTTAAGGGGGTGTACAAGGAATCAAAACTGAAATGAACATTGATGAATGTTACCTATTCTTCATCTTACTCAGTTTAGATTGTCCAAATGAACCTCCATGGTTGATATCAAAAATATTATAGATTCTAGGTTGAGGGGGATAGAATTTAGGAACAAATTTTTACAGTTCATGGATGAATATAATGGTTTTATACATGTAAAAAAATGGGGATAGTGAATGACCTTTTATATTGGAGGAGGGGTGTAATTCTAGTAAACACAAAAATATAAACAATATTGAGAGGTTTTATTTACATATTTTTTCATAAAAAACGAACAATACTAGATAAAATATGTTATATGGTCTATATATATCCATAAAATAGGTTTTAGACATGTTTCTAGGTCATTTTCCCATTCTTTTTAATGTTTAGTCTCTTAGAAAATTCATTTTTTCACTTAATCGCCATGATTATTTTTTATATTTTTTGCTAATAATTATATTAAAATATTATCTTATAATTATTAAACATTATAAATTATGATTATTAAAAATATTGATTTCATTTTTTCATGTTACAATAAATTTTTTGGATTAAATTAATTTATAACATATCATGTAGACTAGGTGAGGAAATAAAGTTATAATGTGAAAATGTTCAAATAATGAAATGTTTTTATATCTAATTTAAATTTTGAACTAATTATAGTGACCTTATTTGGATTTATTTAATTATAAGTGATCTAATTATTATTTGAAAAATTTTAAAATATAATTTATCTATATTAATAAAGTAGACCAAAAATAAAATTTTCAGAACAAAGTTAATATATTTCACAGCTCAACAAAAAATTACAACTCCTCTAAAAATAAAAAAAATGTTCCTAAGATAATTTTTTTGTTAATACTTAATAAATTAAAGTTATTTTATAAAACAAATCCACTAAAAGTGTGAAAAATAATTTTTTATATGTTTCATGAAAAAAACTATGACAAAACTATTTTTTTGAAAAATAAAGTTTTTAAGCATAATGTTGGATTTCTAATATCTCTTATATTTGAAACTAATTAGATTAATTTTAAATATCTTATAGAATATTTTATATATTAATTTAATTAAACTAATTCACCATTTTTTTAATTTATTTAAAATAATATTTTTCCAATAAATGATTTATTATATTTTAAAAAGGGGTTTATTTTTATTTCTTATTAATTAGACCTTAAAAAATTCATATTATATACATGTGAAAACCATATATTCATAACATAATTAATTTTATTTAAAATTTCCACTCCAATGACTAGGTGACAATTATCATATAGGATAATAATATTTTTAAAATATTTCATGTTTCATTTAAACTGAGTGTCGTATATAACTCTATATAAACATAGTGATACATGTAACTAAAGATAAACTTAGTGTTCTGTATATATTATGATAAGTCATTGTTGGGCATAGAAAAATATTAATTTGGTTCTACGTGAAGTGAAATATTAACATGGTATTTTTTTAATAGAATCTATAATTAGTGATTTCATATAATAAAAGCTATATTCATTGTTTTTTGAAATGTAAAATAACAAAAATATTAAATAAATTTGAAAAAATATTTCAAAAAATATAAGTGTGTTTAATTATAATCCCATAAAATTAATATCTCCATCAATTTTATTTTATTTCATGAAATATTTAGTATTTTATTATTCCTTTCATAGAAATCCACAATTCAAAAAATAATACTAAAAACTCATTTAAAAAGGGAATATAAGAAAAATAATGTCTGCCCAATGTAACTCATAACTAGTTTTCGATATAAGGGGACATAGGTAGAAAGTAAAAACAAAGAAATTGAATAAAATCATAAATAATTGTTGAGAGTGATAGAGATCCCTTATCACATGAAAATGAGTGATTTATATAATGTTATTGACCATAAACCATAACACAATTATTCTTAAAGAGTTCATTGATATCATAAAAAATTATGATAATATGATACCATTTAATTTCATTATATTTTTTCTAGATTTGGAGATTTTTTATAATTAGATATGGTTACTTGATTTATTTCAATTTCATATGAATAATTTAACCATTTGGTTATTCCATGACCAATTTAGACATCATATTTAACATTAAAATTGTTGGTGAACTGTTTTGCATGAAGCACTAATAGACTATATGATCCATAGGTAGAGTAAAATGTCATTATGTCTATATTAATTTATCATCATTTGAAAATAGTTAGAAAAAGTTATCTAATATGCATAAATGTTTCTATAGAAAAAACCTGTTAATATAGAAAACCAAATTAAAAGTTCAACATAATACATTTCATAAATGGTTTGCTTTATGAAATTTCCAAAACATGAATGACTAAAAATTTAAAATAAAGGTCACTAAATTTCATAAAATCACTTTAACATTGATCTCCCCATATATCATAAATTAGCTCTTCATTGAAAAGTACCCATCATTTTTATACCATCATCATATTTTCTCTTAAAACGTGGTAATAATATAAATTACCATAAAACCATATATGATTATTCATTCCTTACATATAACACATATTATTTGATAAATTACTTAAATCTAGAAATAATTAACCTCTATCCACGATGGAACTATCCACTTTTTTCAAAAAAAACATTATTATATCCCAAGGTTTTCTATACTATAAAATTTACTTTATTCTTATCCAACATCTACTTTTCCAAAATAAACACCATTTTCTCAACATCATGAACATGTAAAGGGTTATATTCCCTTAATAATAATAATATGATTCTGTTAAATATCTTTCCTCGTATGTTAAAATCATTCAACATATTCTATTAATGCTTAACAAAAAATATATGTTGAAACATCCTTATATATTAACAATTAATAATTACAAAATATAAATACATAAATAATTTTACTTCATTGATTTTAATGGAATAAACCTTTCCTTAGTTTCAGAGAAAATTCTTTTTAGGTTATTGTGTTATGTAATGGCAATATTCTCTATATATAATACATTGAACTCCTTGAGAATTTGTCAATATATGACCCCATTTTCCACAGAGGTAACATCTATCCTTCTATTCGATATATTCCATTAGTATTTTCTTCCCACCATCTTTACATGTTGGATATTGAGTCGTCTTCCCTCCATGGTTATTTCCGCATGAACATTCATAAATATCCATCTTCCACTTATTTTACTGGTCATGAATCTCAATAATCATCATGTTGTTAATCATATACCATGATATCTGATTGGGAATAATCAAAATATCTTTCTATCCAATCAATATCAGGTTTAGTTTCTCTTAATCCCTGAATTTTCCATCAAATTCAATGGTAACAGGATTGCTTCTGGTTCTATCCGTCGACTAAAACTAAAATCATTGTGTGAGAAACACTACTCAAAGTTGGGTGCCGTATAATTATAAAAAATCACATATAAGAAGTATATTTCATAAAACATTATTTAATATATGATATATTTTTTCATTCATAGTCATCATCCATTTACATCCATCCTGACTATTTTTAAAGATTTATGAAATTCCAAAGCATATCCAATTAGAGTTCCAAACTAGGTGTAAAAATTGAAGCATTTTTGTGAACCAATTTCCAATCGAGTATATCTCAATAAGGAGTTTTGGGTTTTTACCCCAGTGAAAATGTATTTTAGAACCACATCCACTTATAGTATCAAGATAGTGATGTAAATTCTTGAAACCCACTATCTCAATCATTTACCAAAATTCCAATACATTTTCCTAAATGTTGACTCATCCTTATACTTATCCTCATATAAAAAAAATCATATGCTTATACATATCCCTAGGGAGATCAATAATGTTTATCATTATAGTTTCCGAAGTATAATTAATCCATTCAATTGATACTAACTATATAAACCCATTCAAAACAAATATGGATATTAAATAACTTTAGATGAATATTTAACACATAACAAATCTAAATTCTCCATGACAATAATTGTTTACTGTCTTTGGAAAATTAGAACACAAATTTATAACATGGTGAAATCTATTCAATGTTTCCCACAATTATTTTCCCATTTATTACTAGTTATATTAATTACATATATAATTAGTTCTTTATAAGCTCGGGAATGAAACCTATGAAATTGGGTTCTCAGATTCTTAGTAAGGGAATAAATAATAGATATAAATATATCAACATATTAAAGATTAATATATTCATAATGGTATGTGAAAATTAATCAGAACTTTTGATGTTCATACCCAACCTTTCATTAAATAGAAAGCAGATTCATAGCCTAAAACATTACCGTTTTACAAAACATGATCCATAATGGTGAGAAATCATCACAAATCTATCAATAAACATAAGCTCTTGTAGTTGAATTATGGAACCATCATAAATATATAAGAAAATTTCACGTTTCATGGTTAACTACAAATATCATAAACATGTTGTATCATGACACACTAGTTTCCCATTATTGATTAGGATGCACCTGTTTTCCATTGTGGATCAGGACACACACATTTCCAATTGTGGATCAGGATCGACCAATTTCCCATTGGGAATTAGGACACACCCATTTCCAATTTTTTATCAAGATACACTTGTATCCCATTATAGATTTAGATTCAATTTTTCCCAATATGGATTAGGCTCATGAATCTTTCCCATTTTTATCTCATGAGATATCAAAGATAACCCAATTCATTGGAGAACGATATAGGTCCCACCAATCTCATATTTAAAAACATATTTATGTGTGCCAGAAGATCTTAAACATTCATAATATAATAACACATATAATGAAATAAGTATAATAAATATTTATTCCTATCCTAACATATAAAAAATCTTCAGATTTAATAATAATTTCATAATATAACAACCTTTGAAAAGATGATGTATTTATAGGAATATGACCCATATAGGTGGAACAAGTTTCATATAAATCATGCCATAAAAAACCATTCAGAGAAAGACTATGAATAGTAATTATACATAATATCTCTAGTAATTCAAGAGTAACAGCAATGGATTTTATCATAGTATGAAAAAAAATTAATGATCATATAAAAACATTTGTTGAGGAAAGTATCACTTATTCTTTTAGAATATCTTTTTAAAACATAAATCATATATAAAAAACATTGCCATTGAGAATATCATTTAAACATTATAAATGATTATATTTATGTATTTAAAAACCTTTTTAAAAACTGAAAATTTTGAAAATTTTATCTTTAAATAATACCTTGAAATATAATTAAATAAATTTAAAATTTTTTTGAAGACATTGTTTTTCAAGAAAATGGATTTCCTAATGAAGATGGAAATAAAGTTAGATATTCTTAAAAGAATTTTATTTATTATCATAGATTCCAACAAGATGAAAATAGTAAAATTACACTTATATATCAATAATTTCCATTTGATAATAAAATTCATGATATATATTTATATATGGATCATCAAATTTCATCAATTAATTCATAATCGTAAATATTCATAATAAACAATAAGATTGTAGAAAAAAATCTTAACACATTGGTAACCTTGAATCATAATACACATGGAAGAATAACATTAAATTAAGTGTAATATATCACTAAAAGAATTATATTAATTATATAATATGTTAATATTAAAATATATACACCTAGTGAAAGAATATAGGTGCAAAACAAAACATCTTTCACAAAGAATGAAAATTGGGAAAAAACCCTTACCAATTTTGGTAATTTGAATCCTTAACACCATGAATTATAGATCCTAAAATATATATTTAAATACAAATAAATCATATTATAAGAATCATAAAATACATATATGGTAGTATACACCATTCATATAAGAAATAGGTTGCGAACAAGTCTTATGTCATGTGAAAAATAAATGTGAGACCAAAATCCCATACTACAGAAGTAAAATTTGAATCATGAGCCACATGAACGAATAATATCAATTTAAATATTTATTATCCTGAAATAAATTAAATTCATGATACAATATTTCATTGTACAATATATAAACCACACAAAATAAATGAGTGATGAATATGGCTTACGTGTCACCGAAATAAAAGTGATACTTGATATCCCCTTACCTTAAGTATTAACTTCTATAGTACACATTCAAACCTATTTTATAATAAATTTATGTTTATTTAAACAAATAATATAACCTTATTGTATATATAATAATATTTTTATTTTATTATGTTTTTATATTACCCATTTATTAACAATTCCCCTTAAAAGATATGTTTCCGGTGATAACGACTCTATTTTTTTGTATATATTTTGAATTGTTATTTTAGGTCCTCTATCTCTGATAATGATTTAATAATTTATATAATTTATTCCATTTTATAAATATATTGTATATTAATTAAAAATTTATTAATAATAATCAATAAATTTTTGAAATAAGAAATCAAACACACCATTCATGGAGATAGTAGGCTATACGTAAGCATGAACATTTTTTTACCTTTTTCATGAAATATTGAGAGAAATAAAATTAAATGAAATATATATATATATATATATATTATAATTAAATAATCATTATTATTTCATATATGTCACATATTTCCTTAAATCCAATCTTTAATACATTGCATGTAATGCATGAATGAATCACATAACATTACAAGGTTGTAGTCGTCCACACACAGAAACAATTCAATCATATTCTAAAAAAGGAAAAACATAAAGGTATGTGTTATATACAAATTTCAGAATAATAAAAACATCCTAAATATCATAAATAAAATATGTAAACTATAACATTATTATTACCAATGAATAATTGTTGCAATGTAAGAAGGAATAATATTGGTTCACAAGTAAGTAGTCCACCGTACATAAAAATGATGAATTCATATACCATTTGATAGATGTGTGAAAAGTTTTAGGTTTTAACCTTGAAATAAAATAATCTTAATATATTTATTATAATCCGGATATTATATAATTTATTTATAATTATAATTTAATTGGAGGATAAGGAATAAAAAAATGAATGTTGATGAATGTTATTACAACTTTATATAACTCCAATCTGTATGCATGAAAAGACATCCTTGGTCAGATTTATTACAAATGATATGATTATAGGATTATAAGGGGGATTTTGTAAGATATTTTTGAAATTTCATGGCTGATCCAATGAGATTTATAGATGTGATGTAGTGGGGAGAGTGATTGCCCTTTTATATCATGGGAGGAGTGGAATTCTTATAAATACAAAAAGGTAAAAACTATTGAGAGGGTTCCCTTTCATAATGTTCCTCCAATAGTAATCCAATTTTACTAAAATAGAGCATTCTGTCTAAATATTTCCATATAATATATCTTGAACAAGTTTCAAGGTCATTTTTCTATAACATTATTGTTTAGTTTCTTAGTAAACTGATTTTTCTTTTAATCGTAGTGATTAATTTTATCAAATTCAACTAATAATTATTGGAAAATGTTATGTTGTAATTATTAAATATTATAAATTAATATTATTCCCAATAAATAATCATTTTTTCTGAATTCCAATAACATTATTTTAAGAAATTAGTTTAATATTAATTGCGTATATGGGATGATAAAGATGGATTTTAAAGTGAAAATGTTTAAAAGATAAAAATGATTTTATATCCAATATTAATGTGGAATTTTTTCCAACGACCTAAATTATATTATCGGATATATATATAAAATCATCTTAATTTAAAAAAAATTAAACTCAAATTTTTCTTTGTAATTATATTAGATGAAAATGAAGGTTTCAATTTATATAATGTATTTTCACTATTTATCAAAAAATGAAACCTCTCAGAAAAATACAACAAATTAACCCTTATATAATTTTGATAATTTTATTTAAAAAATAACATTTATTGTATAATATTATATTTCTAAAATTTATGTAAATTATTTTTAAAAATAGTCTGCCATAAAAATGTGACAAAACTACTTTTTTTTATGTACTGATTTTAAGCATAAAGTTCGATTTATTGTTATCTCATATATATTAAACTCATAGAATGAAATTTAAATACTCTACTGAATTTATATAATAATTAATTAATTATAATATTTCACCCAATAATTTTTAGTTAATTTATAAAAATATTTTTCCAAAAAATATTTTTGTATATTTATAAAAGAGATTTATTTTTATTTTTGGTTAATTGGTCACTAAATAATTCATATTATATCTATATTTAAACCATATTTTAATAATATGACAAATTATATTCATAGACTCTGTTACAATGACTTGGTCAGAATTATAATTTAGATTATAATATTTTAATAATATTTCTTACTTTATTTAAACAATGTGTTATGTATGACCCAAGATAAACAGAGCATCCTACAACTCAAGATATGAATACTGTTACACATAACTGATACTAAGCCATTGTTGTATGTAGTGCAATATTAACAAGGTGTTATATGTAGTACATTATTATTTTGGTGTTGTTTATAACAAAATCCAAAAAATTTACATTCTTATAACACAATCAATATTTAATGTACGGTGAAATGAAAAATATCAATGAGATTAAATTAATTAAGAAAATATTTCTCAAAATCTCACGGTGTTTCATGATTTGAAAACATTTTGCAAGGATATAGTTAACTTTTTTTTCTTTTTTTAGTTTTTCTATTATTATAATATTGGCCACCTTTTATTCTCACATTTATGATAGTGAATCCAAACTAGTCTAGAAAAAATTTATTTACAATAATTAATTAGACTCCAATATGTTTTTATTTCATAATGACTTGATATTTGTAGTTGTATTTTTAAATTAAATTTTATTATTATTTTCTAATTTCAATATCTATATCTATATATTATATTTATAAAAGAAATTAACAATTTTTTTTAAGATTTAAATATTGGTAAGAAACTTACACATTATTTATCTCACACCCATAACACTTTTGTCATGAAATAATGAATAATAATTCAATTTTTTATTTTTTAAATATTGATATAGCTATTTTTGAATATTATACAAATTATATAATATCATACATTCAAGGAAATAATCAAATAAATCTTTGTATCCAACATGTATAAAGAATTATCCTATAATAAATGCTCAAAACCAATGATCTAAATAAAATTAATAATTAAAATATATTATAAATGATATAATCATATAGAGAATATAAATACCCTAAGTAGAAATTATTTGATAATATGAATCCATTTTCAAGATAAAATGAGGAATATAATTACATACAGTTGTTATTTATCTTATATTACATTATAAGATGAAAATTACATCCCATATTATAAAAAATGAAAATAAACAATTGGAAAATTTCTCTAAGATTCATCCTAAAAAAATAACTTTTATTTAGATTTAACATGCCTTAAAATTATTAATCCCACATTTGGATAATGTGGAAATATATTCAAGTAATTCCCTATACCCAATACCATTAAGAATGAGATTAAAAAAAATTCGAAACTGTAAAATCTCAATCATAACAGACATTTCCATCAAATAATTTCATTCATAAATTATTATAATATACAAAAGTATATATATATATATATATATGTAAATAGAAACCCCCATTCTATTATGATTACAATTAGATAAAATAAACATATGTTAAAAATCCAAAAAAATATATTTGGAAAAACTATAATGAAAATAATAAATTGAAATAGAATATACAAAAAATATCCAAAAGCAATAATAGAAATTTACACTGTGTGTATAGCAAAAGTAGTCAAAATATATGACTAATTGATGTATTTATTCCTCTTTTTATGAAATTTATACCATCCGATCAAATAATTACATAACCCTGTACTACATTAAATTGGTTTGAGTTAATATATAATAAAAATTAAGGGTGTATATAAAGTGAAAATTTGAGAAAATATATATACTTAGTAGTTTCATCTATAGAGGTGATGGTTCTAGGGACTACCTAATAATGAAGTGGTGGGAGGTATATTAATGATTATTTTATTTATTATTTCTCAAAACCATGGCTGGGGAAACTAAATATAAAATATATATTTAATTTTTTTAATATCTAAACAAAGAACACATGAGATTATGAAAATTATTCATTAACGAATTTTTACCATCCGAAAAATCCCTTCTAGATTGTGTTCAGTCCAATATGTGGATCCAAGGATAGAATCCCTATAGTAGTGATCCAGAAGTTCTTTAGTGATCTTCGAGTATTTCCACTCATTCTATGTTTTCTATCGCGATGAATCAAATTCTTGCGTTGTTAATTATTTATCAATCGTTCTTTGGTCTTGATGAAATATCACCTTTGTTTCTCATTTTTGAGAGGGAGAAAGAATGAAGAGTTGATAGAGAATTCATTTTTTGAAACAATTATATATTTCTATTGCACTGATTGAAATTTTGAGTTCCCTACACAATAGAAATCCCAACCTATTTATAGAGCTAGAGTTTGTGATAAAATAATTATTATTTTTAATTTCATAAATTAAAAAATATAATGACCTTTAATAAACCCCATTTCACATAATAATAGTATCATTATTATTTTTTTGGGTTCCCAATTGATAAATAATATTCATCAGCATATAAATAATTTTTTTATCCCCATATACGGTCTTGGTCTGATCTAAATCATCAATATATATTGAATACCAAAATAAATATTTTATAAAAAATAAATATTTCATTGACATTATAGTGAATGAGTATTTATTTGTTATTCAATAAAATAATTTTATATTTTTATATTAACATTCTGGTGAAAACAATATTCATTTAATTTGTGATATTCATATAACATGAATAAAATTATTCTTATTTCTTGAGAATAATATGTATTCCATCAATTATATTCAAATAGAATTTTATCGAAACCAACATAAACACATACTTTGGGAGTTCCTAGGGTTCATTCTGGTTAACCTTAGGTAGGTTTTCCTAAATTCTATGAATAATATCTAGAAACATGTCAAGGCACCCAAGAGAAATAAATTATTTTTTCAATGATGAAAACCATATATGAACACTAAATATTTAATGTAATCCATTTATAATAATATCAAATCAAGATGGTTTCACATCATGTAACCAACGTATATAATTGATACATCTTTATTTTTCTATCTTGAATCAACATTTCATTACACTATGGCCATAGAATTTTAGTTGACAGCTCTATTTCTATCTATAGGAAGAGAAATATGATTTCATAAAGATGGAATGGAAAAATACTTCATAAAATTTTCTATTAATGTCATGTAAATAAATTTTCACCCAAAACACCCTAATTCATTCTAACATATATCATAAAATGTTTTGTTAGTAAATTTAACTATGTGAGTAATTTCATGAACCAATGATAACCATAATGAATATATTCCATTTCACTTGATCAAAGATAGGAATATCTGATAACACTGAAACATGTAAATATCCAACATGAGGGTCTTTTCTCATAATCTCACAATGTGGATGTTACCTTGTATAAACATAATGAGAACAATCCCCGTCCACATACAAGTACTCAATCTATCCAGTATATAACCTTTGTATCCAATCATAGTATGTAATCTAACAATAAAAACTATAATAATATTATTGTTATAATACTTCATGGTTTTCAACGTATAAGGGTACATATCTAACCTTATCAATGTGAAAAATACTATAAGGAATTATTATATAAATCCACATAGAAAAATGAACATTATTTAATAATATATTTAATTAAGGTTCAATACAGCGATTATATATGTTATCAATGTATAACCAGTTGGACTCTCACTCAGAAAATATCTAAATACCAATGAATTTGAGTCTCCAACAACTCACATCATAATATTGTTTCTTAATATTCAAGGATTTAGTCAAGGGGTCCCCAACATTGTCTAATGTGGAAATAAAACTCATTACAACCTCACCTCTATCTGAAAAATCAATCAATAAATGATACATCACAAACATTTTCATCATTAATTGATTTGACATTGTATCATTTTTAAAATACACCATTGTAGTATTGTTGCAATAATGTTTGATATTATCTTTAATGCTGGGTAGCTTGCGAAGAACATGGATGAACTTACGCATCCATACAACTTCATTAACTTCCTCAAGAGCCACAATATTATTGAAATATGTTGTAAAATCTATTACTATAGCATTATTTGACCTCTTCCATCTCATTGAACCTCCGTTAAAAGTGATTATGTATCTCATTTTTATCTTAATTCATTCTTCATCAGATTGTAAAATAGCATCTTCATATCCTCTAAAGTATATTTTGTTATCTTCTCCATAAACCAGGAAAATATCCTTAGTATTAATGTGATACTTATTTATATTCTTGACATATACCCAATGTATATCACCTAGATCAGCTTGATATTTACATAACACAGAAAATTTATTTGCCACATCTATCTAATTACATAGAGTAACATACATGATTGTCATAATCACTAATGTATATGGTTTCCTTTCTACTATGTTTCTTTACTCAAGTGTCTAAGGACACATGTTCCTATAAATATGAAAACAATGTGATGCTTGAAACAACCCCGATTGGATTGGGCTATAAATATTCTATCAAGTATGTTGTCAATTTATATATCCTAAATCAGGTAGAGAAGTATATTAGATTTATCACCATCAATATTTATCCCATGAATATATGTGGCCTCACCTATGTCCTTCATAGAAGAGAATATATTCAACCACTTCTTCACAGAATCTAATTCTAGTAACTTTTTTTATGAGTAATATATCTTCAATTTATACTATTAAGAAAATGACCAATCCCTCACTCTAAAGTACATAAACTCAAGGCTCACACTCATTCATTGTGAAACCAAATCCCATTTTTTCCTCATCACAACATACGTTCCATGACTTGAACTCTTTATTTAATACATAAATGGATATTGGCAACTTTCATAAATTTTTGGCATCCTTTGAAGTCACAATCACTTTGGGTTATGTCATATAGACATCTTCCAGAAGGATCCCATTAAGGAAAGATATTTTTAAATCAATTTTCAAAATCAATTAATCATAGATGGATATAATGGTATGTAGATTTATGAATGATTTTATAATTGAAACATTTGAAAAGTATTCATCTTAGTAGAGCACCTCATACTGTGTTAACATTTCTGTAACTAGCCATTACATATAAGTATAGAATTTTCATTCCTTTTCTAGTTTCTTCTTGAAAACCCATTTTTATCTCATAGGATTTTCTTTTACTAGATGGTCTACGAAAATGGAGACATGTTTTCTATACATTGGTTCCATTTCATAATTCATGGCTTCTTACCACTTGGTATCTTCTTTTCCACTTTCTTCTTCCTTATAGTCTAAAGGATCATTATTAACAAATAATAGTTAATGGAAATCTTTGGTGACTAGAGAACCATAATGTTATGGTTCTCTAACATCTCTTTTAATCCTATATAGTACTTATATCTCTGGAAAATATTCTTCTTCCATAGAGAAATATGGATTCTCTTCTTGTGTAAAATCTTATGTAGCATGAACCTAAAAACCATTTATGTCTATATCAATCCCACTATCCCTTTTAGATAAGTCCCCCCTCTCAAATAATATGGAATTTATTTCCACTATTACTAATTTTTCTGAGGGGTATTATAGTTAATATCCTCTTGATTTAGTCTGGGTATCTTATAAAGGTTCACATTGTTCCTTAGTGTGAAAATATGTTACCTGAGGTGGCCTTAACAAATGACTCACCTCCCCACACATATAAAATTTTAACAAGTTATTTCTTCCACTCCATAATTCATATGGAATGTCACTAATCATTTTATATGATACGTGGCATAATATATGTTCTACAATATGTGACATGTTTCCCCAAAAAGGATAATGAACATCCTGTATGAATCATCATCGATCTCTCCATATCAAAAAATGTATGATTCTGAATTTTTATTACATCATTCCACTGAGTTTAGTAAGGAGCAGTGTGTTGGGATATTATTCCAAACTCCCACAAGATATTAATGATGTTTTGATTCAGATATTTCTATCATGTTTTTAGTGGGGGTTTTCAGTATTATTGTCATTCTGGTTCTCATTTTAATTTTTATATTACTTAAACATGTAAATGTAGTTGGACGTATACCTAAATAAGTATAAATATTGATATCTACTAAAATAAATATTAAATGATTTGAATTTTTAGTACCCACCCCTTCTTTAGATAGTAAATTTTTCAAACATGTCTGTATGAACTAATTCCATAAGCTCTTAGCCCATTTACCTTTCCCACTAAATGTTGGTTTGGTCATTTAATGTTATAAATATTAATGACAAAAAACAAGTATTTTTATTTAAAAGGACTATAAATAGCTATCATGATGTAATTTATTTAAGTGAATTTAGTTTACATGACCAATCAGGTGATGAAAAATTGGGTTGTTGTACTATACTTTTGAAGTTAATTTGTTATCTATTTCCATTACATTGTTTATGTGATCCCACACCTAAAGAACAATATTTTAAATTTTCATACAATAACACAATATATGTTTATTAAAGAAGAAAATTATATTATAAAATTTGAAAATGAATCCATCGGTATCTGGTATTGATACAAAAATGAGGTTTTTTTGTATCAAATATAACAAAAGGAAAACCATTAAAAATAAAGATAATTATGGTTGGAAACATGAGGTGGAAATCCTTCGTAGCTACAACAACAAGTTTATATCAAAAATTATACTCACATTTCTTCCAATAATTGGTAATAAATCTGAATATAATTTGATCCTATATTTGAATACATATATAAGATCCAAAAGCTGAATCTGACACCCAACTTTTATAAATAGATATATGTAATAGATAAAAAATACACCTAAAACATCCCATTGATTATTTGGATGGGTGTAGTTTTCCATCCAGTGGAAATTCCTATCATATGTGAAATTGATAGTGACTTATTCCCTTGAATTCCCCGTGATCATACTATTCTTATAAGGGAATGAATGTTATTTGGGATTAAATATATTATCTTTTCCTTTATGTTTTTCTCATCAAATGGATGGATGGATTTTCATCCTTCATATCATCATATACTTAGAGAAGAAGATTAAGAATATCTGTATGAGACTTATTTATGTCATTCATAATAAAATCAATAAAAAAGTTGGAGAATCACTAAGGGAGTGATTCCAAAATGAGATCGGTTCCTAGTTATTTTTTGTCTTTAAACCCTAGAGACACTAAGAGATAAATGTAGATAATGAACGTGACTACGTGATGTATGGACGGTGAACCCGCTCCAAGCATGCCCAGAAAGAGAACCTTGTATACATCAAACTTCTCGTATCTATATCTCTCACGGTAGTGACATCTATGTTTCTCAGTAATGATATATTTATGTATATTTTCATGATACATCCTAAGTTTTCTACATATAGACCAAAGAATCCAACATTTATCTTTGAACACATTGAGAATATGTTTATCATAGATACAGAACTCCCCATTACTCATCTCCATAGAAGGTGTATCGATAAATGAGGATTTTAGCATTAATGATTTCAGTTCATGGTGAAAAACAACCATAAGGAATATTTATTATTCATGGAAGTTAATTCCAATTAGGATGATTTCTTTATATAATATTGATAATATGGATAATTTAGATGATGATCTATCAATTTTATTCTAAAATTAAAACATAATATTATTAGTAACTTTCATGATTTACCAACTATGTTAGAAAAAAAATAAATTATTTGATTCAATTAATTGTTTAATCCCCCACTATTTTATTAAATCATAAAAAGCCTCTCCAATGAACTCGTAATGTATATTTTATAAGACAGTCTTTTGAAAATGATATATATTCATCTTTAAATAACCCAAAAACATTTTTTGTTCTAGATACTCAAAGGTATTTCAGTATGAAAGAATTTTCCGACTATAAAAATGTGCTCCTAAATCTTTTTAGTATACTCCTTGATTCTAAAATCCTAACTGGTACTTCCTCAACACTTTCCTCCAATGTACACCTCTTCTTTCAAGGGATAATCATCTTGATGTAAAATTATTAAGTCAACCCAATACCTTTATAATAAATCCACTTATTAATGGATGTTTCACAACATGGGTTGGTCAGCACCTTGTTCAATTGAGTTTCATTTACAATCACGTAATGGATGACCATGTTACCTTGCTATATCAAACAAAAATAGGATATGTCCTAATTGAATCATTGGTCATTTTTTATATTTCCATAAACCATTAATAAAATGAAACACATAAAAAATCACTATTAATATGTCTAATAATTTAAATTTAATCAGCCTTAAGAATAAATATCATTAAATGAAAATCTAACAATAATTATTCATATATCAATAATCAAATTAGTAATTAGAAATTTATACGAAACCTATCTGCTATCACTTTTTGGTTCTGGTCATAGTAGAAGCATACTCAGGGGGTGATACATTAAAATTTCATTTAATAATCATTACCTAAAACCATGAGAGAAGATCTTACGTGTCAAAATTATAATTAAATTATTTTATATTAGATGATATTAATATTCGGTCTTAGAGACATTTTTCATTGATGAATGTTGATCATCTAAAAATACACTTTTTAATTTCATTAATTTTGATGTGAGGATCCACGGATATAATCCCTCTAGTAGCGATCAACACATGATCCTATGAAATCCTTGAAATAAGACTCATTCTTGAGGATCTAGTCTTGTGAATCCAATGTCCTTCATTTTTTTCCCTGATAACTCATTTTCCTGTCTTGATAAAATCTCTCTTGAATTTATTTTTCGTGAGAAGGAGAAGGAAGTTAGAGTTGAGATGGAATTTGTTGTGATAAAAAATATCTATTTCTATTATACCTATTAATGTTTGGGATACCCTACACAATATATATTCATCCATTTATAGAGATATAGTTTATGTTAAAATAATTAATTAATTACATTCCATCCATTAAATAATGTAAAAACATTTAATATCACCTATTCAATATAATAATGTTATAATTACTAACTTTTTGTGTGCTCCAACTTATAATGATTGATAAATAATATTAGCCAACTTGGAAATAATTATTTTATCTCTAGAAGTGGACTTGGTCCGATTATATTCGTATATATTTATTCAATACATTAAAAAATATTTTATTCATAAATAAATATTTCATTCACATACAAGAGAATAAATATTTATTAAATATTAAATAAAATAAATCACTATATTTTTATTAACATGCCATTGAAAAAATATATATTTAATTTATAAGGTAAATATAACAAGAATAAAATTATTCCTTGGTATTTATAAAATTATTAAATCCATTGATTAAATTGAATGGGAATTTAATGGAAACTAATAGAAACACTTATTATGTGACCCTCTAGGATTGTTTTTTGATTTCATTAGGCTGGATTGACAAAATTCTAAGATTATTATCTTGTTATGGGTCATGGGGTCCAAAATAAAGAACATAAGGTCACAATGACGATAAGAACATATGAACACTCACAGTGTAATATAATCCCCTTGTCAAAATATCTCATCCCAATGCTTGAGCATCTGTATCACAAACTGTATTATTGATATTAATTTCATTAAATATCTCAAACAATTACATAATTAAACCATGCCCATGGAATTTGTGGTGATTTTTATATTCCAATCAATGGGATACGGTATTATCTTCCATAAATATAGAAGGGAAAAATCCTTCTTCTACTTATACATTAATTAAATTTCAATTATGACGCACCCAATATACCCTACTTCTCACCAACATATGTTGTGACAATTTTTTTAGTAAATATATGTGTGTAAATATTAACATGCACTAATTATAATCTTAAATTCTAAGGAACACTTTACACACTCGTAGTTAGGTATATCAAATGAAACCAAAACATGTAGAATTCCTAATCAATGGTATGTTCTCATAATCTCCCATCTAGGATATTTCAAAGTGAAGACTTTAAAAGAAGAAGAATCATACTCTTACAATTACTTCAAAATGATGTTTAAAATCATATTTTATTATCCAACCACAAAAATATATAAATAATATTCTCATAAGACTTTCATGATCTCATCATAACAGAGAACATCTGTGTCCTTATCATTAAGATAAATAATTTAGGAAATTTTAACCTGAAATCCATGAAGATAAATAATAAAATATGTATGAATATGATTAACTAATTTTCAATTCATGGAATATACATTTAATCAATGTATAATCAGTTATTCAAAGAACAGGGAATCCAAAAAAAGGTACCATAATATACTCAGTTTGTTATCGTCATGTTAGTGAAATAATGTGGTGAAAAATTTATGTTATCAAAACCGCACCCATATTTATTTCTATATCACTTATAGGTACACATCTATTACAACAATTATATATAACAATTTCAAACATGGTGTTTGTAGTATTGAAGAAACCTTTCTATCTCTTATTAGGTGATGATGATGATATATTAAATTAATTGTCAATTTTTTAAATAAATTCCATTATTAAATTTAAGGAAATATTTACTAACGGTTTTTAGGAAGAAGGCCATCTAAAGAACATATTTTTAAAGGATCAACCAGTAGAATAAGGATATCTATTGATTTGTGATGTTACAAAGGAATATATACAGTTATTGTGAACAAATTTTTATGATGGTAATACAAAAAACTATAAGTGAATTTGTATGATGAAGAGGAATTTTTAATGAAATTTGATGTTGAAAAACATTGTTTTAAAATATTATGAGATTGATGGTCTGTATAATAAATACGACCAATAGGTAAAATAATAGGACAATAAAAAAAGTAATGAGCCAAAATAACGATGGAAAATGTTCATGAAATATTTGATAAATTCTATATAGTTCACTCATATGAAATGTAGGGAGAGTTCAAATTATGAAGATATCCATGAAATAAATATGGAAAATTAATGAAGTTGTTTCTATAAAAAGTGTAAAGTCGTTCAATTATATAGTGTAAAAAGTCATACAATATAGTGTTATTCATTAAAGTTCTAAAATGATTATTACTACAAGGTTCTTATGTTTTGATTTGATGTTCATGGATGTTTTTTTTATAAATAGAATTTAAAAATATGAGGTTTTAAATTTATGAGGCTGAAAATTCAATATTGTTCTATAATATGAAGTAAGATAGTTAATATTGTATGAAGGATAATATAAGAAGTTTTAATGAGACACAAGTTGATTAGATAGAGTCCTTGTTATTCAAGAAGAATAATAATTCTATAACAGTTACCATAAATGATTTAATGAATTTATAAATGAATGATAAATATGATGTCCATTAGATGTATTAATGATTTTAGATATTAATGAGTTTTAAATTAAGAAGACATGTTTAATTAATAGATATGACCTGATGGTGGAATAATTTCAATTTCCCAAATATAATAATAATAATCCATCAAATAATATATAAAATTCCCTTACAAAGTTATTAATTAATAGACTATTAATATACATTAGAAAAAGATGGTTAATTTTTCAAAATTGATTTCATTAAAGGTGAAAGGATATACATTTATGATTTAGTACCATATGTTGAATTATAATGGTGACCAGATGTCCACTTATGATGTTCGATTAGATGGAGAATATTTAAGTCTTTAGATGAAGGAATTCTAAAAAAATTAGCAGATATAATTTTATAAAGTCTATGAAAAAGTACCTGTAAAATTCTAGAAATTCTAGGAAACATGTGAAGATCAACAAACTAACTTTTATGAGACTACATGATGGTTTATTTCATACAATGATTAACAATTAATGAAGAATAATGTTTACTGAACTGATATTTCATTATGTTTAATCAAAATATTGTTACAATGTTGAGATATAATATCAATGATAATAAATATAGGTAATAATTTTAGAATTTTTTATGATTATTGATTCCAATAAATGTGGATTATTTTATGGATAATGATGACAACAAACTGTTTTCAGGCATTAATGGTGGTAAAATGAATGTAGATTTGACCAAAAAAATCAAACTAATTCATATGATATCCCTAAATCTATTAGAGAATGATTGCCAATATAAAGAGGAAAATAAAAAAAAGTGGTATAATTGAATGATTGGGAAACTATTTTTCATTATTATATATTCATTATGGCTGAACAAAAAGAAACTACATGGTTAAAGAATGTTTCAGATGGGAGATCTCTGAATAAATATTTATCAGACAAAGAGGAATCTAGTGAATGTGTGTTAGAAAAAGGCATACCATACATAGTGCTATAGAAATACGTGAACTAAATAAGGGCACATCAAAAATAAGGATTACTAGTCTTAGATAAAATATAATACATAGTATCAAAAAAAATACATGATATATAAGTACAAAAAAATAATAGTCCTAGAGTGGAATAGATTCAAAGTAATTATATATTGGAACAGTGATAGGCCAAAATGAGTTTTATGTTTAAATTTTCTTAATTACGTGGTCAATGAACAATAAATGGGTACTATAGAATATACTACATTAAGGATGGTGATTCTAGTACAAAATAAAAGGTTATTCTAATTGTAAGACAATAAGATATTTTCTAGGGAGAGCACAACTATGGGATGATGAATAAGGATCCTTTACATATATAATATAGTGAATGTTTTTTCTAATATTGATTCATTAATATTCCATTTTTAATCTTTTATTTATATAAAAGAATAATAATTTGTGACCCTATGGTATTATAACGAACAATTATTAGGTTTTTTAATGAGGGGAAACCCAGTAAAAATAGTTGTGTGATGTATACTTTATATTATCTGGAAAAATAATTAGGGTAATCAGGCAATGAAAATTTTAAAATTCACATATATAACATAAATGATAATTGAGGTATTATCATAAAAATTTAAGGGTGGTTTTATGTTGAGCTTATTTATTAAATTTTGGTCATGAATGATTCACCCCTCTCTCTTATGGTGGTTTCATGATCCAGATGGGAATCTTAATTAGTATTAGATCTATGTTACCTCTTTTTTTATATTCAAATTCTATTTCCTATTATTTATTCAATGTTACATAAGTTGTGTAGCTTTATAGAAGTTATATATTTAGATGATTATAAATTTAATCTATATATAATGAAAATATAAAAAATCCATATTTTTGTGACATGAAGATCTAGGACAAGACATTGAGAACTATGATGATGAAAGAATCATAAAAGTAGTTTAAGTAAAAAAAAAGTTGATATAACACTAAAAGATTTTGAATTTTTTGACATTTAATTATGTGAATCTAATTAAATTATTCATTTTAGATAATATTTCATAGTTTTTGAAGTGCATGAGTCAGTCAAAACTGTCAAATATATTTACTACATAAAAATATGTATCTGGGGAAGGTCATTGTTGATGTTATAATATATATATATATATATGTAAATTTTTAGAAAATTAAAAAGATTAATTTGAAACATGATGATAGAAACGATGCTTTATGATATAAGTTCCAAAAGAATAAAACTCTCAGAGAACTCCATGAAGGGAAATGAAGAAAATTAATTACACTCAAACAAAATGATCAAACATGTAGAAGTATAATTTTAAAAAAAAATTGAATAATTTTATAAATAGATTTTTTATGGATATATTCAATGAATTATAAACTATTTTTAATGTCATTAAGTCTCAGTTATATGATAAATATAATATAATAAATTATATTTAAAAATCATTATAGAAAGAGAGTAAAATGTGTGAGAAAAAATACATAAAGTAAGACATGTGTAACACATTCACAGAACACAATGAGCTTAATTATAACACAATTACAAACAAAAATAAATTTTTTATTTCATGGAAGAAGAAATAAAGTGCAATTTTTGTGATGAAGATGTGTTGATGAATGTTTCTAATGAAATGAACTTGGCACTAAAAAACTAAGAAATAAATTTTAAATGTTAAGAATATTCAACATGAGATAATGTAAAAATTAGTAAAAGATATAAATATTTCCTTAAAAGAGTTTATTATGTCTCATTGAGAAAATATAAAAAAATTAACAGCTGCATGTTAAGATAAATTAAGGTTCCTAAAAAATTAAAGTAACACATTTAATATTATGTTCCTTGACTAAAAAAAATGTTTAAGATATGTGTCATCTAATTATGATGAATATTCACATTTATCAGAGAAATTTTGGTTTTTACATCTTATAAATATGTTATTAATTTGGGAATAAAAAAATAAAATGGGTAGATGAATATGAAATAATTTGATGTATCGTTTTTTGGGAAGATAAAGAAATAGGAAAAGAATCATTCTGATGAATCTATTTACACTAAAATCCGTAATTTAACTCTTGTTTTTGGTAGTTTTGTATTAATATGGGTGAATAAATATATTGAAAAACCTATAAATTATAATCTGGTGGATGGAGGAATGAAAACATTGATTCGCCAACAAGATATGATAAAGTAAAGAAGAAAATGTCTAGAGAAAGGAAGTTTTAGAAGTATCCACCGTCCAAAATTCAAGACAAAGGAAGACGCCTTAGATTATCTAATCTTGTAGGTTATTTGGAATTTTTGGACACATGGTTATCAATTATTGGAAAAATATTCCAATGTATGAAGAATAAAGAGGGACAATATTAAAGGGAAATTAATTGAAGGAAATGGAAAATTATTTATACATACACAAACTTCAATGAGGATTAAAAATCATTTGAAATATAATAGAAATAAATATCATGATTTTTTGTATACATTGTAGGAAAAAGGTTTCATAGTGGGTAATGGTATAATTCAACTTAAAAAACTTATTAATTAATAATAGAGATTGACCACAAAATCGAAGGCATGAGAAATTAAGTTAATCTATAATAGTTTATTAATGTTCTAATAATAGTATTCTATGAGGAAGGTCAAAACCAAGTTAAATGTTAGGGAAGAAATCCTACTCAGGAAAATATGTCACTTATATAGATGAAATGTCCACTTCATAAATTTTTATAAACCTTCCAAAAATGTTCATGTTAAAGAATGAAATCTCAATAAACATAATCAATCAAGAAGATAAAAACATAAATGGATTAGAATGGTGTAAGATGCATCCAATGAAAAAGTTTTAATTAACTATATGTTCTATATAACACTTAACTTTATAGAAAATAAGTTGTGCTATGGAAGATATAAATTGGCTGACCACATTCCTGCAAATTTCATGAAAACGTTACAATAATTGAATAAGTTTATAGATAAAAGTAAAAAATATTATAAAGTAACTAGTGTTATAGTAATAAAATATCACCATAATAATAAATCTAAACATATTCCAAAGTTTTAAATGGTTATATTGTAATAATATTTGTAGGAGAAATCAGGATAAAATAAAAAAACTCCGCGTACCTTGCTAAATAATTTAACAAAGAAACCACAAAAAAAATATTAAAATAAAATGAAGGATAATTAACACATTCCACCCTAGAATATTAATTCATGAAAAGATAAGGTTGAATACATGAATAAACCTAAAGGTAAAATTTATATGGTGTTTAGGTTGAAAAAACAGTCTAATCCCAGATTCTCTATTAGATGAGAAAATAGAAGACACATATTATTACTTTATATTTTTCATAGAACCTCCATTGAGATGGGAATTAAAGGTTATGTTATTAAGGGGAATCCAAGATGTTATGTGGATGGTAGTGATTCTAAAATATTATTATATCTAAAATGAATATAAATATTCAATACAAAAAAGTTATGTGAAATATGATTATGATGGTTTGGTATTGTCCATATTGAATTACCAATAGAATGATCATCTGGATGATAATAATGGTGATTCAAATATAGAAAATTTATAAAATCAAATTCTGAATTCCTCATTGAGTTATGTTTTATATACAACAATACAAATATTTAAATTGAGGTTTAAATTAAAAGGGGTGAACTATTTTAATTTTGAAAAATAAAACATTGTAAAGGGTGACAATCCTTATCATTTTTGTTGTTTAACATTTTTATCTATTTATTGTGATTAATGGATAAAAGTATGACCAATGAAAATATTATGAAAAAAATCCCTAAAAAATAATTTATAATACTTTTAATCACTCCATAAATTATATATATTCATTTAATATCTCTGTTAAAGAGTCTTTTTTATACACTGTACATGGAACACATAGAATTAGAGTTTGTTTATTTTTGAATTTTTTCGCTTTGAAAAGTGATATTATACAAGTCTAGTTAAGTTCAATGTTTATATTAATTTATTAGAGTAAATAACATAAGAATAAAAAATTTGAATACATTTTTTCCTTCACCCTATGATTTCACTAAAGGTGGATTCAAATTTAGATCACTAAGTGGGAGAGAATAATTCCATCCCCCAATTTTATTATAAGGAGAAGATATGGAATTTATTTCCAATGAGGGGGAGAGATATGTTAATGAATTTAAATATAATTTGGTATTAAAAACAATTCCATCATTTTATATTGTAGGTATAATTGGATTATTATGTTTATATATGTTGTTACCCAGGTCGGATTGACCTTAAAGGGGGTTAATCAGTGTTATAAATTTTTTACAAAATAATTATTTGGAATTAACCCTCTTGAAATTGTTATTGTTATTGATCCACATAGTGATATCTCACTATTCCATTTTTTATAAATAAATAATAAGAGGGAGTGAAGGAAAAAAGATATTTATATGGTTTGGTAAAGAGACCTACTCATTTCCATGTTAGATATTCACTACTAAACGGATTCTCAACTATAATTTTATTTTATTTAATAAAATGGTCCACATATTTTCACACTGAATATCTCAAGAATCCACCCAGGAGATTCGTTATACTATATCCCATTGTGTTACAATAATACACATTGTCTTTCTTTAGAATCCACACTATAGACTTTTTCTCCTGAATCTAGATGAGGTACATCCTTTTTTTGTTTAAATGTTGATGAAATATTGGTTGATATATTGATATTTTTCCATGATAATGATGGATCAAACATTCACATGTAATCTTTATATATCATCAATAGTATCTAGTTGATTTCTTCTTTCTTGATCAATCAATCATGAACACCATTATCTGATCAGCTTACCCAATATAATATATTTTTAGGATATGCTTCATTGTGATGATGAGGTCTATAACTCACTTAAAATGTTCAAGCTCTACACAAAACATCTTCAAGAATATAATATGCATGAATTAACATTCATAACGTCTGCCCAATCTATCCTCTTATAACCTAAAACAATATCAACTCATAAAAATCACTTATGATATTTAATACCGCTTCTCTATCAAATTAAGAACACTTCATAAAGGGATCTTAGGTAATCTAAGACCTTATCACATTTAACTATTCATTTTATTCTTACGTGATTATCAATTATGTTTCAAGTATCTTAACTTCTCATGTGATTATACATGTGTTCATGTTCTCATGAACTATCCACCATTGTTTCTCAAAAAAATATTCTTTACATATGCATGCATTGATTTCATGTGTGGAATGTATTACAAGAAAGTTTATCCTTCTTCGTTTTTTAAATGTATCTTGAAAATCACAAGATCTATAAAACTTTATACTATATATAACATGAATTTGTGTTATAAGTGTATGGATCAACATGTTTTCTCACCTAAATAAACAAGTTATTCCCATGATCAATGATACTTCATGTGTATGATTTCTTGTAAAGAGATCATGTGATCTTACTAACTCAAAGAATCTCTCCCTCCCATCTTATGTGAGATTATGCATTCAACGGTCACATGATCATTGTTACTTCATCCTCCCCTTGTATACTACCTCATTTGCATGACCAAGGGGGGATCTCATGAATGACTTCCACCTCCTTCAAACACAAATTTCCCACAGTAACCTAGAAAGGATAGTGGGTGATACTACAATTTCCTGTTACGTTATATTATGGTCTCACTACCCCTCTCATTTGATCAGGTAAGGCTTATATGAATGGTTCTCCCAATATCACACATCCACCACTTAAGAAAATTGAATTATATTTGGTGTTGTCTATAGTATCTCTTCAAATTCATTGTATAAGATGTTTTCATGAGTGATCAACTAAATTATTATTCACTTCAACTGAATTTACAGATGTCTATGGGTTCTTTCAAGAGATTTATGTCATGTATATATATTTCTTTTTCATTTCCTCTTAGGATCTCAACCAATATAAAATAAATATCTTGAAGTGGATTTCTAGTGGGTTTCACCTTCATGATAAAATATTTTCTATTTACATCAACCTTATTTGAATTATTTAGAAAGATACTACTTTATATTCTTGAATCACATGAACATTTTCTATTTTTAGAGCATCTATTAAGATCTTAGAAATGAAATAACATTTCCCTTGACCATGACATTGTTTTTATAGCAATTGGTTCTCTTATTTTTAATGTGTTCAAAGGACCTAACATAATATCCCATGGATCTTTTGATATCATTAATTTCGATTGTTTTAGACACTATATTCACTCCTTGAACGATCACATAATCTATGTGATGGATTCACTGCTATCTTCTTTCTTCCATTACAATTCTTATGGTAGCTTCTTACGATGCCTCATGTTGATGCGATGACACATTAATTGTGGCCAATCTATCATGTGATCTTCAAATAATCATGGTATGACATCTTTTGATAGTCAGTTGTTCTTTTGATGAGTTTCTAATATTCAAAATCATGAAATAAAACATATTCATTCATTTCGTTGGTTCGATTTACCTTGTATTGATCATTTGATATGCAGTGTGATGATAGGAAGTTGTTTGATTATTTCCCTAATATATGCACCATTGAGAAGATTAAGACAACAATGTATTTCAAATATGCAATTCTTATTTCCAAAGTGCGTTGCACTGGAGATAAAAAAATACTGATTTGAATATACAGTGTGAGATTTGGATGTATGGAGAACATTATCACTAACAAACAATCTTGGTTATATCAGTATATTTAAAATGGATGAACTGATTCAAAACATTCCCAATCCCACAATGAATTCTTTTTCAGGAACCACTATTTTTTATCAATTTATATTTGACTATTGTTCAGTTGAGATGGAAATGTGGTCTAGTACCCTTTCTACCTACACACAGCCACCACTAATCTTTGACCATATGTTATTTAGTACCATGATATTCATGCTTTTGTGCATGTACATTCTATGGGCCTTACAGATAGGCCAACCCTATACCTTACGAGGACTATACCTTCTGCCAGTGATGAGCTTGACAAGGGTTTATCCTTTGGGAATGGTCAACATCAAAGCCCCACATGTTCCCTTGGTTGCGTGGTCTATGATTTTTTAGGGGTATAAAATATATCTAATATCTTTCCACCTTAAAAATAATTAGATAAATATCTATTTTCCGAAATAAAATTCCACAAATCTATCTCCTAACACACTAAAATAATCAACCTTTTCAAAATTAATCAACCATTAATAAATTTTTTTTCAAATGAATCCATAATTATTATACTGGAATCACCACTTTATCCATATCTCACTAAACATATATTGAAACATCATTAATATAATATGAAAAAACGGTCCCAATAATCTTCCTCTTTCTATTTTCCCCAATATCTCTTTGAAAAAGATAATAATTTTCCTCAAAAATTTCTCCCCATTTAACAATCAAATGTGAAGTATAAGTGGGGTTCTTCTCATCTCATCTTTTTTCTAAAAAAAGATCTTCTCTCTAGCATTATAATTTTATGATCACTTTATATAAACTAGTGATCCCACATGGTTCTTTTAGAAAAGAAACTTTAGTTAATCAACTCCATGTCTATGTGTTTTTTCAATACATAGAAAATATAGGATATATAACAAATTATGTCTTTATAATAAATAAATAAAATGAATGTGAAGTCATGCTACAAAATTCTCAATTCACAACATAAGGATTAGAAATAATCAAATTTATCAATGAAATTCCAAATTCGTCACACTATTCAACAAACACATCTAAATGGTTAGGTGGAATAGATAAATATCCCCCTTTGTATAATCTTGTCATCAACCATGAACTCCCCCTTAATTTATATGATAAATACAATTAGGTACAATAAACTAATGGTTTATTAGCATAACACAATTTTAAATTATATATATTTGTTTAAAGGTTTCAAATTACAATATGTAGTGAAGATTTTATAGCTTCATGTCATCTATTCCCCCCTCAAGGGATCCATATATCCCCTTCAATTCCTTACATTTCAATACAAAATATTTTTTATATATATGTCAAAATATGGAGCGAAATTGTCTTTCATTCAGAGAAAACATTATAATGAGATCAATCAATCATGAATTACAATTATTTTACCCCAATCTCAGATATTCCATTGAGTGAAGCATCATTTTCCATTGTATCCATTTGAGAATATGAGGCCTTCAGTTCATTCATTAAAACATCAAAGATCTCCCAATAATTAATGATGATATTCATATAGTTGTGTGGAACAAGTTTATATTTATCACACCTTACACAAAAGTCACCATCATTGTGTGGAATAAACCTTTCCACCTCAATTTATATAAACAAATTCTTTCAACTGGCTTCAATATGTTTTCATATTACTCTTTTTGTTTAAAAAATTTCAATATATTTGGATAGAAAAATAGTCACCAGTTATTGTAATTATCTATCTTTATAGAATCTTTACACAACTCACTGTTATTTTTATATTATAGACTCCTCAATTTCTAATCATAGGGAATATCTATTCGATATCTATCTATGAATATATCTACTTCCTTTATGTTTATAAATTTTTTTATCTTAGAAGAACTTATGAATTTTTGGCCACATCATCATTTCTCTAAGTGTATTTATCAATTTTTACCATGAACCCCCCTTAATTCATGACCATTTTAATTGAATAAAATTTTATATCAGCAAGAGTAGGTTTTTGCCTATATTTTTCACATCACCAGTAATTACCACAGAAACCAGATCTTCCACCTTGATATATATTATATTAATATACTATTTGTTGGTGTGAATCTTTAACATGATTCTTTTTTTTTTCTTAAGGTAAGTGATTTTATTTACTCATATCCTTCTCCCATTTATAAAGGATAGGATCTATCATTGTTTTTCTTGGTGAAAGTTGATTTAACAGTCTTATTAATTTGATCACATCTCAGAACTGACTTGTTAAAATATTTTTATACCTTCATTAACTTTTGGGGGGGTATTCTATTTACATCATCTGATGATTTGTACAATATATGTTCATACCAAAACTAATCATAAAAGTTACCACTAATTTTTTAGTATTCACAAAAATATTAAATTTATTTGAATATGTTGTAGAGAAGTTCGTTTTCTATGAGTTTATATTTTATAGAAAGTTTCTTCACTTTTCATTAACATTGATCCCTAAAAATTAATGCCTTATGTTATTTCCATGAATTGTAATGTTTTGCAACATTTAAAGTATTTATGCTCAAAAATTCAGCACCACAAAAACTATCATATGAATACAATTATCTTATTCTATGGTGTAATATTGTTAGTTTTAAATGATTTTGAACAATTATTATTCTCTATAACATCACCAATAAATAAGATGCTTCCTGGTGAATAGTTATTCCTGATTCTTTTCACATTCTCTATTGATGTGGATGATTTAATATAATTTATCACCATAAAAAATTTCCTATAAATTATTTGAAAACATGTACCGGTACATAAAAATCATTAGTACATAAAACAATTTATGTGTTATGGGTTATCTTATTCATGGATTATGATGCCATTTGATTAGAGGATGATATCATGTTTTTTAGTACCTTGATCCTCAATATAATCTTGAGTGGAAAAATCTCTACATTAAATTATTTTTAAATATTAAACATGTTGTGATTCATGATTTTTCATTCTTACTTCTATATTTAAACACTTTATATTGAGGTATTTTACCTCATCCAAAATTAATCTTGGCTTCTCTTCCCAATAATCCTTCATCTTATTGATTTGTTTTCATACATACATTTTTATTCTTGGAATTAATTTTCACTCTAATATCTTTTTTATCTTCATCCCCGAGTTGAGAAATTTTGAAAAATAGTTAAATTTGTTAATTTTATCCAATGAATTGATTTATTCTATAAGTACAATATGAAATAAATTATATCTCACAAGTACTTCCTTGGAATTTTTTAATAGTTGTATCGTATCTTTTATAGAAATGTGATATTTTTCTTCCAATTTTTATAATTTTTTTTACTATGTTGGATATCCCAAAACTTTTAGGCAACACCTATTTCATAGAATTAGCCCTTTATTCCTAGTATAATTATTATTCATGAAGACCATTAATACCTTCAAAAATATTCATTATAACCTCTTTTGTAACTTTAATCAGCTTTCCATTGAATTCAAGTAGTTTATAACTATGTAATCCATAATAATAAAAACATGAGTATGATTCATTATATGAATAACAATTCAAATAATTAGGAAGATATATATAATTTTTGTTATCTTCACTTAGAGGTATATCTATATATACTAAAAGATTATTTTACCTCATTATTTCATTTCTATTATTTTTATTAATCTAATCCATGGAAGAATATTTCATAATATTATCTTTACTATTGACCTATTTTTTTCCAAATGAGGTATCTGAATCATTTACTAAAATTTTATATTTATAAAAACTCTATTGGATTATTATATTTGACCTAGGATATGATACCATGTGAAGTTCCCAAGGTTATATTAACTACTATGGGGGGGTGAATTTTTGGTTTTCTTTTATAAATTATTTGTTTTTAATTCCTTATCTTAACATTGTTAGTGGTCTCAATCCACACATTGATATATCATTATTTCACTTCGTATGAATATTTAATACGAGAGATCAGAACACAAGATATTTACTTGGTTCTGTAAAAATACCTACTCCTTGTAGTATTGATGGTACACCCTAACATAGATTTCCCAATATAATATTATTTTAGTTAATAAAATGGTTGATACCTAGTCACACTATATCTCTCCTGAATCATTAAAAGATTTTATTTACACTATATCCCATAATGTTTCTATAATTGAAACATGCTTTTTTAAGAATCATTACTAGAGAGTTCTTCTTGCCAATACACATGAGAGAGTAACTACATTATTTAAGTATATATCACTTTTATTATTATCTATTGTTATTAATTCATCATCTTCCTAGATCACACGTTCATATATACTCATCAAGATTCTTCAACATCTACTCATTGAGTTTTTTCATATGGGTTAGTTATTTCAAATCATTAATATCTTATTGGTTGCCTCAGTGGATCAAATGTATGAGATATTTATTCTTATAATGATGAAGTCATATCCCCAGTTAAAAGTGTTTAAGTGGTAAACAAAACAACTTCAACAAAAAATATATATCATAAATATTGTTCACAATTCCATCAAAATTTATCATCCTGAATCATCAAACAAAGTCAACAAAGATAAAATCAATTTTGATATTCTTTCCAAAATCTCTCTAAAAGTTATTAAAATTCATCCCTGGATTTCATGGCATCATAATCTTAAGGACATTTAATTATGGATTTTATTATAATTTTCTTATAATTATTTTTCAATTATCTTATATTTTAATGTTATTTTTCAATGTGTACATGTGATCAAGCACTATCCCACATTATTTCTAAAGGAATAAATATTTCTTCATGCATGAATGTATTTCATGGGATTCATGTATTTTTTGAAAGATTATCCTTCTTTGAATACACAATATATCATAAAAATAACATGATCTATCCATATTTTAGAAATATATTCATTTCATTTACATGATCAAAATTTGTCTCACTATGTTTTTTCACGTAAACAAAAATGTTCATACAAATATAAAAGATTCTATGTGTGTATGTGTTCACATGAATAAATATTGTGATCTCACGACCCTCTATGACATGACTATGTGTGGTTCATGTGAATTATTCTTCTTCAATTTCATATTCTTCACATGCCCCTGGTGAAACTCATAGATTCAACTCCTTGCTTCAATTATTAATTTAATCCTTCTTGGTTTGCATTTTGATTGTTACTTTCCCTCCACTTTTATACTACATCATTCAAATGACCAAGGAGGTATGTCATAAATTTCATCCACCATCTTCTAGTTTTCCCATTCAAACCAACAGTTCTCAAGTGAACCTTTAAATGCTCATGGGTGATAGTTCTATTTTTCATGAAGGGATCTTGTGATCCTATAGTCTCCATTTAGTGATAAGGTAAGAACTACATGATTGGTTCTCCCAAGATCACATGACATTACCTTGAGAAAATGATGTGAAAATTGGTTCTATCTATGGTGTTTCTTCAAACCTTTATGTAATATAATCACATGAGTGATCATGAATATTATTATACCCTTCATACGGGTAAGGTGATGTATGTGGGTTCCTTCCATGGAAATAATATATTCTTATATATGTATTGATGTTATCATAAGAAGACCCTAATCATTATCAATACCTTTAGAAGACTTAGATATATCATTATTTTCACCATTCTATGACAATGGTCACTAGCTAAGGCTTCCTACTAAAACTTAATTAATGAGAAACTTCTTCACATGATTTTAGGACACATGCATGATATGTTTTGAGAGATTCTCTTGAGTTAATAGAAACATTGAAACTATTCCATAGATTATGTATTAAATTATTAGGGAAGAGGTGATCTAATTTTTAATTAATGTGAAGAAAATAAATGAAATTCTTGAGGATATTAGGATACAATGAATGATTATTATTTCATCTTCTACATTTACTATTGTAATGAACACATGATCAGCATGATAGATTCATGATTGTATTCCTTTTGTCATACTGGTTCTTGTGTTAACTTATTACGATGTGTCATGTTCTTTTGATGATTCATTAGGTGTCTCAAGTATATAATATGATATTTATATCATCTTGTAAGAGAATATTTTTAGAGTCACATGTTCTGGTGATAGTTTCTTAATATCCCCAAGAATGGAATACAATGATTTTAGGTATTTAATTTGTTTAATCTACCTTTTATTGACCCTTTTATATGTTCAGTGATAATGACAACATTTCTGAATATTTATTGGTAAGATTCATTTCAAATTGTTTAAATACTATATAGTATTTCAAATACACCTAGATAATTTTAAAATTTTGATACAAGAGATATGTTTTGATAAATGATTTTGAATATGTGATGTGTGATATGGATGGAAAATGTATATCGTCATGATTGGATGGTCTTGATTATATCTATATTTTTTAACACATATGAATAGTTATAACACATTCCCTGTCCCACATTGAATTAATCATCGCGCTCCACTGTTGTTTATCAATCAACATGGAATACTATTCGGTTGATCCATATATGGGGTTTAACACCATTTTCAGCTACACAAACCCACCATTGAGCTACAAACATATGTGATTTAGGACCATGAAATTCTCTTCATCGAGGTCACACACTCCATAGGCCATACAAATGAAAAATACCATCACCTTGTAGGATATATGCATTATAATACCCACAGTCATAAATAGGGAAACTCTTTAGGTGTGTATAACCTCTAGGTCACAACATTCCCATGGTTAAGTGGTCTAGGGAGTTTTTGGGTTGGCATATATTTTCAATATAATGATAACTTAAAAATACATAAAAAATATCAATGTGTATAAAGAAAATTCAAAAACATATATCTCATCACACTCTAAAACCCCCAGAATTTATCAAAATTAATTAACCATTAATAAATTTCCTTCTAAAATGAATTCATAACAATCTTTCAAGCATCACCACTTTATGCACATCTGACTAAACACATATTTACACACCATTAAAAACAAAAGAAAAATTCATTAAAATAATATATTATATTTTTTATTAATAGTTTACAGTAAAGAAATTGATTATGTTGAAGGAAATGCATCCTAAATATGTTTATGAATAAATCTATAAGATCAACAAATTTAGAACGTATGAAGAAATATATTAACGATTTAAATAGATGATATATTTACACCATGAAAAATTAATGAAGTTATGATGAAAAAATTAGGATAGTGTTGAAGATGGATATATAATAATATTGTAAGATGAAGAATAATTTCAAAACAATAGTATTATAATATAAGTATAATGGATATCTACTGGAGTTTGTAAGAGTAAAGGTAAAACCATCAGAAGAATAAAATGGTTGTAATATATGATAATTATGAATGAAAAATATAACTGGAGATTTGGTAATGTACTTATGATTCATTCCAATAGAATATATTGTGATTTAAACATAATAATATATATTATTCTTTAAATATTAAATTTAATGAATTTGTAGTCATACAAAGTAGAATATAAATATATGGACTAAAGTATAGAGTCAGATGATGCATTTCTTTTAGGATCAAAATTATGATGTAGATAGCTCAATTACAAGAGGGGGGGGGGGTTAAATTATAGGCTTTAAAACATTCATTTTTATCCGTAATGAAATCTATACTTAACAAAGTTATAAAATATAAATTCAAAAAACCTCTTTAGTTATTAATAATGAATCTAACATGATTAGGATCTGATAATGTGGATCTGATAATGAAAATGAAACAAGTTTACTTAAGGAATGATTCTGCCTTAAAGCATATAGAATCCAATATATCTGACTTTGTACAACAATAACAATGTTTATGAATGTTACACTTTCTATTTATAAAAAAAATTAGTGTAATACAAGAAATTTTAGTTAAAAAAGTTATAGAAGTGCAATGATATCTTTTATCCTAAATAGAAAGGTTTCCAACAGTGTTGGATAAAGGTCCCTTGAATTATACATTAATGAAATTCTCTCATACCCATGCTAGGATAATCCGTCAATACAAAAATTATAATCCATCTTGTTATCCCCACAAGCCCTCGATCTATAAGGTGATCGATACCTATTTATTCCTTTAGCTTGGAAGCCCTAAAATGTGTACATCAACAATCAGAATTACATGAATTAGAACAATGTTTTCTGAAGATGTAATTATGTGGAACATGTTTTTTACAACATAAACTCTTTAGGGAATTTTCATGAAGCTAAAATGGAAGAGTTATCATAGAGTTTCAATTCTCCCAAAAGTTCACAACATCGATCATGTTTAAATGATTGGGTATTTATAGGCGAGATCTCCAATGGTCACATTCTCATCCAATGGTCTTATTTCCTTAAAAAATTTGAGGGACATGTATAGGTGGAACTCATGTGATTTTCATATTATTAAAAATTGGATGACATCATTTTATATAACAATATAAAAGAAACAATTTTATGACATCATTTTTATTACATAATATGAGAAAATTTATCATATTTTTGGATCTATGAAAATGGAATGTTACTTTAAGGAATGTCAGTAACTGTAAGAAAAACAAATAATCATATCACTAAAATATTCAAAGTCAGATTATAATTTCTAAAGAAATCAGAATCTGATTACATAAGAAATCAGAATTTGATTTCTGAGGAAATAGGAATCTGATTTCTTCCAAAATAAGTTTTATATTTCTAAGGATATTGGATTCATATTTCTATAGAATTCAGAATATGATTTTAGATGAAATCAGAGTCTAATTTATGAGGAAATCAGAATTATATTTTTGAGGAAATCCGAGTCGCTTTTGAAAATAAATCATAATATGATTTTCGTAAAAATCATAATATGATTTTATAATAAATCTGATTAACAATTATAGTGAAAATGAATTTAAAAATAAGGATCTAATTTCACTTAAATAAATTTTGACTTAAAGAAATTGTTTATACTGGTTTAAGAAAATTTTTGGTTAAGATATTGAAGACCAGGGGTAAGTTATAACATGTTTTAGAATATAATCATCATTAGGGAATGATAAACCATCTTTAAGAATATTTTTGTTTCATTTTAAACACATAAAATAATGGAAAAGTATTAAGGAATATTTTTACTCAACATTACTAATCTCCAATGTTTTCAAACTTATTATTTCTAAATGTTCTTCATTGTTTATGCTATTGTTTAGTGATATTTTTTCTGATGGATTCTATTTATAAGAATTTGATGTTATAAAATGAATAATATTCAAATAATAAAACATTAAATGACATTAATTCAAGGAGATTCTCTAATATGAAAGACGAAGAATGAAATATTAATGGGACACAAGATGATTAGAGAGAGACTTTGTAACTATAGATGAAGATGTAATCATTGATGGTAATCATATGAACATGTAAATATTAATACTAGAAGATGAAATATAATGTATACTAGAGGGATTTAATTTTAGAGGATGTCACAAGACTGATTGAACAAATTTAGATTACTAAACAAAGATCATCGTAAGGACAAAAGAATGACATTATGTTGAATCGAGTAATTAATTTACATTAGAATTTGTTTGAAAAACAATCAAATAGTAAATATTTGAAAGACTCTTGGATGATCAATCAAATAAGTATGTCTATTTATTTGAGATAGATAAATATGAAGGTTAACTAATTAAAATTTATGAGGATGTATTATATGGAGAGACATAAATGGGACCAACCATATATTTATAATGTTTCTTCAGATAGAGATGTCCAATTTAATCAGATGGAGGAAATATTGAGAGATCCTTAGAATGTCATTTAAAAAGTCCATTAGATGGTCAATTAGAAAGTCCATTAGATAGAGAAATCTATAAATCACATTAGATATAATTTTTTTGTAAATATATGATGTAAGAGTTATTAAGAAGGTCATAAAATGAAGAAAAATAAAGTTTAATATATATAATTTTCCTCATATTTACACTTATCTTAGTGTTAATACCAAATTTAACATTCAATGATCATAAATATAGATGATATTTGAGGACTCAATAAATATCATTGACACCAATATTTGATGATAATAATTTAAATGATATTGAATCTGAATTTTTCAATGAATTTAAAAACTATCAAATAAACAATTATATGAGTGGGGAATTCTAACTAAGTCACACTTATTCACATCATATATTGAGGGAATTATGTCTATATAATGAGGTGAATAGTGGTTGAGTTGTATTTTTGATCAATTATGAAGGGACTTTCATTTGTTTTTATTGCACATAAGATACCATCCAAGAATGTAATTGGTCAAGGAAGAAGAACAATATTGGAATGGTCTAGATGATTTATTTCTAGATCAATAATAATAATACAAACATGGGTGTAGTGTCTCTATCTGATTTCTACTCAACAGGTCCCCAAGACGGTGTGCCACAGGACCTCATGTGCACCTCCCCAAATTCTAGAGTCTATCAACTATCAGTAAGGGTCGAGGGTAAATATATGGTTATACTATATGCACATTTATAAGAGCGTGTCATATGAAGGAAACACTATACATTTAACAGAGGAAACAATAGAATAAGACACTAATATGACCATACCAATAACCCTTCGTAGAGGAACCTGTATCACAACCCATAATGACATATCCAAAATAAAAAATAATTGTGACATATAAATAATAACTGGTGTAAAATGAATAAAAAACAGATACCAAATGATGAATATATTTCACCTTATTTTACAAAATTTAAGTACATGTGGAACATGGGATACTTGTATATTCAACTTAAAAAATATAAAAATTGGAATAAAATACTACTATAAAAATATTGATCATAGTCTCGATCCTCCAAACCATAATTCAAACTGGAATGTCAATCAAGAATTAGAATCTAGATGCTTCAATTTTTCAATACCTCCAATCATGATGCCTTCTTGGGTACCAAAGGTAGACCAAGAACAGTGTGAGATATTATCATAGTAGGTGATGAAAAATGATTTATAGGTTAATCTATTTCCTAAAATATAAATGACCACTAAGCCATAAAAAAAGTAAATGTATGAAAATAAATAAATATATAAATAAAACTCCATCCCTCGTTCCTAAATAGATAACTGAAAAATTTTATCTTCTTCACCCCTTTCATTTCTGTGACCCATTGAAACCTATAAAAGTGATATGGGGAACACATTCCCCAAAATGAAATATATAACAAGTCTAGAATGACCACAATATTTTTATTCAGTTTGGTATTCATGTCAATAGAATATTAATAAAGAATACACATAGTATAATTTGGAGGTGTCACATATATTCAGGAAAAAAATATGTAAAACCTAATACAGCATCCTGAGCCCATCAAAGGTGATCCATATGGAATCCTAAGGGTCATTAAAAGAGTCTCTGATATAACTGGTAACATGAGTCCATCCCCAGTGGCCCGTAATGGAATCCCTCTTATAACACATGACATGGTGATCTCAATTTCCATACCAAGTATCTAATATAGTGAAATGTGCATAACGCATGGCATGACCTAACCATATTGCCAATGAGCTCGTCCACGGTTTCCCCCTATGAATGAATTGTCACCCAATACTATAGAAAATATCTTGAAGGTCTCGTACAAGGTATTCAAAGTATCATTAAAAGTGAATCTAATAGATCCAAACTGAGAAAAATATATCCATCAACAATGTCCTTAACATAGGTATCGTATTCTCTCATATCCCGTAAATGATAAGTTATAGTACCCAAGCCATATATCATAACATTAAATTTTACAATCACACATTATAAATAAGAATCTCAAAAACACATGAAAATAAAGATATAAAAGTTATACAGTTCCATGAAATCATCCATGGAACAAGGTAATACGCACAATGAACTTAGAAACAAGCTCAAAGTATAAGGTTTTTGACATGTCATACATATAAAGAAAAGAAATGACGCTATAAAAATGCACACATTTGAAAAAGCATATGTAATGACATAATACATAATGTATGAGGCCTAGTCAATAAGAGTTAAGCATAAGGAATTTCAAAAGGGTGCCTAACACATAGATTATAGTTTAACTCAATTAAAAATTTAAATTTTAGCTATTTATCATTGGTGAGACACACACACACACACACAATTTTTAACATCTCGAGGCATGGAAAAATAGGCCATCGAAGATGGGAAATCCCGATGTGTGTCTTCCAAGATATGGTGAAAGACTTTATACATGGTTATCCATATTCTAGGGTAACTTTAATCATGACATAATACATAGATTAATTAATTTTTCATTTTAAGGGCTCCACCGGAAGGGTCCTACATGTGGAATAATGAAACATAATTTAAAAAGCAATGAAACAAGATATATATACCTATACTACCTATGTTGATGTAATAGTACCCCTCTCATCCTTTTTATGGTATTAAATCAATATAAAATCAAATAAATAGAATAAATCATCTGATGGATTGAAAATATAAAAAAATTGGAAGATCTATAAGTACAAAATGGTGGGGGATATAAACATCATATAGAGGGAGATTATTGAAGAACATAGAAAGTGGGTTCAAATGGATCTGATAGTTGGAGATTTTGTGACAAGATAATGGAAATATCTCAAACCCTAATTAGGAAGAAGAGAGGAGCCTCAGGTAGCTTCTCTTAGAGAGAAATGAGAGGGAGATGGGATCTAGTGTGTTTGAATCATTCAAATGAAAAAACTATAAAAACAAGCACATAAGAAGGGGAACCCAATGTCAATATAACAATGGACAAAGTATGCACCAACCATATGAATGGACTCTCTCTAAGAGGCATGAAACACTATAAAACATTGTGATTTTCATCACCAAATTATAGAAAATCCATGTGACCCCAGAAGCCTCATATCCTCAAACCAAATGGTTAGGGAAACAATACGGGCTTGGTGGCATGATTTCTACTAACAGTTTTTCCCTGTCTTCCTTTTCAGGCATCGGGGATCTAGGCTCTAAACAAGCTCTGAACACTCACAATACCACCATGACATATTTAGGCGTATTTATTAGTGAAGCGCCAAAGACATAAAAAAACTTTCGATCCGTACATTTGATAAATCTTAGGATTTTACAGTTGACGAGACAACAATGTAAGAAACATATCATTATAAAGAGAGGCATTTCAAATAGTGGTTCATCAGATGTACTAATTCCTAGAAATAGGTTCAATATACTAAAAGGTACAATAAAAAACATACTATATAGAGATGTTCTTATTGGATAGGTTCAATAGACTGCGATCTCTAAGAAAACATTTTATTCGAATGAGGAAATTCAAAACTTTTTTGTAAATTACAATAAATGAATTTGATTTATTCAAAGAACAATGTTTGAGTATATTCGGTGAAACTACTCAAATTCTATTGGTTATATTAAAAAAATTCATATTGGTGGAAAGGATAATATTTTTTGGATACATGTTAACTATTGGATGTTGTATAAAGATCCTTTACATAAATAATATAGTTATGTTTTTTCTTTAATAATGATTCCTTAAAATAGCAGTCTCAATTTATTATTTTTATACAAGGGGAATTATATGTTACTTTATGGGAGTTGAGATGTTACAATATTTGTTACCACATTGATTTGAAACCTTATAAAATTCCATGTGTTTTATTATCTTAATATTATCAACATAGGATACGGAAAATTGTTGAGGGTGAGTTTATGAAGGTTACATGTATCAGAACTGATAATAGAAGTTCAATAAAATTAATGAAGTAATTATTTCTCATTGAAATTACTCTATAAATGTCTTTCACCCCTAATTCAACCCCCACTCAGGGTGACATTCCAATCAACTTGGGAATATAAAATTTCAAATTAATATTAATATCTAAATTATAAAAAAATCATAAAAGTTTTGTTATAGAGCTATGGTCTATCCTGTTATCACCAACCTACAACCAAAAATATGTGTGGTGATCTGGAACCTACACATATTTTCATCCCATATCAATATAATTACAAAACTATTGGTTATCACCCTATCACATTTGTCTTCTGGAATTCCTATAATGAATGATGTATACGTAGTAGTATATAAATAAAATCATTCATGGGGTATGCACTACCCTACATCAATAAATATATTCCAACAAAATGAATGTAAAAAAATAATTACTAATGAAATTATATTAATATTTATGTATCATAAAGAACATTTAAAAAAATTCACAATCCTTTGACAATATGGAAGAGGGGGTCTGGTAAATCTTAGTTTTTATGTCATAAATGTATGACTTTTCACTAATTCAACAATAAGAAGATATATATATATATATATATGTCAAGGATTAATGAACTCCATATAAAAAATATATTGAATCCATTTTAACTAAAAATATATGTAGGATATCTCTCTACCATAGACTCTAAATTGATCTCTATACCAAATAATTATCCAATAAAATAGAAACATAACTAGATACATATATATTAACAAAACAATGTTTATGTGATTGAATAATTTCTAAAATACACAAAACATATCACATAAAAACCCATTACTAAATTAAATGGTATGATAAGTGATACTTGATCATATCTGAATTCCATGTTTAATTAAATTATCCCTTAAAACTATGTGTTGTTCTCATATAGCCTCATCATTAATATCGTGGGTACTCCATGATATATGTCATTATTAGTTTTCATGAAACACAAGATACATTAATAAAATTTCAGAATCACATACCAATTTTTATCTATTTGGAAAACTAAAAAACTAAGCAAACTTTGTGTGGAAATGAATTAATCAATGTTATGATTGATAATGTGATCATAAAAATGAAATGAGTCAATATAGAATGTTAAATTAATTTTAGAAAATGTATCATTTTAATATCAAAATTATAAGGAAAGGGAAAATTTGAAATGAATTATAAAAATATATGGTTTCTCATTCCCCACAAATCAACTAGATTAATTATTAGGAAACAAATAGTAAATTTTTAAATTACAATATTGATATCATATCCTATTAAAATAAATAACTATAGCATAAGCCATTTTTTTCTAATAAATAAATACCTAAGATCTATTTCCAACTACATAACATCCTTTTATCCCACCAAACATCATATTATCCATCAGTGTTGAATTCTTGTTGATAAATCAATTAACCTCACGAATCTTTATTAGATTGAGAAAAATGATAGGTCTTTATAGAGATATATCAATTTTTTTTTATTTTCTACCATTTAACAATATAGTAATGTGTATTATGAATATTATATATACGTATTTGAATCTATTTTTAATAACAATTATTTCTTAAAATAAGATAAAATGATTTTCTATAAAAATAAGTAAAAAAATTCAGTGGTTGAAATTGAGCATACATTCTAGGGATGGATATAAAACATAATTTAGATTTATTAAGGATGTATGGCCAAGAATATTCACTATGTAATGATGAATAGTTTTTTTAGTTTTTTTTTGTGAAAGTGTTTTTTCATTGAATAAGTTTGATAAAAAACATAAAAAAATTAAGAAAATGTTTTATTACTAATTATGATTGAATTCAATGTTATATTAGCTATATAACACTAGTTTTTCTAAAATATCAAGGAATGTAGTTGAACTAAATGTATTTATGTGTATGTGACATTAAATTTAGTATATCAAACACTATGTTCGATTTATTTGAGTGTCTCAAAGGATGTGATCTAGTTAAATATTATTTTTGACTACATTTCCTTAAATAATTGAGATTATTTATTTCATATTTTCATTTTTTGTTTTTTCAACATTTTCTATTCCATATTCAAATGTTTATTAAAGGTACTACTCATGTAATAAATTTTTATACTAATTTTTAATGATCATTGGATTTAAATTATTAAATATTATTTACTAATTATGAATTATAATTTTATTTATAATGTAATTGATATATTTACGAAAAGGGGAAACCAGTAGAAGGTGATTCGAAAAAATAAATTTATTTAATGAATAATATTGTTATGTGAAATGTATCAATTTTTATACATATAATGTATAAATGGGATACTGGTGTGATGGAATATTAATTTTAATGAAAATTAAATTTAGGGATCCTGATAGTGGAGTATAGAGATAGAGGAATAATACAAGGAGTTACAATGCATTGATTTTGTGTATATGGTGACAAATACAAAGAGAAGAATAATAATAATTTATTACCATAATTACATTTTCTCTATCCTATGGGTATAATAATAATTAACATAAATAAATAAAAAATATAAATATTTGAGTTTTAAATGATACTTATATCTATGTTCATGACATTGTTCTATAATGATTTGTCCAGATTGAAGTCTCTTCCATTCTTTTTGGTGACGAAATAAAGAAATAGGTTTGTTAATTTTTTGTAAAATTGAATCTTAATTATTATTTTTCAAATGATGAAACACTAAAAATAGACAAAGGATTTTATTTTTTATAGTTCTATGATATTACATTCTTATTTCTATTTTATATTCCAAGATCCAGATGAATGACCGAGAGGGAGGGTTGAAACAATGATATATTTTCTTCTTTTTCAATGTTTTACCTTTGATAACTTCATCCTCTATATAGTTTTAATTCTTTTATCATCTAATAATTAATATATTTAACACTTCAAAAAAATATTAAATATAGATATAATTTAACATAAACTATTCACAGTGTTCTCCATAGTTTCTAAGTCCTTACTACAGTTGTATATACATACCAACCATGAGATTATACCAATAATATTATTATAATCAAACAAGGATCCTGGTTTATATATGAGTGTGATTGGTTTTACACCCTTAACATTAATCTTCAAAAACAACTGGTTACACTCCCTAATATTCAATCCTCCATTAATGAAATGTTATGAACCTCTATAAAAAAAATCTTCCTCATAGAATTATGTCAACTTTCTGAACTGATTATACACCCCAACCACAATATCCATTAAATCTGATCTATTGATAGAATGTCCTTCTCCAGATTCAGGTTTCTTGTAGACTGCGTCATAATGACAATACTCTATGAGTGTATAGGATCTATTACACTAATGTACATTTATTAGAGATCTTCAACAACTAATTGGAATAGTTTTATCTATTTTTAAACTCTCCCAAGATCATAAAATATATAATTCATCATCAACTCATTGAATACATGGGAACATGAGTCTCCATCTCCACAAAAGGCATCTGGCTTCTATCACTTAGTCTGTATTTAATATTGTGTCATATAGAGATTCATTGAATTATTATTTTTGTGTGTATTATAGTTAAGAAAAATAAAACCCTTGACGGATATCAAACATCTATTTTGTGGATCACTCTTTAATAATATATATTTAAAAATTTTTCAAACTTCGTATCACATATTCTTCACCATGCACCACTATATATATATTTGATCATATAAATTTTATCTTTTTAACACCCTATTCTTATCATTGACCATCACAATAAAATATGAATGTATTATATTGAATTAACATGATTATCATCAATTTAATAACTCATTGATCATCACCATTAAAACATTTCAAATTTTTATACCTTTGGTAGTTTGTTTGGTATTATTGTTTATTATCTTTAATATAAGGTTGATGACTTGTTCAAATACGTTTTACTGAATATTTCCTTCACTAATCTTTAAAAACATTAATTTTTTATCCAAATAATCTTCATATAAAAAACATTTATAGGTTTTCAAATTAAATATGATTTACATTGTGCTCAAAGAATATATTTTCCTCATGGAAGAAGCCTTCTGGAACTCCATTATTGTTCTTCCATCACATGTTAGAATCATGATTATTAGAATCCAGATATTTTTTAAATGATATAACTGAATAATCGAATATCAATATTAGATATCATAGGTAATTAAATAGCCTATGAATTGAATTCATAAGATTAAAATTTTTATGCTCAATAACATGATTAAAAATCATATGATAAACTGTCATCAATGTTATATTCTTCCATCATAGTCATACAAGAATTATTTCATAAACTCTATGAACTTAGTATTCATCATTATTCTCATTCATCATTTTTTACCTATTAAAATCTTTATCATTCAAAACAAAAAAAAAATATTAAATTAATAATGTAATTTTAATCATTTAGGATTGTTTTGGAATTTTCTAAAAAAGTATATTCATCATCAGAAATGAATTATGGAATCTAAATATTCCATTATGAAACATTTGGAAACAATATCTCACTTTTACTTGAATTATAGTTCCCTTTAAATAGATGAATATATATCAATGTCATTTTTATTCTGGTTGGGAACGTGGAGTAACATTTAAAAATGTTCTGAAACACCTTTACACTTTTTCTAATTCAGAATATTACCATCATAGAATGCGTAATTATCATTATTTGGGTATTAATATTTATGTTTTACCATTACGAAGAGGGTAGACTACATTTACAAGACTAAAAAATGTCCAATATATGCATGACTACCATTTATAAGGTATTAAATTTTTTTTACCTATACACCACTAAATAAAATTTAGTGTTTCCCGTACGTTTCCTTCTAAAAAATAGAGTTTCATTTATGTAGATCATATCATGTTACCGTTATATAAGTAGTATAGTTTCCATGGGACTCCAACACAACTAATATTCACCCTTAAAAATCATTAATATTTATGGAGTTAATTTTATATGGGTAAAAATTACAACTCAAAAACTCCTCAAATATTAGTCAATAAATACCACTAAAATTCAATAAACATCAAACTTTGTTGAAAATTGTCTATCTCTAAGTACATTCAATTAGTTTCAAGATAAAATAATAAATACTTAGAATTAACTGTCCTAAAAAATTGACTATCTTAATTTAGCATAGATACTATGGTAACCTATTACCTGAGTCAACATTGATATATCCCGAAGGATATTCCCAATCTATATGGGTTGGTGAATCGAACCTGACATTATATAAGAATCAAGAAGGAATGATTTTTTTCCATAGAACAATTGAAGATAAATGATACAAGTTATAATTCTCAAAACTCAAAGGGGAGAAATTTTCATAATCAAATTGTTAAAAATCACCAAAAGTATTACATAATAAAAAAAGTATTTTTACAACGTAAAATATCAAAGATATACTCATATAACAAAGTGTATAAAATCTCCATTGGTAACCAACATCACTCTAGGTCCCAAGGATAAAAAATATCCAACACATCAAAGTTGGGATATTCATTTTTATATTCCTAAAATATGATAATCTAAAAAATAGTGAAGGATAAGGTTGGGTGTGAGCTATAAATCAAATTAGGGTAACACCAAGTGTTTTATAATCAATTCCATAACATTTTAATCATTTATGATTTTAGTATAAATAAAATAATTAATGAAATACAATTAATATATTTTTAATAAAATAATCTTTCATAATAAAAAGAAATGTAAAATTTGTAAAAATAGGCTTAAATGAGAATTTTATATAAAACACACACACACACACACACAGATATATATATATATATATATATCAATTTTACTGAATAAAATAGTTCCATAAATCAATGTAATCAAATCCCCAAATCTTGAATATCATAAAACCATGTATCAAGACTAGTGGTAAATTAGTTTCTCATTATAGGATCCTCATACTACCCATAAATGAATTAAACACAATGTGTACACATTCCCTATGACATATTTCATTCGGTATCAACCCCCATTAAGAAAAAAACAGTTTACAGTATGCTTATGTTAGTTTTTCATCCTCAATACAGCGCAAGGGGTAAGATCCTATCATTCCTTTCATAGTTACCCACTAATTATAGAGGATCCCAGGTGCTTTAGCTAATCAATCAGTCAGTCATGGCATGGTTAAAATTTTAGATCAATTAAAAATCTGATTTTAGACATTCAATTTTAAATATTACATTAACATTTTAAAACCAAATCATTGGTTTTATCAACTCATTATCATTAAAATAATCAATTAATTTGACACATTTTTTACAAGGTTTAACATGAATTATTTAAAAAATAAATCATTCAAATACATCCATCAATTTTATCATATCCAAAAAATAATTCTAATTCCATTTAAATTGGCGGGGTAAAAATCTCCATGAATTTTTGAAAACCATTCATCAATCAATTTAAATCTTTGTTTTTAAATCATTTAAAAATTAATTTCTATTCATTTAAGACCTTTATGGTTTTAATTATAGTGAAAATCATATGAACCACCTACATATAATAAAGGATCAAATGGTTAATCTTTTGAAATAGAAATTTCAATATAGAGTCAACAGAATGAAAGATCAAGATGAAATCATTAAAGAATCATCCATCAAAATAAGGAAAATATCCATCATTAATATGGGAAATCATCACACTCAAAGGAAAAAAGCTAAGGAAAGATAAAAAACCAAAACAAGGAGAGATAAATTACTAAATAATAACTAAACTCTTCCATTAGATCTTTGATTCAAGAAGAATTTATTTAGGAGTAGTTAAAATGAATCTAGGGGGCCTTTACGATCCAAAACTCTAAACGAGAGTCGAGTAAGAGAGAGGGAAATTTAAAAAGGGGATCTGGTAAATTAGTTATGTGAAAACAAATACCACACTAAGAAACCCCAATCCACAATAGATATAAAATTAAAATATCCATACTATATCACATCCTCTTTAGACCACGTCATATCCACCCTCGATTAACTAGAATCCTAAAAAATAGAACTAATTATGCCAGAGCCTACATACCTAGTATGAGGGTCTATGAAACAACCCATCCATTACAATGAATTGACTTCTTATTTCTCTATGCTTATATAAGCCTCTACATTGTAGCCATCAACCACACAAAACTTATTCGAAAATAAGAAGCAAAATAGAGAAGTGCTAGTGAAGTCCCTATAATGAATATGTCCCTCAATATTGTAGAGACATAGAAATTGGAATAATATCTCCAAATAGGACTCAAGATCCCCTATCCCACAAACTAAATGTGCACAATACTACCTATAATATCCAAAATGTATCCATATACTATGGCTAAAATACCTGTTGATAAATTTATACCTTCACTCCGGTGATTCTAAATAAACATACATCCCTGGATAATAGGTAATTTTCCATAAAAAATGTCATCCATCATTGAAAAATCATTAATTCACCCTAACAAAAACATAATCATTGAATGTTTCAGGAAGTATATAAAAAAATGTAATGCTATGTTACATACTCCACAATATTGGCACTTTTTTCCAAATAATGCTATCATGTGGTTTCCATGATATTGAGATGAGGCCACTGATCAATAATTAGTTCGTCTCACTACCACATCTCATGAAAATCATTACCATGATAACATTTCCCACATACTAATGATATTTTCTTCACACGATGAACATTTTTCTCAAAATCATCAATCTTGATAGCACATTCATTCATAGATGAATCAAGAAATATATCAGGATCCTCTGACCTTATAACTTGAAAATATTCATAAATATACTTTTAAATATTCATTAAATGAAATAAATTGTTGATAAAAGTTAACTACTATGAATTTTAATGATGGTAGCATACATTCCCCACTTTATTAGTAGTCTCAAAATTACACACAAACCCTTACTCATTATTTTCCTATTTTAAAAGACCTCTGTGACCCAAAACAAGGTGAAAATATAAATAAAACCTCATCACTAAATATAAAATCAAATGGACATCAATGATGATATTCACTAGATTTATACAGGCTCTTCACTATCAACATTTCCTAATGAATCAATTGAATCCTCATTGTTGTATGTAATAGAAACTCAGCCCAAAAAATGAAATTTCTCCAATCTACAACCAACATGATATATATTTTCAAGACTAAAAATAAGAGGCTTTAAAAGGATTCATTCTAATTTTGGAATGTATAGTATTGTTGTAGGAGAACTCGACTAGTCCCAAATGGTCATCCCAAGCTCCACCAAAGTAAATAACGTTAGAACACAATATATCATTAAGAAGTTTTAAAGCTCATTATATCTATATAAACATCTATGATTTATTTTCCATTCTCAAACACACATGGGATTCCATGTCCTCCAGGAGGACTCTCAAAAGAAAGAAGTGAATTGGGGATCCCTGTAATATCATATAGTATATGGAATTTCATGAGCATGAAAATATATAAAACATATAGATATCCAAATCCCTTAAAATTTATCTTATATTGAATGGTTATTATGTGAGGTGATTTTTTTATCTTCTTGGTCACAACCAAAATCACATTATTCTTTTGAGGGGTACATTGAAACCCAACCACAATGTCCATTGAAATATCATATCACATCTATATTGAAACAACCTAATGTTTTGTTAATGAAATTCCATTGTTATAATTATTTATTATATTATATTCATATAATATTAAATATAGAACACAGTAAAAACCTTATAAATGAGTAGTGAGTAAAATAAAAGGTATCTCTAGAAGTTAAGGAATGTATACTGATGAAATAGTTTGTTGACCTTTGGAATGTTAATATGACCTTTATGAATAGTAAACTGGCCAATTGAATAGTAACCTCACTAATGAAAGTATAAATAAAATTTATCAAACTAATATGTGACAATATGATATAAATATAACATAGTATAAGTCAGTAATTGTTTTAAAAATAATTAATTAAGTGTGGTTATTTTTGTAAGTCATGTATAATTAATTACAATTATATGATTAAATTTATAATTTAATATAAAATTTATTTTTATAAAATTTACTCATTAATATTTATTTTGTTGACTTATGATTATATTATAATTTGTAGATACCCTTGATAATTATTTATAGTGTTAGAAAAGCAGTTTTAATTTTGCAATTTGTATTTTTCAAGTGAATTAGTGTTTTAATTAATATATAAATTTCTCATATTTATAAAATCATCTCCATAAAATGGAGTTCATTTTTGAATTCTAAATTTCAATAAATGGCATGAGTGAATATTTGGTATTTTTTTTTAATAATTTATTTTTTTGTGAATAGTAAAATATGATAATTTACTATAAATGATAAATAAATGAATTTACGAATCATGCTTGAGTAACAGATGATGTAAATTTCCATTGGTTCTAACTCAAATGCTCACATTAATATTTTTTGTCACAATAATACTGAGTATTCATATTCTTGAGAAAAAAATATTAAACTAGTTTTTAAAGTAATGGGAATCCCCTCCTCTCTTCCACTATAAATACCACCCCTCCTTACTTCTTCTCTTCATCTATCTCAAGCCTTGTTCCTTGTATAAATTCTGAAAAAAATCTCCTCCCAAACTCATCCCCGCATCTATCAGCCCATATTCTCTTTGAAAGACCAAATCCTTTCCCCTACATAGGTTCTCATGGATGTTATATTCAAGAGGTAAATTCCTCTTTTGATTTATTTTATTTTATTTCAAGTTCATTTATTTATATTTTATTCATTATCTCTATTCATTCAAATGTTATGATAACTCCATTACCTTAAATATAGTTTAATTTTGTTTTAATAATGGAATAATTCATCATCATATCTCTTTCCCAGCCCTTCTATACTAAAAATCAAAACACCGTCTAAGGTGTGTTAATTTATCACATTCAATGAGGATGGGTTTTAAAGATCTATTAACATATTCAATTCTGGTCATGAAACAGTTTCGATGGTTAAACTAGACTATAATATATATAATATGTCTAATTTAACGTTCTGGAATCTTTTGTAGACATGATATTAATTTATAAACTAAAATGTTTTTGTTGTGATTAAAAACAAGCAATTAGCCAAAACAGTTAACATTGATGATTTATATAATGATTCATCATCACCCCAAATATCCAAATGAATTTTATAACCATGTAATCTTATGTATATTCACTAATAAAATTCAAAATCAATTATAGACAATTATTCTCTTATTACATGATTGTCCTTTCATATATATATGTAAACTAATCATGAAATCCAATGTAATAAACACTTCCAAACATTGAAATTGAACCTATTAACCCATAAAAAAGGTCATGAGTGAACATAATATGGAAAAAAATAAATTAAATCAATAATATGTTATTTATATACTAATTAATTAATGAAATTTTGTTATCCTAGACATTACAATCAAGTGAAAGACAATATAAGACTTAAGGTAAGGGATTCTGCCCAAACATTCATTATTCCTTCGGGTTGCTCTATCTTTATTTTTACCCAAATGAGGTTATCTATTTTTATATACATATATTATAAATTCTATTTAAATACTAAAAATTCATGTATTATGTTCCATTCATCACTATCTTTTTGGATATACATTTTTTAAGTGCTTCCCTCCTTAATAAATCCGGTTAAGTAAACTCATTTAAGGGAACATCTCAAATTCTTACCAAATTTCATGTACATTCTATAATTTTTTCAATTCCACCATTGTTTTTATAAAATCAATCTTTTTTATTATAAAAAACTTATTGTTTCACTTATTTTTTTATATAAAATATTATTCCAATTTATATTTTAAATTCTCTTTCATATTTTCCTTCTAACCACACTGAAGTGTTTTAACACTAAAATTTTATGAATACTCTTCTTACATGTGGTCACTTATTTTTGAAATCACATACAATGATATATTATTATTTTCCTTTATGAATTGCCATTTATGTTTTAATTCCTTTTTTTCATTAACACTAGTATGATACACTCATTCATTATTCTTTATGGGATGATTGTGATAACAATTTCATTCAATGGGAACCATTATATTTAGATATGATTGATTATGAATGATTAATTATGTGGAAAAAATATTCATGAACATGTTAATATGGGTGTACCCATATAGTTATCAAATACATTGAGTAAATTTTATTCTTTTGAGAAATTATGTGCAATGGTCTTGGTGATTAGCCTTGACCCATGCTACCATGTGCAACAGTCTTGGTGGTTAACTTTAACTTGTGCTCCTCTATGTGTACCGATCAGTGACACATGATAAAGACATATTTTATACTTCTTCTACATTAATATGAATCCTTGTTTATATGATCCCATGTTTATATGTTATGATTCTATATATTCCATGAATTTTATATCATTATTTCATTATTTATTACCCATGTACTAAAGCATTATTCTTTTCCTTATTCCCTTACTAGGATTTTTCGGTCATCCATTTGTTCATGCCATTCCCAGGATATCCAATGACTATTTATGAGAAAAATTGAGGTTATGAGATATTTATCAAAACTAAATAATGAAATTTTTTAAATCTTCAGTTTTATATTCCGAGTATTCCCAGACACCAGACATTATGATCATTGGCTTGTAATATAATTCTTAAAATCATGAAATGATATGTATAAAAGGATGGGGTCACTATACATGAATATTATTCAAGATGCTGGATCAAACCCAAAGGTATCAGGTGATTTTATTTGACTTCCTTATCAAATGAAATGCTATAACATTCCAATTCAAAAAAATAAGGATACACTTTTAAGAGAACGACAAGACACCAAAGGAATACCCTCCTGATGGAGAGTCCATTATGTGACCAAATTTATCACCCATATTCTCATCCTAAAGAATCATATTGATAAGATAGTAGTTCAACTACACACCACAAAAAATCCTTATAACTATTATATTAGATTCTCATATGGAATATAGAAAATAGAGCCTTCTAATTCCAATATTTTGATGATTATTAATGTCTTGGAATGGATGTTTTCTTCTTGGAGTGTTAGTAAAAACATTCCCATTTTCTAGGGTGTAGGAATTTATGAAATAAAAAAAATTATATGCTCCCTAAAATTCCTCTATCATAGATTCAAATCAATTTGACGGAAGATATAACATAATTATTTGTGGTTTGAAAGGAATGTCAAACACTAACCAAAAATCTAATTCCACCAAATCTTATGAGAATTAATCAAGGCCACATGATTGAGATCATGGTTTATATAGTTAATCACATGTGACCTATGTTTTATAGAAATATAGGCTACCACATGATCACTCTGCATAATGTTAAACCCCAAACCTAAGCCTGATGAATTCAAAAAGACCACATACACTAAATCAACCTCAAAAAGAGTTAACAGTGTTTATTAATTCAAATGAGAATTTATGAAAAACTATTTTTCAAACATTTCCCATAAAAAATTTAAAAAAAATTCAATGTGGGAGAAGTCATCAGAGATGAAAACATCAAGAAATATGTAATGAACCTACAGTAATACCTCTCCATGTACAATACTCTCTATATATTGAAAACATTTCATAGCTGATCTGATATCATTATAGCTTCCACATTTTTAGGATCAAATAAAATACCATGTTTTGAGCCCATGAGTCCTAATATCATCACCCACCAAAAAATAAACTACATTTCAATAACATATCATCGAGTCAATGATTTTCCAATGTTTCATGAACTACTCTCAGATGACATATATGTTCCTCATTTATCTGAGATTAAACCAGTATGTCATCAAAACATATCACTATGGATGATTCAAGGTAATCATGAAATATATTATTCATTTAATCTATGAAAACTAAATTAATTTATATTATACCATGTGGTATAATAATATTTAGAAAATGTTCATACCTACTCCTAAGAGATATCTTCTGATGGTTAGATTATTTTATTCTCAACAAGTGATAACTAGATCAAATATCAATCAACCAAAACAACTTATCTTGTTTTTATTTGTCAAAAAATCATCATCCCATGGAAATATATACTCATTCATTATTATATCCCAATTGATTTTATGATAAACAATACATATTCTATTTGTTCTATAATCCTTCACGATAATGGGAACCTGTGACACCAAAGGTGACACACTATGGTTTACCAAACCATTATTTAGAAAATCATCCAACTAAGATTTCAATTATTTCTTCTCTAATAGGGTTTTATAGTAAAAACAACTATACACTGGATGACTACCAATTACTAGATCAGTAGAAAAATCCACCAATTTTACTTGTGGAAGTAAAGAAAAATTATAAGGGAAAACATTAGGAAACATGATAAAAATAGGGTGAAATCGTCAATAAAATATTATCACCCATGTAAAAATAAATCACTAATATTAACCTACCCAAATATGGAAAAATGATATATATATCTACTCGAGATTTGGCTCCATTATCCCTGAAAATCATAGCACATCCCATCGATTTTAGTAATGGTGACCCACTGAAGATAAATGTATGTCTGTTACTTTTTAGAAATATGCTAATCTATACAAAAAATGAGGTCAATAGGTTTCATTTTGATAACTAAAAGACACTAGGTAAGGTCAATATCTATAAAATAAAAAACATAGTTAGGAAATCAAATAACGTTATCGATCTTCATTCCATGGTTCATAGTAATATCTATCACATTAGATAAAATATCCATATGAATATTCAAAAAATTAAAAATTGGTCTATATAAAAAAGTGATATTATATAGTATCAAATAAAAGATTAACTAAATATGAATCTATATTAATGGTGCCACTCACAATTAGTATACCCACATCTAAATCCTACAGATCCTCTTACCTGGCATGAATAAGATTTATTTAGGATACATGTGGTTCTAACCAATTTTCTCCTTATGTATCTGAAATCACCAAATGAATTTTTTGTGATGATGATATTGTTCCACAATATAGAGTGGGAAATAATTGGGATAAATTATTTAAGTGGCCATGGAACCAAAAAAAACTATAGATATTTGTTTCCTTAGTGAAAACACATCTTCAATTCCATACCATTGTACAATGGAAGAATGTAAATTGTGTGCTTCTTAGAACAACATGAAGTCCAGATGACACATGTTATCGATAAACACTATGGTACTCAACATTCTTTCTCTTTCCATTAAGAGGACTCATAAAAAATGTGTGAAAAAGGAATTCCCATCAACCCAAATTTACCATCCCACTCAAGATCATCTATCAATACTCTATCCAACACATCTGCATAAAAAGAGTGCTTCAGTAAGAAAACTTATGATCAAATATCAGAATGAATACCCATATCAAATCTTCATACCCTTATATTATCATGGGCTGATTCCTTGGGATAAATATTAACAATCTCAGCAAAAAAAATCACATACTAGGTCATTTTCCAATCACCCAACCAGATATTTAGATACTCTATTTAATTTAAAAATATGATGAATTGTGGATAGAAATAATTGGTGAAAATTACTCTAAGGATTTTCCACTAAAATACCTCTGGATTCTTCTCAATCAACATCGAATCTTACCATCTTCTACTAAGGTCTTATAGAATAAATGTATCACATTTCACCATTATAAATTATGGTGTTTCTAATAACTCAAAGAGTAGTTGAATAATTTTAATCCAATAATCTTCCTTATGAGGATCATTTTAACGATATATAGATAGTGGATTCAAATGAAGGAATATTTTGAATGATATCTTGAAATATCCCTACAAGGATCTATAACTAGATACATAATATGTAAATGAGTTGGTTCTTATCCCAAATCATGTAAAACATGAACCACTACCTCAAAAACATTTGGATCAAATAAAGGATTTTCCTATTTTGGTTCATTAGTAGCTTCCAACTATGGCCTATTAAAATGCCTTTTTAGATGCATGATGCTATAATGCATCAAAAAATAACCCTAAAAAACTATACAATGTTACAGAAAATAAAAAACCAAAAAGAGTCCTAGAAATATTGATTCCATCAATTAGATATCAAGATTGGTATTTAAACATACTCAAATTAAAAATTAGTAGATGACTGAAAATTAGATAAAAACATTCCTTAAGACACTTTTCACATACACCCATGCTGAATTAAGACTCAATGTAGTGAGATCTGGATTGGATATCACTCACAACTACCTCTTATATCCCACCAATCCTGGATCTTGTCATCCAAAAAAACACAACAAAATACTAAAATAAAGGGTAGATACACAACATAAACCTTTGACACAAATCTGTGACAAAATATCTTTGTGCCACACCATAGTTAAAGCTAAAAGATACAAGTTAGTATGATAATCATTTCAAATAGATAATGTATATAGATCAAATAGGTAAAATTGTAATCAAATTGAAAATCATAAAATGGGTCAATATCAATCTAGATAAAACTCAATGACATCCCCATGTATTAAGAGGAGAACTTCTCTGATGGTAACCTTTGTCATTATGGGTCCCCAATATCAAGAACATCAATCATGTTCAAGAGGTAATTATTCTATAATCGAACCTGGAAAAAATAATCTAAAGTCATTCCAAGGAAAAGGTAGGGAGAGATCTTTAAATACTATTTGGGAATCACCAAGTGTTGCATAATCAATTCTATAAATATAATTCAAATCAAATATTCATTTATAATAAAAAATTATGGAATAATATTCAAATACATTAATCTAAACATGAATCCATAATAAAAAAACATGTAACATACATCAATACATTCTGAAATGAACAAATTATAAAAAAAAATTATATAAATCTATTTGAATAATAATACGATTACATAAATAAATGGCATGAAATCCTCAAGTCATGTATATCATATCACCATGAATCAATATATAAGTTATATTAGTTTCTATTTATGGGACCCTCAAACCAATCATTAGTGATTTCATTAAAAAAAATCATGTGTTCCATAACCTGGGTCATTATCAATTAACTCCCCCTTAAGAGAAAAATCATTCAATGGTATGTTTATGTGAGTTTCATCATCAAGAATCCAGTACTTGTGGTATGATCCTTATTTTCTTGTCACGGTTTCCCACTAAATACCAAATATCACATGTGTTGTGGTCGACCAATCAATCAATCAATCAATAATGAGAATATAAATCAATTTTTTATTTATTTAAAATACAATTTCCTTGATTTAGTTGTTGAAAAACCTTTCTATTTTCAAAAACAACTCATAGGTTATTATTAATTCATTCCTATTAAAATCCAATTTGAATTGAATAAATTTATCTATACATTTATCCTCATGTAATTTCATCAAATAAAATTTTAAATCAGTAAAACAATTATTAAAATCCACTAATCAATTAAAATTACATTGAAATTGGTGGTTTTTCAAAATCTAAATTCATTTTTCAAAACCATCCATCCCTCAAATATAGGTCCTAAATTATTTAAAACCCCATTTAAAATCAATTATGTACATTATAGTTACATTTTTTTATGAAAATCATATGAAAACTCTTAAATTTATTTAATTATCAAATGATCTAACACCCAAAATGGAAACACCAATGGAGAGTCTATGACATGTATGATCAAGGGGAAATCCTAAAAATACCATCCTTAATAACATGGTTCCAATATAGCATCTACATAGGGATTCACCACCCTTAATGGATATAAAATAAAGAAATATAGGAAACCAAATTACATGCTGATCAAATAATAAAGGGGAATCAAATGCTTCCACCAGATTTTTTATCCATGAGTAATGAAGTATGGAGGACATAAAATGCCTATAGGGAGCCTCCAAGATCCATAAGTTATAATTAATGTAAAACAATATTAAAGGAAACATAAAAAGTGTCTTGAGGAATTTTACTATATAATACCACAAATCATAGATAAAAATTCCATTGAAAAGAAATAGAGATGATGAATCCAACCATAGTATGGTAAAGCCTCCTCTGAACATTCCATCACCACCCCTACTGATCCAAACTTGAGAAAAAATGTTACAGATTCCAGAAGATCCTATTTACCTAGAACAATAGTGTATAACATAGACCATTCATCAAAACACTGCATGATTTGGAATTGGATCTAAAAATATCCACCCATGCGTCCATTTACCACACCATAGGTACACCTAAATAAGCAGGTGAATCAAAAAATTATTCCAATGTTCCATAAAGTATCGCCCCTCTACAGTGTAGTATTTCAAAAAATGGATGTATTCTAACAAACAAGATTCAAACTCCCTTATTCCATAGCTTGATTGTTCATAACGCATCTTAGAAACTTCGTGTCACAACCCATAAACCAACACACATATGACCACTAACACATTTATACCAGGAATCCACTGATTCCAAAACCACATATATCCCCAAACATTTGGTTGTTTTCCCCAAAAAACACTCAACAACCTCAGAAGCCCAAAAATTCACAGGAAAAAGGGAATTATAGAATGATTGAAGAATTTCCTGATAAATTGTAACTAAATGTAACAAAGATTCATGATTAATAAATCATAATATTATAAGTGAACTATAATATGATTTGATTATTTTATTCAACAAAAATAACCATCAATTTCAATATATGTACATCAATGGATTATTGCTTATCCACATAGTTGAAAATAAATTTACAAGACAATATTATTCTTCTAATTTAACAATACCCCTTAAAAACTGTAATGAATAGCTTTCAATTCTATTTTTTTATTTGGATAACACCTTTTATTCCCATGAGTAATGAATGATTCTATATGATCACCTTTACAAAGAGACTTTATTTAATATATTATTAGTCAATGTGGGAATATTGGATGTCCAAAAAAAGTGTGATAAAAACTATATCATCAATTTCTTTGATAAATTTTTTTCATGTGATACAACATAAAACCTTAATATTTTAGTTTAAAAGAATAATAATTTTGGCAATTGTCTAAACACCGAATAATGAGCTCTTAGTGAATTGAGTTTTATTATTTAAATATGACTGAGTCATTTAATTGGTAGGTATGAATATATATAACAACACTATCAAATATATATATATATATATATATATATATTACCTACTCATTACAAATGAATCTGATAATTATTAAAAGAATCACCCAATTTTTACTGAATTAATTTTAATCTTCAAAAATATATTTTCATTAAAAATGCATTTTATAGAATTTTTTTAAATTTAAATTATAATTAGATATTTCCACTATTATATTTTTTAAAAATTCACCTTTTATTGGAAATACTCTATTTCAAATTCACTTAGGGTGAAATAATGGGATATTTCTAGAATGATTAATTATTAGTTACATAGTAAAAAATACCAATTTTTACAAAATTAGCATTTATTTTCATGTAAAAGCCTCATTATTCTTTGAATTTCATATTATAATAAATATAAATTATTTTTTATATGATTTCATTAATTATATTTGAATCTCTATTATACATGATTTTTTATATGATTATTTATTGATTTAAAGAATATTATTATAAAAATTCATTTTTATTTCATTTTTTGAATTTATATTAAAAATGTATCCTTCCATTATTAAAATATGAATATTGAATAATGGATTCAAAATTCTTAATCAAGGGGTTAAAATAATGAAAATAGTTTCCTTATAGTCTGTTGAGTTTTTATTGTAACATTAGTAAATATTTTAACCTAGATTAAGGTAAATCAGTTAATTATGGTTAAAATTAAAATGATAAAGTCTAAAAATGACCATAACAGTTTTCTTTAATATTATTTATTAATGGAATGTTAAAATTCTCATCCATGATTCGATTTTTTTGTAATTGTTTACTTTTTCTAATATAAAATGACATATATACTATTTTATGTAAACATAAAGTAAAAAATATCACAATTCTTCTATTAATATCCATAAACTATTGTGATAGGAATACATATAAATTAATTTATGTAATTAATTTTTATTTTAAGGATAAATTATTTTTTTATCATGGAGTTTTATTTTTGTCTTCTTTGTAATAAAATAATTACCATAAATTCTTATCAATGCCTACTCAGTTCTTATGATAACAGTATTAGGTAAATAATTTAAACAACTCTTAATGTAATATTATTTGGGTGAGTTAAAATTTCAAAATTATTTTTATGATTAATATCAAAAATTATATATTTTTTAATCAATATATTATAATTATTGTTTTTTATGTTCTTTATAAATTTTAATTATGTGAATTGTTCTTATAATGACAGTAATATAATTTATTGTAAAATAAATTTTTATGAATTTTTTTTAAAATAATTAATATACTGAAATAGAAAAATTATGATTATAAATTTTCTTAAATTCCATCCATTTTCCATTTATTATTCAATTTACTTCATATAAGTATAACTATAACCCTTAATGATTGAAAAATTCAATACCATGGTTAATGATAGAATTCGTTGACTAATGGGTGAGAACACCTAAAATGTTTTTCAAACCTATAAAACATTGATAGTGTAATTATATTTTGACCGTATCCTACTTATAAGGAAATCCATTTAGTTTTGTAACAATTTCCCATGATATAAAAACATTTTAAATTATAATATTTCTTGTATTTACAAAAATGAAATTAATTATATTTTATAATAAAATAAATATAAATATTGATTTAAAATTTAAATGAATAAAATATTCATAAAATTAAATGATATATGATATAAAGTATCTACCCTATTCTATTTATTGGTCTTAGTTTTTTATGGTAACATTATTAACCCTTTAATGTGAAATGAAATTTGATATTGTGGTAATTTTTAAAAGGGGGCACATAAGGTTAAAATAAATGATAATTGGGAAAACATCACATAAACTAGAACAAATTTTATTTTTCGATATTATTTCAGACCATAATCATCATATTTTCTACATATATGAATTTTAAGAAACTTTAATCTGAAAACTAATTTATATTAATTTTATACTTTAATTAATTCAATGTGTGCCCCTCTCTTCAATTTTAAAAGGGCACCAATTCTACAATATTCCTCACAATATTTTAGCCTTATATTTCAACCAGAAGCATCCCAATAATTTAAAAAAATATTTATAATCAAATCATATGTTTTTCTCATTAAAATACAATTACAACAGTCCATAATAAGGGATCTAAAGGAATTTCACTGAATAAGATGTTATCATCCTTACTGACTCCTCCAAATTTAATTATTCTTCTATAAACTCTAAATATATTATAAACATGGTTAAATAATAACTGCAATATAATAAATATATTGTGAAATTATTTTTATTTTTATATAATCAATTTCCAAAACATATTCATCATATAAAATGAAAAAAAAAACATTGTTCGTGCGTATATATATCTTACCATCTCCACATAGATGAAAATTTCATTTATCATAACCATTTTATTTAGATGATAATAAATATATAAATAATTTAAATATATATATATAATATATTTATGAAAACGTTAATCTTCAAAAATTAGTAGATAATATTAAATTATTACCTTCTAATCTGTTGGAAAACGATAATGTTGCTCATGCATACATGTGGATTACCACCACAACCAAATGATGCGATCTATATTTCATTTCTTCATTAATTTTACGGTAATATGAATTTAATTAATGAATATATATGGTATTTATTATAAAGTAATAATTTTTTATGATCAATTATTTTTTAACTTTAATTTTTTTTATTCGTCGAATAGTGAAAAAAATATTCATGCTTACAAATGGCCTAACATATTAATTAATGGTATAATTAATTTTTAAATTTCTAAAATTTATTGATGAATATATATATATATATATAATATACATGATGTTTATATCATGATAAAATCTCTAGAGATAATGGATGAAATATCAAAATACAATGACTAGAACTACTGATGGGAAATTTTCATGAAAAAAAAAGAAACAATTAATAAATGGGTATGGAGAAGTTTTTAGTGGGAAATATATAAAATTATAAGTCAATAAATTGTTTTTTATATAATAATAATATATCTTAATTTATTATAATAGAGTTTAAATCTTTTTTGAATAAAGATCAACTTGACCTATGGGTATCTAATATCAAATTGTATTCTTTGGGAGATATAATATGTTATAAAACTACATTCCTTAATGTAGTTCATATACATCCTAAATAACATTTAATATCATTAATATCATAATTATCGTGATATTGACTATTTCATTTGATGTTATTTTTCCAAGGGTATTATGAGTCACAAGATTTGAATGTGGTAAGGAATATATCTTTCAATATAATATTTATCAGGATCATTTATACATGAATTTATTTTAAGGATAATTGTATGATAATTTCCGAATAAATAAATTTTATATTATTCCCTTAAACTAGGAATGCATTTTTTTCCATTCATTTTCCTCACAATATTCTGACAATATATCAGAAGAATGATTTTAAGGAAAAAACACATTATTTCTATCTTCGGTCAAAAATCATTTTTCTAATACATAAATGTATTCTAAAAATGTTTTGAATAATTTTTTTATATTATTTAAGGATTATTTAAATTCATTTTTAACCATGATATTTGTTGTACTAAATAGTTTATAAGTTATCATCTTTTCATTTTTTGAACACAATAATTTTTACATGTTTGCAAAATTGTGAATTGAAATGTTATTTTGAAAAACATTGGATGGGAATAACTTCTTACCATCAAGAGAGGTAAATTATTTAATTTATGAATTAGATATTTCTTAGGATAATTTCATTGTAATTTATTCCTTAACATTTTTTAATTTTTTGATTTTAAATATTTGATTTGAAATTATAAAGTGTATTTTTATTTAGATATATTATAATGAAGTTCCAAAAAAAATTGTCACATGTGATAATATCCTTAGATTTTACTTAGTATTTATAGGGTATTTTATCAAATAATAGAATCATTTTTCTTTATATAGATTTTTTATGGTTATGATGATGATATATTGATGAAACACATTTTTTAATGGGTAATTTTATGATGAATGTTCTAATGATATTATGGAATACATAAGAATGGATTTTATATTATGAAATTTGGGATACAGAAATTATATATCCCTCACATGTAATAGGTGAATATTATTGTTATATGAGCTAAAAGGTTATGAAGGACGTTATCTATCTCCAGAAATAGTGTACACAGGATGTTATCCCAATCATGAATTATGTACATTGGTGATTAAACCAAGCCTAACTTGTTATTAATGTCATGGTGTATAGCCTATACATAACTTTTTGATGACTATTTTTATTCCAGTCTTCATGAAACACATTTATAACATGATCAAATTCTACTGTTATGTTCTCATTGATCATGTTCTTCTTTCCCATTGTGATTATGTCATTATGAACATCCATGATTTATATAATGACTCATTTTTATGATCTATTAATTGGAGGGTGTGGACACTCTATTTCTACAAGATGAAATAACATATTATGAAGATAATCTTAAGAATTTTAATGTTATAAAAAATTCCCAAGGACAATCAATGGACTGACACAATTAAGATTTTTCAAACAAACCAATGCATCAGAAGGCTGGTGAAGCCCCCCTTCATGCCCCAAAAGGGAAGGTGACCCCTTCACTAGGTCCCAACACTGTTCACCAATGCCCGAGACCAATGAATGAAACCTTCTTCGACCAGGGTAACCGAGTTTCTTATAAGTAGGTCACTATGGATCCTCATTTTCACAATTGAAAAAAATCGGAAGAATCCTCAAGTTCTCATAATACAACACCATCAACAAGGTCTCCAAATAGTTTACAGGTAGTTCTATAAAACCCAATAGAAGAGAAAATTAAGGGTGATAAGTTAGACAAAAACCCCTTTAGGGTCTGAAACACAAGACACCTTAACCAAGGCCCATTATCCCCTAGTAATAAACTACAAGTTTTTGGTGCATTTCCTTAATCAGGGTCCTACTTGGGATATGTCTCGTAACACTAGAGGAGGCCCAGGGTGTAACGTCCCGATTCTGGAAGCCACATAGAGGCGCCCCGTACCCGGTTGGTCGCATGGCCTCAAGAGCATTCCCCCAAACCCCAGAGGCTGACGACTAGCAGTGAGGGACTTGGGTGTGATAGTAGGGAATCTATGCCCTCATTGGTAGAGTAACACAGAGGAAGTAAACAACTTTCAATAGCGGAAGCCATAATAAATCATGCAAGATTAAACAGTAGAAGACTGAAAGTAAGAAACTATTGGACGACATATATATAAATGATGCATGATACATATGTCTAGGAATAATGAAAAACAAACCACAATACTGGAATAAAAATAGTACTTAACCAAATTACAAAAAAATTAGTTAAAAAGATCCTCAGCATCGCAAGCCTAAGCTTGGTCCCATGCACTCCAACTCCATAGAAAGTCAAGTACCTGCAGTAAAAGGGAATTTTCCCGTATCTATACCTGTAGAAATATAATCTATTTGGGCCCAAAAGAATGGCCCAAATAGGGTGTGAGACAAAATCCTAGTAGGAAACCACCCAAATATCTGTGCCTAACAGTCAGTGAATTTATGGTAGGTAATAGTACAAAAGCAGTAAACCAGAAATTACTCAAAAAGAAACAATCCCTAGTTCAAAACCAAGAAACAGATAATCGACAGGTAAACACAAATAGGTAACCCTGTTGGAAGTACTTATATCCATCACATCTGGTCCTACCTAACAAGTACATGAAACCCTCTAGGATGTATATTTGGCCTAACTCCTTTGGTTCAGTCTTAAAAATATATAGAGACTCTCTGAGGAAGCACTCACCATCAATTCCCATTATAGTCTAAGGTAGTCCGGAACTCTCTTAGGAAGCTCACAGGGTCAATTCCCCATATAGCCCCAACATCAAGGGCACTCAAAGGAAACTCACTCATTCAATTACTCATATATCCCAGGTCATTCAAATAATTCAAAGTCTCTCCGAGTAAGTTCACATGGCCAATTCCCCTTATAGTCTAAAGTAGTTAAGTACTCTCTGAGGAAGCTCACTCGGTCAATTCCTCTAATAGTCTAATACACATGGTTTTTATAGCCCTATGTAGGTCAACGAGCATATAAATTCAATATGGACAAAGTATACCTATAGAACTACTTGGCTAATGGTATACTGCATATCAAACCATTCAGAAAACCAACACTCCGCCCTATAATACTAGGCATGGGAAAAAAAGCATGGCGGACAAAGGTTAATAAGGACCAAACGTTCATAAGAGAACATTCATGGAAAACACTTCCAATACCTTGACAAAAACCTTGTTCATATCCAATTAACCTCTACACAAGCATAAAATCATGGAAGGCAAACAATTGGGTAAAATCGGTAAATACAGAATACACCATTCAAGGGTATTGGAAAAAATTGCACATAATACTCACATACTCTCAACAAAAAGGCACAAGAAACCTACCTTGGTGTTAAGAGATCTCTATATGTGAACCTCAATGATTGAATCTCCTTAGAACATCAAAGATCTACATAACATTCTAAAATTTTCAGACCATGATATCTCATGAGAGAGGAGACAATAGAATATAGAGTTCTATGAGAATAGAGAACTCGCCTATGCGATTCCAACGCAACCGACGTTGTTTGATTCAGAGGACGGATGGAGGCTCAGGGGTTCGTCAAAGATCTGTAGCTGTATGGAGCTCTCGGTCAAATGAGACCTAGAAGAAGAGAATTCTAGAGATTAGATGCGACCCATGTGCGTTTAATGAAAAAAAAGAAAGTACACGGTGTGTACTTTGGAAGTACATGGAATGTACTCTCCATTTTCATACTCCGCTTTAGGCGGCCTCCATGTCACCCCCACGCGGCCGTGTGCATGGCCGCTACATGTCCAGCACCCGGCTACCTCTGGTAACCGAGTACAAGGTGTGTACACATAAAGTACACGGCATGTACATCGAAAATTTACATAAATTCATCTTTTTCTTAAAAAAGACCAGAAAAGTAAAACATAGCTGAAAAGAAGATCTGGGTTCTTACAAACTTCCCCCCTTAAATAAATATATCCCCAAATTTTCCTAACATGGTGCAGAAGAAGAAACCCCGAAAAACTCCAGCCACTGCGATCGTACATCAACATCCCTCTCCCAAGTCTCATCCTGTACTCATATACACTTCCAAAGAACTCGTACCAGAGGAACAGATCAGCCACAGAGAACCTTCTTACTATGACCGAAAATTTGTATAGGATGCTCCACAAAAGATGCAACCACTTCTAACTCAACCTCCTCAGGTTTGAAGACATGAGACATGTCTTAAAAGTAATGTCAGAGCAGAGAAATATGAAAAACATCGTGCATAGCCATGTACCTCTAAGGTAACTGAAACCGATAGGCGACTAGCCCAACTCCCTCTAATACTTCAAACGGCCTGACGTACGTCATCAAAATATTACCATGTCTAAAAATCCTCCTATGCATAAACCTCAGTGTGACATACATGAAAACCTGATCCCCGACCTCAAACTACAAAGGTTATCTCCATTGATCAGCATAAGACTTTTGTTGAGACTGTGCAGTAGCCATCCTCTTCTGAATCAACTATATCTGCTCTGTGGTCTCCTGAATAAGATGAGGTCCCAGCAAGGCTTCCTCTCCTGCCTCCATCCAACATAAGGGTTATCGGCATGGCCTACCCTACAAAGCCTCATAAGGTTCCATCTGAATAGTTTCTTGAAAACTATTGTTGTAGGAAAACTCCGAAAAAGTTATATGTTTTTCCCAAGAACCAACAAAATATAAAATAAGGGCTAGGACAATGTTCTCTATCACCTAAATCATACGCTCAGATTGACCATCTATCTAGCAATGGTAAGATGTACACAAAAGTAACTATATACCCAAAGCCTACAGAAACCCATGCCAGACCTTAGAAGTAAAACATGCATCCATGTCTGAAACAATAGAGTGTGGAACTCCAGGCAGACATATAATCTCTTGGATGTACAACTGACCCATCTCATCAGCACTGAAAGTCTCCTTAATTCGAATGAAGTGAGAAACCTTCATAATCCTATCAATGACAACCCAAATGCATCATTCCCTCGAGGCGACCTCGACAAACCTATTGCGAAATCCATCGCGACGTCATTACACTTCTACTCAGGAATGGGTAGCTGCTGTAAAATCCCAACTAGTCGTTGATGCTCCTCTTTCACCTGCTAACAGTTGTTACACTTCATCACAAAACCAACAACATCACTCTTCACATCTGGCCACCAATACTAACTGTGTAGGTCACGATACATCTTGGTGACTCCAGGATGAACTTCCCAAACTAAAGAATGAAATTCCCGCATCAGCTACTCACATATGTCTACTGGCACCCCTATGTGGCCTTGGAAATGAATGATCCCATCCTCGCATATGGTCCATCCATGAAAAGGGTCCTCTCCTGACACGCTCTCCCGTAATACTAGGCCTTCTGAGTCTGATAGTTACCTCATTCACACTTGATCAAGAAAAGTAGAGGTAACAACTACAGAAGATAGAAATGTCTTCCCCTGTCTTTCAAGCACATCCAAACGCATCTCAGAGAACATAACCATAAGTTTCTACTCACTACTAGCCTCCTAAACTGCCTGTATCTAGGTCCTACTTCTCAACGTATCAGCCACTGTGTTGCCTTTCCCAGGTGTATAGGCAAGCTCGAAATCGAGGGACCGTAGGTACTCAACCGACCTTCACTGTCTCAAATTCACATCACGCTGAGTGAATATGTACTTGAGACTCTTGTGGTTGGTGAAAACCACAAAATTCTCTTCTAGCAGATAATGTCTCCAAAAGCATAAGGCATAGACAAAAGTAGCCAACTCAAGATTGTGCATCGGGTAATTCCTCTCATGTGGCCTCAACTGTCAAGACCCATACACAACAACTCCTTCCCCCTGTATAAACACATCTCCCAACACCATATTCGATGCATCACAATACACAATATAGCTCTTCCCCGTATTTGGAAACACTTGTATCAGTTCTGAGGTCAACCTCCCATTCATCTTTTGAAAGGCTGACTCACAAGAATCTGACCACAAAAACTTTGTACCCTTCTTTGTCAAGACCGTCATTGGTTCTGCTAAGCATGAAAAGTCTTCTATGAAATGCCTATAGTATCCAACCAGCCCTAGAAAACTCTATACCTCAAATATTTTCTTCGGATACTCCCAAGAAACTACTACTGTAACTTTCTGTAGGTTGAATGATACTTCTGTATCTGAGATAATATGACCCAAGAAGTGAATTGGATCCATCAAAAAGTGGAATTTTGGGAGAATATCATAGAATTGATGCTTTCTCAGTGTACTCATAATGATCTAAAGATGGGTATCTTGGTTGTGTCAAGTATGAGAGTACACCAAGATATCGTCCACGAAAACCACAACGAATGAATCCAAATATGGATGGAACACTCGGTTCAATAGTGCCATGAAAACTGAAGGTGCGTTCGTGAGACCGAACGGCATAACCATATACTCATATAGACCATACCTGCTCTAAAAGGCTATGAGAGGTAAATCAGATGGTCTAATGCACAACTAATGATAACCGGATCTCAAGTAAATCTTTGAGAACACCCAGGATCCTCAAAGATGATCAAAGAGATCATCAGTACTAGGGAAGAGATATCAGTTATTGACCATCAACTGCTTCAACATCTGATAGTCCACAAAAATCCTGAGGGTACCTTCTGCCTTTTTCGCAAACAGAACATGCCAACCCCAACTAGAAGTACGAGTTTGGATAAAAACTTTTTCCTTCAACACCTCTAACGGCTTCTTGAGCTCTTGTAACTCTAGTGTAGCCATCCTCTAAGGAGGAATGGACACCGGTGCCACTCCTGGCACAATCTCAATATAAAAGTCTACCTCACACTTCTGAGGAAAACCTAAAAATCTTGTTGAAGACATATCTAAAATGATCCACCACTGGAGGAAGGTCTAACTGTGAAGTCCCCTATTCATCCAGATATAGACTAGAAATTTGGGTTGTAACTCCTCCCAAACCATGATGCGCTGGTCCTGCTTTGCTTTCTTGGACATCCCATTTTCCCTTATGAAGAAATGATACACCCTCTGGTGACATGAAACTCACCATGTGGCAATTATAGTCAATGAAATCTAGGAAAGAAGCTAACCAGTCCATTCCGAGAATGACATCATAGCCTATCATCTCTAGGACATAGAGGTCCCATAACAAGTGACACCCACATACCTCTAGGGGGCACTACTTTCACTGGCAAAAACTCACTGTTATAGTCCCCAACAGAGTTTCCAGTGTCAAGATATCAGTATAAGAAAAGGAGGGGAGCCCAAGGCCTTCCAAAACCACAACAGAAATAAAGCTATGGGAAGCCACTGTATCGAATATAGCTGAAGCTAAAACTGTGGCAACTAAGATCATACCTCAAACTGTTGAAGGTGTGGGATCCTGCTCCTACTGGGTCTGATCCACTGCAAAAATATGGCTTGCACTGTGGCCCTGTGACCCTTCCTGACCACTTTGAGCTGATCCACCCTGCTGTCGCGGAATATTGGGCGACTGACTACCCCAGCCACAACCTCCACCTCAGCCTGAATGGCTGGAAGAACTAAAGTCCCCAGACTGATGAGAAACTGGTGGTGTTGCTCATGATCATGGAGTCATAGAAGAACCTCTATCGCCAACTACTGGTGAGAATATCTGACATATGTTATGAATATGACCCATCTTGCTGCATGATCGGCACTCTAGTGGGTCTCTCGAGTAGTGTGGCCTCGTATGCCCACTCTTCCCGCACTGGTAGCACACCACCTAGCTACCAAAATATGCATCCCGCATACTCTGATATCCTCATTAATGCTCTTTGCAGAACTTCCTACTATCAATAGGAGGAATACAATCTCGGGATGTCGAACCGCCCGAGATCACTGCTCCAGAATCCCTCAGATTACTTTCTGTGATCAGTTCCTGGTTAACGATAGAGGATATCGAAGTCAACCTAAACATGTTCACTTGATATCGGATGTAGTTCCTTAGACCATCCCAAAAAATCTGTGCAAGAAACAACTCATCACCTCTTAAAATAGGCGTGAAATGTTGTAGCTCTATGAAACGAGAGGAATACTCCATAACAGTAAGAGTACCATACTCTTGACTCATGAAATCTCGGGCTCGATTGGCCCTCAAGGTCTCCGCATAGAAGTAATCATAGAAGATGCGCCAAAACTCATCCCAATCCATATTCTGCTGGCATCCCTCCTATGAGATCACATCCCACTACCTCTTGGCGGAGTATCGAAGCATGTAGGTAACGAGTTTCACCCTCTTCTCTTGAGTTATCTCCAAATGCTCAAAAATAATCAGTTTAGATTCTAGCCATGAATTAGTAGCATGGGGTCCTACATACCCTGAAAAAGTGGGAGGATGCTATTGCTAAAAGACCTGTATCAATTCTTCCATTGACGGGGCAGGAGGTGGTACTCCCTGAAAGGTCTGCATTATACTCAAAAAGCCCTCTATGAACTATGCATCAGCTCCTATGTCTAATATAACGGCTGGTCCCAAGACTGGAACAACAGGAGGATCTACCGGTTTTCCCTGATCAGCCATATCCTATGTTTAATCACCTCCTAGAAATTGGCATACAAACGGAGGACGTCTCGGTTTCCTGAATATGAATGGTCAAGAAAACACCTTATATCAGTATTATCAAGGATCGAAAACTACAAGTGTAAGGGGGGAACAGGAGGAAGAAATCATTCAAGTTTTACAATACATTACTACACGGTGTGTACAATTACAACATGACATGTTCCCTCAAGTCATTTACATGGGCGGTCACTCCTACCTAAACTAGTCATGTAACACCCCAAACCACATGGCGTGTTTTCCTAAAACATAGCATGCACTTGAATCCTCTTTCCTTGCCGAGTCCTTCTACATAGTTAAGCCACACGCCTCTTCTATGACAAGACAACACGGCATGTTCAACATAGACATGGTGTGTACTAGACAAGCTTTACCTGGTCCATGTTGTTAGTGACACGGCCTACCACACGGCTCACACTACACAACATGTTCCAGACGGACATGAAATGTATGAGGAAGGATAACACCGACCCATGTTGTTCGTGACACGGCTGTGTACCTAGGTTAAACTACACGGCGTGTTCGATGCTGACACGACATGTATGGCTTAAGGTTTATCCGTCTGTGTTGTTAATTACATAGGCAGACACAAGGTAAACACTACATGATGTGTTCAACTGGTACAAGACATGTTCCTGCCATACTTTCCACATCCCGTGTCTCTTACCACAAGGCCTATAAAGCAGTTAGAGACTACACGGCGTGTACCTAAAGTACACAATGTGTAGATAATGTAAAAAATGTGTACTTAAGGAAAATAGTGTCTTCTCGACCAGAAGAACCAGTGGTGTGTACAAGAACATTATACGGCATGTATTCTGGGTTTTTCCATATAGTAAGCCTCAGAAACTACTCTGAAGCCTATAAAACCCTGAAACGAACATTGAAAGTTCCAAATTCTGATATGTGAGGGCCTATACTCCCTGTAAATCAATTTTTGGAATCTTATACATGTTATAAGCAAGGAAAACATGGAAATGATCCACAAAATTTCAGTCCATGAGTTCCCATAACACCTCAAGAACCAAAGTTTGGTTTTCATTAAAACAAAACCTTACACAAAAAAATACCCCATCAAGCATTAGGTATTTTATCAAGGCCTCTATCATAAGAGATTTCATATTCGACACAACATCTATCACAACAACATGAAATTTCTAATGCATCCTAGATGGAAAGAAAAAATTCATGACATGTGACTTATAGAAAGTGCATTTATGATGCATGAGATGGAATACCCTCATCTCATCAGGTTTCAATAGAAATAAAACCTAAATAACATCAACAGTAATATCACAAATAATTTCAATAACTCAAGGTGAACTCAAATCAAATGTAATATTTTCAAAACTAGAAAAAATTGCAATTAAATGAGGTAGATTTGATTTTATTTGTACAAGGTTTAGCTACTCCCGGGAAAATCTTATTACCAAGTACCAATTCCATCCTATCCCTGGATATAGGCTCTAAAATGTATGTCAAGAAAAAAAGAATTCCTCTGATACCACTTTGTAACGTCCTGGTTCGGGAATCCACCTAGATGTGGCCCGTACCCGATTGGTCACATGGCCTCAAGCGCATTTCCCCAAATGCCAGAGGCTGTCAACTAGCAGTGAGGGCCTTCGGTGTGATATTGGGGAAACTCTACCATCATTGGAAGAGTAAAATAGAGAAAGTAAAAAACATGCAATAGATGAAGCAGTAATAATCCATGCAAGAGTAAATAGTAGAATACTGAAAGAAAGAAACTGGTGGAGCACATATATATAAATGATGCATGATAAATATGTCTAAGAAAGTGTCCAAACAAACCACAATTCTATAATACAAATAATACTAATCCAATGTAGAAAAAAAACATGATAAAGAGCTCCTCAGCATCGGAAGCCTATGCTTGGCCCCATGCACTCTAGCTCCACAACAAGTCATGTACCTGAAGTATAAGGGTGTTTACCCTTATCTATACCTGCTGCAATATAATCTGTTTCGGCCTAAAGGCATGGACCCAAGCAGGGTGTGAGACTAAATCCCATTAGGCAACCACCCAAAGATCTGTGCCTAATAGTCAGTGAATATATGGTAGGTAAAAGTACATAAGCAGTAAAAAAGAAAGTACTCAGCGAGAAATAATGCACAGTTCAACACCAAGAAACAGCTAATCAACAGCTAAACACAAATAGGTAACCCTCTGTGAAGTACTCAAAGTCATCCCCTATGGTCCTACCTAACAAGTACACGCAACGCTCTGGGTAGTACACTCGGCCCAACCCATCTGGTACAGTCATAAGAATATATAAAGACTCTCTAAGAAAGCACTCACCATCAATTCCCCTTATAGTCTAAGGTAGTTAGGAACTCTCTGACGAAGCTCACACGGTTAATTCCCCTTATAGCACCAAGTTTAAAGACTCTCTAAGGAAGCTCATTCATTCAATTACCCTTATAGCCCAAGTCATTAAAAAAATTCAAAGACTCTCTTAAGAAGCTGACACGGTCAATTCACCATCTAGTCTAAAGCATTCAAGGACTCTCTGAGGATGATCACTTGGTAAATTTCTCTTATAGTCAACTACACCTAGTTCTCATGGCCCTGTATAAGTCAATGATCATAGTAATGAAATATGGCTAATGTAAACCTATAGAACTATATGGCTAATGGTCTACAGCATATCAAGAATGTTAGAAAACCAACACTCCACCCTACAACACTAGGAATGGGAAAACAGGCAAGGCGGCCAAAGGATAAGAAAGAGGAAATAGTCCTAACAGAACATTCATGGAAAACACACCCAATACATAGAAAAAAAACCCTGTTCATATCCAATTAAACTGTACACAAGCATAAAAGCATGGAAGGCATACAATAGGGTTAAAACAGTTAATGGGCAATACCCCGTTCAAGGGTATTAGAAAAAATTTCACATAATACTCAATGACACTCAACAGAAAGACCCAAAGCACCTACCTTGGCATTAGGATATCACTATATCTGAACCTCAAGTATTGAATATTTTTAGAACGTCGAAGATCTACATAAAGTCTAAAACGTTCAACCAATGATATCTCACGAGAGAGGAGAAAACAGAAGATAGAGCTCTATGATAAGTGATAACTCACTAATAAGATTCCAATGCAACCCATTGGTGTTTGATTTAGAGGATGGATGGAGGCTCAGGGTTTCGTCGAAGATTCACGGCTATACAGAGCTCTTAGTCGAATGAGACCTAGAAGGATAGTCTTCTAGCGATTAGACGTGACCCTGACGTGTTTAATGAAAATAAATTACATGGCGTGTACTTTTGAAGTACACTACATGTACTCAACATTTCCATACACGACTTTAGGTGTCCTCCAAGTCACCCCCACGCGCTCGTGTGCATGGTCGCTACAGAGCCAACACCCAGCCACCTATGGTAACCGAGTACACGACGTGTACTCATAAAGTACCCGACGTGTACGTCAAAAATTTCCAAAAATTCCTATTTTTCTAAAAAATGACTAGAAAAGGAAAACATACCTGAAAAGAAGATCCGGCTTCATACACTGGGTGCCAAGGATAATGCCTAAAAATGTGATGTTTCTCTTGTGGTTCATTTCCCAAGGTGTACCCAACTCACATTGGCCTAAACACTCATGCACGAAGCATTTCCAGTTCTAAAGAGGACCTACGCGAGGTAACTCTTCCCTCTGATCAAAGACCTATATGATTCCCCCTTTGAGCCCTCTTCCGTGGAAATGATTCAATGGAGCCACTTCCATTAGATTCCACTCATAAGGGGGAATAATTTGAAACCTCCAACAAGGCCTCAAGATTTGAAATACCTGGGAGAAAGGAACACCACTATGTCTCTAACTTAGATTGTTATTCCCATGGTAATGAGGACCGTGACCCCTAGAATGGTGTCATGGAGTTTATAGTCTCTGATATTAGGTGTGGGACCATGTCCTCCACATATCTTCTCAATTACCCAAAGCCTCTCGTTATATGTAGAGATGGAAAGGATAATAATTGTGTTACCTTTTGAAATAGAAAAACATCTTCCTCTCCTACAATGGGACATATTTTAGGACATCCCTACTAGACTATGCCACTAGCCTTTAATGTGGGGGGTTTGACTCCTGCTCCTCCTAATCCCAGTTGCTAATGGGTCAAAGATGGGATGGGCACTGGAGCCCTCTCCAATATATCTCATACACTAGGCCTATCCCACCATTAAGGGAGGAGAATTTTTGGTTTGTTCACTACTAAAAAATTGGGAAAGGACAGTGTGAGAAATTATCAGCACTAAGAAAAAAGTGCTGATGAAGGGGGGTACTTTTATCACCACTAAAAAAATCAATGACAAAGGTGGTTCTTTATCAGGGCTTTTTTTAAAAGCGCTGATAAAGGGTCTACTTCCAAAACAAAATCATTAAAAAAATATATTAATATTTAAATATATAGATATAGTTATATGGATATAAATATAATATATAATTTTTAAATATATTTTAGATAAGTATAAATATAAATTTACACTTAATATACTTAATATATAAGATATTTAGTGAAAATGGCTTATAAAGAAATTAAAATAATATTTTTAATTAATAATTTGCTAATTATTAAGGAGTAATAGTTATTTAATAACAATTTGAAGAATAAAAAAATAAAAAATAAATAATAAAATATCCAAAATATGTTGAAAACGCAACTCGAACTTAAAACGGCCATAACTTTTGATTTGGGTGTCCGTTTGAGCTCCACAACATATCAAATCAAAGCCTACGACGAGCTCTACACCTTTATCAACTAGAAAAAGAAACTGTCACATTTTTCGAGGCTAAAAAAGGCCTAGAAGGCTTCCAAAACTGAGTTTTTAGCCGGGATACCTCTATTATTTTAACATTTTGTGGATTTTCAGCCTCGTTTAAGGTGGTATTATTGGATTTTTTTGGTGGGGACTAAATTTATTCCAAGGTATTACATTCATATTGATATTATGTCTATGAAATTTTATCATTTTTTATAATGAACTTCTATTTATAATCAAATATATAACAATATGTACATATTTTTTATATATTCACACATAAGAATTGAATTATAAATATAAATAATAAATTATATTTACATATAAAATATATTATCTTTATCTAAATAATAACTAATATCCATTTTATTTAAAATACAAATATAGTAATATTTATATACCTATATATTAATCTAACTATATATATATATTAATATAACAAAATATATATTAATATAACTATAAATATATATATTAATATCACTATAAATATATAAATTAATATAACTATATAAATTAATATAACTATATGTATATATATATATTAATATAAATATATATTAATATACGAATAAATATAACTATATATATATAGGGAGATATCATGAAATGGAAAACAAATCAAAATAGAGGAGTGGTAAGGGCTTAGGCACGCACGGGGGAGGTCTCGAGTTCAAAACCTTGTGGAGGCAGGGGCACGTGCATGGGCTAGATTGGGGGGGGGGGGGATATCACCGATAAAGGGTGGAGGGGGTGCGTGCGGGTGCTAGAGGGGGCATGGAAGCACTATAAAAAGGGGGGATCAAGTTCTATAAAATCCCCTTGATTGGCATGATTTTGTTCAATTTTTTTTGATTTTTTTTATTTTTTTAATTTTTTTTAATTTTATTACTTTTATCAGCACTAACAAAAAGCACTGATAAAAGGGGTATTTTATCAGTGCTAAAAAGAAAGCACTTATAAAGTACCCTTTTATCAGCGCTTCTTTTTAGCACTGATAAAAGAGGTCTTTATCATCGCTTTTTAGAGCGCTGATAAAGGGGACCCCCCTTTATCTTCGCTGGATTTAACAGCACTTTTATAGCACTGATAAAAGGGGTATTTTTAGTAGTGGTTGGATCATCAGATTCCTCCTCGCCCATCACGTACAAGAATGACTCATCCAGAATCATGTGGACCAAGGGGAAAACCATGATTATGGAATTTTCACCAATGGATAAATGTTTTGGAAGTTGACTATCCTTTTAATCTTCTACTGTCCTTCCATCAGTGTACATCCAAATCTGTGGGTCCTCAAGAACATGTATCCATCTTCAGGGAAGATAAGATCATGTCGTTAACCAAATATTCCATTTCCTCTTGTTTCTAACAACGATCATGACTGATGTGGGCTTAGAGATTATTATTTTTCATTAAATTTACATGAACCCAATATATTTTAAAATCATTCTATGTTTACTCCAAAACCGAATATGGGCCTCTTACATGGAAAAAGTGCCAATCTTTCTCCAACATTAGAATCCTCCTAAGGATTAAGTACCATCCAATAATCATACAATTCAGTCATCCCCCTCAAGAGTAAACCCTGAACAAAACCAACAAATCCCCATATTATAAGACACTCCTAATAGCCCAAAAATAATTCATCATGGAACCCTCTTTATGAATGTCCCCATACTAATCCTCTCAACATCCCCCACTCCGATGTGAGATAAAAATTCATATGTTCTCCATAAAAATTATCCATTGTAACCAAACTACATTGGATTTGATTCCAATCCAAATGGGTTACATAGGATGCCTCTCAAAGGATCATACTGAATAACCAAAACCATCAATGTTCTCTATGGGACACATTACTAGTAGGGTCTAAATCATCAAGGAAACTCAATCCCTTTATATGTTTCTTTGTGCGGATTCACAATAATTCTCACACCAAACATTGACTAGTAATCTTTCACCAATAAATCATGTCTACATGATGTTAAATTATATGTTTTTGTTATTATAACATGACCTTAATAGGTATGATTTTCCCCATTTATTGGCACCGAACTAAGCAGGTTTTTATAAATTTAAAAAGGATTCATAGGAAGCCAATTCATGGGTCCAATCCCATCAACAACCCTACTTTGTTATATCTTGATGAAGACACACTCTTTAAAACCCCACTATGTATCTAGAATAGCAACATAAACAAAAAAAATTACCAAAGATACTCTAATTAGTACACAAGAGGATGCCATCGATGTAGGGCCTCAAATGAAAACAAATATATCTACTGATGAAGAAACATTGATATATAAAGATGATTATAAACACCATAAATGTTAATTATTGATTGTTATTTCATGGGTGATCTATATTATACATGGTAATTAATGAAGGATCCATAAAAATATCTTTAATCTATAAGAGTGACTGATATTTGTAAATAATACCCTCAAATGGCTGTGATGAACCTGATCTCCCATCCACTCGAACAATGCTAGTTCTTAAGAATCCTTGGCCAAACATCCTATTGAAAACCAGAGTTTTGAAAATAGATCACCTTAAATATAGAATTGTTGGGTGTTTATGGTTCCATGAACAAACCTGTTGGAAACCATTTGATTATATTGAACCCAAAATGAATGATAAGACCCAAAACCCCCCTACAATCATTCATTAGGTGAGCAAATAATCTGAGGGAAATAAAAAATTGTGAACCTTACATGAATCCTTAACCAAGATGATAATGTTTCCAATTTGATAGGTCCATTTATGATAATTAATGAAGGATATACAAGATAATCAATCATACTTGTGTTCATTCAAATGATATTCTTATGTTATGGGATATTATTATTTGTGTTTTTCATATAATCAGGAAATTCCTTCCAAAACTCCCCCAGTCTAATTACTTCCTTCCAACTACCACAGATATATGCCCTAACATCTAGTCACATCGGGTTATATTCATAGAAAAAGATTCTATCACCAACCTATTGTGTTCAACATTGGGTCTCAAGTGCATTATTTTTGTATTATTATTAACATGGTACCATCCCGGCAATGGAGGCCACCAAACAGTCCCTCCATCTCACCAAGACTGACAACTCATTTGAAGAATGGTGACTATTGTTCTAGAAGAAGAAAACACCAACCACTGTCTTCAACTATTTTGGTATTTTATCCTTGGAATGTGACAACCAATCCATCCTTTATCATAGGGAGGTATATCAGGAGGTCGGATGTAGACTCATCCCGAAGACACAAGGGTCCTTTCCACAGAAAAGTTCCTATAATCCTGACCAGAAATGTTGCATGGTAGTTTTCTCTCTACATGACAATAGTTACATCATTGGCTGACTGGCCTGGGTCACCAAGAAAAGAAAATTTAATACAGCCCACCAAGGGTATAGAATGGTAACTATGGAGAAGGGATACCCCCATCTCCTCTTTGATGAATTATATCGATCCAATTTGGGGTCCAATTGTGAGTAGGAACATAAACCTTCCCACCTTTCTTCCACTAGCCAGCAGACACACCTAGCAGAATTTATGAAAACCCACCATTAGAATCCATTTTCATCTCGTTAGATGGGACATGAACTTTACTACATTCAGAATTGATTTGAGATGAATTATTTGGAAGAAACCGAAGAATCCAACCAACCAAGTGTGGGGGATAACTATAAGTAGGTGCATACACCATCCAACATTCATCAAACCTGACAAAAATTTCTTCTAGTATTTCCCATTGAAATTAGTCAGAAAATATTGGTGAAAAATGGGAGGAAGACCCAAAACTCTTCCCCCACACATGAGTAATACCAGTATCTATAGATAGGAAAGGGAGGTTAGGAGAAAGAACATACACCTTCTCCAGATATAGAATGAGAATATATCCATGTTATAATCGTTGAGGACACCAATCATATCTTGAAAATGGTGAAGGGGAATACGTAAATCCATCCCCATATGCTATAAATCTATCAGGGCATCATTACAGTGACTAAAATGGTGCCAAAGGGGCAAACCGACAACTCCATCACCATAAATAGAGAGACTCAAAAGCATGACACCTTAGAGAAGACACACACCGCTACTCCAATCTTGGTAGTTCATGGGGAAACCCCCGTGATATACATAAAACTAGATCAAGAGAACACATCTAGTCTAAATAGAGTTAATCAGCCTATCCTCATTTTCAATCCAAGGATTGTACAAAAAACTACCCACAAAAACCACTTCTTCCAGAAAGTGAACCTAGTAGCTCGAAGGCAGAATCCAATAAGTAGACTCATAAAAAAAACAACAAAAACAAAGAGTTGGTATAAAATCTCGTTCTTCTTATAGTTTTTGTTCTTAGAGCCCTCAGACATGTTTATATAGAAGCTCACTATACAACCCACCCATTACTAAATTATGGGAGAAGTAGCAGTAATTCAGAAGGTCCTATCTAAATATTTCATCATGAAGAGTTTATTCATGACCACATTCGGATCGATCATTAGAACCCATCACCTGATGATATCCACAACAAACCTCTTCATGGAAAAAAGATCTTGGACAAACAGGTTCTTCCCCTTGTTCTATTCCACCTTGGTGTCCCCCCCAATAGAGTTCACTATGAATGTTCACCCTGTAGTAGTATTTCACATTGTCAAAATAATTTTCCAATTGGAATTATTGTGACATGAAATCCCACCTATCACGAGGCACTAACAAAAAAGGTTATCAATATCTAATTGCTTATCATTATTATGAAAAATCCTTTATAAACTAGAAGACAATACATAGTGAAAATTATTCACTGAACCATTCATAGGTCACTTACCATTCAATATAACAGAGGAAGTTCCTACCACTATCACCTCATAGGATAATGTGCCTAGGAAACAAACACTATAGACAATCCTAGTAGATGAGCCCTTATAAAAAGATGAAGATTCCATGTTAAACATCGGAAAATAGCTAGATAAATATGAAATATTTTTCATGTTCAATCCTTTAGCTATGATTAATAAAAAATTCTAGAGCCACTATCAGAAGAATTTTTTCTTCAAATCTACTTCAGTAGATCGAAACAGAATTCATCACCTAAGAGTTAAAAAATTACCCAATGAATAGTGTCATAATCAACACCTGGTAATAGAAGTGATGCAATATTAATTTGACTTGGAAAACCTCATAGATTCATGATATATATAAATATATAAAGGATATCATCAATATGAACGCCTTAGTGTGTTAAAATTCATGAAAAACTAGTTTTAGATGAGTCATTTCATATTTATATCAGAGTATTGGGTGCACACAGAGTGATATATTTCACTATGATACCCAAACAAAAATGCCTTCCAATAGTTGTATCATGTAATGTAATGTCCTTAATATGGAGTCATCAAATGGACTCACTTAACAAATTGAGATTTTCTCAACAAAAAAAAAAGTCCCGGCTAGCACTCACTAACTTTGGTCTAAAAGCAAGTAGGCTAATAAATTACTCCTGCATCATATACATAAAATGATTAAGAAATCCTCATGTTTTGGAGAAGTCAGCCATCATATAGAAAAGTTTTCATAAATAACACTCTGGACTTCTGAAATTTGTGATCCATGTGCATACCGAATGATGTACCCATAACATTATTAAACAAAAATCTATAAAATCAAAATGGATGTTGTGGAAGTAGTAGACACAATAGTTCAATAGAAACCCCAACCTGTTGGGATGCGGGATTTTTTAACCCAATCTTCAAGGTAGGTAAACCATACCCGAAAATAGTGGAGGTTGAATTGGAACAGCTCCGACCCTCATGGATGGGGGATTGTTCACCTCAGCATCCTCCTTCTCAATGAATGTCTGAAATATCCAAATTAAGTGAAATTATACTGAGTAAATCCCCCCATTTTCATCCCATCTCATGATCTGATAGCCTCATTAGGGTCACACACGAGTGAACTGACTGAAGATTCTCATCAAGTCGGTATTTTCCAAAATCTCCTAAATATTCTGTACATGGGAGGATGAGGTCTTGTGGAGGGAATAGAAAGATACATCCATGTTAAGGAAATAATATAATTCATGGGATGAAAAACGAATTAGTGAAATTTGTTAATTCATCCCATGGAGACTCTATAGATCAAGAGACCAATTCAGAAGTTAATTCAGAGAAAGAAGCTCCAGCTCATAATGTTATCCACACCAAAACATTAGATGGAGGTCTGTACACCTAAAACCCAAATCATTCCCTGAATTTGTGTATTTCCTCAAATAATCCAAAAATACCTCCTTCAATGGTGTCTAAAAAGAAAAAAGGTAAAATGATAGATTGTACGTCACCTGCCTACTGGGTAGGTTAATCCCCTTTATCATGATAAACAATTTACTGATAATGAAATGAAGATGAAATAATTGGGTAGACTCAATGAAGAACTACTTCAAGAAATCTTTCCTAGTGGATATACTCTGAATTTATATCTTCAACTCAAACCCCCCAACCAGAGTACCTCAACAACGATGAATCATTATAACAAATGATGTGGATCTAGAAAAACTGATTAATGTGGGATACCAAACACCAGTATACATGGATCCCACAATCGTATGACAGGAATTTCCCCAACTGGGTGAACACACATAGACTAAGAAAGGCACATCCTTATAGACTTCCTCATTGGGATACCCATGTCAATTACTATCGGTACCACCACACATGGCCCTAAAGGCTACTGAAACTCTTCATGCTCTAGCTCAACCAAACATCCCTTGGGGGATTTAAATTCTCTTGAGTCACTCACAAATAAATTAGAGTCCACGGAGGAATGGAAAGAATCAATAAAATAGGAAGATATGCCTTACCCTGAAAGGGTATATCTTACTCTTACCCTCCAAACATTGGAAATCAAGCATTTCATATATTAAATGGATCAATAAATATAGAGCATCCTTGGACATATTTTATCTCTCATTGTGATCCCCCGATGGTGTTCGCTAGGAAACATGAGGCAATGATGGTTAGGTCCATTTTACAATCACTTCAGGGGGTAGACATTGTATGGTACATGGGTTTTTAGGCACTATCAATTACTGGGTGGAAATACCTCCATTAAAATTTTATCTTCAATTTTAGATCAATGATATAGGAGAAAACTGCATCGAATCTCAAAAACAAAAAATTGTGGGAGAATGAAAGTATATCATATTTCATTACATGGTGAAAAGATCTTACATTCTTCTTTTTTGGTCGGAGTGGATTCTCAAGAGGGGGGTGAATTGAGTTCCAATATAATTTTCTATTAAAAATATTTCTCTTAAAATCCCCCAATTTAAAAAAATGTTACACTATTGTGAATCTATACAAATTGTAAATGTTCAATTAGTTTTTCAAAGATTTATTAGGTCTCAGTTGACTTAATCAGAAGATTAAATTAACTTTTGAAACTAACTTACTGGTTTACAATATGTATACACACTTGATAATTTAACTATCAAAGTAGCTTTAAAATAGTTTTGTATTTCAAAGTAATAGCAGTGGATTATGTAATAAATATATATAGTATGCTTATGACTTAAACAAAAAGGCACAACAGAGGTAACCAAGAGGTTCAGTCTCAATCCGAGACTTAGTCCTCTCAAAAATTTATATAAATTGATCCACACCATGGATCGGGGGTAAAAAACAGTACACTACTGTCCGGGTCCAATGACCTCTACCACAGTTCTACGTGGGAAACACAAACAACAACACACAGGCTGTCCAAGTCTTACTTGACCTCTACCACTATCCACAGTGGGAAACAAAGTGTTATGATTTTTGATTGTGGATTTAAGAATCCTCAAATTTATCTTAGGAGACAATGTGTGTGTAAAATAAATAGGATACACACCCTACTCGAAATGTAAAGATAGAATCATTAAAGAATGTGAGAAAGAGTTTAGAAAATCATTAGTGATTGGAAGTGCAGCTCTGGACTCATTTGGTTGATCAGAAAAACATTCGAGTCCTTCTCTAGTTTCTACTCAGAAAATAGAGTGTTGTTTTCTTATTTGATTTTTAGTCCAGCTTCTCAGCATGAGTGTATGAAGTTTTTGGCAGTTCTTCACTCAAGGGGAAGCTTGTTTTCTCCTTGAAAATGAGTAGCTTCGTGTATGCCTGGTGTTCTTGATGTACAGATGTAGCCTTTCACGAATTCACCATGTTTGAATGATGTTCATCCCTTTTCTTTTTCACCTGTGTACCTTCATAGTTCTTTGATGCTTGTCGTATGATCACCAAGTGTTCTGTACTTCGCATTCTGTTCATCTAGGTCTTTATCTTCCCTTTTATAGCTTTCAGCTCTGGAAAATGGGAATGATTACCTTTTGCATGGGTACTAGCTATGGTTCCCTGATATGGAAAAAGATATCATTAAATAACATTATCTGCATTAAAAACATCCCTTTTAACCGTTACCTTAATAAATAAATAGTGTTGAGAGTATAGAGTCTGATTGGTTGGTCAATCATTAGTAGCTCATGTTGGTAAATGTGTACGGTGGTCTTTTTTGTAGCAGAACCTTCCATCAGTAGCTCTTTGAACTTTCATCGGTAGCTTGTTGGTATCAGTAGCTCTAGGTATCAGTAACTCCTTCTATCAGTAGACTTACTCTACCGGTAGCTCGGTAGACAGGTTCTATCAGTAGCTCTATATTTGTATCGGTAGACTGTGTCAGTCGGTTCATATCAGTCGTCGGTCTGTGTATCAGTAGGCCTGTCAGTAGATCTTAGTGTTCTATATCGGTAGACTGAATCTGTCGGTAGACATTCTTACCGGTGGAATTATGCATATCAGTATACCTGTTCTATTGGTAGCTCATTTTCGGTTGGTAGCTCTGTATATATCAGTAGCCTTAGATTATTGGTGACTCTGTCTATCGGTAGACTGTGTCTATCAGTAGACTGAGTACTGGTAGCTCTATATCAGTAGCTATACCTAGATCAGTGACTTAACACTTGTCTGTTTTATGAAAAACATATCATAATGGGTTAGAAGAACTTCATAACTCATATAAACATAGATAGACATGGATTAACATGTCTTAGGGATTATTTTAATATTATTATCATCTTGATCATAGATTGAAAGAATTAATATATAAAAATCATTAGATTGAGATTATCAAAGTATTTGAAAGCATAATTGGGATTATCAAAACAAGTGAGGTCAACAATCTCCCCATTTTTGATAATCACAACGTATGATATTTTCATTTTATAATAGGGATCAGTTTTAACAGAGGATATATCACTAAATGAAATTATCTCAGAGAAACAGTATGTTATAGAACATAATGGATCAGAGGAGGAAGAAAATTTTATAGTATCAGAGATAAAATTAAATGCAATGATATCAAAAGTAAAATTTAGTGGCATCAAAGTGTTAGATAAAATGGTATCAGAGAATGAAATGTAACAGTATTAGAGGGGCAATGAAAAATAGATCTTCCTTAGATAAAAATTTCTCCCCATTTGGTACTTTCTCCCCATTATTTAGTCTTCCTTTAATACTTATCCTCCTTTTTAAAATCTTGGTAAAATATTTCTCCCCCTTTGTGATAATAAAAAAGTGGGAAACCAAAGAGAAGAGAAATAAAAATAAAAATGAGAAATGAGATAAAACCCAGATTCATTTCATGTCCCAAATTTGGTATAAATAAATAAACAAAATACAATGGATTCCTATCAAACAGTCCAGCCACTTGTTCAATCCACATCCTCAATGTGAGATTTTCCCTTGGGAGTAGAAGAGGATTTAGAGGAAGTGGTTGCAGGGGAGGGCTTAGGAATTCCAGAAATGATTGTTGGAGGCTGAGCCATAGAGGCTGTTCCTGGTCTGTACTGAGGAGTCCTTTGTGTGATCATAGAAGTGTGGCTTCGAATTGCTTGGACATGAGTCATCTGAAATAGAGAAGTAGTAGAGGGAGAGGATGGTAAGGCAGTAGGGACAATCACTGGCCTAGCATCAACATGCAGAAAAGGCAGCAACAGATTTCTGACATCCATAATTATTCCTCCTCCTATCTCCATAGAAGATATGAAGTCCTCCTTCTACTCCATAAATTTGTCCAATGCTGGTGTCAATTCCCTTATCTTGCTAACTAGTTCTTTGAAAGATTGATTGACAAGAGGTTGCTTCATATTTTCCAATATAAGTTTGAAGTGATTGTTGATTTGATTCTTGGGGAAAATCATAGAGAAATAGGAGTCCACCTTATCTTTCACTTCTTTCTAAGAAGAAGATGCTTCTCTCATATAGTCTTGGGCTATCTTCATTATCTCTCTAGCTGAATCTTGAGTAGCAAGTACAACTTTGCTCAGCTCAGATGAGTCCACAGATCCACTGGTTGAAGCTGAACCAAGCTCCTCCTTCATCACAGCTCGAAATTGATTCAAATCCATTGAGGGTTTAGATGCAATAGAACCAACCTAGAAGGTTACTATTTCCTTTAAGTTCTTGGTCAACCCACTGATAAGATATTATACTTGATAATCCTGGCTTTTAACATGATCTTTCATGGATTTCTTAAAACATTCGAACACTGAAACCATATGGCTTACCACACTCTTGACATAGGCTAAGTCCATGTATTCTTGGGGTTTTGAGCTCATTTAAGATTCTAAAGAAACAACAGATTCCTTTAGAGATTCAATATCTACTTCAAGTCTAGAAACTTGAGCCTAGAAGTCTTTAACTTCTTCCACTATTTCTACCATGAAGGTTGAAAAATTACAACCTAGAGAGAGTTCATATGATCTTTCCAACATCCTCATCTCTTCAGCAAAACAAATATTCATCTCAGTAAATGATGCATTAAAAGATTCATTCAGCTCATCCTTCAAGGATTCCAGATCAGCCCTGGTGATCATATCAATAGGTGCAACTGTAGTGGGTACTCATTCAGATGCTAAACTGACCACTGTGTCAGTCATGATCGATTGAACTAAAGAGACCAGAGAAACATCCATCTTCTTTACCTCTTCCACAGAACTGTCCTTATGATTTTTATTTAAAGTATCCAGGTCATGAATTCTGACCACATCTCCAGGTAGTAACTCAGTCTCAACATCATAAGTAATCTTAGGTCTATTGAGAGATGCATCATTATCCGAATCAGGATAGTCTAAACCACCGACTACAAAACATGGGTCTTTTTCCCAACATTCAACATTAATAGCCATTGTAACACTTCCAAACTTGGATTGATGCTCCCCCTCAATTGGTGCATCCTCAAGTAAAACAATAGAATTCTCAGCATTTTCAGCATGTATTCCTTTCTCAGGAGAATCTTCCAATATCAATTCTTTCTCTGCAATAGCTAGAGAGTCTTCCAACCTAGGAAACGGTATGTAAACTTCATTTTCATCCGTAGTAGGCACTAAAGATTGTCCAATCACTGGATTCATGCTCAAATCAGCTGATAGAGATTCTTCACTTTCATGAACATCTTCATCATTCTCTACATAAGCCACTTCAACATCCTATAAAGAAGCTTCTTCCTTATCTGATTTATGTTGATCTTGATATTCAGGAGTTGGGATAGGAGGTAAGTCAGGGTATCCTCCTTCATCAGTAGAAAACTCTTCCTCTTCTAAATCATCACTGTATTCTGGCTCCTCTTCATCAGGTCCCAGACCTGGATCCCTCACATCCTTTTGCATTGATGGATGATCCAAAGGATTGAATTTGTCATATACCTTCTGGTCATCATTGACCCATTCTCCTCTCCAAGGGTTCCAATCTATACTCATGTATTTGAACACTGTGGATGTGATACAAAAGTTATTATTTACTACTACTATCTCATCTTGATACTCAGCTACCCCTTTTACCTTGATCATCATAGAAATTAACTTAGCAAAGAATAAGGCATTTGTCTTTGATTTCGGCCTTTTCATGTCTTCCATTTGGATCATCAGCAATCTTCACAAATTATCTCTTACACAATGTCTTAAAAGATGCAGGAGATAGATATCCTAATATCTCAAATGGGAAATGTCTCCTCTCCTCGGTATCAAGACATGTTGAACAAATCTGAACAACAATCTGTTCTCTCCATCCATTTCTGCAGCAACTACTTTTCTTTGACTTCCATCACCAGTCAGCTCTTCCAAAGCATTCTCATAGTCAAAAATATCACTGGTAGGTGGCATGGCTCTCGAGACATATCCATATACCACTTCATGTAGAACTTTTAAGAACTCATCCCATTCAACAGATGAAAACTATATCTCATTTCCATTTACAAACGATGTCACTCGGTTTTCATTCTCAGATTTCTCAAAAGTTACAAACTCCTAAAATTGTTTCACTAACATTGGGAAGTAGGGACCATTGTTGTTCGAAAAACACTCCACCCATTTTTTATCTTCAAGCACTTCGAGAAATAAGGACTTGCTAGGCAGTATCCTTTCTACACACAGCTCCTTTTCAATCACAATAACTCGATTTTTCAGATGAGGATTTACTAGTCGTCTTCCTGATCTTATCCTGCTAGCACTGGCACTTTCTTCTGGCACAGACTATTGCTTATTTGTTTTCGGCTCATCAGAAATATCTCTAACAGAAGGTAGTTTGGTTTTTTCCATCTCGGATTCGAGGGATTTAGGGTTCTCTAAGGATTTGGGAGCTAAGGATTGAGGGTAAAGGTTTGAGGCTCGGTGGATTTAGATGTAGCTTAGAATTCAGTTTTATCATTTAGGAATCATAAAATAAATAAATAAAATGAAATAATGAAAAAATGATTCATATTTTTGCGGTAAACATATGTTTATAATAGTGCACTCATCGGTAGAGTCTATCAGTGAGAATTCCTATCAGTGAGGTTACATTGGTGAGGATTCACATTGGTGAGAGTTTTACATCGGTGAGAATTTTACATCGGTGAGAATTTTACATCGGTGAGATTAGCTACCGATCAAGGTTTAGCATAACTAACTCATATCTAATGTAACATAACCTCTCCAAACTCAAAGGTTTAGTTTAAATATCTGCTAATCGATGTTCAGTGCCTATAAACTCAAGAATAATATCACCCTTTTGATAATGATCTCTCAATAAATGGTGCCTTACATTAATGTGTTTTGTCCTAGAGTGAGACACAGAGTTATTCGAGATTTTTATTGCACTAGTGTTGTCACATTTGATAGAAAAATGTATAAAGTCATATCCATAGTCCAAAAGAGTGTGTTTCATCCATAGAATTTGTGCACAGCAACTACCAACAGCTATGTACTCTGCTTCGGCAGTGGAAAATGCTACAGAATTCTGCTTTTTACAACACCAAGATACTAAAGATTTTGCCAATAAGTGACATGTTCCTAATGTGCTTTTTCTATCCAACTTGCAACTAGCAAAATCAGCATTGGAATAACTCATTACCTCAAAGGGTTCTCCTTTTGGGTAAAACAACACTAAGTTTACAGTATGTTTAATATACTTAAAAATTATTTTATAAAACAAGTAAATGAGATTATTTTGGATTAGCTTGAAATCTTGCACACATACACACACTAAAGATAATATTTGGTCAACTAAAAGTAAGTTAAAGTAAGCTTCCAATCATACCTCTATAATTTGTTTGATCCACTGGTTTCCTAGTTTCATCTGCATCCAATTTACAAACAGTACTCATAGGAGTATCACTTTCTTTAATACTATCCAAACCAAAACATTTTAAAATATCCTTTGTATATTTACTTTGATTCAAAATAATTCCATTTTCATTTTGGAAAACTTGAAATCCAAAAAAATATTTGAGTTCTCCCATTAAACTCGTTTCAAATGCGTTTTTCATAATCTTTGAGAAATCCGTACATCAGGAATGTTTAGAAGATCCAAAAATAATATCATCAACATAGATTTGAACTATTAAAACATCTTTAGAAATTATTTTAATAAAAAGAGTTCGATCAGCAATCCCTTTAGTAAAAATTATTGAAATAAGAAAATTACTAAGTCTATCATACCATGCTCTTGGAGCTTATTTTAAACCATATAGAGATTTCGAAAGTTTAAAAACATGATTTGGAAAGTGAGGATTAGTAAATCCTGGTGGTTGTTAAAAAAAACATCATCGACAATAAAACCATTTAGAAAAGCACTTTTAACATCCATTTGATATAACATGAAATTCAGATGAGCATCATAGGCAAGTAAGATCCTAATAGCTTCTAATATGGCTATAGGTGCAAAGGTTTCCTCATATTCTATACCTTCCTCTTGACTATATCCTTGTGCAACTAGCCTAGCTTTGTTTCTAACTATGTTTCCAGATTCATCAACTTTGTTTCTAAAAACCCATTTAGTGCCTATTGTAAAAGTGTCGTTAGGTCTGTAAACTAATTCCTAGACTTTGTTTCTTTCAAATTTATTTAACTCTTCTTGCATAGCCATTACCCAAAATTCATCATTGATAGCATCATTGACATTTTTAGGATCTAGCTATGAAAGAAAGGTTTGATGTTCAACCTGGTTTCTTAGAGAAGCTCTAGTTCGTGTCCCTTTATCAAGATTACCAACAACAGCATCCAAAGAATGATTCTTTAGAATCCTTTTTGATCTAGTAAAGGTAGGACTAGAAATTTCAGGTTCATCTCCAAATTCGGGTTTAACAGAAGCAGATTCTGGAATATGTCCACAACTGGATATTTTTATAGTAGGTTCTTTAAATTTATCATTATGGTCCAGAACACTCAAATCTTCTTCAAGATTTTCAAAAGTGTTTTTAGGCTCACGTGGATCAGTTTCATAAAACATGATGTGAACAGATTCTTCCACACATTTGGATCTTTTATTAAAGACTCTATATACATTTCTAGAGAAAGAATAACCAAGAAAAATTCCTTCATTACTTTTAGAATCAAACTTTTCCAGATTATCCTTTTTATTAAGAATAAAAACATTGCAGCCAAAGACTCTAAAGTAACTAACTTTAGGTTTTCTATTGTTCCATAACTCATTTGGGGTCTTCTTAAGAAATGGTCTGATTAAGACTCAATTAATAATATAAAAGGCTGTATTCACAGCTTCATCCCAAAAGTAAATAGGCAGATCATACTCATTAAGCATGGTTCTGGCTATTTCTTGAAGGGTTCTATTCCTTCTTTCTACTACACCATTATGCTAAGGTGTACAAGGAGAAGAAAAGTTGTGACTATAGCCATTGTGTGGGAAATAAGATTCAAACTCTCGATTTTCAAACTCACGTCCATGATTACTTCTTAGGGTTTTAATCTTATGTCCACTAAGGTTTGCTACAGACTTAGAGTATTTAACAAAGTAAGAGAAAGATTCACTTTTGTGTGCTAAGAATTATACCCAAGTATATCTAGAAAATTCATCTACTAGGGCATAGACATAGTGTTTCCCATTTAAACTAGAAACTCTTGAAGGTCCAAACAAGTCCATGTGAACCAACTCGAGAGGTTGAGAAGTTGAAACTTATTTTTTTGATTTAAAAGAAAATTTATGTTGCTTTCCCTTTTGACATGGATTATAAACTTTGTTATTTAGAAATTCAAGTTTAGGTAGGTCTCTAACCACGTTTTTCCTAGTCATCTTTCTAAGTGAATAAATGTTGCAGTGTCTTAATATTCTGTGCCACAGCCAAGATTCTCTATGAAAATCATTTAAACAAGTAACATTTTGTTTATCTAAAGTATTTAAATCAACACCATAAACATTTTCATTTCTTAAAGCAGAAAATACTAAAACATTATTATAATTAAAAACATTACGGGAGTCATTTTTAAATTTCACATTAAAATCCATCATCACATAATTGAGTAATACTTATCAGTTTATATTTAAGTCCATCAACAAATAAAACTTTAGAAATTAAAACTGAATCAGTGTTACCAATCTGGACTAGGCCGATGATTTTTCCTTTATAATTATCACCAAAGGTGACATGGCCTCCATCAACCTTTATTAAGCTTTTGAAGCATGAATAATCTCCAGACACGTGTCTTGAACATCCACTATCCATGTACCATACCTTCTTGTGAGAACTCTTCAAACATGTTTCCTATAAAACTAGTTTAGATAGGAAATGATTTTGGTACCCAGATCTTCTTGGGTCTAGATAGGTTAGCAATCAAAGCTTTAGGTACCCATATTTGTCTTATGGGTCTCATATAATTTACAAAATTAATATATTTTGAAAGATAAACTTTATTTGATCTATAACCATTTGAATAACTAGTTGAAGCATACGAATTTCCAGAACTGGAATAAGCAGAATTTTGTCCCGACATAGGAATAAATCGGGTTTTAGTGAACTGTCTTTTTCCAGGTTGGTATCCCAAACCAGTAGTGTATTTAGGTGAAACATTATTTCCTAACATTTGTGTAAGTGTATCTTTTCCATTTGTGAACTTTTATAAGTCCTTTCTAAGTTTCTCATTTGACATTTTCAATTCAGTATTTTCCTTTAATAGTTGAGCATTCTTTTCTTTTTCTATATCAAAGGCAGATTTATCAGTGATAGTGAGAACCAGATATTTCTTTAATGACTTATATTTTTCTTTATGTTCATTACATGTTTCTTCCAGCATATTGCAGTATTCAAAAATTTCAGCCTTAGACATATTTCCATCATTGTCTGAATCATTGTTATTTTTAGAATAACAATCATTTAGAGCAGGGGAATTAGGTACCTCGAATGTGTTGGTCATGAAGCACATTTTGGCACGATTCTTATCAGAACCAGACACTTCAGATTCACTTGTGTTGTCCTCCAAAGCACTCCAAGTAGCTTTCATAGCTTTCTTGTACTTCTTGTCCTTATAATCATATTTCTTTTTGAATTTCTATTTTGGACAGTCAGCCTTGATGTGTCCTTTCCTTTTGCACTCATAGCAGACAATATCATCCTCCTTGTCAGGCTTTTTCCAACCCTTTTTCCAATGTCCCTTGTTATCATACATTCCTTTGTAGTTATATTTTCTGACGAATTTCTTTTTCCTATAGAACTTCTTGAATATCCTGGCTATTTGAGCTATTTCAGCATCACTGTCTAAATTAGAATCTTCACTGGTTTGACTTTCAATTTGTATTTGCATTGTCTTCTTATCATTTCTCTTATAATAAGTAGACTTGAAAGCTACAGATTTTCTCTTAGGTTCATCATCTTCCCCTTTATTCACCTTGAGTTCTTCCTCATACATCATTAATTTACCAATAATCTCTTTTACAGGTAGTTCTCCAATGTCACATGACTCTCTGATTGAATCAAAAGTGTCCCTCTATCGTTCTGGAAGACATCTCAATATCCTCATAATTTGTTCCTTAGCTGGAACAACTTTTCCAAGTGAACTCATTATATTGACTATCTCATTAAACGTGAGATACATATCAGAAATAGGTTCATCAATTTTCATTTTAAAATTGTCATATTTAATAGTATAAGTATTCAATCACATTTATTTAACATTGGTTGTTCCTTCATGAGAAACACCCAATGTATCCCATATTTCATAAGTAGTTTTTCAAGAAGATATTCTATTAAACTCTTCATCTCCTAAAGCATAGCACAAGGCATTCATATATTTACAATTATTGTTGTAAGAAGTCTTTGTATGTTCATCCCAAGTTTTTCTTTAGGTTTTTGGAATTTTATATTGAGACTCTATAGCACTCCAGATATCAAAACCCATACTTTCTAAATGAAATTTCATCTTATGTTTCCACTGGGCATTGTTGGTGCCATTAAAGAAAGGTGGCATGTTGGTAGCAGAACCCTCTAGTCTATTATACATAGGTAGATTTTAGAAAATAGTTTTAAAGAGATAAAATTTAGAACTAACGGAAATTTAAGATCTTTAAATATGAAACTAAAATCACAGTTGAAAAACTGATTGTTTTGAAATCTTTGTAAAGCAACAATTCCTCTAATACCAAATGTTGTTCGGAGTGTATACTCCAGAGGGGGTGAATTGAGTTCTAATAAAAATTTCTGTTAAAAATAATTCTCTTAAAATACCCCAATTTAAAAACAAAGTTAAACTGTAGTGAATCTATACAGAGTTTAAATGTTCAACTAGTTTCTCAAAGATTGATTAGGTCTCAGTTGACTTAATCTGAGGATTAAATTAACTTTTGAAACTAACTTACTGGTAAACAATAAGTATAAACACTTTCTAATTTAACTATCAAAGTAGCATTAAAATAGTTTTGTATTTCAAAGTAATAGCAGCGGATTATGAAATAAATATATATAGTATTCTTATGACATAAACTAAAAAGCACATCAATGGTAACCAAGAGGTCCAGTCTCAAGCTGAGACTTAGTCCTCTCAAAAATTTATATAAATTGATCCACACCCTGGATCGGGGGTAAAAAATAGTACACTACTGTCCAGGCCCAAAAAACTCTACCACAGTTCTACGTGGGAAACACAAACAATAACACACAGGCTGTCCAGATCTTACTCAACCTTGGCCACTATCCATAGTGGGAAACAAAGGGTTATGAAGTTTGTGTGAGGATTTAAGAATCCTCCAGTTTAGCTTAGGAGATAGACTGTGTGTGTAAAATAAACATGGTACACACACTGCTCTAAATGTAAAGATAGAATCACTAAAGAAAGTGATAAAGAGTTTAGAAAAGCATTAGTGATTGGCAGTGCAGCTCTGGACTTGTTTGGTTGATCAGAAAAACATCTAATTCCATCTCCGGTTTCTACTCAGAAAACAGAGTGTCGTTTTCTTCTTTGATTCTTGGTCCAACTTGTCAGCTTGAGTGTATGAAGTGTTTTTGGTAGTTCTTCACTGAAGGAGCAGCTTGTGTTCTCCTTGAAAATGAGTAACTTCATGTATGTCCAATGTTCTTGAAGTACGGATGTAGCCTTTCACGAATGCACCATGTTTGAATGATGGTCATCCCTTTTTCTTTTTCACCATTGTGCCTTCTTAGTTCCTTGATGCTTGTCGTATGCACACCCAGTGTTCTATACTTCGCATTCTGTTTAGCTAGATATTTATCTTCCCTTTTATAGCTTTTAGCTTCGGAAAATGGGAATGATTACCTTTTGCATGGTTACTAGGTACGGTTCCCTGACATGGCAACAGAGATCATTAAATAACATTAACTGCATTAAAAACATCCTATGTAACTGTTAGCTCAATAAATAAATAGTATTGAGAGTAAAGAGTTTGAATTGTTGGTCAATCATTAGTAGCTCGTGTTGGTAAATGTGTATGGTGGTCTTTTGTGTAGTAGAACCTTCCATCGGTAGCTCTTTGAACTTGCATCGGTAGCTTGTTGGTATCGGTAGCTCTAGGTATCAGTAAATCCTTCTATCAGTAGACTTACTCTATCGGTTTCTCGGTAGACTGTTTCTATCAGTAGCTCTATATTTGTATCGGTAGACTGTGTCTGTCGGTTCATATCAGTCGCCAGTCTATGTATCAGTAGGCCGGTCAGTAGCTCGTATCGGTAGCTCTTAGTGTTCTATATCGGTAGACTGAATCTGTCGGTAGACTTGCTTACCGGTGGACTTATGCATATTGGTAGACCATTTCAATCAGTAGTTTGTTTTCTGTCAGTAGCTCTGTACATATCGGTAGCCTTGGCTTATTGGTGACTCGGTCTATCGGTAGACTAAGTCTATCAGTAGACTGAGTACTGATAGCTCTATATCAGTAGCTATACCCAGATCAGTGACATTACACTTGTCTGTTTTATGCAAAACATATCCTAATGGGTTAGAAGAACTTCATAACTCATATAAACATAGATAGACATGGATTAACATATCTCAGGGATTATTTTAATATTATTATCATCTTGATCACTGATTGAAATAATTAATATATAGAAAATCATTAGATTGAGATTATCAAAGTATATGAAAGCATAATTGGGATTATCAAAATAGGTGAGGTGAACATTCTTAAACTCACCACTTCCATAAAAATAATTGTTCCCATTTGTATAGTCAATCAACCTGATAAGTTATGTGGACCATTGTTTGCTATGAAATATATATTAGGGTTCAATGAACTTTCTGAAATTTCTCAAAAGTCATAAGAATCTGTTGTACTGACTCATGAAAAGTCGTAAGTAATTCTATCAAATCAGAGAAGGAGAACAAAAAAGGAAGAGACTATCACTATTACACGTTAATAGGCACATGAACCTATTACTACTCCAAATATCTACACCATATCATCTAGCTACACCACATGAGTTTCAGAAAAAATGACCACTAGGTAAGGATGATGAAAAATAAAAAATGTGACAAAAAAATTACGAGGAGATGAAATAAAGTGTGTATTTTTTTGGAATAAATAAGTCACTAGCTACATTATATAGACATTGGAAAATAATGAAATAAATCTTCCAAAACCCAGGAAGCCCCGAAAATAGGGTGAAATTGATCTCCCAAAATATTTCTCCTTTCATCAAGAACTTATGAAAAAAATCTAAGAGATTTTACTTACTAAATACCTCCTTAAAAAGATCAAGGACACTATGCAGGTGAAGCTGAAAAAATCATCCCCTATATAGTGTTTGTATCTAATACCAAGATAGAGTAAGAAAATGGATGGAAGAAAGTCAATAGATATTGTACACTAACGTTCAATAACATTAGGGATTGTAAAAAATAATCATAACACATTCTATCCTCTGAGCATAGTTACAATTTCCAATTGTGCCTCTGACTACTTCTGATACAACACAACATACTTCATCAATAACTCATTCCTCATAAATACAATCCAAAAAAAATGGCATGGTCAGAAATTAATGAAGATAATTATATAATATTAGATCTTGTTAAGTCTGAATCTATCCTTGACCTTAGCGTACATCAAGCCAATGATCTCAAAGGAACGGTCAGGACACCTACCAAATAGCACAACAAGGGTCCACTAACCAGATGAAATATCCATCAAACAAGTATTTGATTATTGATAACATTAATTTTATTCAATTAATGGATCCCTTTTAAAATGTTGAGAATGATTATGAACCCAAATTTCTCACACATGATTGGGTAACTAAGAGATGTGTCTGTCATACTCAAGGATACATGAGAAGATGTGGTCATTCTAGGAGTGCCTAATTCAACCATGCCCCTACATGAATTGCCTACACAGCTTAAACATGGAGGAGAGTTCTGTAGACGGTTTAGTAGATCTCCCATACATGAAAGGGTATTCCATTACATTTTCCTCACAGAGAATTGATTAATGTATATATCACCAAGAAATCAACCTTTCCGTGTAGGTAGACCTAACAGGTCCAATTAGCCATGAGTAGAAGCACCATTAATTTTTTTATGGATTGATCTGTGTAAATCAGGAACATAAACTCCCAATGAACCATAAAAAGATCACCTCCATGATGGGAATGATATATATTTGGACCAAAAATGATATTTTCTTTTATGAATTCATCATTGGTACCTACCATGTTGTCAATCCATGAAGTTCTATGTCTATCCAAAGATTTTCCATAAGAACTTTTTAGGCCTTGTCAAGCCCTTAGGAATTTGAAATTGTGGTTTCTACTATATATGTATATCATGCAAGGAATGATCCTGAAAAATTCCATATGTTCATATTTTTCACATACCAGTATCAAGATTCCATCATATAAGGATTTGTCAAGACCTTTTATATATCTGACAGGATAAATAAAACTGATATCCAACGAGATGTCATTGATAGTGGCTCAGGAGTCAACCTTATCTCTATATGAACACTTTTTCAACTGGGTTTTTATGAATATTAGTTTTCCCGTATACCATAATTTGATATGGTTATGAAAAAATGATAAAAATTGTCTCAGTGAAATCATACTCCAAACATAGTTCAGAGATCTCATGTCAATATCAAAATTACTAGTTATTAGATAGGATACAACCCTAAATGTTCTGTTGGGAAGATAGTGGCAACAACAGCTTGAAGTTATCACATCACCATAGCACCAATGCCTAAAAAACTGTAGAAATGGTCAAATTAAGGGATTACATGGTGATAATGCCTCATTCAAAACATCTGAGTCATAATACATTGATGCATGATTCGACTTTAAAGAAGGGAAATAGTCTATTTCTAATAATGGCGCTCTGATCAATGCTACAAATTGTCTAATGATGATTCCGAACAATCAATTATAATAGATCATGGTAGAGTACGTTCTCCCCATAAACTAAATTGAATATGTGGGTCTAAATTCGAGGACACATCTAATTAATTCCATGATATAAATTATAAAAAATGATCCTGATAGCATTGGAGAAGTTGACAACTATCAGAATAATAGTGAATTCTTGGATAAATATGTCTTTATTCAATCCCTCGGGCCCTAATAAATCCATATTACATCAGAGGGAATGGAATACATTATCATTCCAATGGGAGAAACTAGAGAGTCTCATCATCATCCCCTTGTATCCGCTTCAGAGATCCAAATATAGCTTCATAATTGCAAGAAAACCCAGAATGGTTGCCTCATATTCTAGATTTACTTATGGTATCTCCCACATACCTATGAGAAGATAAAATCATCACCTACATCATAATAAAATTAGAAAAAGGTAAATAATTAATAATATAAAGATGAGGAAGACCTTATGGATCCCACTCCATTACATGAGGAAGGTGTATCCAGCACTGTCGATGAGATGAAAGAGATAAATCTGGGTATATAAGAAGCTCCATGAAACACATTGATTAGTAAAACCATGAATTATGGAGAATATGAAGTCCATATATCCATATTGAATGACATAAATATGTATTCACCTATAATTACATAGAGATTCTTGTACCTCACCTCAATGTGGCCAACCATCACTTATGATTACAAAAAAGACCATTAGGGATTCAATCAAAAATCCCTTAGTAGACACCTGACTCACACCTCAAAAAATGTTGCTGAATTGGATAATCTCTTCCATATTAAATTCGTCAAAGAGGTACATTATCCAAAATGGACAGCCAACATTTTCCCATTGAAAAAAAATAGAAAAATTAGAGTTTTATATGACTTTAGAGATCTAAAAATAAATTTTATTGAATATGGATTTCTAGTTCCAATCCTAGAAATCATAATTGATGGAAAATATGGTTACCATGCCCTCTCCTTCATGGATGGATATTCATGGAAAAACATAATTCAAATGTCCCTAGAAGATGAAGAATCTATAAACTTTAGAGACTCCATGGAGTTTTCTGTTTTCGGGTAATTAACATGGGCTTGAATAACACCAGTGCCACATACCAATATTCCATGCAAAATATCTTCAATCCCTTCATAGGGATGCTTTTTTAATGTTTTGTTGATGATATATTGGTAAAATACCAGCAACATTATAACCACAAACATGACACAGAAACCATCTTCAACAAAATATTCCATAATATCCAGAAGCTGAACCCCTTAAAAGTTTCCTAGGGGTTACGTTGGGGAAGTTTCTCGGTTTAGTTGTATACCATCACAACATCTTTTTTGACCTTGAGAAAAAAAGGCCATCCTTAACAAGCCACCTCCTTGAATCCTTAATGATTCGATAGGTCAATAAGGACACTTGGCCTATATATAGTGCTTTATTTCTATCCTTCTAGGAAAGAATTTTACATTACCAGAGTAATGATAAAGTGAGTCACATTTCAATGGACAAGTAAATACGAGGATGAATTAAACACCCTCTAGAAATACATATTGATCCCTATGGTGTTAATGAAACATGTTGAGATAAATCTTATTGTTATCTATGTGACGGCCTTAGAGAGATAACTAGGTTCATTCCCCATGAAAAATAATTCCACTGAGAATGACAAAAGCCTCTGTTATCTTAAGAGGCCCATTCTCGACTCTGGGAATCATTATTTAGATATCAAGAAGAGATGCATGGAATTAATATTTTTATTATAGAAATTGAAGCACTACATGAATCACCAGATCGTATAACTGGTCACATACAATAACCCACTAAAATATTTCCCCAATCATCCTATGTTTATATTATGTCGAGAATGTTGGGTAATTATTCTACCACAATTTTACATACAATGTTTTCCACAGAAAAAAGTGAAAGTACATGCCTTATTAGATTTTCTTGAAGTCTACCATCTATTGAAGCAACATTTTTAAATACTAAACATCCAACTGAAGATAAATTTTATATTCATGTTGGATCCCAAATGTGAGAAATTTATTTTGGTGGATCATTCAGGAGCTAAAAGATGAATAGATTGGAAGAACATAAGATCAAAAATGTTGGGTTCTGATTGTGATTATCCACCCTATAACCATATTCCATCCTTAATTATTCATATTATAAAAATTATTTAACAATAATGAGAGGTAATATTAGTTTATTACTACTGAACTCATATTGTCACTCCAAAAAATAGTGAACCACTAACATTTTAAATGTGCTTAGAGTATGTAATCAAATAGATCAATGGTTGTTACACCATTATAATAGAAGTGTTGATGAACCATCATGACTATGTTCAAAATTTACTGTCAAATTACCTCTCATGTCCATCAATAAATCATATCACATGATGATAGAAATCCTAGTTTAATTCATAGAAAAATATAGCTACAACTATGGCATACCCATACCAAGATGAAACAGTCATCAACATTTCCCATTTCCACATAGTATGGATATTTTTTAAATTCATAATGTAGGAGTTCAATGAGCTTAGCCCCTTACCTAAGAAATATGGTCCTACCATGGCATAAATGATTAATTTTTTTGAATACTTACAAGATAGATTACATCCACTGGATAATGTTGGGAATGAGAAAAACTAGTTGAAAGTAGTTAACTTCACCCTTTATGGTGAACTAAATCCCAAAAAGGTACTATAAAACATAGATTTGATATAGTATTTCTTAGAGGTATCAATGGAGAAGAGATTGTGACTATCTTCGAATAATTACATGTTGGAGAATGGGGTGCTGGCCAGTTAGGGTATAGGCCTTCTAATCAAATATAAATATGTTAATACTTCTAGACTTTTATGACACAACATTTCATAGAATTCACCCAGAAAGTTAATTCTAATCAAGTTCATTCCAATATCATCCATCAACCCACATAGTTTCTATAAACAAAAAAATAAAACTAGACATTCGACATATGAGGGATGGATATAGTGGGGCCATACCCTCTAGCTATGGGAATGAAGTTCACATACATCATAATTACTCCTAATTTCTTCTCCAAATGGGTTGAGGCAATACTGCTCAAATAAAGTTGGACCAAAAGCATCATTGTATTTATAAAATCCAACATCACTACATGATTTGGTGTAAATCACACCATACTGATGTAAAATTTCAACAATTTTTGTAATATTGATGTAGAGAATCTATATCTTGAGTAGAATATAAAATCCAATAATTCATCTCACTATCATATAGTGGATGATGGACATATAGATCCCTTCAATAAGACCTTGTCAAATTTAGTCCCGATGATTGTGGATAAAGATAAAAATTCATGGCCTGACCAGATCTTGTATGCCTTATGGTACTACGGAAATAAGACTTGTAATACTACATATGAGAACTTGTACACCCTAGTATTTGAGACAGAAGAAATCTTACTCATTTAGATCTAGTTTCCCTAAATTTTTGTTTCCATATATGGCTATCTATCTATATATGAGAAATACCAAAAATGATTTGAGGAACTTGAGAAGCTTGATGTAAAAAAAATTTACACCATACATCACCTATAATTCTATCAAAATCAGATATCATGGGCATTTAACATGAAGATATTACTCAATTTGTTCTTCCAAGGAGAACTGGTATAGCTCCAAAGGACTCCAATGATACCAGGAAAAAACTTTTGAAACTAAAATTGATGTGGGAATGACCTCACTCTATACACAATGTCCACTCCAATGGATATTATTCCTTCATCTCAAGGGATAGAGATAACATTAAGACCCCAAAAAATGAAAGGTTCGTAAATAACTAGTTAATGTAATAACATGTTCCACATACAATCTAAAACATAACAAATTTTGTATTTAGTCTTTTTCACATGACCATAAAAATAATGATGTCACATCCAAGTTACTAGACGTTAAGCTGCATAGTAGGTCTTTGTCAAATAACATTAAAATGTTTGACATCAAGTCCGTGCTGCAAGAAAAAAAATGGTATAGTTTTTATTTTCCATATGACCTTAAAAGGTGCGATATCATGGCCTCACTATATGATGTTAAACTACACAACCTTATCATCCATTTCACATGATGGAAAACTGCCCAACATATGGTCCAATTCATATGACCCAAAATTGAGAGACACCATGTTCTCTTTCTAAATGACAATAAAATTTACAGTTAACATAACTCTAATTTGACATTAATAAACCATTGAAACGTTACACATTGAGGAATTTTGTGGACCTTTTATTACAGGCCTCTATCTAAGGTGTACTTCCAAATCACATCCCTCTTTCCCCTCTGGTGGATTGATATGCCCTCTTGTCCATAAGTGAGTGTGAAAGGACCTGTAGCTCATATGCATAAGCGCCAATTATATCATCTCTACCATGTAGTGTCTCTATTACCCCACTATGGGTACAATTCCAAACAATATCATGTACTTATCAAATGATAATACACTACTTATTTTCTTCCAAAACTATGTATTTATTAATTATCAATGTAGTGAGATATGAAGTGATGCCTGGAAATTCAATCATAGTTACAATAAAGACTAATTAAATGAAAACCCCCTTATTTTTCATAGTGTGTGAATCAAATCTATATAGGTAATATTTCCAATACATATGGAATAATTCTCATTATAAAGAAATTAACAATGATATCTAAACATCATCTTTTGGGCCATATAATCATCCAGAAAAATAATAATACGTTTTCCTCATGTCGAAGCCTGATTCATATGGGGAAAATCATTCTAGAACTATATGCAAATTAACTCTAATCCTAATGAGATATATAGTGATGTCTGGACTCTCAAGTCCTATGTTTCGTGGTAATAACCCCCCCTCCCTATGTAGATATCATACCTACACTGCGAATCTTTTATGACCTCTGTGTGGATTTATTTTTATTCCAAAATGAAATATAGTGACACCTGAGACTTATCCCTTAATCTTTCCACAATTCCCCTTTCCAAAACAAGAATATCACATGCATTCTGCATGACATTAAATATCACGGTCCTTTATGAACTACACATGGCTTCATTTTTATCCTAATGAAGTACATCATGATGTATAGATCATGCCTTTTTTCCAAAACACCATATAATCTTATTTTTCGTTTCCTTCACTTATATTTCCCTTGTATCGTATAAATTATTGTTTTTACTATTTTTCTCGGACACCAAGAATAGCACACATGGACTTATGAGTTTTTATAAATGTTTTACCCACATGAGTAAGAAATATCAATTTATATTGGGGTTTCCATGGACATGAATGCATGACAATAAAAGGAACATAAGATGTCCACATCGATTCAAAATAAACTAAATAATTCTCCTCATGAACAAAATTTGGATTGATTAACATTTCGATGAGATACATAGTGATGTTAGGATCTCTTATCATGGTCCCAACCGTAGAATAATACAAGAAATATCCCTGATCTCCCATGTATGAGTCATATCTACATGAGAATACCCAATATGATTTCTCACCCTATGCATGGATTAATATCAAAACAAAACCCCAATTACCTCTAAATATGAATTCAATCCGATTGGTTGATCATTATTCTAGAAATATGTGTGAATTTATTCTTATTCCAAAAAGATAAGTAGTGATTCTTATTTCTAGTTCCCTATCCAATCCTTAGAATTCACACTCTCTTCATGTCGAGGAACTTTCATCTTTACTGTATGAAGTTAAAAACATAGTTAATTTCATGAAAAGATGACTTCAAACTATGTGTTACCTTAAGAACAACATGTTTATTGATTATCATATCGATGAGGTACATAATGATGCCTTGGATGCATGTCCTAGTCCCATCCATAGGGTAAATATGCCTACCGCTCTCATTTATACAAAAAAGATATATACAAGAGATCTTAATTTGTGTCCCTCCATTAAAGGATCCACCAATGAAAAAGGAATGTACCCCTAATACCGATGAGTTGGATCTAGTTAAGGGACTCTAAAAATCATGGGCCATAACATTCCAAACATTTCCCTTATACTTGGACATATCCATTAAACACATCATACTCCAAATCTTGGACACTTTCAGATCTTCATAATCTTTCTACAGCTTTAATTGATAGAATATATGATACCTAAGGGCTTATTTTTTTTAACTATGTATTAACATGCCCTAGATGGTTTTGTGTAAAACAACACATAAAATGGGTTTGGGAGCCAAAGGATGCCACTATTGACAATGTAGTACACACCTCTATCGGCCTTGTATAAAATAGCTATCATAATGTTTTTTCAAAGAGTGATAACTTCATCCTTCAGATAAGCCTCTATTTCCCCTATCGTCTTTGGAAACATTATGTTGGGACACTGGATTCAAATTCTTCCTACGATCATCTCCAACATAATTTTATTACATCCTTTCTCTCTATCCAAGAACATCTATGATAATGGTTTTCATATCCCCATAGTGTATGAATTATTCTAGAATTAACATGGTTTGATAGGACACATGTCACCCAATATTTTCATGCTATTATGGTCATAGTTATAGGAAATAAAAATACACACACCATATTCCCTATGCCTGGGTCAGACCTACAGTGAAAACATATTCCCTGATTATGAGGAAATTTTGACCTATAATTCCCCTTATATATTTTGGCACTTTCCTCCCACAAACCAATATCTATGGCTAGTGAAATATAAATCTCCACATACCTCCATCATCTATTAGTAATAGAATGTCTAAATTCCTTAGACTATCATTTTCTGACTGTGCTGTGACATTTCTGAGTCATATTTTCACAATTTTCAAACAAATATTAGGGCTTGTCGTTTAAGGTATTCCACTATTTACAATACAACACATGCCTTATTTTTCCTTACATTAAACATGCCTTAAAATATGTTTGTCTATCGAAAATAACATCATCATTGGGAGAGACCTCCTCTAATGCCATAATCCCTTTCCCCATACCCACATTCAGATCAAGGGACTCCCAAATCATAGATTAAAACATTCTTCTCTCATACCTAAATATGGTAGAACATTTCTTGAACAATAACCAAGAATTGAATAATTTTCAAGCATTCAATCAAAATAAAACACCTTAAATTATATCACCCCATAACGTCCTTTCTTCAAGACATGAAACTACACAACATAGTTTCCTTTTGGCATGACTATAAAGTACACATCATAGGGTCTTTGATTCATGAGTTTAATGTACAAAATGTTTCAAACCTTTTCAGAATGGGGACTCACCATGACATCAAGCATCTGAAAATAAAATCTTCCTTTGCAGGAGTGAAATTCACGTAGGAGCTGTTTCCCATTCTTGGTGGGTTCCAATGTAGATTTTTTTCATTCTCAGAAATATTCCCTTGATATAACAACCAAAAATGGTATAATTGAATCTAAATATCAATAAAAAAAATCATAAATGAGAAATAGAATGACAAAAATATTTAGAGTTCCTTAACCTGACTATTATGTGACACTCCCAAGTTGGATTTTCTAAAGTCTCCTGCAAAATGGGTCTATCAGCCTAAGGATAAAACTTCTAGACTATAGATTATACACTCTAGTTTTACTAAAAAAATAGATCTCATAATGGGGTTTTCAACCAGTGGTAACTTTACCCTAAGGAGAGACATCCTCCATTCCCAAATATAATGTTTAGGATTTAGAAAACAAAAAAAACTGTGGCTCAACATTCCCCTTGGGTGTATCTGAATAATTTCAGAACATTCATTAACATGAATCCTTATTAAGATTATTATTTCAAAACATTATACTCAAATTTTCCTAACATAAAACACAAACCTTATTAGTTTGAATTTCTTGACTATAAAACCCCCCTGAAAAGTGACACATCACTCTCCAGATTTAAGTCCAACTAAAGGAACTCTGGACAGAATTCAAGACTCAGCATGCTAGAACTATAAATTTTATTCAATTGTAAAAACACAAGAAATGAAAAGAAATAGGAATACAACTTTTCATTCTAGAAAACCAATATGGGAAATCTAAGAAAAATCCTTGTCTCGCCAAAAAATAATTCCTTATATTAGAATCAGAAAAAAAAATTAGGGTGATGAAACAAAAGATACAATTTTTGTAAGATCGTTCATATATTATTGGGAATAGGCTAAATATACTCTCTTAACCCCATGAATTATGTAAGAATTAGATTATTCTTGAATCCCAACCGATTAAATTATAAAACAATGGTTTTTAGTTGAAATATTCAGTTTTTATTATTTTATTACAACTATGATAATGAAGGGAATACAAGTTTATGTGATTGGAAATAAATAATAATTATCATTAAATTTAATTTATGTTTTAAAATATAGGGTAACTTTAACATAAAAGTTCCTATTTGTGAAATTTTATATTTTTTCATCAACATAATATTTGAGAAGTAAAACTATATCCCAGGCAGTTTTTACCAATTGCTAATGCTCTAACCTTCATATCGTAGTGTCCTCCTCAGCATCAAGGATATTCCCGTCCTCTACACTATCGACATATCCTTTTCATTCTAAATCCATTTCCATGTATTGTTAGATTTTTGCTTCCTCTTTCGTTACAAGAATTAATTACTCTTAGAGGCACTTTATTGGGAGATATTTCTCATCAAGGAGGTCGTGGTACTCCACTGCCACCATGGAGTGGCTAGCCCCAAGTTGTACTACAGTAGTTTTGAGTTCCCCAAATTGGTAATCTAGCAAAGCCGTTTCTTACTATGACATTTCCTTCTACTCCCATTTCCGGATCATCATATTCACTACATCATGGATCTCATTGTAATTAACTATGCCATATCCTAACATGGAAATCATGAATGGGAGTCGGTGAAGTTTCAATGAAATTTTTACAAGAGTTGCTTTCCAGATTAACTTATACATATCCAACTAGACCAAAATATGTATAGGAGAGAAATCCTCAAGGGTTTCTAGATAAAATTTAGAGATGTTCACAAAGGGAGAAACATAATCTAGAATGATTGCACCCATGGGGTTTCCTTTATCCAATCCATCCAAAATAGCCTCATCTCCACCCAATGAAGTTGGTGAAGCTGTCACGGAATCCCCTATTCCCAGCCCAGTCCCTAAGACTGATGGCGTTGGATAACATCCAAAAAATCTCATCAACACTAGATTTTTAATAGTGATAAATATCTCAATGTGACAAAAATAGTTAGTGAAACTAACCCATCATTGGGTATATCATTGATATTGATACTGCTTTAGTTCCTCAAAACAATACTCTCAGTGTGAAAACATCCTAAAAAGGATAATTATCTTGCATTTTCTCTGAAGAAGGGATCAAAAGATTCTGATAATATCCCTCTTCAGAATTTTAAGCTATAAATCCTTCAACAAAAGGAGTTGGGTGAACATGGATGCATTTTTGTAAAAGGTCCATTGAGGTGTTCTCTGCAGACAAAGGTATACAAGGTGAATTTTGATGTGAGGTATTAGGTAAAAGAAACATCAACTATTTTTTGGAAAATTATTGAAAGAAAAATCTTATGTCCATAAATTAACTTTATGAAATACTTGAACTACATAAGGTAACCAAGAATAACAATTTATGGATTAATTAGATAAAAATGTTCGTGCCATGTAATCTCATGTCTCATAGAATCCTCACCGGTAATTGAATCTTAGAAGTGTTTTCCAAGACCTGAATTGCCTTTTCTGACAACACTATATGCTAACTGCATAGTAGGAATAACATATTCCGGCCCTATAGAGCCAATATCAGTTTCAACACCTTCTTCAGACCATATAATATCCTTGTTATCCACTTCATGGGTGAAAATCATATCAACAGAGACTATCAGAGAGTCTTCAAGTACAAAAAATGGATCTAAAAATTGATGAAGAAGAGAAAACTCATATATAAAAAATAACACATGGGGAATTTCATTTGGCATTTCAGTGGCCCTCCCACCTCTATGAAGGAATGGGGATAGACAAGAACACATCTCTAGATTCTATTTTCATCATATTAATGGATTTATCAGCCATGATCTATGTCTCCCTTGGGAAATCCTCATTTACCAGTGAAGGATCAATTAAATACCCCCCAGTGGAGGAAAGTGATGAATATTCTGCAAGAGACAATTATGATCAGGGAGAGTATATCAGGAAATTCATAATACCACATTCCAACAAAATTTCTCACTGTGATGTATGCAATGGTCCAAATTCAATGCCTTTCTTTCCTCTTTATCTCAATATGGAAAAGTGTCCCCAAAAATCCTCTTGGAAATATAGACTTATGGGGATGATCATGGATTTCCAATTGACATATCCTATATAATAGCACTCTTACATGGTGTTGATTTTAGGGATTCATGTGCCTCACCCAATACCTCAATGGGGGTACCTGGCAGCCTATAATTTATTGACCTAGACACCACTATTACTACTCCTCCAACAATGGATTCATCTTATTCTCTTATAAAATGAAAAATAAAATCCCCGTAAGATTAATAATGGTGGATTAATTAGAAGAAAAATGAAAAGGGAAAAGAGAAATACTTCATCGCGATTGAGATAAAAGTCCCATTAATCCTCAAAATGAATAGTTATCCACTCAAGCATTCCACAGTCAAGCATGTCAGGAGATCACTTTTTGGATAGAATCTGATCGCTATTTTCATATATTGATGCCTCTAAATCCTGAAGGTACATCTTCACCTCAGTTATATCAATGTTAGTGTGATGATTAGGGGGCCTATAATATCTCCCAACCCATGGATTTGTGTTCCAGCCTAGAGAAATTACTATGAATCTCTAACATTGTGAGTTATTCTCTCCCTAACTCATGTTTATTTCGAAAATACATATTTTGGATCTGATACGACTATATGTGAGTAAAATCCTACACCCTTCGATTTGAAAGACCTTTCAGTCCTATTTTCTTTAACAGTAGAATAAGGGGATGAAACACAGACCTCCACCTGATGATGGTGAGTAGAAAGAAAATTTCAAGATTTTTGGTTTTCTCAACTCTATATTTCTCAGTGGTATTTATCTGATAACACTTCAATGACATCACAAATTCATAATTATAATCCTCGAATACAACATTCATACCACACATACAATAATCGGTATTTGTTGTGGCCTTGAGCTAATAAATTCCCTTCACCAATACCCCCTGAGTTATAAGGATATCCATGACGTGGAATACCCAGCCTCCAACATAATTAACGGGTCTGAGAGAGGTAGTGTGATTGAAATTTTGGACACCAAAATGTCCATCAAGATCCAAAGATTTTGGGCTACCTTTAGGTTCTCCACTATCCTTATGTGCTTTGGGGGAAAGGTTCTTAACTCTCAAAGACATTTAAACTGGATGTCGTCTCTAGGGTGAGAGTCTTTGTCCATATATTTCTTCACAATATTGAAAATTTCACAGGCTAATGTTGTTTTCCTCTCATCATAATTCTATGTTTTCATTAATGGGACGAATTCACCATAAAGTTTTTCAAGAATGGGGACCCTAGAAATTTTTTGTACATCCCACATGCTAATACCAACTCTTCCCTGTATAAGGTGGAATGAATTAGTCTACAGGATCCATTTAATGACTAGTTTGTAGTGGATATATGGGTTCTTATAGATGATGGATTCTCTTAAAAAAGACATAGATATAGATGTCTTAAATATATTTCATGATTTCTCCACAAGTATGGTGAACCAATTTAGCTCATATCCACTCAGGCATGACTCCCCCTCCAATGTAGAATTACCATTCCACCTTATAGCCTTGAGTCTGATCTATCTGTCATGTAAAAAATTTTGGGTCATAACATTCAGGCTATGATTATTTAATATGTGATTTTCAATCTATATTGAAGCTAATGTGATGCATAAAAACCCAATTGGAAACATACCTTTATTGACATAAATTACATGGGAGGAGATGTTGGCAGAATGATAGTTAGTGTTATTTTCAAACAAGGAAATAGAGAAATAACTTCAAACACCAAGAAAAGTAACATCCTTAAAATTTTCATTAACATAAAATTGTAGTTAATCACTTCATGGGTACTGATATTGTTTTGGATCCGAAGATATATCTATATTTGTCTAAGTATGCTCAACCACATTATAGTAACTCGATTAAACAACTTAGATCATCTTGGAATAATGTGAAACAGCTTGTTCAGTAGAATTCCTCAATGATTCCATTAAAAATATAAATGAATGAATCATGTCTTCATAATAAGTTAAAATATTTACTTAGAAATGTTTATATTTCTATAGGTAAAGGATCCTAAATTTTATAAATGGAAGGATCTTTTGCACACCCTTCTACCAGACCCTCTGTATAGTACCTTATACAATGCTCTGGGAAGAAGACCCTCGATTAGGTACTTAATGAAGGATACTTTGAGTGGCCCACCCCATGAGTCATAATATTCCAAAACGGTTGTACATTAGGAATATTTTCAGGGGACATTCACAAAAGATGAAACCGTGAAGAGTTGTGCAGAATACTTTCATGATGGGAGAGAAAATTAGAAACATAAAATATGATGATAATGATAATGGGCCAATGGTATTTTTGGATTTCACTATAATTTACCTAGAACATCTACACATGTTCTTCTTCTGAGACCTATGCATCTTTCCTAAGCTATATTACTATGTCGAGGACATTTAATATTCACTAAAACTCGTTTCATAATCTATTCTTGAATCTACCTCAAGACTAGACCTTCCTCTTTCAATAAGATCAAATATTGAGGGGGGGTTTCTGAAACTTTTTTTGTCAAGAGGAAGGAATGGATTTGGTAGAGCACATAACAAATGTTAAAGTGATAAATATCCAAAGAAGAATCAAAGGACTGACCCATCCCAGGCTGCACACACAGAGACTTGCTCACTAGAAGGATGGTGCAAGCCCATGCGTGCCACCAAATGGTTTCTCACCCCCTATGTTGGGTACCAAAACACATCGCCTATACATGGGACCTATGAGGGAAACAACCTTCAACAAGGGTACCATGGTTGCCTATAAATAGGGCCCCAGGGCTACTCATTTTCACAACTGAAAAAATAGAATAATCCCTAAGCATTGACTTTGCAGACCCTTCACCCAAGTAACCAAAAATTATCCATATAACTCACCAAAGCATGAGACAAGCAGAAACTATGGGGGATAAGTGAGATAATAGTTTCATTAGGGTCTGAAATAGACGAAATTTTATGAGGACCTATTGGGAAAAAATCCATCAATGTGTTTTATCAGTATGTTTTTCTTGTGTGATTATATTTGTTGACAAATCCAAATGACCTCGAATGAGTAAAATGGGTGTTTGATGAAAGATGTTTTTAAAGGTGGTGTGGCTTCTCATTGTTTGAAAAAAATTTGGGCCTCAAAATTGGAATTCTGTATTTATTAAAGGAAGGTTTTAATGATTAGAGTGAATCATAGAAGAGAAACAAATAAAATTAGAAAAATTAGTTAACCTCGTACCTCGAAACATGGACCAAGTATCATGTTTGAGAAAAGATTTTGGTCGCATACCGAGATAGAGGGAATGATATATGAAATGGTTTGAAAAACTAATAAATGGTCCATGAAAAAGGCATACTGTGAATAAGTGTGGTATGTTGAAGGATGCAGGTTTACTGGACGACTGATCATTTGTGAAAGGAAGTGGATGACAGGTTGGAAAAAAGATACCACACATATCGGATATGAAAAATGGTTTGAAGGAGGTTTGCAGTTCGTGGTGGAAGAAGCGGTACACAGTGAAGGTGGTGTAGAATAAAATATTTCGAAAATATTGATATAGAGGACTATGGGGATATATTTATAAATATAAGGAGATATATTTTCACTGATTATATTTGAGAACAATTTTCAATAGAGAATATCTTCGTTCTGGGAACTCAGAGAATTCCAAAAAAAAAATCATGAGGGAGAATTCTATGAATGGAGAAGCAGTTCATGGACGAAATACCATGAAGGGATTTTTCATGGCACCGAATCTCACAATGGAAAATGTGGTTCATAGAGTAGGAATACACATTAAGTGAAGGTATTCCTTGAATAGAGGATAGTTCATGGGAAGAGGGTGGTTCATAATGGAGGTTCACAGAGTTGGTACACAGAGGTGGTATGTAGCTGTGAAGGAAAAGGACGTTTTTAGATGGAGGTTAGTTTATGAAAGAATAATCTATAGGAGGATGATGATTTCGATGTAGAAATCCCACTACAAAGTATGCAGTAGGACTAAGTGGTTTGTGGAAGTCACCAAGAAGATTCAAAAAGCTTCAAATCAGTTTGAGAATGTCAGTTATATTTACTAATATTATGTGGAAAGGTGTATTTCATCTATGGGAGAAAAAATGGACACCAACAGAGAAACTACCTATAGTTGATGGCATAGGAGTTCATGAAAATGAAGGGACATATATGTCCATAAATTGTGTTTCAACTAAATGTCTATAAACTGTGAGTGAATTCATTTCCAAGAGTAGTGAGCAAAGGAAGAGGAAGACGGGTACCCATTCCATCAGTAGTGAGCTAGAGAAAGAGGCACATGTAGTGACCCTTGAGCATACTCTAAACCTTGTAATGAAAATGAGACTGCGAATAGAAGATCTAGCCTAAATCTTCTACTCATTAAGGGTAGTGAGCCTTAGTGAAATTGGTATATCGGAACACCATCATTGTATGATCCTTAGACATAGCCTAGTGAGGGTGAAATAAGATAAAATTGTTTTTTATAATTCACTATTTAAATTATGTTAATATTTTTCAATTGGAATGAGAGAGTATAGATTTTTTTTAATGATGAAACAAGATTTGAAGGGGAATAAATTTTAATATGTAATACCCTAATTCACCACCTCTCAGGGTATTCGACCTATTGAAAAAAACCATTGGTATACGTGGTAAATGTTGAATGTTAGTGGGGGTATCTTAGAATAAGAAATGGTGGTGTTCAATCATAAATGAATTCTGATCTTTGATAGAAATAATTTTCAACTATGGAAGAATCAGACACAATAGTACTTTTGATCATTTGTAATGGATGTCTTCATAGAATCTATGAATGGAATATCAGCTAACATAAATATTTGTGCTTTATCAGATGCTATAACAATGGAATTGGATGCTAATACGAAAGGGATCAATGCTTTAGGGGAATCCCTATAAAATGAAACATATACTTAGGTGTTGTTCTGTAAAATATCACATGCTATATGGAAATAATTGAGGATCATTTATGAGGGACTCTCAAAATTCTGAGAAGTAATGTTTCTGGTTATGTGGAAAACATATTAGGATCTCATAATGAACCCCATCAAGGCTATTATTGTATTCTTTGATAGGGTAAATGTTATTGTTGAAGACATGAGGGATCTTGAAGAATTCATTGAAGATATAAATATAGTGAAACATATCGTGAGGAAACATCCACCGTAGTTCAATATTAAAGTTTCAGTTTTGGAAGAAGAGGACCCGAAAAAGCAGACACTGGATAGCCTACATAGTACACTTGTAGCATATGAAATGAGAATTGAAGATAATAGTTCAATGGAATAGGGGAAGTCTAATGAATTGTCTTTCATGTCCATGAAGAAAATCTCTGTTGTAGATAGTCCGAAGGAAAAACATTTTGATTATTTCATGCAATTTTTCTCCTCAAATATGATAAGGGGTAAGGTATGTTAAAAGGTAAAAATGAATTTCCATGCTTTTTGTGTGGAAATATTGGGAATTTTTTAGTAAATTGTCGTAAGAAGTTTGATGATGACAATAAAGGAAATGATGAAATTCCCCAAAAGAAGTATTCATAAAATGTGAATGATTGGAGAAGTATTAAGAGAATGTTCATGAAAAAGAATAATGGGATTTAAAAGGAAGATAAAATCTCAGAATAATATGAGGAACAAGAGTTGGGGGACTACAAAGATCATAAAGTATATTATTTGGTGAAAGTTTTCCAAAATTATTTAACAATTGAAAAATGTGACAATAATGAAATAGAAATTGAAGGAAGAGTTGATCTTCAGTATGAATTAGAAGCAACCCATGAAGAGATAGATAGTTTGAGATCCAAATGAATGAATGCTAAAAATTTATTTCATGATTCCTAACTCTATATGATGTTGTAGGAAGATGTGAATTCTGAGATAAATGTAGATATTGAAAATATGAGGTATTCAATGCTATAAATCAAAGAAATGGTGGTTGGGTAAAACCTCAAAATTGAAGAAATGAAAATAGATATCGATGGTTTTATTAAAACTAGAAAAGTTAACATAAAAACTATTGAAGAACTAGAAGTGGAAGTCACCATTCTGTGGTGAATAGTTATATACTAGTAGAAAATAATAACCCTCGGTTCTATACTACTAAAGAAGATTATATAGGAAATAGAGAAAATGGAATTTGAGTAGAGGGGTCCAGCAGAACAAAAGCAGTAATCAACTATATAAGATAAGGCTTGTAAGGGGATTGATCTAAAAAAGAAAGTAGTACAGTTCATGCCATACCACAAAGAAAAACTCCAGGATTGATGACTCATTTGGATATGAATCAGAATTAGAATAATCAGAGATTCCAAGGAACAACTAGTGGCACATCATTGCCACACAAGAATGTACATTGCATAAGATGTTATTGTCATGGTAAGCTGGGACACTATCAAAATGCATGTTCCATAGTAAAGGGGTTCTAAAGGGAACCAGAACAACATAGGTGGTTTTACATAGATCAATATTCTAGGTCATAATTTTATGGTCCTTGTTTTAGGTGTAAAGGACTCGGACAAATGGAATGATATTGCACATCAACAATAGAGGTGAATGTACCGGGACAAAATGATTTTGTTCATAAGAAGCAGCCAAATGTATCATCCAAAGAGATGAAAATTCAAAATTGATTTGTAGCTCAGAAAGTTGAAGCTAGTCCATCATTTACTGATGATGATTACGACTATCATTCTTTGATGGTTATGAAACCATAGACTTGGGTCTAAAAGAAAATGGTTGAGAATGAAACTGTTACATAAATTGCATTCAAGGCATCAGATCTCAATAGGATATAGATAATTTATTGTGTATCAACATCGCATATAATGGAAAATAAGGAAATAGTGACTGGAATCAGTCATGATAAAGAAGGTATCACAATATTTGGCAATGATGATGGCCTGAAAATTATTATTTTGGAAAAATCCATGTTTTGAGGAAAACATATGAAACAAGCAGATTTCTTTGTTATTGAAGGTCTAAGTCACAACTTGATTAGTGTCAGTTAATTTTGATACCCAAGTAATGCCAAAGTTTTTTACAAGTAAATTATGTATCATGAAATAAAAAATGGAGTAGTTTTGTTGCAAGGAAAGAAAAAATAAGGGAACTATACCTTGTGATTTGAGAAGAAGGTATATTCTTTCTGTCCAAGGATAAAGATAACATGTTATGGAAAAAGTGTCTTGGCCACATAATCCAAACATCCTTGGAAGAACTGGTGAAATATTTTGATTCTCAAAATCTCCCTAGATTATCAAATGATTGTACTCATACAAGTGATACCTATGAACAAGGGAAGATCATTCAAAACACATATAAGACAATTGAGAAAATGTCAAAATAATTGCTTGAGTAGGGGTATATTGATGTATGTGGGCCAATTTCACCAAGGGGTGTCAATGGGAGGAGGTAATATGTTCTATTAATTGATGATTATAGCATAAAGGCATTAGTTTTAAAAATCACCTACAAAACTGAAGTGTTCAGTTGCATTACAAGATATTGATGAGAATGTTAAAAGATAGCTGGTCAGAAAATCCAGAAGATTCAAATAGATTATAAAATAGTGTTCAGAAATTGTAACGCCCTGACCCTAGTTACCCAGAGTCAGTGCATTATTACATAACATTGGTATGATCACAAGAAAGATCAAATCTCGAAAGACCGATTGGTTTAGTAGCCTTGGAAGCACTAGATATATTCATAATGTTTTACATTACATCATAAAGTGAAAAACTACTACAACAACATAATCTCCATATTCCACACTCATATCCCCACATAAAATCCCTGCAGGTCATTCATAACTTACTTCTTCACATCCTGGGAAAAATAAAACATAGAAAAGGGGTGAGCTCAAATGCCCAGTAAGGATAACAATATAGCGGAAACTTTCATAAATAAGAATAAACATTTAAGGCAATGTATAACTAAAAAAAGCATTTCAAACTTGAACTTTCAACATAGTATGGCATAAATAAAATGAAATAATTCCATTTACTTATTCACATGGATATTCTACTAATAGAATAATCACATGCAAAATCAATAACCACTTTCATAATGATGGAATGCATAATGATGAACTTTAATTTCTTTGTCAAGGCCTCGTCCAAAGACCTAGGGGCTAACTGTAACCGGAACCCATCCCGGAGTGCCTCTAATAACCGCACACCAACCCGGAGTGCCTCTAATAACCGAACACCAACCCGGAGTTCCTCTAATAACCAGAAACCAAACCAGAGTTCCTCTACTAACCGGAGACCAAACCGGAGGGCTTACTTTTACCGGTCCCCAACCCGGAACATACTTTTCTAACACATTCATCTGAATGAATGGTTGAAATATAACAGAATCATTCAGATTAAAAATAACTTATGAAATGTCAATACTTTAAAAAAACCATTAGTGACATAAGAATAGCTTATCCACCGTCAAAAATATACCAAAACCTTCAATACAATATAGAAGTTTTGTATCATAATAAATCAACTTCAAATAAGCTTAACAGCCATCAAAGGATGTTGACATAGATGAAATCAAAACTATTTTAGAGAAATATCTCTTTTTTTAATCATTTTAAAAGTAACATAATTATAATACATTCAATTTGAAAATATTCTTATAATCTTGTAAGGGAAGCTTTGACGATTTTATATCGGCGGTAAATAGCCGCACCCGCCGTATAAATTAAAAAAAATTCTTACCTTAAATTTGTCGAAAAGGTTAAAAGTGCCTTGTTTGGAAAACGACAGAAAGATTCCTTTCGAAACACATAAGGGTATAAATGAATTTAACCCATATTCTTGTAAATAGTAAAATATTTTTTAAATGCATTATTAAGAAACATGGATGTGGATGATAAAGAAATCCTAGTAGATAATTGCGTATAAACAACCTCGGATAATGAAGAGATTGTGAAATAAACCCTTACCAATTTGGTAACTTATGAAACATACAACCCATGAAAGAGGTATCATACAATGAATATGTAAATACACAAAAATTAAAGTGTATTACAAAAAGAATATAATTATGGGCAGTACATACACCACACAAAAGGTAATGGTGGCAATATGGCTTGAATCTCACGGGAATAAGGAGTGAGATGAAAACCCCTTACCTTGTACTTTTCCTTGGTTGGGGTAGGTTAACCTCCTGTATAATGGTGAAATAATTGTTATTAAATTATACAAGAATCATATACATTAATATGATATCATATATGATCTTTTAATATTGATTTGATAATAATATCTTAGTATTATCGTTGTTTCGGGTGTTAACTTACTTGTTTTATTTTATATGTTTTGTTACGTAAGCCATGTTTGTAATGGATAGGTTGTATATTATTCACATCCAGAATGATATCAAGTCCTTAAACATTATTTTTAAATCATCAAATGATAATTATACTTGAATGGATACGATGGAGAATGAATCTCATCGCGTTCGTGGAGACGGTAGTCCGTACGTACGCACGAGCGACAATATAATTCTTTTGAAATAATATATAAATGGTTGTTATATCATATATAAATAATAATTAACATGTTATATTTATTATTTACATGAGTTACATATCATTATTATACCAATCCAAATAATAATATATTGAATAACAATTACACCACGACGTGGAGACGGTAAGCCGTACGTACGCACGTATGGTGACATGTTATTCAAAGGGTGGATAGAATACTGAATATGGATGTACCATATTTATAATAACATCACATTATATATATGATACTGGATTTATTATTTTATAATGGTAATAACAAAGGAAGAAGAAGTGGAAGAAGAAAGGAACTTGGAAAAGGGTGGTGAAATTATTACTTCTTCTTCGGGTTCTTCCTTTTGATTTGATCAAAAGGGATCCTTAGGTTGGATTTCTGATCAAACTAAGGCCTCTAGGTTGTAGTGAGGGAAGTTGGGAGAGTATTTGGGTAGAGTTGTTCCGAACCAAAAGGTTTTGAAGGTGTGAATAAATGAGAAGGAGGAGTGCCCTTTTATAAGAGGGGTGAGGGGCACCTTTGGAAAAGCTAGAAATATTAGTTTATAATAAATTTATATTCGGTTTCTAATGGATCCAAAGTTGATTATTTAAATTTTAAGTTGGGGACGGGTCGAAAACAACTCAGCCAATAGAATTTAGACAGGTTTGGGTACTTATATTAACCTTATATCTAAGTATTAATTCTAAGTTAATTAGTTTCACTTTTACAATGTCTCTTTGTATTTTTATATAATATGGTTAATAAACTTACTATATACATCCAAGCGACCCCCAAGTGGTCCATTAATGATGAACCTATCATGATATAAGTCTCTTGGCCGAAACTTATATTTTTAGGAATTTAATGTCAATTAATAATATAATATTTGTTTTAAGAACTCTTTTATGTCAATTTTGACACTATTCAATAGTTGATTTTTTTGAAACTAATAACAGATTGATTAATTCGAAAAAAGTCAATTAAATCAATCCTAATATATCATATTAAACTATATAATTAGTTTAATTCATTAAAAGTTTCATATTATATTTATTTGGGTATTATAATATCAATTATTTTAATTTTTCACTATTATAGTAATTAATTCATCATCATTGTGTCATAAATAAATTAAATTATGTAATTTCTAAAAATTATTAATAAAATATCACTATGTAGGAAATATTTTTATCTTTATAATTAATATTTATAATCTAAAATCCAACATATATAACTCTATGTAAAAATTGTTTTTCTAAAAGATATATGCTTGTGTCATTTTTGTATTCATTTTAACTTAATTAAAATAAAGTGTCCCTATCACCTACAAGTGGCTCCATGGGGTCCCAAAATAGACCCAAAGATGCCTATGGTCGAACATGTATCAACCAATAAGGCTAGGAAACGTTTTAGGGTAATTTAGTATTATTATAATATTATTTTTTTAACCCTAATTTACCGTATTTACCCTTAACCATGGTAAATAAAAAATTTACCGCAGTAGTTATTCAAAATGTATAAAAATAAAAGTTACCTATTTACACAATTTGAACATCCTGATTCCAAATATGGAATCCATTTTTATAAATTCAAAACACATAAGTGGCATAAATTAATGTAAAATTAATTCCCGCTGTCAAAACAAAAAGCGTGTTTTTAAGAGATAATAACTATCAGAAGATTGACACTTGTTTATGTTCAGTTTAATTGTAAAATTATGTCCAATTACAAACATTATATTAAATGGTAAAACTATATTATAAATATAATTTAAAACCACTCAAATTCATAATTTATCAATATTAATTATTTTTATTAAAAAAGTTGTTTTTAATTAAAATTTAGTAATTTTCACTATTCATCATAATATGAAAGTTATCCGAAAAGTTCCAAAATTTCACCTTAGGCTAAATTCGATATTCCGAATCCAAAAATTAAGTCCATTTTGAAATATAAAATATATATAATTTCAAAAATTAGGTATTACTATTCATAACGGCTAGTTTGATTGGTTGTGGTGTGTGTTAGAACTCGAAGTTGCGTACAACACACACTACTGTATTATTCAAAGGAAAGCGTACCGTGGAAGCTTGGGATGTTTCATTTTAAATTTTTTTGATGTCCCCATTTAGTCAAAAAGTTTAAAATATTGTATTTTAAAAGGTTTCACTATTAAAAGTTGGTAAAAGTGCAATACTGAAAATGAATTGTTTCTTACATTATGTCTAAGAAACTCATAATATGGATTCTAAAATTATATGGATTATATAAAGTTTAAAATTTAGTTAATACTATTCATAACCTCTTTTGAACGGCTTGTTTGGTAAGTCATGGTGTGCTTGAAATCGGTGTTGCGTGTAGTGCAAGTTATTGTATTATTTTGAAGAAATAACACACTATGAAATCTTGGGGTGTTACATTCTCCTCTCCTTCAATAAATTGCGTCCTCGCAATTTGAAATTGTTCTTCGAAAGTAAAAGGTTCAAAATAAAAAATATCTTTGTGGGAAAACCCACATCAGAAATTGGGTTACTAAAATTTAGTCTTTATATGAGGAAAAGAGAAATGAAAGGGTCACCACCAAATTATGATCTCGATTAGGAGAACATTGGTGGCAATTAGAGACATATAATTGGAGGGAAAATGTAAATATTTATAGGTAGTGATTGAGGTCATCAATCACAAACAAGTTTAAAATTGAGGTCCTTAAATTCATCAATCTACGATGATTTAAAATACCATCGATTCATAATGAATTGAGGTAGTGTTTTCACATTTTTAACGTTTCAAAATATCTTAGTTGAAATCCCACATCGAAAAATGAATTAATGAGGCCTCTATTTAAAATAAAGAGTGGAAATTATGAAGATTACCGAAAATAACACATAATAGAGTTCCATTTAGGAAAATATGGATATGGAAGAGAAATATAACCATCAATTATCTGATGGGGAGTGGTAGAGAACATGGCTATGAAAAGGCCAACAATCCCAAAGCCATAAATTAGTGATGATTTAAGGTAATATCTAGGACAACATTTTTGTTCTAAGTCCTTTTCTTAATGTTGAGGATTTTATTTATGAGATTGGATAAGATCATAAGGACATATACTTACTTTATAATTAGAGTTTTATCCATTAATAAATTTCTACCACAAACTCATCTTTCACTCGTAAAAAAATTCTATTTATACTATTCGTATAGGGTTCCAAAATAAATGAATTTATAATTCATCTAGCAGATCTTTTTAAAAAAAACTACATTATTTAATCCAGGACATCTCGTGGGCCAGTGGTAGGTGATACACCCTTGTCGCCCTTTGGTTGCGAGTTCAAGTCTCACGGCCTTGCCGGACACGACGGGTTGCCGCCCGACCTCTGGGTTGTCCTTTTATGGAAATCAAAAATTAATCTCAAACTAGAATTTATCCAAAATACTTATGTCCAAACTCACAGTCCAATTTTTATAAGGAAGGTATACTTAATGTAGATCTTTTTTACCCCATAATAGCATATGAATACCTTCATTATGTATTCTTTTAAAACACTGAAACATCGTGAATTACCATAATACTTATTGATTATATTCATGGTCCCTTATTCCATATAGAATGCAGGATATACTTCATCAATCAAAAAATGTTTTAAACCCCAACAATGATGGAATATACAAATCATTAATCAGCTTCAAGGTATTCATGAATATCAAATTTAATTTATCCAATTCAATCATGTATTATTTTAAAATCACTACCTCGGTATCATAACCATATTATGGTTTATTGTTCTCTCAACCATATATCTTCCAAAAATTTAACCTGCTATTGAGTCACTTTTCTTTGTTCCACACAATCTCAAGTCCTTAATGAAATAGTACTGCAGTACAATCCTTATATACTCCATAATTATTATAACAAGTACATTGTTGATACAACACTCAAATGACATAATCAACATAAGAACTCTAATCATTCCTCTTCATCTGTGGTAGTATCATGTCTTGATTATTATCAAATAGAATCATTTGCGGCATAGTATGATGACTGGGACATAGGTTCGCGTAGTGTCCAAACTCCTTGAAAATGAAGCATTGTACATTTGAAACCATTTTCTTACCCTTGCAGTAACGTACTTTGTGCCCTTTTCCTCCACACTTATAACAAACTCCCATTCCTTTCAGACAAGTTCCAGGGTGTTTCTTCCCACAGTTATCACATATGGGAAAATTCTTATTTTACCTCTTCCCTTTATCCATCGTTCTGTCTTCTATCCTTTTCTTCTCTTGCATCCCTTCAAATCCATAGGACTCAGTAAAATCTTTACTTATCTTATCAAAACATGATATTATTTCTTCATATGATGATAATACATGGGAGACTATTTCTCTTGTAAATTCTAGCTTAAGACCATAAAATATATGATCCTTCTTTCTCTTTGTATCATGTGAATTTCTAGAGTTCTCATTCCTTCTACTGGGCGCCATTTCTAAACAATGGCATACATTAGATTAGTTTATGAATAACAATACCTAATCCCAAACTTGTAAAACACATAACATAAATTAAATAGTTTATGGATATAATCCATAATCATAAAAATGTCTCCTTTGAGGAAGTATATACTCATAAACCCTTCATAATGATTTGTAAAGAAAATGAGAGTTATCCTAAGCATATCCCCCGGGAGTGTCGTAACCAAGAGTGCAGTAAGGCCCGTTGTCATGCACCAGTTCCCGTTCGAGTCTAGCTCAAAGCGGTGTTTTCGGGTTTTACCCCTAGGTACATCTGTGCCAGAGCCGCCTCTACCTGCTCGTATCTAGACAGGGATGTATTGCTCAGAAAACTCACAAAATCTCTACAATACCAAAATTCTAGGAAGTTATTCTATACTAATCCTCAATGTTAATCTTAGGTCTATGTGCTCTAATCAGAGTTTATCTAAATCTAGCTTCCAAGGTTTGTACTAAACTTCCTATGATACCAACTGTAACGCCCCGACCCTAGTTACCCAGAGTCGGTGCTTTATTACATAACATTGGTATGATCACAAGAAAGATCAAATCTCGAAGACCGATTGGTTTAGTAGCCTTGGAAGCACTAGATATATTCATAATGTTTTACATTAAATCATAATGTGAAAAACTACTACAACAACATAATCTCCATATTCCACACTCTTATCCCCACAAAAAATCCCTATAGGACATTCATCACTTACTTATTCACATCCTGGAAAAAATAAAACATAGAAAATGGGTGAGATCAAATGCCCAGTAAGGATAACAATATAGCGGAAAATTTCATAAATAAGAATAAACATTTAAGGCAATGTATAACTAAAACAAAAGCATTTCAAACTTGAACTTTCAACATAGTATGGCATAAATAAAATGAAATAATTCCATTTACTTATTCACATGGATATTCTACTAATAGAATAATCACATGCAAAATCAATATCCACTTTCATAATGATGGAATGCATAATGATGAACTTTAATTTCTTTGTCAAGGCCTCGTCCCAAGACCTAGGGGCTAACTGTAACCGAAACCCATCCCGGAGAGCATCTAATAACCGCACACCAACCGGGAGTGCCTCTAATAACCGGACACCAACCCGGAGTTCCTCTAATAACCGTAAACCAAACCGGAGTTCCTCTACTAACCGGAGACCAAACCGGAGGGCTTACTTTTACCGGTCCCCAACCCGGAACATACTTGTCTAACACATTCATCTGAATGAAAGGTTGAAATATAACATAAACATTCGGATTAAAAATAACTTATGAAATGTCAATACTTTAAAAAAAACCATGAGTGACATAAGAATAGCTTATCCACAGTCAAAAATATCCCAAAACATTCAATACAATATAGAAGTTTTGTATTATAATAAATCAACTTCAAATAAGCTTAACAGCCATCAAACGATGTTGACATAGATGAAATCAAAACTATTTTAGAGAAATATCTCTTTTTTTTTAAATCATTTTAAAATTAACATAATTATAATAAATTCAATTTGAAAATATTCTTATAATCTTGTAAGGGATGATTTGACGATTTTATAACGGCGGTTAATAGCCGCACCCGCCGTATAAGTTAAAAAAAACATTCTTACATTAAATTTTTTGAAAATGTTAAAAGTGCCTTGTTTGGAAAACGATGGAAATATTCCATTCGAAACACATAAGGGTATAAATGAATTTAACCCATATTCTTGTAAATAGTAAAAATGTTTTGAAATACATTATTAAGAAAAATTGATGTGGATGATAAAGAAATCCCAGTAGATAATTGCGTATAAACAACCTCGGATAATGAAGAGATTGTGAAATAAACCCTTACCAATTTGGTAACTTATGAAACATACAACCCATGAAAGAGGTATCATATAATGAATATGTAAATACACATAAATTAAAGTGTATTACACAAATAATATAATTATGGGCAGTACATACACCACACAAAAGGTAATGGTGGCAATATGGCTTGAATCTCACGGGAATAAGGAGTGAGATGAAAACCCCTTACCTTGTAATTTTCCTTGGTTGGGGTAGGTTAACCTCCTGTATAATGGTGAAATAATTGTTATTAAATTATAAAAGAATCATATACATTAATATGATATCATATATGATCTTTTAATATTGATTTGATAATAATATCTTAGTATTATCATTGTTTCGGGTGTTAACTTACTTGTTTTCTTTTATATGTTTTGTTACGTAAGCCATGTTTGTAATGGATAGGTTGTATATTATTCATATCCAGAATGATATCAAGTCCTTAAACATTATTTTTAAATCATCACATGATAATTATACTTGAATGGATACAATGGAGAATGAATCTCATCGCGTTCGTGGAGACGGTAGTCCGTACGTACGCACGAGCGACAATATAATTCTTTTGAAATAATATATAAATCGTTGTTATATCATATATAAAGAATAATTAACATGTTATATTTATTATTTACATGAGTTACATATCATTATTATACCCATCCAAATAATAATATATTGAATAACAATTACACCACGGCGTGGAGACGGTAAGACGTACGTACGCACGTATGGTGACATGTTATTTAAAGGGTGGATAGAATACTGAATATGGATGTACCATATTTATAATAACATCACAGTATATATATGATACTGGAGTTATTATTTTAGAATGGTAATAACAAAGGAAGAATAAGTGAGAGAAGAAAGGAACTTGGAAAAGGGTGGTGAAATTATTACCTCTTCTTCGGGTTCTTCCTTTTGATTGGATCAAAAGGGATCCTTAGGTTGGCTTTCTGATCAAACTAAGGCCTCTAGGTTGTAGTGAGAGAAGTTGGGAGAGTATTTGGGCAGAGTTTTTCCGAACCAAAAGGTTTTGAATGCGTGAAGAAATGAGAAGGAGGAGTGCCCTTTTATAAGAGGGGTGAGGGGAACCTTTGGAAAAGCTAGAAATATTAGTTTATAATAAATTCATATTCGGTTTCTAATGGATCCAAAGTTTATTATTTAAATGTTAAGGTGGGGATGGGTCGAAAACAACTCAGCCAATAGAATTTAGACAGGTTTTGGTACTTATATTAACCTTATCTCTAAGTATTAACTCTAAGTTAATTAGTTTCACTTTTACAATGTCTCTTTGTATTTTTATATAATATGGTTTATAAACTTACTATATACATCCAAGAGACCCCCAAGTGGTCCATTAATGATGAACCTATCATTATATAAGTCTCTTGGCCGAACCTTAGATTTTTAGAAATTTAATATCAATTAATAATATAATATTTGTTTTATGAACTCTTTTATGTCAATTTTGACACTATTCAATAGTTGATTTTTGTGAAACTAATAACAGATTGATTAATTCTAAAAAAGTCAAATAAATCAATCCTAATATATCATATTATCCTATAAAATTAGTTTAATTCATTAAAAGTTTCATATTATATTTATTTGGGTATTTATAATATCAATTATTTTAATTTTTCACTATTATTGTAATTAATTCATCATCATTGTGTCATAAATAAATTAAATTATTTAATGTCTAAAAATTATAAATAAAATATCACTATGTAGGAAATATTTTTATCTTTCTAATTAATATTTATAATCTAAAATCCAACATATATAACTCTATTTAAATATTGTTTTGCTAAAAGATATATGCTTGTGTCATTTTTGTATTCATTTTAACTTATTTAAAATAAAGTGTCCCTATCACCTACAAGTGGCTCCATGGGGTACCAAAATCGACCCAAAGATGCCTATGGTCGAACATGTATCAACCAATAAGGCTAGGACACGTTTTAGGGTTATTTAGTATTATTATAATATTATTTTTTAACCCTTATTTACCGTATTTACCCTTAACCATGGTAAATAAAATATTTACCGCAGTAATTATTCAAAATGTATAAAAATAAAAGTTACCTATTTACACAATTTGAACATCCTGATTCCAAATATGGAATCCATTTTTCTAAATTCAAAACACAGAAGTGGCCGAAATTAATTTAAAATTAATTCCCACTGTCAAAACAAAAAAGCGTGTTTTTAAGAGATAATAACTATCAAAAGATTGACAGTTGTTTATGTTCGGTTTAATTGTAAAATTATGTCCAATTACAAACATTATATTAAATGGTAAAACTATATTATAAATATACTTTAAAACCACTCAAATTCATAATTTATCACTATTAATTATTTTGATTAAAAAAGTTGTTTTTAATTAAAATTTAGTAATTTTCACTATTCATCAAAATATGAAAGTTATCCGAAAAGTACCAAAATTTCACCTTAGGCTAAATTCGATATTCTGAATCCAAAAATTAAGTCCATTTTGAAATATAAAATATATATAATTTCAAAAATTAGGTATTAATATTAATAACAGCTAGTTTGATTGGTTGTGGTGTGTGTTAGAACTCGAAGTTGCGTACAACACATGCTACTGTATTATTCAAAGGAAAGCGTACCGTGGAAGCTTGGGATGTTTCATTTTAAATTTTTTTGATGTCCCCATTTATTCAAAAAGTTTAAAATATTGTATTTAAAAAGGGTTCACTATTAAAAGTTGGTAAAAGTGCAATACTGAAAATGAATTGTTTCTTACATTATGTCTAAGAAACTCATAATATGGATTCTAAAATTATAAGGATTATATAAAGTTTAAAATTTAGTTAACACTATTCATAACCTCTTTTGAACGGCTTGTTTGGTAAGTCATGGTGTGCTTGAAATCGGTGTTGCGTGTAGTGCATGTTATTGTATTATTTTGAAGAAATAACACACTATGAAATCTTGGGGTGTTACATTCTCCCCTCCTTCAATAAATTGCGTCCTCGCAATTTGAAATTGTTCTTCGAAAATAAAAGGTTCAAAATAAAAAATATCTTTGAGGGAAAACCCACATCTGAAATTGGGTTACTAAAATTTAGTCTTAATATGAGGAAAAGAGAAATGAAAGGGTCACCACCAAATTATGATCTCAATTAGGAGAACATTGGTGGAAATTAGAGACATATAATTGGAGGAAAACGTAAATATTTATAGGTATTGATTGAGGTCATCAATCACAAACAAGTTTAAAATTGAGGTCCTTAAATTCATCAATCTATTATGATTTAAAATACCATCGATTCATAATGAATTGAGGTATTGTTTTCATATTTTTGACGTTTCAAAATATCTTAGTTGAAATCCCACATCGAAAAATGAATTAATGAGGCCTCTATTTAAAATAAAGAGTGGAATGTATGAAGATTACCGAAAATAACACATAATAGGGTTCCATGTAGGAAAATATGGATATGGAAGAGAAATATAACCATCAATTATCTGATGGAGAGTGGTAGAGAACATGGCTATGAAAAGGCCAACAATCCCAAAGCCATAAATTAGTGATGATTTAAGGTAACATCTAGGACAACATTTTTGTTCTAAGTCCTTTTCTTAATGTTGAGGATTTTATTTATGAGATTGGCTAAGATCATAAGGAGATATACTTACTTTATAATTAGAGTTTTATCCATTAATAAATTTCTACCACAAACTCATCTTTCCCTCGTAAAAAAATTCTATTTATAATATTCGTACAGGGTTCCAAAATAAACGAATTTATAATTCATCTACCAGATCTTTTTAAAAAAAACTACATTATTTAATCTAGGACATCTCGTGGGCCAGTGGTAGGTGATACACCCTTGTCGCCCTTCGGTTGCGGGTTCATGTCTCAAGGCCTTTCCGGTCACGACGGGTTTCCGCCCGACCTCTGGGTTGTCCTTTTATGGCAATCAAAAATTAATCTCAAACTAGAATTTATCCAAAATACTTATGTCCAAACTCACAGTCCAATATTTATAAGGAAGGTAAACTTAATGTAGATCCTTTTTACCCCGTAATAGCATATGAATACCATCATTATGTATTCTTTTAAAACACTGAAACATCCTGAATTACCATAATACTTATTGATTACATTCATGCTCCCTTATTCCATATAGAATGTTGGATATACTTCATCAATCAAAAAATGTTTTAAACCCCAATAATGATGGAATATACAAATCATTAATCAACTTCAAGGTATTCAAGAGTATCCAATATAATTTATCCAAATCAATCATGTATTATTCTAAAATCACTACCTCGGTATCAGAACCATATTATGGATTATATTTCTCTCAACCATATATCTTCCAAATATTTAACCTGCTATTGAGTCACTTTTCTCTGTTCCACACAATCTCAAGTCCTTAATGAAATAGTACTGCAGTACAATCCTTATATACTACATAATTATTATAACAAGTAAATTGTTGATACAACACTCAAATGACATAATCAACATAAGAACTCTAATCATTCCTCTTCATCTGTGGTAGTATCATGACTTGATTATTATCTAATAGAATCATTTGCGGCATAGTATGATGACTGGGACATAGGTTCGTGTAGTGTCCAAACTCCTTGAAAATGAAGCATTGTACATTTGAAACCATTTTCTTACCCTTGCAGTCACGTACTTTGTGCCCTTTTCCTCCACACTTATAACAAACTCCCATTCCATTCAGACAAGTTCCAGGGTGTTTCTTCCCACAGTTATCACATATGGGAAAATTCTTATTTTACCTCTTCCCTTTATCCACCGTTCTCTCTTCCATCCTTTTCTTCTCTTGCTTCCCTTCAAATCCATAGGACTCAGTAAAATCATTACTTATCTTATCAAAACATGATATTATTTTTCATATGATGATAATACATGGGAGACTATTTCTCTTGTAAATTCTAGCTTAAGACCATAAAATATATGATCCGTCTTTCTCTTTGTATCATGTGAATTGCTAGAGTTCTCATTCCTTCTACTGGGCGCCATTTCTAAACAATTGCATACATTAGATTAGTTTATGAATAACAATACCTAATCCCAAACTTGTAAAACACATAACATAAATTAAATAGTTTATGGATATAATCCATAATCATAAAAATGTCTCCTTTGAGGAAGTATATACTCATAAACCCTTCATAATGATTTGTAATGAAAATGAGAGTTATCCTAAGCATATCCCCCGGGAGTGTCGTAACCAAGAGTGCAGCAAGGCCCGTTGTCATGCACCAGTTCCCGTTCGAGTCTAGCTCAAAGCGGTTTTTTCGGGTTTTACCCCTAGGTACATCTGTGCCAGAGCCGCCTCTACCTGCTCGTATCCAGACAGGGATGTATTGCTCAGAAAACTCACAAAATCTCTACAATACCAAAATTCTAGGAAGTTCTTCTATACTAATCCTCAATGTTCATCTTAGGTCTACGTGCTCTAATCAGAGTTTATCTAAATCTATCTTCCAAGGTTTGTACTAAACTTCCTATGATACCAAATGTAACGCCCCGACCCTAGTTACCCAGAGTCGGTGCATTATTACATAACATTGGTATGATCACAAGAAAGATCAAATCTCGAAGACCGATTGGTTTAGTAGCCTTGGAAGCACTAGATATATTCATAATGTTTTACATTACATCATAATGTGAAAAACTATTACAACAACATAATCTCCATATTCCACACTCATATCCCCACATAAAATCCCTATAGGACATTCATCACTTACTTATTCACATCCTGGGAAAAATAAAACATAGAAAATGGGTGAGCTCAAATGCTTAGTAAGGATAACAATATAGCAGAAACTTTCATAAATAAGAATAAACATTTAAGGCAATGTATAACTAAAACAAAAGCATTTCAATCTTGAACTTTCAACACAGTATGGCATAAATAAAATGAAATAATTCCATTTACTTATTCACATGGATATTCTACTAATAGAATAATCACATGCAAAATCAATAACCACTTTCATAATGATGGAATGCATAATGATGAACTTTAATTTCTTTGTCAAGGCCTCGTCCCAAGACCTAGGGGCTAACTGTAACTGGAACCCATCCCGGAGAGCCTCTAATAACCGCACACCAACCCGGAGTGCCTCTAATAACCGGACACCAACTCGGAGTTCCTCTAATAACCGTAAACCAAACCGGAGTTCCTCTACTAACCGGAGACCAAACCGGAGGGCTTACTTTTACTGGTCCCCAACCCGGAACATACTTGCCTAACACATTCATCTGAATGAAAGGTTGAAATATAACATAAACATTCGGATTAAAAATAACTTATGAAATGTCAATACTTTAAAAAAAACCACGAGTGACATAAGAATAGCTTCTCCACAGTCAAAAATATCCCAAAACATTCAATACAATATAGAAGTTTTGTATCATAATAAATCAACTTCAAATAAGTTTAACAGCCATCAAAGGATGTTGACATAGATGAAATCAAAAATATTTTAGAGAAATATCTCTTTTTTTTAAATCATTTTAAAAGTAACATAATTATAATACATTCAATTTGAAAATATTCTTATAATCTTGTAAGGGAATATTTGACGATTTTATAACGGCGGTTAATAGCCGCACCCGCCGTATAAGTTAAAAAAAACATTCTTACCTTAAATTTTTCGAAAAGGTTAAAAGTGCCTTGTTTGGAAAACGACGGAAATATTCCTTTCGAAACACATAAGGGTATAAATTAATTTAACCCATATTCTTGTAAATAGTAAAAATGTTTTGAAATACATTATTAAGAAAAATGGATGTGGATGATAAAGAAATCCCAGTAGATAATTGCGTATAAACAACCTCAGATAATGAAGAGATTGTGAATTAAACCCTTACCAATTTGGTAACTTATGAAACATACAACCCATGAAAGAGGTATCATATAATGAATATGTAGATACACATAAATTAAAGTGTATTACACAAAGAATATAATTATGGGCAGTACATACACCACACAAAAGGTAATGGTGGCAATATGGCTTGAATCTCACGGGAATAAGGAGTGAGATGAAAACCCCTTACCTTGTACTTTTCCTTGGTTGGGGTAGGTTAACCTACTGTATAATGGTGAAATAATTGTTATTAAATTATAAAAGAATCATATACATTAATATGATATCATATATGATCTTTTAATATTGATTTGATAATAATATCTTAGTATTATCGTTGTTTCGGGTGTTAACTTACTTGTTTTCTTTTATATGTTTTGTTACGTAAGCCATGTTTGTAATGGATAGGTTGTGTATTATTCATATCCAGAATGATATCAAGTCCTTAAACATTATTTTTAAATCATCAAATGATAATTATACTTGAATGGATACGATGGAGAATGAATCTCATCGCGTTCATGGAGACGGTAGTCCGTACGTACGCACGAGCGACAATATAATTCTTTTGAAATAATATATAAATGGTTGTTATATCATATATACAGAATAATTAACATGTTATATTTATTATTTACATGAGTTACATATCATTATTATACCCATCCAAATAATAATATATTGAATAACAATTACACCACGACGTGGAGACGGTAAGCCGTACGTACGCTCGTATGGTGACATGTTATTCAAAGGGTGGATAGAATACTGAATATCGATGTACCATATTTATAATAACATCACAGTATATATATGATACTGGAGTTATTATTTGTAATAACAAAGGAAGAATAAGTGGAAGAAGAAAGGAACTTGGAAAAGGGTGGTGAAATTATTACCTCTTCTTCGGGTTCTTCCTTTTGATTTGATCAAAATGGGATCCTTAGGCTGGATTTCTGATCAAACTAAGGCCTCTAGGTTATAGTGAGGGAAGTTGGGAGAGTATTTGGGAAGATTTGTTCTGAACCAAAAGGTTTAGAAGGTGTGATGAAATGAGAAGGAGGAGTTTCCTTTTATAAGAGGGGTGAGGGGCACCTTTGGAAAAGCTAGAAATATTAGTTTATAATAAATTAATATTCGGTTTCTAATGGATCCAAAGATTATTATTTAAATGTTAAGGTGGGGATGGGTCGAAAACAACTCAACCAATAGAATTTAGACAGGTTTGGGTACTTATATTAACCTTATCTCTATGTATTAACTCTAAGTTAATTAGTTTCACTTTTACAATGTCTCTTTGTATTTTTATATAATATGGTTAATAAACTTACTATATACATCCAAGAGACCCCCAAGTGGTCCATTAATGATGAACCTATCATGATATAAGTCTCTTGGCCGAACCTTAGATTTTTAGGAATTTAATATCAATTAATAATATAATATTTGTTTTAAGAACTCTTTTATGTCAATTTTGACACTATTCAATAGTTGATTTTTGTGAAACTAATAACAGATTTATTACTTTGAAAAAAGTCAATTAAATCAATCATAATATATCATATTATCCTATAAAATTAGTTTAATTCATTAAAAGTTTCATATTATATTTATTTGGGGATTTATAATATCAATTATTTAAAAGTTTCACTATTATAGTAATTAATTCATCATCATTGTGTCATAAATAAATTAAATTATTTAATGTATAAAAATTATGAATAAAATATCACTATGTAGGAAATATTTTTATCTTTCTAATTAATATTTATAATCTAAAATCCAACATATATAACTCTATGTAAAAATTGTTTTTCTAAAAGATATATGCTTGTGTCATTTTTTTATTCATTTTAACTTAATTAAAATAACGTGTCCCTATCACCTACAAGTGTCTCCATGGGGTCCCAAAATCGACCCAAAGATGCCTATGGTCGAACATGTATCAACCAATAATGCTAGGACACGTTTTAGGGTAATTTAGTATTATTATAATATTATTTTTTAACCCTTATTTACCGTATTTACCCTTAACCATGGTAAATAAAATATTTACCGCAGTAATTATTCAAAATGTATAAAAATAAAAGTTACATGTTTAAACAATTTGAACATCCTGATTCCAAATATGGAATCAATTTTTCTAAATTCAAAACACAGAAGTGGCAGAAATTAATTTAAAATTAATTCCCGCTGTCAAAACAAAAAGCGTGTTTTTAAGAGATAATAAATATCAAAAGATTGACACTTGATTATGTTCGGTTTAATTGTAAAATTATGTCCAATGACAAAAATTATATTAAATGGTAAAACTATATTCTAAATATAATTTAAAACCACTCAAATTCATAATTTATCACTATTAATTATTTTGATTAAAAAAGTTGTTTTTAATTAAAATTTAGTAATTTTCACTATTCATCAAAATATGAAAGTTATCCGAAAAGTACCAAAATTTCACCTTAGGCTAAATTCGATATTCCGAATCCAAAAATTAAGTCCATTTTGAAATATAAAATATATATAATTTCAAAAATTAGGTATTACTATTCATAACAGCTAGTTTGATTGGTTGTGGTGTGTGTTAGAACTCGAAGTTGCGTATAACACACGCTACTGTATTATTCAAAGGAAAGTGTACCGTGGAAGCTTGGGATGTTTCATTTTAAATTTTTTTGATGTCCCCATTTAGTCAAAAAGTTTAAAATATTGTATTTAAAAAGGGTTCACTATTAAAAGTTGGTAAAAGTGCAATACTGAAAATGAATTATTTCTTACATTATGTCTAAGAAACTCATAATATGGATTCTAAAATTATAAGGATTATATAAAGTTTAAAATTTAGTTAATACTATTCATAACCTCTTTTGAACGGCTTGTTTGGTAATTCATGGTGTGCTTGAAATCGGTGTTGCGTGTAGTGCAAGTTATTGTATTATTTTGAAGAAATAACACACTATGAAATCTTGGGGTGTTACAGAAATAGCAAAGTGGATTATTATCTCGAGAAAGAAGGGATAATGAATCATGTTTCAGTAGTAAGAACTCCACAATAGAAGGGAGTAGTTGAGAGAATAAATCAGATTGTCAACAACATGTTGTAAACAATACTCATTAAGAAAGACCATTTGGAGAAATTTTGGAAAGAAGTAGTGATGACAATAGTCTAAATTTGAAATAAAGATTTACATTTTTCAGATGAGGAGAAGGATCCAAATGAGTTATGGTATAGAAAGAATCCATCATTGAAGTACTTTTGAGTCTTTGGAAATAAATGTTTCACTCCCAATAAGGAGAAACATAGGATGTTTGAATCACATGGAGATGAAGGGATATTTCAAGGATACTTGAAGAAAATAAAATCATATAAATGATGTATTAAGTGCCTATGAAGGATAGATGAAAGTCATGATGTGCCTATAGTGTAGAATGAACACAATATTTAGGAAATACATGATCAAAATTGTGAGGATAGTGATGGAGATATGAGAAGGTGAGGAGATGCTCTAGCTTCATATGTTGATTCATAAGAAGACTCAGATGATGAGAATAAATTAGTTTATACCAAGAGACTAGTAAGAAGATATGAAATTGATAGTCAAAACAAAATTAGTGATCAGACACCACTAGTGAAAACAAAGAGAAATAGACTATACAAAAAGAATATTGATTATCATAGGGGAAACTATATTTTTTGATGAGGCAGCTGGATATGAGAACCATGTTTAATCTATGAATGATAAACATGACCAAATTGAAAAGAATCAAACATGGGATATTGTTTCAAGACCAACAGACAAGAATGTCATAAGGATGGAATGGATGTTTCACAAAAAAAATGAATGAAGGTGGTGTTGTGATTAGAAAACAAGAATGACTTGTGTGCTAAGGTACTACAACACATAGGGTATATATGATGACAAAACATTTGAACATGTTGCGATGATAGAGTCAATCACATTAATCTTGTCCATATTAGTGAAAAAAATTTCAGGGTGTTCCAGATGAGTGTAAAGTCAATATTTATAAATGGACTACTATAAGAAAAAGTTTTCATTAATAATATAGATTTTTTCCCAGTAAATAAGATGACAACCGTGTTTTTTGGATGAAGAAATCTTTATAGGGTTTTAAGAAAGAAACAAGAGCATTGTATTCATGGCTTGACCCGTTTTTGACGAATCTCAGTTTTTAGCGTGGTTGAGTGGATTGAAATATATATTTCAATAATGGAATTAATAAAAGGATGATGGTTATGGTTTATATTGATGACATAATCTTTGGTGGATCAGATGAAGCAGAATGCAAACTATTTTCTGAATTCATGAAATGTGAGTTTGAAATGTCAATGATTGGTGAACTGATTTTTTTCCTTTGTTAATAGGTAACACAAGGAAATAATGGAACACTCATTTCTCAATATAGATATAAAAATGAATTTTTGATAATTTTTGGAAGGAATAAATAAAAAGAGATGAATAATTTTATTACTATCCAATTCAATCTATCAAGTGATAATTAATGTAAAATAGTTAATATCACAGAATTCATAGAAAACATTGGAAGTCTATTGAACCTTATAGAAACAAGGATTGATATTTTAATTTCCACCTGACAAGAAGTTATATATCAAAGCAATCCCAAGAATAGAAACATGATTTTAGTGAAAATAATACTTTGGTATATCATGGGAATTGTGGATTTTGGTTTAATGTATAATGAAACATCTCATCAAGAGTTATTAGGATATATAGATACAGATCTGGTTAGTTCAATAGATGATAGGAAATAAACATATGGAGGTGTTTTCTATCTTGGGGGATTGTGTATTTGTTGGATGGGAAAGAAAAAATATTTCATTTCATTATTCACTGCAGAAGATGATTACATTGTGGCTAATCAAGAATGCATAATATAACTTTGTATAAAGTAGTAGCTTTCTGATCTAGGAGTTGAAGTGAAGTCTCTGATTGTAATCTGCTGTGATAATTCAAGTGATATAATTCTAAGAAAAAATCTAGTGAATCACTCAAGGAAAAATAAAATTGTAATCAAATATTTTTTTTGGGTAAGGTGGCTCATGGGCTTTTGACGTTGGAATATTTGTGAATAGAAAAAGAAGTTAAAGATATTCTTATGAAGCCCTTACCCCAAGAAGAATTTGAATGGAATTGATTGGCTCTAGGAGCCCACTCAACTCCCTGCACATCAAAAAGTGTTGTTGTGGGACTACTCTCCTTGAGGAATGATGTGTATTTCCCTAATGTGATGATATTTGTTCTTTAACCAGTTTCATACAACCATGAAGTGTCTTTAGGGTTCGTAGACAAAGGGGGATAACGTGTGAAAATTAAAAGGGAAGAAAATGTTTTTGTCAAGACACATGGAGAATATGTTATGTGGAGTATGGGGAAAAGTGGAGTTTATGATGAGCTGAAGCTATTTATAAGAGTGGTGATGTAGGGGGAATTAAATCTAACAATTCTAGAAGTGATCAATCAATTATTACATATCATGATAATGGGGGTCCATTATAAAAAATATTGTTGGTTTGAATTATTGGTTTCATAATTGAAGTGATGCATTGATGATGTTTTCATAATAATCTTGTTTCTCACACCGAGAATGGATCATGTGTGCTTAGATTATGTGTTCAATAAATCTTTGATTTCTATCTTGATTAGAGGATGCGAATGTTGATTGATGAATGATGAATACTAAATGTGGTATCAAAATTAAAAGAATTGTTATGAGAACAGTTGTAAACTAACCAAAAGGAATAGATTTTTGGGAAAAAATCCATCGATGTGTCCTCTCAATATGATTTGGGTGTGGTTGTGTTTTTTGAGAAAACTGGATGACCGTGAATGAGTATGGTTGGTGTTTTTATCAAGAAGGTTTTTAAGGGGGTGCCATTTCCCAGTGTTTATCAAAATTTTGGAACTAAAAATCACGAGTTTGTGTTTAAAGAAGGATGTTTTTTATCATAAGAGTAAATGCTATGAAGAACTGCAAAAAAATCATCCAAATAAAGGAACCACATACCATAGAACATAGACCACGTACAATGTTCGGGAAAGGTTCACGGCCTCGTACCGAGATAGTGGTATTGGTATGTCGAACAATTAACAGAACCCAAAATTTTCCATGTAGAAGTGATGCAAAAATGGATTGTGGTACAAAGAAGGATAGAGATTCACTATATGGGTGACCATTTTAAAATAAAAGTGTCCACTGCATAGGTACAATGATAGTACACGATCTTGATAGGAAAATGGTTCGCGGGAGGATTAGGTTCGCGGTGGAACAAGTAGTATGTGTTGAAGGCGATTCTAAATCAATGATTTGGTCAATATCAATTTAGTGGATTAATTTTATATCATTGCCTATATTAGGAGAGCTAATCCAACTGATTGGATGTTAGAGAAGCATACATTATAGAATATATTTTTTATGGGAATTTTTGATGTCTAAAAGAAATTAAAAAGGGAGAATTTTGTGATGGGAGAATAAGTTCCTGGATGAAATTACATGAAAGGATTTTAAGATTCTATTGATGCCAAAATTTGGGATGAAGAAGATCAGCAGGGTAGTCTCCGGGGCTACCTTGCGAAGCCCTTTCACAAATACCTCTTGACTTACACCCATTGAGGAACAAATAGGAAAGAGGCTCCGCGAATGAATGTGACATTCATGAGCCTGTCTCAGAGCAAGGAGGCCAGAGGTTCCACAAACGAATTTGACATTCATGAGCGGACCCCAGAGAAAGAAGGTGGGACGCACCGCGAACCCCTACGACATTCATGATCCCTCCATGGAGAAAACTCTATCTCTATGACGAGCGAGCTTCGCTTCATGGTGCCTCTTGCCTATAAATATGTGTCTCCCCTCAAGCCAAAGGGATGATGATCTGACCTATCATCTTCTGAGCTCTCAAATCACTAATCACTTATGGCTCTAAAAACCATGAGTTCCTCAAGGTTCTTTTTCTTTACAATGTGACTCCCCATTTTCTTTAATTGAACCCCTATTCTGAGAGGGATTCCTTTCATGAATCACACGAGCCTTTGCGAAAGAAGGAGATCCCCATGGGGACTCGGGTCGTCACGAAGTGTTTATGCTTCACGAAACACCCTCCGAACACACGTGACCCCCATGATAAGGCAGGGTCACTATGCTTCATGAAGCACATTGCTTCACATCACCTTTCTTTTCAAGGCACCCTTGCTTCGCGAGGAATTTCTTCATGAATCCCTTTACACTTAGCAAGGATCCTACCATATGCACCTATTACTTATCCCTAGCCTAGGAGACTGCACTTTGAGAAGCTTGTCTCTTCATGAATCCCCTCTACTTCATGAAGCATTAGAGCTTTACAAGGCTTCTAATTATGAACCCCTTTCCCCTAAAACTCATTTTCCCATGTGGCCCTTCAGGTTTGCATGAAGTAATTTCAATGTCCCTTGGACTGTAGTGCTCGTTGTGTTGCTTCACTTCATGCCTCTTCGCATAGGCATGCTAACTTCTATTAATTCTTCTCATAGACATGCTAACGTGGAACCCCAATGGGATCACCTCTCAACACCCCCCAAGTCATGACATTTCCTATCCCGTCTCTTCACCATGGTGTAGAGGGTACCAGTTATGTATGTCCTAGGGGTTCGGATTAAACCCACCTCGTCCGAGCATCATGATGTTAAACTATCAAGCACCATAGTCCTCAGCACATGACGTTAAACTGTGACCTCACCCCATGCATCATACGTGAGGCACCCCATCTCGGACATTCTTTACGCCTGCCCGTCTCAATGGGAGTGAAATCATCCTCACATGGAATGAGATCTTCTTTGCTGAGGTGGCGCATATCTGTGGGGAAGGGAAACCATCTTGGTGTAAGCCCCTAGCCTTTTTTCTTGGAGGTAGTACCCCTACAACTCCTTTCTTTTTCAGTGTCAAAGGCCAGCAAAGGGCATGGTGGGGAATACTGCTCCTCTCTTTCATGCCAAATACCTCTCCCACAGGGTTTTGTCACCATTGGGCCTGCATCCTGGAGTAAGTCCCAAACTCTATCTTTTTGGGCTACAAACCATGCGTAAGCCCCTGTTCTATATTTGAAATGGAAACCACACGTAAGACCCATTACACTTCCCATAGACATACATTTAATGATGTAATCATATAGTCTATGATGCCTCTTGTTTCTCACGCCAAGCATGAATCATGCGAGTTTAGAGTAAGCATCAACTATTACATCCTCTTTGGTCCGCCTAGAGTGTTATCCCCACACCCATCATGAACTACGAGAACATTGATCCTTGTGAAGGAAAGGTACATAGGAATCCTCTATGAGGTTCAATCCCTTCATCCATTGGTCCTGACCACCTTCACGTCGGTTCACCAACACCCAGCATGAACTTCATGGAATTAAATCCTTTCCAAGGCAAGGTACGTAGGAAGCCATCCTGAGGTTCAAGCCCAATATCAATCTGTTCCGACCCCCCTTCATGTCAGTTCACTTCATCCTGCATGATTTTAAATGGCATTCACCCTTTCCCAATCTATGTGGACTTTCATCCTAGCCAAGGAAAGGTACGTAGGACCCCTCCCTAAGGATCATTTCAAAAAACCATTGGACCCTAGGTCCTCCACATTGGTCCACCAACACCCTTACCACAAGAACTACATGGATTTCATCCTTGTATCCTAGATAAGGTATGTAGGAATCCTCCCTGAGGTTTGACCCCATCCAGCAGTATGCCGTTGTGACCCAATCCAGTGGTAAGCCGTTGTGACCCCATGAAGCGCTAAGCCGTTGAAGTCCCCAGTCGACGGGAAGTCATCCTCAGATGAACTATGTGTACTTTGATTCCCTACCATGGGGATACATAGGAAGACTCTTCCATACTCAAGCCCAACATTACCATCATCCTCACAGCGGTTCTATACTATTCGCCATCCACTTCATTCGACAATCCATCATCCATCCTGATTATTTCCCAGGCTGGCACATCTGGTTGAGGTCATGTCAACCCACCTAAATCTGTGTATAATCCTTGATTTACACTCATCTGATCAACTTTAGTCTGTGTTCTGATTAGTCTGATCCATCTCTTCTAGAAGTTAAACTCGCGGAATACCCTGTGTTAAACATGGAAAGCTGAGGAAAAACATAGATACATGCCTATGGAATATGATTCCCCACATTCGATGTGAGATGCCTCAGGCTTCTACACACTCGAGAAGCCTTATAATAAGGGTAAGAAACCCAAACGCACCAGTGTCCCAGCATCCAGACATGCCAGTGATGTCCAACATGACTACTCCCTGACCAAAGGTTACTGCCCTGACCAAACCCTTTGGAATGTCCCGATAGAAGTAATGTAATTAACCAGTCTCCATTATGATATGGCACTAGGAAGAGTTTCATGAACAATGCCTTAAATATATTAGGAAGACCCCGACTAGGAGACGAGTTATAAGGAGGAATCCTCTAAAAGAAGAACTAAAATCCCATCATCCCATTTCGATCAAGGAGAAAACATCCCAGAACAAGGAATGAATTTCTCCCTCCATAGTAAAGTGGGAATGTGTGACAACAAACAGTGTCATCCTCCCACCAATGAGATGGACCCGTGCACCCCATAGAAGGGTTGAAAATAGAAATGGTGAACAAAACATGAATTTATTCTCATCAATATGGAGATTAGTAGTGTTCGAGACATTAGTGGATTAGTGGGTCACTGGATGCAGCTATCCAGCACTGGGTCCTGCCATGAAAAGAGAGGGACTAGCATGAAACTCACTCGAAATTGGAGTAGTAGAGAATTGGACATCCCAATCCGAGATGTTATCAGCGTGGACACCTCTTACCATTCATGGAATACAGGATGGCACAGGGGCACTAGTCATTGATTCCTTTTTATTTCAATACTACTGAGTTAATCTCCCTGCTCTTCAAGGAATCCAGTTGCTGCACCCGGAAGTTGATGACCGCCCACCCACTGACGTAGGGGCAGGGGAAGTACACGCACATCAGTCCTACGTGGCTATGCCTCTTTTACGACGGTCTCAATGACCATGACTATGGGATTCCCACACCCCATCTCCCCCTACGAGGATATTTAGTGGAGGGTAATCAATGACCTCATGCACTGGTATGAGGAGGAGTGGATCATCCAAACGAGGGATATGGCCTGCCTGGATTCAGAGGCTTCTACACCTCATCGTAAATGCTTCCCCCGAGGGCCGCGTAGGGAGCCACTACTCCCCACTCCAACATATAACTGTTTCGGGAGACTGTCTTTAGAATGCCTCGACAACTCCATGCCCTACACCAACGAGGTAAGGGATGTTTGGGCCAGCACGGTAAGAGATCCATTCCAGGGACTCCCAGCGGGGGCTCCTACCAAGTCATGTCAGTGATGCCACCCAATATTACAGACGAAGGAGTAGGAAATCCATGTAATTTTACCACTAGCTCCAGTCCGTCTAACCTAATGCCAGCGTCGGGCTCAAGCCGAGGAGGATGCCTGCTGAGGGGTATCAACGTCAGTGGCCACTGTGGACCGCTCCAATGCTGATTCATATCACCATCTACCTTTCTACGTTGAGCATGAGAATTTATATGCCTGATCTAGATCGAGTCCCCAACCGCCCCACGGGCAGGCTGGGTCGACTCTCTTGGTCATCATCACAGGTACTGGCCACCACAGACCAACCCGCAATAATTCCACCCAGTACGGAGGTCCTCCCTGTACCACTACCATGAAGAAAGCAGATCTTCCTCGATTCCAAGCTCTGAATGGAGGTCTGTACTGTAGAACCTTCAATCCAAATGAGGGTCCTCCCCATAGCAGTGATGTTCGGAACAGATGTCTCTTATATTCCCACTAGACAAGATATGGAGTCATTCCTCCCGCCATAGACCGTTGGTACGGGGACGTTGCACATCTGGTTGCTCTATAATGTGGGGACGCTTCCCGTGTCCTCGTAGAAAATGGTGAAGGTCCTCCTTGACACAACAATCAGAGGTGTGAGGGCCGACTTATTTTCACCAGTGCCCATCACGGAGGTCCTACCAAAGTTCAGCTCGACCAGTACAAGGACCTTCCTCACACTGACGTCACTAGGGGAAACAAGCACGGAGGTGCTGCCCATGATTTTACAGGTTCTAGGGAAGGTCATACCCCCTCCAGCACTTTCGACGGAGTTCCTCCCCATGTACCCTTTGATATCTGTCCCAGTGGTCCTCACACCCTGGCTTACTCAGGTGGACACCATCTCCACCCCAGAACCAGTACAACCAAATGACCTCCCCATATTAGGAATCTAACCTGTCCTGAAGAGCCTTCCCAGGACTCTATGGCGGGTCGTCGCCACCATAAGAAGAATTCAAGGAAGGTTCGGATAGAGATCAAACCAGTCTGTTTCTCACACTTCGAAGCAGAGTGTGAAACAGTGCCGGAACCCTCCCCTCGCTCCTCTAAGTTAAGGTTTGGGGTAGGAGAGAGGCACATCAACCCAGTACTCCTAGAATGCGACATCCACCGGATTCTCACCTCCCTCCATAGGTATATACATGAGGAACAAAATTTGGAAACCCCGTAGGTTGCGGTCATTCAGTCACCATTAATGTAACCAAAAGCACTCTCTACCTCAACTACAGATCACTGAGAGCTATTCTAGGGACCAATGGAAGACAAGAAGTAGTGTGTTCCATCGCCAGTATCCCTAGTCCCTACACCATGAACTGTAGCTGTTAGCCCAACCTACCATGATGTGGTGGATTAGTCGCAACAATCTTTAGAGGACAACTCGATATTCGGTATCCAGTCAGCATGTTCGTTGTATTCCCCACTAGTCAACCTACCTTTCTAGTGGTCTACGTCAGTACCGTTTCAAGTTACATGGCCACCCCCTATTGACGAATGGGGAAATCTAGGGCCAGACCCTGAATCCCAGCTGGGGATCTTATGGGATATCCTCACAGCTGATCACTTCCCCGAGATGTTCTGGCCGGTTGCGGAACCAAATTTTAGTGTGTCTGGATCCCTTACCCATGGGGAGTTCGAATGTTTCCATTAAACCCTTTGAAAAAAGAACTATCAACTTCATCATCAGCAAGTGACATATCCTAAGAGCCGAACACATTTTGAGGACATTGACGAGCAATGCCTTCTGGTCGATTTGGCTGCGTTCCTTGTGGCCCAACACCCTAAGTCTCCAATCCACTGTAGAGCCCTCCAATATCAATGTGTTTAGAGTTTTAAGGTACTCCACAAGATTATCAAGGAGGCTTCTCCCACGTGAAGGTCTGTGGTTGGGGGTAGTATGTTGCCTTCCTCTTCAGTCCTATCCGATGACAGCCTGACCTACCATTTGATATCGAGGACATGACCCAGGTAGAGTCATTGTAAACATGTTCAACCTAGAGGAATAGGTAAATGGACTAGAGCTCCCTGACGGGGACCTCCCCCCTGAGGGTGTACCACAACTATTTGATCCATCATGACGGGTTACTCACCAAAAAAGAAATCTATTGGTCATCCTTCTGCCCACCAAGGCATTAGTCCTTAGCCAAAACCACAGAAAGGGTAAAGAGAATCTTGGATCCTCAAAACACTCTGATCCATCCACCTTAGTGAAGATGACAGAGGAAGACTCTGAAAAGGATGCATTGCGCTAGCAACTTGTTGAACAAAAAATTTTGGTCAACGACCTCCTGCATGAATGCGTTGCATAGAAATGGTCGGACAACTATAATCATATGCCAGGGTAGCAGGGGTAGGAACAACTTTCCCTGGGCGAGATGACTCTAGGTAACCCTGACCATCTTGCCCCCACGGAGAGGGTTGAAGCTGGAACTTATGGTAAGAGGGCATGATATGTCTCTCCAAACCCTCTGAAACAGCATGACAATCCAAGGGACCCAGCTCGTGTTCCTCTAGATGCCCCGAGGGTCGTGCCACCAGCCGCTCCATGAGCCATTAGGCCTATTCAACCTATTGAAGAACCTACCAATGCACTTGTGGTTAGGGAACCCAATCAACATAGGGAGCCCCGTCCAAATGATCCAATGTCGGCACTCATTGCCCACCTTAAAGAATTGGAAACAGGACAGGTGGCACTCCACATGATGGAAAGTCGTATATTGTGTGGGTGGATGATATTCTCACATCCCCAGGTTTTGGAAATCCCACCTCCTCCCCATTTAATTGGAAAAAGGACCCCCCCGCTGTATTTGGCCCACTTTATTTCAAGGTGTGGGCCCAAGTTATAGACTCTAGTGCAGTAAGAGGACGCCAAGATCTAGTGTTTTGTATAGACATTGGAAGGGCTTGGATTTGATTGGTATAGAAAACTCCCCATTGGGTCGATAGAGGGATGGAAGGATCTTTTCAGGCAGTTTATGTACCAGTTCAGCTCCACCACATGAAAGACAAGTATCGCAGACCTCTTCAAGTGCAAACAGAGGCCCGATAAGCATGTCACAGACTTTATCTTTCGATGTAAAGGGCTTACAAACTCTTTTGACATGCCACTGACTCATGAACAAATACTGAAAATATTTGTGTGAAATGTTAAGATGGAATTGGTTCCCTCTATAGTCACCCAAAACTACCATGGGTAATTCTGAGACTTCTCTGTATGACCCATCACCTAGAGCACTCCCTGTGACAGGCTAGCCATGCACGTCTGTTTCCCCTGCAATTCCCTTGAGGAGTGCCGTCAGAGCCAAGCCCACCGCGGTGGCCCAAATAGAAGCCCCTATACAACTGGAATTATTACCAGTAGAGCCACATCTGTAGCCTTGCAAATACCCACAACCACAGGCGCATACTCCAACCCAGTAGTGGGAACCTCAAAATTGGAAATCACCCCTGTGTAACATTTATCCACCACTCAGGTGGGATAATTAGGCTCCCCCTTCTTGGCAGGCTCCTCCATCTCCTCATCAGGGCCATGTTCCAAGGCCCCCCTTTCCGGAAAAAATAAAACGGGCCTACTCGTTCAATGGGAATCAGGTCCCCGGCTATTTTCTAAGTGCTTTAGAATAAGGTATTGTGTGTTTGCCTGAGTGTAGAAGGAAAGAAGAGTCGAACCTCACTGATCGCCCTAAATACTTTCCTTATCACTGGATCCTGGAGCACACCATTAAGCAGTGATATGTGTTCAATGACTAGTTTCATGACCTGGTTGATAACCACATAGCTAGACTGGGCCCAGCCCTGGTGTAGGAAGCATGCATCTTTGTGAGGCCAGACAACAGCAGTGATAGTGAGGGAAAGTGGCATAAGGTTTCCAGTTGTGGATCTTAGAAGTTTGATGATGGGATGACCCAAAAAACAGTCTCCCATGACCATAGTGTCATTTGGGCATGCTTGAATCGTCCAGAGCCTTCAGAGGCTATAGCCACCACTTCTGCATCATCATCCCAACCCTCATGTTCACAGAAAATCAAACATTGGCGACGCAAGGGAAATTAAAGTCCCCCACCAATTCCATCGCCATCCTGTACTCTTGGCAACTTCATGCCCTTAGAGATGGTGATTGCTCCCATAATTCATCTAGCTGTGGACGACACTTAAAATGAAATCCATGGGTACACTTTAGATAATACCATAGAGTTAGTAAACCCCTATATGGCTCCCAACGACGGGGAGCACTAGGCGTATCCTCCCAACATCTCCAGTTATTGCTAGCATCAACGGAGTTGTGGCTATATGGGCCATCAGAGTGCCTCGGTCAACACTTCCAACTAGGCTATGCATGCTATCATAATCAGGAAGCAAGCTCAGCGCAGTTCTCAGCATGCACAAACTCCTCATCTGGTGTCATCAGGCTCACCTCCACCACCATTTGTACTACTCGACCAAGAAGAGCCACCTTGGAATTGCCGTGATCAGCTACGCTCAACCCCGAATTGGCCCCAGTCAGCTATCCCCAGTACAGTAGGTGCTCCATGTGATTCAAATATTGAGTAGCATGACATTCCAAGCATCAGTCAGCCACCGATTCTGCTGTTGGGGCCCTCCATGACTCTTGTCATGAAACGAACTCCTATAAGAAGAAGTTCATGCCTGGTGCAGAAGTACAATGTTCGTAAGCATCTTTCTAGTATCCCAAAAAGGCTCTCCATCCTCGAGTCCCTTCACCTGTCTCCAGATATGTGCGAGGCCCTCGCTGAGGCTTTAAAAAGCCCCCTCTAGTTTGAGACAGAGGTAGCAGCTGTAGAGGCCTTTCAGGCTTAGGTGATCGAGTATGCTGAATTCTTGGCCATTATATCATTCTCTGGAGAAGATGAGGGTTCTCCCATACAGGGGCACATACGCCCACTATACATCACTGGCCATTTTAATAGTGTGGGGGTTTTCCACTAACCTATTTAAAATAGCTATGGGATTAACCTTATCCCGACTCAGACACTACGATAGCTGAGATTGTCCGAAGATGACCTAAGTCCCTATGATCTTAGAATCAAAGGTTATGAAAGGAAGAAACAAACACCAGTCAGTAAGATCCGCTTGAAGACTCAGTTTCATGGCCAAGTTTCCAGCACCGAATTTATGGTATTCTCACATGACACAACCTACAATGCGTTGATGAAAAGGCCATGGCTCCACCTGAACGCAGAGGTTCCCACATCGTATCACCAATGCCTCAAGTACTCCCATAATGTTTGAGTGGGCATGCTTGAAAGTGACACATATCCCTTTTATTCTTGTGAGGCCCGCTATCTGGATGCCAACTACTTCAAGAGAAAGGACAAGCAGATTCATACCAACATGGTCGAGCCTGCCATGGTTACGACTGACCCGTGGATAGATCTGGACGATGCCTATGTCTTTTCATTCCACTGATTGGAGGCTAAAACCACAGACATGGGACAACGCTTCATTGTATCTAGGGAAAGAGGGGACGACATTAACAGGTCTATATGATGGCGGAAAATCACCTCGTACTCCGATACAAATCAGAATTAGGTGATCTCGGAGCCTCCTACCCCCATAAGATATCAGGATGTCCAACCCATGGCAATAGCGATACGTCATACGTGTTTGTTCCGCTGGGTATGAATTAACCAGCTCAAGACAACACGCCATTATTTCTTCAATATCATCAAGTGTGGACCTTTGTTCCGAAGGCCAAATGGGATCAGATCAACATACTTCATCGCTATGGTTGTAGTGGAATCAGAGTCTTCCAATACGAAGTCCATTGCCGCTCAGGTAGGTACAATCTTCCCGTCGGGGTCTGTCAACTCAGAAGTGACTCATATTATTGAGGAATACCCATCCACAAGTAAAGGGGAAGATTTGGAGGATTCCCCTACCTTTAAAGAGGGTGTCTCTACCACAGTCAACGAGTTGGTATAGGTAAACCTCAGTAGCGAGGAAGACCCGAGAGCCACATTGATCAGTGTGGCCATGTACTTCAAGGAGGAACAATAATACATAGACTTCATGAAAAAACATTGTGATGTGTGCTACTAGAGTTATGACGAGATTCCAGGACTTGATCCTCAGGTATCCATCCACTACCTCGGTCTACCAGCAAGTCATTACGGGTTCTAGAAGCCTCCCAAGAAGATGCACTCATCTCACGGTGCCATGGTAATGGTGGAAGTTGATAAGCTAATCAAAGCCAATTTAGTTCAACAAGTCCAGTACCCCAAATGGCTAGTCAACATTGTGCCAATCAGGAAGAAGAACGTATAGATCAGAGTCTGCATCAGCATTCGGGATCTCAACCACCACTGACAAAAAGATTATTTTCCCCTTCCTCTGATGGAGTTGTTGATTGACGCTACAAAAAGATTCCAAGACCTCTCCTTCATGGATGGATACTCCAAGTACAACCTGATCCAAATGGACTTAGAGGATGAGGAGTCCACAACTTTTAAGGAAACACAAGGTACGTTTTGTTACCAACTCATGCCCTTAGTATTAAAGAATGCATGTGCCACATGTCATCGAGCCATGCATCACATATTCAATCCAATCATTGGGACATTAGTGGATTGCTATGTGGACGATCTGGTGGTCAAATATCGCCATCTATAGGACCATATCAAGGGCCATGAGAAAGTGTTAGGCTTCCTCCGTTCTCGCCACCTTAAGATGAACCCGTTGAAATATTCCTTCAGGGTCACCTGTGGGAAGTTCCTCGACTTTGTTTTCAGATACCTGGGTATCGATATTGACCTAGAGAAGATCAAGGTCATCAGCCAGATATCTCCCCCAAGCGATATTTGGGAACTTCAGGGCTTCCAAGGCCACTTGGCCTACATATGATGATTCATTGAGAATATTGATGGCAAGTGTAATCCATTTTACCAGATCATGAACAAAGAAACCACCTATGAATGGAATGAAGAGTTCAAGACCACATTCGAGATAATTAAGCAGTATCTGCTCTAGCCTCCGGTCTTGATGCCACCCGTCTTTAGAAAATCGCTAGTCCTTTATGTGACTTCCCTAGAATGATCTCTAAGCACCCTTCTCTACCAAATGAACAATGAGGAAACTAAAAACTACTTTTACTACCTCAGACACATGCTCCTAGATACGTAGAATAGATAATACCCTTCGAGAAAATTTTCCTTGCTCTCATATTCGCAATACACAATTTGTGACATTACCTGTAACACCACGAGGTACAACAGGTGTACCGAGTATACCTGCTGAAGTACATTCTGAATAGCCCCACGCTGACTAGCCACCTAGCACGGTGGGATGTAATCCTACAGTAGTTCAACATCAATTTTGTCCCTCAAGAGGTAATTAAAGGGAAAGCATTGGCAGATTTCCTTGTGGCATATCCAACCCCCGCACACCAATGTCTGGACCTATATTTCCCTAATGAGGCAATCCTCTCAGTATATATTTCCATCCTGTGTTGGAAGATGCCTTTCGATGGTGCTTCCCAGAGCCCCCCCCTGACAAGAGGATCAATGATTCGAAACTCAATAGGTTCTTCTTGGGTATCGTCTTTATTACCCTGCCATAAGCCATTCTTCCATACTCATTCCTATTGTCATAAGGCTACACAAAAAATGAGGTAGAGTATCAGGTTCTCATCACTGGTCTGGAGCTGGCCCTCAACATTGATGCTCCCCACTTGCATGTGAAAGAGATTCCGAACTAGTCATCATGCAGATCAATGGTGATTACGTCATTAGAAATCCAAATCTCATACCATTTTTGTAACACACTCTCCAGCTAATTTCCCAGTTCTCATCTTGGCTAGAAGTTACTAATGTCCCTCAATCTCAGAACGATCGAGCTGACACCCTGGCCGATTTGGATACATCACTTTAAAAACCCGAGCATGATGACATGATTATCCACATGGGACATCAGAGAGTCATTTCTCTCATCATTCCAGATGATGATGATGACCCATGGGTAAACCATCTTACTGTCGGCTCCTCCACACCAAGAAACCCAAATCCCCTGGATGTAATGATTGATGTAGTTCCTGATTGGAGGATACCTTGGGTTGAATACCACAAACTCGGTAATATCTATGTAGATCGGGAAGAGAGTGAGTGAATCCGATGTCGCGCGCTGCAGTTTACCCTCTAGAGTGTTCCCAATCTTGAGAATATCATCTACATGTGTGGCTTCTACGGTGTTATCCTCTGTTGTATCCAACAAGTCGATATTTATCATGTCATGAAAGAAGTTTATACCAGTTCTTACGGTGCCCACCAGACTGGGCTGAAGTTGTCCCATCAGATTAAAAAATATGGGTACTTCTAGCCCTCTATACTCCAAGACTACATTGAGTTTTCCAAAAGTTTTCATGCGTTTCAGGTTAACGCCAACTTTGTGCATCGGCCGTTGGAGCCTCTCCACACTACCAAGAATTCTTGGCCCTCTGTAGTCTGGGGACTAGATATTGTGGGATCGTATCCATCGGTGATGAATCAACAATGTCAGTTCATACTAAATGTTAAGGGTTTCTTTTCCAAGTGGAAATAGCATGTTCTGCTCAAGTAGGTCAATGCTCATTCTATCATTGATTTTGTGAGCTCCAATATCATCTATTGGTTTGTATCCCCTCACGTCGTCCTCACTAATAACAGCACCAACATATGGGCTGCCGAGTTAAAGAAGTTGTACTCAAATTACCACAATCATTCAAGTCATAACTATCAATATCATGCACAAGCAAATGGGTAGATCGAGTCGTTCAACAAGACCTTCTCTAAATTTTACAGAAAATGGTTGGTCAGAACAAGAAGAGTTGGTTAGACTAGCTCCCCAACACCCTTTGGGATTATCGGATGACGACTCGTAATTCCACACAGGTGATACCATATTCCTTAGTGTACGGAATTGAGGTCATCCTACCTGTCAAGATTCAGTTTCTTTCATTATGCAAAGTGGTCTCTGATCAGCGTGCTCTAGATAAAGTAGCCAAAATTTGTCAGGATGAGTTGGAAGCACCTGATGAAAACATGCTATGAGCCCTGTACAATATATAAAGGCATTAGAACAAGATAACTAGAGCCTTAAACAAGAATGCTCATATATCATCTTTCTTTCAAGGATACTTGGGATTGTCCCTCCGAACACCGATGATACCTGGCAGGAAACCACCCATGTTGGAGCCCAAATGGTCAGGACCTTACATAATTCACAAGGTTTACCTAAATGGTGCATATTCCCTAGTAACTAGGGATGGTGAGTGTAAAATCAGCCTACCAATTCCATGTTCCTCGAGAAATACATTTCCTGATCCATTTGGTCATGTCTGACCCTAAACTATTGAGTCGTGCATGACCCTAAATTTCTAGGTCCCACCTGACCTTAAACTGTATCTGGTCCAACATGTCCCTAAATTACATCGTCCTACATGACTTTAATCTATGAAACATCCCGCATGACGTTAAACTGTATGAAGTCCTACAAGATGTTAAATTTCATCCCACGAACTATGTAAGGCTTGATTCCCATCCTTATGGGATACATATGAACCCTCACCCATTTTGTCTCAAGTCTAGCCCCAAAACTCTACTTTTTGACTATCCCCATTGGGTATAGTTCTCTTAGAGGATCCCCACATGGTGTAGTATGGGATTCATTGGCCTTGATCATGTCAGATTTACGGTGATCACACAATGTGCTCTCTCCTCGTTCTTTGATTCTTCCATGTCATCACTGCATGACACTAAACTGCATGGCCTTCAAGAACTATATACGACTTGATTCCTATCCTCATGGGATACGTTGTAATGCCCACACATTTCGTTTGTTGGCCTAGCCACAAAACACCAATGTCTCCCCTTAGGTCAAAACATATGGTGTGGTCCAGGATTTTGCTGAAATGCACGTCAAGTTCATCATAATCCCACCATGCGTCCCATTCCCTAGAGACTTCCACCTCTTTCACCATCCTTCTTGACATTAAAGTGCAAAGTCACACATATGCTTCACTCACACTCCTTACTTGGGACTCCATCATATTTCATGTCCTAGTGTATCCTCGAATGGAATGGATTCTAGGAACAAGGGCCCCCCCTACCATCTTGGGCCAATGCCCTCGAGGCTTTAGAACAAGAAATTGATATAATTCTCACACTGCGAATACAGTCAGCGGTCGATGCTCGTTTGTTGATCCCATTTCAGGTCACATGATGTGGATGTTGTGTTTTGAATATGGTCAACATCTATCCTTTTTCGTTTTTTCCACCCCATAGGTCCCAAATATTTAGTGTAGTGGTTAATTTTATCCCGCTATACCTTCAAGTCGCTTTCTCTCTCGGTTGATTCCAGCTATCTGACACTTCAATAATGGGGAGGACCAAGTCCTAATCCTAGATTCCCACACCGAGCATTGCTCATGTGGGCATAAGAGCTATGATGAGGAAGCACCCGCATAAAAGGTCAAATGGAAACAGTTGGCCGGAAAATTCAATCTTAGGTCTCCCGACCCTTTCATCCCCTTGGCTCAAGTTTTCGTTTGGAATTTTGCAGTGTGGTATGGACTCACATCCTCATTCACGTCAGGCTATTTGGCCATGCCACACACATCCCCATGATACATCCCTTCTCCATTTATTCCCCATCCTCGAGCACATGACCATCCATGCTTTGTGGGCCCCATCATTTGGGTTTTTGTTCTTCTATATCTAGAAAGGACCCCCGAATGGCATGGATACTTATCCCAAGGGCCCTCCGACCATCTCTGGCCAACGCCCTCGAGGATTTCCAGAAATAAATTGATACAAGTCCCATGTTGTGAATATGGTCAATGGTTGATGCCCAGTTGTTTTCCCTAACCTCTGGTCACACATGGATGGATGTTGTGTTGCGAATATGGTCAATGATTATCCTCTATTAGTCCATGTTATATGAACTTAAACTAATATCACTATAATCTTCACTACAGGACGTTAAACTAGAATATAGCCACGACATTCTATCGGTGTCCCAATCTCGGTCCCCGGTCCAAGTCGTCACTCAGGATTGTACGGTGTGGTATGGGATTATGTTCTCATTCACGTCTGGTTACCCGTCGTTCCGTACACCTCCCTTGTTTGGGGTATCTTACCCATAGGCATCCTTGTTGCATGATGGTAAACTACACATTAACCTCTTATAGGACTACACGTGGCTTGATTCCCATCATCATGGGATATGTAGGACTGCCCGAACATCTTGTCTTTAGGTCTAGTTTCATCTCTTAGAAATATCTTTTTCATCTTGGCCCCTTGGCTTGCATTTTCCTAGGGAGAAGGCTATATGGTGTGGTATGGGATTATGTCCTCGTTCACGTCGGGTTTGTGACTGCCACACCGTGAAACTATTTCTCATAAGATATCTCTATCCCCTTGTTCTATTATCATATTTTTAAATCAGCGGTTCTCAATATTTTCACCTAGACCCTCTTTGGTTATTCACCAACATGCCCAAGGGTACTTTGGTTCATCACCTAAAGTATCGGGTTCTTCCTAGACATGCCTTCAACCATTTATTTAGGATTTGTGTTCCCCTCCATTAGAGATTCCATCACATTTTACATCAAATGGGACCCCCAAATGGCATGGATGCTTGGCCCAAGGTCCCACCTACCATTTCGGGCCAACGTCCTTGAGGGTTTCGAACAACGAATTGATACAAGTCATGTGTTGAGAATATGGTCAGTGGTCGACGCTCATTTGTTGTTCCCATTTCTGAAAAAATGATATGGATGCTATGTTTCGAACATGGTCAATAGTTACCCTCCATCGTCACACCAACCCCTTTAAGCCCAAAATGTCAGTTACATGATTCACACCCTTTTCAACTTCATCATGTCAAAGTAGAACATTGAAACTCTTTGTACTATTCCTTAGTGCGCACCCACACAAAAGGAGGGAAAAGCCACGACAAGGAATTGTTTGGGTCTCCACAACGATTTTCCGTTCTCATGTACTCCATGTATGGAAAATACCTTATCCTCCCTTGTTTCTTATGTCGAGTTCATCTCATGTAGGCTTAGGGACTAGGTTAAGGTCTTTTTCTATTTGGAAGAGTTATGCTTCTCTCTGGACTGAGATCTAAGTACACTAAACTAAGATATTTGTATAGTTACATTCTAAATAACTATGTATGGATTGATTCCCATCCTCACGGGATATGTAGGAACACTCGGATGTCTTGTCTTTGGGTCCAGCTCAATTGTGGGCTAGTATCTCCAGCCCCATATCCTCTAACCTTTTCAGACCACTCGGCCCGAGGTTTCTTTCTTGGATTCATGCGTGGTGTGATGTGGACCTCTTCCTCATTCACATCGGTTATGCTTTATCAATCTATGCATATTCCTTATTAAACATCATCTCTCTTGTATATGTCTGAGCCATTAGACTTTAAACTATGTTGCCTAGTTCCACATGACATTAAAATATTGCATCTATATTAATTGACATTAATGTGCATGGTTTGTCCCATCACTTGTCCCTAAACTGTGACAGTATCTTCCTGTATGCACGAAGAAAAATGGCATTACATTGTGGTGTTATCCCTCAAGGGACTTCATGTTTGGTATTGGTCAAACACCAAACCATTTGTCATTGCCTTCATTTGTCTTGATTCTTTTTAGGATGCCTGGATTTTCTATTCTAGGCCCATCAAATCACAAAAAAAAACACATCCATTTACCCTAAAGAACAAACAAAATCTATTAAATGACACTTCTTTTGGTGAGAGGTCTCGACCCACATGCCCTTTTTATATCTGGCACTGGTAATTTACTGCGTCACCCCCTAGAACTACGTTCGTCTTGACTCTCATCCTTATGGGATATGTAGAGATACCCAGGCATTTTGCCTCGAGTCTAGCATTGGGAATCATAAGCCCTGTTCCTCCTCATTTTCATCCCATTGGCCAAATATCTTTTGGGGAACTGTAAACTATTGCTATACCCTGAAAAAGATTGGGATGCCATATGATAATCATGGGATGCATCGGCTTCCTCACCAGAGAGGTCCTTTTTAGAATTAAGAATGATCCATGATCAAACTGGTACCCACTTATTGTGTTTCCACCATGGTGGCATAGTTTCAAGAGTGTTGGACTCCATTTGAACAACCCATCACTCCAACTCCATGCTTTTCATTCCCTTCATTCGGACCCTCGTCCTCTTACACATATACGGGAATCCCCTAAAATTATTGTTTCTTGGCCTATTGCTCACCTACTCACCAGGGCCAATGTTATGGAAGAAAAATGGATGACATTTTTAGTTAGGCCTTTTGTTTCAAATATATTTAGTGGTCCACCCTCATTTGTTATCCCCATTTAATGTTACGCAATAAGGACACTAAGTTTCAAACATAGTCAATAGTTATCCTTAATTGTCATGACACCGCTATAGTGTTTAGGATTTTTGGTATGAAAATTCTAATTTTCCACCCCTGTCCATATTTATTCCAATGCCCTTAGCGTTACCACACTAGTGTAGTAGAGAATGTTGGATGGATGACATGTCAATTGTTCTAAGGTCCTTGTCCTCCAATCCGGCCTCTCCCACTTCTTCGCTGAAATTCGGATTGGTTTTTCAAACCCCTGGATTCCCAAATCATGGTTTTCACTCTTACATTTGGGTGGAGTAATAAGGTGGTCATCTCTTGTTTCTCACACCGGGCCTGACCCATGTGATCTTAGGGATGTATCGCTAGACTCTACATGAATATGATGCGAATGCAACAAACCAATATAAATAATGGAACTCATGCATTCATCTAGCATAAAACAATCAAAGCATGAAAGTGTGTTTGAAGGTATGTAATCACTACAGTGCCTGAGGGTCGATCCCTCCCATGGAGGGATTAACCCCATAAAAAGAAATTTGCAGCTCCTCAACCCTATAGATTGTAGCATCTAGGATTTTCAACTGTCGGTTGAGCTCCTGTTACTCCTCGGCAGCGATGGGGCACAATTCATCAGCTGCAATCTGGGCTCGCTCCACACCGGTCTGAATAACAGTAATATCTTCAGAGGATAACTTCATTTCTTATTCTTCCTCTACCAGTTTGGCCTTCAAACACAACATTACCTCAAATTGTGTGTTGAAGAAAGATGAGTTCTCATCCACCCGACTCTGCAGCTATTAGACCTAATTTTTAGCCTTCTGAAGCCTCTTGATGTTCCCTGCTTTCCTCCACTATCAGCCAACAGAAAGGCCACAATTGTACTATCAAATCCTCTCTACCATAAGATCTTGGATGAGTAGGTGGGGAATCCAGACATCCACTCCCACATCACACAGTTCACGCAGTCACGAGAAAAGTCTATCCATCTAATCCAGCCATTGTGTTTGGGGGTAGCATTGATGAATCACTTGATCAGCTTCCATGATCGGTGAAAAACTATTTTTCTATCCTCTTCATCAGAGGTCATCTCATCCCATTTAGCACAGTTGGCATGCTCGTATGTGGGGAATGCCCATAGGAACTTGTCATAAGGGTCAAAATTTTTCATTTTATTGAGTATTGTGGGATCCGAGCTGTCTGATAGATCCTCATCATTAGACCCCACCTCAATAATCTCGGGCTCAGCCCTACTGACATTCACACAAGTTATTGGGATCATCACAGCATGGTAATTCTAGGTATCCGCCTCCATGATCACCGACATTCCTCTTGAAAAGACTCCTCCAGAAGCACCAACCAACCTCGCTAGGGTAGTGCACGCCATTTGAAGAATTGTGTGCACCAAAAACATGCTTGGATGTTAGTTTAAATTGCCAATGAGTGACAATCATGAATTTGTTAGAGGAGACTTAAAGGGGTTGAATTCCTGGTCTCAATCTTGGGATGAATTTATTAGGACCCCGAGGCGTGGCCCCCCATATATGTTCGTATGGTCTGAAATCCCCAGAGAATCCACCTCGGGTGTCCGGGCCCCGCCATACGTAGTAATCAATGCAGCCACAGATGAAGATCTGAAATGACCCACATCTGTATCTGTTGAGGGGAGAGAATGGGTTTTTTTTATGAGACTCTCCTACACAGTTAAAGTATTTGTAAGGATTCCAGAACAACCTGGGAGATGACACTGAGTAAGGGGCTTGGGATTTTACCTCTAGGGCCTCTACAAATTCTTCAAAGTCCGAATATTGATCACCCACTATGCCCTCCTCCAAGGGGTCACACTAACGACCTCATCCCCCAAGGAGGACTCATCTGAATATTCTGATACAGGGAAGCACTCTCTCAGTTCAGTGGATGATAACTGAGGAGGGGCCATATGATCCTGAAGCACCTTGACACAATATGTCATTGGGCGCGGGGAACCTCGAGAATCCAAAAATTCCTCCAGCTCTACCGTGTAATTCACTTCCTCTATTTGGGACGCCACAAAGCCTACCAGGATAGGTCCTATCCTTAGAAAATCCATACTGATATAGTTCAAGTGTTTCCAAATCTTAGACGGGCCAAGGAATTGTTGGTTGACTTCCTAAATGTCGCATGCCACTTAGAAGAAAACGTTCTCCATCATGTCTATACAGTGCAACCTCTTCCCCAGAGCATGGATGGATATCCTACAAAATCTTCTTTGTGGATACCCCTTAAGATAACCCTGTTCTTTTGGGACTACCAGGTCCGCTACCACTACTAGATCCCCTGCCACTGCTCCCCCCCCCCCCATTTGGTGTGGGCCTTGAAGCCACCAGAACCCCCCCACCATGAGATGCCCTTGATGCCTTACAGCTCTGGCAATGAGGTTGGTAAGGCTCACCATCACCGACCCAAATGGTTGGCTACTTTAGCATCTCCCCTGGGTAGGCCGCCTCCCAGCTTTCGACATAATCATTTACCAACCCAAAAGTAGCGGTAGGTGGAGGAATCTCGTTCCTGTCTTCCCATCTCCCCATGTAAACATGAGCCACATCTACCTCATCACACATAGGTGTTCCTCGTAAACCACCCCTTGAAAGACCTATGGGGTCAGTCGTTGCAGACCCTGAAATTTCTTGGAAAATCAGTGCGGGGTGTATGGCTCGTAGAGGGGCTCACTGTACTCCCATTACATGAGCACTCCACCTCGAAAAGCTATTATATTGGACCGGTTATCTTCCATTCCTTGGTTTTCATTGGTAAAAGCACCCGTTGGAAACACAAACGGGTGAAAGTTGAATTCCTCCACCTTCCACACCTGGTTTAGTACCAACGGCGTAGTCAGCTTGGCCAGAAAGCTTCTCGCATCATTCAGTATTGTTGGGATGAAGTTTGATCCTGGAGGTGAGTTGGGTATTCATAAACACCCCTAACACACACCGTTATTCTCCTATAAAAGATGTGGAATGTCCCACATATCCTCTGTGGCCTCTTCCACTCGCTGACATGCCGCAACATCTTGTATATTTTGGAGAGCATCGGGATCCCGAGGTTGACTCATCTTCTGGTTTCCAACATGGATTCCATGATGAATGTGCTGGGTCGCACGCCCATGTTTGTATCCCGCATTGGTAGGATGCAACATCAAATGAGATCTATGATGAATGATTCCATCTTGACTATCGGTTTCTACTCTGTGTTGACACTAAATCCCCAGGTTTTCCACAAGAAATCCTCAAATAACTACTAGTACGACTGCTCCTTGCCCCATTGAGACCCCTTCCAAGCAGTCTGAGGCCTCACCGAAAACTGTTTCTCATTCGGAAAATTCTGAAACTGCATTAACCAGCACCTGTAATGGACATCCCTTACTACTTCCTTGTCCTCTCTAAGCACCAACCTCATCAATGCCATCATCAGTGACTAAATATGCTCTGTATCATTCCATGTGCCCATAAAAGGGGAGGAATTCCTCATACATCTCCCGCAATATCGGGGCCCCTGAGATCTGGTGCACATCCCACAAGCTGATTCCAACTTCCCCATGGTGAAAGTGGACGGTGTTAGTCCTCACTGACCACCTGCTCAGCAATTCTAGCATCAAATGCTTTGGTTGGTAAATGTGGACTTGGGAGGTCCAAGCAGTATCATATAGGACCATTATTCTCAGCTCCACCCCAAACTCCTCACACAAGGAACCTACCCACTAAGCCTAGGCCTAGTCATCTATGAAGTTTCTGCCCTGGTGCTGGTCCCACTCCATAGACCATCCCTTCCTCGGGTTCCTCAAGGATGCCTTCAAAATTTTCTGGTACAGAGAGGGGGGGGGGGAATCTTCAGATGTAGTGCCTTCCCTTCCACATTCTTCAGGTGGTTATAGAGGCTGTCGGCATTGAAAGGCTTGAAGTCTTCTCAGGCATGGCCATCAGCCGCCCTGAACCATTGGCCCTGACACGTCATACTCCAAAACCACTAAGTTGGCTCATCCCTACTTGCTTTAGGAATATAGACGTCATCCCTCATCCTAAAGCGATACAAAAACATCCTCTTACACAGTGGATAGTTCCTTTGGCTCTCCTATAGCAGCTCCACCATAAAACCGTGGTTAGAATGGATATGTATTAGCTCCCCAAGGACAAAGTTATTTTTCATATCCTCCCTTTGGGCATTTCTTTCAAGGACCCCCTGGTAGCCTCTTGTTGAGACATTTAGTTTTGAGTTTGGGTGAGTTTTGGGTTTGGTTCAGGAAGATCGTTTACAGAGCATGTTCATGAAGACTGTTTGCAGAACCCTGCCCTGTCCTACCAATTCCAAGATGCAAAGCACTCTGGTGAGAATTCAATGACTAGCTATGTGCCATGAAGTAGAAGGCCTGATTCACAAAGGGAAATCGCGGAGTTCGTGGGAGATTCACGAATTGAGAGCGCATAAAGCCATATTTGTGGAGGAAATAAAGGAAAAAAAAGATGTCATCTCCCCTATTTATATGCGATGACCATCAGAGATTCACGATGCGTCCCTACCATGTCGATCTTTGTGGCCCGCTCAGCCTGCATGTCGCCTATCAGCCATGCAATATGGCTTCGTGAAACAGCTTTGCTAATGACTGAGGGATTTTGGTGATTGAACATCAGACATTAACCCTTTATTTATCCGCGAAATCAAGTCTAAGGGGGGGAATTTGTTGACACCAAAATTCAGGATGAAGAAGATCAAGAGGGCAGTCTCCGGGGCTACCTCGCGAAGCCCTCTCGCAGAGCCCTTGGCCCCACACCCATTGCGGAGCAAGGACACATGAGGCTCCGCAAACGAATGTGACGTTCGAGAGCCTGCCATGGATCTAGGAGGAGGGACACCCCGCGAACCCCTTTTACGTTCGTGCGCCCGTTGTAGAGCAAACCTTGTCTTCACACCGAGTGAGATCCTCTTCGCGGCGCCTCTTGACTATAAATACAGGGCTCCCCTCGATCCCAAGGGAAGGTGATCTGAACTTTCCCCTTATAAGCACTCAAATTACGATGCACTTCTTATTATGTTAACCATGAGTTATTCAAGGTACTTTGTCTTTGTGTAATACCTCCCCCTTTTCTTTAATTGAGCCCCTCTTCTTATAGGGATTCCTTTTGTGATTCCAATGGGCCTTCATGAAGGAAGAAGATCCCCATGGGGACTCGGGTTGTCGTGAAGCGTTTATGCTTCACGAAACACCCTCTAAACACACGCGACCCACATGATAAGGCAGGGTCACTATACATCACGAATCACATTGCTTCACAACACCTTGCTTCGTAAAGCACCCTTGCTTCGTGAATCCCTTTCCACTTTTCGAAGATCCTACCATCTGCAACTATTCCCTATACCTAGACTAGGTGACTTTACATCATAAAGCTCGTCACTACAAAAATCCACTCCACTTCATGGAGCCCCAGTGCTTCAAGGATTTTACTTATGAACCCCTTTTCCCCTGAAACTCATTTTCCCATGCAGCCCTTCAGGTTTTCACGAAGCAATTTCAATGTCCCTTTGACCATACTTCCTGTTGTGTTGCTTCTCTCCATTCCATTTTTTCGTAGTCATGCTAACAGCTATTGCTTCTTCGCATTGCCATGCTAAAGTGGACCTCCAATGGGATCACATCTCGACACACCCTAGTTATGAAGTTTCCTATTCCTTCTCATCACCAAGGTGCAGAGTGTACCGATTATGTATATTCTACGGGTGTATAGGAAACCCACCTCGTCTGAGCTCTAAGACGTTAAACTACAAAGCACTGTCATCCTCAGCACATAACGTTACACTGTGACCTCTCCCCATGAATCATACACAAGGCACCCCAGCTCGGAAATTCCTTACACCCTCACATCTCAACGGGAGTGAAATCTTCCTCACATGGAATGTGATCGTTTTTGCTGAGGCGGTGCCTATCTGTGGGGTAGGGAATCCATCTTGGTGTAAGCCCCTAGCCTTTTTTGCAGGAGGTAGTTCCCCAACTCAACCTTTCTTTTTTGGTGCCAAAGGCTAGCAAAGGGCGTGGTGGGGAACGGTGCTCCTCCTCTCTTTCATGCCAAATCATTCTCCCAATGGGCTTTTTCACCATTGGGCATCCATCCTGGACTAAGTCCCAATCTCCATCTCATTAGGATGTGAACAACGCGTAAGCCCCTATTTCCCATTAGGGATTCCAACCACACATATGCCCTATTCCACTTCCCATGCACACACCTTTCACGATGTGATCGTCAGGTATCTGATGCCTCTTGTTTCTCACACAGAGCATGACTCTTGTGATCTTAGAGTAAGCATAAACTATGACATCCTCTCTGGGCCGCCTAGAGTGTAAGCCCCACACCCATCTTGAACTAGGAGGACTTTGATCCTTTCCAGGGAAAGGTTTGTATGAATCCTCCATGATGTTCAAGCCCCCCATCAATTGGTCTCAACCACCTTCACATCTGTTCACCAACACCCATCATGAACTACGTGGACATTGATCCTTGACAAGGTAAGGTACATAGGAAGCCTTCCTGCGGTTCAAGCCCACTGTCCATCTATTCTGACCCCCTTCACATCGGTCCACATCATCCCGCATGACGCTAAACTACATTCGACTTTTCCTGAACAACGCGGACTTTGATCCCTCCCATGGAAAAGTAGATAGGAGACCTCCCTGAGGTTGAATCCCAATAACCATTGGACCACATGTCCTCCATGTCAGTCCACCGACCCCTATCCCACTTGAACTATGTGAATTTGATCCTTGTCTCCTAGATAAGGTGAGTCAGAAACCTCCCTGACGTTCGACACCATCTAGAAATAATCCATTGTGACCCCATCCAATAGTAAGTGGTTGTGACCCCATACATCGGTAAGCCATTGAAGTCCCCAATAAATGACAATCCATCCTCAGATGAACTACGTGGACTTTGATTTCTTGCAACGGGGATACGTAGGATGTCTTCTATAGACTCAAGCCCAACATTACTGTCGTCCTCATGGTGGTTCCATCCCATTCACCATCCACTTCATTCGACCATTCATCATCCATTATGATTCTTACCAGGGCCACCACATCTTAGTGAGGTCAGGTCAACCCACCAACATTAGTGTATCCTCTAGGGGTTACGCTCATCTGATCCACTCTAGTCAGTGTTCTGATCAGTCTCATCCATCTCCGCAAGATGTTAAACTTGTGGCATACCCTATGATAAACATTGGAAGTTTAAGAAAACCTCAGATACCTACCTATGTAATATGATTCCCTGCATTCAAATTGGGATGCCTCGGGCTTAAACGCCCTCGAGAACCCTATAATAAGTGGAAGAAACCCAGAATTTCCAGTGTCCCAATGTCCAAACATTCCATTGATTTCCAATGTGACTACTCCCCCGACTGACAGTTTCTGCCCTGGCCGGACCCTTTGAAATGTCCTGACAGAAGTAGGGTAATTAACCAGCATCCATGAAGATATGGCACTGGGAAGCGTTTCCTGAACAATGAGTTAAATCTATAAGGGAGACTCGGACTAGGTGATGCGTTCTGAGGAGGAATTCCTGGAAGGAAGAAACAACCTCCCATTATCCTGTTTTGATAAAGGATCAAACTTCCCTAAACAAGGAAGGAATGCCTCCCGCCTTTGGAAAGCGGGAATGATGGGAAACAAATAGCACTTTCGTCCCCCCAACGAGAAGGACGCACGCGCCCCGATGAAAGTTTCGGAAACAAATTCATTGATGCCCAAAATGGAAAAAGTGTATCATGGAGTAGGATGGCCTAATAAGAAAATGTAGTCAATGAATAGAGAGAAGTTCACTGAGAAAGGGTTGTTCGTAAGGTATGTTCTTGAATTCAGTAAATAGAGAAGGTACACACCAGCAATGGAAGTGGAAGTCCATGGATGGAGGTAAATTTGTAGAATTGGCAATAGTATTTCGAGGTGGCGTTCTGCATAGAAAACCCTCTATATACTACTCAGGAGGAGAATTTGGTATGAAAAACACAATAGGATACTCCAAAAAGCTTCAAATATATTTTCAAAAGTCATTTCCATCACCTAATTGTATGGGTAAATGAGTATTTAATCTATGGGTTAAAAAGGGACTTCTGCAAAGCATCTACCTATAGTTGAGGATGCATGAATTCATGAAAATGAAGGGAACTACATGTCCATAAACTATGATTGACCTAAAATTATATAAATTGTTAGTTTATTCTTTTACAAGAGTAGTGTGTGAAGAAAGAGGAAGATGGTGACCCTTTCCACTAGTAGTGATCCAAAGAAATAGGCATAGGGAGTGTCCCTTGAGAATGCTGTGAGAAGACTCTAAACCTTGTAAGGGAAATGAGATAGGGTATATATGTTATATTCCGAACCACGTACTCATTATTGGTAGTTATCTTTTGTTAATTTTGTGCATCAGAACACCATAGTTATATTCTCTTTGGTTTTCTACCAATGAGGGTGAACCATGTAAAAATTGTTGTGTATCATGCATGATTTAAATTTTTTTACATATTTTCAATGGGAATGATAGAGGAGACACTTTTTTTAATGATAAAACAAGATCTAAAGGGGATGAAATTTTAATCATTTTTACCATGATTCACACCCCTCTTAACGTATTTAACCTAATGGACCCAACATGACCCAATCTTCCTATCACGACCTATCCTCGGGGCCCGTGCCGTGACTACCCCAAGCCCGCCGTCTATAGGCCAGGGGATGGGGACTAGCACCAACGCATAAATCCCGGTAAAAAGGGAAGGCATTGCCTTTGTAAGGTAAACAAGCACCACAGAGTAAGCTAGAGGAAGAAGTAAACACTAAGTAAAAGCTGGTACAACAGTAAATGCGGAAGTAAGTGGGCCAGAATACAAACCCAAACTGAAAGTAAAGTACAACTCGAAAGGGAAAACAACAACTGAAAAGTAAAGCCGCAGCGTCGAGCCATCCACTGGCAGTCCCACCTGATGGATGAGAACAGATAGCCTCCTCAGGTCCTCGGGTCCAACCGTCCACTCCGAGTACGTCCCGCCCAATGGTCCACCTCTCGGTACTGTCCTTCTCCGCAAGCCTCAACCACGATCAGCGCTGTCCGTCGTCTTCAACCAACCCAACGTAGTGCGAGCATAGCCTATGCAAGGGTGACTATAAGATACTCAGTAGGGACCCCGAGACCCCCGATGGTCTCCCAGAATCCACAAAGGATAATCCACAAAGGAAAGATACAAACACAAAGTAACATTCGACCCTGCTTAGGTATATGCCCATACATATACCTATGTCATAAATTCTCGTTCGGCTCCAACATCCAAGCCCAAGTACAACCCAGTCCACACAAGAACGAAAAACGTAAATCCACACAGGAAAGTAAAACGTAAACCCACACAGGATAGCATGACACATTCCACATAGGAAGCAACATAGAATTCAGCTCACACAGGTACACATCAGTTGTAAAACAAGAGAGATGATCAGATGTAGTCACTGATTCATCTTACTAGGACCCACGTAGGATACAAGCACTGTTGTCATCGTCTTCGGGGACCCACGTAGGATTCCGGTACAATTTTATTCATCGTCGAACCCACATATGATTCCAGTACGATAGTCTTCATCGTCGATCCCACATAGGATTCCAGTACGATTGTCTTCATCATCGAACCCACATAAGATTCCAGTACGATTGTCTTCATTGTCAAACCCACATAGGATTCCAGTACGATAGTCTTCATCGTCGAACCCACATAGGATTCCAGTATGATTGTCTTCATCGTCGAACCCACATAGGATCCCAGTACGATTGTCTTCATTGTCGAACCCACATAGGATTCCAGTACGATAGTCTTCATCGTCGAACCCACATAGGATTCCAGTACGATTGTCATCATCGTCGACCCCACATAGGATTCCAGTATGATTGTCTTCATCGTCGAACCCACATAGGATTCCAGTACGAATGTCTTCATCGTCGAACCCACATAGGATTCCAGTACGATTGTATTCATCGTCGAACCCACATAGGATTCCAGTACGGTAGTCTTCAACGTCGAACCCACATATGATTCCAGTACGATAGTCTTCATCGTCATCGATGTAGCAGTCGCAGCCAGCTCTAGGGTTCCCGCACACAGCAAGCTCATTCGGGAGGGTCCGCTCCATGAGCCGAGAGGCTGATACATCAACTGACACATAGTCCATAGTTGATGTATCCAAAAGTTCCGTATCATCAACAGGAACTCAACGCCGCAGACGGTCCGTCAATCAGACGCCCGGTCTGAGAGTTATTGGCTTTGTCGTCCCAGGGGCCCAGTTGGTTTTTAAGGCAAAACCAACCCGCCCATGCTCCACCTACGTCCAAACCTCGGTCGGAGTATTACAAAAGATCCGTCTCACTAAGAGGAAACTAACAAAGCCGACGAAACGTCAATCGGACTTCTGAAGCTCAAGATATGAGTGTTTCCGCTCCAAGGGCCCGGTTGGTTTCGTGTACGAACCAACCCAGACGAACCCAAAGTATTCCAAAACCTTCAGTGTGATATACCGAAATGACCGTCTCGATCTAATGATTGCATCTCCGCTGACGGCGCGTCGTTCGGAGGCTCATAGCTCATGTTATGAGAAAAAGACCGAAAGCGTCCGGAGACGTGGGGTCTGGGCCATGACCGACCCGGCCCAACCCCCCCGGGTCGGCTCGACCCGGGTCGACCCGGCCTGGGTTCGACCCGACATGGCCCGGCGGGTCGGCCCAGCTTGGCTCGGGCGAGCAGCTGAACAAGGGGGAGCCACGGGGCGTGCAACCCCCGCGGAAGGAAGTGTCGCAGCCCCACGTGGGGCCGCACCTGGTCAGCAGACGCGGCTTTGCCACGTCCCGTGTGTCGCCAGACCCACGCGGTCGTGGGTTAGGTCGGCCGCTGCCGCCGCGGCTGCTCCGTCTGACGGAGCGCCGGGGCGCCGGTGCCTCCGGCCTCCAGAAGATTTTTCGGGCCACCGGTGTTGCTCCGGTGGTCCGATTCCACTTTCGTCTTCTCCGTAGCTCCTCCCGGGTCCCGTTGTTCACTCCGGAATCAATAAATCGCCTCTGCGGTCCGTTTTGTCATCGCCCGTCGTTCCGCTCATCAACGAAGAACTGCGGAGGGTTGTGGTCCGTGTTTGTTTGGCCCGCACCCTCCGCGTTAGGTGGTAACAATCGGGATGTAATGATCAACACATGAAAACATAACAAGATACAATTTTAGAAAATTAAAATTTCACTTTGATCCTGGGATCTTTGTTTTGGAAGGAAACAACTACGGGAATAAAATAATATTTTCAAATAAAATCCCTACCTTTGGTTTCAATAACGGTGCACGTCAACGAGCCGCGGATGACGAGCGTCGGGGAGGTCGGGTGTCACGGAAAACGAACGTCGATTCTATTGTCGTCGAGGTGCGTCCAAAGAGGAAACTTCGTTGGAGAAGTTCTCCGCGTTCTTCAGCGGAGATGTTATTCGTTGAAGAACGGTGTTCTTCGTCGGAGTCCGAGGAGTTCTTCACATTCTTCGTCGAAGATGTTCTTCACGTTCTTCGTTAGAGATGAAGATGATCTTCACACTTCCCAAAACCTCTCAACGTGGCATAAACTCTAACATTAATAAAATAAGCCCAAGTCTTAATTTATTAACACAACTTTCCCTTTTGAATTTCAAGAGTTTGAAATTCAATTAACCACACTTAACTCACCTCATTAAAATTACACAAGTTGTCAAATTAAATGTAGGGGAGTTAATGGGGAGTTGAAGAGTTGAAGAATATGAAGGGGTGGGCTTCGTGTGGGCCCCACCACCCTCATAACCTCCCAAGGGAGGTTGGGTAGTTACCCAACTTCCACCCATAGCCTTAAAACACAAAAGGAAAATAAGAATTTTAGAATAATAATAAATTAACTTCTACAATTTTTTATCGTCCACACCTGTGATAACGAAACTCCGAAACAGGAGTTCCTAAGCAATTACCGGCGATGAGGTTCCATCGGTGCCCTCAGAATTCGATTCTGGGCACCAGTTCAAAAGTTAGAAATTCCCGCTCGTTCGTTCACTGAACATACCCGAGCTAAACTTCGGTTAGAAATTCCGGGCACTCCGGGCCTCGAAATCAAGTGCCGTCTGAAACCGCGTTCTTGTAAAATCATAAAGAAAATTAAGAAAAAATTTTCCTTGAATTTTACGGGTCTTTACATTACTCCCACCTCAGGTCTTTACGTCCATTTTAAAGATACAACCAAAACTAGGGAAAAAATGTAGGTACTGAGCACGCATCTGAGCCTCCCGCTCCCAAGTGCTCTCCTGGAGGTTCCCGTGCTGCCATCTGATGCGCACTAGAGGAATCGACCGTCCACGTAGGACCCGCTCATGTTGATCCTCGATCTCCACTGGGACCTCCGCAAAAGTCGCCCCATCATCAACGTCTAGCTTTCCATGGTCAATGATGTGCGTCGGGTCGTGCACGTATCTCCTCAGCTGAGATACATGGAAGACGTCATGCACCCGGTGCAACTGAGGTGGTAGAGCCAGGTGATAAGCCACCTCACCAAACCTGCTGAGGACCTGGAATGGTCCGATGAAGCATGGAGACAACTTGCCGCCTCGGCCAAATCTCTGTAATCCACGTCGAGGTGAGACACGCAAGAAGATGTGGTCACCATCCTCGAACTCTAGTGGCCTCCACCTCTTGTCAGCATAAGACTTTTTCTGGCTCTGAGCTGTCCTCATCCGCTCATGGATGACATGGACCTTTCTGGTCCTAAAAGAGCATTTGTGATTTCTTCTTTGCCGATAAGAGAAATCCGGTCACATCCCTTGGATGAACAATGTTCTTCGCCTAATACAGTCAATCCCGACATTGATGATACTAATCCATACCATGGATGATGTCGTAAGGCCACGACGCTACTACCAAGAGATCCAACCGTTACTCTCGCCTCCAACGGTTGAGACACACTATCGGAATCAGTGTGTGTTCACTGGGTCTCCCCCAGCAATGGTTTTTAAACCAGAACCTCTTAGTAACAACTAAAAGAGAGGGCAGGAAGGTAAACGCCAAAAGAAGGGTGTCTTTTATTATTGCAGCTCAAAGTACAAAGACACCAAACACCTACAAACAAACATCAACAACACTAGAAGCAGCATCAAAAAAGTCTCCAGGTCTGGAGCTAGTCCCGCTCTTGTCCATCTGCTCCCGGAGCTCTACGATCGTAGGCCTCGACTGCCTGAATCTGAGGTCTCCCAGGTGGTGGTGGTGGTAAGGCCTCAAAGCGTCGTCCACCACCCGCTGCTCGGCCAGCTCCTCTGCCTCGCCTGCCTGCTCCCTGCAGACCGTCATGGTTGAACCTTTGCCTGGGAGGTCCCTCTACCACCTTCTGTTCATCATCAGGACGAGTCGGGAGTCTCGAGCCACGTGACCTTGCCCGCCGCATGCGTAGCATTGCCTGCTCCTCGAGTAGCTGGCTCTCCTTCGTGTACCCCGCACAACCGAACCATCACCCGAAGATTGCCCATCCGAAGGTTTGGGATGCTTGGACCTCTGCGTCACCTGTCGACTGCCAGCTGCAGAAGACTCCGCTACGGGTCGTCCTGCGGAGGGTCCTGCCGCTGGTTCCTGCTCGGCGAGGAAACTCTCCACTAAAAGGGCTCTCTCCAACACCTCTGTCTGTGTCCAAATTTTGAGGGAGATCATCGAGGCCCTGATCTCATGCCTCAGTCCCTGTTCGAAGGTCCGGGCCCGAAAGAACGGATCCCGTACCATATCGGTGGAGTAGCGCGAGAGATCAGTAAATCTCGCCGAGTACTGGGCAATCGTCATGCTACCCTATCGCAGCTGTAGTAGCTCCTGGATGCGCACCGCACGGAGGGTGGCTGGGATGAACTCCGATCGAAAGATGCTCTCAAAGTCCATCCAGAGGAGAGATGCCTCATCGTGCACTGGGAGCATCAAGCTCCACCATCTGCCTATTGCTGCGTGCAGGAGGCTCGCTGCGAGGATCACCATGAGGTCTGCTGGTGTCCTCACTAGCCTGAAAACCCGTACAACTGCCTCCAGCCAGTCCTCAGCGGCCTGAGGGTCCGTCTCCCCGAGGAACCTGGGCGGTCACTGGTGCTGAAACTCGTGCAGTGCACTAAGGCGACGTGCATCGTCAGTGGCTGGGGCTGGAAGCAGCGGTGGATCGGTGGGTAGAGATACCGCCGGTGCCACTGCTATCAAAGGGCCTTGTACCGAGTCCTCGTCGCTCGGTGGGCTCTCTCCACACACAACGCTCGGAACCCTAGCTGGATGTCGTCGTGGGGCCATCCTGAAAAGAGACAGGTGCGCCATGGTCAGAACAGTATACCTGGTGAGCTAACACAATGTATTCACAAAGAAAACTTGAAACACATATGCAAACAATGTTTTCATGCATTAAGTCGGAAATCAGAAGTCAGGGTCCTGGTGTACGGATACGTCGGCCGCCGCACCAACATTGGACTCCCTGGACTGATAACCACACCCAATACGCTTAACACTATTGCTTCACATAGAAAAATATCAGAGTCTGTAGTAGAACCGAACTCCTCTGATACCAATTTGTCATGACCCGTCCTCGGGGCTCGTGCCGTGACTACCCCAGGCCCGCCTTCCATAGGCCAGGGGCTGGCGACTAGCACCAAGGCGTAAATCCCGGTAAAAAGGGAAGGCATTTCCTTTGTAAGGTAAACAAGCACCACAGAGTAAGCAAGCGGAAGAAGTAAACACTAAGTAAAAGCTGGTACAACAGTAAGTGCAGGAGTAAGTGGGCCAGAATAAAAACCCAAACTGAAAGTAAAGTACAACTCGAAAGGGAAAACAACAACTGAAAAGTAAAGCCGCAGCATCGAGCCGTCCACTGGAAGTCCCACCTGAAGGATGAGAACAGATAGCCTCCTCAGCTCCTCGGGTCCAACCGTCCACTCCAAGTATATCCCGCCCAGTGGTCCACCTCCGGGTACCGTCCTGCTCTGCAAGCCTAAACCACGATCAACGCTGTCCGTCGTCTGCAACCAACACAACGTAGTGCTGTCATAGCCCGTGCAGGGGTGAGTATAAGCTACTCAGTAGGGACCCCGAGACCCCCAATGGCCTCCCAGAATCCACAAAGGATAATCCACAAAGGAAAGATACAAACACGAAGTAACATTCGACCCTGCTTAGGTATATTCCCATACATATACCTAAGTCATCAATTCTCGTTCGGCTCCAACATCCGAGCCCAAGTTCAAACAAGTCCACACAGGAAAGAAAAACGTAAATCCACACAGGAAAGTAAAACGTAAACCCACACATGATAGCATGACACATTCCACATAGGAAGCAACACATATTTCATCTCACACAGGTACACATAATTTGTAAAACAAGAGAGATGATCAGATGTAGTCACTGATTCATCTTACTGGGACCCACGTACGATATAAGCACTATTTTCATCGTCGTTGGGGACCCACATAGGATTCCGGTACAATTTTCTTCATCATCGAACCCACATAGGATTCCAGTACGATAGTCTTCATCGTCGAACCCAAATAGGATTCCAGTATGATTGTCTTTATCGTCGAACACACATAGGATTCCCGTATGATTGTCTTCATCGTCGAACCCACATAGGATTCCTGTACGATAGTCTTCATCGTCGAACCGACATAGGATTTCAGTACGATTGCATTCATCGTTGAGCCCACATAGGATTCCAGTACAATTGTCTTCATCGTCGAACCCACATAGGATTCCAGTACTATAGTCTTCATCATCGAACCCACATAGGATTCCAGTATGATTTTCTTCATCGTCGAACCCACATAGGATTCCAGTACGATTGTCTTCATCGTCGAACTCACATAGGATTCTAGTACGATTGTCTTCATCATCAAACCCATATAGGATTCCAGTACGATTGAATTCATCGTCGAACCCACATAGGATTCCAGTATGATAGTCTTCATCGTCGTCGATGTAGCAGTCACACCCAGCTCTAGGGTTCCCGCACACAGCATGCTCGTTCAGGAGGGTCCGCTCCACGAGCCGAGAGGCTGATACATCAACTGACACATAATCTAGAGTTTATGTATCTAAAAGTTCTGTATTGTCAACAGGAACTCAACGTCGCAGACGGCGCGTCAATCAGACGCCCAGTCTGAGAGTTATTGGCTTTTTTGTTCCAGGGGCCCGGTTAGTTTTTAAGGAAAAACCAACCCAACCATGCTCCCCCTATGTCCAAACCTCAGGCGGAGTATGCCAAAGGATCTGTCTCACTAAGATGAAACTAACAAAGTTGACGGCACGTCAATCGGACGTCCGATGCTCAAGATATGAGCGTTTCCGCTCCGAGGGCCAGGTTGGTTTCTTGTACGAACCAACCCGGACGAACACAAAGTATTCCGAAACCTTGAGTGTGATATACCAAAACGACCTTCTCGATCCAAGGATCGCATCGCCACTAACGACGCGTCCTTCGGAGGCCCGTAGTTCAAGTTATGAGCAAAAGACCGAAAGCGTCCGGAGATGGGGGGGTCTGGGCCCGGACCGACCAGGCCCGACCCGACCCGGCCCGGTCCGACCCGGCCCGGCCCGGCCGGAGCGGCCTGGCCCGGTGGGTCGGCCCGGCTTGGCTCGGCCAAGCGGCCGAACAAGGGGGAGCCGCAGGGCGTGCAACCCCCATGGAAGGAAGTGTCGCGACCCCACCTGTGGCCACGCCTGGTCAGCGGACGCGGCTTTTCCGCATCCCGTGTGTTGCCGGACCCGCGCGGTCGCGGGTCTGGTCAGCCGCCGCCACCGCCGCTTCAGCCGCGGCGGCTCCATTAGGCGGTGCGCCGCCGGAGGATTTGGGGGCCACCAGAGTTGCTCCGGTGGTCCGATTCCACTTCCGTCTGCACCGTAGCTCCTCCTGGGTCCCGTTCTTCACTGCGGAATCAATAAATAGCCTCTGCGGCCCGTTTTGTCATCGCCCGCCGTTCCACACATCAACGAAGAACTACGGAGGGTTGTCAGCCTGTGTTTGTTTGGCCCGCACCCTCCGCGTTAGGTGATAACAATCGGGAATTAATGATCAACACATGAAAACATAATAAGATACAATTTTAATAAATTAAAATTTCACTTTGATCCTGGGCTCTTTGTTTTGGAAGGAAACAACTACGGGAATAAAATAATATTTTCAAATAAAATCCCTACCTTCGGTTTCAAGAACGGTGCACGTCAACGAGCCGCAGAAGACGAGTGTCGCTGAGGTCGGGTGTTGCGGAAAACGAACGTCGATTCGGTTGTTGTCGATGTGCGTCCGAAGAGGAAACATCATTGGAGAAGTTCTCCGCTTTCTTTGGCGGAGATGTTCTTCGTTGAAGAACGATGTTCTTCGTCGAAGTCCAAGGTGTTATTCACATTCTTCATTGAAGATGTTCTTCACGTTCTTCACTGGTGATGAATAAGATCTTTAGGCTTCCCAAAACCTCTCAACGTGGCATAAACTCTAACATTAATAAAACAATCCCAAGTCTTAATTTATTAACACAACTTACCCTTTTGAATTTCAAGAGTTTGAAATTCAATTAACCACACTTAACTCACCTCATTAAAATTACACAAGTTGTCAAATTAAATGAAGGGGAGTTAATGGGGAATTGAAGAGTTGAAGAATGTGAAGGGGTGGGGTTCGTGTGGGCCCCACCGCCCTCATAACCTCCCAAGGGAGGTTGGGTAGTTACCCAAATTCCACCCATAGCCTTAAAACACAAAAGGAAAATAAAAATTGTAGAATAATAATAAATTAACTTCCACAATTTTTTATCATCCACACCCGTGATAACGCAACTTTGGAACAAGAGTTCCTAAGCAATTACCGGCAATGCGGTTCCATCGGTGCCCTCGGAATTCGATTCCGGGAACCGGTTCAAAAGTTAGAAATTCCTGCTCATTCGTTCACTGAACGTACCCGAGCTAAACTTCGGAAAGAAATTACGGGCACTGCAGGCCTCAGAATCAAGTGCCTTCTGAAACTGCGTTCTTGTAAAATCCTAAAGAAAATTATGAAAAAAGTTTCCTTGAATTTTACGGGTCTTTACACATCCATAGTATACAACCACCCGTATGAGGTCCCTTTCTTAAATAAGGGACATATGAAAGACAACTCTAGGGACACCAGAGGATACCTAGGGTGCCTAGGAATCCTTAAAAGTTTTTTTCTTGGGTATTCCATTTCAAAAGGAATACCCAGTACACGTAGATCAAAAAACCATCATACAGAACATTTCTAGTTTATTCTAGTACATTCTTGCATCAAAACTTCCCTCTAATACGGGACCCATAGGGGCCCCTATTTGATACCTCTTCTAGGACACCGATAGAAGGTATCATCTTCCATTGGATCCCTCACCTAAGGGGGACTAATTTGAAAACTCTATCAAGACCTCAAATTTTAAATATCATGGAGATGGGTACACTAGAGTGTATCACGTTTGGTTTTGTATTCCTATGGTCATAGGTTTCCCACACTTATCTTATAACATGGTTAGGATCATCAGGGTGCAGGTGGGTTTGTATTCCCATGGTCAGGAGTACTCTAACCAATGAAATTGTGTTAGGGAATTCCATGTCTAAAATAGTAGGGTTAGGATCATGTCCTCCCCTTGCCGTCTCTAAGACCCCAAATCACTATTTCTAAGAATTGATGGAAATGATAATTTATTTGATTCCTTTTGACATGGAACAATATCCTCCTCACCTACTATAGGACCAATTTTAGGGCATCTCTCATAGGAAAATACCCTATCATTTTTTGCAGGAGGGTTTACCCCATATCCTCCTCACCCCTAGGCTACTAGGTCAGATAAGGGATGGGAACTAGAGCCACACATCTCTCTCTCCTACTCTCGGACTCTTCCATTAAGAGAGGAGGAGTAGTGTGGTTTTTAGGATCACCCTCTTACTTATTGTCAATCAATTTTAGGCATACCTCATTATAACTCATGTGGACACTTGGGAAAATCATGACATTGGAATACCAAAATTGGATGCTTATTTTGTCAAGGTATGATCCTTTGAATCTTCCTCTCCCCTTCTTTCATTGTACCTCCATATGTGTGGGTACTCAAAGCCATGTATCCATCTTTAGGGAAAAGAAGCTCGCATGGGTTCCCAAACCTTCCGTTTGTTCTTTTTTTCCACACTAAGGATGAATCACATGGGTTTATAGGATGACATTGTTCAGAAAATCCACATGATCTCAAGACTTTTGTTCATCATTCCAAGGGTAAGCCCTAACTGTATCTAGGCCTCATAATTTTTATTTTCCAAATCCTTTAAAAACTTGGGAATGTTCTTAAATACTATGTACCAACCAAATTTCTAACAATTTAGGCATCCTCCTCATTATTTATCCCTAAACCAAAAAAAATACCCATAAGTAAATCCTCTCATAATGGACCAAAATAAATTCATTGAGGAATCCTCTTCAAGGGTAAGACCCATCCTAGTCTTCTAAAAGGCCCCACTCCCATGTGAGATAAACCTTTAAAGGGTCCCTATAATTGGGATCCCTCATAACTAAAAAATACGGGATTTCATTCCCATCCTAATGCGATACGTAGGAAGTATCCCTATTGTTAGAATCTAATACCCCAAACCAACCTTGTTCTCTCTCATCTACATTCCAATATGGATCTAAAAAAACCTAGAAACTCATACCTTTTATAGGTCTCCTAGGATGCATATGTGTAATTCCAGCACCAAACATTAATTAGGATGCTTCCTCCATGACATTCTTACCTCATGGAGTTAAACTGTATGGTAAGGTACTTATCCCATGACCATAAAGGGTATGATGTTCCACATTATGCAGCACCAAAGTAAATGGGTTCTGACTCATTTCACAAGAATATATAGGAATATCATATATGTATATGATTCCAACATCCAAACAACTATCATCTCCATGGATGAAGACACACTACAAAATATCCTATGTAAGGAAAGAAAACCAACATCATTATAAAAAACTCGTGTAAGATTTTAAAAATAATCCGAAATCAATAAGAGAGTAATGAGGTAGGAAATAATTACCCCCAAATGGGTGTGATGATCACGATCTCCCATCCTCTCAATAAATATGAGTTCTTAATCATTTTTTCCAAACATCCCAATGAGTTACAACCGTTGGGAAGCAATTCCACATATGTACAGAACCATTGTGTTTTTTTAGTTACACGAACAAAGTTGTTGAAAATAATTCAAAAATAGTAAACACATCGTGAATGATTGCACAAAACTCAACCCCCTTCAATGGACCATTAGGAGAACCGATTGTCCAAGGGAAAGATAGGTTATGATTGTAAATGGTTAATCTCATTTTTTTCCAAACCCATTTTCTCAATTTATTGTTTAATGATAATTGATATCTCCCTTTTTTACCATTTTAAGAATTTGAGATAACCATAATTATATTTTATTTTCATAAATGATTCGATGAAAATTTTTAATTATGATGTGTCTATGAAGGGTTCTAGTTATAGATATCTATGTGGGAGATTATGTATATATTTAATGAATAGTTTTTTATATGTGCATGTTCCAAAGACACTAAACAGTTTTAGTTCTAACACAGATCACAATGTTATGTAATGATTATTCAATTACAAATATCTAATATTTATGTTTTAAATGTATCGTCTGTTATAGTAGGTATCACATAAGCATTTTTTCAGTATTTAGAGAATAGGAGTAACCAAATTTTTCAAAAACCCATGGATGAGTCAATGTATATGATACAATCCTAATATTTTGGTATAGAATATATTTTCCAGTTTTCAATGAAAAAAGTATATACTTGGATACTACAGGTTGAAATAGCTTTTAATAATTGTATATCGTGTAACAAACCATGGAAAGAGTATCTGTAGTATATCTCAACAATCATTCTTGAGAACAAAGAGTATGCTCTTACTTTACACCTAGTTTGAAACTCCTAGGGGATATGATGAGGTTAATTCGCATATTATTTTTGAGCCATTATGAAGGATTTGAATTGATAATGATCCTGGATGAACAAGGTTAATCCTTTGTTTAAATTGATTTAAAAGAAGTTTCCATGGTTTAGATAACCTATAAATTATTTTTCATGATTTTGATCATTATTTCTCACACCACTACTTTTGGTTGTAGTAAATGGATTTAACCTGGAGAAATATTATTAATGCTAAATACAATGGAAAATGAGGAGGCTCTATAAATCTATGTGGGATAATTATAATAAACCATGTATAGCTATAATAAATAATTTTCATGATTTTTAATCATGAATTATATATGTTATATTTTTACTCATTATAAAAATATTAAATAATGTTTTTAAACTCTTTTTAAGGTATTATTTATCATTTTATATTTATAATAATTAAAAAAATGAATTTTAAAAAAGTTAATTTATGAAATCCTAATATAAATATTTTCTATGCATGAAATATTTTTATTTGTCTGAAAAATATTAATTTTCATTGAATAGTTTGAAATATTAATTTTTTTAATTTTTTTAATTCATTTCATTAAATGTTATAAACTAATATTACCATTTTGTTTTGAATTAGAAATCAAAGTAAAATAAGCATTATATAATCATATATAATATAATTCATTACATCAAAGTAATTTTTATATATAATTTCATTATTAGTACAGTTTAGGACGAAAAATGTTTTTAAACCAATTTTTCATTGAGTTTTTTGTTTTTTTCAGAAATTAATATTTGTACTACGTGAGATAAATATTGAAGAATATATTCCAAATTTGGAATTAGGAGGTCCAAATTTGTAAATATTTCACTTTTTTGAAATATAAATAGTAACCATAGTAAATATTTGTCACCTTAGTATGGGTAAATCCGGTAATTATGATAAAAAATAATGTGATAAGGCCTAAAAATCCCCATTAACATTTTATATATTTTATTAGATAAGATTTGTTGACCATGAATATAAAATATATTTAATTGTGTAATTTTTTAGGAAATATACATTGATTATAATATTTAAATTATGTTATGTAAATATAAAGTAAAAAGTTCACTCTATTCCTTTTAATATAAACAATATTTTTACCAGAAAATTTATGCATAGCTATAAATATTATTTTTAAAGATAAATTATTTTTTTGAAGGTATTTTTTTATTTTTTTGGATTAAATAAGAACTTAATTTTTTTAGAACACCAACACCGTGCGTGTGAAAACAGTTGAAAAATCAGTTAAATAAATTAAAAAACTATAAATGTAATAATTTTTAGTGAGTTGTTGGGTAACAAGAATTTTATAGAAAAAAATTACATATCAACTATGTGTGAATTTATTATATTTAAATTAATTTATTTCACATTTTTTTAATGGAATTTTATTTTAATTATTCCAAAAATGTCATTAATGGTATTTTATAAGAAGAAATGTATTATTAAATGATTTATAATTCCTAGAATTATTACATTCATATAATTAAATTAAATATGGTTATAAATAACAGTAATGGTGAATTTATGGGTCAATATTTTTATTAAATTATCATTCATGTCACTTTTACTATAAAATACTATAATACCATGATAATTAGAAAAAAGATTAATGAGTGGTTAAATCGAAACAATAAGGGTTGGGAAATTTTAAAAAAATGGCCAAACATGTTTTTTGAGAATATTTTCACCCATAATAAATCTATCATTTGAATACATCAATTTTTAGTGAATTTTTACTTCGAATTAGTTATTATAAATTTAATATTCTAAGAAATTTAAAGAATCCCCACTTTTCACTTATAAAAGGGAATATCCTGTACTATTTTATTAAAAAATAAAAATCAATTTGGATAGGCCCATACCAACTCAAATACCACCGTTACATACCTCCCCACTCCATAGAGTCCCATGATTGATCATAAAATGAACCTGAGAAAGCATTTGGTGTAAACCTAAAGAGATTTTCTGAAGAAGATGTATAGTTTTTAACCAAGCACTAAATTTATTTATTTCATAACACATTTAAATTTTCTTCAACCATGGTTAAATAATTAAAAAATCACATTTTGTGTACTGATACATCGTTATGTTAATTTAATAGACTATATGTAAATCCTATTCAATCAAATGGTAAATTAAACGATCATTTTTCTATAAGGTGGACTACCACCGTGTGAACTAATTTCATTCATTTTCCATCACCACCTATCATGGTTTCTATAATGATAGAATTAATATATATATATATATATATAATATTCATGAAATAGTTGATATTGTTTAATGAAAATTTATTATATGATTTCTCACAATTCAATTTATTTACAAATGATTGTGTTGTTCATGTGTACATGTGGATTACCACCTCTAAGATGCGATGTGATTCATTTTTCATCACCACATCTTATGGATGGAATATAAAAATTTATTTAAATAAAAAATATTATATTTATGATATAATGAATTTTTTTAGATAAAATAATACTTTTCTTTTTTACCTCATGATTTTTGAAAACGGAAATGTTACTCTTTATAATAATTTACCTTCTCTATCTTTAATTGTAACACAATTCATTTTTTATAACAATATTTCATAGTAGTTTTTCAATTTTTAATTTATGAATTAAAACTAATAAATTTTATTGATTATTATTATAGATATGATTGAATAATGACCATGTTGACCATTTCCAACCTACCGAAATCATATTCGACATTTCAGCCAAATAATATCTATAGGTTTAACATGATCAGAAATGGGAAAATAATTGAATAAAAAATGATAACAAATAAAATGAAAATAAATAAATATAAATAATAAATAAATAAAGTAAATAATAAATATAATTTTATTATTCATGGTGATGAATAACACATGAGATGATTCAGACATGTGGTAGGATACACTTTAACATGAAAATGTATTTTAAATGCTTTTATTATATATTTTATAAAAAAATTTATTACATATTAATATTATTTAAAGTAATTAATGAATTTATTTATATGTATATAAATTAATTAGAAAGGGAATTTTATGCCTTTTTTAATTTTTAGAAATACTTTCAGATAGAATATTTTTAAAATATAAGATACAAAAGTTTTCCAAAGAGAAAAATAATGTTCTATTTTAAAGTATATAGTGTCAATTGATTTTCCCACTACCACAACTATTATTTGATGTATTTAAAATTTTTCAAAATTTCTTTTTTCATCAATGAAATTTACCCCTTCCATTTTTTCTTTTTGTTTTAATTTTAAAAATTATTTTTTAAAATGTAAGGGTATTTTGATATAAATAATTGTTTTCCATATTTGTTCAATGAAATTTTTAGTGGTCTTTATGATGAAAATGTGCGATCAACAAAAATTTATTCACATTATAGTCCTTGTAAATACTGTAGGATGATGTGTGGGCCCAATATATATCATAATGATTAGTGATCCTAATATAGATCATGAGGATTGGTTATCTCGATATAGCACTCTAATGTATTAGGAAATGATTATGTTCTCCAAATAATTAGGTTTACAGTTAACTATAATGGTTATATAAATGTAATTGGTTCTTATAGGCATTTAGGTAAGGTTTTTATGCTAATTATGTTCAATGGAACCTACATCACTATTCAGTGGTGGAAAATAATTTTTTATACAAATCATTTTATTTCAAATGGTATGCTAATGATCATTTGTTTTGTAGAAATTATAATGCCCATTTATTTAAAAAGGTAGTTTATTTTAAATTATTTTGATCATTGTTTCTAATTTTATCTATGAAACCAATTTTTTTTATTATTTTTCTCTAGTGGTTTCTTGTCTAGTGATTTAAGAAAAATATTGGCTAGAAATAATAATTCAATGTTTAGGTAAATGATTATTTTTAGATCTATGTTTATTATGTTATTGGAAAACATTATTTATTATTTCATTGTTAAAAAAAATAGAAAAATGGGGTAGTTTATTTATGTGTATACCCACCAATAAGGTTTATGTTAATATTCAATGTTTTAATATATTTTTCATAGGTTTTAAGGATGATTAAGAATAAATAATATTTCATGCCGAAAATCACACATATTTATCTTGAAATGAAAACATATTACATTTTAAAAGTCTTATATTATGGGAAAATTGATACTAAATGGAAATTTCTGACATATAATATATGAGATTTTAATATAAAATTTATAAACTAATTATTTTAAAAATATGAAACTATATGTTTTATGGGTGTATACAGAGGTTAATTATAGTCTATAGACAGTAGATTATGTAATGTCTAAATATGAGTTAATTTAGTTCTTATCTGAGAAAATGTTTAGATTATTTTACTGGTTATAAAAAGGTATGTAATTACCCATTAATAGATTATAATTCCTGGTTATCTTGTCATATCATTTAATTATTATCATGTTTCTTCATATAAAAGATATAGGTTTAGAATGGTTGTCCACATTGGAAACATGGATACTGAAGTATGAAAGAACTAAGAGGATGATATCCTTTCAAATCAACACCCTTGAAAAACTATAATTGAAACATATTCGTATTTTACTGTGATAACTCAATTGACATAGGTTATAAATTGTGGCACAAAAACCACATTCACCTAAATGAAAAATATCTACAGTTGTGTATTTTATGAAAACAAACACTCTGAAATTTAGTAGATCATTGGAACTAATTATAGGATTCATATGGATAAAATCCTTAGACGAGATATTATATGTAATGGGTTATTCATACCAATAAAATGTAACACTTTGTAGTTTTCATTTTGAAGGTGAATCTGACCAGTGGTGCTCAATTATTCGGAAAATTAAATAGAGAGAAGATGTTGATGCCATAGAATGTGATGCAATTATGATTATATTCCTTGAGAAATATTTAGCAATGACTGTTTGACATATGATGGAAAAAATTTCTTGGAATTGAGATAGGAGGAATATTTATTGTCTATGTATCAAGAAAACATCACCTGATTGGCATGGTATTCACCAATGTTTTTCCAGGATAATGAATGTAAAATTAATCATTTTAAAATTTGATTAAATCCATTACAATGAAGGGAATTGGTTTCCCCTGAAATCAAATTTCAGGATAATAATCATTGATGTGATTAGAAGGAATAAACTAGGGTTACTAATTATCATGTATTCCATAAAAATAAGTATAAGTGAAAGACCAAGTGGGAGGAAATGGGGAAGAATCCATTAAATAAATAGAGTGGTAAGAAAATCTAATTTCCATATTTGGGTAGATTTGGTGAAAATAATCCCAGAGATTGTCTTATAAAAAATATTATATTCTAATTATGTTGAATGTTTGGAAACTAAGATCAGAAATGCAATTTATATAACCATGAATTAAATGAAACTTTTATTTTAATATTAATTTACTCTATTTATATGGATAATTATCTGAAAAAATTCACAAATATAGGATTTATAGATGGAAATCATTGAGCCCAAAAATATATTTTTGTGGATAAATCCTTTAAAACTACATCAACATTAGTTTTACCATCCAATGATGTGGTCTCATATATAGGGAGCACAGTTTTCAAAGTGTATTTGCAGACTATGATATAATATATTAAATGTAAACGAGGAAGATATTCGAAAGACAACATTTCCAAATGGATATTGTTGTTATGTGTTATTATTTATACACTTTTGGTTATAAAATACCTATGTGAGGTAATGAATAATATGAATAATATTTTCATGACTATTTAGATAGGTTTTTATGTTTATTGATGATATAGTAGTATATTATAAAATTCCGGATAAAATGTGTGAAAACAAATGTCTTTTGAAAACATTAAAATGAAAGAAAAAATATATATAAATTATAATGTTTTATTTTTTGTTGAAACCAATTTATTTCATTGGGAATATTCAGTCTAATTATGTAATAATTATTTACCATATGAAAGAATTTTTTTGGAAGATGTAAAATACTAATAAATTTCATAAGAATTATTATTTTTATAGGATTATTAGGTTAATACCTTTGGTTTGTTTAAAACATTTATCAGTTATATTTAAATTAACTATATCAATATTAAATGGTGTTAAATTCATATGGATGAAAGTTTTTGATGATGATTTCAATTAATTGACAATAATTTGTATCATACAACTATAATTAGGTAATGATTCATCTAAAGTGGTGCATAATATAAGGTTCTTTGTTGTTTCTTAAAGAATAATGATCTGGTAATTTCTTATGAATTATGTTAACTAATCTTTATGAGTTAAATTATGCATTAAATGACAAGGAATTCAATATAATTGGATTTTCTCTAAAACCTTCATGCACTATTTGTAAGGAGTAAAATGGGAAATATTTATTTTTCATAAATGTTTAATGTATATATAAAATTAAGAAGAGTTAAACATGGGGAATACATGATGGTATTAAATTATTAATGATTATGCTTGTAACACCCCAATATTCCACGGTACGCTTCTCTTCAAATAATATAGTAGCGTGTGTTGTACGCAACTTCGAGTTCTAACACACACCACAACCAATCAAAGTAGCAGTTATGAATAGTAATACCCACTTTTTGAAATTTTATAAATTTTATCTTTCAAAATGGACTTTATTTTTCGATTTGTAATATCGAAATTATCCTAGGGTAAAATTTTGGTATTTTTCTGAAAGCTTTCATATTTTGATGAATAGTGAAAATTACTAAATTTTAATTAAAATCAACTTTTTTAATAAAAATATTTAATAGTGATAAATTATGAATTTGATAAGTTTTAAAGTATATTTAGAATATATTTTTACCATTTAATACAATGTTGTTCATTGGACAAAATTTCATATTTAAACCGGGCATAAACAAGTGTCAATCTTTTGATTGTTATTATTTCTTAAAAACATGTGTTTTGTTTTGATAGCAACAATTAATTTTAAATTAATTTCTGCCACTTCTATGTTTTAAATTTATAAAAATTAATTCCATATATATAATCATGAGGTGAAAATTGTGTAAATAGGTAACTTTTATTTTTAGACAATTTGGATAATTACTTCGGTAAATATTTTATTTACCATGGTTAAAGGGTAAATCTGGTAAATAAAGGTAAAAAATAATATTATAATAATACTAAATTACCCTAAAATGTGTCCTAACCATATTATTTTATACATTTCCAACCATGGAAATCTTTGGGTTGATTTTGGGACCCCATGGAGCCACTTGTAAGTGATAATGGCACTTTATATTAATTAAGTTAAAGTAAATACAAAAATAACATAAGCAAATATCTTTTAGTAAAAAATGTTTATATAGGGTTATATATGTTATATTTTCATATATAAATATTTATTAGAAAGATAAAAATATTTCCTACATAATGGGATTTCATTTAAAATTTTTATACACTGAATAATTAATATTATTTATAACACAATAATGATGCAGTATTTTCCTTATTAATGAAAGAATAAAATAATTTGTATTATAAATGTTAAAATAAATATAATCTGAAAGTTTATGACATCCACAAATTTTATTGGTTAATATGACATGTTAGTATTACATAAATTAAATTGTTTCAAATTAATAAACTTTTTATGTCTTTAACAAAATTCAATTATTAAATAGTGTCAAAATTGACATAAAGGAGTTTTTAAAACAAATATTATATAATTAATTGATATTCTATTCTTAAAAATCTATGGTTCAGACAAAAAAACATATATAATGATAGGTGTATCATAAATTTACCACTTGGGGGGTCTCTGGGAAGTATATAGTATGTTTATTAACCATATATTATCAAAATACAAAGAGACATGGTAAATGTCAAACTATTTATCTAAGAGTTAAATATAAATGATAAGGTTAATATAGTGACCCAAACCTGTATAAAATCTATTGGATGAAAGGATTGAAACCCATACCCACCTTATCCTAGAAATATGCAACTTTAGATCCATTAGAAACCAAATATTATTTTATTATATATTAATTTTTCTAGCTTTTCCTAAGGTCCCCTCACCCCTCTTATAAAAGGGAACTCCCCCTTCTCTCAAATTTGTACCTTCAAAGCCTTTTGGTTCGGCCAAAACATGCCCAAATATCCTCTCAACTTCCCTCACTTCATCCTAGAGGCCTTATATTAATCATAAAGACAACCTATGGATCCCTTTGACAAATCAAAAGGAAGAACCCGAAGAAGAGGTAATGTTTTCACCACCGGCTTTCAAGTTCCTTTCTTCTTCCAATTCTTCTTTAATTGTTATTTACATAATAAAATAATAAATCTAGTATCTTTTATATAATTTGATGATATTATAAATATGGTACAACCATATTCATTATTCTATCCATCCTTTGAATGACATGTCACCATATGTGCGTACGCATGGCTTACCGTCTCCACGTCGTGGTGTAATTGTTATTCAATAAATTATTATTTGGATGGGTAGAATAATGATGTGTAATTGATGTAAATAATTAGTATAACATTATAATGATTCTTTATATATGATATAATATCCAATTATATTTTATTTTAATATCAAAATAATGATATTGTCGCTCGTGCGTACGTATGGACTACCATCTCCACGAACGCGATGAGACTCATTCTCCATCGTATCCATTCAAGCCTAATTCTCATTTGATGATTAAAAAATAATGTTTAAAGAATTGATATAATTTTGGATATGAATAATATTCAAACTATCCATAACAAACACGACTTATGTAACAAAACATATAAAAAAATGAGTAAGTTAACAGCCGAAACAACGATAATACAAAGATATTATTAACAAATAAATGTTCAAAGATCATATATGATATCATATTAATGTATAAGATTCTTTTATAATTTAATAACAATTATTTCACCATTATACAAGAGGTTGACCTACCCTCTACTAAGTGAAATTACAAGGTAAGGGTTTATTTCACAATCTCTTCATTATCTGAGGTTGTTTATACGTAATTATCTACTAGGTCTCCTTTATCATCCACATCCATGTTTCTTAAAAATGTATTTAAAATCATTCATAATATTTTAAAGACTATGGTTTAAAGTCATTTATACCCTTACATGAATTTTTATAAAATAGTTTGAAAGGAATCTTTCCGTCATTTTCCAAACAAGATCCTTTTTAACCTTTTCGTCAAAATTAAGGTAAGAATGTCTTTTTTTAACTTATACGGCGGGTGAGACTATTTTCCACCATTATAAAATCATCGAAGATTCTGTTAAAATATTATAAGAATATTTTCAATGTAAATGGTTTCTTTTATAATTATGTGACTTTTAAATGATTTCAAAAAAGAGGTATTTCTCTCAAATAGTTTAGATTTCATCTATGTCAACATCCTTTGATGGATTTTAAGCTTATTTGAAGTTGATTTATTATGATAAAATACTTCCATATTGTATAGAAGGGTTTTTTATATGTTTGAATATAGATGTGTTATTTTTATACCATTCATGGTTTATGGATAAAGTATTGTCATTTCGTATTCTAGTTTTAATACGAATGATTATGTTATGTTTAAACCTGTTCGTATGAGGAATACATTGGACTTAATAAGTGATGGGTGGAGCCCGCTATAGCTCCTCGATGCATAGGTAGGTCTCATGAGCCAAACAAGTGTCTTGGTACAAGGCCTTAACAAAATCTTATTTCTATTCTTGGTACAAGGTCTTGACTATGTGGTTATGATAGTCTGTCAATATGCTTTCCATCATTATGAAAGTGGTTATTGATATTTAATGTGATTATTCGAATAGTAGAATATCCATGTGAATAAGTAAATGGAATTATTTCATTTTATTTCTACCATATTATGCTGAATTTCACATTTAAAAGGCTTCTGTTTTAGTTATACATTGCCTTAAATGTTTATGCATATTCATGAAAGTTTCGGATATATTGTTATCCTTACTGAGCTTCTGAGATCACCCCTTTCTATGTTTTATTTTTCCTAGTATGTGAAGAAGTATTTTATGAATGACCTACAAGGATAGTATGAGGGGATATGAGTATGGTCTATGGAGACAAGATATTGTTGAAGTTTTTGATTTTATGATGTAATGTAAACTTTATGAATGTATCTAGTGATTCCAAGGCTACTAAACTAATCGGTCGTTCGAGACATGATCTTTTGTGATCATGATAATGTTATGTAATAATGCACTAACTTTGTGTAACTAGGGTCAGTGCGTTATAGTTGTTATCATAGGGAGGTTTAGTACAATCCTTGGAAGCTAGATTTAGATAAAATCTGATTAGAGCACATAGACCTAAGATGTACTTTGAAGATTAGTATATAAGAACTTCTTAGAATTTTGGTATTGTAGATATTTTGTGAGTTTTCTGAGAAATACATCCCTGTGTGGATATGAGAATGTAGAGGTGGCTCTGGCACAGATGTACCTAGGGGTAAAATCTGAAAACACCGCTTTGAGCTAGACTCGAATGGGAACTGGTGTACGACAATGGGCCTTGGTGCACTCTTGGTTACGACACTCCTGGGAGATATTCTTAGGATAAATCTCATTTTCTTTACAAACCATTATGAAGGGTTTATGAGTATATACTTCCTCAAAGAACACTTTTTCATGATTATGGATTATATTCATAAACTATTCAATTTATGTTAATTGTTTTAAATGTTTGGAATTATGTATTTCGATTCATAAAATAATCTAGTTTATGCCATTGTTTAGAAATGAGCCTAGTGGAGGGAATGGGAAACATATCAATGCACACACTCCATATAGGGATTTCCCTCTGGCTCAAGATAGTTATAGTGGAGCTAGTGATGCAACTGGTGCTGATTAGCTAATCACCATATAGGGACAACTCACTCAGGTTATGAATAATAACCTTACCCGTATAGAGCACCCTGATCCGCAGCATGGAGGATCAATGTTAGACTGCTTCATGAGGCAACAACCACTAAAATTCAATGGGAGTAAAAATACATTAGTAGCTGAGCAATGGATAAGTTCTCTAGAGAAAATATTTCAGGCATTAGGGAGTATTGAAATGAAAAAAGTTGTCCTGGTAGTTTATCTCCTCACTGGAGATGCTGATCAATGGTGGTCATTGATAAAAAACACAAAGGAAGATGATGAAGTATCAAATATGGAATGGAGGGAGTTCAAAGAGATTTTCTTAGAAAAATAATTTCCTCGTGACCATCTAGCAGATATGGAAAGGATATTTCTGAGTCTGAGACAAAAGTAGGATGAGAATGACACAAAGTATGAGGCTAACATTACAAGGTTAGCGAGGCATGCAGCAGATTATATACATACCCCATGAATTAATATTGATCATTTCTTTTATGGGTTAAAACGGTTTCTCCATCGATCATTAGTCTCACAATCCTTCTCATCGTACGAAGATATTTTCTCATGTTCTATCAAGGAAAAAAAGGAATTCTCTATGTCTTACAACTTTAAGGAAAAGAAAGAGAAGAAGAGATCTGCGGATCACTCTGGAAATGGAAATAAGTGGAAGAAGGGAAAAGTTGAATATCCATCCTGCAGTAAATGTGGGATGAATCACCCAGGTACTTTCTTGAAAGGAATGGGATTCTGTTACAGGTGTGGTGAAAAAGGCAACAAATCTCATGATTATAAGGGGAAGAAAGAAGCTACCAATGTTCAATGTTACAACTGCAGGGAGATGGGACATTATGAAAATGAATGTCCTAAGTGTCATGGGAACTTACCTCAGAAAAGGCCAAGGGATCAAGGCCAAGCTTATGCTTTCACTACTCCTGAGGTAAAATCTCTGAAAGGCGTGGTGGCAGGTAGTTTAATGGTTTCCTCAAGTTTAGCAACTTCTTTATTTGATTTTGGATCATCTCATTGTTTCATATCTTCCCAGTTTGCTAAGAAAATTATATTTTTCAAATTTGATTTAACAAGGGATTTTTCAGTTTAAACTCCTAAGGGAAGTATCATCACAATAAATTTTTGTGAATCAGTCCCATTAGAGCATATAAATGTTCTTTTTATTCTGATCTCATCGTCATACCCATGACTGAGTTTGATATAATCCTCAATATGGATTGGATTTCAGACCATGATGTGAAGATTTATGGTAAGAAGATGGAGGTTATGATTTTTGATGATGATAATTAAGAACACCTTATCTTTTGAGCAGAATCATCCCCACCTAATTCTTATCTAGATCCACCCACAGTAGCTAAACTAAATTCATTAGTTAGGGAGGAAGAGAATAAAATAACTGTGGGAGAGGAAATGAATGTTCAAATAGAGTATGTACTTATTGTGAAAGAATATGTAGATCTGTTTCCTGAATATTTACCTAGACATCCTCCAGAATGATAAATTGAGTTTTCTATGGATTTAATTTTTGGTTCAAGGCCTATATCGAAGACCCCATATATAATGGACACTATGGAATTAGTTTAATTAAAGAATCCACTATAGGAATTGAGTAATAAAATATTCATTTGACCTAGTTTTTCTCCATGGGGTGCCCCTGTCTTTGTTGTTAATAAGAAAGATAGATCTATGATGATAGGTATCGACTACAGAGATTTCAATGCTATAACAATAAAGAACAAGTATCCACTACCTCGCATTGATGATTTATTTGACCAACTTCATGGAGCTCAATACTTTTCAAAGATTGTCCTCTGATATGGATACCATCATTTATGTGTGAAGAAGGAAGACATTCTGAAGACAGCATTTCGAACCAGGTATGGGCATTTTGAGATTATAGTAATTTATTTTGGGCTGACTAATGCTCCCTCTATATTCATGGATATAGTAAATATGGATATGGTAATTACCATGGAAAGTGAAACATCAATTCTTTTTCAATTGGTTTCCAAACCAACTTTACTAGAAAGGATAAAGAGTTCTTAGACCGGTGATGAAGAGTTTCAAAAGAAGATTAAAGCTGTGAATGATGGGAGATTGAGTGACTTTGTGTATGAAGATGGAATTTTGAAATTTGGGAAGAGACTTTGTATTCCTGATATACCTGATCTAAAAAGGGAATTTTTGGATGATGCTCATAGTTCCAATTTCTCTATACACCATGAGAGAGCCAAAATGTATAGAGATTTGTAGTAACATTTTTGGTGAGACAACATGAAGAGGGAGGTTGCTGATTTTGTGTTAAGATGTATGGTTTTTCAAAAAGTGAAAGCTGGAAGGCAACAACCTGGAGGAGTCATGCAACCTCTTCCCATACCTAAGTGGAAATGGGATAATATTACGATGGAAATTGTCATGGGACTACCAAAGACTCCTAGAAGGAACGATGCAATATAGGTTATTGTTGATCGTCATACAAAGTCATCACAGTTTCTTGCTATAAGGGAAGATCTACCACTTGAATGTCTAGAAATACTATATATTAATGATGTTGTGAGACTTCATGGAGTACCCCTATCAATTGTTTCAGATCATGATCCCCGTTTTACATCAAGATTATGGAAGAGTCTTCAGAAGGCCTTGGATACTGAACTTCGTTTGAGCACTGCCTACCACCCTCAATCATATGGACAATCAGAATGGACTATTCAAAACATAGAAGACATGTTGAGATCCTTATCCCATGACTTTCAGGGTTTGTGGGATCACTATTTACCTCTGGTAGAATTTTCATATAATAATGGCTTCCATTCAAGTATTCGGATGGAACCATATGAAGCGTCATACAGAAAGAGATGCCGCACACCAGCCTGTTGGGATGATGTTGGTGAAAGAAAACCTGTAGGCCCAGAACTGGTGGCGGAAACAATGGAAAAAGTGACGGTAATCCAAAGCCACATCAAAGCAGCTCATAGTAGGCAAAAGAGCTATGTTGACAACCGAAGAAAGGATTTGGAATTTTAGGTAGGAGATCATGTTTTATTGAAGGTATCTCCATGGAAGGGATTTATATGTTTTGGAAAGAAGAGTAAATTGAGTCCCAGGTACATAGGACCATTCGAAATTCTAGAACGAATTGGGGCTGTAGCTTATTGTTTGGCTATGTCGCCAAATCTCTCCAAATTGCACGATGTGTTCCACGTATCACTATTGAGAAAATACATGCCTGACCCAACGCATGTACTCACCTATGAGGAAGTGGAATTGCAACCCAGTCTATCTTATTGTAAAGAACCCGTCAGGATTCTTGATACGAGAGAACAAGTGCTGAGAAACCGTACGACTCGTCTGGTAAAAGTTCTACAAAAAAACCATAAGATTGAAGAGGCAACATGCAAACTCGAGGAACATATGATAAAAATCCTCCCGAGTCTTTTGATGCAGTAGTATTCTAGAAATATCAAGGACCAAATTATTTAAAGGAGGGGATAATGTAACACCCCATGCTTCAACGGTACACTTTTCTTTGGATAATACAGTAGCGTGTGTTGTATGCAACTTCGAGTTCTAACACACACCACAACCAATCAAACTAGCCATTATGAATAGTAATACCCACTTTTTGAAATTTTATAAATTTTATCTTTCAAAATTGACTTCATTTTTGAACTAGGAATATCGAAATTATCCTAGGGTGAAATTTTGGTATTTTTCTGAAAACATTCATATTTTGATGAATAGTAAAAATTACTAAATTTTAATTAAAAACAACTTTTTAATAGAAAAATTTAATAGTGATAAATTAAGAATTTGAGTGGTTTTAAAGTATATTTGGAATATATTTTTACCATTTAATACAATGTTGGTCATTGGACATAATTTCACATTTAAACCGGACATAAACAAGTGTCAATCTTTTGATAGTTATTATTTATTAAAAACACGCTTTTTGTTTTGACAGCGGGAATTAATTTAAAATTAATTTCTGCCACTTCTATGTATTGAACTTAGAAAAATGGATTCCATATTCAGAATCATTAGGTAAAAATTGTGTAAATTGGTAACATTTATTTTTAGACATCCTGAATAATTACTTTGGTAAATATTTTTATTTACCATGGTTAAATGGTAAATCTGGTAAATATGGGAAAAAACTAATATTATAATAATGCTAAATTACCCTAAAACTTTTCTTAACCCTATTGGGTAATACATGTCCGACCATGGGAATATTTGGGTCGATTTTGGAACCCCATGGAGCCATTTGTAAGTGATAATGACACTCTATATTAATTAAGTTAATGTAAATACAAAAATGACAAAAGCATATATCTTTAAGAAAAACAACATTTATATTGGGTTATATATGTTATATTTTCGAATATAAATATTCATTATAAATAAAAAAAATTTCCTATATAATGGGATTATATTTATAATTTTTAGATATTGAATAATTAAATTTTTTATGATACAATAATGATGCAGTGTTTTCCTTATTAATGAATGAATCAAATAATTGGTATTATAAATGATAAGATAAATATAATTTGATAGTTTTTATCACATACATAAATTTTATTGGTTAATATTATATTTTAGGATTACATAAATTAATATTCTTTGAATTAATAAACTGTTTAAGAATTAAAAGAAATTAATTATTAAATAGTGTCAAAATTGACATAATGGAGTTTTTAAAACAAATATTATATTATTAATTCATATTATATTCTTAAAAATCTAAGGTTTTGCCAAAATAATTATATAATGATATGTGTATCATTAATGGACCAATTGGGGGTCTCTTGAAAGTATATTGTATGTTTATTAACCATATAATATAAAAATACAAAGAGACATGCTAAATGTCAAACTATTTAACTAAGAGTTAAATATAAATGATAAAGTTAGTATACTGACCCAAACCTATCTAAAATTTATTGGATGAAAGGATTTAGACCCATACCCAGCTTATCCTCAAAACAACCCACCTTGGAGCCATTATAATCTGAATATTAATTTATTATAAATTAATATTTCTAGCTTTTCCTAAGGTGCCCCTCACCCCTCTTATAAAAGGGCACTCACCCATATCTCAAATTCATACCTTCAAAGCCTTTTGGTTATGCCAACCCCTTCCCAAATATCCTCTCAAATTACCTCAATTCAACCTATAGTGCTTATTTTTATAAAAAATTCAACCTAAGGTGCCCTTTTTTTAAATCAAAAGGAACAACCCGAAGAAGAGGTAATGTTTTCACCACCCTCTTTCAAGTTCCTTTCTTCTTCCACTTCTTATTTCTTTGTTATTTACATTATTAAATAATAAATCCAGTATCTTCTATATACAAAGATGTTAATATAAATATGGTACAATCATATTCAGTATTATATCCATCGTTTTAATGACATGTCACCATACGTGCGTACGTACGACTTACCATCTCCACGTCGTGGTGTAATTGGTATTCAATAAATTATTATTTGTATGGGTATAATATTTATATGTAATTTATGTAAATAATGAGTATAACATGATAATAATTCAGTATATATGATATAATATCCAATTATATATTATTTTAATATCAAAATATTGATATTTTCGCTCGTGCGTACGTACAGACTACCATCTCCACGAACGCGATGAGATTCACTCCCCATAATATCCATTCGAGTATAATTCTCATTTTATGATTAAAAATAATGTTTAAGGAGTTGATATAATTCTAGATATGAATAATATACAACCTATCCATAATAAACATGGCTTATGTAACAAAACATATAAAAGAAAATGAGTAAGTTAACACCAGAAACAACGATAATACAAAGATATTATTAACAAAGCAATGTTAAAAGATCATATATGATATCATATTAATGTATATGATTCTTGAATAATTTATTAACAATTATTTCACCATTATACAGGAGTTTAACCTACCCTCGACTAAGGAAAAGTACAAGGTAAGGGTTTATTTCACAATCTCTTCATTATCTGAGGTTGTTTATACGTAATTATCTTCTAGGACCACTTTATCATCCACATCCACATTTCTTAAAAATGTATTTCAATCCATGCATACTATTTTATAGACTATGGGTTAAATTAATTTATACCATTGTTTGACTTTTTATAAAATGGTTTTAAAGGAATCTTTCTGTTGTTTTCAAAATAAGGTCCTTTTTATCATTTTTGACAAAATTAAGGTAAGAATTTTATTTTTTAACTTATACGGCGGGTGCAGCTATTTTCCGCAATTATAAAATCATCGAAGCTTCCCTTAAAATCTTATAAGAATATTTTCAATCTAAATGTTTTCTTTTATAAGTATGTGACTTTTAAATGATTTCAAAAAAGAGATATTTCTCTCAAATAGTCTTGATTTCATCTATGTCAACAACCTTTGATGTATTTTAAGCTTATTTGAAGTTGATTTATTATGATACAACAATTCCATATTGTATTGAAGGTTTTGTGATATGTTTGACTATGGATGTGTTATTTTTCTACAATTCATGGTTTATGGAGAAAGTATTGACATTTCGTATGCTAGTTTTAATACGAATTTTTATGTTATGTTTAAACTTGTTCATATGAGGAATGTATTAGACTTAATAAGTGACGGGTTGAGCCCGCTATATCTCCTTGATGCATCAGTAGGTCTAATGAGACAAACTAGTGTTTTGGAACAAGTCCTTGACAAAATATTATTTTTAGTCTTGGAACAAGGCCTTGACTATGTGGTTATGATAGTCTGGCATTATGCATACCATCATTATGAAAGTGGTTATTGATATTTCATGTGATTATTCGATTAGTAAAATATCCATGTGAATAAGTTAATGGCATTATTTCATTTTATTTCTGCCATATTATGCAAAAGTTCAAGTTTAAAAGGCTTTTTTTAATTATACATTGACTTAAATGTTTATGCTTATTCTTGAACGTTTCCGCTATATTGTTAACCTTACTGAGAATCTGATCTCACCCCTTTCTATGTTTTATTTTTCCCAGGATGTGAAGAAGTATTTTATGAATGACCTACAGGGATAGTATGAGGGGATATGAGTGTGGTATATGGAAACAAGATGTTATTGTAGTTTTTCATTTTATGATGTAATGTAAACTTTATGAAAGAATCTTGTGATTCCAAGGCTACTAAACTAATCGGTCTTTCGAGACATGATCTTTTGTGATCATGCCAATGTTATGTAATAATGGACTGACTCTGGGTAACCAGGGTTGTGACGTTACAATGCTTTCTAGATTCATTACAATAATGAAAAATAAAACAAAGTAGATTATTCTTTTATTAAAAAAGATAATTCTACATAAAACATGTAACATTTAAGGAATAATTCTTTTTCAATAATATGAACAACATTTTTGGGGAAATTTTGCAAGGGGAAATGTCTTTTGTTTTATATTAGTTATTATTAAAATTATATTTATCAGAAAGAGTTATGAATGTTCTATAGTGGACTATGTCATAATGTAAAAGTTTAAATATGTTAAATAGTTTAAGTTGATAGATTTTAATATTTTTGATGATGTTAGTATTATATTTGTAAAAATATTATGTGTCCCTTGTGATTTTCAATTGTAGAAAAAAATTGACTAATGATAATAGGTTCTCGTTCTCTGTTCATCCTGGAAGTAAAAAGATAAACAGAGAACATCAAGAGTATTATTAGTGTGATATAATATATATAGATATCTCTAAATTTACCATGAAATATATAACATGTTAATATAATGATAATTACCAAATGTTATATTTCATACTATTCTAATTCTAGTGTGGAAGTGGAAAAATATAACTATTGATTTCTGGATTTGATTATCTAAGACCCCTTGAGTTAATAAATTTGTTTGGGGTTTTTTGGATTAACTAACTAAATATACAAATTAACTTCCCATTTGAGATACTACATCATTAGAACAGTTTTATCAACTATACCACAAGTATATATTTCGGTAACATAAAGATATTATGTCTATTATATCTAACCATTATCTCGTTTTTACTAATTTTGGAAAATACCGTCTAATGTAATTGGGTATTGAAATAAATATATATATATATATATATATATTCATCCTCAATCAGAAGTATTGTTTGAGAGAAATATTCCATCATTGGATGATATACTTCGAGTGAATTCAATGAATTATAAGGGAATTTGGGATCAAAATATGTCATTAGACAATTTTTCTTATAATGATTACTCTCATTCCAATATACAAATGGATAATTTTTAGACATTCTATACAAATAAGTGTTAGAATCCAACTTGTTGGGATTAAGAAAGGGAATTGAAGTATTTGGGACTATAGTTTGTAAAAGAAATGGATGGTAAAGATAATATTATTTTATATCATCTAAGGATAGCCCAGAATATGGAAAAAAATTATGCAGATAACCATATGAATGATCTCTTTTTCATGGTAGTTGGTCACATTTTTCTAAAATAATTTCCATGGAAAAGTGTTATTTTTATTATAAACATTTTACGATATGTATATAGATCATTATACAATATATAACATTAGATAAAATTTTATTAGTTTCATACTAACTATCTTTCCCTCAATGTTTATCTCAAGTGCATGATGTATTTATTGTGTCATTGTCAAGACAATATGTGGCAGTTGCATCTCATGTTTTGATACATGAAGTAGTTATATTTGATGAATAAATTTCTTAAGAGGACCATCCATTATAAATTCAAGAACATTGATATAAAGTGTTGTAGAATAAGGTAATTCATTGTGAAAATAGTTTTTTTTGGAAAAACCATATGGTTAGAGAAAGAAACATGTGAATATGAAAATAGGATATGGTAATGTTATCCGCCACTGGTTTTAAAAAATGAACAAAAAAAGAGTAGTTGAAAATTAACAAAATTTATAATAATGTAACAAACCAATAAATTCTATAACAAATCTTTTTCATGTTTATTAGTATTAATGAATTAGATTTCCCATAGTTATAATTGTTATAAAAATAATATGTATTATTTCATTTTCATTTTCTTATAATTTTTTATTGGAAACATTAATTTTTAATTATTATAGTTTGAATTTTCAAAAATATAATTCATTTATCTAGGTTAATATATCAAAATTATTGTTGTGATTTACTTCAATATTTTTCTAAAAAAATTCATTTTTTGGTGAATAGTAAAATACCATTTTTTAAAGACAGTCATTACTATTAATAAAATAAATTAATTTAAAATCACCATTTTGATTTTATTTTTATTCCAAAAATCAAAATTTTTAATTAGTAAAATTTTAAATAATTAAATAACATTGAATAATAATTATACCTAATTTCGGTATGAGTACATTTTTTCTTTAAAAAAACATTTTCCTAAAAAAATATTTTATTTTATATTTTTTTGTTATAAACTAAATTTAGTCTACTTTTATAAAATGAATCATGGAAAACATATCAAATATTGTTAATTAATAAGTCCATATTTTTTTAAATAGATTATTTTCATTTTATGTCATTTTGTATAGTAACCTTATTAAATATTTTTCATCTCGATAAGGGTAAATATAATAATTAAGTTATTAAATAATATAATAAGGCCTATAAATCACCATAAAATTTGTTTTTATTTTTTTATTTTTTTTTTCAAAATTCAATATTCATTATATAAAATTTTGGAAATTTATTTCCACATTTATTGATATTAAAATTTATTTTATTTAATGTAAATATAAAGTAAACAAATTCCACTCTTATATTTTTAGTATCTATAATATTTTGAGAAAGGAATAAGAATAACATATTTTTTGTTATAAGTTTTAATTTTAAATTAAAATGATTTTATTTATCAATGTATTTTTTTTAAATTTTTTTGTATTATATAATTTTCTTAACTTCTTACATAGTGACGCCGTATTGATTGAGAAACCAGTTAATAAATCAAGCTAGTAAATTTTAAAACACTTAATGCAATATTTTTTAGTGTTTTTCTAAGTATTTGATATAGAAAAATAACTTATCAATTATTTTTTGAATGTATTATATTTTATTATATTTTCATTTATTAATTTTTTAAATTATAGTTAAATTAATATATCCAAAATAGACATTAATTATATTTTATAATGAAATATAAATTTTTAAAATTACGTAAAAGTACTAATATTCTTAGGACCAAAAAGCTAAATCAGATGTGGTTTAAAATATTAACCTTTTTAAATTTTTAGTCTACTTATCCTTCTAAAATAACATTCATGACTCAATTATATTGATAAATATGGATACCCTAATAATAGAAAAAACGTATAACAAGGGTTATAACTAGAATATAAGTGTAAAAAAATCACTTACACTAGTCCATCATTCTTGTGTACGATGAACTACCTCCAAATAACCAATGTAATTCCTTTTCTATAACTACCTATCAAGGATTATTATAACGATTAATTTAATGTTTATATATATATGATATTTAATTAAATATTAATTATTATTTAATAGTAATATATCATTTACATTCTCACCTTTATATTCATTAATAAATGATAATGTCATTTCTGCGTACATGTGGACTAGAACCTCAATGAAGCGATGCGATTGATTTTTAATCACCACATCATATGCCTGAAATATATATGGTTATGGAATTAAATAATATGAAATATAATATATAATGATCATTATGGAAAGATAAAATAACAATTGACTTATTTTGATCAAAAACGTTAAAAAGGGAAATGTTAATCGTGGTTACGTATAGACTATCATCTTTAGGATTTTAACACATATCATTTTTCTTAACTATAATTCATTATTGGAACTAAAATTTCAATTATCCAATTAAAATGATAACTTTTACATGATTATTATTTTGGACGTGATGGAATAATGATCGCATTGACCACCTAGAACCTAGAGAATTCACTTACAACATATGAGCAGAGAATTTAAAACACGTCCGACTTGAAATTAAATATGAAATTAACTGAATATAACAGAGTAATAAATTAAATTAAATGAATAATATACCTAAAAATTATTAGTAATAAAGTAAATAACAACATTATTTTATTAGTCATAAAGATAAATAATGTATGAGAGAAGTCATATTGCATGTAAAGACGGATTAATATAAATCTGGTTTTCTGTTTTTTATGGTTTAATTACTAACTCTTTTCCATCCAAGATTGTATTAGTGAAATTATTAGTTTTTTAATTTAATTTTTTAAATAAAATATTAATAATGGGAATTTAATTTTTATTTTTATTTTCATACAAATACTTTAAATGGAAATTTTTTACATATCTAATATATAATATTTTGACATTCATTACAAAAGATAAAAGGAATGTTCTACTTTAACATATATGGAATCCTAGAAATTTCCCAAAATTTCATCCATTATTTTATTTTTCTATTACAATTCATGATTCCAATTTTTAATAAAATTAAAACCATATTTACCTTTTACCTAAGTGTTTTATTTTTAAAAACTATTTTTTAAATGGAAAGGGGATTTTCATTTCTAAAAGTGTTTTTCATATGGTTTAGAAGAGTTATTCAAGGGACTAAGATGAAACATGTGACTATAAATTTATTTATTATGGGTGTGCCCAATATATCTTTTTATGATGGATGTTATTGATATTTCATGGTTATTCATTTTGTAATGACAATGTTCTAAGAAAAAGTATTTTGGAAGTTAACCATAACGTATTTCCAATTGTAACAGTTCATTTAATGGCTATATGAAGATGATTTCCCATTGAACCTATAAGATTTTTTCAATACAAGATATTTAGTATTAATGGAAATCATTTTATTTCACATGGTAGAATAATAACTTTTTGTAAAGTAATTATTATGTGCTTTTTGGTAAAAATGTTTCATTATTTTCGAAATATTTATTCTTGGGTTCCCATGTTTTATATGAAACCCCCATGATTATAAATTTAAAATAACTTTTTCTTTATGAAATTATATATGAAAACATTGGTGATAAATTCACACTTCATGTGGACATAAATTATTGTGTTGGGTTCAATTCAAATTATATTAAAGGAAAAATATTTTTTTACTACATGGTTTTAAAATGAACATACTAGTTTATATAATTAAATTTCTATTATATACTTATATTTTTATGTTCATCCCATGTTTTTAAATGTTTTTCATAGGTTTTTAGGATATGTTGAAAAAAATAAGAATTCATGTTTAAAATCATAATGATTTATCATTAAAATAAAAAAAATTATTTATAATTGTTGTATTGTGAGAAAATAGGTACTAAGAAGAATTGTACAACAAGATAATATATGGTATATAATATGATATTTTTGACATAATTAATTAAAATTACAATCCTAAAAAATCATTGCTAATGTATGAAATTTAATTCTAATATATAAACACAAGATTTTGTAATGCCTATGGCATTGAAATTTTAAATATGACTGAATGAAAGATATTTTGATTATTCCAAATAAGTTAAAAAATATATGATTAATAGCCTATTCCTTAATATAACCTTAAATGTATAAAAGAATATAATAATGGAGTCTTCTAAAAGATTAGGTGGTAAAGAGAATGGGGTAATGAAAGATAAATTTCCTTCACATTATAAATATGGAAAGTGACATTGAAGATAATATATCAAAGGAAGAAGAATATTTTATATAAGTGAAAATTGTTTATATAAAAATTTAATATTAATAAAAAATTAGGAGTTCGATGTAGGGATATTCAATTTATCATAAGGATAAATTTAATGTTTTTTACATAAATGCATGGAAATTAAGAATTATTTTAGACAATTACCTATTCAAATTGTTAACACCTAGAGTGAGGAATGACCAATATTATGCCAATTATTAAATTGAATGTATTTAAGTTTTTAGGTATTGGTATTTGAGAATTATTTTGTGATTTCTTTTAATCAGTGGATTTTTATAACAAAATCATGAAACTTATAAGGATTTTTATTTAATTTTACTGTCATTAAGGATTCTCGAGAATATATTGAGTGATATTTATGACCTAGAAAATTAATTTAGTGGTACAAAGATATTTTGGTTTTATGATTTATATTGGGAAATGTAGCCCTTAATATGTTCCAAATTTTGATATAATAATATCTAGTGAATATAAATATTTAACTAATATTGTTTAAGTAAATGAGATGACAAATATGTCATTGATATTTGTTTTTATTTTGATTAATGTTTTGTTTAGTCCATATTTGATGAATTTTATTTATTTTTTAGATTTATGGAACATAATTAATATTATGTGATTTTATTTTCGGAATAAAGACGATGTTAATTTGGGAAATAATATATATAATCATTGAGGTGTTATAGCCATTCATCCTACTAATATATTTTTAAGAAAAAACATGATCAAGTTATTCACATTCTTGGAATGTGGCACTTTGAGTTACTTCATGTTATCAGGATATAAATGTTAAAGTTGATCACAAATGTTTTTTTTGTAAAATATTTTGGATTTATGTATTTAAAATTTTTATTGACATATTTTTATGGAGTATTAAATTTAACTATTTATGGAATTGATTATGTTGTCCTACGAGTGTTATTATTGAGGTTTTGGATATTCATGTAATATATCAAATAATATATGTTAACCATTTCGGTTTTATAAATATTTGGTAAATTAATGGGTCAATTTTCATTATTTTAGAGATCCTACAATAAATTAAAAGTAAATTTTATATTTCATAAATAAAATATTCAACTCTGAATGAGAGATATAGTATAATTTCATCCTAAAACAATCATTTGATGAAATTTTCTATATGAAATAGAAGGATATCATGTATGTAAATTTTCTCAGGTCCTCTATATTGAGGGTAAATTAATACCTAAAAATTAAGAAAAAGTATCTTGGTATAATTAAATTACCCATTTTGATTAATTTCTATTGGATTAATGGTTCTTTCAATGGTAACTGATTTATAGTTTGTGGTCGCTATCATTTTCTATTTCATGTTCACTATCACTCTCCGTCGTTATTTTGAAATAAAAATTTTCTCTATTTCCATATTTTCACTTCCCATTAATGTTCTCTAATTTGGAAACGTAGCTATGCATTATTCTAGAAGACCTTCTTATTTATCTTTCCCATTTTTCAAGTAGATTTTATATAATGCTTTTTTATGATGTGGGGTTGCAGTAGAGGTATTTTTAATTGTATAAATATTAAATACAAATACCAACTTAAAATTATAATGATTCAATTAATTTATTTTGGGAGAATGTAAAATTTTGAATATTTAATTTAAAATAATAACAAGCTCAATAACTTTCTTAACATTCAACATTGACCTTTTAGTGAATTGAGTTGTATTATAAAAATAATATAATTTATATATATGATTGATATTGAATTTGACGGTATAAATAAAAGTTATAACATTATGAAATATATTTATATTAAACCTACCCAATAAAAAGTTATTGAATAATTCTTTGGAAAAAATTAGTTATTTTTTAGTATTGTCATTTATGCTTCAAAAATACTTTTCCTTCAAAAATATTTTAGTGTATTTTCTTCATGAAAATTAAAATTAATCTTAAAAAAAATTTGAGATTTTATTTTGTGAAATGATATCCATTTTTTTAATAATCTTATCAATATTATATTTGGATTAAATTTTTGGATTTTTTAAAAAGTCTAAATTTTTTTAGTGAATAGTATAAAATAGATATTTTTTAGAACATTATTTTATATTCATTTAAAGTAATATTATTTATTTAATTTTATTTAAGGTAACAGAAGTTTTATTTAATTATATATAGTGAAATTATTTAAAATCGAATCAACATTATAATGGATTTTCTCTATGTTAATTATTGGGCTAAAAATGATTTTTTTTCTAATAGTTTTCATTCATTCCCTTAAATAAAAATATTCTAAATTTGATTTCATTAAATTATCTCAATTGAATTTAAAAAATTATTTTACATATTAATAATAATTATATTATAATTTGGTAATTATTTATATTTTACTATTGGTTATTATGATCTATAAACATAGTAAATATTGTCACTTCGGTAAGTATAAATCATGTTATTTTTTATGAAAATTATAAATTGATAAAGACTATAAATAAAACTAGACATGTATTTCCTCTATTTTATTAGTGGGGTTTTACCATCATCTTCCATTATATAAATTAATGTAAAAAAAATTCCATTATTATTTGAAAATGATTTATATATTATTTTAGTAAATATAATTTCAAAAATGATACTAGTATTTATTTAAAATATATTTTTTTGAATGATTATAATGAAAAGTTGTTGTTCTATAAATTTTTAATCTTGATTTTTTTGCCATATTAATTTATTTTAATTTTTTATTTAGTATGTAGTTACATTAAGTGCTTACGCAAAACTGACATAGTTCTTGTGCAAGTAATAGAAAAAAAATAATTTTAAAAACTCTAAAATTATTAATGTCTTGGTATGTTATAATTTATCATGATTTTTAAAAATAAATAAAACATATTTTAAATTATATAATGTTTCTTATTTGGGGTATATTTGTATCATGTTTTTTTTCAATAAAAAATTATGTGAATAGTTTTTAAAATAACATTAATAATATATTCTATTAAAAAATTTAATTAAATTATGTCAAATTTATAAAAATATTTAAAGAGGAAAATTTGGATTTAAAATGGTATTATATTAAATATATATTACATTTATGGGAAAAAGTTTCACATTATATGTAAATTTATATCCATTTGAAATTGAAAAAGTCATTTCCCCATTTAGAGACAAAATTGGCTAAAAAAAGGTTAATCTAAAAGATAATGTCTTAAATGATATCGAAACCTATCAAAACAGAATTTTGTTATTATATTAAGACCATATTTTCCTTTTATTATAATTAATGTCATTTTTATCCATTTTTAATGGGTTATTCAATTATTATAATATAATATTTCATGTATTTCCTAAAAACACATTAATGATAGTTTATAATAATCAACATTTTATTAAATGAAATAAAAAGTAATAAAATAATATATTTAATGACCAGAATATTGACTAATGTATGTATCAATTTCTTTGATTTAAATATATTTATTTTGGACCTTGTAATTTTATCTAAGAGATTTACGAATGTCCTGAGGGTGTTAGGGGAATATTCGGAGCCTAGATCATTGGATTTTTGAGTAACAAGCTGGGCCACAGAGTTAGTGGAATCAATGTAGCCTAGACTACATACATTTCCAAAACCATGGGGGAATTTCAAAAGATATAATGATACATATAGTTTTTCTAAAAAACTTCATGATTTTTCACATTCCCCTATAATATTACAATGGTTTTTGGAAGTATTTTTTGCACTACTTGCACATAGTTAGTCAAACTATGTTCCTAAATCATGTGGGGTCCCTCTTTAAGTAGTTTCATGCTTAAGGATAGTGTATGGTTTGTCCCACAATGTGTACAAATTGTGAAATCCTACCTTTAATGGTAAATTTTCCTTTTTTAACTTGATGAACCTAAATAATAACACTCTTTGTTCTACTATCACTTCCAATGGGAAGGCTCCTCCATCTTCTCTTGTGGGTTCTTCCTACTGCCACATTATTGATTTCCATTTCTCCTCAATACATACTCAAAATGGATCAACATCAAAATAATTGGATATCTATATATACTACCATTAATAATCTTGTTTCTATTCTCATTTTCTATTCCCATTTTAGATGCTATTTTGGTTTGACCTCATTTTCCATATTTTTATGGTATTGGATCGTTCATTATTTTTCATTCCATATATGTCGAATATGGATCCAATTTTGGAAATAGTTTCAACTAAAAACCTATGTTAGATGGTATATATGTCTTACCTAAATGTTGTTATGTTTTTATAGAATTTTTATGTTTATTCATGTTTTCCATTACAACATATTTCCATAAAATATGTATTTCCTTTCAATAAAATGTACAGAAGTTGTTGAAATTCGAAGGATCAGTGAAAAGTGGTTGGAGGATTACAACGTCGATTATATTCACCTGTCTGGGTATGATGAATATAATAACCTCTTTATATTGAAATTTTTAACAAAACAAACACATTCTATGTGATTGGAATTCCTTATAAATTGAATGTCTCTTTTTTATATAAATTTTCATTGGACTATAACAGTATCTATGTGTTTGGATTGATCATCAAAGGAATTTACATTCATAATTAATTAAATGGATTAATTATAATGAATGATAATAAATTTACAAGACATGAATATGAGTTTCCAATCATTTAATATGAATTCCCATGCATTGAATATTTATATAGATTGATTAAATGGACTAGAAATTGGTAAAAAGACCACACTAAGTGATTCCTAAATTTTTATAAGGATGGTATAAATTGTGATTCCTTGGTTCTATAGGGCTTGATGGTTATAGTTCATAGAGGAGATCCCTCATGTTATCATTATTATTATGGTTATTCTAATTGTTTTTCTATATAATGATAGTTAAGGGACATCATGAGTAGGAAATTCCATTCTCCCTTTCATCAAGTGTTGAGCATAACGTATCTCACCATTATACATATATTTGAATGATTGGAATAATGATCCACATTCCCATGTATTGGGTATTTCTCCTGAAGACTCATCCCACCTATCTCGAATTACATGATTGATATGTCACATTGATTATATGATTCAAGGAATGTACCCTCTAATGGAGTGTGTAGGCTTGTTAGTCTAGTTATGGATACTTGAGATATTCCCTGTTTACAGGTAGAACATAATACCCTTGTATATTATTACTTATTCCCTCATGTACATAGTAGATATATGTGTATATAGTATTTAAAAATACTTTGTATATAATTTTCTATATATATATATACATGGTTTCTAATCAGATATACTCCAGGCTATGTTGAAGAAGGTAGAGTTTTCTAGGCGTTTGGATGGAACCTGAGATGACTGATATTTATTGATTTAGATTTGTCTATTTTTCATTTATACAAGAACACTTCTATTCTATGTACACATGATCAATCATTTCTAGACTTCGTTGGTGGGGTAATAATGAGTTATATCATACCCTACTTAGGATATCATTGGTACTTAAATATATTAAATGTCTAAAGGCACCGATATGGGAAATCTAATTAATATAGATACATGAATTTATTTACTTATATAATGGAAAATGGGAGTAGAGGACCAAAACTTTTCTTGTGATTATAATGGAGAAGTATTTTTTCCTTATTTTATTTTTGTATCACATGATATATATTTTTGTACCTTATTTCTAATTTATTTATATCTGCATGCCTGGAAATAATTTATATGACTCATCCTTGGGGAACTTGATTATTAATATAGTTTCATTGTTATTTACACTTATGGAGTTTTTATTTTTTTATATTTATATATATATATGTGTGGTTAACCTATTTTCTATTTATATATTATATATTCTATGCCACTCTGATATTAGGATATAGTATCACAACTGTAACATTCTTACACCCTCACTACAAGTTAGTAGCCTAGAGCATATGAGAAGGTAAGATTGAGGGTATGTGAGCCACTGAATCAGGGAACCAGTTTAGTGGATCCCAAGTTGGGATGTAACAAAGTGGTATTAGAGTTTTTGTATATTGTTTCCTACTATTTGGGTATTATACATGATAGTAATAGGTAATGAAATTTGTTAATATGAATTTTCCTAATAATTTTAACCCACTTATATGGAAATCAAAAATTACCTATGATCTTATATTATAATTATTGATTATTCATGACACAGTTTATATGAAATCCCCTTAGGGTGAAAATGTGTTTTATGATGCTATTAATAATTTATTTTATAACAATTAGATTAATTTTATGTATTTACATTGAAAATGAGGGTGTTTCATATCATGAATCATTATAGGTATAACATGAATAATGTTTCCTGAATTTTCTCATGACACATGAGATTTTTCATCCATTTTCTTGCTAAATCTAGTTTGTTCCTTGATTATTTTATTTTGAAATGTTCTAAAATTTCTTATATGGGGAATTTAATTGGATTAATTAACGTTACTACATCAATCTAAATGGTGTTTTCCCCAATAGATTAGTGATGAAACCTTAATTATTCAATTATGAAATGTTATGGATTCTGGAACAACTGTTTCAAGACCATTATGTATGTATATATTAATATAAAGTCTATGAACTCAGATGAATTAAATCTATATAATTCAAATGGTTACCAATAAATAGGACACCAATAATAAAGTAAATTATGTTTTCATACATACATTAAAATTGAAAATCCATACACTAGAACCTCTATTTTGTCGCATGAGTGATTGAACTGAACATGACCTTTAAAGTGTCTATATGGGGGGTGACTCTTAATATTCTTATGACATGATTTAGTTTTTATTTACCTCCTAGACTAGGCCGTTGGAGCAAGAAGTGAGGTGTGTGCTTTTTTATAAGATGAATAGGTATCTTTCTTAGTTATCAATCTATGATTTCTTTATCTATTAAATTATCTTCTAAGGTGTGTGTATGACATTGTAGAATCATTCCACCATGGAATCCTTGATTGGTACACCTAGATGGTGGTGACGACTATGCACTGGAGGTGGTGGTCTCTAATCCACCATTTACCCCTCCTATAGTGGCACATGTGGCATAACCAAATATTCTTGATATGGGTACTGATGCCTAGTTCTAAGAAGTATTTGTTCCATATGATATAGTATATGAAATATGTTTCTGTACTCTCCTTGACTATGGAAGAGTAGACTCAAGTGTTCCAGTAGTATCATCCTCTAAAATTTTCATGGCATGGAAGACTGTATGCTACAGATTCATGGTAGGAGGACATTAATTCAATATTTGAGCATCTAAAGACTCATCCATAGTGGAATTTCAATCTTAAATCTTATATCTATTTGATTATAACACATGATGGTTTTATGTTAATACCCATGAAGAGAGATTCCAAGATATGATCTGGATTGATTTCAAAATAATCATTTATGAATAGTTATTTTTATAGACACTATGGGATGAATTAGATAGAGAGTTTATGATCTTACTGTAGCGATCAATGAGCATTATATATTATTGTTATTATTTTAAAAATCAGCAACTATTTGTGATGACTCTTTCTAGTGATGATCTTATGACTATGGGATGATTCTTGGATGTGTTGGTAGATGAAATCTAATCATAGAAAATGTTTTTCGGCTGAAAAATATTACTAATATACTAAACATGGCCATCCTTAATGAGAGGAATTTGATGGAAGATGATGTTGTGAGATAGGATGGTTCATTACCAAGGCCATGTTGTGTTTCTTCCAGCTTGCGAAAGAGATACTTTAATTTTTATTACATTGGTAGGAACATTTATAAGGATAAAATATAATGATTTCTCATATGTCAGTAGTATAGAAAGTCGGGAAATATATGAAACCCCATTATTAATGAGATCAAGTTGAATGTAGAAGCTATGGTTGGATGGGGCATATCCAGTGAATCTTCAAAACCATTCAATCACTGCCTAACAATAGGGGATATAAACAAAATCCATATTCTGGAGTGGGCCCGTAGTATCAAACTATGGAAGTGGTTAGAATACCACTAGCAGCTTAGGCACAAGAGGTGGTTGAGTTAGAGGTTATTATACTCAGGCCATATTGTGAGTGTTGAGGGGGAATACCCAATGAAGTGATGTTTTGACTTAAGGTTACGGTATAGGCTTTTTGTCTGTAGTACAACCTTCGCATGAGGGGAAAAGATCCAGACCTTGTAATCTTCAATGTACAATTATAGTATCCTCCACATTAGTGTTTTCTTTACATGACATTGGAATTACAAACTATTTCATATCTAATGTAGTCATAGAGAATCTGGGCCTTGGGATTGAACACTTTTAGGGAAATATGACACTCAATACTCTATTGGGTATCCAATATTAGAGTGTTCACCAATGTAATGATAGTGACCTCCAGATAGAATGATATCTCTTCATATGGAATCCTTTCTTCTATGAAAATATTGGTTTTTTTTGTGATTCTTATGATGTAATGGTTAGTAACTTATCATTAACATATTTTTTTATCATAGAATGGTGATGTGTATATCACCAGCGGGTAGTAAGAATGTACAAAAGGGAAAGTGGGATATCCATGCATTTCGAACAAGACCTCAACAACGGGGGTTGGGAAGAATCATAATCAAAATGACCACTATATTTTTATATGTTTAGTGGTTAGGACCCACTATTTTCCCTCCGTTGGTGGATCAGTTCAGGGAAATGTTCCTTGATGTCTTTTTATATCTACCTCTAGTGACATAGGTGGAATTCAATGTTGAACTAGTTTCTAGAGCACTACTAGTGCCCAATGATCCTTACATGATATCACAATCATAGATTCTAGAGATCAAGAAAACAATTATATTACTTGTAATATAAAGGTTTTATACACCCCATCACATAACCATGGGGTTAACTGATATTTTTTTCATGAAGACAGATGGTGCCTTTATGCTTTGTGCAGATTTCCAATTGATGAAGCAGCTTACCTTTAAGAACTTGTATCCACTTCCTAAAATATAAATCCTCATCAATCAGCTCTAAAGAGTGAGGGTGTTCTATACTATTTATCTGAGGTAGAGATATAATAATATATGTGATATGACTTCAGACATACTACACAATTATTTCTTGAGTAGGTAAGGTCATTACGAGTCCCTATAAATGGTGTTTAGTCTCAAAAATACACATTCTATTCTTATGGATCCATCTAATCGGGGTTTTCACCTATATCAGTATTTCTTCATGGAAGTATTGGTGGATGACATCCTAGTGTAATATCATTATTGGAATGACCATTCCCACCATTGTGAGATCATTATAAAAACATGGAGAGAGCATCATCTATATGATAATCTCAATAAATCGCACTAATGGATCAACAAAGTCAACTTTCTTGGTCATATAATATCAGAGTAAGGATTCTCAGTAGACCAAGAGAATATGAGATCTATAGTTTCCATGGAGAATTAAATTAATTTATTACAAATAAAATGTACCTTGGGGATATTTGGTAATAAATAATCTTTATCCTATATTTAGAATGCACAAAAGTGACTCTTAAAATATTGGATAAAATTGGTGTGAATGTTTTTTTCTCATAAAATTATGAATTTTCCATTTAAGAGTTTAATGTATGGTTGAATTTAGTTCTAATATTAATTCTTCTAGAGCCGTCCAGATGATATATTGATAAATGTGTTGTAATATACATTAGGGTGGGGAAATACTCATGCGGGATGAGTGAGTTGTAGCATATTGGTATCATCAATTATGGCCTCTTGAGCAGAATTACCTGATGCACAACCTTGAGCTATATTTTTTAGTTTTTTATATATGTTTTTTAAGACAATATTTCATGGGAGATAATTTTGTGGTATTAAAAAATCACAAAATCCACAAGTACATCTTTATACAGCATGATCTGAATTTAAGGTAGCACAGATGGGTTGAGTACCTAATTTTTTTTATGTAGAGCTTGCTTATATTATTGGAATAAAAAATTTTATAGACGGTTCTCAGATATGGAATACTCAAACACAGATAGTTCATAAATCCAGTGGTGAGTGGTAGCTTAGAGCTATGTTTTCTGAGATGCACAATGAGGTTTAGAATGATCCTAGGAAGACTGTCCTAATGTCCTTATTAGTGATCTATACAATTATTGAATGGGGGAGAATGAAGAATATCTCAGATCCCAAGGGCCTAATATAAATGGAAAGTATCTCATATGGAAATTTTCCTTCTATTTGGTTTATGGATGAGGATTAGTCATTTAACATTTATGGAAGTGTTTGTGTCCTAACATACACCAAGGAGAATATTCTGTAGTAATTTCATGCCATAGTTTAGTCAATACATCCCGATGTCACCAAGTTGTATTGAAACCTACGTTTCCAGTATTTATGGACTTGTAGGAAATGGGATATTTCCAATTTTCATCAACAGTGTTTCACCAGTGGGTAGTTGAAGGAGGAACATCAGTGACTGGCATGAATTTTAAATACATTTTCCATTACTGAGGGGTAATAAGATGATGTTTCTATGGATTTCAGGATAGTTTTTCCTAAATCAATACATGGAAACAATATAGTATGGGAGGTTTTTTATAATTTTAAAAAGGATTCACATTTCATACATATTCAATAGACCTTCTCAATAGAAGAGCTATGAGGGATATTTGTTTATGATTTTTTACATCATCATGGATATCCTTGATCTATCATATATGATAGGGACACTCGATTCACATCCCAATTCGTGAAGGGGCTACTGATGGCCTTCAGTATATTGGTCATTTTGATCATAACCTATCACCCTCAGACAGAGAAATAAATACATTTTATGATTTTCAAGTAAGAGGACATGCTACTTTAATATATCCTTGACTTTAGAGGTTATTGGGAGAAAGAAATACACCTAGATTAGTTCACTCATAATAACATTATCTTGGGTTCCATAGAGATATTATTGTAAAAATTCTTATATGGTAGTCCATACTAATTTACTCTGTTCTAGTTAAAGGTAGTGTAGGAAGATTTTCTTAGACTATGTCTCATCCAGTAGATTTTAGAGTATCTTTAGTTAATTATAAAGCACATGATGAGAACTCATTCTAGAAAACTATCATATTCCAACTAATCACCGTGAAATCTTGATTTAGATGTAGGGGATTGTGTTTTATTGATATGTAAAGACTGGGAAATTTCTAGGAAATTTTCTTTGTTAATTTTATTTGGAATTTTACAAGAACTCAGTTTCTGACGGCACCTGATTCTGAGGCCCGGTGTGCCCGGAATCATTTTCTGAAGTTTGGCTCGGGTACGTTCAGTGAACGGACGAGTGGGTTTTTATAACTTTTGAACCGGTGCTTGGAATCAAATTCCGAGGGCACTGATGGAACCACAACGCCGGTAATTTCTTAGGAACACCTATTCCGGAGTTGCGTTTTCACGAGAGTTGATGATAAAAATTGTGGAAGTTTATTATATAATTATTCTACAATTTTTATTTTTCACTATGTGTTTTTATCCTTTCGGAGGAAGTTGGGTTACTACCCAAACTCCCTTGGGAGGTTATGAGGGTGGTGGGGCCCACACGAACCTCACCCCTTCGTATCCTCTAACCCCCTCAACTCACCATTAATATTGTTAACTTAAGTTGTTAACTTATCACATTAATGAAGTGAGTTTAATGTGAGTTTTTGAAATTCAAACACTTGAATTTCAAAATCCATGTTGAGTTAATAAATTAAGTGTGGCTTAATTTATTTTGGGTTAGTTCCTTGTTTCTTGGGAGGATTTGGGATGCTTGAAGAACATCTTCTTCAACGACGAAGAACATTAAGAACGAATCCGTCTCCGATGAAGAACACCATCCTTCCACGAAGAACGACGACGTACTTTCCTTCCTCTTCACCGCAACACGTGAGGAGACACCGCTTCCTCCTCAGATGCACCCCAACGTCGTCTTCAAATCCTCTTTCCGCGATGGTTTATCCACGACGAAAACCTCTTTCAAGCCACGCTCAAGGTAGGGGGTTTACGTGTTTTTCCTCACGTGATTCTCTTCCGTCTTTTATCCGAGATATTTGGACCGCATGATATCAGTTAACAGGAGGAGGCCAGACCGCACAAACACGGCCGTCCCCCTCCCTTATTGTTTTTCTTGTTGTTGTAGATCGAATGAAATTGACGTGGTGTCGTCGCACAGTGCGGGATCGAGCGAAAAGAATGCGCGACATCGTCACACTGCACATTCAAGTTTTATACTCTCGTGCGTGGGTATTTTGATTGCAGGGTGTTCGTATAATTTATTTTGGATAAATTATACCCTCTTCATGATTAAAAATCATGTGTTATTATTTTCCAATTGACAACATCTAACGCGGAGGGCGCGGGCCGAACAAACACGGCCCGACAACTCTCCTCAGCTTGTTTATCGATGTGCGGATCGACGGACGACGACGACGCAGGCCGCTATGGCGTTTGAATCCCTTCTCAGTGAAGGACGTGTTTCGGGAGGACCGTAGGTGAAGACGACAGAAGAAACAGACCACCGGAGCGCATCTGGTGGTCCGCGGAAGGCAGTGGCGGCACGCCGCCAGAAGACCGGTGGCGACGGTCGCCACCGGCTTCAATCAGCGGCGAGGGCGGGCGGCGCACACCCCCGCCCGCGGCTTCTGCTCGGCTGCGCTAGCCGAGCCGCGGCTGGCCGTTCGAGCCGGACCGAGCCGGCCGGGCCGGGTCGAGCCGTGCCGGGCCCAGCCGGGTCGGACCCGGGTCGGGTCGACCCAGGGGAGGTCGGTCCGGGCCCAGACCCCCCGTTTTCGGACCCTCTTTGGTATTTTGCCCATATCATGGGCTACAGACCTCCGATCGACACACCGTTATCTGCGTAGAGATCCTTGGAACGAGACGGTCGTTTCGGTGTATCGCACTCAAGGTTTCGGAATACATTGGGTTCAGCCGGGTTGGTTCGGATACGAAACCAACTGGGCCCTCGGAGTGGAAACGCTTATATCTTGAGCTCCGGACGTCCGATTGATGTGACACCAACTTTGTTGGATTCCTCTAAGTGAGGAAGATCTTTTTGGATTACTCCGCTTGAGGTTTGGATGCCGTCGGAGTGCGGTCGAGTTGGTTCGCTCACGAAACCAACCGGGCCCCTGTAACGAAAAAGCCAATAACTCACAGACCGGGCGTCCGATTGACGCGTCGTCTATCTCGTTGAATTCCTCTTCATGAGACGGAACTTTTGGAATACTTCTCCTGTGTTGTTGATGCAGTTGGATAGTGGCTGGGTTGGATTGCACCTGTAACCCAACTAGACCCCTGGAATGGAAAAGCTGTTATCTTTCAGACCAGACGTCCGTTTGACGAACCGTCAGCGGCGTTGGTGATCACGTTGAGAAACAGTACCTATGAGTATACCCTATGAGAGTTCGGGGGTACAGTTGAGATACGGCTGGTTTGGTTCACACACGAAACCAACTGGGCCCCGGGGAAGAAAAGGCTAGTAACTCACAGACCGGGCGTCTGATCGACGCGCCGTCTGTTGCGTTGAGACCCAAATGACGAGGCGGTCCTTTGAGATACTTCTTAGTGAGACTTTGAGATACATTGAGTATCGACCTGTAGCTCGTGGAGCAGACCCTCCCAGAGACGAGCGTGTGGATTACGGAGACCGTGTAGCTGACTGAGACCTAAAGACTTCTTGACCGACTCGACTTGGAGTGAGTCGACTAGCCCAGTGGACGGGGCACTAATTTGTGAGGTGCAGACCCATGGCGAACAAAGCACTACCTGTGTGACAGTGCAGACCCGCGGTACTCGTGCGGAGAGTACCTCAGCAGGCTACTAGGGGGTGTGCACTACTGTGTTTGGGTGACATACCTCGACGGGAAGAACTACTGTGTTTCGGTGGCCAACCCGCGGTACTCGACAGGAGGAGTACCTCAGAAGTCTTAGGTCAGTAAGAAGTACCTCGGAGTCGTGACAAGACCACTGTACACTCCAGATACGGGGCTCTTCAGCAGTTAAAGTTTTGATAATGAAAATCCGGGTTTGAGATGAGGCTTTTGACCCTTGTGTTTACCTCATAATTGAGATGGGTAACTTGATAACTTAGGTATATGTATGGGCATATACCTGGGTAGTGGTTATCTGTTGATTTAATAATCCTTGTGATTGAGATGGGTTACTTGATAACTTAGGTATACGTATGGGCATATACCTAAGTAGAGGTTATCCATTGAGATCTTATTTTTGGTTATCCTTGTTGGTTTTAGTGAGACATTGAGGGTCTTAGGGTCCCTGATGAGTATCGTTATACTCACCCCTACACGGGCTATTCCTGCACCTCGTTGTGTTGGTTGCAGATGATGACAGTGCTGATGGAGGCCGAGTGTTCGAGCACTGGATGGTACTCGGAGGTGGACCACACGACGAGTCAGTATCCGGAGGTGGAATTCGCGACGAGACGTCACACAGAGGAGGTTGATGGGTGAGAGCGTTGTGGAGGCTATCTGTACCTACCCTTCAGGTAGGATCCGTGGTGGACGATCCAGGAGCTGCGCCATCTGTACCCACTCTTCAGGTAGGATCCGAGGAGGACGACCCAGGGGCCGCTTCCGTTCTTCCAGCTGTTGTCTTTTTGCTGTTGTACTTTGTTCAGTTGTAGTTGTACTTTTACTTTGGGTTTGTATTCTGGCCCATTTACCTTTCGGAACTTCTCTTTGTACTTAGTGTTTTACTTCCGCTTGTACTCTGTAGTGTTTGTTTACTTTTATAAGGGCAATTCCTTCCCAGTTATCGGGATTTATTCCTTTGGTGCTAGTCGCCAGCCCCTGGCCTATGGAAGGCGGGCTTGGGGTAGTCACGGCACGGGCCCCGAGGATGGGTCGTGACCAATTGGTATCAAAGGAGTCGGTTCTACCGCAGAACTTATAACTCTGATATTTTTCTTTCTGTGAAGAAATAGTGTTAAGAGTACCGAGTGTGGTTTTCAGTTGGGGGAGTCCAGTGTTGGTGTGGGCGGCCGACGTATCCATACACCAGGACCCTGACAACTGATTTCTGACATTGTGCACGAAAACACTGATTGCGTGTGTGTTTCCAGAAGTTTTAAAATGTCAGCTCAACTAGGTCAGCTCACCAGGTATAATCGTTTGACTGTGTCACGTTGTTTCTTTCAGGATGCCTTTTCTCAGAAGACCAGCTAGAGCCCAGAGGGATGTGCGTACCGACAGCCTGCCGAGCGACGAGGCTTCGGTACAGGTCCCTCTTACAGTTGAGGCACCAGTGGAGGCACCAGCGGTACTACCATACGTTGGTCCACCGATGCCACCAGCCCCAGCAGTAGGCGATGCACGCCACTTGAGTGCGCTGCACGAGTTCCAATGCCAGAGGCCACCCAGGTTTCGGGGAGAGACGGACCCACAGGCGGCTGAGGATTGGCTGGAGGTTGTGGTGAGAGTCTTCAGGCTAGTGGGGACGCTGGCAGACTTCATGGTGATCTTTGCTGTTAGCCTCTTTCAGGCAACAGAAGGCAGGTGGTGGAGCCACTTGTTCCATTTTTGCGACGGGATGACCTTCGCATGGGAAGACTTCGAGACCTTCATCAGGGTGGAGTTTGTGCCAGTAGCTCTACACCCCGAGCGTGTTCAGGAGCTTCTGCCTTTGTCGGGTGTTTTTCGATCTGTAGCCGAGTCATCTGTGGGAAGTAGACAGATGATGCAGAGGTCCAGGAGGACCAGACCAGTAGTTGGACAATCTCGGGTTTTAGGACTAGTGGTGCGGGGCACCCGGTGTGGGGTCAGAGCCAGCCGTACGAGGAGTAGGAAGTATTATGAATGCGGCAGGAAGGGTCACCTGGCACGTGACTGTCCGACCCCCCCGCACAGTTGATCCACAGGCTTTGGAGGAGCCACTGAGGCAGAAGCAGCGATGAGTTCTTGAGCAATAGCCGAGCAGTGGAGAAGGCAGTAGAGCTCCGGCGTAGGTGGATAGAAGAAGAACTGGTGGATATGTCCCTTGTATTTCTAGTTCCATGTTGCTGTTGTATTCGTGTCTTTGTACTATGAGCTACAAAAAAAAGACACTTATCTTTGAGATGTTTTCTTTCCTGTCCTTTGTTTGGTTTATACTGAGTGGTCCCGGTTAAGATTGTTGACTTGAACCTCACTTTCGATATTTCTACTAGAGGATACCCAGTGACTTCACACTGATGCCAACAGTGTGACTCGATCCTTGGAGTCGAGAGTGATAGTTGGATCTCTTGGTAGTTACGTCGAGGCCTTACGACGTCATCCATGGCATGAATACATCATTCATGTCAGGATTGACTGTATTAGGCAATAGGCATGGTTCATCCAGGGGATGAGACCGATTTTATCTTTTCATCAAAGGAGAAATTTTGGCAGCTCTTTCAGATCGTAGGCAAGGAAGGTGCAGACCATCCAGGAGCGGATGAAGACTGCACAGTGTAGTAAGAAACAGGAAACTGACACCAGTCTTGGAGACTCGGGTATGTTAAATGTTTCCATAAGAGGAATCTTAAAGGAGATATGATTATGCGAAGCAGCAGACGTGGAGGCAGATCTAGGAGAGCAGCATGAGGTGGTGTACATCTTAACATGCTACAACCACCCCCCTTAGTTATCCCCACCAAGCTCAGGGAGATGGAGGGCGGAGGAAGAGAGTAGCTGCATGCGGTCAGGGAGAGTGACCCAATGGCTCTAAAAATGATTCAAGGGACAGTCTGTGTCCACTACTAGCTGTTGTAGTAATAGATGTCGATATGAATCATTCCTTGCTTTCATGAATCTTATTCCAGACCTAGAGTTTCCGGTAAGCCGTGGACTTGACCCTCACGTCTGGAGATACCTTGGGAGGAGACTCGATAATCACACTTATGCCGACGGTGTGGTCAGACCATCGAGGCGAGAGTTTCGTTTGGAATCTCTTGGTGGTAGCGTCGAGGCCTTACGACCTTAGTTTGAGTATGGAATGGGAAATAAATATTCATACTCAAATTAACGGTTTTAGGCGAACGTCAGGATGGGTTTTCTGTGGACGGCGAAAAATGAAACCCCACGCAGCGCAGTGTAACTCTTGCATAGGAGGGTGCGGCCGATCATTCTTGAGTCGGTCAACCTTACCGTCATGGTAGAAGTAGTTTTATGTTTCTGTTCTAAACATGAGTTGGAGACCTATGAGTTTGAGAATTGTGATAACGTCCTTATACGGGTCGCACCTCGACGATGTTTGCGGAGATGTGGCCAAGGCGGAAAGTTATCTCCGAGGTTCAACGGACCTTTCTAGGTCCTCAGCTGGGTAGGTGGGGTGGTTTACCGCTTGACCCATCCACCTCAGTTGCACCAGGTGCACGATGACATCCACGTACCTCAACTAAGGAGATACGTGTTCGACCCTTCGCATATCGTCGACCATGAGGAGCTGGACGATGGCGATGGGGTGTCTTTCACGGAGGTTCCAGTGGGGATCGAGGATCGACAGGAGCCGATCCTATGAGGATGGTTGATTCCTCAGGTTCACTTTCATTGGTAGTACGGAATCTCCAGGTAAGCACTTGGGAGCGGAAGGCTCAGATGCGTGCTCAATACCGCTTTTGTGACCCTCGTTTGTGTTAAAGCTTTACGAGGACGTAATGCCTTGAGGTGAGAGTAATGTAATGACCAGGAAATTTCAAGGAAATTTTTTTCTTAATTTTCTTTGGAATTTTACAAGAAAGCAATTTTCTGACGGCGCCTGATTCTGAGGCCCGGTGTGCCCAGAATCTTTTTACGAAGTTTGTCCTGGGTACGTTCAGTGAACGGACGAGCGGGTTTTTCTAACTTTTGAACCGGTGCACGGAATCAAATTCCAAGGGCATCGATGGAACCGCAGCGCTAGTAATTTCTTAGGAACACGTGGTCCGAAGTTGCGTTTTCACGAGAGTTGATGATAAAAATTGTGGAAGTTTATTTTATAATTATTCTACAATTTTTATTTTTCTCAAAGTGTTTTTATCCTTTGGGAGGAAGTTTGGTAACTACCCAACCTCCCTTGGGAGGTTATGAGGGTGGTGGGTCCCACACGAACCTCACCTCTTCATATCCTCTAACCCCCTCAACTCACCATTAATATTGTTAACTTAAGTTGTTAACTTATCACATTAATGAAGTGAGTTTAATGTGAGTTTTTGAAATTCAAACACCTGAATTTCAAAAGCCATGTTGAGTAAATAAATTAAGTGTGGCTTAATTTATTTTGGGTTAGTTCCTTGTTGCTTGGGAGGATTTGGGAGGCTTGAAGAACATCTTCTTCAACGACAATGAACGTGAAGAACGAATCGGTCTCGGACGAAGAACACCATCCTTCCACGAAGAACGACGACGTACTTTCCTTCCTCTTCACCGCAACACGTGAGGAGACGCCACTTCCTCCTCAGAGGCACCCTGATGTCATCTTCAAATCCTCTTACTGTGACGGTTTCTCCACAACAAAAACCTCGTTCAAGCCACGCTCAAGGTAGGGGGTTTACGTGTTTTTCCTTACATGATTCTCTTCCGTCTTTTATCCGCGATATTTGGACCGCATGATATCAGTTAACGGGAGGAGGTCGGACCGCACAAACCCGGCCGTCCCCCTCCCTTATTGTTTTTCTTGTTGTTGCATATCGAATTAAATTGATGCGGTGCCGTCGCACAGCGCGGGATCGAGCGACAAGAATGTGCGATGTCGTCACGCCGCACATTCAAGTATTAAACTCTTGTGCGTGGGTATTTTGATTGCAGGGTGATCGTATAATTTATTTTGGATAAATTATAACCTCTTCATGATTAAAAATCATGTGTTATTATTTGACAATTGACACCATCTAACGCGGAGGGCGCAGGCCTAACAAACACGGCCCGACAAACCCTCCGCAACTTGTTTATCGATGTGCGGATCGACTGATGACGAAGAAGTAGGCCACTATGGCGTTTGAATCCCTTCGTAGTGAAGGTCAGGTCCCGAGAGGACCGTAGGTGAAGACGGAAAGAGAAACGGACCACCGGAGCGCGTCCGGTGGTCCGCGGAAGTCGGAGGCAGCACGCCGCCGGAAGACCGGCAGCGGCGGTCGCCGCCGGCTTCAATCAGCGACAAGGGCGGGCCGTGCACACCCCCGCCCGCGGCTTCCGCTCGGCCGTGATGGCCGAGCCGCGGCTGGCCGGTCGAGCTGGAACAAGCCGGCCGAGCTAGGCCCAGCAGGTTTGGACCCGGGTCGGGTCGACCCGGTTCGGGCCGACCCAGGGGGGTCGGGCCGGGCCCAGACCCCCCGTTTTCGGACCCGCTTTGGTCATTTGCCCATATATTGGGTTACGAACCTCCGATCGACGCACCGTCAGTTATGTAGCGTTCCTTGGAATGAGGCGGGCATTTCGGTATATCGAATTCAAGGGTTCGGAATACATTGGGTTCGGCAGGGTTGGTTCGGATACGAAACCAACCGGGCCCTCGGAGTGGAAACGCTTATATCTTGTGCTCCGGACGTCCGATTGACGTGATTTCGACTTTGTTGGATACCTCTAAGTGATACAGATCTTTTTGGCTTACTCCGCTCGAGATTTGGATGCCGTCGGAGTGCGGTCGGGTTGGATCGCTCACGAAACCAACCGGGCCCCTGGAATGAAAAAGCCAATAACTCACAGACCGGGCGTCCGATTGACGCACCGTCTGTCTCGTTGAATTCCTCTTGATGAGACAGAACTTTTGGCATACTTCACACGAGTTTTTGATGCAGTTGGATAGTGGCCGGGTTGGATTGCACCCGAAACCCAACCGGGCCCCAGGAACGGAAAAGCTGTTATCTTTCAGACCAGACGTCCGTTTGACGAACTGTCAGCGGCGTTGGTTGTAACGACCCAATCTTTTTGAGTAGTATATTAACTTAATATTAATGATTTAATAAGATGTTAATGGTTAATGCATAAAGAGGAGTCGATGGCTTCATCCAGTAGACTCGACCCTTATGAAACCCACTTATCAGAGCTTGGGAAGGAGGTAGCATCTGTGGGCTTCGCTTTGGACCAAGCCCAAGCTGAACTCCAGCGTGTCAAGCTTGAACGGAAATGCCTACGGGAGAAGTTCAAGTTAGTAGAGATTACTACTAGGGCAATGTTATCTGAGCCTCCCTCAGATTCTCTCACCATAGCACACCTTACATTTAGGTCTTATGCCGGTGTTATAAGGGGCTATGTGATGAGACCTTAACTTCCTTGTGTAATCCTTTCGGGTGAATAGATTGAGATCTCTTCCTTTAGTGATGTTTGTGGAATTTCTTTTGTCCGGATAATTTTAGGATATATTTTATTGATGATTTCTTGAAAAAAGGATATTTTAAAACATTTATGTAAACCCTAAATAATTAATGATGTGTAAGGATTTTCAAAAAATAGTCTTCTACAAATGTGTTCAGAAAGGAATTTGGAGTCTAATAAGGTCGACTTAATTTTTGATGAATAATAAATTATGAATAGTGATTTTACACTTAGGATTAGTAATGTGACCAAATGGATTAGTAATTTCACTCAAAGAAAGTTTTAATATAATTTATACACCTAGATTAAGTAATGTGATTCAATAAAATGGGTAAATAACGGTTTCATAAATTATTAGTCAAGTATTAGTTTTTTCGGATGAATAGTATTATTTAATTAAAAATTTAATGAAAAATAATTAGAAAATTATTTTTATCAAAAGGACTTTATTTTTGAACTCAAAGAATCGATATTATGTTAAGGTAATTTTTGGGGATTTTTCTGAAAAAAATGAATTCTCGATGAATAGTGTTTTTATTTAAAAATTAAATTAAAAATATTTAGAAAATTATTTTTATAAAATGGATTTCCTTCTTGAAATCAGTGCATTGATATTTGGTTAAGGTGAAATTTTTGGATTATTCTGAGAAAGTTGAATTTTCGATGAATTGTGTAAGTGTAGTTTTTAAGTTACGGGTGTTTAATGACATCATTAAATGATTTATTAAGTATGAAATCAATATATTCGACTTATGAATAGTAATATAAGGTATGAGGTGTCCCAAGTGGCCAATACCATGGGAAAATACCATGGGCAAGCCCATGGTTTTTCCAAAACCACTAATGAGGTGTCCCTTGGCCATTAATGCCTTGTCCCCTCACTTTCCCTATAAATACCCACACTTTCCTCCTTTATTTTTCACTCCCAACTCTCCCCCTACGATTTTATGGTCTCCTTACCTCCCAAGGAGTCCTCCCAAGGTTCCCCCAAGCCCTCAAGGTCTAGAACATTGAGTTTCAAGAGTCACGTTTTAAGGTAAGTGATCCGACCTCTCTCTTTCTTTTCATGTAATCTCTTTTATGTCATTCCTTTAATGCTCGATGTTCTTATGTGAGAGGATGTTATTTCATATTCCTCTTACATCCCTTTTCATGTTTATATGATGAGAGATCCCCTCTTACTCTCATAATTTCGTTTTATGAAAGTTTAAGTGACGCCGTTAGGCTGCCGAATTTTTAAGGGATTCTTTCACCCTTCTCATTTTTCATGTTCTATTTTCATGTCAAGTCTTTCAAGTTCCATTTTAATTATGTTGGGGTATGATATCTATATCTATCATACTGATCTATTATGTTCATATGATGAGGGACCCTATTTGAACTTTTCAATTCATTTTTGTTGAATTTTAAGTGACGCCGTCAGGCTGCCGAATTTTCATAAGAGAAATCTAATTTTTGTCTTCCTTCAATGTTTTTCATTTCAAATGGTATGTCCTTAAAATTTAATTACCATGTTCATATATCCTTATTATTCTGTCCCTATACTATTTATGTATCATTTTTGAGATGTTTTACCCATTTTCCCTCTCTTTTTAATGTCTTCTAAAACCTCGTAACATAGCCGTTATGCTGCAGAATGTCCATCTCAAAATGTCTCTCTCTTTTTCTAAAGTTATTTTATATTATTAAGTGAATACTCAAATCTCTTTCTTCTAAAGGGGTATTCACATATATACCAAAATGTTATATTTTAAATTATGGGATTTACATACATGAGACCCACCTTCCTTTTATGTGGGATTTAAAATGACGCAAAGATCATGTCTTTAAAGTAGTTTTTAAAACGATATGATTACGAAATGAAACCCATTTATTTTGTTCTATATGGGTTTTTTATGAAATGTTTGATGATGATATATGTGGCTCACATTATAATAAATGAAAATTTAAGGGTGCGCCCTGATAGCGCTTCAATGCATTGGGTAAAGACTTAATCTCTAGAGATGACCATTTTAACGACGCCTTGGTGAATAACCTTGGTAATTTTTAACGACACCTTGGGGATGGAACTTGGTGAAACGAAACGATTGTCAATATTAAATGTTTCAGCCACATCTTCAAGTTATGAAAAATGTTATTTTTATTATGATGTATCTCAAGATTTCTTTCTCATGCCTTAAAGTTCTTTTCATTTCCTTATTGAAGTATCTCAAGTTCACATGTAAAATGTTTCTCTTGTTTCCCTCACTGGGCCTTCTGCTCACCCTTTCTTCTGATGTATGTCCCCATGTTATGAGATGCAGTAATGAACCTAGGATGAACTAAAGGAGAAGCCTTTAAAGTGTTTAAGAAGAATGTTTTATGTTTTTTTTCAGGTATTATGTTCCTTGTTTCCAAGACACTAAACCTTAACGATCCTCAGTTCCGTGTAATGAAATGAAAGTTATGTTATAAAAAGACAGGATGCTATAGTTGGTATCAAAGGGAGGTTTAGTTATTTGTGGAAATTAGGATATAAAAACTTTAGGAAGAACCCTATATAAAAGTTTATATATAGGAAAACTTCCTGGTATTTTGGTAAGTATTGAGTAAGTGGTTTATCAAACAAATACATCCCTGTCTGGATACGAGCAGGTAGAGGCGGCTCTGGCACAGATGTACATAGAGGTAAAACCCGAAAACATCGCTTTGAGCTAGACTCGAACAGGAACTAGTGCACAATAACGGGCCTTGTTGCACTCTTGGTTACGACACTCCCGGGGGATATGTTTGGTTAATCACAAGCTTTTTATGAGTCATTATGAAGGAATTATAGAAAAGTGTAATTGTCTAAGCATGAAGTCATAGTTAAAAGATTCATAAATGAAATAAGTTTCTTACAAAGGTTTTATTATTTTAGAAAATGGCAGGCAATAGGAGGAACCGTGCCGATGGTGACCGCAATGCACCATGTGCTGACGGCCCTCCGATGGAAGCCGGAATGGAAACATTCATGAGAATGATGATCCAACTGACTCAAGTTATGAGTAATAACTTGAATCAAGCTGAGAGGCCGACCACACCATGAAGGGAACAACACTCTGTTGAGTCCTTCATGCATCAACGACCGCCAACATTCAGTGGATCTACTGACCCATTGGTTGCAGAACAATGGATAAGCTCCATTGAAAAGATCTTTTCTGTACTTCATTGTTCGGAACAAGAAAAAGCCCGCCTTGCTGTTTACCGCCTAGAGGGAGAAGCTGATCAGTGGTGGTCACTGATCAAAAACACGAAGCCACGAGGAGATATGGAAGCTATGGAGTGGGAATAATTTCGGGGAATTTTCTTTAACAAGTATTTCCCTCATTCCATGAGAACGAGAATGGAGAAAGAGTTTCTCGAGCTGAAGCAGAAGGAGAACGAATCTGTCAGAAGCTATGAGATGAACTTCACAAGGCATTCCCGTTATACCTCAAGCTTTGTCATGGACCATAATGGGAAGGTTGATAGATTCTTTGGTGGACTACGACCTCATCTACGAAATAATCTAGCCAACAGGGACTATGATAGGTATGAAGAAATCGTTCGAAGTGCTATGAAAGTCGAGCTGGATTTCGGTGAGACACAGTGGTCTCATAAACCAAATGAAAATAAGAGATCGTTGGAGCCCAGTTTAGGGAAGTCTTTTGATCAGGGAAGAGGTGGAAAGAAAATGCAACTTACCACATGCAATAAATGTGGGAAGAATCATCTGGGGAACTGCTTGAACGGAAGTGGAAAGTGCTACAAGTGTGGAAGAGGAGGCCATATTGCTCGGAATTGTTATAGTGAGGTGAAGCCTCAGCTTCCCAACACTAACGACAGAGGAAAGATGGTTCTGGCCCTACCCGAATTCACATGCTTCAAGTGTGGATAGCTTGGGCACTTTGCTAACCAATGTCCAAATCCGAGGGCGGTGGAGGGGAATCACCATCAACCTCAGCAGAGGCCAAGGGAGCAAGGTCGTACTTTCGCTATCACAACAACTGAAGTTGAAGTTCCAAACGATGTGGTAGCAGGTACTCTTGTTGTCCTCTCAAAACTAGCAAGTACTTTATTTGATTCTGGTTCTACGCACTGCTTTATTTCCTCCAAGTTTGCAAGGAATATAGAATCAATCCCCGAACTGCTAGAGGTAGAGTTGTCAGTTAAGACTCCAAGTGGGATTATCCTTGCATCAACAGTATTTAGAGACTCTAGTGTTTACTTTGGTGAGCACAATTTTATCGCAAATCTAGTAGTCATTCCCATGATGGAATTCGACATTATACTAGGGATGGACTGGCTCTCAAAGTATAATGCTAAGATCAAATGCAGAAGTAAGGAAATCTCAGTAGTCTTGAATGAACGACCTACAATTATCTTCTGAGGAGAGATATCCCGAACTGATCCCTATCTAGAAGCACCTCCTATAGCTTTCTTTATGGAGTTAATGGGTGATGATGATGTAGGAAAAGGGAGCATACAAATAGAAGATGTTCCGATTGTTCAGAAATACATGGATGTATTTCCTAAGGAGTTACCTGGACCTCCCCCAAAAAGGGAGGTAGAGTTCTCCATTGAACTCGTACCTAGGTCTCAACCGATATCAAAGACTTCATAAAGAATGGAAAATGTGGATCTATAAGAGTTAAAGAAACAACTCCAAGACTTGTTGGAGAAGGGGTTTATCCGACTGAGTGTGTCTCCTTGGGGAGCACCAGTTCTCTTTGTGAAGAAGAAAGATGGATCAATGCGGCTATGCATTGATTATAGAGAACTGAATGGGATCACAGTGAAGAACAGATATCCTCTTCCAAGAATTGATTATTTATTTGACCAACTTCGCGGGGCTCAATTCATCTCTAAGAATGACCTTCGATCTGGTTATCATCAACTAAGGGTGAAGAAGGAAGATATTCCAAATACTGCCTTTCGATCAAGATATGGGCATTATGAGTTTACTGTTATGCCCTTCGGCTTGACTAATGCTCCTGCTATTTTCATGGATTTGATGAATAGAGTCTTTAAAGACTACCTTGATAACTTTGTGTTAGTTTTTATTGATGATATTTTGATATATTCAAAAATTAATGAGGAGCATGAAGATCATCTAAGGGTTATATTGAAAACTCTGCGAAAAGAGAGGCTCTTTGGGAAGTTCAGCAAGTGTGACTTTTGGTTACAACAAGTGTCTTTCTTGGGGCACATCGTAACCAATGAAGGAATCTCGGTTGACCCTGCAAAGACAATGGTTGTGGAGGAGTGGCCTCAACCCACAACAGTAACTGAGATTCGTAGTTTCCGTGGTTTAGCGGGATATTTTAGGTGGTTTGTGAAAAACTTTTCACGGCTTTCTAATCCACTAACCAAGTTGACTCGAAAAGGGGTTAAGTTCATCTGGACAAAGGAATGTGAGGAAATTTTCCAAGAGCTGAAGAAGAGATTGGTTACTGCACCTGTGTTAACACTACCCTCTATCGGAGAAGGATTCGTTATTTTTAGCGATGCATCTCTGAAAGGGCTTGGGGGCGTCCTCATGAAAAATGACATGGTAATTGCTTATGCATATCGACAGTTGAAGATTCATGAGAAGAATTATCCTACGCATGATCTAGAGCTGGCAGAAGTTGTTTTTGCTCTAAAGATATGGAGGCACTATCTTTATGGGGAGAAATTTTATATATACACTGACCACCAAAGTCTAAAGTATATTTTCGCACAGAAAGAATTGAACATGAGACAAAGGAGATGGTTGGAGCTTATTAAAGACTATGATTGTTCAATTCATTATCACCCTGGAAGAGCAAACAAAGTCGCAGATGCGTTAAGCATGAAAGATCCTGTTGTTCTGGAAACAATGAGGATCCTAGGAGATCCCTTGATTAAAGATCTAGTAAAACTAGACATGGGAATTATAAAGAAAGGGACATCATCAACCCTATCCCAAATGATTTCTCAACCTTCATTACTAGAGAAAATCAAGAAGGCTCAAAAAGAAGATCCCTTGCAGCAGGAGAAGTTGGAGGCTGTAAAAGATGGGAAGTTCCCTGATTTCAATATTGATCAAGAAGGTGTTTTGAAATTTCATAAAAGACTATGTGTTCCATCTATTCTGGAGATAAAGAAAGAACTGATGGATGAAGCTCATAGCTCTACTTTCTCTATACATCCGGGAAGTACTAAGATGTATAGAGACCTTCGTGATCATTATTGGTGAGATAACATGAAGAGGGAGATTTCTGATTACACTACAAGGTGCCTGGTGTGTCAGCAAGTAAAGGAAGAAAGACAACTTCCTAAGGGGGTATTACAACCGCTACCCATACTAGTATGGAAGTGGGATAATATCACCATGGACTTTGTAACTGGTCTCCCAAAAACATCCAAAGGAAATAATGCGATATGGGTTATTGTGGACCGTCTCACCAAGACAGTCCACTTTATCTCTATTCGGGAAGATTTCTCTCTGGATCAGCTTTCCAAGATATACGTGAAGGAAGTGGTAAGGCTGCATGGGGTACCACTATCCATCGTATCTGATCTTGACCCAAGATTCACATCAAAATTCTGGAAAAGTCTTCAACATGCTCTGAATACTGAATTGAATTTTAGTACGGCCTATCATCCTCAAACTGATGGCCAATATGAAAGGACTATTCAGACACTCGAAGACATGCTGAGATTATGCTCAATGGAATTTAAAGGTGGATGGGATAAACACCTGCCATTAGTTGAGTTCTCCTATAACAATAGATTCCATTCGAGTATTCAGATGGCACCATATGAAGCTCTGTATGGAAAGCGATGTAGAACTCCCACTTGTTGGGATGAAACTGGTGAGAGAAAGCTTCTTGGGCATGATCTTGTGCAAGAGATGACAGAACAGGTTCATGCCATCCAACAACACATAAAGGCTGCTCAGAGTCGGCAGAAGAGCTATGCTGACAATCGCCGAAGGGACTTGGAGTTTGGTGTTGGCGTCAAAGTCTTCCTTCTAATTTCTCCATGGAAGAGAGTTATGCGGTTTGGGAAGAAAGGGAAGCTCAGCCCTAGGTACATTGGCCCCTGTGAAATCCTTGATCGCTTAGGAGTAGTGGCCTATCGTCTAGCACTTCCACCGAACCTAGCTCATGTTCATGATGTCTTCCATGTATCTCTCTTGAGGAAGTACATACCCGACCCTTCGCATGTACTGAACCCAGAGGTGGTACAACTGGAACATGACCTCTCTTATGAGGAGCAGCCAGTGGAGATCTTGGACCGTAGAGAAAAGGTACTACGAAACAAGACTACCCACCTTGTGAAAGTGTTGTGGAGGAATCATAAATATGAAGAAGCGACTTGGGAGCCTGAGGAAACAATGAAGAAAAAGTACCCTCACCTTTTCGACTAGGCCTCAAGTATAAATTTCAGGGACGAAATTTCCTAAGGGGGGAAGAATATAACGACCCAATATTTTTGAGTAGTATATTAACTTACTCTTAATGATATAATAAGATGTTAATGGTTAATGCAGAAAGAGGAGACGATGGCTTAATCCAGTAGACTCGACCCTTATGAAGTCCACTTATTAGAGCTTGGGAAGGAGGTAGCATCTGTGGGCTTCGCTTTGGACCAAGCCCAAGCCGAACTCCAGCGTGTCAAGCTTGAACGGAAATGCCTACGGGAGAAGTTCAAGTTAGTAGAGATTACTACTAGGGCAATGTTATCTGAGCCTCCCTCAGATTCTCTCAACATAGCACACCTTACACTTAGGTCTTATGCCGGTGATATAAGGGGCTATGTGACGAGACCCTAGCTTCCTTGTGTAATCCTTTCGGGTGAATAAATTGAGATCTCTTCCTTTAGTGATGTTTGTGGAATTTCTTTTTTCCGGATAATTTTAGGATATATTTTATTGATGAATTTTTGAAAAAAGGATATTTTAAAACATTTATGTAAACCCTAAATAATTAATGATGTGTAATGATTTTTAAAAAATGGTCTTCTACAAAAGTGTTTAGTAAAGAATTTGGAGTCTAATAAGATCGACTTAATTTTTGATGAATAGTAAATTATGAATAGTGATTTTACACTTAGGATTAGTAATGTGACCAAATGGATTAGTAATTTCGCTCAAAGAAAGTTTTAATATAATTTAGACACCTAGATTAAGTAATGTGATTCAATAAAACGGGTAAATAACGGTTTCATAAATTATTAGTCAAGTATTAGTTTTTTCGGATAAATAGTGTTTTTTAATTAAAAATTTAATTAAAAATAATTAGAAAATTATTTTTATAAAATGGACTTTATTTTTGAACTCAAATCATCGATATTATGTTAAGGTAATTTTTGGGGATTTTTCTGAAAAAAAATAAATTCTCGATGAATAGTGTTTTTATTTAAAAATTAAATTAAAAATATTTGGAAAATTATTTTTATAAAATGGATTTCATTTTTGAAATAATAGAATTGATATTTGGTTAAGGTGAAATTTTGGGATTATTCTGAGAAAGTTGAATTTTCAATGAATAGTGAAAGTGTAGTTTTTAAGTTACGGGTGTTTAATGACATCATTAAATGATGTATTAAGTATGCAATCAATATGGTCGACTTATGAATAGTAAGATAAGGTATGAGGTGTCCCCAGTGGCCAATACCATGGGCAAATACCATGGGAAAGCCCTTGGTTTTTCCAAAACCACTAATGAGGTGTCCCTTGGCCATTAATGCCTTGTCCCCTCACTTTCCCTATAAATACCCACCCTTTCCTCATTTAGTTTTCACACACAACTCTCCCCCAACGATTTTCTGGTATCCTTACCTCCCAAGGAGACCTCCCAAGGTTCCCCAAGCCCTCAAGGTCCAAAACATTGAGTTTCAAGAGTCACGTTTTAAGGTAAGGGATCCGACCTCTCTCTTTCTTTTCAAGTAATCTCTTTTATGAAATTCCTTTTATGCTCCATGTTCTTATGTGAGAGGATGTTCTTTCATATTCCTCTTACTGCCCTTTTCATGATTATATGATGAGGGATCCCCTCTTACTCTCATCATTTCGTTTTATGAAAGTTTAAGTAACGCCGTTAGGCTGCCGAATTTTTAAGGGATTCTTTCACCCTTCTCATTTTTCAAGTTCTATTTTCATGTCAAGTCTTTCAAGTTCCTTTTTAATTTTTTTGGGGTATGATCTATATATCTATCATACTGAACTCTTATGTTCATATGATGAGGGACCCTATTTGAACTTTTCAATTCATTTTTGTTGAATTTTAAGTGGCGCCGTTAGGCTGCCGAATTTTCATAAGAGAAATCTAATTTTTGTCTTCCTTCAATGTTTTTCATTTCAAATGGTATTTCCTTAAAATTTCATTACCATGTTCATATATCCTTATTATTTTGTCCCTCTACTGTTTGTGTATAATTTTTTAGATGTTTGACCCATTTTCCCTCTCTTTTTAATGTCTTCTAAAACCTCATAACATAGCCGTTATGCTGCAGAATTTCCGTCTCAAAATGTCTCTCTCTTTTTCTAAAGTTATTTTATATTATTAAGTGAATACTCAAATCTCTTTCTTCTAAAGGGGTATTCACATATATACCAAAATTTTATATTTTAAATTATGGGATTTATATACATGAGACCCACCTTCCTTTTCTGTGGGTTTTAAAGTGACGTAAAGATCATGTCTTTAAAGCAATTTTTAAAACGTTATGATTACGAAATGAAACCCATTTATTTTGTGCTATATGGGTTCTTTATGAAATTTTTGATGATGATATGTGTGGCTCACATGATAATAAAGGCAAATTTGAGGGTGCGCCCTGATAGCGCTCCAATGCATTGGGTAAAGATTTAATCTCTAGAGATGACCATTTTAACGACGCCTTGGTGAATAACCTTGGTAATTTTTAACGACACCTTGGGGATGGACCTTGGTAAAATGAAATGATTGTCAATATTAAATGTTGCAGCCACATCTTCAAGTTATGAAAAAAATTATTTTTATTATGATGTATCTCATGATTTCATTCTCATGCCTTAAAGTTCTTTTCATGTCCTTATTGAAGTATCTCAAGTTCACATGTAAAATGTTTCTCTTGTTTCCCTTATTGGGCCTTCTGCTCACCCTTTCTTTTGATGTATGTCCCCAGGTTATGAGATGCAGTAATGAACCTAGGATGAACTAATGGAGAAGCCTTTCAAGTGTTTAAGAAGAATGTTTTATGTTTTTTTTTCATGTATTGTGTTCCTTGTTTCCAAGACACTAAACCTTAACGATCCTCAGTTCCGTGTAATGAAATGAAAGTTATGTTATAAAAAGACGGGATTCTATATTGGTGATCACATTGAGAAATGGTACCTATGAGTATACCCTATGAGAGTTCGGGGTACAGTTGAGGTACGACTAGTTTGGTTTGCATACGAAACCAACCGGGCCCCGGGGACGAAAAGGCTAGTAACTCATAGACCGAGCGTCCGATCGACGCGTCGTCTGTTGCGTTGAGACCCTTATGACGAGGCGGTCCTTTGAGATACTTCTTCATGAGAATTTGAGATACTTGGAGTATCGACCTATAGCTCGTGGAGCGGACCCTCCCAGAGACGAGCGTGCGGAGTTCGGAGACCGTGTAGCCGACTGAGACGTGACGACTGCTTGACCGACTCGACTTGGAGTGAGTAGACTAGCCCAGTGGACGGAGCACTAATTTGTGAGGTGAAGACCCATGGTGGATGGAGCACTACTTGTGTGACAGTGCAGACCCACGGTACTCATCCGGAGAGTACCTCAGCAGGCTACTAGGGGGTGCACACTACTGTGTTTGGGTGACATTCCTCGGCGGGAAGCACTACTGTGTTTGGGTGGCTAACCCGTGGTACTCTACAGGAGGAGTACCTCAGCAGTCTTAGGTCAGTGAGAAGTACCTCGGAGTTGTGACAAGACCACTGTACACTCCAGAGATGAGGCTCTTCAGCAGTTATGGTTTCGATAATAAAAATCCTGGTTTGAGCTGAGACTTTTGACCCTTGTGTTTACCTCATGATTGAGATGGGTCACTTGATAACTTAGGTATATGTATGGGAATATGCCTGGGTAGTGGTTATCCGTTGATTTCATAATCCTTGTCATTGAGATGGGTTACTTGATAACTTAGGTATATGTATGGGCATATACCTAAGTAGAGGTTATCTGTTGAGATCTTCTTTGTGGTTATCCTTGTTGGTTTTAGTGAGACCTTGAGGGTCTCGGGGTCCCTACTGAGTATCGTTATACTCACCCCTGCACGGGCTATGCCTGCACCTCATTGTGTTGGTTGCAGATGACGGCAGTGCTGACGGAGGCCGAGTGTTCGAGGACCGGACGGTACCCGGAGGTGGACCACATGACGATTCAGTATCCGGAGGTGGACTTCACGACGAGACGACACACGGAGGAGGTTGATGGAAGAGAGCGTTGTGGAGGCTATCTGTACCTAACCTTCAGGTAGGATCTGTGGTGGACAATCCAGGAGCTGCACCATCTGTACCCACCCTTCAGGTAGGATCCGAGGAGGACGACCCAGGAGCCACTTCTGTTCTTCCAGCTGTTGTTTTTTTCTGTTGTACTTTGTTGAGTTGTAGTTGTACATTTACTTTGGGTTTGTATTCTGGCCCATTTACCTTTCAGCACTTCTCTTTGTACTTAGTGTTTTACTTCCGCTTGTACTCTTTAGTGTTTGTTTACTTTTATAAAGGCAATGCCTTCCCAGTTATCGGGATTTACACCTTTGGTGCTAGTCGCCAGCCCCTGGCCTATGGAAGGCGGGCTTGGGGTAGTCACGGAACGGGCCCCGAGGATGGGTCATGACATGATATTCCCCCTGGTTGGTCCATCAATGTATTCATAGGCATCATATTCTTTCACGATGGTTCGTTTAACCCTTTTTAGTTTGTAAATTTATTGGAAAGGTAAATTACTAGACAAAAAAACTCATAAATACCACTCTATTCATGATGTCTTTAATGTATCTCAACTATGTCGATATTAGCCATACCCTTCTTAATTCTACCAATGTAATGGGTTTGAGTTAGATTTAGATGCTACTTTTGAGGCGTACTCTATTAATATTGTGGATTGGAGCATCAAGAAACCATAAGGAGGGTCAATTCGTTTTTTATATGGTTTATCGAAGCACAGATGAGTGCAGGATGGGGCATAGAATTGGGAAGAAGATATATGAGCTCGGTGGCTAAAGGTATTATTAGATGATCTCTATTTAGTATTAAAAGGCCATATCAGGGTGAGTTTCCATAGAGTGGGGATGTTGTAAAAACAAAAAAAATCATGAAGTTATGTATAATTTTTTGGGTATATATTTCCTTAATATGTCCATTTGAATGTTACCTAATGGAGTCACAAAGGTCATGGGGGTGTCTGTTGCTTGTTCGGAGCCCAGAACTCCAAATTATGGATAACCAACCTGAATGTAAGGTTAGTGGAAACCCCGCAACCCATCCATCATAGTATTCTGTAACCATGCATTATGTTTTACAGGGTAGAAGGATCCACATAGTTTGTCTAAAACTATGTGATATGTGGCACATGACTGTGAATGTTTTAATGGTTTGTAAAAGTGAGTTTTCTTATGGATGGAAAATGGTTTGTCAAACTGCATGTCTTGCTTATATGTGGTCCCACTTTAAGCTAATATTGGCTTCCATTTAGTGTGTGATTTGGCTAATATTTTGATAAAACCATGGTACCCTATCTAGATAAGTGAATTTAACACTTTTCACATAATGAGCCTAAATAATGACATTCCACATTCTACTGTCATTTCCAGTGGAAATCCAAATCCATATTCTCTTTTGGGTTCCTCTTCCTCCCATGCTTTGGACTTCCATTGACCCTCCATCTAAACTCCAAAAGAAGCACCACTAGAACCATGTGGTAACAAGAGGTATGATCCATAAAAAAAATTTCTAATTTTTTTTCTCTTCCCATATCTTGTGCTATTTTGGTGTGAAATCATTTTACCTATTTTCAAGGAAATGGAAAATTATTAATTTTTCTACTGATCTACTTTGATTTAGAAATAGATCATGGATAAGCTATCTGTGGCCCTAATATAGGTGGTTTAGTTGTTTTCCTTAATATTCAATATATTTTCATAGCGTCACCTCTATTCCTTTCAATTCCATTTCTACTAGTTTCCTTAAAATGTGTATTCTATTCTAAAAAAATTTAATCATTTTGTTATACCCATAGTGATCCTTTCTATTTGGTTAGCAGATTCCTACCTCAGTTATAGCCATCCCTTTTGGTATGTTGAATGGAATAATATCTTTATATACATTTTTTTTATAGACCAGTTTTATTATATGTGTTTTACATGGATAGTATATTGAATTACCCTCATTTATATAATTTTTCAATGGATTATAACAATATATAATTCCAAAAATTTCTTTTTTTATTTTAATTAATTAATTAATTGGATTTTTTTATGATGAATTATAACGAATTTATATTCCATGATTATAAATTTCCATGCATTGATGATGAATTTTTCATGACTTGATTAATTAGAAGTCTTGTTTAAATGGATTCGAAATGGGTGGAAAGGACCTACCAAGTTATTCAACCTTTTAATTATATAGATCATATGAACTATGATTCCTTGGTTTTAGTGGTCTTGATGATTTTAATACTAAGACATGTTCTGTCAAGTTATCATTATTATTATGGATATTTCATTTATATTGGAAGTGTAATGATGGTTAAGGGACTAGTTGAGTAAGAAATTTCATATTCACTTATATTGGGTGTTGATCATGTGGTCTCTCTCCAATAAATGTATAGTTGGATGATGGAAATGTTTCTCCATGTTACCTTATATTTAGAGTTGGGATTGATGACTTACCCAACCAATCTCAAATGATGGTCATGTTGTATCACATTAATTCTGAGACTTATGGAATGTACCATCTGCTAGATCCTATAGGCTCATTAAACAAATTATGGATGCCAAAGAAACACCCTCTATCAAGCTAACAAATAGTGTCCTTGTATATTCATACTAAATTCTTCAAGTAATTAGAGAATATATGGGTATACAATATATAAATATAAAATATATATTCACTATGTATATATATATGGTTACTAATTAGAAAACTCTAGTATGTGCCAAATAAAGATGAATCAGTCGTGTTTCTTTATGGAACCTAATTTGAATGACATTTATTTATTCATCATCATTTAGTATATATTCATACATGCCCAATAATATTCTATGTACATTTGATTGATCACTTATAGAAATTTTTGGTTGTGTAATATTGAGTTTATATCACATCCTAATCTGTTTCATTTTGTACTTGAGTATATTACATGTTTACAGGTATAGAAAAGGGAAAGCACCCGACTACAGATACTTGAACTGATTTACTAATAGCATGTTGCATGGTAGTAGAGGATCGATCATATATTGTGAGGTTAGTGGAGGAGTATTTTTCCCCTTTAGTATTTTTGTATAGATTGATGTATATGAATGTCCCCTATCCACTTTGTGTATATCATCATACCATGAAATCATTTTATATGACTCGTTCTTTTGGATTTTCTTTATTAATAATATTCCTTGGTTATTTATGATTCTACAGTTTATTGTTATGTTTGTTTCTATTGGGACATCTATATATATATTCTTTATTAATTATGTGAGTATTTATTATATCCACTATGCCACGGATGGAAAATCCTCATTTTTTTGGCCGTGACCTTGATTTCTCAAATGGATATGTTTAACCCCGAATAGGAATTGGCCATTTAGAAAGATCGAAATCTCTTAAATGATTCAGATGAAATTATGAATAAATGAGAATCCTCAGGATAGAAGAAGACATGTCTAAAATTCGTGGAAGCCCTCTCAGGATCCAAAGATCCAGTTAAGGATGATCATCATAGGCCATATAACATTACACGACTTAACAATGGAGGTTTTTTTTGTTGAGGTACATCCGGAATCCCTCGAGAAATGGATTGAATTATGTCAGTTCTCGATATTAGGTCATGTTATATTTTTAAAAGGAGACAGACCCTCGTCATATGTAAAGCTCAAAAATCGAATCTCTCATTGTTGGAGTAACAGTGATTGGAAGCTTATACCCATAGGGAGAGGTTCTTTTCCCATTTTTCTGCAATCTAGGGAGGTGATGAATGCTTTGTAGAGTGTGGGAAACCTGCAAATGAAGCCAGGGATTCTCATATTATTATATTGGGATGTTAATTTCAACCCATTTAACATCATGAAATCTAATGCTCAGATTTGGGTAAGGATACATGGTTTGAACAGGTTGTACTGGCATCCAAGGATATTGAATGATATTACCTTCTTCCTTGGCACTCTAATTCGCATAGAACAGATATCTATGGTGGGGAGCTTTGTTTCTTTTTCTGCATTCAGGTTGATATCAATCTTGAATTGAATAGGTATGATAGCATATCATTGACTGTGAGTGGAAATTGGTCAAGGGTAAAACGAGTATAATAATGTCCCATCTTTCTGTGAGGTTTTAAAAATGGTAGGACACTCCATGTCCAATTACAGGACTTTGAAGAAGAAGGTAAATATCTTGAAACCCATGGAATGGTGTGTTTCTATCAAGTGAAAGAAGGGCAGAAATGATGGTGAGGAGAATATGGGTGCCTCTAAAAATCAAGCAGGTCCCTCTAAAACTCAAGTAGGCCCCTCTCAGGATACTCTGAAGAATCAGCAGAATTAACCACCTACCACTCCTAAAGTGGCCCTAAATATTTTACAAAAAAATGACCCTATAAAGAAAAAATATGGTTCCCTAAAGAAGAAAAAATCCTGGACAAACAAGGTGGAGGAGGAAGATGCCAAAGATGCAGCTTCTAACATCCTTGCAGAAAATGACATCAAGATCTGTCAAGATCTGGATTGTGAAATTTCAAATGATTTATTCCAATTAGCTCTAAAAATGCAACATGAAGTGGAGGATGAATTTATCTATGTGGAATATTCCAATGAAATCAGTAGGATGGTCTTTTTGATTGCTAGACAAAATCTAAATGAAGAGTCACAAGAGGGTATATTCATCTTGGAAGATCCCCCTTTCTCGAAGCGAACTATCCCTGGTTCCCTAGATTCTGCAGAGCCACAGGTGCCCGATGACCTTAGTGGAAGAACACCTATACAGTAATAGGAGACTACTGGAAAGAAGACCTCTAGACCTGAGCATTCACAAGTCAAGGAACATGGAGCTTCAGATCCTCTAGTGAGTGAAGTGAAACCTGGATATGGCTCCAAACCTGCTAATAACAGCAACAATTCCGAGTTAGGGAACCTGACAGATCTTGAACATAAATATTCGATTTGTACAGGCAATTATGGAAGAACTACAATAGCAAACATTTATGACTTATTGGAAAGTTCCCAAGTAACCAAAAAGAAGGAAGGACGCCCTCCCAAGAAACAAGGTGGCAAAGCCACAATGGGTACCAGCCTCCGAGTAAGTTTTAAATGAAGATTCTTTTTTGGAACTGACAAGGCCTAGGTAATATGTAAACCATTAAATACATTATGTTTTTTATTCATAGGTGTCAACCTTTCCTAATTGTCCTCTCTGACCCCAAAAAGGAATTTACCCCTAATATTTCTAGTTTCATGAAGTTGGGATATTCTCTAATCAACACCAATAGTAGTTCATCAGATGTGAAGGGACTCTGGGTTTTGGATCATTCATCTGTGGTTAGCACTCAAATGGATGTTCTAGGAGAGAAACAAGTCACTTTCTCCTTTAATTTCCCCAGTCATGATTTTTTTCACCTATGTTTATGCTAGTAATAGATATCAGGATCATAGGGTCCTCTAGGAAGAATTGAGAGTTCTGAATTCTTTAATCTCTAGTCCATGGATCATTTTAGGGGATTTCAATGCAATTCTTCCCCGGGATGAAAAAATGGGGGCTGCCACCAATACCACATCCTCCATAAAATTCTGATCTTTCATTGATCAAAATGATATGATTGAGGTCAATCTGGTGGGTGCTAAATAAACCTGGTATCAAAATCATTTAAATAGTTTTGTTTCCAGGAAAATTGATAGGGCCTTTATCAATTGGGTTTCTTTGGATGCTTGGGGCTCCATTTCCTGTTCAACTCTTCCAAGGTTTAATTTTGATCATCACCCAATCCTAATGGACATTTCAGAGAAGGAATTCAGGCTTCCCTTCCCATTTTGTTTTAATAAATCCAGGGTTACACACCCATATTGCAGGGTCATTGTACAGAATACATGGAACTCTTTGGAATGTAGGAATGGGTTTTTTTGATTTCATCGTCATTCTTAAAGTGCTCAAGAGGAACATTAAGATCTGGAGTAAGGATCGCTTTATCTCCCTTGATTCTGATATTCTTTCTCTCTAGACATCCCTTCAAAATCTTCAAGAGCTGAGTACATCCAGTGATTTTTCTAATGGGTGTTTAGAAGAAGTTTATTTAACCACCAAACTCAAAAAGATGCTTAACTTAAAAGACTCCTTGTAAAGGGACTCTTTAAAAGTGAAATAGTTAAAGGATGGTGATAGGAACTCGAAATTTTTCAATGCTCTGAAAAAAATCAGATGGTTGTTCAAGACCCTCTCTCTTATCAAAAATGGGGACAACATGATTGATAATAGAAAGGATCTTTCCGATCATATTATTCCTTACTTCAAGAGTCTCTTCAATGGGTATCCTTCCACCACTTATCCCATGGATGGTGTGATTTTAAGGCTTGTGAATCAGGGGGATAATGACAGCCTTACTACTATTCCTCTTGAACCTAAAATAAAGGATGATGTCTTCAGTCAAAAACATGAGAGCTCTCCTAGATCGGATGGATTTGGTAATTTCTTTTTTCAAACATTATGGGATATCATTCGTGATGATGTTTTTAGGTTGGTCATTCATTCCTTAAGGGTCAGGTATCTACCAAAAGGGATGAATGCTCAGTTTCATGCTCTTATTATGAAAGTGGACAATGCCAATGACATTCACCTCTTCAAGACCATTTCCATAGTCAACACTATTTACAAAATAATTTTCAAAATTCATGCCATCAGGCTTTCAAGTATTGCTAGTAAGAATATATCTGCAAATCAAGTTGGCTTCATTATGGGGAGATTGATCCAGGATTGTTTAATTACTTCCTCGGAGTGTGTAAATCATCTCAAAAGTCCTATCAGGGGTGGCAGTATTGCTCTAAAGATGGACATCAGGAAAGCATTTGACACAATGGACTGGGGTTTTATTTTTAGGGTTCTTGATATGTATGTCTTTGATGGTGTCTTCATCAGTTGGATCAAATATATTTTATGCTATGCCCATGTTTCAGTCCTTATCAACGGATCCCTAGAGGGATACATTGAATGCTCAAGAGGGGTAAAGCAGGGTGATACCTTATCAGAAGTTATTTTCTCTATTGATGAGGACTATCTCAACAAAATTCTAACTATTATGGCTGGCAATGGGATGTTTAAGGCAATTCACATTGGAAGAGGGTTGGTTGCTCCATCTCAACTTTTATATGTTGAAGATATTATACTTTTTACACAGGGGGATAAGAGAAACATCAAGAATATAAAGAGGGCTCTTCTCCATTATGAGTTGGGTTATATACAGAAAATTAGTTGGAATAATTCATTTGTTTATTTTGGAAGGAACTTCTCTCTAGCCAGGAAGAATGACATCATCAGAGAGATGGGGATTCGGGAGGGTTAACTTCCCTTCACTTACTTAGGGGTGCCTATGTTTCGGGGGAGACAAAAATTTAGCTACTTCTCTGCTATTTTCAGCATGATAAAAAATAGCTATCAGCATGGAAGGGAAACCAATTATCCAGGGCAGGAAGAGTGTGTCTTGTGAAGTCTATCATCAATTTAAAATTCATATACTCTTTTATGGTATACAAATGGCCGACTTCTTTACTCGAGTGGGTCATTGTCTCTAACAAGAATTTTATCTGGAGAGGTAGTGTCACTAAGAGGAGGCTTGAAACGGTCTCTTGGAACTTGGTATGTAAGCATTATGATGAAGGGGGATTGGGTATCAAGAATCTTGGATGCTTCAACGACTCCATGTAGGTTGGATTTATATAGAGGCTTCTGAATACATACTCTGAGGCTCTATCCTTTCTCAGGGACAGGTTCTTGTAAAGGATTAAGACATGGAATTTCAATTACTTTTCCTCCTCGGTTTGGCCTTCCATCAAAAGCATCTTCTACAGAATTGATGCTGACTCCCGTTGGTTGGTCTCGAGGGACCCTTTTCTTCAGTTCTGGAAATGCAACTGGACTGGTAACCGATTGGAAGAAATGGTCTTTGGGGACATTTCTAACTTGGATGTTAATTTGCCAATTATGGATCAACTTGAATGCATGGATGGTCTCCCCAATAAGGTTAGTCACTTGGTGGAGTAGTATTTTTCTTCCACTCATGGTGATTATTGGGCTTGGGAGCCCGTTTCTAATGGGATTCTTTCTCCTAAGTGTTTCTAAAAGCACAATATTGGTAACATGCCAGGTTTTCAATGGATGGGTTTCCTGAGAAAGGGATATCTCAAGCCTACACAGTCCATGATTGCATGGAGGCTTACTCACAAAAGGCATCCAACTAATGGATTTATTCAGAACTATGAAATTTCCCGCTTTTCAAGGTGTGTTATGTTTCATCAGAATAGGGAAGAAATAAATCATCAATTCCTTACCAGTGTTGTGGCCTCAGAAATGTGGGAAGCAGTGTCTAGCATCTTTGAAGTGGATCTGCCCCATGCCAACTTAATTGGTGACTTCATAGAGCGTTGGCCTGAGATGAAACTATCACCTCAGGTTGCATCTATTTTTTATATGTTTTAGAGGAACTGTTTTACATGCTCTGGTTTCACAGGAACAAAGCCCTTCCTGAACAACATACATTTCAGGTTGGGACTGCCTTGGCGAGTCTTTTTACTACTGCGTGCGATGTAGCTATTTCTAGAGGTAGGTTCTGTGAGAACTCTCTTCATTACTGGTCTGTCCTATCTCAGGTCGGGGTTAAAGGTGATTTCAAGCCACCTACTTGTATTATTGAAGTATTATGGAAACCTCCTTTTCATGGATGGATAAAGGTAAATTCAGATGGTGCCTCGAGAGGTAACCGGGGTTCAGTAGGTTTTGGTGTGGTTTTTAGAGATCACAAAGGGTACATTCTTTGCAGTTTATATGATTTGTGAGGATTTGATTCTTCTCTTGAAGAAGAGATGCATGGAGTCATAGAGGCCATTGAGAACGCTGGCCGGAGGGGTTGGAACATGTTATGGATCGAGTGTGACTCCATGTCCATGGTTATGACTCTTTGGACAGGTTCCCTTCATCTTTTATGGAATATGACCAATCGATGGACAAGATGAATGGACATACTCTTCTCAAAGGAGCAAATCATCACTCATGCTTATCTAGAGGGACACTCTTTGGCAGATGTGATTTCCTGTAAAGGGGTTTATGGTCCAGAATCTCAATGGGAGGATCAAGTACCGGATGAACTAATTCCTATCCTTAGGAAGGGTCAATGTAAATATCCTTCTTTCAGACTGGTGTAATCTATCTTTTTTATTAATAAAGGGATCCTGCATTTTAGGTAGGGTCTCTATCGTCTTTAGAAAAAGACTATGCTACTCTAATATGAGTGTATATTCTCCCATCAATACCACCCTTACACCATCACTGCTAGTCATCAGCCTCAAGCATATAGGGTCACATGCATGAGGAATGTGACCCGCCAGCTTGGGGGATTGGTTTAAGGGATTAATGGTTGGGGAATTATATTATAGTCACCATATATAAATTTTCATGGTAAAAAATAACAACCATTTTCCATTTATTTTTAATTTTTATAGTAACATTTTGTCCCGTTAAAGAGTAATGAACTCTGCTATTCTAGAATTAGTCGAAAGGGGTAATGGGGTTATAAAAAATGATATATGGGTGATAAAATCCACAAAACATTACTAAATATTATTTGATATTAATGTTTTGTATCATAATAAACATTTAATAGAGATATATTAATATTTAGAACCTAGAATTGAAAATAAATTTATATTAATCTAATACCTTAATTAATTCTAAGAGTTCCCCTCTCCTCAAATATAAAAGGGAACCCTTTTTCCAATATTCCTCACATCCTCTAAGAAATATAGCTTTACAAAACTATTACCATTTATATTATTAAATAACATATACATGTATTCTTTTTTTCTTCTTAAAATATAATTCTATGTTTCTTTAAGAAGGGTTCTAAATGATGTCCCCCAAATATAAATTAATTTAAAGTTCCGACAATTTCATTGTTCTTCTACATCATATAAATCAAATATAACCACAATAAAATAACATTCCTAGTATAGAAAATAAAATAATAGTTCATTTTATTATGGAAAACCCATTTTCTATCTCTTTTTTACATTACAAAAAAGAGGAATCATCACTCATGTGTATGTTTGACATATCATATCCACATAGCAGTGAAATTAATTTAGTATCACCATTTATTGGATGGTTATAAATATGAATGTAATAAATATATATGATATTTGTGAAATAAATATTCATATTTAATTATAATATAAAATCTACCTTCATACCATTCAATCCTTTGAAAAATAAAAACATTGATCATGTATATGTGCAGACTATAACCTCCATGAAGCGATGTGATTAGTTTTTTACTTTTTCTTTATGAGGATTTTAATAAGAATAGTTTTAATTAATTAAACTGATATATATGAGGTAGTTATAATAATTTTATAATGGAGAATTATTATATACATTTCTTTCTTTTGATCATTTAAAAATAGGGAACAATATTCATGTTTATGTGTGGAATTGTATCCCCATTATTTTTGTAATTAATATTTATAAATCCAATTTTATGGATGAATCTAAATATATTAATAGTGAATTGATATTATATTAATATCACGAGTTATATTATAGAGATTATGGGAACCTTACTATAGTACTAGTAATGGTAATACTGAACCAGATTTCTCATGAAAAATAAAAGAATTATCACATGGAAATGATGATTTTAATAAGGAATAATTACTAATCAGCTACGAATATGATAAAAATGGATCAAATGTGAAATTATGTATAATTATATTATTTTAGTATATAATTTTAATAAAATTTAAATTTATTATATATTAATTTTGTGATCTTTCTAAGAGATTAGAACATAAGGCTATTGTATATCATTTATAATTGTCTTCTTTGGGAAATTTTATATAATATGCACATATCAACTTTTATAAGGTGTATATACATATTTTTTCATTTTATAAAATTATTATCATTATAAAAATTATATTTTATTTTTGATTATAATTTATTCCTTTAAGGGTCCTATAAATCAAAAGTTAATAGTGTGGTAATGTATTTATGTTTTATTGTATGTTTAATCAGTGTTGTTCATTCTTGAATTTAAATTCATTAAAATTATATTATAAAATTCTGAGAAATAACATTCAATTTTTATCCCTTAAATATATTTTGGGATTTTTTTAATTCTCTTCAGTTAATATAATCAAGAGAATGAATGTATTTATTTTAGAAAAAAGGATTCCTTTCTCTCTTTGGTCAATAACCATTCTTCTTTTATATCTATCATTTTTGGAAAAATATATTGACAAATGATTTTATATTTTTCTTTTATTTTTTAATTTAATTATTTCCTATTATGGAATTTACGATTTTTTTAAAAAAAATTAACTTCTTTTCATTTTTGGAATGATATAATTTTTATTTTTTTACAAAAAATGTAAAAGAAATCATTGATTCAACATAAATAGAATAAATGGAATTTCTTTCCATCCGGACATCTCAATGATTTGGAGCTTCCTTTAAATTCATCCAAGGTTATTTTAAATTATTTTTTTTCTTAATGTTTGGGAAATTTGTAGACGTTAAATATATTATATAAAAATGAATAGGTTATTTTTCTTTAGAAATATTTCAGTGATCCTTAATGAAAAGTTTCATTTGAGAAAACAAATTTTGATGTTATATGAGGTTTAATATGGATATTATTGGATGAATTTTTTTTTGAAATTTGTCTACATGATTTATGGTTATGATGATGAAATATTGAGGTTACCCATTTTCTATTCCTGGGGTGAGGTTATAATAAATGATTCTATGATATTATGGAATAAATATGAATGGATTTAGGATTATGTGATTGGTTAGATTAAATTTATATATTACCTCAAAGGATTTGGTATATATTGTTATTCTATGACTTAAAAGGGTTCACATGAGGTTATAACAGTCTAAATATATGGTTTATGGGAGGTTATTTCATTCCCAAAAGAGGGCACACTAGAGGTTACACCAATCCCAATGAAATTAAATGGTAAATTACCCAAGTCTACCATGTTATGAATTTCATGGTGTGTATCCATCACATAAGATTTCAATGATCATGATTACATAATAATTTATGCCACAAATTTAATATATGATATTATACCGTTGTTGTGTACTCATTTCCCATGTTGTTATATCAATTTATGAATAATTTCTTATGAAATACCATGATTTATATCATAAATCATGTTTAATATTTATGAATTTTGGGTTTGATTTTCAAAGAATTTTCTATGTAATAATTCTTTTTTTATCATGTTATATTTAACTAATCATCAACATGTCTTTTTTTTAATTTACTAGTTAGCTAAGATCACCCATTGTTACGATTTATTTTTCCCCAGTTATGAAATTTTTTTCTAGTATATTTTTTATATGCGGACTAGGTTTGATGAGCTATTTGGGAGATAATATAGATGATTGAGGAACTAGTTTTTTATGCATCCAATTTACTAATGGCACTAAACCTTTATAGTTCGGGACGGGATTGTAATTATAAATAATGTATATTTCTATAACTAGATAAAGGGTTTACATGGAAGAAATAAGGTTCATTATATACCATGATCAGTATCTCATTTTAGTGGTTTGTATAATAAAATACAGTATTTGAAACAAATAACCAACACAAAACTCAAAAAACCATAAAAAAATTCATGTTCAAGTAAAATGTTATCCCCCCTTATCCTCCAATTTTATCTAAAAACACCCCAAAATAATTAATATAATGGTTAAAAATGTTAATTTTTTTAACTATTATATCAATACAGGTAACCTATACATTTATGAGCTATCTAAAAAATTCCATATTTACTAAACCTAAAAAAATAGAATCTAATCTTTATGTTCTCTACCCATCCATGTTTTAATTATCAAACATTCCATTATATTAGTTTACAAGAAAAATAAATGGTCATATTAATTTTTATAATATGTGTATTCCTTGTAGTTATCCTTGAATTATGTTTATCTTTTTGAAAAATTTACATAAATAATAAAATAATTATGGATTTATTTTTATTTCAGAAGAAACATATATGATGTGAGTTCTGTTATAACCTAATAATATTATTTCTTTAGTTTCCTTCACATTTCATATTATAAATAGAATAACCTTATTTTATCCTAAACTTAGTTTTATGAACTACATTAATTTGTAATGAAAAATTTTCCTCCTCCAAATTCATCAAGGCATTTTTTTCATAGGTAGATATAGATGTATTTAACCATTTTTCTTCGATATAAAAAAATTATTCAATTATTCATGTCATATCTAGCTTCTCCAAATAACATAGACAAAAATGAGTGAACATTAAAAAAATTCATTTTTCGAATGCTTCTCAAGATTCCCAACATCTTCTAAAATCAACTATTTTCCTTCATCCCCAAAATTTATTTATTCTTACTTTATTTTCTACGGAGTTCAACTGAACTACTAAGAGTTATATTTTTACTTTATCTACATGGTTGGGATTCTAAACCATTCTATTTCATGAAATTTCATTTTTCTTCCCTTTTACAAAAAATGGGGGAATCTCCAAAAAGCACAGTGATATACACTAAAAATTTGATAACCTACTGATTACAGCTACCACACAAATATCCTATCTTCTAAAATATTTTTTATGTGCGCAGAATACAGAATTTTTTATTCATAACATCTTTCTAATGATACTTTTATATTTTTTTATCAAATAATAAATCCCCTATGTCTTATTTATCTTTCCCCTCACATTTATATTATTCTAGAAAGTGTAGTTATTTATATCCATACCTTCCATTACTCAAGTAATGCCCTATGAATTTTGGTCTTACACCATGATAAAAAAAATCATTCCATGATTCTTTTGTGGATTTCTTAATTTAGTTTAAGCCTTCATTTTTCCTTGATAAAATTGGTTTTCATGGATTACACCATTACATCGACAGGGAATGGTGACATTCATAATAATTCATACTAAAGAATACATAATATTCATTGATATCACGTATTTGGTTTAATGTTTTATATTATTCTTGAGATTTAATAGCAAAAGATTTTACAAATCCCTCAAGATATCTTTAATCATTAATATTAAACCATTCAGTTGTTCTGTGTGATGAATTTGTGAAGTCATTTATGATTTCTGTCAACACATTCTAATCTATGAGACATATAAATTTTCTAGTGACCAATTATACATCCCTATTTGTTTTGGTCATGATTACTTACCATATTTTAAATCTTAACCAATTTTAATGTTTTATTACTATTCTCTTATATATATTCTGGTTAATTTTTGAAATATTTTTTTATCATCTGAAATTTATTTCTATTTATATGGTTATTTATTTTAATTCTTATTTTTAATTTTATTTATATGAAAATATTTTATCTATTAATTCAGATACCACTCACATTTTATTCCTTTCAATTCTACAATCATTACTTTATAATAAATCAAAACACTTTTCAAAATAAAAAATAAAATAGAGTATAATGACCTTCTTGGGTTATCTGGCTATAATTTTCAAATCGAGTTCATTTTATTTCCATTAAATTCATTTACATTTATCTCATCATTATTCTTCTCCTAAAAAATATTTATTCGTCATCTATTTCTATACCAGTAGTGTTTTTCTATGTATTTACATAACAAATGTTTTGAGTTCCTTTAAAATTATTTTCTATTATTAATTTCTTTATTTTTTCCACTTTACTTTCCCATTATAAATTTCCTAAAGAAAATATATATAATATTTTTAATTTACTCTGAAAGACTATTCCTAATACAAATTGCTTCACTCTATATATTCTTCTTTTTTGACTTTTCCATTTCTTATTTCTATAATTTTTATCTCGTATTTTGAATTTAATTTGAATGATGGAGTTTTCCTCATCTAAGAATATGTGTTCTTATTTTGAATCTCATTCAACAAAATTCCTTGTTATTCTTCAAACTATGAATCAATTAGATCAAAACAACCTAGAAAATTCCATATAATATTTCATAAAATTCCAAATCCCTCTCACTTTTTAACAAACATCCGAATATTACTCTAAATATCATTGAATCTATTAAAAGTATATCAAATTTTTCATCACAAGTTGACCTAATTTCATGAAATCTTATCCCCCATGCACTGAGTTTGGATTCCTTTATATTAACATTACACTCATATATTCTTCTTAATTTTTCAAAGATTTCGATCATAGTTTTGAGACCAATTTACATTTTGTATATTTTTTTCTAAATACATCATAATGTTATATTAGTTATTTTAAGAAAATTCCATATATAACATATCATCATAAATAACAAATACACATTCAATGATTGTTTTAAAACCCATTGTTATTGTATCTCCCACATCCAAGCCAAATACTATGAGATTAAATACCATCATATTCTTATAATGTTTATAATTCTTCCCATTAAATGAGGAGAACAACTTGGACGTATAAAGACGTAATATTCTCCATATCTAAGAAAACATTTTTAACTTTATTGGGGAACATAGTGCATATTCAACATGGAATTTTAATATTTGAAGGGATAACTACGAGGGGGTGGGGAAAATAAATTATCTATTTTAATATTACAGAATATCCATATTTTATCTCCAATATATGTGACCAGTTAAATCACTGATCCAATCATGTGTAACATTGTGACCTCAACCTATTTGATATAAATATTGAATAGATTTAGAAACCCCATCTGAAAAATTCATCCTTGTAATCTTGTTATAAATTACAATTTCCCCTGATTCACATTAGGGAGAGACTAGTTACACAAAGAAATCATAAGTCTTTAGAATCAAAATGATATACACCCTATTTTTTAACCCTATATTTATGTCTAAATATGTAATCCAACCACAGAATCCTCTTTCATGACTTGTTATACAACCCATACAGCAACTCTTCATTCCTGACTGGTTATATATCCCATCCATAGGCTTCTTAAATTTTGATCTAGTTATGGAAAGAATACCATCTTTTTCATATTTCACATATAATACATATAATTATATTCATATTTGAATTTAAATGATCTGGTGTGTTTGTATATAGTAATTTAGTATATTCAATATTTACAAGGAATATTATTTCTAGTTATAATACTCTCTTGAAATTAGTAATTATATACTTCATCCTCAGTAACTTTAATACAAGAGAACAAATGTCTTCTTCCTCTATAATAACATCCAATATAAAACTCTTTCTCTCTCCATGATATGATATAGTTTCAAGTTTCTATGAATTATTATATGACTACATATTATTATTCTATATAATAACACCTTTTGATGATCTCAACCTCATCTTTTGTGGATTTAACTTCAAAAAATATTACTTCATAAATATTAGTGTAAAAAACTATATAACATTTCCTTCTCCTTAAATCAATATATATATATATATATATTATTTATATAAATATTGATTCTTTAACAAGACCACGTGAATTAATTATTGTTAATTAAAACTATTATCAGATATCAAAAATCTGATAGATATTTCATCATAAAAAAATATAAATTCAGGAACATTTCTATATTTTTCAATCATATAGTGTATTCTATCGATGAATTGAAAAAATAATCTCTCCTCTTCAATCATTGTTTCCTTCCATAACTATTATCATCACCCTCCTTTTTCTATCAATAAAATAAACATACTAAAATATTATCTATGATTTCATTTTAAAATATCATTTACTATGCTACATGGATTCTCTATACTCTAAAACACAAAGTTCCTATTTTTTTCTTCCCCCTTCTACAATCACCTTTGGAATCACACATTTTATAATCAGGGTATTTTGAATGAAATATCACAATAAACTTGAACCCGAATATCATATATCATTTGGCTAGAATTTTCATTTAAATTGGATTCATTTTATTTAATGATAAATGCTCATTGAAAAATGATGGAATGTTATACGCTTATAGATATATGGTGAAATGTCATAGACTTGTCTTTTATGTCTTATATACTTAAACACATGTATTATACAATAATAACGTTCATCAATATTCTTCAAATATTATTCCTTACTATCAATCAAAATTTGAAATAAACAGTGACAACATTTCAAAATCATCTTGTAATTTTGATTATTTTTGGCTAGATTATCATCATATAAATTATTTAGTTCCCTAACAAGAATGGATTTTGGAAACACAAAAACCCATTAAACATCCTTTAATAAATAAGACATATCTTATAAATGGATGATAGTTCCCCTTACAAAGAACATTCTAATTCAATGTTACATTTACATAGGTTGTGACCATTTAGTATCTTTGATGTGGGTATCGAATAATCATTACATGTGTATTACTCCTGGATTTTTTTCTTTAAAAAATACCTAAAGCCTCTACATTGGTTTTAAAATGTATATTTCATGTCATGTAAGAGGACAAAATTACATATAGAAAATTATACACTACCATGGATTCCCAAAATACCATTATATAGGTTGTACAATTTATGTTTTACATTTATACAACCTAGTGATGTTCAGAGTTACCATTATGCATCCTTAATAATGATAATGGGACATTTATGTAACAAAAAATTTGTTATCTTTATATTAGTAGTTTAGTATTTATATAAAATTCATCCATGTTTTTTTTATTTCAGGACATATATAATTAAGAATATTGCTTTATAAAGGTAATAAGTTCAAATCAAAATCACCTTAGGCATTTCTTAGTAAATCATGAGTCCTTACGACATTCTTCGAATTTTTTATGTTGTACTCAAACCATTGGTACAATAATATATCCTTATTATAAATTCATCAATCATCATAATTAACCTCTAAATGAAAAATATTGACTCAATGGTAAAAATAACATTTTTAATTGGGAACATCACTATCCACATGAGTATTCTAGTGGTTTTTTTGTCTCAGAGGTAAAATATTTAAATATAAAACTATACTCAATGTTAAATCAACAATTAAATACTGACGATGGGCATTTAAAAAAAATTAAATTTAAGAATTTTCACTACTTCACCACCACTATGACATCCTGACCTGGGTTCCACATACCAATTTACCAAGCCAATAGTCACATGTCATTAGGTGAACAACCCTATATGCATAAGGAAACTAACCTTTAGTGAGGGTCTAATATAGGTATCATTGTGAGATTATATCCTCTTTATTAAATAAGAAAAATAGCATAAATAAATAATGACAACCAACTAATGTTAAGAAATAACCAAAATAATACCCAAAAAAATATAGACCAATATCATATATTGAACCAAAAAATGAAAGAAATGTCCAAAACAGAAGTATAAGACATTTTATTCCATATAATTATCTTGTTTCAAATGAAAAACAAAAAATGAGACACTCAAAACCCCCCAATTCGGTTAGGAAGCCAGGTATGGTTCTTTTATCTATTCTCCATGCCAAAATATCCATATATCATAGGGCTCATTCCATTATCCAATCCTGTAAAGATGAACTTTATTCAGGTACCAATTTGGAAGCCTGATTTGGGTGGAAGTACAACTTTGTAGGCTACCACTAAAGGATACTAAAACAATATCTTTTATATCATAGTGTATATAGTTGTAAAAAAATAAAGTTAAATAATGAAGTAAATAGTTTCATATTTAAAAATTATTTATTTATCCACAAAAATCCCTAAGTCCATGATGACACACAATCCATAAATACCTACTTCATACAATGTTTAAGTCTATTTCATTCCTAAAGGGATTCCATATTTAACATTATCATTGGTTTGCACTACTTACTTGTTTTTCACATTCACATTCAAATAATTGGGCTAGAGAAGTAGTCTAGAGCTTTTTGGGTATTTGGAATAGCAGTCCTAGCCCCACAAATCAGTGATCAAATATAATATAAAAAAAATATTGGAGTCCTAGACTGAATGTATGCAATGTCATGGGTATATGAATCATCATTTCTTGTCCCAAAACACATTGTCACAATTCAATGCACCTCATTTCAATAATATTGACCCCTTGCATGGCTATCCTTTTCATATCACTATAAATTAATAATGATCTAAAATCAATTTATCAGTTTTGATCACAAATAATAATTTATCAATCAATCACATTTCATAATTCATGATTTTCATATTATCAAAAATCACTAAGGATGGCTTCTAGTTTCACAAATCTATTTATTTAATAATCCAATTATTCAAAAAATTAATAATCACATGTTAATAAATTTATTAAATCAATTAAGGTTTCTATTCCCAATGTGGAAATTGAAATTTCAAAATTACATACAAGAAATAATAATCAAGTGTATGGGAATTTCTAAATTATAAAACGTACTTCATGGTTGTTGGTAGGCGTTCACAAAACAAAAACCCCTAAAATGAAGTGAAATAATTAGATCGATATGGAACATAAGATCTAGGTCCAAAACATAACATCGAGATGAAATTGAATATGTTCTATCAGAACCTCAATCCAAACCATAGCCAAATGAGGAAGGCTCTTAACTCATCATCTAGAAAGAGATATAAGAGAGAGAGGTATAAGAAATTGGGGAAGAAAACACATTCCATATAGGATATGATCCTTCAATTGTATATTTGGTTCACCAATGAAGGGGTTATATAAGCCTTGAAATACTCATTGGAGCCTATAAATTCAATGAAAATGGTTAGGGCCAATCGTTTGTGACTAGGGATTAATACCACACGGTTTAATAATTTTTTATATAATTTTAAGAGTAATAAAACCCACACACAAGGTTTCCCAAGCTGGGATGCATGGTTTTCCAAATAGTGTGCCTTATCCATGAACCTATATATAGAGGTCACATGGTTTAACCTAATAGGTTAATGGTTTGAAAAACTATGCACCAATAATGAAATTACCCTCTTTCTGGGAATGCATGTGGGGGGGGGGGGTAGGCACATGGTTTGTAAAAAATGTGCTCCAACCATGCATTGCCTCTTTTTCTTTGAAAATCATAATAAATTATCTAATTTAACCAAAAGTATACCCATATTAAAACCCAACCATTATATAACAAGTCAAGGGTGAAAGTTAACCTAAAAATTATAAGGAGACATCTCTTGAGGCGGTTCAGATCTTACAATCTCCAAACATTGTAATAGATTTTAATCAAGTTGCACTCCCAATATTCCCTATGATTCTGAGGTAAAAAGATCAGTAAACTGATCCCACATATCCTCTTCTCTCTCCCATGGTTACACTAAATTATGTCCATGTTTTCACAATACTCAAACTATCCACACCATCTTTCCCCATAATACATTATCATTATGATTTATAATAGTAATAAAATGTTCCTAAAAATACACAACAACCTCGATATCAACATCATCAATATAAATATAATTAGAAGGGTGGGGTGATACCTCCGAGGATGTGACACAATAAATGCATCTTTAGTTACACTATACATTTTCTCTAAATCCAATTTGTATGCCACATTCTTAATTCACTCCACAATCTCTAATGGTTTGAAAAACATGGGAACCAAATTTCCATATCTCTAAATCCTATGATGACCCAATCTTAGAGAAAACGAATGGAACCCAAGATAATAAACTATTATATCAAGGATTCATTATCATTGATAGAAATATGACATTTTTCTACTATAAGCCATATCGATACATCTTTCAATCAACTGAACCTGCTCTAATGTCTCATTCATGAGACTCGTTCACAACAACACGACCTCACTTTCCTCTATCCATGATAGAGGTAATTTGCATGTCCTATCATAATGTTTCTCAAATGGTTTCATATTTATTGTCATATGATAACCATTGTTATACGAGAACTCAACAAGTGCTAAGTGATTCTCCCAATATCAAGAAAAATATATGACATACTCCCACATCATATGCTCCAAACTATGATTTTTCTGTTCTGACTACCCATTTTTCTATATGTGCAAAGAACTACTTCGGAATATTTACAAACCCTATTCCTTATAGATGACCTTCTAGAAGTGTGATGTGAAACATGAGTCATGGTCTAAAAATATGCCCTATGGCATCCCATTTAGAAAATAATTTCTGAAATATACAAATCCACTAACTAATCCACCATGAAAGATTCCTTGATAAGAAATAAACGTGACACCTTCATCATTTGGTCTACAAGTTCCAATATATAATCATTCTTATGATTTCTCTTTAGAATACCTAAAACTAAGCCCATGGTAACATTTTTTCATTTGCATTTTGGAATAGTCAGTGGCTGTAGTAATCCAATAAATCATTGATGCTCTTCCTTCACCTATTGACATGTGTAGCTTCATGTCACAAAACCTCTAGTCTCCCTTTTAATACTAACCCAAATATATTTCCAATACAGTTCATGGTACATGTTGGTCAGACCTGAATGCACCATCCACTTCCGGCCATGAAACTCAACCATCAAATCTAATCACATAAATGTAGGAAAAAAACATGGTTATGGACAAAGATGATCCCATTACCATCTATAATAAAATTGGAAGGTGACTCCCCACTTTCTAGGATTTCCCACTAGTATAGATTCTATGGATCATTATAATGTCTATATCTGATATAGCTCAGATGTGTGAACCCCATTGATACTGATATGAGGTTCATATTCTCTTAGATCTTCTGAACTAAAATATATATCTCATCCAGAAATTCATCATATTATACTCATAAGTAGACTGATGAACTTCTTGATTATGCGACGTCAAGCTATAGGAATCAACATCATTATTACCCTTCCTAGGTTTATATTGAATATAAAAATAAAAATACATCTAATACACATCCATCCTCCAATGTAAGATATTTGTGTATCACTATTAAAAGATATACTTTTTCCCTTGTGATAAACATACATAGAAAAATTATCTCCCAAAAGATAATTTCATAAGAACATTAAGTCATAAACCACAACACCTAAATCAAGATTCTTCATAGACTAATTACATTAATGCAGATTAGCTCCCATGTCTGTTATACCAAAAATTGTTCAGAAACATCAATATAGCTATGTTTTTAATCCTATACACACTAAACAATATGAAACACTCCTTCCTAGTATTAGGTAGGATCAATATTTGTACAGTATTAATCAAATTCTTCAAATATTTGATAGAAGTTTCACATGATCCAATACATTTGAAATTTTCCCCTTCTTGGTGATACCTGAAGTATGTGTATAAAAACATGATACATCATATATGATCAAAAAATAACAGCTATTAAAATCTAGAAAGCAGTGGATATCAAATTTATTTTTTTGATACTCACAAGAAAGAGAGGTCTGTACCTTCTCTTGGTCTACTAACACACCATCCTACCAGAAGATGTTACATGTGTAATGTAAATATTTGATCCATAGTTGACCCCAATATTACAGGGAATATAGTCAATGCTCTTTCTATGTACACTGGATTATTTCAAGATGTTGGTCATGATCATCATGAATCTTGGTGTACGACACGATTTCATCAAAAACAACAACATCATACTCATCAAGGTACAAGAATAAGATTTGGTTCACCAAGGCCACAAACATAGAAGGATATTTCTTCATTTGAATGGAATCACAAAAAAAATCATATAGGCTATAAATAATTCTAAAGGTAGTCTGTTTTATATCATAAGGTCAAACTCTCAACTGATGATACACCAATATCATGTGAACCATATATATCAAATTAGTTCCTATCAACATGACATAGAGATAGTCTATATGTGGAAGAGGATATCAGTTCTTCAATTGCATCTAGTTTATATTATTTTCAATAGCATAGAATCATAAACTTTTATTAGATTTAATAGAGAACAAAACAAAAGAACCCTAAGGTGACCTACTCAGAAAGATAATTCCCTTATCTATAAACTCTTTTATAAAAATAATGAACTCTTAAAAGTCTATGAATTTTATTCTATACGGTTGAACAAAAAAATGGATCAGATCTAGGATTATGATCAATAGTAAACTCAATATCTCTATTAAGTGAAATAACTAATAAGTATTTATGAATAATATCCTGAAATTTAGACATTATGTTTTCAAATACATCATGCTCACCCCCACCCCCTTCATCCAACAATAGGCTTGCAAACTGGGTAGTTAGCTCAACCAGTTGCTGATGAACAAGGATTGTACAACCTTCCTAGATATCCCACTCCCCATAATTTATATAATATTTATCCTTAAGAGTCGTAAAGACCACTATACCATGGTAACAATATTTTTGGTCCTGATACACTAAAATCTAGTCCAAACTCAAAATCAAGTCAATGATTGACATGCCAATTATGTAATGATACCAAATAAAGAGATTGTCCCAAAAAATGAGAAAACACCCTTAAAATAAATAATTGTGTCTTGAATGTACTCCCAAAGGTGTATTGATCATCATAACTCAACTGAAAAACACCACCATAAGAATCAATCCCTTCAAAATATTTATAGATATAAAATAATGAGAGGATCTAAATCAAAAAAGGAACTAGAAATAATTGAATCCAAAAAAATAGTACATAAAACTATCAAGGATCAAGCCTCTCTATACACAAGTGGAGGTTGATCTGGATAAAGCTGTCTTACCCAACTTCCATGTGTTGTGATATGAATTCCCTATGCTACACCACTATTATTATATGGGAACTCTTTCCCAGAATTACCATGTTCACTACATCATCCTCTATTTCTTGTAGAACTCTAACTGATAGACATACCTGGGGTATAGGAAACCTCATAATGTTTTTATTAGGTGTTGGTCCTCCTTCACTAATAATTTATTAATGGGTTCTGCAATACCCTAGCATGTGAACCAACCTTATAGAAGTTGGAAACACTACACGTGGTCACAATAAAAGAGTATGAATGTCCCCCAAACTACCACACAAATGGAAATATATCTAGTTACCTCTATGAGTATCTAATCCTTCTCCCATTCCACTATAGTTACTATTCCCCTGGTTTACATTTTCATAATGAAGCATCCTGGTCTTGGATATTATACCAACCAGTCATCCAATAGAAGCCACATCTATTCCACTGGATGCCTCCTACAAGACCCCTTATAAATGTGACCCTCCCTCCCCACATTTGAAAACTTCTAATGTAGAAAAATATTAACCTGGGTCTTAATATTATATTTAATCTCATCTTGAAAATGCTTCATTGTTATGGATTCATCCCATGAAAACATATAAAACTGAATTTCAAATCGGTAAAGTGTCCTACATATTTAGTCATGGACATACTCTACTTGGTCAAAAATATTATATATGTATCCCACTCCTGCCTAATCCTATTAGGGTAAAATATCTCTAAGAACATCTCTTAAATTTCCTTCCATACCATGCCATCCAACTGCACATCTATTGTGTGGATGTCCTACCAACACTTATCTTGACAAAATAACACATAAGAAGTTGGTATAAATATTTTCAAAGAATGGTTCACTATGTGGTCAAGGATTTTATAGATTGAATCAATCCATATATAATCTTCCACAGATCCACACTCTTAGGTGATAGTCAGAAAGTACTGCAACTGGAACTTCCATGTCAATTTGGACATGTTTCACACAAACAGACCTTCGTTACATTCCATAAAATGTATAAATAATAAAAATTTATCTGGGAAATGATATCTAAATCCATCACCCGGAACTATATGATCCTCATATTCCACTGCATGTGGCACATTTCCATTGATGTCATCATTTCTTCTTATTAACAATCATCACTGTGGAGGCATATCACTACAATTAAAAAAACAAAAATTAGGACAAATAACATATCATTATCATGTTATTTAAGAGAGATTCAAATAAATTCATAATATATCATCCCTCATTCATTACCATATATCGAAACTAAGGAACTTACACTACTATACACCATTCCTCATTTGGGTCGTGGATAACATATGTTAAATAATTTCCATACCACAAGGATTCCCATTATACACCCATTTATCCATTTCAATTCCCACATATTTCATCATTTTTCAGTTTTTACATTCATATTAGAAACCATTTCATTTAATTTACATAAGCAATGATAAAAAATTTATTTTAACAACACACACCAAAAACATTATTTTTTGTGCGTGCCTAAAATGATTCATGTCATAATAAATCCTATGTGCTTGGATTGATGAATGTGTACTCAAATATTAGGCCATACCGGGTTATGAGGAAAATATCATCAAAAAAATAAAAGCACACAAAAAGTGAATCACTATAGTTAAAATAATATTAAACTATAAAAAAATCATTATGAACATCAGCCCACCCTAGGAAAATGGGTTTTCCCCCATACATGGGTAAGATACTCCCAAGAATAAGATAATGACCCAAGCCCGACTCATCATAATCTCTTATATACCCCTACCAAATATTAATAAAAAATAAAATAAAATAAAACCATCCATTCATACAACTTTGGGACATGCTGCCCCTAGTGGAACGTACTAGTTCCATAATCTAGTATGACACAAGGATTTCAGCGCAACTCCCCATATTCAAGAGGTTGATGACCAATAGTGAGGGTCAAATATAGGTATAATGGTTCGACTATACCCTCATTAGAAAAGAAGAAAAATAGACTAAATATATAAAAAATAAAAAATAGATGATAAACATATAACAATACTAATATCATAACAAATATAGACCAGTATCAATTGATGAACTAAAATAGGAAAATAATATCTAAAAATAACTTAGTTGATATGTCATGCCATATAGGTGTCATGTGTCAAATGAAAAAAAATGAGACACTGAAAACCCCTATGATGTTTCCAAATGAAATTATAGTGCCCTTATCTAGGTTCTATCCCAACACAACCATCTAATATAGGAATCTAGGCCTTATCGTGTCTGGAAAACAATATGTTTATTCAGCTACCGACTAGGCTTCTCGAGATTGATGTAACTATAGCTCATTAGGCCACCAATGACTACATCTAAAATAATATCCAATCTATTATAATGAATGCATTTGCATAAGAAATAATGATCATTATCAAAGTAAATAGTATCACAGTTAATTATTCATTATTTAATAACATAAATCGCAAGGTTTACATTGACAAGTAAACAATAAATACTTTCTTCGACCCATTAAATATTCAAATCCTTTACTAAATAGATAAAACATTTAATATTATCATGTGTTTTAATTATTAATTTCATTTCAGATTCTCAATCAAACAATGAGGGCCTTGTGTTATAGTCTAGCATCCCATGGGTATTTTGAGGAGTGGTTTTTGTCCCACAACAAAGTGATCACTTATAACACATAAATATTTTGAGGGTATAGAGAGGATTTTTAGAAAACCATGGGTATTTGGAGAAGAATTCCCTTTCCGACATCACATTTTCATAATCCAAATAATCTCATTTATATCATTTCAGCACACACCATGGGTGGATATCATTTTTGTAAACCCTTTAATTAATAAAATTCATAATTCCTCTTATCATCCTTGTTAAAAACTCCCAATTTATCAAAAAAGTAATTAATGTATATTTTAATATTTTTGGAACACCCCAAGGTTGTATAATAGTTTAATAATTTCATTAATTTCAAAATCCATTATTCATCAATATCATAATCATTTGACAATAAATTGATTAAATAAATTTATGATTCAATTTACAAATGTTTAAATTGATATTTAAGAATTAAACTCACATAATTATAGTCATGAATATTGGAATTGTTAAATAAGAACCCTAACCTTGGGGTTGTTGATGGATGTTCACGAAACCAAAATCCCCAAATTGAAGAGGAATCATGAAGATCAAAACGATGTGGAAGATGTCAGTCGAATACATAAGATATAGATCAATTGGATTAGTATATATCCAAACCTATATTTTAACTATCCTCAATGAAGTAAAAGGAATACATGATTATTATGAAAGAGGGATGGGAGAGAGAGGTATCCAATCGTAGAATAAAACACATACTATAAAGGATCAGATTCTTCAATTAGGTCTTCAATGAGTCAAGAAATGGGTTTGAGGAGACTTGGATTCATCATAAGTCTTACAAATTCAAATAAAATATATTTCGGTTGAGCTGGTGTGAAAAGGGGTTAATACTAGGGGTCGTGGTAAATTTTTTGGAAAATATTTCGAGAAATGAAACCCACGATCATGGTTTCCTAGGATGGGGAACATGGTTTACAAAACTGTGTGCCTTAAAAATTCACATATATTTATGGGTCACATAGTTAGCCCAATGTAGTGCATATAAGAAAAAAACTATCCACCATTTGTGCAGTTCTCATATCTCTTGTAATGCTTTGTCTAGTGGGGGGGGGGGGTAGGAGCAGAGTTTATAAAAACCATGACCTAACCATGCCCTACCCCTTTAACAACAAAAAACATCCATAATTCTAATTTTTTTCCAAGACATCCCCAAAGTAAAAAACCAACCATGGTATTACAAATAAGGGTAATAGTGTATCTAAAAGTAGGCAAAAGACATCTCTAGAAAAGGTGTGGATATTACACAGACTATCAATGAGTATGGGCATAACCTCATGCCCTCAGAATATGGAATGAATGGGTTGTCTTAGTTTTTATTAGTGTCAAATTATTATGGTTTCATGAAATATTTATTAATGATTAATATAGTGTAATAATTTTATTAAAATAATTATGGTGATAATTATCATAGAGTGCCTAAATAAAAATGTAAATGGAAGATCATTTATTATTTTTTAATAACTATCTTATATAGGATTAGTTATTTGTGAAATATTATTTTGAATATTTATGGAAGAGCTTGAAAATAGTAACGAATGTAAGAGTTCCCTAAAGATATTAAAATTAAGGTAACCAAATTCATTTGTGATATCCTCAACAATATATAAGATATTGAAAATATAATCATATATGTTGGAAAAATTAGCTATAAAATATTGGTGGTTCTTTATTATATAGCAAAAGAATTAGTATATGACTTATTTATAAGGGTGGAATAATTTATATGAACTATTAGAGGATTTTGTTTGGAAAAAATGAGAATTTAATAATTATATATAATGACAATTAAATTTTCTCGAACATGATTATTAAAACAATATCATCATTAGAAGATCTTATATTTGATAGATTCCCATATATAATTTTTATAGTTCTATTATATAATGTATTTCATCACACCTCCACAAAAATTGTACCCCTCCTGGGTCGTAAATGGAAGAAGAGAGATAGTCACCCCATGAGTCCCACCTCATGTTTTCCCCAGGTTGGCCACTAGAACAGAGGGTATAATAAAAATGAAGATGGGCATAATTTCATACTAAGAGAGTCATATACAAAATAGAGATATAAGATAGACACCAACCAACCCTTGAACATACAAAAATATAAAATAAACCCAAGTAAACAATTGTAATGTCATGAAATAACTACTACAACGGAAAGGAAAAACTATAAGTACCAAAATAAAAGTAATGATGGTAGTGACCACAAAGCCCAAACCACAACTATAACCCAAAACCTAGTAAAAAAGACTAATATAAAATATTATTTTACTGAATTTGAAAATAGTTTATATATAAGTTGGGTGAGTATAACTATATAATCAGTAGGATCCTCCTTGGAGCCTCTCATTCAAAATTAAGGGAAGCTTGCTAATGAATAGTGGACAACAAGGGAAATTAACTCGTCAACCAAACAGGTATATTATGTTCCCAACCTCACCAAGGATACTCTCACCAAGTATCACACACAAGGTTATATTATAATAAATAATATCAAGTGTACCCTGACACCACTTCCCCACTGGTTTTTTTTTCTATTCCCCAACATCACATGTCATGAACATCTCCCTCCAAAAAGGCTAACCTGAAGACACTTGGGAGAAGCACCACAACATGCACCTCATTCAACACGCCACCACATCCACATAAAAAAATTAACACTGTTGTTTTCTAGATCCACCACATATATTTAATGTGTACCATATGTCAGGTATTATAACTCAATCTATTAAAGACCATACAGAGAGAAAGGATCCTCATGCCATCATAGCTTGTACATGTAATACCAATATTAGTCTTTAGTAATCTATAACTAGAATATATGTGTGTGAAATTACCACAAGCCATTATAATATAGCTTGTAGAAAACACACCTAGGTGTCAGAATCCCCGGGGTGACATTTTCCCTAACTGAAAGGGTGGAGTAGTGTATAGAAACACAAAAATCATAGGATATAATATATCCTGTAGAAAAACTATTGTCAAATCCTAGTCTTATACATAAATATCATATAAGTACACAACAATTAAAAGATCTAAATTTAATTATTTTATCCTTTTTATTAGTTTCACTTTATGTCAATTAATTCTGAACCATTAATTAACCATAAACAATTTCCACATTCAATTAAATTTTCGTCTCAACAGAGATCCATTCCCTCCAGGACTAAGAAAATAGAGTCCACTACTTCTCGTAATTACAACCACAACATTGTATCCTAGAAATCTCCAACCCATGGGTTAAATACCCATTCAATTATTCAAAAATCATTAACACATAACATATTTCTAGTTATTCTTGGAAAACATTCCAATATAACAAATATAATAAGACCAACATGATGAGTTTATGAACTACCCGTCGAGTCTATTCCACTTATTACAGGATTTTAGACCCATCCAACTATGAAAAGATTAATAGTAAAAGCACATGGAATATGCCATGGGCCATCTTCTCTCTTGGAAGGAGAGTAAGAAAGATAATATACCACAAGTAATAGAAAAATTAAATCAGATAAACAAACAATAGATTCAACCAGAATCCAAATTTTATATTAATGAGTAAGCCTAGATTCTACCTATTCCTTCATCTATTAAGTCCTCCCTGACACCACATGCATAAACCGATGCATCTCGCCACTCTAGGAGTCAACTGTGGCAAAAAAAATTGGGCCTTCATTCCCCACATACCAAAACAACCCTCCAGGCTCAGCCATCCTAGGCTCACATCACATCCGGGCCTCCTTGACCCACATACAACAAGTCTCGTATCAAGATAACATCATAAATAGTAGGAAAAACATAGAAATGGGCTCTCAACCCCAAATAAAGGCATTCAGCCTTGACACACAATGATCTCCCACAACTCCAAAGCATATGGAAATTTTCCTTTATAACAAATTAGGAAACATAGGCCATACCAATTCATTATCTTTATCAAAAAACCAGTTCTTATTTTATCTTGAGTTAATCGATTCATTATTCATATATTACAACTATGGGAAACCTAAACAACAATATATAAAAATATATCACAATTTAATTAAAAGTGTACATTGATATGTAATTAGTTCTTTTCTCAACAATGATCAACATTCTTTATATTCATTAACCAATATAAATAAACATGCATATCTGTATCAATTTGATTAATATTAAATTATATCATCAAAAACAAACTGATATATTAAAAATTACTCTTTAAATAATTATCAATTATTTTAGGTTTTTTGTTTTTTGAAAATTTACATCAAGAACAACATCCTAAACAAATAATAGCATAAATATCACACTATCTAGAAAATAAATAGGCCACCTATTATCACAGTATAAAGAAAAAAAATCACTACATGGTCAACACCAATTATTTAATCTAGTTCAAGTATTAAATTTGGTCAATTCCATTGATATGTAATGGGATAAATCAGGGTAAATCTATTATTTCAACTAAATAAGTAGAAATTCCGAGAATCCCATACTTGAAAAGGTCATTGACATTATTCACATGAGAAAATATCAACCTAACGGGCCTCAATCACCTATATCTCAATAACTGCATCTACCTGAGGACACCACGTTAGAACCACACCAACTAACATCCAAGAAACTCCATTGGGAAAATGGAAATCATGTTTCATCACATGGAAAAGCTTTATATTAGGAAAAATATCATAAAACCCTCAAGAACAGAGGTATAGTGTACATTGTAGTGAAGACATATCACTATGGATCGAAGATGGAATCCCATGATCGATTCCTGGAGAAGGGATATGAAAAATGTTGAGGAGAGGGTTACCAGGTTTCTTGGAGTCAGGAGAGATGGGTGATGCAGCCATAGGGTTTGACATGTCGAGTGATGTAAATGTATTAAAACATACAACTTCGGGGGATTACCAAATTTACAATTCCCTTTCATGTCCTGTAACCCTCAAAATTCAATTTCCATCGAAATATATGTCTCCTTTCTCATTTATTTATTTTTCAGACCACAAAAATATTACACCATGTGAATCCCAATTTCATTCCATGAATGTTTCCTACTCCTATTTTTTAGCACCCAAACTCCACCATAATTCCTCTATGACTCTTCTAAGTTCCTCAGTAATTGGAAACATGAAAAGTGTTAGTCTACCTAGATTCAGGCCCTTACATCATATTTCAATCAAAACAATCTCATCCTTGAGAAACCAATACTAAACCAGAGTGGAAATAGAAAGGTGGTCATCCGAACAGCCACCTCGTGAGATACCACTCAATGATTTTTCCACCATAGGAGCTCACCACATCACTAGAAGAATAATCATAAAACTACCCAACCACCACAACCATCACCTAAACACTCTCTTGGGAAATACCTTGCAAAAGAGAGAAATCCACAAAAAGAAACAAGGGAAATCCATATCATAAATAGTAAATGTCTACAACCCCAAACAAAAAATGTTACAAGATAAGATATAATCATAAAATAGATTGGGGTTCTAAGAATTTCTCTATGACCCATGTACCCATGTAATCTCCTCCATGAAACTATTCCACCAAAATCCACAAACCAAGGATATATCACACCTAGTAAACACCTTATCTTAGATATCCTGGATCTCTATAGGCTACACATTGAAGGTTGCATCATCATCAACAATGATATAGCCCCAATCGATGATGTTAGAGTCATCCTAATGATAACAATGGAGATGTGACATGTGTGAAACATCTTGTATCTGGATCATCTGTGAGGGCAGCTCAATATGTATTTCCACGACTTCGATATGAGACAAAACTATAAAAGGGCCAAAAAATTGGGTAGAAATCTTACTCCTAGGACCAAACCATCACTTCCAATGATTTGGATTAACCTTTATGAATCGATTATCCCTAATTTCAAACTATAGAGGTCTCCTCCTATGATCGAAATAGGATTTCTGATGACCCTAGGTTTATTTCTTCCTTTCATGAATCACCTAAACCATATCTGTCATATTCTGTACTAGTTTTGGTATGTGAATTACAGACTTTCCAACCCCATTCCAACACAATGGAGAACGGAATTCTTGGCCTTATAAGTCATATGGTGGCATAATGATGGCTGAGTGAGAACTATTGTTATAATTGAACTCTACCAAGGGAATGTGCCTTATCCATGAACCTCTAAAATCTAGTACCCAAGAGTGCAATATGTCTTCAAGATTTTGGATGGTCTGCTCTGTATAACTATCCATATGTAGAGGAAAATCACTACTAAGGAGTCAGTAAGAACCAAATGCATGATGGAAACCACTCCAAACACTAAGTGTAAAATGAATATTTTGATCTGAAATTATAGTCCTCGGGACTCCGTGGAGTCTAACAACATCCTCTAGATACTACCTCAATAGAGCCTCCACTGTACTCGACTTCTTGATCACTATAAAGTGAGATGATTTCATCAAAAGGTATACTTCCACCCATATTGCGTTGTAGCCTCCCTCAACTCAAGGTAGACTGGTAAAGAAGCCTATTGATATGTCCTTTCAATTCCACTAAGAAATATTTGATGGCCGGATCAAATCCCAAGGAACATGGTGCCCAACAATCATCATCTAGAAATCAAACATCGAGACAAAAACTATGAAAGTACACATTTCAACGCAAGAAACCAAAACTAACTTATCATGGCTCAGTACATCTTAATCACGTTAGAATGAACTACTAAAGGTGATCTACAGAACTAGATGAGAACCATCTCATACATCTCCAAAGGAATAAAAATCCATCCCTGAAACAACACTCGATGTTGTTCATCTTTAGAACAACCATCAAAGGCCTTTCTATAAACAACTATGTCTCTGCATACCTCAATATCATGATCCCCCAATTGGGACTCTTCCACATACTGCACCAGATTTGACTACACCATCATTTGAAAAGGAAAACCTCATCCCCCAAACAACCCCATATATAGATGTAATACTTATGTTTCTTACATTTCCCTCCAGTAATCACCTGATTCACACATGTCAAAACTGCACGACTGCCTTCTCAGTGAATCATCTTCAACAATTCCCATTCCAGGACTATAAAAAAATCTATGTTGTATTCATGTAATAAATCCATCCACCAACATTGACATAGGTTCAAGTCATGTTGGGGAAAAACATAACTTAGGCTCTTGTGATCAGTGAAGACCATAAAGTATTCACTAATGAGGTAATGTATCAGAAAATTAAGAGAAAACAACACCACCACTAACATAATATCATTAGTGGAATAGTTATGCATACATAACATTTTAGAACCATAAGTTATGACTGATCTCTACTAAATGAAGGAATAACCCAACCTAAGTTATGTAGTTTCACAAAAAACATCAAACTGAACCCACTCTTCCAACATGAAAAGTAATGTAGAACTTATTAAATTCAACTTCAGATACTCAAAATCTACCTCACACAGAGCAGTCTACAAGAAGACCTAATCCTTTCTATTCAATGTTGTTAGAGGAGTCACAACCCAAGAGAAATCAGCTATGAACCACCTTTGATAACCTAAAAGACCATGAATAATCCAAACATCAACCACTATCTTGGGGGAATCCCAAGAAAGAAGTAACTTTATCCTTGATGGATCCACAACTAATCCCTACCAAGACATGACATTCCTAACAAAAAGGACTTCTCGTGATCAAAACTCACACTTCAAAAACATCCCAAAAAAATATATCATGGTGAAGAACTTCCATAATAGCCCTCAGAAGCTCTGCACGATCCTCCTCATATGCATAGAACACAAGGACATAGTTAATGAAATCCACCATAAACATAACTAGGAACTCATAAAACACAACATTAATTATCCCCATGATCAGGGCTGGTGGATTTCTCACACAGAATAACATCACAATGAACTTGAAATGCTTGTAAAGATAATACAGTGTTGTGTTAGGAATATCCTCATCCTTTACACGCATTTGATGATATTCTGACCAAAAAATGATATTTGAGAACAAAATTACACCCTTCAGTTGATTAAATAAATCATCAATCTACTGAAGATGATAACATTTATTCACTGTAACTTTTCTCAAGTAATGATTATCAATAAACAACTACAAGCTACCATTAGCCTTCTACATGAAAAAACCCAATTCACCCCACGGTGACACACATTGCTGAAAAAACCACACTCTAACAGGCCATCAAGTTCTATACACTTCTCCCTCAACTCAGAAGCCACCATCCAATACATAGACATCAATATAATTGATACTCTTAGTTATAGCATGATCCATAACTCGATCACTCATCAAGGGGTAATGATACCACATATTCTAGAAACACATGAAAGTAATATTCTATTACCCTGGGATACCCCAACTATTAGACCACTAATGAACTCAACAATAGCTCAGCCATCAGGTATGATAAGAACAAAACATGACTCTGACCCATCTAAGGGTCTCTCTCACCAAAAAAACCTATAGATCTGCATCATCAACAAATATCACAACCTGCATCTTGATGAAATCTATTATAGCATACACCAAATACAACTAGTCCATGTCGAGGATGATGTCATATGGTTATATTCATAAACATATGAAATACCCACAATAATGATGTTTCCCCAATAATAGCTCATAGTATCAACAAAATTAAGACATGTCAGATAAACATACAATTGGTTTAGTCAATTCCATGGGCATGATAAGTCTCTCTACATCAATTCAAAAATCATGGACTATGTTAGGTGATATAAAATATCATGTCTCTCCAGAATCAAACAGAGAATGTAACTAAGTATAAAACTAGAAATGAGTACCTTGAACAATGTCTGTCTCTCCTAGTTCTAGAAAGGCTAAATCATGAGGCTGACCACAACCTGCTCCATGGCCTCTCAGATCTTATTAGAGACCACCTCCATGACTAAACACATCTCCTTGAGTACAGGAAGCATCCTGGGGCTATGCTTGTCTTTCCCCATTTTCTCTCTGATGATTCAAAACTATATCAATATGCTACTTTGGCTAAGCTAGAACTACCTTAATAGAGGAACATAAAGGGGAACATTTAGTGCATATTGACTTCTTAAAAAGGTCAGGCACTATCACTGCTAATTACCTCCGCCTCCAACAGAACCTTATTGGTAAAATACCTTTGAATATTCCTGAGAGTTGCTACCTCTGGTGAAGAGAGACATTGAGAATTAAAACTAACACCTAGCTGATTAGAAGCTCTTCTGTCCTATCATCTAGTAACCCCAACCCACATATTTACTTCATGAGGAATCATATAAACTCCCCTCTCATGATTATTTGGTTTTGGATAATATCCTCTCAATGACATCTTATCTATCTACCACCTTGAGATAATTCTCCAACTGAAATGGGTCATCCTGGAGATGGATCTCTGTACACAAAGCCTCCTTGAAAATTTTCCCTCTGGCCTCCTCATTAATAAATAGGTCATATTAATATCAGAAAAGGTTCCTAAAACTGATTCCAAATTCTTGTGCACTGGATCTCCCCTTCTGAAGTGTATGAATCTCTTGGAGACTGGTCACCTTCATTTTCAAAGAATGAAACTCAACTCTGAACTAGTCACAAATCTCCACCCATGAGACTACCAACTCCTTGCGATCTCTGAGGAATATGAACTACTACTTCCTCGCATCCCCATACAACATTGTTATAGCCAATGACACCCAATGCTCATTCTAAGAACATATCAAATTGAAGGCTATCAAAAACTCATCCAACTAGTCTTCAATGACTACATCAAGAACAAGCCCCACATACCTTTACATCATATGGGGCTAAAAGTCATAGACTGTCATCCTCAAAGTGTCATCGTAATCAACCACTACTTTATAGAAATATTCTAGTGAAACCTGTTAATAATATTCTATGAAAACATGGTAAGGGAACTGATATGGACACATACCTATAAAATAAAACACAATTAGAGCTCAAAAACCTGGAATATAGAAGACATTAAAATTAAATAATTGTTTACCCTTATTCATTTTATGTTCACCTGGACCAATGTATAGCCATTCAAACACAAGTGCAAAGAAAAATGATGCATGTTACATTCTTAGATGTCTACCCCAATACCAGAATCACCTTGTTTAGTAGCCAATGTAAACATAACGGTAAATTAATCATATTATAGGAGGACCTAAATTCCTAACTCAACCAATATCCCATGTTTACAGTGCTTCCTAAACATACCTGACACAGTTTCCCTACAAACTCATGCAACCATACCTGTGTCTAACTCCAAAATCCATAATATCCCTCTAACCAGGCCTCTGATAACACTGGGTCATGACCCCATCCCCAAAAAGTGTACCCATGGGAGAAGAGAGGGAGTAACCCCTGAGTCCTGCCTCCAATAGGCCCTGAGTTAGTGACTTGCATTGATAGTATAATAAACATTTAAATGGGTGGAATTTCTCCCTAAGAGAAACACATGTGGAAGATAGAGATAAGATAATTACCAACCAACACCAACTCATACTACAATATAAAATAAAATCAAGTACACAAATGTATTTTCATTAAAGAACTACTACAACTGAATGTAAAAAACTACATGAACCAAAAAATATAAAGACTATAGGGACCATGATGCCCAAACATATCCTACAACCCACATACAAGTATTAACCCGAATGATCTCTAACCTACTATTAATGACATAAAAAATAGTTTATATATACGTAGAGGGAGTATAAAAACATACTTAGTAAGACCCTCCATGGATCCCCCTGTTCAGAAGTATGGAAATCATTCTAAATTTTGATGAATAACAATTGAAACTAACACATTTTGTAAATAGGTATACTATATTCTCAATATCACCATGGATGTTGTCAATATGTATCGCATACAATAGAATATTATAATAAAAAATATCAATGGTACCCCACTACCACATCCCGAGTGATTTTCCACTTTTCCCCAATTTCGCATGTCCTGGTCGTGTCTCTCCTAAAAGGCTAGGCTGAAGACACATAAGAAAAGCATCACAACATTCACCTTGTAAATCACACCACCGAATCCACATAAATAAAAGTAAACATACTGTTTGAGGGATCTACCATATCTCATATAACATGTATCATACGTCTGTTACTATATCTCAAGCCATCAAAGCCCATACACCGAGTAAGGATCCTCAAGACCCGACAACCTATACACATTATACATATAGTATTCCTTAGGAATCTATATCCATAATATATTTGTGTTAAATAATCACAAGCCATTACAACCCTATACACACATATATGGGGAAAACTAATTTCCATTCATACCAGCACAAGTAACGACCCAGAGAAGAGAATGGGGCCAAAGAGGGTAGTCATCCTTCCATCCTTCCAGCAAGATGTTGGGGAAAACACCCCTTAGGAATTAAAATCCCCAGGGTGTCAGTTTCCCTAACAGACAGGGTATAGAAAAATGTATAAAAATTATAGGATATAATATAGCTCACAAACACACTATGGGAATGTCCTATTCTCAAACACAACTTCAATTAATGTCTCTCAGACTCCTGGCTTCCACTGCTAAGCTCATAGATCCTATAATCACATAACCATTTAAAGATCTAATTTAAATTACAATATCACTTTTTATTAGCTTCAAATTACATTAATTAATTTTTAACCATTAATTAATCATTGAAATATTCCTCATTACATTTAATTAGCATCTCATGAAATTTTCATACACTCCAGGCATAAGAAAATTTATTCCACAGCTTCTCATAATTACAACCTTAGTATTGTATCCCAACAAACTCTAACCCCATAGATTAAATATTCATTCCTTCATTTAATAATACTTACCATTTTAAATATTTCCATGTATAATAGGAAAACATTCTAAGCATCCAAACATAAGTGGATCAAAACGGTGAGTAGATGAACTACCTGTTGAGTCTTTTCCACATATAGCAGTAACATAGACCCATTAAACCACTAGTAGATAAACATATAAAAAACATGAAATACCCCCAAACTTCTTCTACTCTCTTAAAGGGATAGTATGAAAGACCATATACCTCAAGCAGTGGGTAATATAATGAGGAAAAACAAAGAACAAATTCAACAATCATCCAACCTTCAAATCATTGAGTATGTCATCATCAATGTGTTCTTTCATCTTTGGTGTTCTCCATGACACAACATACCTAAACAGATGCATCTCATAACTCTAGGCATCATACAGTACCACAAAAACTAGGTATCCCTAAACCACATACCACAACAACCCTCTAGCATCAGCCATCCAAGGCTCATGTCACATTCGACCCTTAATACCTCAAATGCCACAACTCTCATATCAAAATCACATCACAAGCAGGGGGAAGAATCATAACAACACACTCTCAACCCCAAAGTAAGGAATTAAAAATTCATGAAATTGATCTCTCATGGATACAAAGCATAAGGAACCATGAATTTACAAGAATGTGGGAAACTCCGACCTTAAGAAGGAATTATCATTATCAAAAATTCATTTCTTATTCCATGTTGAATTAACCGATTCATTATTCACAGTTTCAAACTATGGGAAACCAAAACAAAAATATATCACAAATAAATTAAATAATAAATTTTATATGCCTTTAGTTCATTTACCAATAAGAATCAATATTCATTGGGTTCATTAACCAATTTAATTAAACATTTACCTCTTCGTCAATTTTAATAACATCAAATTATAACAAAAAACAAGATTTATTTAATATTCTTCTATAACCAATTATCCAATTAATTATCAATTAATTTTTGCTTTATTTTCTTTACCAATTTCCATCAAGAACAACATGATAAACCAATAAAGTTAAAGATATCACACTATCTACCAAATAAAGTGGAAAAACATTGTCTCATTATAAATCATCAACATCACTACATGATCGATACCAATTCTTTAATATGATTTAAGTATTTAATCATCTCAATTAATTTGTGATTCAATGGGATAAATCATGCTAACTATATTATTGCACACAAATAAACAGAAAATCCATGAATCCACCACTTTAAATGGTTCTCAACATTCCTCATATAAGAATGGATGAATGCAATAGTTCTTGATCACCTCTCTCATAATAAATACATCCAAACAACGATGCTGCATCACAACCACACCAACAATCACTCAAGGAAACTCCATTATGGGCATGGGGTTCATGTTCCATCACATGGAATAAAAAAAATTGAGGAAAAGTTTCAGAAAACCCACAAGAACTGAGGGAGATAATACCTAAGATCAATTACACATCGTTATGAATCGAAGATGGAAGCCCAAGATTGATTCCCATCTAATGTATCTCCAAAATGTAGAAAAGAGGGTCACCAAGTCTCCTAGAGTCGATAGATATTTGTGACTAATCTAGAGGGTTATACAACCTTAGTTGCTAAAATGATTTAAAACATATAGAATTAGGGGATTACATGACTTGTAATACCCTTTCACGTTGTGTAACTTTCAAAATTCAGATATTTTAAAATAACATGTCTCCTTTCTCACTTATTTATTTTTCAATCCCCAAAATATGACACGATGTGAATCCCACTTTCATCCCCTTAATGTCCCCTACTCCCATATTTTAGCGTCCAAACTCATATAGAGTTTCTATGAACCTCCTCAAAGCAGCCCGGCCTTCAGAAACATGAAAAGGGTTGATCCACACGGATCCATTCCCTTACAATATAAAAATAAAAATGGAACATTATTCATGAAAATAGAAAAATAGTAAAATGGGATTACCTTTAATGTGAAGTAGGAAATAAGTATTCTCAAGGAATAATACACTAAAAAAGTAATCGATTTTTATGAAACCATGTTAGGAATTATTTATGAAAAAGGTTTTATCACATATCAAGAAATATTTACAAGGTAAATTTTTATGAAAATGTAGACTACCTCTAATAATTATTATTTATATGTCAATTAATCTCTTATATGATTTTTTCCACATTTAATGGTTTTTAACACATGGTTTATGCCCACTTTTCAATGATATGTTCTATGATAATTGGAAAATTATTAAAATGTTTTTTAAGAAGAAGTTATTTATATATATATATAAATTAAATTCAATATATTAAGTACAGTCAAGAACTATTTATTCAATACCAATGTTAATGATGAACTATTTTCCTATGATGATTATGTCAGTTGAACTGAATAATAAGAATATATACAGTTTTTGTTGGAATTGAAGTATTAATTGAAGGATTATATATAAAAAATTATAATTTTTGAACAATAACATGAAGAAACATTATCTAATTCTTTTGGTAGTAATTTAGTATTTCCAATAAAAATAATATTTCATTATTAAAAATTAAAGAATTTGAATGCATATCTTGATGAAGAGTGGAAAATGAAAGAAGTGTTGGAATGAATGATTGTATATAAAATAAATAAAAATTTAATAACTAATAAAAATTTTATATACTTAAACCAAAATTAATAATTTAAATTTAATCATTAAATAATATATCTACAAATATTTATAGATATACAAGAGGGAAAAAATTATAACAAAATATTAAATTGTGCCTATAAAAAAGATATATGAGTATAAACTCACACATAAGACACAACATAATTAATATTTAACTTTATCAACAACCACATTTTATAATTGACACATATTGGGTAACAATAGATTCATTTAGTATTATTAATAAGTAACATCTATGTTTCTTGGATACAAGCTCATTTATTTGATAAAGGTGTACAATTTTAGTAACAAAAACAATCTTAGTCAGATCATCATTCTTGAATCACCAAGAAAAGTGACAATATATGATTAGGAATTAAAAAAACTCTAATATATCAATATTTGTGAGAACACACAATAGTAACCTCTAAAAATAAAAAATTATAAATAATAATAAATAATTCATTTGGAAGATATAAGAACCTAAAAATAATAATTATATAATGCCCCGACCCTAGTTACCTAGAGTCTGTGCATCATTACATAACATTGGGATGATCACAAAGAAATCATGTCTCGAAAGACCGATCAATTTAATATTATTGGAAACCCGATTCATACATAAGTTCATCTTTACAACATGAAAAGAAATAAAACACGAATTTATTCCATTTGAACAATCCAAGAAACCTAGATTATGGGTTTAAGTCACTCATAACTAATTTCTTCATATCCTAGGAAAATGAAACATAAGAAAGGGGTGAGCCCAAATGCTCGGTAAGGGTAAGAAATAAAGTGGAAGATAATATAAATATTAAGCATGATGAATAATTGAAACCACATACCTTTACCAAAAATAAACATGAATACTTCTATGGCAGAGATATGAGCTGAGAAAATAATTCCACAACTAAACATAATCATGGGTATTATACTAGTTGAATGAACACATGAACCATCAATATTATTTTCATAATGAGGGAATGTATAATGTTGGACATTCTGAAATATTTTGTCAAGGCCTCGGCCAAGACGTCTAAAAATGATTAAGGCCTCGGAAAAAACTTTTTATCAAATTGGGAAAGGCCTCGTCCAATTCCACGTCTAGTTGTCTCATGAGACCTACCAATGCATCGAGAAGATATATTAAGCTCCACCTATCACTTACTATGTCTAATACATTCCTCATACGAAAAGGTGGAAATATAACATAAACATTCGTATTAAAACAAGCATACGAAATGTCAATACATTAACCATAAACCGTGAATGGTATAAAAATTAAACATCCACAATCAAACATATATAAAAACATTAAATACAATATGGAACATTTGTATCATAATGAATTGCCTTCAAACAAGTATAAAATCCATCAATGGATTTTGGCCTAGATGGAATCAAAACTATTTGAGAAAAATATATATTTCTTTTATTGAAATCATTTAAAGTTACATAATTATAAAAGAAAACATATATTTTGAAAATATTATTATAAGATTATAAATGAAGTGTTGACGATGTTATAACCTAGAAGAATAACCGCACTCGCCATATAAGTTAAAAAAACATTCTTTCCTTAATTTTGTCGAAAAGGTCGTAAAGTACCTTGTTTGGGAAATGATGGAAAGATTACTTTAAAGAAATTTTATAAAAATTAAAACAAGGGAATAAATGACATTAACACATAGTCTATTAAATAGTAAAAAAAAATTTGGATACATTTTACGAAACATGCATGTGTATGATAAAGAGGTCCCATTAGATACTTAAGTAATAACAATCTCGAATAATAAAAAGATTGTGAAATTAACCCTTAAAATGTACTTTTCCTTGTTCGAGGGTAGGTTAAACTCATGTATAATGGTGAAATAATTGTTATTAAATTATTCAATAACTAAATAAATTAATATGATATCATATATGGTCTTCTAATATTGCTTTGTTAATAATATTTTAGTATTATCATCGTTTCAGGTGTTAACTGATTCATTTTCTATTATAAGCTTTGTTACGTAAGAAATTTTTGTTATGGATAGGATGTATCTTATTCATATTCAGGAGGGAATTAAGTCATTAAAAATTATTTTTAATCATAAAATGAAAATTATTCTTTAATGGATACGATGGGTAATGAATCACATCGCGTTCGTGGAGACGGTAATCCGTACATACGCATGAGCGACAACATCATTTTTTTGATATTAAAATAACATATAATGGGATGGTATATCATATATCTTCAGAATAATAATCATGTTATATTTATTATTTACATCAATTACACATCATTATTATACCCATCAAAATAATAATGTATTTAATAACAATTACACCATGACGTGGAGACGGTAAGCCATACATACGCACGTATGGTGACATTTCATTCAAAGGATGGATTGAATAATGAATATAGTTGTACCATATTTATAATAACATCATGGTATATAGAATATACTAGAGTTATTATTTTATAATGGAAGCATAAAGAAAGAGGAAGTGGAGGAAGAAAGGAACTTGAATGTGGTGATGAAATATTTACCTCTTCTTCGGGTTCTTCATTTTGATTTGATCAAAATGGCTCCATAGGAAGGATTTCTGACTAAAGGAAGGCCTATAGTATGAAGGGAGGATAGTGGAGAGGATATTTGGGTTGGGTTTGGAAGATCAAAATGTCTTTGAAGGTGTAAATTAGAGAGTAGGGGATGTGCCCTTTTATAAGAGGGGTGAGGGCCACCTTAGGAAAAGATTGACATATTATTTTATAATAAAATATTTTCTATTTCTAATGGCTCCAAAATGAATTTTTTAATGGATAAGGTGGTAATGGGTCTATAACCACTCAACCAATAGGTTTTAGACCAATTTTGTTTACTATATTAACTTTATCTTTTAGATTTATTTCTTAGTTAATTAGATTGACATTTACCATGTATCTTTGTATTTTTATATTATATGGTTAATAAAATTACTATTAACTTCCAAGAGAACCTCAAGTGGTTCATTAATGAAATATATAATATTATTTAATACCATTGGCCGAACATTGAATTTTTAAGTATATAATATCAATTAATAATATAATATTTGTTTTAAAAACTATTTTATGTCAATTTTGACACTATTTGATATTTGGTTTTTGATAATTTTTTAACATCACTATTACATAAAAAATCATTTAATCAATCATAACATGTCAATTTAACTTGTAAAATTCATTTATGGAATCAAAACATTCAAATTATATTTTTTTAACTTCTATAATACCATTTATTTGATTCTTTTATTAATAAGGAAAATACTTCATCATCATTATGTCATAAATAAATAAATATATTTTATGTCTAAATGTTATAAATAAAATATCACGACGTAGAATATCATTTTATATTTATAATTAATATTTATAGTCGAATATATCAATTATATAACCACATATAAAAATTGTTTTACTAAAAGATATTTTATTTAGTTATTTTTGTCTTTACTTTAAATTAATTAATATAAAGTGTCATTATCACTGACAAGTGGCTCCATGAGGTCCCAAATTCGACCAAACGATGGCCATGGTCGGACATGTATCATACAATAGGGTTAGGACATGTTTTAAAGTAATTTAATATTATTATAATATTATTTTTTACCCTTAATTACTGGATTTACCCTTTTACCAAGGTAAATAAAATATTTATCAAAGTTATTATTCAAAATGTCTAAAACAAGTTACCTATTGACACAATTTGGACCTCCTGATTCAAAATATGAAATAATTTTTTTTAAATTCAAAAAATATAATTGGTATAAATTAATATAAAATTAATTTCCATTGTTAAAACGAAAAAGCGTGTTTTTAAGAAATAATAACTATCAAAAGATTGACACTTGGTTATGTTGAGTTTAAATGTGAAATTATGTCCAATGAAAAACATTGAAATAAATGGTAATAATATAATCAAATTATAATTAAAACCCACTCAAAAGTATAATTTATCACTATAAAATATTTTGATTAAAAAAGTTGTTTTTAATGAAAATTTAGTATTCTTCACTATTCATCAAAAACTGAATGTTTTTAGAAAAATTCCAAAAATTCACCCTAAGCTAATTTCGATATTATGAACCCAAAAATGAAGTCCATTTTAAAAGATAAAATTGAAAAAATTTTAAAAAGTTGTTATTACTATTCCTAACAGCTAGTTTGATGGGTCGCGATGTGTTAGAATCTTGAAGTTACGTACAACGCAAGAAATTGCATTATTAAAAGGGAAACGTACCCCAAAATATTGGGGTATTACATTCTACCCTCCATTAAATGATTTTTTCCTCAAAATTTCTAATATATTACAACATAAAAATATTCGGGTTGTTCTTCATTATATGTTTCTCAGGTTCCTACGTTGCCTCTTCTATTTTATGGTTTCTCCATAGAACTTTAACCAGACGAGTCATCCAGTTTCCCAACACTAGTTATCATGTATCAATAATCGTGATTGGCTATTCCCAATAAGACATATCGGGTTCTAGTTCTAATTTATCATAGGTGAGTACATGCGTTGGGTCAGGCATGTATTTTCTCAATAATGATATGTGGAACACATCATGAACTTTGGAGAGACTTGGCGGCATTGCCAAACGTGAAGCTATAACCCCAATTCATTCTATAATTTTAAAAGGTCCAATGTACCTGGGACTCAATTTACCCTTCTTACCGAACCTTATAATTCCCTTCCATGGAGATACCTTCATGAAAACATGATCTCCTACCTGAAATTACGAATCTTTCCTTCAGTTATCAGCATAGCTCTTCTGCCTACATTGATCTTATTTCATGTGGGTTAGGATTACCTTCACCTTTTATATAGTTTCTCCAACAAGTTTTAGGCCTATTAGTTTTCTTTCACCAATATTCATCCCAACATGTTGGTGTACGACATCTCTTTCTATATAATGATTCATATTGTGCCATCTGAATACTTTAATTGAAGCTATTGTTATAGGAAAATTCTATAGGAGGTAAATATTGATCCCACATAACATGAAAGTCAAGTGAGAAAGATCTCAACATGTCTTTTATGGTTTAAATAGTCTGTTCTGATTGTCCATCGGTTTGAGGTTGGTAGGCAGTGCTCAAACGAAGTTCAGTATCTAGGGATTTTTTTGATTTTTCCAGAATCTTGATGTAAAATGTGGATCATGATCAGAAAAAATCGATAGTGGTACTCCATGAAGTCTTACACCTTTGTCAATATACAGTCTTTCTAAATGTTAAAGTGGTAAATCTTCTCTGATAGCATGAAAATGTGCTGATGTGGTAAGACGATCAACAATGACCCATATTGCATCATTCCTTCTAGGAGTCTTTGGTCGTCCCATTAAAAATCCCATCATAATATTATCCCATTTACACTCAGGCATGGGAAGAGGTTTCATGACTCTTACAGGCTGTTTCCTTCTATATTTTGCTTGTTGAAAAACCATACATCTTGACCCAAAATCAGAAATCTCCCTCTTCATGTTGTCCCACCAAAAATGTTCCTTCAAATCTCTATACATCTTGGTGTTCCCATGGTGTATAGATAAATTGTAACTATGAGCATCATCTAACAATTCCCTTTTCAGATCAGGTATATCAGGAACACAAAATCTCTTCCCAAATTTCAAAATACCATCTTCATATCAAAATTCGATCAATCCCCCATCGTTCACAGATTTAACCTTCTTTTAAAATTCCTCATCATCAGCTTGAGAACTTTTTATCCATTCTAGGAAATATGGTTTGGAAACCATTGGATAATGTATTGATGTTTCACCTTCTATAGTTATTTCCATATCCATATTTACTGGATCCATGAAAATAGGATCCCTTTCAACTCTCATCTTGGACAAAACACCATGATCCTTTTTTCTCAAATCATCTTCCACCTTATTTTCCTTCCCCAAGTGGCAGTGTATCGTTCAATAATAATCCTTAAATAGTTGAAGCCATATCTTTTGCCTCATTTTGAGTTCCTTCTGAGATAAAATATACTTCAAACTCTTGTGAGCAGTATAAATCTCACATTTTTCCATATAGATAGTGTCTCCAAATCTTCAAAGCAAATATTACAGCTTCTAACTCAAGATCATGAGTAAGATAGTTTTCCTCATGAATTTTTAGCTATCGTGGTTCATAGGAATTAACTCTATCATTATGCATAAGAAAAAAACCAAGTCCTTTCTTTGAGGCATCACTATAAATAACAAACCCATCGTTCCCCAAAGGAAGAGTCAAGATAGGAGCATTGACTAATCTTCTATTCAGATCATCGAAAAATTATTCAAACTCTTTTTTACAAACAAATTTAACCCCTTTTTGTGTGATCTTTGTTAATGGGTTAGCCAACCGGGAAAAATTATGGATGAAACGTCGATAATAACCTGCTAAACCAATTAAACGGCGTACCTCGGTTATACTCGTCGATGCTGGCCATTCTTGGATTTCCTTTTTCTTAGAAGGATCAAAAGAGATTACATCCTTAGAGATAATATGACCATGAAAATAAATCTCTTAAATCCAAAATTCACACTTTCTAAACTTCCCATATAATTCATTTCTTTTGAGGGTTTTTAGAATGGTGTGCAAGTGATTTTCATAATCATTATAGCTTTTAGAGTATACTAGGATATCATCAATAAATACTACTACAAAATAATCAAGATATTCCTTGAAAACACTATTCATTAGATCCATGAAAATATAGGGTGCATTAGTCATCCCAAAAGGCATTACTGTAAACTTGTAATGCCCGTACCTAGTTCAAAATGCTGTTTTTGGAACATATTCCTTCTCCACACACAACTGATGATACCCAGATCGAAGTTCAATCTTTGAAAAATATTGAGCTCTATGAAGTTGTTCGAATAAATCATTAATGAGTGGTAGGTGATACTTGTTCTTTATTGTTATAGCATTGATCTCACTCTAGTCAATGCACAACCTCATAGATCCATCTTTCTTCATAACAAAAAAATAGTGGCTCCCCATGGTGAAATTCTAGGGAGAATAAATCCCTTATTACTCAATTACTCTAGTTGTTTCTCTAGTTCCACTAATTCATCAGTGGAAATGGTATAAGGGGTATTCGATATGGGCCTTAAACCAAGAATTAAATCAATGGAAAAAATCAATTTCTCATTCTAAAGGATGTCCAGGTAAATCTTCTAGAAATACATCAACATATTCTTACACAATAGGTAAATTTTCTATTTGAACATTCATTTCCTCTCCCATAGTTATTTCATTCTCTTCCTCTCCAATAATTGAATTTAGCTAAGCTACTGGGGGGTGGATCTTGATAAAAATGTGGTGGTGAGGTTTCTACTCTAAAGATAATGAGTTTTTGTCATCATTATCAAAAATTGTAACCTCCTTCTTCTTAAAATAAATTTTTTCATCATAGTCCGAAAGCCAATCGATACCGAGGATTATATCAAATTCAATCCTGGGTGTGACGATGATATCAGTAGATAAATAAAATTTATATGCCCTAATGGGAATTGATTCACCAAACTTTGTAGCAATGATACTTCCCTTAGGAGTTTTAACTGACAAATCCCTTGTTAAATTGAATTGGAAATAAATAAATTCCTTAGAAAACTTGGAAGGTATGAAACAATACAATGATCCAGAATCAAATAAAGAATTGGCTAAACTTGAGGAATCCATTAAATTACCTCCCACCACGTCTTTAGGGGCTTCAACTTCAATAGTAGCGATCGCATAAGCTTGGACTTTTCTGAGGTAAGTATCCCTGATGCTCAGGACATTCATTTTCATAATTTCCCATCTCCCTGAAATTGTAGCATTGAACATTGGTAGCATCTTTCTTTCCCTTACAATCACTAGCAGGATGGCTTTTCTGTCCACATTTGTAGAATACTCCTTTTCCTTTTAGATAGGAACTAGGGTGCTTCCTTCCACAATTATCACAGCGTGGAAATTCAATTCCTCCCTTCTTCCCTATTTCCTCATTTTATTTCCTAGAGTTTTCAGTAGATATCTTATTCTGTTGATTTTATTTGAAGTCATAAGACTTAGAGAATTCCTTTTATTTCATAATAGCACACGAGACAATTTCTTCGTATGATGAGAAGGCTTGTGATACTAATTCTTGATAGATAAATGGTATTAACCCATCAGAAAAATGTTCAATCTTTATTCTTGGGTTATGTATATAATCTACAGCATGCCTCACTAACCTTGTAAATTTAGCTTCATACTTTGCGAAATTCTCATCCTCCTTTTGCCTCAGACTCAATTTTTTTGCCATATACGCTCGATGGTCATGAGGAAATTATTTTTCACAGAAAATTTCATTATCCTTTCTCCATTCCATTTTTGATAGTTCATCATCTTGCTTTGTTCTTTGAATCAGTAACCACCATTGATTAGCTTCTCTAGTGATGTGGTAAACTGCCATGAAAACTTCTTCCCATCTGCTACTCCCTATGGTGTGAAATATTGTCTCTAAGAAATTTATCCATTCCTCAGCTACTAATGGATTTGTACCCCCGTTGAATGTTGGTTGTTGTTGCCTCATGAAGTAGTCTAAAATTAATCATCCGCGTTGTGGATCATGGTGCTTTATACGTGTAAGGTTATTATTCATAACCTGTGTGAGTTGTCCCAGTATGGTGATAAGCTAATCAACACCAGTTGTATCACCAGCTCCACTATAATTATCTTGAGAAAGAGGTAAATTCCTACATAATGTGTGTTCATAGGTACAGTTTCCATTCTTTTCCCTAGGAACCATTTCTAAACATTGACACACCCTAGATTTGTTTATGAATCGCAATACATAAATCAAAAATTGAGATACACTTAACATAAATTGAACAGTTTATAGATCTAATCCATAATCATAAAAATATTTTCTTTGAGGAAGTATATACTCATAATCTCTTCATAATGGTTTGTAAAGAAAATTATAATTATCCAATGCATATCCCCTGGGAGTATCTTAACCAAGAGTGCATCAAGGTCTGTTGTCGTTCACTAGTTCCCGTTCGAGTCTAGCTCAAAGCGGTGTTTTCAGGGTTTACCCCTAGGTACAACTATGCCAGAGCCGCCTCTACCAGCTTGTATCCAAACAGGGATGTATATCTTGGAAAACTCAAAAAATCTCTACAGTACCAAAACTAATGGAATTTCTTCTATACTAATCTTCAAAGTCTATTTTAGGGTTATGTGCTCTAATCAGAGTTTATCTAAATATAGTTTCAAAGGATTGTACTAAACTTCCTATGATACCAAATATAATGCCCCAACCATGTTGCCCAGCATTTTTGCATTATTACATAACTTTGGAATGATCAAAACGAAATATTGTCTCGAATGACCAATTAGTTTAGTATTATTGGAAAAAAGATTCATACATAAGTTCAACTTTACAACTTGAAAAGAAATACAACACAAATTTATTCCATTTGAAACATCCAAGCCTCCAAGATTAAGCCAGCAAGTCACTCATAATAAACTTCTTCATATACTAGGAAAATGAAACATAAGAAAGGGGTGTGCTCAAATGCTCAGTAAGGCTAATCAATACAGCAGAAGATAACATAAATAGAAAGCATGGTGAAAAATTGAAACCACATACATTTAACAATAATAAACAAGAATACTTTTATGGAAGGAATATGAGATAAGTAAATAATTCCATAATAAAACAAAATCATGGGTATTATACTAGTCAAATGACCACATGAACCATCAATATTATTTTCATAATGAGAGAATGTATAATGCTGGACATTCTGAAATATTTTGTTAAGGCGTCACCCAAGACGTCTGAAAATGATTAAGGCCTAATCCAAAACCATATATCAAATTGGGAAATGCCTCATCCAATTCCACTTGTAGTTGTCTCATGATACCTACCGATGAATTGAGGAGTTATAGCGGGCTCCACCGGTCACTTACTAAGTCCAATACATTCCTCATAGGAAAAGGTTGAAATATAACAAAAACATTCGTATTAAAACTAGCATACGAAATAACAATACTATAACTATAAACTATGAATGTTATAAAATAAAACACCCACAATCAAACATATCACAAAACATTCAATACAATATGGAATATTTGTATCATAATGAATCGACTTCAAACAATTATAAAATCCATCAAAGGATGTTGACATAGAAGAAATCAAAACTATTTGAGAGAAATATCTCTTTATTTTTTTTAAAACATTTAAAGTTGAAAATTTATAAAAGAAAACATTTATTTTTAAAATATTATTATAAAACTTTAAGGGAAGCATTGATGATTTTATAATGGTGGATAATAGCCGAACCCACCATATAAGTAAAACATATATTCTTACATTAATTTTGTCGAAACGGTCTTAAAGTACCTTGTTGGGAAAATGACAGAAATATTTATTTCAAAACATTTTATAAAAATTAAAATAAGGGTATAAATGACTTTAACCCATAGTCAATTAAATATTAAAAATGATTTGGGATAAATTTTACGAAACATGGATGTGGATGATAAAGAGGTCCCAGGAGATACTTACGTAAAAACAACCTCGAATAATAAAGAGATTGTGGAATTACCACTTAACTAGTACTTTTCCTTGGTCGAGGGTAGGTTAAACTCCTGTATAATTGAAAAATAATTGTAATTAAGTTATTCAAGAACTATATAAATTAATATTATATAATATATGATCTTCTAATATTTCTTTGTTAATAATAGTTTTGTATTATCATCGTTTCGAGTGTTAACTAGTTCATTTTCCTTTATATGCTTTGTTATGTAAGTAATGTTTATTGGGGATAGGGTGTATCTTATTCATATACATAATGATATTAAGTCTTTAAAAAATTATTTTTAATCATCAAATGAAAATTATTCTGAATGGATACGATGGGGGATTAATCTCATCGTTTTCGTGGACATGGTAATCTGTACGTATGCACGAGCGACAATATCATTATTTTGATATTAAAATGATATATAATTGGATGGTATATCACATATACAGAATCATTTTCATGATATATTTATTATTTACATCAATTACCCATCATTATTATACCCATAAAAATAATAATGTATTGAATGAAAATTACACCATGACGTGGAGACCGAAAGCCCTACGTACACACGTATAGTGACATGTCATTCAAAGGATGGATAGAATAATGAATATGGTTGTACCATATTTATAATAACAAAACTGTTTAAAGAATATACTGGAGTATTATTTTAGAATGTAAACAACAATTAAATATGAAGTGGAAGAATAAAGGAACTTGGGGTGATGAAATATTTACCTCTTCATGGGTTCTTCCTTTTGACTTGATCAAAAGTCCTCCTTAGGATGGGTTTATGACTAAAGGAAGGCCTCTAGATTGAATGGAGGATAGTGGAGAGGATATTTTGGTAGGGTTTGGCTAAGCCAAATGGCTTTGAAGGTGTGAACTAGAGATAAGGGGTAGTGCCCTTTTAAAAGAGGGATTAGGGGAACCTCTCGAAAAGATTGAAATATTATTTTATAATAAAATAATATTCAGTTTCTAATTGCTCCAAAATGAATTATTTAAAGGATAAGATGGGGATGGCTCTAAAACCACTCATCTAATAGGTTTTGGACAGGTTTGAGTCAATATATTAACTTTATCTTTTAGATGTAACTCTTAGTTAATTAGTTTGACATTTACTATGTCTCTTTGTATTTTTATATTATATGGTTAATAAACATACTATAAACATCCAAGAGAACCTCAAGTGGTTTATTAATGAAAAATATAAAATTATTTAAAACCTTTGGCCAAACTGTAGATTTTTAGGAATAGAATATCAATTAATAATATAATATTTGTTTTAAAAACTCTTTTATGTCAATTTTGACACTATTTTCTATTTTGTTTTTGGAAAATTCCCAACAGCATTATTACTTCAAATGAATTCATTTAATCAATCCTAACAAATCAAATTTACCTAGAAAATTCGTGGATGGATTCAAAACTTTCAAATATTATTTATTTTAATATCTATAATACCATTTATTTGATTCTTTCATTAATATAGAAAATACTGCATCATCATTATGTCATCTTTAAATATATATATTTTATGTATAAAAATTATCAATAAAATACCATGAGGTAAGAAACCGTTTTATCTTTATAGTTTCTATTTATAGTTGAATATATCAATTCTATAACCTCATATAGAAATTGTTTATCTAAAAGATGTTTTCTTTTGTTATTTTTGTCTTTACGTTAAATTAATTTATATAAACTGTCATTATCACTTACAAGTGGCTCCATGGGGTCCCAAAATCGACCAAAAGATGCCCATAGTTGGACATGTATCATCCAATAGGACGAGGACACGTGTTAGGGTAATTTAATATTATTATAATATTATCTTTTACAAATATTTACCAGATTTACCCTTTAACCATGGTAAATAAAATATTTACCGACAGAATTATTCAAAATGTCTAAAAATAAAATTTTCCAATTTACACAATTTAGACCTCCTGATTCTAAATATGGAACCCATTTTTCTAAATTCAAAACACAAAAGTGTCAGAAAATAATTTAAAATTATTTCTCGTTGTCAAAACGAAAAACGTGTTTTTAAGAAATAAATACAATCAAAAGATTATCACTTTCTTATGTCCAGTTTAAATGTAAAATTACCTCTAACGACCAAAATTTTATTAAATAATAATAATATAATCTAATTATACTTAAAACCCACTAAGTATTAAAATTTATCACTATAAAATATTTTTATTAAAAAATTTGTTTTTAATTAAAATTTACTATTTTTCACTATTCATAAAAAACTGAATGTTTTCAAGAAAATACCAAAAATTCACCCTAAGATAATTTCGATAATATGAACCCAATAATGAAGCCTCTTTTTAATGATAAAATTTATAAAATTTAAAAATGTGGGTATTACAATTCATAACAGCTAATTTGATTGGTCCCGATGTGTTAGAATCTCAAAGTTGCATACAATGCAAGCTATTTCATTGTTCAAAGGGAAATGTACCATGGAATCTTGGGAGTTTACAAATTATGTATCCTACATGTGTAAAAATAGATTCTTCACATGTATCTCCTTAAAATAATTTTTCATCAAATATAAAGTAAATATAATTCTAATGACTATAATCTCGTAAACTAATTACACTGAAACCCCGCCTACATCGGAAATAAGATTATAATTGATTGTGAAATCATGTATCTAATGAGATACAGAATGTTTAATACCAACAATGTCATTTGATTTAGAAGTCTAGTTTTACAATCACAATTATCCTAAAAATCTGAAAAATTATTAATTTAAATGATTTTTACTATTAAAATTTAATGAATGTTCTCCCTAAATAACACTGAATTCAATGTAAACTAATTATAAAAAATATTAATTAAACAAAAAGTGATTTTAATATGTTATCCCTTACTTTAAGGTCTATAACCATATATAACATAATAATAATCTTAAAATATAAATACTACATAAATTAATAAAATCATAATAAAATTAAAAAATATATAGTGAAAACTCACATACTAACTGATCTAGTAAATTTAACATTCTAAGGGGGAACATCAGCTTATACCCATCCCAAACAATTCTACACACCATATCTTTCAACATATGCAAAATATACATACCATAGCAACATCTATATCTACAATAAACCATAACTAGAATCAAAAAAATAATTATATCACTTCCACAACCATAAAAAACTATAATTATAAGGGTTATAGTGAGATCTAGAGTACATAGTTATTCATTTCAATAGATTCCTAGATATTGGTTGTAAAGCTAGTACCAAAATCTACATAGAAATTAGTTTTGTTTAAAAATCATGTTATTCTATCTATAAATCTTCAATACTATATTATTCAATATTAAACTAATATAAAATATTTTCATATAAAATAGATCATTAGAAGAAATATCCAATTTGGCATTGCATTAATTATTCTTGTTGAAACATATGATGGGGGATATTTTCTGAGTATATGGTATAGTTTGAATATAGATGGATGTGGAGTTTTTTTCAATTCAGTTTAGAGGGTCACTACAATGGATGGTATCATGTTTTTGTGAATTTATCCAGGTTGTTATAAAGATGAAAATGGTTGGTGATAGTGACCACATACGTATTAGTATAAATTTTGATATATAAGTTTACATGTGAAAAATAAAAATGTCTTCTACAGGTGTGTTGATGGTCATGGTCAGTCTAAAACAACCAATGGAAATAGACCATGAAATTTTACATAGAATTGTGGACTATACATCCACCTTTGAAACATAGAGAGTCAAACTAAGGATTTATAGTACTGCATGGTGGATTGGGAATCCACTTGTGAAGGACGTGGAGTCACACTATAACCTTGTATATGTGTGGGTTCGATAATGGTTCAGAGGATGCTTTGCTATGAAAAATCTCTTAAAAGAGGAGACTATAGGAGTGGGGCTGAGTGTGTTGAGGTAAAAATGGGAATTTTTTTCCTAACCTCATGTCACAAGTGGTTTATTCATTCAACACAGAAAATATGGAAAATATGTTTTTCAACATTAAAATCATATATTGTAATTATAATCATCAATTTTTGGGTGGATATGGTAATCTTTTAAAGTCTATTACTTCATGCATTAATTTTCATGGGGGAAATTCACATTGAATAGAGGATTGAAAATTTGTTCTTATATATGGATAATGTGCACAAGGAATACAAATGTATTGGAAATAAAAATCGAAATCACTGAGGAATTTAAGAGGGTAGTTCCAAATCCATTGTGGAATGTAAATTTCAAAGAAAACTAGGATCTAGAATTTTGATATCTCAACAGAATTTCAGCACAATTATTCTATAGAAGAAATAATAACTGTGGTGAATTATTATATAATCAAGGTTTTAATATGGTGATCAAACTATGAGGATAACTGATTTCCATGATGTGGGAGTATAATGAACTTTCCCAACATTCACGGAAGTGAACAAGGAGTGTTGTCAGACTACCCCCAATATATACATGTTTAATTTTTGCAATTTTCTATATGGTAAACTAGACAAGTATCATGCATGATCCTTATAGTAGCACAGAGACGGTGAAAAAAGTAATGCGCTATGTAAAATTTTTTACATTATTCAATATAGTGATAAATAAAATTGTAGATTAAATTTTTATTCCATTTGAGATATATTTACTAAAAATAAAAGAACACAATGAAATACCAAGATTTACCTTTACTAAGTGTATATTCTGTGATAAATTAAAACCATGTTCTATCATATAATTGGTCTATAGAGTGTGTCTTTTTATCTATCTCTAATGTTGGGAGACTATTATCAACCCCAAATTCATTCCAATAATTGAATGAAATAATTTTATGTTTTGGAAGAGTAGTATCCAATAACTTTTATTATATTTGTCCATGAATGATTATACAGATGTGATGTATGGTATTTTAACAAGAATGAACAACATAGAATTATTTTAAAATGAAAATATATAGTAAGATGTGGATTAAAAGGAAGTAAATTCCTCAGTATGTTAAAAGGAAAATTACATTTACATACAATTCATTTCTTTTAAAACCAATCAAGTTATGTTGGAATAATGTCTAAATATAGATTGATATTCAAGGTTTCCTAATAAAATTTTACTAGTTCTATAGATTAAATATGAGGTATTTGGAGTTATTCCATATAAAAAGGTTGATTCTATCATCGATCTAATATATGATCCTTTTGAAGACATGTACAGATGTTATGAAGATTCAAAGATGGTAAGAATGTGAAGGGAATCAATAAATGTGATCTTTTTTAGATCAATGCAATTCTATCATTTCTAGGTGAAAAATATGAAAATAAAATATCTATGGATAGAATTCATTGATCTATAATATCATATGAAATAAGGAATGATGATAACGTATAAAAGTGAAGTAGAATCACATTAACTTTTTTAAGTGATATAAACAAAATTAAGGTGATGGATGCTTCATAAGAACAAAAAATTGATGAGGTGAATCTTTCTTAAATCCTTAGAAGTGTAAAAAATATATTTAATTTTCTTATTCTACTTTCATTTTTAAAATGAATAAAAGTGGAACATATTATTGTTAAATTTACAGTTAAATATCAAAATGATGATGGAGAATATGATAAATGAAAAAATAATGGTGTTTAAAAAATAAATTTATTCGATAAGAATATTTAAAATCTCATGAATGTGAAGTGGAAGAGGTTAATTATTGCATGAATCAAAATAAATATGTACTAGTAGTTATTAGACAAGAAAAACCATAGTGATACAAAAGATGATTTGAACTACATTGTTTTTCTTTTTTATGAACATGAGGCACCCCTTGATGAAATTTATGTTTATAGGTCCTTGATAATAAAGGTTAATATAATTTTTCACAACTCAAAACACTATATATAGATACAATAGTAAGATATTTAAGATATAAAATATAAAATAAAAATTCAATGATCAAATTTTTTGGAAGATAAGGGACTTGTTTGATATTAAACTTACAACTGACGAAATATCAAGAATAATTGGTAGTAAATCAACTTCATTAAAATAAAACTCCCAAGAAACTAATGGTATAAACTAAGTAGACATGAAATTGAAATATAATTTAGAGAATCTAGAGGGGATTCTTAGATACATTAAATCAATAAAAATATCAAATCATTTTAATCATCTAAAGGATATATATTTTTATGAGTAATTCATTGAGGAACACACTACTATTGTATAATAAATTAATTTTAGTGATAAAGGGGAATCTATGTTCAAAATATAAGGAATAAATAATATATTCTTGGTCGGTCATAAACCCCATGGATCAACACCTTGATAGAAACTATATATTCACACCAATTGAAATGATACATTTGTAGTGGTAAATAATGATAATTATATTCCATTAATCAGATGTCTCTATTTTCCAAAAATGGGGCACACCCAATATTTTTTAATATTACAAATAGATATCCTCAAGAATAATATTAAAAAATAAAAGTATAATTTCTAAATATTCAAGTGATTTAAAAGTATATTTTCTATGTTTTTAATGTTTTGGTAACAAGTATAGTAATGGTGAATCAAGAAGAATGATAATGTTGGGAAGAGAATCCCAAAAAGTTGGAAAATAATAGTTAGAATATTTTAATTTAATATAAATTATTCAAAATAGATTCATAGTTTAATAAAATAAATAAATATCATTTGTAGGAAGAATCAAAGATAGTTTATTTATCATCAAATGTTTTTAAATCGAATTAATGGGTGCGAAAAAAATGTATAAGAAGGATATTTTAGATAATATTACATTGAGAGAACTGCAAAAAGTAGTTTTTTGGATTTTTCAAAGCATATAAATATTAACATGTCAAAAAATTAAGTCCTTATTATAATGATGAAATATATTAATGGTAGTGTTTTTCATTTTGAAAATGATTAGGGTCTCAATATCATTAGATTCATGAAAGCTAATGTTTTTGAAAAATATCTCAAGTTAATCTAAGTTCTTTTGGTCTATGGATTCTGTCATAGTATTAATAATTTTAGTCATTCAAGTGACTCATGAAATGTTTTAGAGTTCAACATAAATCCATGAACAATTATTGACGGAAGAGGTTTAGTTATTATATATGGAACACTACAATAAGGGAACCACTACACCGTTGGTAAACAAAATTGATGTTTTATGGCCATTGAAAATGAGAACATGCATTATCACAAATGAATTTTTCTTTTTGGAGAAAAATACCTATAAAATTGTATGATATCTAATTGATATCAAGACATCTCTCAAAATAATATGATCAAACTCACACATGTGGTACCTATAGAATGGATATGTTTGATCAAAATAAATTCATGAAAAAGAAGTGGAAGACATCAGGACATCTTAAAATTCTACATCTAGATTTTTTTGGCCCATTTAAACATAATTATGTGGAATGAAAATGAAAATGTATTTTTAGTTAATGATTTTAGTATAATGGAATGAATAATGGTTTTAACTCCCAAGTATAATGTTTTCAAGCGTATTACATGATATTTGAGTCCATCTTAAAATATAATTTTGTTAAAAATTTTATAATTTCTCATTGAGAATTGAGTATAATTTACAAACACATAAGGGGAAGAATAGGTTAAAGAGAATGGAATTTGTCACCATGTTTTAGAGGATATAAATCATTAGTAAAAAAGTTGTTGAAATAAGTAAATTACTTCTTCATCCACTTGTCTTTGATTTTTATTCAGGACAAAGGTGTACTATAAAAATATTTCCAATAGGTATTGTATGGAGAAAAATTCATTTATAACATATCCTTATTATGGTCCAATTTAAAAAAAATTCAATTATGTTTTCTCATAGCTAGTTTTTAACTAATTGTATTCATTATAGTTATAAGCGATCAAATCCTAATGGTTATACTAGTTTAGTAGTCCTGGTAAACTTAGTGCAAACTTGGATCTCAAATACATTTGATAAAAATACAACATAGTATTTTATTTTATTACATAATTTTTCTATCAATAAAAACATTAAATTTCAATTTTAATATACTTCCTATCATCTTGGGGAAGTAAAACTAAAAATGTAGTGAACCCATATTATCAGTAAGGGTTTTTATATAATAGAAAATGACATGGAATAAATAAGTCATGAAAAATATGGCATAAATAAATGAGGATTAAATAATTCCATATAAATAGTCATATGATATTGAAACATATCCATATATATTATAACTATTCAAATAATCACATATATTATAATAATTGATTTCAAAATGATGAAATGCATAATTTCCGTTAACTTAAACGAACCAATGAGGCCTTCTCCAATAAATCTTCATTAATAGGTAAGGCATCATACAAATACCCATCATATTTTGTCTCATGATACCTACTGATACATTAAGGGGATACATAATTTTAGGCCCTACTATTCACATAATTATTCCAAACCACATATCATATTAATTGACAATACATCTTAATAAATATTCCTTAACAATCAATAACTCCAAGTATTGGAAGAACAATAATATGGAATTTCAATAATTTTCCAAGTAACACTAGACATAATATATCATAAGTAAGACAGTGTATATTATATTAATGTATAGCCTCAAAAATTTATATGATTTAATAACGGTTGTCGACATACATGAAAACAAATTATAAGTATCACTATAATATCTCACGAGGAAAATACACATTTCATATTTAAATAAATTATTAAAAATATAAAATTTCCAGAATTGTTATTGAAAACATTTTTAGGAAAGGAAAATTTTAAAATTTTAAAATAATATTCCAATAATTTTTTGGTCATGATTTTATTAAATTCCAATCATGTAATTTATGTCAAAACATTTATTCCTTTCACATTTTAAGATATAATACAAATGTATCTCATTCAGGAAATAAAAAAATCATTTCCAATTTTTAAAATTTCCATAATCTTTAAAATTATTAATAAATAATTATGAAACATTAAATTAATTATTTAAAATATTATATGTGCGATATGTACATGAAAAAAATATTTTCAACCAAGTAGAAATAAAATGTCAGTATTCCATTACCAATATTATTTCAGTATCTTGAGTACTAAACGAGTGGAAATGAAAGGGAAATGATATAATTTACATAAATTTAAATAAAATAATAAAATATATTAGTTTTAATGTTTATATATAAAATAATTCCCCTACTAGATATATAAACATAAACAATATCAAATTATGAAGAGATTGAGTAATAACCCTTCCATCAGGTATTAATGGATTCATAGAATTTTTATCATTTTTAATAAAAATATAGATTTGTTATATTTATATTTTAGAACCATAAAATATTACATCATACCGTATGTTTTTTACTTATAAAATTTTATCAAATATTTATGAAAAATTATTTATTAAAATCATTATTTCAGGTGATAAATGGTTCATTTTTTATATATGATTTTGTTCGGTTGTTTGGTTCCTTTTAAATTAATCATATTCCCACAATATACAAGAAATTTAATCATGATATAAAAATATCATATATTCAAAAGAAAAATTTACATTCATCCACAAATGGTAGAGATATAAAAAATAAATTACCCCATTCATGGAGACAATAGGTTGTATGTATGCGTGAACACTGTTATCATATTTTGACAGAAATATATGAAAAGTAAATAATTTTTCACTTTTAAAAAATAATTTTTATAATATATATATTCCATTGGTTTTTTAATACATATATGATATAATAGAATTTAAATCAATATCAAAAATATTACCACATCCATTTGTGGAGGTGGTAGTATAGACATACAAACAAGAGACACTATCTTTTTTCATCGGATGAGAATGTATGAAGTTATATATGATATTTTATCTCTTGAAAAATAAAAAATTTCATTATTATAATATATAAACATGAAATCCATCATAATAAACATAGATGAATGATGGTGAAGGGAAAGTAATTGTACCACTATGAGGAAGTGATAATCCTCACGTACACAAGAGTGATACTTTCGCTTCAAATTTGATAGAATGTAGGCTAAAAAATGGTTGTTTTTTAATAATTATACAAATTATTAATATTATTATAGATAATTTATTATTTTATAATAAAAATAATAGGTTTATAGGAGTCTATAGTTGAAGTAAAAAAGATATTGATTGATTATATAGACTACCACTTATGTTAAAGAACTCACTTAGATGTCCTCTTAAGGACAATTGGTTATTTATTATTTGAGGAAAAAAACATTTGATACAAGGATATTAATTGTTGGTGGTATTTTTATTGGCTTGGTATTTCTAAACATATCAAATAGGTGTAATGAATATGGGGAATGGATTTACTTTTATATGTGAGGGTGTAGACGAAGTTGGGATTTCAAAAAAATAAAATATTATAATTCTATTCTCTATAAACATTATTACAAATATCTATATGATATAACTTCATATAGGATGAGGTAATATATTTAAACAAATAGTATTTATTCATTCTTAATATACAAACATAAACAAATATTTTAGTTTAAACCCCACAACAAACTCGTTTTTTACATTCATTATGGTGAATTTTTTAGTGTTTCCACTATTATTTATGACAAAAAATAATAGCAGACTTATTAAAAAAATTTATAATTATGACTCCAAATTATTATTCTATTCTAAAAAATTAAATTCACAAAAATGATAAAAATTAATTAATATTTAAACCCAAAAAATAATCAAAATCTGTTTTCCAAACAAAAGTATTATTTTGTTTAAAACGTATTTATACCAAAATACAATTGAAAATTAATTATAACAATCCAAATTGATTAATCCTAATATAAATGAACTACTTTTTCATTTAATTTTTTTAAATAAAAAATCCAAACTTTTAAATTTTTTATATGAAAAGATATTTTTTTATAAATATTTTTTTAGTATTCATCAATAAAATAGAATTTCAAGAAAACAATTATAAATTAACTATAATATATTTATTAAAATATGATTTCAAATAAGAGTTTCATTTTTATAAATAAAATTTAAAAAATTATAATAAATTAATTATGTTATTTTATCAAGAAATAAATAAATTACATTTTTGAAGAAAAATATATTTTTGTGGAATAAAATTATTTTCGTAAAAATAAAAAACATATTTTTAAATATATTTTAATTATCTAAAACCATTATTATTTTTTTTAAATTTTATGTATTCTTATTCATATCACCAGTTTAATGGGTTTCTTAATGGTAACATTAAAATAAAAACTATTTTAGTGTAGCTCTCTAAAAGCTCAGTGTTTCATGGTATGAAATATGTAGAACTCATAAAATTATCTAACAATAAGTAAATATTTATATATTTATATATTACACAAATTAATAAAATAATATATATAAATTATGGTATGGAATGGAGTCTTTAAAAAATACAATTTTGTATTCGGAAGTAAGTTCTTAATATTTAATAATGAAAATAATAGAAAGTATGAACCTCATGGAGATGAAAACATTTTCCTAGGTTAGTGGTCGAAGAATATATCCTACTGATCATCTAAAAAAACGTATTAGAAAATCTATTAATATTTATGATGTACTTGTAGTAAGAAATGATAAGATGATAATAAAGTGTAGGGAGAATTAAAATTCCATACAGCACATTTTAAAAGAAAATTATCTAATTTTTTTAGTTAGAATCTATAAATAAGTGCATGGATAATGTGGAGTTGTGAGTTTTATAAGAAATCTAATAATATCTAATTTTATTAATAAATCATTGAATGTATATATTGATAAAAATCAAGTTGGTATAATTTGTTGAAAATAACATTGTTGGATATTGATGTGGACAAATTAAAAAAATTATAAAGGATGAGTAGTAGGAGTCTCTCTTATCTCTAGTAAAACTAAAATATTTTAATGAATATATTATGGATGAATTTTTGTTGAAATATATACTTGTATAGTTTGACCAAACTGAAAATAGTAATACATGGGACCTTTTTCTATGGCCTCTTGAATGTTACATCATCATGACCAAATGGGTGCCCCGAAATAAGGTGAATAATGATACAAAAGATATAATGAATAAAGTATGACTTTTTTAAAATGGTTAATCCCAAATTAAAGGGACATTTTTTTATTAAACATTCACATTTGGGGCATTACATTAAAAAATAATAATATTCATGGCCATGTCATGGAATAAAGGACTCACGGTGTATCATATATATTTCAAATCGTTTATACTTATAAGGATTCTTGAATATGATGTTTAAATGATGAAGACAGATGCATTTTTCAATGATAATGGTGAAAATAAAGTATTTATATAGAAAAATTCCATGTATGTAAAAAATATATCACCAAGATCATGGTACTCAATACAGGAAAAACATATGAAGAAGTTTGGAGTTAAAAGGGGTGTGGATCATAAAAACCTCTATATCATGATTGAAAAGGACATGTGAGTGATAGTTATTTTATATGTGGATTATATTATCTTTAGAGGCATATATTAAATACAATGCAATAATTTTTTGGATCATTTGAGGTGTGAATTAGAGATGTCACTTACTAATGAATTGTGATTTTTTCTTAGATTAATAGTGATTTGAAGAGACGGTGGAATCATCATCTATAAAGGTGAATATTCCCTTAAGATGTGGAAAAAATTTCAAATTTATATTTTAGGGATTAATAAAATTCTATATGAGACTGAAAAAACAGATAAAATGGTGAATATAAAAAATATGTCGATTTCACACATTATAGAAAAAATATGTATAGTTTACCCTACTTGATAGCCACCAAATAGATGTTATATAAAAATTATGTGTTATATAAAAAATATATTTGAAGTCATAATTGAGACTATAATAGTTGAGAGTTAATTAATGAATATAGAATGTTTTAAGTATATTTTTTCATTTAATGGTGATGGAAGAAATATATGAATTGATCATCAATGGTATAAAAATAATATCTCAATAAACTATGAAAATGGTGATCTCAAAAACGGGAAAAATCATCACATTGCATCAAAATACATAATCATTTTACAACATTGTATGATGAGGGTAGTTCATAATTGTCGAAGGTGGAGTAATTTCAATGTCATCCAATGAAAGTGAAGGTACAAAAATGGATTTAGATAAGGAAATCAGATAAGTAAAATTACCTAAAAATATCATTGAATTAAAGGAATTGTGATGGAGTGTTGATAATTAATGGTCGATTCAATTAAAATATTATGGCTAACATAAATAAAATCATATTTATATAATAAAACTAATTTGGTGTTATCATTATTGAAATGATGAGAGAATGCTGATACGATTTCTAGAAACATAAAAATGAGGTGAAAATACTTATGACTCTTGAATTTCCTGGTAGATGGTAGCCTTTTTGAAAATATTTTAGCAATCTTTCAATTTCACCACTTGTGGTATTTAGTAAATATCAACAATAAAAATTCCATTTTAAAATGAATATATTATCTAATTAACATGAACTAAAATAAATTAATAATTAACCTCTAAATCATTTTTTATAGTAATATACATGTTTTCTAACCAAATATGAAAAAATAAGTTATTGTATAAAAGACTTTTCAATTTCCGTGGATTTTATATGAAAGGGATGATAATCTGTGAAGTGATGAATGGAACCCCAAATGACCCATTTGATCTTACTCACACATTTGATCTTACTAAAAAATTTGATACTTCTCTTAAATGGATACTCATTTAAAATACAGGCATGTCTAAGGTCATGAAATCAATGAGATTGAAGGATTTGGTGTATATTATTTTTATTGGTCTAATATCCACAACATTCATTGTTTTATACTTTTTTCTATTATGATCATTATTGATTTCTACTTTAGATCATGGATTATAGTGATCATTCATAAATTTAATTTGTTAAAGAATAATACACATTATGGTAGATTGGAGAAGTTGATGATATGGATGAATTTTTTTTAATTATATCTCATCTCTATTACCCCATAATTGGGATGGGTGAAATATGCTATCAAATTATTTTTTCTACTCCATAGGTCATTGTCTTCCTATTTGTCATAACATGTTAATTTTATTTCATAAAAACATACATAAAATACTATTAATACAGAATTAAATAACAGTATAAAAAATTTTAATTTCATTACTACAAAGGGATGGTTCAATGATAATAGTATAATAAGGTGTCGAACCTACTATAATCCTCAATTTTTTACTATAATTCTTGTAGTCAATTTTTTTGCCTATAGTCACTGAATTCCTAGACCACTGCATTTATATGTAATTCATGGATAGTGCACTGCCTCACATGACTCACTTTTCTTGAATCATCCATTAATATAAAAAATTATTAATAATTCTCTATTTTAGTGAAATTATGGTCTCTAGAAAATCAAAAATTGTTTTTATTTTGTATTTAATCACTAAATTCCTTATTTAATTATCTAATGCATTACACAAATTCTGCTCATGTAGTTCTCCCACATACACTGATTCAACAAGTTCAAAATTTTGACATCCTCGTTAATCAATGATATAAAATAATCTTATGATTTAAATGTACTTAAATCCATATTATTTATAATAATGATTTTATAAAGATTTTTAGTCAAAAAATGAATATGATTATTTAAATAAATTATTTTTCTATGAATATCGAGGTTCTTTTTAAACAGTTAAATTTATTATTTTTTTTATTTTTAATTTTTCAAAAATGAATTCATTTATTTTATAAGTATATCAAATTTAACACCGGATAATATTTATGTATTTTTATGAAAATTTTGATTTATGGGCGAATAGTAAATATTGATGATTTTTGAAAAAAAATGATTTCATTTGCTGAAATAATGTAATTTAAACATCCAAATACATTTTGGATTTTTATGTAATATATTATAAATGTTAATAAACCTAATATTAATAATTTCTTACTAATAAATATAATATTTTTTTTTGTTAGAAATTCATATATATAACACAAAAGTATAATTTAATAAAAACTAATTTTTTTTGCATTATGAAAAGTTATATTAAAATAAATTTATGACATTTCATCAAAATGAAATTTTAAAATTTGATTCTAAATTTGTTATCATGTGTTTAATATTTATTATTGATTCTAATTGAATTTTTTCACACTATGTATAGTATTCATAGAAAAAATGTGTCACAATGGAATAAGTAATGTATGTTTATTAAGGAAATAAATAATTGATACGACCATAATAGTAATAATAATTATTATTTTATGATAATATTTACCCTCTTATAAACATATATTTTAAATTTTATAGTTTTGGAGCCACATTCCGTTGATTATTACTTTATATTATCAAAAAGTTTTAAATAATTACAAGTTTTCCACTCCCCTCACTTATAAGAGAGAACCTACTCTTCTACCTTCCTTACACCGTTAGAGAACTCTAGTATTTCCAAAACCTACCCAAAACTCTAACCAACATATTAAATAATGAAAAAATTGTCCTTATATTCTCAAAATTAAAATTCAATATTGATTAGGGTTTTATCCAATAAGATATGTTTGAGAGAAGGTACAAGTCCTAACCATTTTATTGTAAGTTCATTTCCACTTATACCTCCTTTAAATATTTTCAACCAAACTCAAATATCTAAATATCTTTCATACATGTACTGAAATATTATTATTGTTATTCATTAAAATATTTCCTTCTTATGTTCCATCTTATGATAAATAGAGTCTTTGCACACACGTATGGGTGGACTGACCTCTCTAGGAAGTGATGTCTTTCATTTGTCCTCACTGGATCATATGTCATTTTAATGTGATGAAATATATTAATATATAAAGTATTTATGATATAATTTTTATTATATAATTGTAATATATTACTTACCTTATAACACTCTAATTCCATGGGAATTTTATAACATCTCTTATATATATACATACAATACCGCCTCTATGATGTGATATGATTAATTTTTTTGATACTAAAAAATGTGGATATAAGGATAAATATAATTAACAAATAATACATTTATAAAACATTAAATATTTTATGAATTTCAAATTTTATTTAAAATGTTTCTTTTCTATCATTTGGATAATTGAAACATCACTCATGCATATGTATAAGCTATCATATCCATGAAAAGACATGGATCATTATTTAATATCAACATAATTGGTTTTTTTAAATGATATATAATGAAAAAAAATTAACATGTATAAAATTATAGTTATTCTTGAGACAATGTAATGATAATTCCATTTACCATGGTTTACACAATGACGTGGTTTTGATGTTATAAATTGAATAACTGAAAAACATCCATTGTTGATTTACACATTTTTATAGCTAAATAATAGATGGAAATAAATGAAATAAAATTAATAAGGATTATTTAATTAACAAGAAAATGTTTCTTATTATGGAAGTGAATTATTTAATTTTATTTCCCCATATTTGGAAAATGTATGTTGAAATACAAGACTTATGTTTTGTGATTATTTTATTAAAACCATGTTCCAATATTTTCCATTCAATTTTTTTCAACCATTTCATTGCTGATAAAATTGTTTCAAAAATTTAATTATGTATAATTAAAAAATACTATATTATATTTTCAAATATTTTTTCTTCTAATTATTTATATAAAAATAATTTTTTATTCATTTACTAGAAGAGACATTTTATATTTTTTAACATGATGAAAAAATACTACTTCTTAAAAATATAATCCTTGAACACATTATATCACCATCATATAAATTATTCATTAAAAAGATTACAATTAAATATTAAATTTATATTTTTAGTTAAAATAATTCTCTCAACTCTTTAAGAATTCAATGTTTTGAATTTGTTTTCTGAAATGAAATGTTTTCTCTTATTTCAGAGACTTGTGAAAGTGTTATTTCTTATGGTATTAACTGAAAATTCAATTTTTTTTTATTATAGTTAAATATTTATTTATTTTATTTAGTATATATTTTTTGGATATTTTATATAATAGATTTATGATATTGATATAATTTTTATGACAGATTAGCCTAGTATTTCTCTTCATAGAATTTGGTAAGGTGATAATGTTTGCTGGTAATTTGTTAGTATAAAGGGATATAGAAATTATTTGATCTGGTGATTTATTATTTTATGTTCATGGATAATTGAATGTATCTAAAACATACCATGATTCATTGTTTAAATTCTTATAATGGTTTAAAATTGAATTATTTATATTTAAAAATTTATTAAAATGTGTTTATTATATTAAGGAATATTTATGACCTTTTTTAAAATATAGTTCCAAGGAATGTTTTCATAGACTATTATTATTATTTTTCTTATTTCTAAAGAAACCTGTATGATTATAATAAATTTTTTCTTTGCTATCTTATAAAATTTTATATTAATTTTACTAATTAATTAAAAAAATTTCTAGAAAAGTACAAGCATATTTGAGGAAAAATGTTCATTGTGGAGAATCGAACATTCTTAGGTATTTTTTAGTTATACAAATGGAATAAAATGTTTCTTTTCTTTTATGTAACATACTAGGATTTTTTTCTCATCCCATGTTCTAATATTACATTTCATAATGATTACTCATGAGTTTTATTTTTCAAAAATTCTTAGTTTTATATGTGGGTCTTACATTCAACAAAGAGAGTATATCTTTATTAAAAATATATTTTGTGAAAAAATAATACTTTATTGATATTTTCCAAAATTTTATATAATTTTTTATAGAATTATATAAGAAAATAAACTATAAAAACCTATTGACTTAGTAAATTACAATTGTTCATATAAATAATGTAATTATGGGTTGTTTATGGGAGGGGGTTTTATATTTGGAATTATATAAAAGTATTAGATACATTTAGTGTTTTAGAAAATCATGAAAGAAAAAAACAATAATACTAGAATTTATGGTCATATTAACATGAGATATAAATTTAATTCTAGTATAAGATAATAAAATAGTATTTTTTTTATTTTGATTTACGATATATATATATAAAGGGATCTAGTTTCTCTTGTGTTTATAATTTAGGTGGAAATAGTATGGTGGACTGTAAAAAAGTAGTTGAAAAATGATTTATTTTAAAATAATAAAAAAATAATATGTTATCTATGTGGCAGAAAATGTGGATAGTTTATTAAAATAATGTATAATGTAATAAAATTAAATTTCCCTTTATTGATAAGTGTGGAATGAAGCATCTTCTATAATATATTATAAGATCAATGAAGTGATACCAATATAAAATTATCAAAAACATATCTCATTTCTAGAAAGAAAATTAAAATGGAAATGGCTTAACTATAAATGTAAAGAAGGAATTAAAATGTTTTAACTAGAATGTTTATTAAAATTATGCAAATCAATTTCGGATTTTAGTTACCCATGGTGGGAATTATCATGATAAAAAATAGAAACAACTAAAAATTATTATTATTGATATTAAGGTAGAAAAAAGACCCCCCAGTTATAGTGGTGATAGGTACATTACATTCTTATTCAGACTATACTACTTTACTAATTTATTTAGGATCCAATCATTCTTCTATATATTGTAAATTTTCATGTAAAATTGAAATATCAAATAATTTTAGAACTTTATTTAAAAAATCATGTGGTAGTATAAAGATGAAAATAATTTATAGAATTATTCTTATTTTCATCTGTATTATGTTTTTTCTAGAAAACCTTTTATCATTCTCATTTTAGTGATTCCAATAATTATGGGTTTGGATTTTCCATTACTTTATCATGATATGATATCTTTTATTCCTAAATATTTCATATTCAATTTTCAAAGAAACTATTAATTCACATGTAAAAATGAGTTAATAAATTTGATTAAATATCAATAACCATGAAATTAATAAATTATTTTAGTGAAAGTAATATTCTAAATATTGTTGAAAAAAACCCCACCTACTAAGTGAATTTCTATAAGCGAATGAATATTTTTATGTATTACATGATGAAATTCCGAGAATTCTTACAAATTTGGTGGTTGAGAAAACAATTTAATTAGTGTTTATTCTAAGACACTTTTAGAACCCCAATCTTTAATGGCTTCTGATGATTTTTTAGAACTGAAAATTGAGATAGAGGATTAATATGATAAAGGATTCATCATCCACTTAAAATTATCCATGCGGTTATAATTCTCTATTTTATAATGAGAAGGATGGTTCAATGAGACTTTACATTGATTATAGAGAACTGTAGAACATCATTATTTATAACGCATTTTTCTTCATATTTTGGACATGTTTTATTAGCACTCTTGGGGTTTCATTTTTATTTATTAATCTAAAACCTGTGTGTCATCAATTTAATATGATCTAGGATGAAATTTTTAGGAGGGATTTCCATACAATGTATGGCTATCAAAAATGTTTTGTTTTCCAATGTGGTTAACCAATAGACCCACTTTATTTATGAGTCTAATAAATATATTGTTCCACGAGAATTTGGAAAAAAATTGGTTGGGTTTATTTGTTATATTTTTGTATACACAAAATCCTGTAAAGATCATGAAAAACACATGATTATTTTTTTCATTAATAAAATAAATATAAATTTTATAGAAAATTTATAGATGTAAATTATTGCTATGAAAAAATATTTTCATAAGTGTATTGCTTCTAAATATGAAATTAATGATGATAAATCTAAAAATAATTGGCTGGAGAGGTGTCCATGTATGATAAATGTTAATAAGATTCAATTTTTATTATATTAGATGGTTACTAAAAATGGTTTATTCAAAATTATTCTGGGATGTCTATCCCACTAATAATATTAACCCAAAATTAGGTAAATTCATCTAGATAATGAAATGTGATGATTTTTTTGTAATTCAAAAGAGAATTGGTTAATTTTCCATTATTTCTATTTATAATTTTAAATTGAAAAATTGATATATATATATATATATATATATATATATTGTAACACATATATGAAGGTATTTTTTTTATTGATATAAAATTCCCATGTTATCATGTATGTATCTTTTCAATTGAATATGTAGGAGAAGAATTATGATATATATGATCTTGAGCTAGTTGCAGTAGTTTTTATTTTAAAAATAATAAGGTATCATTTAAATTATGAGAAATATCAAATATATTATACATCAAAATGTTTAAATTTTATATTTACTAAAAAAGAGTTGAACATGATTTAAAAAACTATTTCATTAACTGATTAAGGGTTATGATTCCACAATGAACAATCATCCTGGTTAGGTAGACAATGTAGTTTATTCCTTCATTTCAAATGATAATACATTATTAACATTATTATGAAGTGATCATTTTCATTTAGTTAGTGATTTATAAATTTTTGGCATTGAAATTTTGAATACATATACATTTTTTGGCTTTGGTATCAGTGAAAATATATTTTTAAGATATAATTAAAGAGACTTAGAAGGAATATATTCTTTTGAAAAATGAGTATAATCAATATATAAGGATACTTTCATTGATTTTACTATTGATAAATTATGTGTTATAAAATTTGTAATGATTTTGAGGGCTATAAATGATATTCAGTTCAAATGAAAATGTTATGTAAAACACCTAACTATCTATTTATTATTCATTCTGACAAAAATAATATGTACAATGATCTCCAAAAATGTATTTTGTTGGAAGGTAAATGGAATGATACTATATATTTTACCATAAAATTTCTAACTTGTCAATTATTTAATATTATGTGGAAAACCCAATGGGGATGCATCATTACTTTCTAATTAATATTTTAAATGGTATAACCTGTAAATGGATTATGCAGTGTGATTACCTAATAAATATCAATTTAATAATGTTATTTCAGTTTTTATTGACGGTTGGAAAAAAACATCAACTTTTTTACTCATAAAAGAAACTATGTATTCATATCATCTTAGATTATATAATAATTAGGAGATAGTTATGTTATATGGTATTCCCTTATACATTGTATCATTTGATGATCCCAGGTATACATCATTCTTTTCTATTAGGGGTTAAAATTTGATAGGTACATCATCAAATTTTAGTACAACTTTTCATCAAAAAATTGATTGAAAATTAGAGCGTATAATTTAGATATTGGAGGATATTAATCCATGTTTATCATTTTATTATTATCGATGTTAGGATACACATATGTATTATTTCAATTATTATTTTTTGAAATAATATTTTAATTATATATAATGATGAGACCTTTTGAGTCATTATATGGAAAATCGTGTCAGACTACATTATGATTAGATGAAATCGGTGAATCGAATATTTTTGTACCGAAACAACCTGAAAAAAATAATTTACATGGTATAGATAATTACAAAACAACTTAAAATACAACTTACTGTAACAAAATTGAATTTATGTAAAAATTTGTCTTCAAATAATGTTTATGTGTTCGATAATTTTATTTACAAAAACACTAAATATATATGAATCGATATTTGAAAAACCATTACAAGTAAGTAATTATCATGGATGGTCTAAAAAGTAATATCCAAATTAAGGAAAATTATTAATTTTGGTTTAAAATTGTTTTAATTTATTAAATAATTAATAATAAATAAGTACTCATTTTGTTGTAAAATCATTTTCTGCTTCAAAAACATGTTTCCAAAAATGTATTTTATTACAATTTACGCTAATAAAAATTATACTTAATTTTTGGAATTAAAAATTATTTTAATTTAGAAATGTAATATAAATTTTTAAATCATAATGTAAATATTATATGATGGTGAACTGTTTGGGTTTTGAAAAAAATTACTATTTTTTTGAATAGTGAAAAATAACAATTTTTATAAAAAATATCATTTTATTTCAAGTAAAATTAAAAACATGTTTCAAATTAGAAAATTTTAAATATAATTATCATTTAGATTATAAATAATATAATTTATTAAAAATGAAACATTATTATTCTTTATTTTTGAATAAGTTTATTTTTAATCGTAAAAATACAATTTTCTATACATGTTTATTATACACACAATGAGTTTTTATAGTAATGAATTTAATTAATATCCATTTATTACAGGTTTTAATTAAAATTTTATATTATATATTCAATTAGCTATTTTATCTTCCATTTTACGGTTTTCTATGGATTAAAATGCAAATAATTTATGATTCATGCATGATGATTCATTTATTCTATAACATGTTTTCAATGAGGGTTGCACACTAATTTAAAATTGTGTTATACCACCAATAAAAATTAAATGTTGTAAAAAATAATTTATATTTTTCACAAATATAATAAATATAATCTAATAGATTCATTTTAAATTTTTAGTAACAGTTAATAGTAAAAGTGGTGAAATTTGGTTACCATAGTTATAGTTAAAGCGTGTTTATCAAAGGTGGGGTAAAACCAAGAGATAAGGCCATCATTTCTACCCACACATATATAATATTTATTTTATAACGACAAATTAACCATATATTATCATAAATTATTGAACCTATGCATTTATATAAACATTTAAATGAAAATGTGCTTATATTATTAATTCTTCTTAAGAGATTACATGTATGTCTCACCAGTAACATTGAAAAGGTAACCAATCCTCCTCCATTATTCAAAAAGATTTATCCTTATAAATCATCTCATACTTAACCAAATTAATTTATAGAATACTTAAATTCTATTTATAACTTATACTATTCTCTTATTATTTTTCATTTAAGGTTAAGGTGTCGCGAACCGTCCCCCGAGGCCTATGCTGTGACTACCCCCAAGCCCGCCTTCCATAGGCCAAGGGCTGGCGACTAGCATCAAAAGGCATATTCCATAAAACTGGGAAGGAATTGCCTTTATAACCTGTAAACACACGCAACCATGCACTCATCAAGATAAGAACACAAGTCAACTTTAGAGATTTTTTTTTCTGAAAGTAAAAAGGGGCCGGAATACAAGCCCAATTGTAAAGGTACAAGTACTACTAAAAAACAATACAATTGAAGAAAAAGGAAATCAGCTACTGGGTCATCCTCCGATGTTCCTACTTGTAGTTTAGGTACAGATCACCTCTTCATCACTCCACGTCTGCTCGTCTCCTTTGCGTACAGACACGCAGTATAGTCCACCTCCAGGCCCCATCGAGTCCTGGTACCCTCATCCTCGATTAGCGTTGTCCATCATCTGCACCAAAAAACAGTAAGGTGAAGGCATAGCCCGTCCAAGAGTGAGTATAATGATACTCAGTAGGGACCCCGAGACCCTCAAGGTCTCACAAAATCCACAAAGGTTAAACCACAAAGTATGAAGTCAACTGACAACACTATTTAGGTATATTCCCATACATATACCAAAGTTATGAAGTATACTTATCAGAATCAAGAGGAAAAAACAGGGTCCAACCCAAAATCCGAAAGCTCAATTGTTCCACAAAGGAAAGAATACCGTGAAGGTAAGTACCACACATGAACACCACATAGATTAATACAACTATGGTATTACCACAGAGGAAAGTACCATACAGGTACAAACTCAGCTCACACCTGGTATAACTTATGTATAGTAGTAGAGATGATTAGATGTAACTGCTAATTCATCATACTATGTTAAGAGGTATACCCATAAAGGATCGTGTTAAATCATCAGACTCACACAGGATCTTAGTACATCGCCAGTACATTTCCCGACACACACAGGATCTTAGTATATCTCTAGTACGTCGTCACACCCACACATGATCCTAGTATATCTCCAGTACTATATCAGACCCACACAGGATCCTAGTACATCTCTAGTACATCGTCAGACCCACATAGAATCCTAGTACATCTTCAGTACGCTGTTAGACCCACACATGATCTAGTACATATCCAATACATCGTCAGACCCACACACGATCCTAGTACATCTCCAGTATGTCGTCAGACCCACACATGATCCTAGTACATGTACAGTACGTTGTCAGACCGACACAGGATCCTAGTACACTATAGTACCTCATCATACCCACACAATATCCTAGTACATCTCCAGTACGTCTTCAAACCCATACAAAATCTTAGTACATCTCCAGTACATCATCAGACACACACCAGGTCCCGGTACATCTTTAGTACATCGTCAGACCAACACAAGAACTTAGTACATCTTCAGTACGTCATTAGACTGACACAGGATTCTAGTACATCTACAATATGTCATCAGACCCACACAGGATCCTAGTAAATCTCCAGTATTTCATCAGACCCACCCAGGATCCTAGTACATCTCAAGTACGTCATTAGACCCACACATGGTCCAAGTACATCTCCAGTACATTGTCTGACCACATAGGTTACTGTTACATTGTCACAACTAGCTATAGGGTTCCCTCACTAAGTCCACTTGTTTCCGGGAGAGTCCGCTTCTCAAGCTACTGGTCGATAATCCAACTTCCACTATTTCCCACAAAGAAGAATCTCAATGTTTTTTCACGTCATAGGGGACTCAATGCAATAGACGGTGCATCAAACAAATGCCTGGTCAGTAAGTTATTATCCTTTCAGTCTCGAGGGCCCGGTTGGATTCGTTCTCAATCCAACCTGACCATACCCCAATTTTATCAGAATCTCAAGTAGGGTGTACCAAATGGACCTACTCACTCAATGGTTTCCGGCATCGTAGACAGTTTTTCAAACAGATTTATGGTACCAATGTTATGGCCAAATGAGAGTATAGGGTCGAAACTTGTCCAGTTCCGGTATAACCAGGCCTATCCTGGCGGTCCAACATGGGTAGTGGCCCATGGGTTAGCGGGGTGGTCGTGGAGGCTGCAGGTGGTGGGGGGCTGCGGAGGCCGTAGACGGTGTGGGGTCACCGAGCGGTGGAAGATGCGGAGCGGCCGAGGCGGCGGGGAATGCGGATGCTGCGGGCAGCATGGGGTGGCCGAGGCCGCGGGGCTGCGTGGGCCGCGGGGTTCGTGATGCGGCAGAGGCCGCCGTGTGGCGGGGTGGCCATGATGCAGGGGGGTGCGGCGGTCCGCCACGGCTAGCCAGATGGCCAACCGTCCTCTCCTTGCGGCGTGGTCGTGGGATGCACCTTTACTGGTGGTCAGTTCAGCTGACTGCTCTTTGTTCATCGTCATGGAACCAAGCCGCCTTCTTCGATTGTGAAGAACACACTATTCATGAAGAACAGTGGAGGGGTTGGGCCATGTTTGTTTGGCCAGCACCCTCCATATTAGAGTGGTAGCAAGCGGGTCAAGGGGGTGATTAAATGTGAGGGGAAGAAATTAACATTGATCAATTTAAAACACACCCCTACCTCAGAGGCTTGTTGACGGAGGTTGCGAGGAAAGAGACTAAGTCATTGGGGATAATTTCGTCAGTGCTCTTCACTTCCGTAAGACGCTTCTGAAGTTTGCACAAACGTCATCCTTGTTCTTCAATTCTGAAGTGTGTTCTTCATTGGAGGATGTGTTCCTCCACGATTCTACAAAGCTCCTCTGAGTTTTCCAACACTCTCCCAAAAATCCCAAGGTTTCAAATGCCAACTTAAATTAAAAAAGTTTTAATGTAAGTTGACACCATAATTAAATGACACTACTGATTAAAAAAAGAGCTGGCGTAATTAATTTACTCAATTATATGGGAGGAGTAATTAATCGAGAGTTGAGAGGTTTTCTCTATTGAGGTGAGGTTCAGGTTGTCCCGAAAACCATAGATTTGAATTGGGGGTTTTAGTTCGGGTGGTCCTCACCTCTTAACATCCACATGGGAGTTTCAAATAAAAATAAAAATGTTAAAAAAATTCTTTTTCTTTTTCCACGGAAAAGTGAAAAACTATCTTTCACCCTAGACCCACTACGGTCGAGGTAATGGTCTCCTTAAGTGAATATCAGTGCTAAGGGTTCAAGGGTGTCCTAGGATTTCAATTTCGAGCATGGGTTAAAAATTATAAAAACTCTCTTGCACGTTTACTGAACGTACCCAAAAAAAGTTCAGAAATTCAATCCAGGCACACCGGGCCTCAGAATCACACGTCGTCAATTTTTTAGGACTCGTAAAATTACTATATATTTCAAAAAATATAGGGAATTTCCATGTCTTTAAATTCTCCCCACCTCAGGGCTTTGCTTCCCTGGAAGCCACATCAAACAATTATGAAAACAAGTGGGAATAATGAGCACATATCCGAGCCTTAGGCTCAAATGTTCTCTCCTGGATATTCTTGTGCTTCCATCGAATGTGAACTAGTGGTATTGACTGCCCTAGAAAGACCTGCTCTTGTTGATCCTCAATCTCTACTAGAACCTCTGTAAATGTCACCCCATCATCAAAGACATGCTCACCATGGATGATGATGTGAGAAGGATCATGCACCTATCTACTCATCTCGGATACATGGAAGACATCTTACACCCGGTGCAACTGAGGGGGAAGTGCTAGGTGGTAAGCCACCTCACCGACTCTACTGAGGACCTGGAAGGGTCCAATGAACCTTGAAGATAACTTGCCACCTCAGCCAAATCTTCGCAAACCTTTTCGAGATGAGACCCATAGAAAGACGTGGTCACCATCCTTGAACTCTAGAGGTCACTATCTTCTTTCGGTATAAGACTTATGCCTTTTCTGTGAAATCTTCATCCACTCATGAATGATCTTTACCTTCTCTTGGATAGCCTGCACCATCTCTGGTCCCACTAGTGCTGACTCCCCTGGGTCAGTCCAGCACAATGGTGATCTGTAAGGTCTCCTGTACAACGCCTCAAAAGGTGACATCCCAATGGTGGAGTTATAGCTACTATTGTATGAAAACTAAACAAAAGGTAAGTCATCATCCTAGATGCGACTGAAGTCGAGAACACAAGGACACATCATGTCCTCGAGAGTCTGAATGGTCCACTCAATCTGACCATCTGTTTGAGGATGGAAGGTGGTGCTCAAATGAAGATGCATCTTGAAAGCCTCCTACAACCCCTTCCATAGCCATGAAGCGAAACATGTATCACAATTAGAGACAATCGTTGAGGGTTCTCCATGTATCCTCACAATATTCTACACATAGAGGCGTCCCATTTTCTCTACCGAACCCATCCCTATGATTGGTAGAAAGTTGGCCGACAAGGTGAGTCGGTCGATGATCACCCAGGTAGAGTCAAAACCTCTTGATGTACATGGAAGTCCTGTCATGAAGTCCATGGATATCCCATCCCACTTCCACTCTGGAACTTCTAAAGGCTAAACCAATCCTGCTGGTACCTAATGCTCCACCTTCACTTGCTGACATGTGAGGCACTGAGAGACAAAATTTGCTATTGCTTTCTTAATTCTTGGCCACCAGTGATTTTGTCGAAGATACGGATACATCCTCATCACTCCTGGATGTACCGCTAGATGGGACGTGTGGAACTCTCTCAACACTTCTTCATGAAGTGACAATGTTACAATGGTACACCCTCTGAAGAGGATGAGGTGCTTCCCACCTTCATAAAATCCATCAGGTACCTATTCTATAGATATCTGAGCACTTCATGCCTCACAGTTAGTTTCCCCGTGCTGCGCCTCCCTGACTGGCTGATGAAGTTGGGGAGTGACTGTAATAGACTGAAGAAAAGCTGCTCCATCCCGGTCAACAAATGATATCTACAATGCAGCCAGTTGCTCCATCAACTCACCTAGAAGTTTTATACCAGATCTTCTGCTAAGTGCATCATCTAGAACGTTCTCCTTCCCCAGAGTATAGACTATCTCGAAGTCATAGTCCTGGAGGAACTCAAGAAAATGTCATTGTCTTAGGTTCAACTCTTTTTGAGAGAAGATATACCTGAGACTCTTGTGATCTGAGTATACTATAGAATGATCTCCAATCAAGTAATGTTGCCACTTCTTCAAGGAAAAGACCAATCCTGATAACTCCAAGTCAGAGGTGGCATAGTTCTTCTTGTGTTTTATCAGCTATCGAGAACAATAAGCGATAACTTACCACTCCTTCATCAGGGCACATCCAAGCCCGGTCCATGATGCATCATAGTAGATTGCATACCCTACACCCTCATCCGGAAGCCACAATATGGGGACAATAGTAATCCTCTTCCTCAACACCAGAAAACACTAATGGAATCTCTCCGACCAAATGAAGGGTTTCCCCTTCTTCGTCAATGCTGGTAGTGGTGTTTTAACTTTGGAGAAATATACCACAAATCTCCAATAGTGTCCAGCTGAACCCAGGGCTGACCAAGGGGAAACAGTGGGCCGAATGAACCCTTTCCTCTGTATATCCTTCGGCTGTACCCACAGCTCACGATTCTTCGTGGAATCCATTAGATATGCTTGTGTGGATATTGGTGTTGTCCAGGGGTACAAGTCAATGTGTAAGCATCTCTATCTGTAAATAGGAAAAACCAGAACTTTATAAGGGAATACATCTGCATACTAGTCCACCAATATAAGATAACATGGAATTTTCACATCAACATCTCTGAGGGTAAGGCTATCCAACTAATGAGTGATCGGCTGCACTCTACTCCCGGTAATTCCATCCTCTGCTGCAAAGTCTCCCTTCTCGCTTGTGAAGGTAAACCTGGTCCCATCCAGGTGGACACACTACACATTGCACCTAATACAGTCAAACTGGTCGTGGACTGTAGATAACTAGTCAATACCCAAGATTACGTCATAAGGCCTCGATGCTGATACTATGAGATCCCAACCGAATCTCTCACCTCATAGAGTAAGCTCACACTTCCAGTACCAGTGTGTAATTTTCAAATATGCTCTATTAGAAGTCTCTAGCCGTATGGATCAATCCGACGACTCCATCGGAATTTCTGAGCTCTGAATGAGGGTATTTGAAAAAAAAGAATGACTGGAACATGTGTCTATAATTACTGCAGAAAAGGTGAAATAGACACATATCGTACCTCGTATCTTCTATGGAGCTCCATGGTTATAGGCCTCAGCTTCCTGCAGATGTGCTCAGGCCTGTCCAGCTACTCCATGTGGTCGGGGTGGACCACCATGTGGTTGTTGCAATAACACCTCAAATCGCCACCCAACGCCAGCTGTATGACCAGCACCTCTTCCATGTCCACCTACTCCCTGTGGAACTCCTCGGTCAGTAATTTGTCTCCACCAGGGTGGTCCCTCAATAGTCTTTTGATCATTCATATGTCAGGTCGGACAGTCACAATCCATGTGACCCTGCCCTCCGCATGCGTAACATTTCCCGCTCCTCGCATGAATGACTCTATCTCAAGTGCCTTGCACAACCGACCCTGAATCATGCATTCTTCAACATGTATGTCTTGTCCTCTTGGACCTCTATGATGTCTGTCTGATGCTAGCTGCAGAATAATCTTCTATGTGATTTCTGATGGTGGGTCTCGCTGCTGGTGACTGCTCAGCAAGAAAACTTTCCACTAATAGGGATCGCTCTAACACCCCCGTATACGTTGAGATTTAGAGTGAAATCATCAATGCCCCGATCTCTATCTTAAGCCCCTACTCGAAGGTCCAAGCCCTGAAAAATGGGACCTGCACCATATTAGTGGAGTTGCGTGAGAGGACTGTGAAGCTCACTGGGTACTGAGCTATAGTAATGTTTCCCTACAGCTATGAAGAAGGTCATGTATGCGCACTATGTGAAGAGTCGCTGGTACAAACTCTTCCCGAAACAGGATCTTGATATCTGCCAAGATATGCGTCACCTCATCATGAAATTGGTGCATCTTGCTCCACCATCTTCCTACTACTGCCTGTATAAGGAAAGCGGAAAGGTTCACCATGAGATCATCTGGTGTCCCTACCAGTGAGAAGACACTCACTACAGCCTCCAACCAATCCTTAGCCACATGTTGGTCCATCTCTCCACAGAACCTAGGTGGCCTCTGGTGCTGGAACTCATGCAACGAGCTCAAGCGGCATGCACAATCTTTTGCTGGGGCTAGTGGATTGTGTTGGCCCATTGGGTACTAGTACCGCTGGTGCCTCTATTGGAAGAGGGACCTGCACCGAGGCCTCGTCATTAGTGGGCTATCAGTGCATACTATATTCGGAACCGTAGTTGGTTGTTTGTGTGGAGGCATCATGACGAGAAATAGCTGCACCATGGTTAATAAGTTATTCCAGGTGAGCTGACTCAAAGAGATCACCAAGAAAACTCTTGAAAACACACACACACACACACACACACACAATCAGTTTTTTCTTGCACTGAGTCAGAAATCAGAACACATGGTCCTAGTCTATGGATACGTCGGTTGCCGCAACAACATTGGTTTCCCTAAAATGATAACCATACTCACTATACGTAACACTATTTCCGTTAAACGATCAATGTCCATTTTTATACGGTATAACTCATACCTCTGATACCAATTTTTCACGACCCATTTGTCACGACATATCCCATGAGGCCTGTGTCGTGACTACCCCAAGCTCACCATCCATAGGCCATGGGCTGGAAACTAGAACCGAAAAGTGTATTCACTAAAACTGGAAAGGAATTGCCTTTATAACTCATGAACACATGAAACCAAACACACAGTAAGATGCGAACACAAGTCAACTGTATAGGAAAAGAGTGCTGAATGTAAGAGGGGGCTAGAATACAAGCCCAATAGTAAAGGTACAAGTAAAACTGAAAAAATACTAATGAAGAAAAAGTAAATAAGCTATGGGGTCATCCTCTATGGTTATTACTTGAAGGGTAGGTACAGATTTCCTCTGCAGCACTCCACTTCCGCCTATCTCCCCTGCGTGTCGACACGCCATATGGTCCACCCATGGGCACCGTCTAGTCCTGGTACCCTCAGCATCGATCAGCGCTGTCCGTAGTCTACACAAAACACAACAAGATGTGGGCACATACCGTATAGGGGTGAGTATAATGATACTTAGTAGGGACCCTGAGACCCTCAATGTCTCAAAAATCCACAAAGGATAAACCACAAAGCATGAAGTTAACTGATAACCCTACATAGGTATATTCCCATACATATACATAAGTTGTCATGTATACCCATCTCAATCAAGAGGAAAGCACAGGGTCCAACCCAGAAGCCCAAAGCTCAACTGTTCCCCAATGGAAGGAATACCACGAAGGTAAGTACCACACAGGTACGCCACATAGAAGAATACCACCAAGGTATTACCACGAAGGAAAGTACCACAGAGGTACGAACTCCACTCACACTAGGTATAACTTAAGTACAGTAGTAGAGATGATTAGATATAACTACTAATTCGACTTACTCTTTTAAGAGGAAACCCCACGAAGGATCATGGTACATCGTCAGACCCACACAGGATCCTAGTACATCGTCAGTACGTCGTCAGACCCACACATGATCCTAGTAAATATCCAGTATATCGTCAGACCCACACATGATCCTAGTACATCTCTAGTAAATCATCATATCCACATATTATCCTTGTACATCCCCAGTACATATTCATACCCACACAGGATCCTACTACATCTTCAGTACGTCTCCAGACAAACACAGGATCCTTGTAAATCTCTAGTACGTCGTTAGACACACACAAGATCCTAGTACATCTCTAGTACGTCATTAGACCCACACAGGATTCTATTAAATCTTTAGTATGTCATTAGACCCACACAGAATCATATAATATCTCCAGTACATCATGAGACCCACACCGGATCCTAGTACATCTCCAGTATATCGTCAGACCCACACAAGATCTTAGTACATCTCCAGTACATCGTCAGACCCCCATAAGATCCTAGTACATATCCAGAACGTCTCTAGACCCACACAGGATTCTAGTACATCTCCAGCAAATCATTAGACCCACACAAGATTCTAGTACATATCTAGTACGTCATCAGACCGACACAAGATCCTTGTACATTGTCACAGCCAGCTATACGGTTCCCACAGTTAGTCCGATTATCTCAAGGAGAGTCCACTCCTCAAGTTACTGGTCGATACTCCAACTTCTTGGAAGTCTCATGAAGAATTATCTCAAAGGTCCGCTAGGTCATAGGGGTCTCAAAGCAATAGATGGTACATCAAACGGACGCCCAGTCTGTAAGTTATTAGCCTTTTAGTCCCGAGATTCCGGTTGGATTTGTGCTCGATCCAACCCGATCGTACCCCAACATTATCACAATCTCTAATGGGGTGTACCAAATGGCTCATCTCTCTCCAAGGTTTCTAACTCCATAGACGGTTTGTCAAACAGATTCACGGTGCCAAAGTTATGACCAAAAGAGAGTATAGAGTCGAAACTTGTCCATGTTCGGTCTGACTCGGCCCAGTTCGATGTAGTTAGGGTTGACCCAGCCTGACCGTTTTTTTCCGGCCCAGCCCGCGAGGTGGCCCGACATGGACAGCGGCCCGCAGGGCGGTGGGGCGGCCGTGGAGGCCACGGTCGGCACAAGGCCGCAGAGGCCGTGGGCCGACGAAGGCTGCAGTGGCCGTGGGCGGAATGAGGTCTTGGATCGGCGGAGGCCGTGGGGGCCACGGGCGGCGTGGGGCCGTGGATGCCGTGGGGCGGTGGATTCCACAGGTCCACGGATTCCGTGGGGGCCATGGGGGCCACATAGTGGAAAAGGCTGAAGGGTGGTGTGTGGAGATGTGGAGGTCGCAGTCCCGCGGGGTAGCTAGGGTGCTGGGGAAGGGGGCAGCCGCGGCTGACCAGATTGCCAGCCATCCTCACCGAACAACCCGGTTGTGCACCACACCTTTGGTGGCGGCTAGTTTGGCCAGCCGCTCTTCGTTCATCACCTTGGCACAAATCCACCTTCTTCCATCGAGAAGAACAGACCATTCAGGAAGAATAGTAGAGGGGTCATTCCATTTGGTTTCTCCAGCACCCTCCGTGTTAGAGCGTTAGCAAGGGGATCAAGGGGGTGACTCAATGTGATGGAAATAAATGAACATTGATCCATTTAAAACACACCCCTACCTCATAGTTTTATTGTTGGTGATCACAATGATGGAGATGAAGTCATTAGGGATAATGTCATTGGTGTTCGTCACTTCCATAAGATGCTTCTGAAGTCGGCTCAAACGTCATCATCATCCTTCAATTCCGGAGTGTGTTCTTCGTTGGAGGATGTGTTCCTCCAAAATTCTCCAAGGCTCTTCCCTTTTTTCCAACACTCTCCCAAAAATCCCAAGAGATGGAATTCCAACATAAATTATAATAGGTTTAATGTAATTTGATAACATAATTAAATGACACTATTGATTAAAAGTAGAGTTGGCATAATTTAATTCATCAATTATATGGGAGGAGTAATTAATGGGGATTTGAGAGGTTTTATCCATTAACATGGGGTTAAGGTTTTCCCCACCACTATGGATTGGGATTGGGGGTTTTAGTTCGGGTGGTCCCCACCTCTTTACATTCACAAGGGAGTTTCAAAGAAAAATAAAAATGTTAAATAATTTTTCTTTTTCGCTTTCCACAGAAAAGTGAAAAACTATCTTTCACCCTAGAACTACTGAGGTCCAGGTAAAGGTCTCTATAAGAGAATTCTGGTGTTGCGAGTTCAACGGTGTCCTTTGATTTCAATTCCGAGCATGGGTTCAAAAGTTACAAAAACTCACTCAGACATTTACTGAACGTAGTCAAAAAAAGTTCAGAAATTCATTCAGGGAACACCGGGCCTCAGAATCACACACTGTCAATTTTCGTAGACTCAAAAAATTACCATATATTTAAAAAAAATTAATTTCTTAGTCTTCAAATTATGGTTTAATACAAATGAGGTCACTAAAAAAATATGTATAAATATTAATAATATACATTAAAATTATTTCATATTCCACCTTTTATAAACTTGTTTTATCCATAAGAACGTGGGGAAAATATTTTCAGAAATATTATTTTATGTTGTTATTATATAGTAAGAACTATTCAAAAACTCGTCTGAATAAAATTTCATTTTAAATTTTTTCTTGTGTGAATGTGTGGCATACCACTTCTATATAGTGATACAATTATTTTTTTCATAACTATCTTCTATAGATAGTGATTATGAAAGTATTAGTGTTTATATATTATATTAATGATATTATTATGATTCTATAATTATTAAATCATATCAAATTTTTATCTTCATATTCATTTTTTAATGACAATGTCGCTCATGCGTATTTGTGGACTACCACCTTAAAGAAGATTTTGTTTTTGTTATTTATACTTTAAATTGATGGCAGTAGTGATAGATATAATGAAAAAATATATTATATTTATGTATTATTAAATATTATATAATTACTAATAATCTTTTTTCCATTATTTTATTCCACATATCGAAATGCAGAAGCATAACTCATGTGTACGTACATATTACCATCTTCACAATGTGATGTAAATCATTTTCCATATCAATGATATTTTAATGGATATAAGTATGAATATAATGAATATATCTGATATTTATATAATTATTATGATTTTTAATATGTTGAAAACATAATCTATATTCATAGATACGAACATATGAACTAAAATAGACATAATAAATTATGCAATTAACACAAAAAATGTCATGTTTAATAATGAATTATTAATAAATTAATGTTAAAATAATTTAAGTGGATTATATATGGTACTACATTTAATAATAAGATTCTATTATAGAATAATAATAAATTTTAATTTCTTATTTTTGGATTTTATATGCCATACAATGAAATGAAGACCTAAGGGAAAGGTCTCATCTCAATTTATCTTCATTAAAGCATGATGGAATGTTAACCAATGATTTCTTATTTATGTGGTGTATAAAAAACACATGAAATTATTTTTGATTAATAATTTATTTATTTCATGTTATATAATGAAAAATATTATTTTTATCTTCTAATGACTTTATATTCTAAATATTTCTACAACTATTAGAGTTATTTGTCTTAAAAAGTATATTTGGACATTTTTTATGTTAAAAACCAATCATATTTTATAAGGTGTATCAAATTCTCCACTTATACTTTGTATCATTAATATCCTTATTTTCTTGTAATTTAATGTTTCATTCAAATTTATTTCGTTCATGGGGGTTATGATTAATATTTTACAATAGTGGTATGGGTATTATGTTTCTATATCATTTTTAGTAGGATTGATTATTTATTAATCATTATAATGATGAAATTAACAAATATATTGCTCTCAATGCCTATTTATTTTATCCGACTATAGTTAATTCTAGATATTTCATTATTTCCTTTTATTTTCCCCTCCTTAAGTACTCAAGGGATGGAATTAGTTTTTCAAGGAAATCCAACCTTATTTTTCTCCTTAGAAAGTATTCATTCCTTTTATGTCCATATTGTTTTTTCAAAATATCTTCAAGAATGCTTCCAATATTACAAATATTTTATTTATATATTTTTTTTAACAATATTTATAATTAATTGACAATGATAAAAAAGATTTTTTTTCAAAACATGGTACTATAAACATTTTATGGAAAATATAAAAGGAATTTCTATTTTAACATACACTGCATGAATGTATTTTTTTAAAATAAAAAATACTCATATCTTAAATGATTCCTCTATATGATTAATTTTTTATTTTCATTTAAAATATTTTCATTCTTATTTTGGAAAAATATTATATTCTGAATAAATTATTTCAATTGAAATGTGTATTTTCATGAAGATATGTTCTAGTTATCTTTTAAATGTATTATTATACAAGAAATTTGCATTTATGTTTCATATTATTTACTTAGGATTGAATCAAAATTTTCCTTACTAATTATTTCTATGGATTGTTTATGATTATGATGAAAAAAATTATTATACTTCAATCCATTCCATAGGTTATGATTTCTTGACAAGGTTAATGATTCATAATCTCGTGGAACACATATGTATGGTTTTTAATATGTTATGGGAATCTTTGGGATTATATTTTTATTAAATTAATTTTGTATTAATGCATACATCATGATATAATAACGACTAGAATGGGGAGGGAACCTAGTTCACTATGGAACATTTGATTATAAGATAGTCCTTATAATGAACCACGACTAAGGAAATGATGGAATGGGGAGTTAACAAAATCCACAATTATAGTCTGGGAAGGAACAATTGTCAATGTAATTGTTTATATATGATTATGTGTATGAAAATAATTATTTATTATTATTATTATATATTATCATTTCTCATGAATTATTTTTATGGATTCGTGATACTTTTGTCTAGTGTAATTGGTTGTTAAAACTTTATTGGAGGCCTTATAATATCAATCATTGAATTGACTGGCATGATTTTATATTATAATTTTCATATTATTATACAATTATTATTATAATATTAATATTGATTTATTACAATTTTCATTACTATTATTGATCATCTAATATTACCCTTACTTATGTTTCCCTTCCTTGTGTAAAAAATAAATTCTTTAAGTATAGTATGGTTAATAAGGGGTCTATTTGTAATTATATTACTTGGAAAATATGTGGATGTATTATTAAGAGGTTTTTTATGTATCAATGTTTTCAAAGAAACAAAAACATTTGACTTATTTTTCAAAACATATTGATATGTAATAAATATTCCAATAATAATATTTAGTATTTATAAGGCCCCAGCCTTAAACATTACTTAATCATGAGTTATTACAAGATTACACCTTGAGGATCTTTTCAGGTTTAGAGTTTTAGAGAATTAGATCATAAAACATGCATTACATTCCACATTTAAACAAAGTGGTTACATAAAAGATAGTATTCATTTTTCCCATCAATGGAAACATATTTAAAATAAAACATGGATTCTTCCTTGACACTTCCTTGAAAATATCATATCATGTACCTTTCCCTTGACCTGTGAAAAACATTTCAAAATCATGGGATGAGCATAAAAAGCTCAGTAAGGGATATAAAAATATGGAAAGGAAACATGAGTACATATATACATAAGAATGAAATAATACTTTACCCATAAAACATAAGCACTTTAGAATACCTCATCAAATCATGAATAAATCATAGAAATCATAAGACATAAAGGTAACTTGAGGCATTCATAACATTCTTACATAGGGAGTAACCCTCTTGGTTACGTTTGGAATACCCATCACAGTATATTCCCTAAATCTTTTCAGAGAAACCACAACGTTTCACTCCTTGGCATTACCCAATGCATTGGAGAGCTATATCATGCTCACCCACCCTTAGTTTATCACGAAACCACCCGTCTTCATAATAATTCCCAAGAACCACAACATAATCGTATCACATAAAACATGCATAAAGGAAACATAACATTTCCACTATTCAATCACAAGATATCAAAACAACACATTGATATAAAAACATTATGAAAACCATCTTCAATATCAAAAATAAAATAAAAGTAAAACATGGTATTTATTTTTCTTTTAAAAAAATTATGGCTTGTAAAGGAAGCCGAAACTCAAATAATGGCCACGACGACGGAGAAGTCGTTGTCGCCACATACGTACGAAAAAAACATTCCTTTTTGTCATTTAGTAAGAACTTCGTATAAAAAAGATTCCTTTTGAATAAACGTAAAAGTCAAAGGGGTTTATACACCGTATAAAAGAAGGTTGTGTATAAAACAAAAAATGTCTCAATGAAAGGAGATTGAGACGAAGTCCCATACCTCGGGTTCGACTTGACTCGGTCGTTCTTTAATCTCCTGAATAATAAACTTGAGTTAATTTCTACTTGTTTAAGAACATTTTTAAAGTTCATTATTCCTTTTATATCACTTATTTCCATGTCATGAACTCTATGTAATTATTTAAGTTAATAACGGTCGTTTTAACGATCATTGGTACTTGAGTCAAAAATAAACCCTTTATAATTACAAGTTGTCCAGGTATCCATTATATCCAGAATTTTGATCATGATGTATATATCATATATATAATATATATCTAGTATATACATGCATTTATAATATTACATAATCATTTAGAGGTAAGAAATGAAATGCACCGTTCATGGAGACGGTAAGCCGTACGTACACATGAACACTAGTTTCATTTCTATTTAATATTTTATAGAATGGAATCATAATGATATAAAGGTATATTATAATTCCAGTGTAATATCATATATAATATCATAACTTCAACCTTTATACGTCCCACATATGGTATTAACGAATCAAATCACTTTGAGGGGGCGGTAGTCCGCACTTCCCTAAATGAAGATATCGTGTTTACCCATAATGGAAACCATAAAGGTATGCCCAAAATGAAAAATAAATAAGCTTAAGGAAAACATAAACATATTATATATCATATATAAATATAATGTCATTTTAATGGCTACCTTTGAAGGTGTTAAAAGAATGTTGAACAATCATTGTTTCGGGAGGCAGAAATTCGCCATCCACGGAAACAGTATGTTCTTTAACCATTAGATGTAGGTGTGTGTAGGTGTAGATCGAATCCTTCTTATAAAAAAATCCTAGTATATTGAAGATACTGGAGTTGTTACAAATGAAATGAATAAAAAGAGTTTATGGGGTTGGAGAAGCAAAATAAATCAAACCCACTCAAGTGAAGACATTACCTTAAAATTGGGAAACTCCCTTTGGTTTGAGCTCAAAGGATTCCTTGAGAAGACTTCTGCCCAAAGTGAGGCATCAATGAGTAATAGAGGGATGTGGAGAGACAAAATAGGCAGGGTTTGGCCGAGCCAAAGGCTTTGGGAGTGTGGGTAAGGAGGTAGAGGTGGGGGCCTTTTATAAGAGGAGAGGAGGGGCACTCTTGAAAAGTAAAGAATTGTTACTTTATTTTAAAATGAGTTTCGGATTAAAATGGTCCCACATTGATATAATTCGAGGGTAAGGTGATAAGAGTTCTAAATCCACCCATACAATAGGTTTTGGACATGTTTAGGTCATAGATTTTACATTATCATTTCATTTTATTTAAATCCTTTATTAATGAGGTAATCACTACATCATCATGATGTCATGAATAATTTAATTTATTTAAATTCTAAAAATTATAAAAAAAATACTATGATGTAGGAAATCCTTTTAACTTTCCAATGACTATTTATAATAAAAAATATGACTTGTATAACCCCATGTAAAAATAGTTTTAGTAAAATAACTCATGTTTGTGTCATTTTTACTTTAACATTAAATAAAATGTTATTTATGTCATTTCCCAACCAAAGTGGATCCATGGGGACCCCAAGTTGACCCATGGATTGCCTTGGTTGGCCATGACACATCCAATGAGGGTAGTACATGTGTCAAGCCCATATCATATTATTAAAACATTATTTTTACCTTAAACTACACTAATTAACTCTAATCGCGATTAAGAACTTAAAAGTTACTATTCACCAAAAAATTATTTTAATCGCATTAAACCAAATTTTACTTATTAATGACTACCATGTCTGTCGGATTTTTGAAAATCAAATCACCAAAGTGGCAAAGTTTCATTTAAACAAAAAATCAGTTTCTTTAACTACCACTTAGTGGTTTCACTATTCATCAAAAATTGAAGTTTTTCAGAAAAATTCCAAAACATCACCCTAAGCTATATTTGATATTTTGAATTCAAAAATGATGTCTATTTTAAAAAATTCAAAACATATAAGATGAATTAATTAATTTAATAATTAATTCCCGCTGTCATGACAAATAGCGTGTTTTTATAAAACAATAAGTATCAAAAGATTGACACTAGTTTATGTCCAATTTCGAAGTGAAATTGATTCCAATGAACTCCATTGGATTAAATGGTAAAAATATATTCTAATTTCACTTTAAAACCAATTAAAAAGATAATATAATCATATAAATAAATTATATTAAAAAAAGTTTTTGAATTAAAATACAACATTTTTCACTATTCATTAAAAAATGAACTTTATCGGAAAATATCAAAAATTCACAAAAAGTAAATTTTGATGTACCAATCATAAAGAATAAGTTTATTTTGACAAACATAGATTATAAAATTGTCAAAAGATAGATTTAAAAATGGTTTGCCATTAAAAGGCAGTAAAATAAACTTTTAAAAATATTAGTGTATTCCATGCTTAAGATTGGATTTATTTTCATTTTAAGCCTCTAAAACACTATCTAATTCATTAATAGGCATAAAAAAATATCTATTATTCATTACTTACATGGGATGTTACATCCTTCCCCCTTTAGAAAATTGCGTCCCCACAATTTATTTACTTATCGAATAAATGGGGGTACTTATCCCTCATTGCATTTTCAGATTCTCATGTTTCCTCTTCCATCATGTGGTTTTTCCACAAAACCTTTACCTGATTAATCACCTTATTCTGTAACACTTGCTCCCTGTGGTCATGAATCTGGACTGGTTGTTCCTCATATGATAGGTTCTCTTCCAGCTGAACTACCTCTGGACTCAAAACATGAGATGGATCTGGCATGTACTTTCTCAGTATCGAAACATTAAAAAACATTGTGTACCTGAGATAAACTCGGAGGTAAAGCCACCCGGTATGCAACTGATCCAACTCTCTCAAGAATTTCATATGGTCCAATGAACATTGGACTCAGCATTCCTTTCTTACCAAATCGCATCACACTTTTCCATGGTGAGACTTTGAGGAAAACATGATCTCCTACCTCAAAAGATAGATCCTTCCTCCTGTTGTCCGCATAACTCTTCTGCCTGTTCTGAGCTGTTCTCATGTCTTTCTGAATCAACTGAACTTTTTCTGCCATCTCTTCCACCAATTCTGTTCCCATCAGCTTCCTTTCACCCACTTGATCCCAAAATGATGGAGTTCGACACCGCTTCCCATATAACGCCTCAAATGGTGCCATCTGTATACTGGAATGAAAACTGTTATTATATGGAAGTTCAACCAAAGAAAGATGTTGGTCCTAAATTCCCTGATAATCCACCGAACAAGCTCGTAGAATATCCTCCAAGGTCTGAATTGTTCGTTCTGACTGCCCATCTGATTGAGGATGAAAAGATGTACTAAAATTTAATTTAGTACCCAGCGACTTCTTAAGACCTTTCCAAAAGTTAAAAGTGAACCTAGGATCACGGTCAGATACAATGGAGAGAGGAACTCCATGTAACCTGACTATCTCTTTAAGATACAAACAGAAAAGTTGATCTTGGGAAAAAGTATCTCGTATAGCAAGGAAATGAGCTGATTTAGTCAAGCGATCAAGAATAACCCAGATTGCATTATTACCTTGAGATGTCTTCAGTAATCCCACAAAAAGTCCATGGATATATTCTCCCATTTCCACTCTGGCACTGGTAAAGGCTGAAGCATCCCTTTCGGTAACTGCCACTCTACTTTAACCTGTTTTCTTGTCAAACACTTCACAGTAAAATCAGCAACATCTCTTTTCATTCCATCCCACCAGTAATACTCCCACAGATCTCCGTACATCTTAGTACTGCCAGGATGAACTAAAAATGGAGAACTATGAGCTTCACATAACAACTCTCTCTTCAACTGTGAATCACAAGGCACACACAATCTTTTATCAAATATCAAAACACATTCACTATCAATGTTGAATTCATGCAACTTACCTTTCTGAACCAGCTCTACCTTTTTCTGCAACTCACTATCTTGCTTCTGTGCTTGCTTGATTCTGTCTGATAGAGAAGATTTCACTGATACCTGAAACAAAATAGAAGAACATCCTGCACCAACAACTTCTATGCCAAAGTTCATCAAATCCTTAACCAAAGGATCACGTTCCAAATGCAACAGTGCTAATGAAGCATTACTTTTTATACTCAAATCATCAGCCACTTTATTTGCTTTTCCTGAATAGTAATGAATTGTACAATCATAATCCTTGATTTATTCTAGCCATCTCCTCTATCTCATGTTCAACTCTTTCTGAGTGAATATATACTTTAAGCTTTTGTGATCAATATATATTTCACACTTTACTCTATGCAAATGATGCCTCCAATTTTTTAAAGTAAAAACAACAGCAGCTAATTCCAAATCATGTGTAGGGTAATTTAACTCATGAGTTTTCAACTGTCGTGAAACATAAGAAATTACCTGATCATTCTGCATTAGGACACAACCAAGTCCTTTAAACGAAGCATCACTATATATAACAAACTCAGCATTCTTGGAAAGTAGTTCCAAAACCGGAGCATTCATCAATCTTCTTTTCAATTCCTGAAAACAATCATCACATTCTTTTGTCCAGATAAACATAACACCCTTCTGAGTTAGCTTAGTCATTGGACTAGATAACCGTGAAAAATTTATAACAAACCTTTGGTAATAGCCTACCAAACCAAGAAAACTACGAATCTCTGTAACATTTTTGGGTCTTGGCCATTCTTCAACAACCTTTGTTTTTGCAGGATCAACAGTTATCCCATCTTTAGAAACAATGTGACCAAGGAAATAAATTTGTTGCAACCAAAACTCACACTTTCTTGAATTTCCCATACAATTTCTTTTCTTTTAAGGTTTGAAAAATTAATCCTTAAATGTCTTTCATGATCCACTTTACTTTTAGAAAACACCAAAATATCATCAATGAAAACCACCACAAACTTATCCAAGAACTCATGGAAAAATCTATTCATTAAGTCCATGAATACAGCAGGTGCATTGGTTAGCCCAAAAGGCATTACTACAAATTCATAATGGCCATATCTTGTATGAAACGCATTCTTCAAAACATCTGCTTCCTTTACCTTCAGCTGATGGTACCCCGATCTTAGGTCAATCTTTGAAAAATACTGAGCTCCCTGGAGCTGATAGAACTTCATTTGATGGCCTGACATCGGCTAAAGTAGTTGCAAAGGATTTCACCATCCCTTTCTGCTTGTAGTCTAACTGCTTCATAGCACTCGAGCTCTTTGTCGGACACTCATTTTCATAGTGACCCATTTCATTGCACTTAAAACATTTCACTAACTGTAAATCAAATTTGGACTTACCCTCACCTTGATCTTTTTCAGTGCAATAACGAGCCTTATGTCCCATCTTACCACATCGGTAGCACTTTCTAGAATTCAGAAGACATTCCCCAGCATGCCTTTTTCTCCATTTATCACAAACTAGAAACTTAGATTTCTTACCATCAGACTTTTTTGAAGAATTCTTCCCTTTCTCCTGCCACCTCGGTCTTTTATTCTACTAGTTTTTATAGAACACTTGGTCATCCGCAAACTCCATTTCCACATTCTCAGCACATCGAACAAGCTTTTCATAACTTTTAAACTCACGAGAAGCTAATGCCCTTAGATATTTTGGCTTTAATCCTGAGTAAAAACGATTGATTTTACTATCAAGGTCTTGGATAAAATTTGGAGCATACCATTCCAATCGAGTGAACCTTTCTTCATAGGTAACCACCGATTCTTCCTCTTGCCTCAATTCCAAGAATTTATTTTCCATCCTAAGTCAAATAGACTTAGGAAAATACTTTTCAAGAAACATGCCTTTAAATTCATCCCAGTCAAGAGAATCAATCTCATCGGCGTCCCTGATATTTTTAACCATCGACCACCACTGATCTGCTTCACCCTCCAAACGGTAAATAGCAAGACTAACCTTTTGATTGTCTGAACACCCCATGACATCAAAAATCTTCTCTAGTGCTTTAATCCACCCTTCAGCTAGCACATGATCAGATGATCCTCTGAATGATGGGGGATGTTGCCTCATGAAATGTTCCTCCACTAACATGTTCTTCTGCGGTTGATCTGGCTGATCTCGTGCATGGATACCACCACCATTTATCGCTTGAGTCAACTGCGCCATTACTGCAACAAACTGTTCAGTTCCAATTCTAACCATCTCAGGATGCTGATTCAGAAGGTTATTTCCTTCTGTATGCCTTCCTAGTACTGCTTCCCTGTTTCCTCTACGGAAAACCATTCTGAACAAACATGTCTTAGATGAAGCAACATGGTAATCTTCAAATGCTACATCACTTCAATTTGACCATAAAAAAATATTTTTGGATAATCATTTAATAGAATTCTAACTCCTAAAGGTATCTAAACCGACCTCTGATACCAACTATAAGGCCCCAACCTTAAACATTACTTAATCTAGAGTTATTACAAGATTACACCTTGAGGATATTTTCAGGTTTAGAGTTTTAGAGAATTAGATCATAAAACATGCATTACATTTTACATTTAAACAAAGTGGTTACATAAAAGATAGTATTCATTTTCCCATCAATGGAAACATATTTAAAATAAAACATGGATTCTTCCTTGACACTTCCTTGACACTATCATATCATGTACATTTCCCTTGACCTGTGAAAAACATTTCAAAAACCTGGGATGATCATAAAAAGATCAGTAAGGGATACAAAAATATGGAAAGGAAACATGAGTACATATATACATAAGAATGAAATCATACTTTACCCATAAAACATAACCACTTTAGCATAACTCATCAAATCATGAATTAATCATAGAAATCATAAGACATAAAGGTAACTTGAGACATTCATAGCATTCTTACGTAGGGAGTAATCCTCTTGGTTACGTTTGGAATACCCATCACAGTATATTCCCTAAATCTCTTTGTAGAAACCTTAACGTTTCACTCCTTCGCATTACCCAATGCATTGGAGAGCTATATCGGGCTCACCCGCCCTTAGTTTATCACAGAACCACCCGTCTTAATAATAATGCCCAAGAACCTCAACATAATCGTATCACATAAAACATGCATAAAGGAAACCTAACATTTTCCCCATTCAATCACAAGATATCAATACAACGCATTGATATAAAAACTTTATGAAAACCATCTTCAATAACAAAAATAAAAGAAAAGTAAAACATGGTATTTATTTTTCTTTTAAAAAAATAATGCCTTATAGAGGAAGCCGAAACTCAAATAATGGTCACGACGGTGGAGAAGTCCTTGTCGCCGCATACGTACGAAAAAAACATTCCCCTTTGTCTTTTAGTAAACTCCTTGTATTAAAAATATTCCATTTGAATAAACGTAAAAGTCAAAGGGGTTTATACACCCTACAAAAGAAGGTTGTGTATAAAACAGAATATGCCTCAATGAAAGGAGATTGAGACGAAGTCCCATACCTCGGGTCCGACTTGACTCGGTCATTATTTAATCTCCGGAATAATAAACTTGAGTTAATTTATACTTGTTTAAGAACCTTTTTAAAGTTCATTATTCCTTTTATATCACTTATTTCCATGTCATGAACACTATGTAATTATTTAAGTTAATAACGGTCGTTTTAACGATCATTGGTACTTGAGTCAAAAATAAACCCTTTATAATTACAAGTTGTCCATGTATCCATTATATCCAAAATTATAATCATGATGTATATATCATATATATCCAGTATATACATGAATTTATAATATTACATAATCATTTAGAGGTAAGAAATTAAATGCACCGTTCATGGAGACGGTAAGCCGTACGTACACATGAACACTACTTTCATTTCTATTTCGTATTTTATAGAATGGAATCATAATGATATAAATTTATATTATAATTCTAGTGTAATATCATATATAATATCATAACATCATCCTTTATATGTCCCACATATGGTATTAACGAATCAAATCACTTTGAGGGGGCGGTAGTCTGCACTTCCTTAAATGAAGATATCGTGTTTACCCATAATGGAAACCATAAAGGTATGCCCAAAATGAAAAATATAGAAGCTTAAGGAAAACATAAACATATTATATATCATATATAAATATAGTGTCATCTTAATGGCCACCTTTTAAGGTGTTAAAATAATGTTGAACAATCATCGTTTCGGGAGGCAGAAATTCGCCATCCACGGAAACAGTATGTTCTTTAACCATTAGATGTAGGTGTGTGTAGGTGTAGCTCGAATCCTTCTTATAACAAAATCCTATAATATTGAAGATACTGTATTTGTTACAAATGAAATGAATAAAAAGAGTTTATGGGGTTGGAGAAGCAAAATAAAACAAACGGACTCAAGTGAAGACATTACCTTAAAATTGGGAAACTCCCTTTGGTTTGAGCTCAAAGGATTCCTTGAGAAGACTTCTGCCCAAAGTGAGGCATCAAGGAGTAATAGAGGGATGTGGAGAGACAAAATAGGCAGGGTTTGGCCGAGCCAAAGGCTTTGGGAGTGTGGGTAAGGAGGTAGAGGTGGGGGCCTTTTATAAGAGGAGAGGAGGGGCACTCTTGTAAAGTAAAGAAATGTTACTTTATTTTAAAATGCGTTTCAGATTCAAAAGGTCCCACATTGATATAATTTGAGGGTAAGGTGATAAGGATTCTAAATCCACCCATCCAATAGGTTTTGGACATGTGTAGGTCATTGATTTTACAATATCATTTCATTTTATTTGAATCCTTTATTAATGAGGTAATCGATGCATCATCATGGTGTCATAAATAATTTAATTTATTTAAAGTATAAAAATTATAAAAAAATACTATGATGTATGTAATCTTTTTATATTTCTAATGACTATTTATAATCAATGATCTAACTTGTATAACCACATGTAAAAATTGTTTTAGTAAAATAACTCATGTTTGTGTTATTTTTACTTTAACATTAAATAAAAAGTTAATTATGTCATTTTGCAACCAAAGTGGCTCCATGGGGTCCCCAAGTTGACCCATGGATTTTATTTGTCGGCCATGACACATCCAATGAGGGTAGGACATATGTAAAGCTCATCTCATATTATTAAAACATTATTTTTACCTTAAACTACACTAATTACCTCTAATCGCGATTAAGAACATAAAAGTTACTATTCAACAAAATTTTATTTTAATCTCATTGAACCACATTTTACTTATTAATGACAACCATTTATGTCGGATTTTTGAAAATAAAATCACAGAATTGGAAAAGTTTCATTTAAATGAAAAATCAGTTTCTTTAACTACCACTTAGTGGTTTCACTATTCATCAAAAATTGATGTTTTCCAGAAAAATTCCAAAACTTCATCCTAAGCTATATTTGATATTATGAATTCAAAATTGATGTCTATTTTACAAAATTCAAAACATATAAGATGCATTAATTAATTTAATAATTAATTCCCGCTGTCATGACAAATAGCGTGTTTTTATAAAACAATAAGTATCAAAAGATTGACACTAGTTTATGTCCAATTTCAAAGTGAAATTGATTCCAATTACCACCATTAGATTAAATGGTAAAAATATATTCTAATTTAACTTTAAAACCAATTCAAAAGATAATCTAATAATATAAATAAATTATATTAAAAAGTGTTTTTGAATTAAAATACAACATTTTTCACTATTCATTAAAAAATGAACTTTATCGGAAAATACCAAAAATTCACACAAAGTAAATTTTGATGTCCCAATCATAAAGAATAAGTTTATTTTGACAAACATAGATTATAAAATTGTCAAAAGATAGATTTAAAAATGGGTTTCCATTAAAAGGCTGTAAAATAATCTTTTAAAAATATTAGTGTATTCCATACTTAAGATTGGATTTATTTTCATTTTAAGCCTCTAAAACAATATCTAATTCATTAATAGGCATAGATAAAAATATCTATTATTCATTACTTACTTGGGATGTTACAGTATTTATTTTTGAATATTTTCTATCACTATAGTGGGTATCATAGTACGTTTAGTAAATTATATAAATGAGGATGCAAAAACATTAATAGGAACCTTTAGGATAAGGCCATTTTTAGGATAACATTCCAATGTTTTTGTATGGTGGAGATTTTGATTCCTAGAATACATCAATGTTTAGATACTATAACTAGATACGGGTTTTTCACTGACTCATCTAGTGGAAATTACCTCAAAAGGTGTATTTTGTGTATTTCTAATACTTTATATTATTGTACCATGAGTGGGACCATACTGGAAACACTTTTTGAAACTATATGAGGATATGGATATGTTAGAATTAATATTATATATCAATAATAATGAAGAATTTTTATATATAATGTTCACAAATTACTTTGATTTACCAAATGTTTGTATAGTCTGAAAAGAAGATGTCCTAATTTAGAAATCCTGTTAATAATTTATCATGATTGTTGATTAATCATTAATTTTTAAAAAAACCATTACTTTTTATAGTTAATATATGATACAAAGATGAATGAGGCTGATATTGAACGTGAAATACAATGAAATGTAGGTAAACCCTATATACTAAATGACATGGGGAATGGAATTTGAATGATTATTTTTAATACTAAATAACTATTTCATTATATTATTAATAACCTGAACATAGGTTATTTTTTTAATGAACCAAATAGTAGAAAAATGGATATCCATGGGGAGAATGAATCAATGAATATTCCTATTCAAGTAAATCGAGAATATAGGATGAATCACATATAGAAATGTCTCAAAGGAATTGTTATCTATTCATGGATGAGAAAAGAATGATATTTTCTAGATATATGAAAATTAAAAATGAAATATATGGGGATAAGAATTTCTATAAGATGTAAAATATGTGTAAATGTTTTAAATGTTGAAATTATTTGAATCATGATAGTTAATTTCTTTAAGAGAATCTCGAGAAGATAATCAATAAGGTTATATGAGTAATGGTTTTGTTATTGATGATGAAAGGGCTATGATTAACATATGAAAGGTGTGAATTATTTTAAATTTATGAAATTTTTAAAATAGATTAATCATGATTAAATTTAGTTTGATGAATCTTAACACTTCATTGTTAGTTAATATTATAGGGTGGAAGTATTAATGAATAAGATGGTGAATCCTAGTTAATGGTATCTAAATGAAATTTAATGATTGAATTATCAATGTATTTTGATTTAGGAAATATATTTCATAATTGTTCTATTATTGATATTATTGAATTAATAATCATTTAATATCTCATTATTATTCTATTATTTTTTCTTCATGGATTTGAGATCATATATTGAATGGTACTGATTACCCATAAATGCTTTATACTAGTAAGGGTAAATTTAGGGAACAAAATGGTTATTGTATAGAAGAACCATAATATGTTCTTGAGGTTGAGATTATAATTTTAATTTGGGTAAATATATGATTTATATTTATCAATTTAAATTTATAATATTAATGACCTTGAAATAAATTAGTGATTTGATGAAAAAATGTATTATGATATCACTAATGTAGATTATATAAGTTTATTATTTTTGAAATATAATCAATAGCATATTATTTAATTTTTGGAATAAGGAAAGTGTTAATTTTTTAAGAATATAATTTCTAACTAACTTATTATAGTGATTCAGGTTATTATTATGATTTAGGAGAATATATCTCAAGGGTATTAACATGTTACTTATGTGAAATTAAGTTTTATAGTGTGTTTTTGGGTGATAATATTAACTTCATTTTTGAACATTAGTGACCTTTCGATAATTTTTTTGGGTATCGATTCTAGTTGTCATATTTCGCAACACTCCAAGTGTTAAGTATTTATAGAATGGTTTATTCTGAAACTTGGGCGGTATATTTTAGGTTTTAGAAATTAATTTTGATATTTGATAATATGATGATTTATCCCTATAGTACAAATTTTACAAATAATTTATTTTTTGTAAGAATTTAGAATCAAAGAGAATTACTTCATATTATTTTAGGGATATTATGATCTATTTAAAGGTAATTATAGATCTTTAGGTTGGAATGTTTAATATTTTACAAAATTTTGTGTGAAAGGAGGTGGTAAATAATTAAAACACACTACCAAAGTACTTAATTAATTTCAAGGATTTAAATAAATAAAAAAATTATATGTTACCATACTCAATTTTAAAATAATTCTTTATCTCATGGAAAATAATAGTCAAAACGAAAATGATTTCCTTTTTATAATTGTTTATTGGGGTTGATATTAATGTTTACCCCTTACTATTATTTGGTTTTGTGGTTATTAAACTTCTGATAACTATGTTTTGTATTAGTATATATGATTATATGTTCATTACCATTCACATATGTGTCGATAATTATATATCATGTTAGTACTATCTTAATTTGGGAAAATGATTTTATACTATTTTTGGCAAACTTTATGTTTCCAACATCCTCTTTTCACAAGATGTTTTATTATTTCATTATACAATGTTTGTTTTCCCCTATTGTACTGTTAAATACTAAACTTTTAATAATGAGATAAAATGGAAAAGGGTTAAATTAATATAATGAGAAATAATTTAACACCATTATATTTTGTAAAATATATTTCTATAAAAACAATTAATTGTTCACATTCTTTCCTTACATGAAACCTCAAGTACTAATGAACTATGACATAAAAATCCATTATAAGAGAGTTATTAAATTTTATTGTGTGAATATTAATATCTTTATTATGAAAAAATGTATAAATTTTGAATATTAGTCAACTTTATATATTAATTCATAATTAAGAATTTCTCACTTTTCATTAAAATCAATTTCAGTTTCACAAATGTGTTCTCTTATATAATGATTATTATTCATTTATACACAAAAAATATTATAATTAATTTATTACTTTTTTAAAAATGATATTTTTTCAAATAAATTTTATTTTTAAAATTATCACGTTAAATGTTAACTTCTAGTTATGTTTTTGGGGTTTTTTAAAAAGATTTATTTTTAGCGAATAGTGAAAAGTACAGCATTGTTTAAAAACAATAATTTCATTTCTAGTAAACATTCATGTATGTTTTTATGTTGTTATTAATTTAAATTTATCTTCTATCAATTCTAAATAGTCTAATTCATTACAAAATAATCATGATTATATTCGATTTTCGTATAAGTAACTTTTTGGGCTTCAAAACACATTTTCTTAAAATCTGTTTTTAGGCATGAAATGTGATATTATATTAATTAATTAATTAAATATAAATCTTCAAAATGTTTTAATTGAATTTATATTTTATATATTATTTTATATATTTTCCATTCATTTAACTGGTTTTACATGCAATGTAATGTAAGTAAAATGAAATTAGACCACATAAAGAAATTAAAAAAATGTAAACTGTATTCACTATGATTAATCATCAAAATTAATATATTCTAATTCTTTCAAGTTAATTTTTGGTCATATTTAATAGTAAAAACAATAATTTTTTACCCTGATAATTGTTAGAATAGGTTTGTTGGGGTGAGACTAAGAGATAAGGATTAGATTTCCACCTAAACATGGTAATCTATAACTTTTTGTAGAAATTTTTTTATCATATCTTCTAGTATAAATAATTTTTTTTCTTTTCTAATGAATTTTATATTACATAGTTAAAATCATTTATGTAATTCCATTTGTATCCCACCCCTTAGTTTTAAAATGGAAGAAATCCTCCACTCATATTCAATCCATTTTGGTATTATAAATTGATAAATATCTAAAAAAACTCATTATTTAATTATTTTATTCATCTTATATTATTTGGTATTCTCTATAGACGATTCCGTAAAGGATTAAGGTGTATGAAAAAACGAGGTCTCTCAAAGAAGTGGTCAAAATCTTGACCAATATATTTTAGTTTTGTTTCTTTCTAGACCCTAGATAATATATTAGTATCCATAAAAATGATAAATTTAGTATAATAAATATACTTATATGTTATTATGATTATGGAAGACAATTTAATACATATTTGATATCAAATTATATTTTAAAGTATCGGTCATGCTTACGTGTGTATTGCCACATCTACACAAAGATATAATTCATTTTCCATTACAATAAATATTGGATTACTTTTATCAAAGTTATAGTATTTATATATCATATTTATGGAATATATATTAATCTCTAATTATAATATCATATAAATGTTCTCAACTTCAGATCTATTTCTATATGATAACATTTCTCATGCGTATTTGTGGATTATAACCTCCATGAAGTGATGTGATAGGTTTATCAAATTTTAATTACATGGATAGAAAATTGTAATATTAAATTGAAAATATTATATTTAAAATATGATAACAATTCAATAAATTTTTATTACAATATTCATTTATTTTTATTTTTCCATGAAAAAGTGGAAATATCACTTTAGTGTGTGTACACATTATCATCCCCTAAAAGTGATGTAATAAATTCTTTATCACCAATTAATATGGATGGTTATTAATATGTATATAATAAATAAATTGAATAATTATATAATTATAAACATTATATAAATGTATGAACCATTATCAATGTTCAAGGACCATAACTGCTAAACTAAAACATTCTTCAAAAATTCAATTAGTTGACACCGAAAATGGAAGATTTAACAAAGAATTGTTAACAAAGGGGTGCGGAAATTATAAAATTTTATACAATATGATATTATATTTTTTAATATTATTTTATTATATGATAATAAAAATAATAATTTTATAATAGAGTATTTTGGATTTCTTAAAATGAAAGATGTACTTTTGGGAATGGTTTTTTTCTATGTTTCTCTTCATTGAGACATATTTTAATGTTATGTATATATTTATTATTTTGATAGTGTATATAGACCCCTATAATTGTTTTTAATGTTGAATTTAATAATTCATGGGATTTAAAGAACCATATTATTTTTAATCTTCAAGTGAAATTATTTTCTAATAATACTGACACCATAATTATTCTCCCTCTCAATTTTGTTTTATTGAGACTTGGTTGTTGTTATACACATATCTTCTTTCATGATAATTATCTAATGAACCTATTATATGTTATAACAAAATTATAATTAGTTTCTTGGTTTTTAATATTTCATTTGATGTTATTTATTGCATGGGGTTTATGAAAGCAATGTTACAACATCATTAATGGTTTAATATTACAATATCATGTTTATCTGGATTATTTATGATCAAAATTTCCATTGATGAAAATTGTTGGTATATTTTTTTGGGATATTATTTATATTATTATTATATATTTATTTCTTTTTATAATTTTTCCTTCCATTTATCTATCTTTATGAACTCAACAGACCAAATGAATGTTTTTAAGTAAAATTCCATTGTTTTTTTATTAAATTGGGAATCAATTCTTACACGTCCATTTCTTATTAATTTTTTTAGAAGTATATATTTAATATTATCCAATGAATATTTAATGAAAATGTTTTAAAATTTTAAAAAATTATTACCTAGGAAATAAATCAATTTTCATACCATTTTCCAGATATGTTACTTTTTTGGATATTTATTGAAAATGTGAATTTATTAATTACCTGCCCCATATGAATGGGATTTATATGTATTCATGAATACTATTTTCATTAAATATTAAAATTTATGTTCCCATTTTTATTTTAATTGAAAAATTATTATTATTATTTTTAAAAAATAGATAATATATTAGTGATTAAATATATGGGTGTTTTCTTAAAGATTGTTTAGGGATATTTGCAACATAATTATATATATAAAAACATAAAATGACATTTCATTTAATATTTTATGGATATAATCCAATTTTACTATATCTATTCATACATTGGATAGTTTATGATTTTGATGATGAAATAGTTATGAAACTCGTCTTTTTTCCATATATTATGATTTAATGATTTATAAATTTTTGGGTATTATTTAATATTATTATGATCATATTCTCATTTAGATATTCTTATGTTATGATCATTGTATAATACCTCTTGTATTTATCCTTACTGAGCATCTGATCTCTCCATATCTTATGATTCACTTCTCAATGTTATAATGAAAGGATTTAAGTATGATAAATAAATACAGTGTTCTAGTTTTAAATACCTAAATATTAAATTATTTATATATTTTATTTTATAGTTGTTTATGTATCAATATATCTATATTAGGATGATTTTTTTTTATTTTTAGGAAAATATTCATTTTTGGGTTAATAGATAAAAATGATACATATTTCAAAACTATCATTTACATTCATTAAATGAATATATTTAAAAGTACCATTATATTATTGATTTATTTTCAATATAAAATATGTATAATCTGATTAGGAATATCATAAATAATTTATATGTAATAAATAATATATTTATTATTGTAATAAGTTAAGTTTTCTTCCTAAAAAATATAATTTTCTAAAAACTATTTTCCACTGCATTTTTTTAGATTCGTTAAATGTATTTTATACCACTATAAGAACAATATATAAAAAAATTATTCTATATGTCAAATCTATTAGTTAAAATTTATTAAAGAGGTAAAATTTATTTTATTATGAATAATGACCAGTGTAAGAATCTATCACCATGAAAAAGGGTAATTCATGTTAATCAAGGTAAAAACTAAATAATGGGGCCACTAAGACCAAGAATTATTATAATTAGATGATTTAATATCATAATATATCACTTTATATTCTATAGTTTATTTTTTTTTGGAGAAAACATAACATGAATAAGTACTTATAATATTTAAATCGTTAGAAAAATTACAAGTGTGCCCACCCCCTCACTTATAAAGGGTTAGTTCTTATCATACTATACTTACAAATTTGGATCACTCTAGTTAGGACAATAACAGTGTAAAAATATCCCAAAAATTCATCCTCGTGTCTTAGACGTCCGTGTCTTCTTAGAGATTGATTATAAGGGGATTATGGTGTAATCCCAATGGGCATATCTGAAGTGATGATATAAGTAGTTACCAACCCTTTTTATGTTCATTTATTCTTATGAATCTTTAAAATATTCTCCAAACATGATAATATAATAACATCATTATAATACATTTATATAAAGTTTTTTATGATAATTTCACAACCATTTTTCATCCCATTTTCATCGAATCTGACATAGAAACATCATTCATGCCTATATGTAGACTACCACCTCCATATAATGATGTGTTTATTTATTATCACTAGATATTACAGATATTTGATATAACAAGAAAAAATGAATATATAAACATTAATGAAATAATTTTAATTTTGGAATTAAATTATATTATATACATTAAAACTACTTCCATCCCCGGAAATTGATAACATCCCTCAAACATACAAGTGGAATATTACCTATATAAAATGATATGTTTAATTTTTAATCTCTATATTACATGGATGGATATAATAATCTTAATAATATTTAAATATAACATGAATAACATATTAATGACTATGTAAATTTGTAATATTATTAAATTTATTTCCATTTATAAATTTAGAGAAAGTAAAACTATTTTCTTATGTACGAATAGTATACCATGTTGATGAGAAGATGTTAAAAATTATTCATCACATACTTATGAAGTTGGTTTGGAAATGACACTATTTATTAAATGTGAAAATTATTTCAGGTTTATGATTCAACACATAATGTGACAATAACAACATTGAAAATGGTTATTTTATAGATATTGTTTATAAGGTATATACTGAATGGAATAAAAACATGCAACACATTAGAGACTATCTAAAATATGTTAATTAATGACATAAATTAAATAATCATATTGTAATGAAGCGATAAATGGTTCTTAATAACTTAAAAAATAATATAATTTAATTATTTATGATTTAGAGAACATGTGATGATGGATGTGACATATGGATTGAGATTTAACCTTTAAAACTTAATTCAATGTATTCCATTTAGATTTTTTTCTTCAATGCCATAATGATTATATTATTTTAGTAATGTTATTATTTATACATAAAGGATTATAATTTCATATTCAAAATCCTTATATATTCTCTGTATCTTAAAAAAATTAATCTTCTAATCATTTTACTAAAATAGAAATATTGACATTTTTATGGAAGTTTCAAAAAAAAAATTATAATAACCTAGATGTAGTGAAAAATTTACCCACTAATATAGACATTATTAATTTTATATATTCTTATAAAAGTTTCCATAGTTATTTTACATGAAAGTATACCTCTTTATTTTCTATATTTTAATTTTAATTTTTTTTCTAATGAAATAGAATATATTTCCCATATTTATTAGAAATCTAAAAGTGTAATTTCCTATAGAAATAATTGATAATTAAAATGGATTTTATTGTTAGACTGAAATATATATCTATAATACTTAATATATTTTAATAATAAAACATAAATGAATAATGGGTGAGCCAGATAGATCTCTAATAATGTGTGATCCAAATATTTCTCCCCAAAGGGTTGGGTAATGTAAATTAGTTTACTAGTTATATATTATTCCTACGATATATGAAAATAATCTAGTTATGTGATCCCATTATAAAGGTTCATGTAAGTGTGGACGTAATAATAATTTCACATGTTATATATCGGATACAATTACAATTATTCTCAATGGAAGTTATTTTATTTCAAATGGTATGAAAATTTGGTATATATTTATGAAAAGTATATGAATTTTTAAAATAAAGTTTCAAAGATTCATTTCATTGAAAGGTATTTATTTTCTATCATGTTTTCAAAAAAACTTATGAATATAATTGAAATTTAGGATTTTATGTGATATTTCATAAGTATATATTATAAAATTAATAGTTTTTTCTAAAAATTAATAATATATTTCATGTTAAATGTTCATTTTGAAAAAAAAACTAATAAAGTTTCATGGGTAAAATAGAACAATGGGTTTCATTAATTTTATGTCCCTTAATCAATTGTTTTTTTATCATAATAAAAATTTCAAATGATTTGTTACCCTAATTATGGTTGTGTATAAATGTAAATATATTTATAGTTCAAGTTACAAGAGTTAGAATTAAATAAACTTTTTTATTTAAAATATTGATACTATGAGGAAATATCCACATTGTTATGTAACAATTTTCCCAATTCAAAACAATTATAAACCAATTTCCAATGGAAATTTATGAAAGTGTAACTATTCTTATAAATACAGTTATTATGTGTTGTTTATGGAACATGGTCATATAAAATTCATCCAATTATACTTCACACATGTCCTTGGAATCTCCCATGATAATTTATCCCATTTCATTTCCCCAATATTTCTTGGAAAAATATATTTTCCCAAATCATTGAATCATATTTATTTCCTAAATCCTATACTATATATTTTTCATGAAATTTTCTTAATACCACTCCTTCACCCATGTTCTTTTATGAAGTCTATTTCATACTCGTGTGCCATATTTTTGGGGAGATCCTCTGATCCATCTTTAAAATTAAATTAACGCACTAAAAAGGGATTATCCATGCCTTTAAAAAAACACCCTTCTAGTGAAAACACCTTCATCATTTGATCATACTTACTGATGGAACTAACAATTGGTACATTCTAGGGATACTATCATGTGAAATATGTTCATGGAACTAATTATCATCTTCGAAAACGTTCACTAATTTTACTGTGAATGTTTTTCCTTATTCTTTCTGTACGCCCATAAATGTATAAAAAATTTGACATAATTATTTTTCAATCACTTGAAAATGTATCTATTTTAAAAAATGTTATAGAATTCCATTTTCCATTTTAAAAAATAAAAAAAAATATTAATATCATTGATCAACATAAAAATTATTGAAAAAACTAAACATCATAATAATGTATCATATACAACCTTAGATACATAAAATTCAAAATCGATATTAGCATGATATTCCTAAAAAATTAGTTGGAAGAATTTTTAGAGAATATTGGGTTTAAAATCAAAGATTCAATGTTAATGAACCATTAACATAAGAGTATCACTGATTGTATGAAACATATCATTAATTTTCGTTTCAAAATACAGCTTATTAAGAAACTTTTCAAGACATTTATTTAATGGATTCACTTCATAAATCTGTAAATATATTTATTATGGATTTGTTATACCATACTGTGGTGATGAAAACAAATATAATGTGTTATGGGAATAACATCTCACTTACATACATTCACGTTTTCATTGGTTAGTGCTTATTTATAACAAGGGGGGAACTGAATCTTTGAAGCTCAAGGGGATGAGTTTATTTTTCATGAATGAATATCCTAATGAAATATATTCCAATTTTATAAAAAAATGATTTGATAAACCACTTAATTTTAAGATATTAAAATTTTATGAGAGAGGTATAATTCTTAATCCATTTATGTTTTTTCTCTAAATAATATCAAATAGTCTTTAGTGGGAAGTGTTTTGAAATTCTATATCATGTGAGGTTTATATAAGGATAATGAAAATTCAAAATAACAAATAATGATGAATAAATTAGATTATGATCATTATATTCATTGTTTAGAAGTGATAGGTACAAAATAAAAAAATTTAATATCTTTTGGGATTACATTTCATGGAGAAATAATATAATATGAAAATAAAAAAGAAAATATCCTCATATCTCATGTAAAGACAATATACATTAAGGTAATAATCTAAGAATATTATTTCCTTAAAATATTTCATGGAGTCTTGACCAATTGAGAACAATATAATTCAGAAGTGTTAATGGATAAAATATAAGAATATAATTGAATCCTATTTGGTTTCCAAAAAAAATCTATAAATATAAAATGGTGACCTATAAAAAGGAATGATTTGTATCCATGAAATATTCCCAATCTAAAAAAATGATACAGATGAAATATTTTCTATCATATCATCATTTGAATATATTCAATGTTTCAATTCATTGATAGTTTAATTAATTAAGACAGTTTACTAGATAGATCCGAAATCAACTTTCCAAAACAACTTACATAGGGTGGATGTGGACATCAAGAAACCAGAAGGTTATAATATAGATAAATCCAATGTAAAAGTATTATAGATTATGATGGAATTGTATAAGATTAAGAAATAACTAATATTAAAGTATTTTAGTCTTAATAAATACATGTGAAAAATACCATTCTAATAAGTTCAAGTTGATTAAAATATTAACATTAAAAAAGAGAATGATCAAAGGATATTAGGGATCATTTATGTGGAACAAATAATTCTTAGTGGATCAGATGAATTAAAATACATGATTGTTGAGGAATATATATTTAAATAGTTCTAGGAATCCTAAATTAGAGTGTAATAATTTTCAATTTTTTCATTTGACTAAAGGAAGGAATGTAACATCCATTTCATAATAAAAAATATCTAAATAAATACATATGATTTTTTAAATATTAAATTTAATGACAGTGAAAACATCGATATTGTAATGGCCCACACCTTCCTAGTCAATTTCTTTTCCAAAATTCTAAGTGTTGGGGTGTCCTGTACTCATCGATCAGTCCAACCCAGCACCTCCATAGATCAGCTCAATAGATCAGCTCCACAGATCAGCTCCACTGATCCGCTTCACTAATTGGCTTCACTATTCAGCTCAACTGATCAGCTTCACTGATCATCTCCACTAATCAGCTTCACTGATCAACTTCACATATCATCTTCACTAATCAGCTTCACAGATCAGCTTCACAGATCGGTTTCATAGATCGGTTTCACAAAATCGGTTTCACAGATCGGTTTCACCAAATCTGTTTCATAGATCGGTTTCACCAAATAGGTTTCACATATCCGTTTCACCAAATTGGTTTCACAGATCGGTTTCACCAAATCAGTTTCACAGATCGGTATCACCAAATCAGTTTCATATACCGGTTTCACCAAATCGGTTTCAACGAGCAGTTTCACCAAATCGGTTCACCGATCGGTTTCAGAGATCAGCTTCACCAAATCGAATTCACAAATCGCTTTCACTGAATCAATTTTACAGATTTTTTTCACAGAATCGGTTTCACAGATCGGTTTCCACAAATCAGTTTCATGGATTAGTTTCACAAAATCGGATTCGCAAATCTATTTCATGACATCAGTTTCACAGATCGATTTCACCAAATTGGATTCACAGATCAATTTCACCAAATGAGTTTCATAGATTTGTTTCACCAAATTAGTTTCACATATCTGTTTCACCAAATTGGTTACACAGATCGGTTTCACCAAATCAGTTTCCCAGATCGGTTTCACCAAATCGGTTTCACAGATGGGTTTCACCAAATCAGTTTCACAGATCGGTTTCACCAAATCAGTTTCACTGATCGGTTTCACCAAATAGGTTTCACAGATCAGTTTTAGCAAATCGGTTTCACAGATCGGTTTCCCCAAATCGGTTTCACAGATCAGTTTCTCCAAATCGGTGTTACAGATCGGCTTCACCGAATCAATCTCATAGATCGGTTTCACAAAATCAGTTTCACAGATCTGTTTCACCAAAGTGGTTTCACAGATTGGTTTCACCAAATCGGTTTCACAGATCGGTTTAACCATGTCAGTTTTACATATGGGTTTCACCAAATTGGTTTCAAATATCGGTTTCACCAAATCGGTTTCACATATCGGTTTCAATGATCGCCTTCACAAGATCAGCTTCACAAGATCAGCTTCTCCCAATCAGCATTATGGGATCACCTTCATCCGATTAGCTCCACCGATCTGTTTCGACTATCAGTCTCACCAATTGGCCACAGAGGGGTGTCGGGATTTTCATTCCCCATTTTTCCCGTAACGCTTATTTTATGTCTTTTAACATTTTTAATGTGGTTCAATTCCATTTTAGCACCATAAACAATGTTTTAAATCCCCTATGAGTGGGGAGGCCCTCAATGAACCTGTTTTCCTCTCTTAAATGAAATCCTTTAACGCACAACTATTTTGTCCTCCCCTTTGATGAGAATTATTAAATAAACAATTAATTTCATCATGTGTAACCGTCGAACCAAGAGGTGATACCAAGATCTACCATTAAATCCCATCAAGATCCTCATATCCTGTAACGTCAGGATCTCACCTTTTTGTCACCCGAGAATTATTTTTTTCTTGGCTAGTCTCTTTTACTTCTTCTCCCATTTACGTTAGGAGTCCCCCTTCTTGAGGTGAGTGGTGCGCCTGTTCTAGAGCCTTTCTTACTCATTCTTTGAGTCTTCTATGTTATTCCCCTAAATTTCATGCATCCCAAGTTATTGGCACCAGGAGAAAATTATTAATATTTGATCATTCAATTAGGGCATTTCTTTCATTTCTCCTTAGTGTGTATCACGCGGGGTGGGTATGCTATAGTTTCTATGGGGATGTATGAAACCAAACCTTAATGTAGTTCATAAATGGAAATTTTTAAAGAATTAAGGGCATGTGATCGATGTTTCTACTGTACTCCTTATCCTTGAGTATGTGTTTGTGAATTATACGGGCTTATGCCCACTGAAATTCACGTCCGTTTGGGGACTTTTATTGTGCACTAATGAACCTCTAGTTTTCTAGATATTTATGTGATTTAATGGGTGTAACAAGGAAAATGGTTAATCACATAAACTAGGTTGATTAAATTGATGTTCGGTGAATAAGAGTCATTTTGTGATCACCACAGTTAAACAAATGGAAAAACAGAACCGATTGAATGGAATATTAAAATATGAAAAATGCGTTGCTCTATTATGGAGATGTTGACTATTGATTCTTGGGAAGCGACGTGGATGGGGATGGGATCCTCTGTTATGGTACAGTTGTTTGATTTTGGATTTGAGGCCGTGTGGGGTTTTATGTTGGGGATTGGTTTGGTTCCAATACTTCAAGTGATCTCACAGATCACTTTTGTTGTTGTGACATTACAAGAGAACTGGGTGTGAATTATTATTTTGTTGTTTGGCTATTTTCCTTTCCTTGGCATGTGGTTATGCCTGTTAGTTTCCCAGTAGTGTAAAATTTACTTAAATTAGATTACATGAATATGAAAACATAAATGGTTTCAATACTGAATTGTTTTCTGGGAATGAGTTGTGATAGGGTCGGGGCTGTTACGATTCTTATGAATGAATAGTAATGAGGGTGCTTGTGTATGGTCTGGTTTTCGAAACCCTAGGTTGGGATGAGTTCTGGTTTCCTATATATACAATTGTAGTTCTTATGTTTCTTATTCGCGCCCGATCCATGTTATGAACTTCATTCTGAACACCCACATTTCATGGGGGTGGGTGTTTTTCCCAACACTCCTATGAGTGACTGGTTATTATCTCCTTTTCTGATCCCTTTCTCGAGTTTCCCAAGATCCTTAGGGCAGGATTTGATGGCCTGAGGTCCATTATAGCCCTAGATTATTTGAGCAGGGTATGTGGTAGTGGTTGGCCTTGGTGTGTGCGGGCAGGTTGTTTCCCCAGTGTCTTGAGGATGAGGCCCAAGTGTGTTCGGGCATGGCAGTAGTTGTTCGGACCTAGGTGTGTGCAGGATGTGTGGTAGTGATGACCCAGGTTTTTGCGGGCGTGATGTGTTATTGTGGTAGCCTAGGTTTGTGCGGGTTGGGGGATGGTAGTGGGACTGCGGTGAAGATGGAGGGAGAGGTTTTAAGCGTAGGATGTCCTCAATAACTAGTGAGAAAGTGGCGTGGGGTACCCAAATATTGATGTGCTATTACTATTACAGTACTTGACTTGAGTTATTTGTGGAGTGTGTGGTGGAAAGGTTTGGGTTAATAGTTTCTTTGCAAGGTGCTCTGGTTTTATTCTTTTCTCATGGGGTATTAGAATGTCTACCCACTTGTGCACGAGAGGCTCTAGTTTTCCCTACTGAGTATACCTGTATACTCACCCTACATATATAAACTACCTTCAGGTTTCATTAAGTACATCAGGGATCGTGCAAAACCGTACTAGCTCGGACATTGGGAGAGTTGATGTTTTTGTTTTTCTCTTTTTGGCACTTTCTATTGGGGTTTCCTTGTACTTTTGTAGATTCTACTTTTGAAATCCATATGAGAATGGTTTGCTTTTGGCTTTAAATTTACCTTTAGTTTTGGGTTTTTTGGGATTTACTATATTATTATATATCTTATAAAAAAGGTAATGACTTCTATTTTGTGTGTGATTATATACCCTTCGTGCTAGTCACCACTCCGGGACCTATTGAAGGCCAGTCTCAAGTGTCATTATATATCCTTTAACAGGAAGAAGGAAGGGTCTGGCAATCTTTTGTCCCATCTCTCATCTTGTTAAAGGAGTGTCTTGATAGAATTGTATCAAAGGTGAGGTTGAGAGATAGGATGAAGCTCGGGGTTAGGCACAGTGAGGATTTCATGGGACGGTAGGGTGACCGTGCTACGAATATTGGTCCATCAAATAAGCCATGGAAGACCAGCTAAGACACAAGATTTTAGGCCCCCCTATGATCCGATGCAAGGAATCTAGGCCTACTGAACGACCAAGTGAGGCTACACTGATTGCAGTGTAGAAGACCCTTGTAAATGTACATGCATTATATTGACTTGTGTTCTTGTGTGTTTTGGGGATTTAAAATGAATACAAAGTATAAGAGAAATTTAAAATAAATCTTCTACAATTCTTGGGCTTAGGCATTCCTTGTTTACCTTGTAGAAATGGCACCTAGAAGACGACCATGAGTAGTGCAGGTGATAGGGGCCTAGGAGGTTGACTTGGATAATTAGTAGAGGACTAACAGAGAGGAAGCGGACGGTCAGTGGTAGAGGATGCTTCATGCCTTTCAGTGGAAGACCCTCTGGAAATACGAGGGCAATACCTCAGACATGGAGATAGAGAGCATGCTAGAGGAGCTGGTGATAACTTTCAGGTTGATCCGGGCTCCGACGGAGTATTGGGTTCCTCTATCTGTAAGCTAGATGCGGGGAGTAGCCCGTCAATTTCAGACTCTATATCTTGGAAAGAAGAGGGAGGTTGAAGTTTCATGGACCGACTTCTAGAGGGAATTCCAGGCAAAATTTCTCTCTTCCACGATGAAGGTGGAGAAGAGGTAGGAGCTACTCTCCCATCAGTAGTGGAGAATGTCAGTGAGGGATTTGGGGATCAGGTTCAGGGATCTATTTCCTTTTTCTCCAGAACTTTTTCTGGATGAGGAGTCTTGTACGAGACATTTAGAGGAGGAACTCTGACCTTCTCTTCAGTATGTTGTTACTCCATTCACCCTACCTATGTACATGGAGCTATATAAGAAGGATGAAGTGGTAGAAAGAATGCACACACTGGGAGGTGTGCTGCGAGAGGGGAGCATGTGGAGTTAGTCAATGGGGAAGACCGTCAGCAGCAAGCCTCCAGTGTCAGGGCCTTCTAGGTTTCGACTAGTGGGGAGCAGGCCCCATTAGTTCTAGTTTCGATCTCCTGGTCCTCACCCATTCATCATGAGCCTAGGACAAAGGTTCTTCATCTGTGGATGTCGTGGGAACCTTTGAATCACTTCCTAGACAGAGTGTAGTATAGTGGGAGTGTGAAGGTTCAGCACCCACATCAGCAACAACAGTTTCCAGCCAGACCCTTTCAGTAGCAACAGTAGGGACAACGTGCTCCTGCTCCTCCAAGAGTAGACATGGAAGGAGAAGGCCGAACCCATGGTTCTCCTCAAGGACATCGACCAAGGCGTGGTCGTGGAGGCGGCCGACAAACGATAGGCATATGAGATGGGCTTGGGTAATTGCACGCCACAAAGGCAGCAGTTCTAGTAGGGCCAGAATTCATTCAAGGTACGATCAGCTTGGTTAGCACTCTTTATTACAACTTATTTGATTCAGATGAATCACACTCCTTTTTTACACCTGGTCTATCCCATTCCTTGATCCTAGACATAAAGAGACTCTCCATGCCCCTGGTGCGGAGTACGCTAGTTGGGGGTCATTCCAGTCTGTTTGATGTTTGTTGAGGATATAGATTGATGTTGGGGCCACATCAGTCTAGTGGGGACCTTATTCTGCTTCAAATGTAGCAATATGTTGTCATCCTAGGCATGGACAAGCTGTTTTCTATGCACGCTTTTATCGACTGCTTCCATATAATATTCATGTAATCTGATGGTGATGACCAGCGTGTGGATTTTGTTAGCAAGAAAAGTTATCAGGTGGGGTGACGGTGTGTGGAGCCTCTTCTTTCTATGTTGGCCAAGATTTCAACATAATCAGTGGATACCGAGATGATGGATGTTCTGAGAGACTTTAGAGGGTTCCCATACGTTTTTTATGAGGAGGTTGTGAATCTACCCCATTGACGCGACGTTGAGTTCGGGATAGGCTTACAATCTGGTGCCCATTCGAGTTCCATGGCTCCTTATCGGATGGTGCCTTCTGAGCTATGGGAGTTGCAGATCCAGATTGAAAATATGATGAAGAAGGGTTTTTTCCAAACCAGTGTGTCACCATGGGGTGCTCCGGTATTTTTCACAAAAAGGTAGATGGTTGTCTTATGCTTTGTATAGACTACCAGAGATGGAATCAAGTAACAGTCAAGAACGGTTACCCTCTTCCAAGGATATACGATCTCTTTAACTAGCTGAGGGGAGCTGGTTGGTTCTCTAAGATCGATCTACAGTCTGGGTATCACTAGGTAATGGTGAAGGATAATGATATTCCAAAGTCTACTTTATGGTGCAGGTATGGGAACTTTGAGTTTATAGTCATGTCGTTCGGTGTTACGAATGAACCTACTGTGTTCATGGGCCTCATGAACTTTGTTTTACATGAATTTCTTGATTGGTTCATCATTGTGTTCATCGATGAAATTTTTATCTACTCAAGACCAGAGGAGGAATATACAGAGCACCTCAGGATGGTCTTGGAAATCCTTCGACATCACCAACTCTATGTAAAATTGTACAAGTGTATGTTCATGACACGAGAAGTTCATTTCTTTGGACATGTGGTGTCTCAAAAAGGGGTAGTAGTTGATCCATAGAATGTAGAAGCGGTTGTTTCTAGGGAATCACCCACGAATATGATGGAGGTTCGCAACTTTCTAGGTCTCGTAGGATATTATCAGAGGTTTGTACACGAATTATCTCGAGTTGCTTCTCCCTTGATAGTGTTGACCAGAAAGGACCAGGCCTTCGTGTGGAGTGAGCAGTGCCAGGAAGCCTTCAATTATCTAAAAGAAAAGTTGGTCAGTGCACCAGTGCTGAGGTTACCAGAGTAAGGGATATTGTTTGAGGTGTTTTGTGATGGTTCTGGACTTGTCCTAGGGCATGTACTAATGTGGAAATGGGGAGTGATATCTTATGGGTCTAGGCAGTTACATCCTCATGAGCTTAACTATTCCACCCATGACCTAGATCTTGCAGCAGTAGTGTCCGCATTGAATTTCTGGTGGCATTACCTCATCAGGGAGCACATTTTGGTATTCATAGATCACAAGAGTTTGAGGCATATCTTTACCCAGCGGGACCTGAACTTGCGACAATGAAGGTGGGTGGAGTTTCTCCAGGAATAAAACCTCGAGATATCATATAATGAAGGTAAGTGGAAAGTTGTGGATGATGCCGTGAGCAGGAAGTCACAGAGTGAAGCTGTTTAGAAATTTGTGGATGCTTGGAAGGAAATGGTGGAGTTAGATTCCATACACCTGGATGTAAGGGAGGATAGCAGTTGAGGTTGTCTGTTTCCGAATCAGATGCTTTTTCGAGTGAAGTTTTTTTTGTCCCAGAGATGATGCATGTAGGGATTTCTCCATGATTTCCATAACTCACTTATAGAAGTACACCCTGGAGATTCCAAGATGTACTGAGGCCTCATGAAACATTTTTGGTGGCCCGGGGTAAAACAGATAGTGGGGGAGTTCTTGGCAAGGTTCATGGTATGTCAGCAAGTGAATGTTGAAAATCATGTCCCAGGAGGATTTTTGCATCCTTTAGATGTCCTAGAGTGGAAGTGGGATGACATATTGATGTATTTTTTTATAGGATAACCCGAGGATCAAGTAGGTTGTGATTCTACCTTGGTAGCGGTAGACCGACAGACGAAATCAGCTCCCTTTCTGGAGATCAAGTAGTCGAGTGCGGTAGATGCCTTAGTACAAAGATACATGGATGAGGTGGCGCGGTTGCATGGAGTTCTGAGGTCCATAATCTGGGATAAGGATGTACAGTTTATCTCACGAGTCTGAAGGGGATTTCAGCCTGATTTTGGCACCAAACTACTTCTTTGCACTACTTTCCACCACCAAACAGATGGTCAGAAAGAGAAAACCATCCAGTCATTGGAGGATATGCTATGAGCATGTTTTTTGGACTTTGGGGGATAATGGGAACCACATTTTCCCATAGTATTGTTTTCCTACAATAACAGCTATCACTCTACTACTATCATGGCACCATTTGAAGCCTTGTATGGGAGGCTATGTTGTTCACCCATGTGATGGACCGAGGTTGGGGAGGAAGGTGTTATTGGCCCAGAGGTGGTGCAGATCATAATAGAGAAGGTTCAGCTTGTGCATGAGAGGATGAAGGCATCCCAAGATCGGTAGAAGTCATATGTCTATCGTAGGAGGATGCCCTTGGAGTTCGAGGTTTGAGACCATGTTTTCTTTTAGGTATCCCATCGACATGGGCAGAAAAGGTTCTATAAGGGGAGGAAGCTCTCTCCTAGGTTCATCGAGGCCTTTGAAGTGTTGGGGCGAGTCGGTGAGGTGGATTATCAGCTGGTATTAACACATTAGTTGGAAAGGATCCATGATGTTTTCCATGTCTCCTAGCTTTGTCAATATCTACACGATGATTCCCATGTCATTGAATAGGGATAATTGGATACAAGGGATGATTCTACATTCGTGGAGCGTCCAATGAGGATCGAGGATCGAAAGGAGAAAGTGCTTCGTGGACAAACCATCCCATTGTTTCATGTGTTGTTGAGGCACAATGGCCTTGAGGAGAGTACTTGGGAGCGAGAAGCTCAGATGCGCGCATAATACCCCAAGCTGTTTTGAGTTGTTGTTCAGAGCCTTCCTTGTTGTTCTTGTTTTTGTAACCTACTGTTATGTAATGATGACCTTGTTGGTCTATGAGATTTTCTGTTTCCATTTCTTGTGAACGGTTATGAAAAGTCCTGATCTGTGGGCAAGGTAGGACCTGATCCCTAATCAAGATGCATTAAGGTTTTTGCGATTAACCCCATGTTGGAGATATGTGCCACCCAAAGCGAATAGTATCTTGACATGGAGGAATGAACTCCCTGATCCATGTGTTGGGGCAATGAAATTTTTGGGATTCGTATGGTTGTTTGGGGTGGTTTGTCCTTGAGAGTTATCATCTAGAGGGGTTGTTTAGGATACTCTTGTATTTTCAAGGGAGAGAATAATTTTGATAGGTATCTAATGTAATGGTCCAAACCCTCCTAGTCAATTACTTTCCCAAAATTCAAAGTGTTGGGGTGTCCTGGACTCATCGATCAGTCCCACCCATTAGCTCCACAGATCAGCTCCACAGATCACCTCCCCTGATCCACTTCACTGATCAACTCCACTGATCAGCTGCACTGATCAGCCCAACTAATCAGCTTCACTAATTAGCATCACATATCACCTGCACTGATTATCTTCACTAATTAGCTTCACTGATTATCTTCACTAATCAGCTTCACAGATCAATTTTACATATCAGTTTCACCAAATTGGTTTCACAGATCGATTTCATCAAATCAGTTTCACAGATTAGTTTCACAAAATCGGTTTCACAGATCGGTTTCACTAAATCAGTTTTATAGATTGGTTTCACCAAATCGGTTTCCCAAATCGGTTTCACCAAATTGGTTTCACAGATTGGTTTCACAAAATCGGTTTCACGGATGGGTTTCACCAAATCAGTCTCAGAGATCAGCTTCACTAAATATGTTTCACAGATTGGTTTCACCAAATTAGTTTCACAGATCGGTTTCACCAAATCAGTTTCACCAAATTAGTTTCACAGATCGGTTTCACCAAACCGGGTTCACAAATCGGTTTCCCCAAATCAGTTTCACAGATCGGTTTCACCAAATCAGTTTCACAGATTGGTTTCACCATATTAGTTTCACTGATCGGTTTCACCAGATCAGTTTCACAAATCAGTTTCACTATATCGGTTTCACAGATTGGTTTCACCAAATAAAATTCACAGACCGGTTTCACCAAATCAGTTTCACAGATCGGTTTTACCAGACCGTTTTCACAGATCGGTTTCTCCAAATCGGTTTCACATATCGGTTTCACCATATCGGTTTCACCAAATCAGTTTCCTCGATATGTTACACCAAATCTGTTTCACAGATCGGTTTCACCAAATCGGTTTCACAGATCAGTTTTAGAGATCGATTTCACCAAGTTGGTTTCACAAATCGATTTCACTAAATCAGTTTCACATATCAGTTTCACCAAATCGGTTTCACAGATCAGTTTCACTGATCAGCTTCACAGGGTCAGCTTCACAGGATCAGCTTCTCCCAATCAGCTTTATGTGATCAACTTCACCCAATCATCTCCACTGATTGGTTTCAACTATCAGTCTCACCAATCCGCCACAGAAGGGTGTCAGGAATTTCCTTCCCTAAATTTTCCCATAATGCATCTTTTAAGTCTTTTAACCATTTTAATGTGGTTCAAAGCCATTTTTAGCACCATAAACAATGTTTTAAATCCCCTAGGAATGGGGAGACATTCAATGAACCCATTTTCCTCTCTTAAATTATATCCTTTAATGGAAAACTATTTTGGCCACACCTCCGATGAGAATTATTAAATAAACAGTTAATTTCATCGCGTGTTGCTGTCTAACAGCGAGGTGAAACCACAATACACCTTTAAAATCGCTCAAGATCCTCATATACTATAATTCCAGGATCTCACCTTTTTATCGCATGCGAATTCATTTCTTCCCAGCTGGTCTCTCTTCCTTCTTATCCTTGGTGCGTTTGGATTCCCCATTATCGAGGAGAGCGGTGCGCCTCTGCTGGATCCTTTCCTACTCATTCTTAGAGTCTTCCGAGTTCCTCCCCGACATGTAACACATCCGCAGTTGTGGGTGTTAGGAGAAAAATGTCGATCTTTGATCATTCAAGTAGGTATTTTCCTTCGTCTATCCTTAGTGTGTATCATGCAGGGTAGTTATTCTATTATTTCTATGGGGATGGATGAAACCAAAGCTTAATGAAGATAATAAATGATTTTTTTAAATAATGAAGGGGGTGTGCCTGATGTTTCTTCTGTACTCCTTATCCTTGATTATGTGTTATGAATTGTATGGTCTTATTCCCACTAAAAATCATGGTTGTTGGTGGTATTTTCTTGTGAACTAATGCACCTCGGTTTTTTATGGATATTTATGTGATTGAATGGGTATAATAGGGAACTAGTTAATCACGTAAACTAAGTTGATTAAATGGATGTCCGGTGAATAAGATTCCTTCTGTGATCACCCTGACTAACCAACTGTAAATACGGAACCGAATGAATGGAATATTCAAATTTGAAAACTACCTTGCTCTGTTATGGTGAAGTTGATGGTTGATGCTTGGGAAGTGATGTGGATGGGGATGTGATCCTCTATTGTGGTGTAGTTGTTGGATTTTGGATTTGAGGTCGTTTGGGGCTGTATGGAGGGGCTTGGTATGGTTCCAAATCATCAAGGGAACTCATAGAACCCTTTTGTTGTTGTGTCTTTACATGAGAACTGAGTGTGGATTCTTAATTTGTTGTTTGGCTATTTTCTTTTCCTTGTCTTGTGGCTATTCCTATTAGTTTCCCAATAGTGTCAAATTTAATTACATGGAATTACTTTAATATGAAAACATGAATGGGTTCAATGGGGAATTGTTTTCCGGGAATGAGTTGTGAAATCGTTTTTCCTATTATGCTTCTTATAAATGAATAGTAACGAGGGTTCTTGTGTATGGGATAGTTTTGGAAACCTTAGGCTGGGATAAGTGCTCATGCGAATATATATAATTTTAGTTCTTATGTTTCTTATTCGCGCCCCACCCATGTTAATCACATCGGGTCGAACACCCAGATTTCATGTGGGAGGGTGTTTTTTTCAACACTCTTGTGAGTGGCTGGTTATTATCTCCTTTTATGCTCCCTTTCCTGAGTTTCCCAAAATCCTTCAAGAAGGCTATGGTGGCCTGAGGTCCATTATTGCCATATATTCTTTGTGAAGGGTATGTGGTGGTGGTTGTCCCAGGTGTGTGTGGGAAGGTTGTTTCCCAAGTGTCTTCGGGATGAGGCACAGGTGTCTTCGAGTAAGGTAGTAGTTTTTCAGAACTTGGTATGCACAGGATGTGTGGTAGTGATAGCCTAGGTGTTTGCGGGTGGGATGTACGATTGTGGTAGCCCAGGTGTCTGTGGGAAGGGGGGTGGTAGCGGGACTATGGTGAGGATATCGGGAGATGCTTGATGTGTAGGATGTCCTCAATAACCAGTGGGAATGTGGTGCGGGGTACCCAAATATCAATGTTCTTTTACTATTACTTTACTTTACTTGCGTTATTTGGGGTGTGTGCCTTGGTAAGGTTTGGGTGGATATTTTCCTTGCTAGGTACTCTAGTTATCTCCTTTTCTCATGGGTAATTTGAATACCTCCCCACTTGTGCATGAGAGAATATGGGTTTCCTTACCAAGTATACCTGTATACTCTCCCTACATTTATAAACTGCCTTCTGGTTTCCAAGAGGACATCAGGGATCCTACGAAACTATACTAACTGGGATGTTGGGATAGTTGATGTTTCTGTGTTTCCATGCCTGGTAATTTCCTTTGGGGATTTCTTGTACTTTTTTAGAATGTACCTTTCATATGCATTTGAGAATGGTTTTATTTTGGCTTTTCTTTTACATTTAGTTTTGGTGTTGTTTTGATTTACTATATTCTATCCCAATCTTATAAAAAAGGGGAAATGCCTTCTATTTTGTTTGTGATTCTATACCCTTGGTGATAGACACCTCTCCAAGAACTATTAAAGGTGGGTCTCAGGGGTCATTATCTCTCCTTCAACTCGACGAAGGAAGGGTCTGGAAATATAATGTCCCTTATCTCATCTTTGTGAAGGAAGTTTGTGAAAAATATCTACATGAATAATGTTTTTAATAGATGATGTCTAAAATATCACTACTGTAAATAACATCTCTACCAACTATTTTGGGCAAACCATTGGTACAGTTCACTTATATGGACATATACCAATGGTTTGGCCAAAACCGTTGGTATAGGTCTCTAATTTGGACATATACCAATGGTTTTAGGCAAACTGTTGGAATATGGGGGACTTATACCAATGGTTTGGGGAAACCCGTTGTTATAGGTCACTTATATGGACCTATGAATTTTGATTGGCCAACCCGTTGGTATAGGTCCATAATAGAGACCCTATACCAATGGTTTTCCCCAATCTGTTGGTATAGCCCCCCCTATTCTAATGGTTTTTACCAAAACAGTTGGTATAGGTCTATACTAACAGTTTTGAGAACCGTTGGTATTGTTACATGTATTTTTATGTAATCTTATTATAGAGAACATTAAATAAATCAAAATTTAAAATATTTACGATAATACACATATATATATTTATGAAATTATGTTCACAAAAGTCCAGTTAGGTTAGTAGTTAACCATAAACTGTAGGTAATCGGATAAAAACCAACTGAATTATTCTTTTTTGAAATACATACACCAACTGTTTTATGGAACCATTGGTATAGATTTTTCATATTACTTATAAAAATTGTTTTGAAAACCGTTTGTATAGACCTATCCTTATGTCTTACACGGCCACGGTTCTCAAAACCATTGTTATAGGATATACCAATGGATTGGAGGCCTATAACAATGGTTTGAAACAGTTAGAATATGGTATATTTCTACTAGTGTATGGATGGTATAATAGAGTATCAGAAAATCATTTGAATCCAATTTAAACTAATAATGATTTTACCTAACATTGTGCTTTCCACCTGGAATGCCATGTAGTAAAAATATTTCCCATGGATAACCACCTACTAACAATAAATAATTTTCTTCAATATTTTAATAGTATAGAATATTTCATTTTATTTAATAAAAAATTAGAGTATCAATAATTTCTCAGATACCCAGATAGATATTAGATTAGTTCAATCTATGATTGTAAGTATATTTTGGTAAATGTATTTTACCTTTATGGATTGTGTATTTCTATAATAACACGAATCAATATTTAATTTCCCAAATCACTATAAAATCTATGTATATTTTTCCTTCTCAATCTTGATCTTAATTTCAATGGATGTTGAAAAACATTCAAGATGTTGGTTTTTTTAAATATTCAACTATAATCATGTTTGATAGCCTGATTGATATAAGTCATATAATAAATATATCCCATAATTTCAGAAACATAGACCTAGATAGAGTTAAAAATATCATCAAATATATGGTTCAACATGGGTTGGTGGAGTTGGGGTATGTTTAAGCACAATAATTAGTTTGGTGAACTATGAATCAATCTCTAAATAAATTCGACTTTGTGAGGTTTTAGTTTGATCAAGGATTTTAATTGTCTCAAAAAAATTATATTTTTCAGGAAAGGGACCCACAATCCTCTATAGAATTTTATATTTTTATAAAATCATATTGATTCTTATGAATTTATTTTTTCAATTTTAATCTATATATTAAAAAATTATAGAATATTTCTATCTGGGATAATTCAAAAAGGGGTAGTAATTTTCTATACGATTTATTGGAGAATTTATCAATAATTAGAGATAAATATTGTTTGGTGTAACATCTTATTATTTGTTGTTAATATTTCTCTTTAGAATAACTTTAATTAAAAATATTTATTCATATGAAACACAAAAAAATACCATGACATGTTAAGATGATACAATCATTAAAAACCCCTTTATAATATTTCCATTTAATTGACTATTATATATATTTATATATATTCAAAGAATAAAATTAGGATATTTATATAAAATGAAAAATAAATGGCATCAATAATAATGAATTTCCCTTATTAATATCATTTATACATTATTGTAAAGGTGGTACAATAACTAGGGATTTAGCAAGGCCATTCCTGAAATAAAAATCAGTTATTTTCGCAAGATATATGACACATTCCTAGAGAATATTCACTTTATTATAGTTTCTATGTTATATGAAACACAATCCATTACTAATACTATTTCTTATCTTATAGTTAGATATTTTTCTAATGTATTGAGGGGTAATGTATTTTTGGGATATGGGTTAATATATTATATATTATTCTATAAATTAAATGGTGTTTACTCCAAAAACATATTTCTCATAGATGAATCGAAATTAATATTTAGAACGCATAGGTCAAAATTTTCTAAATATGTAATTATATATTTTTAGATTAAATGGAAAATCTATATATGGAAAAATTATGATCTAAAAATATAGTAACATTTGAAATAGAATTATTAAATTTGGGAAAAATAGTTATTTCACACAAATAAATTAATTTTTTCTTCGACATAAAATATATTATTTATATAAATTTATGTAAAATTATATTATAAATTGAAAATATTTATATTTTTTCATAACTGTTTTTATAAAATAGTATATTTGTTTATATAAATTATAATATAAATTATAAATTTATATGTATTTTAAATAAGGGATATAAAATTAATGGTTCCCTAATATGTATTAATTTATAATATATATGAATTATATAAAAAAATTAATTTTTCTTAGATAGAAAAAATATTTGGATATAAGGAGGTAACTGTTTTGAATGAAATCATAAAAATTATAATATGTTGCTTTTTTAGCAATTTATTTAGAAATATTATACTTATTTTTAATATTAAAATATATTATTAGTATCATATAGAAACCATATTTTAAAATCATTTATATGAATTATTTTTTTGTAGTCTAGAATTTATAGGAATATATTAATTCACATTTTATTATAGACTAAAATTCTCTTTACTACTAATTTGAAATATGAGTCTCTATTTTATTATACGATAATTTATTCTAATATTTTACACTGAAACAACTTCTATTATCCTATAAAAATACTTCCATTTACAACCCCATTTATCAACTCAATAATAAACACATTATGAACAATGTACACTGTAATATCTCATAAAATCACTGACCATTTATTTTATGCATTTCCCTCAGCAAAAGATCAATGCATGGTGCCATAAAGTCTATCCTATGTGTGAACAAAAAAAATAAGAGGTCACATTCTCAACCAAAATCAATTTATTTATTTTCATTTTCCACTACAATGAAATATATATTTTCAAGATTATATGATGTAATTAGAAATGCTAATATAATGAAATGTTATTATAGTATTGATATATCAATTATTTTTCCCCTATTATTTTGTTTCAACTTAAAAACATTTCTTATATTTTGGTCAATTCAACACCTCTAAGAAATAAAGATATCATTTCTCACCAACACTTTAATATATGTACAAAATTCATTGATTACAGATAAAAAGTTCTAAGTAAATATATTCTATATTGATTAATATTGTTTTAAGGTTAAATAGACATATGATAGAATAAAAAGAAATCGGTTCAACATGGTAAAAAACCCCACCTAATTGAATTAATAATATAATGATAATATTTTTAATCAAAAAATAATCTCAATATATGAATACATATAGTTATATGGAACCATTTTATCTTATGTAATGATGTGAAAATCCATTTATTTTAATTTTTTTATTTTGATCTCAATTGAGAATAACATCAATAATTATTATCAAAACATGTAATTCATTTAACCATAAAAAACACCCACATGAAGAAAATAATAAACATGATGGATTAAAAAATAATTATAAATGAACATTAATTAATATAAATAAATATAATATATATGAAAAGTATTTTTAAAAAATTATTTAATAAATTTAATTTTATAATTAAAATGCCTTTGCGATGTAATTCTGGACATTATGTAAGTGTTGCATGGACTCAATTGTTCTTTATTAGGTCTTATATTATATTGAAAGACCAAAATATTCTATGTTTTATTTATTTAAATATTTATTTATCATTATTGTTGTGTAATTTATCCATGGGTAATTTATATTTCCATATCAAAATCATTTCCTTTTATGAAATCCTTTATTCATGAAAATTAAATTTTGTATAGAATAATTCCGATCATTGATAATTGGCCTTTTCCCCATTTCATATTCATACATTAAAAAATATTTATCTTATTATATGGAGACCCAAATATTAATTATTACATGTGACCATAATACTTATTTTTACTTCCAAATGTATTCTTTTTTGTGGTTTCAAGAATTTGGGTTACAATAAAAGAATGCAAAAATATTAGAATGAAAATACATTTAAAGGTCATATTTTTTATCATCCACTAAATAATTATTATATTATACTTCATTTATTTTCATGGTATACATAATTGGAAATAATATTTATCTTTAATTTTCTATTTTCACCCATCTTGAAACTGATTTATGAAATGACTTATAATTTTTTTAGATTTATGTTTAAATTCCTTTATAAAAATGTCATTATAGTTTTAAAATTAATTTTTCTCTATGTATCCAATTAAACATCGCATTATTTATTATTTTGAATCATTATCATTTACATTATATTTTAAACATTTTATAATAGTGTATTTTGGGTGTCGACTAATTATTTTATAATGATGTGATATGCGATACCATGTCAGAATTATATAAAACCCATTATAATTTCAATGGTGTTTTTTGGTTGGACAATTGATCTCTTATTTCAAATATATATGTATGTAATATCATCATGTCATGGTATGGTCCTACAAATCACTCTAATAAATTGGGTAATTCTTTACATCTTGTGAGATAATTTAGAGAAATGATTTTGGATTCTTGATGCACTAAGGTAAATAGGTTGTAATGCCAGATCCACTATGAGAACATGTGGTTATGATTGATCCTCGATGTTATCTTGTTCATGTTAGCTAACCATGACATAGGATATACATTATATCTTTATGTTTGGGACACATTTAAATGTTAAACCATATTCTAATGTTGTTTTTCATTAATTAGTTTCACATGCTTTCATACCATGTAATTTGTTTTAAAATTCTATGATGTTACTATCATGATCATATTCCAAAAAATATAATTTTTATTTTGAAATGAAAATTCCAACATTTTTATTATTTCATTCATTCCTATGATCTTTTACATTCTACAACACATTGATATGTTTTTCAAAAATTGTTCATTTGAGCTCACCACATATATTCTATCCACTTCCCATTGAAATTATATGTTGGTATATGGTTATAAAAAAGTTTTATGAGGATATTAATGTAAGAAATATTGATGTAAAATGAAATAACATGTTTTTATATGTAATTACAAATACCATTAAACTATTTTTCCACAAAATTGTTATGATTTTTGTGACATTTATTTATAAAATCGATTAATAGTTTTGTAAGCTTACCATGGGTTATCTCAGTTTATACTAGGACGAATCATAGAAGTTTTTAGGGATTATAATAGTAAACAATTATTAAAAAAACGCAACAATAACTCTAAATATATATAAAAATTCTATTTTTTATCAAATATATTGAGTGTGGTTTCTTAAAAACATCATCCGAATCATGATATAAATATGTGGATTTAGGGTCTGGAATAGATACCCCTAGGGTTCAATACCCTGAAATAATTTCTCTTGGTATCAACTCGACCATTACTTATTATACAACAAGTGCGTTATAACACCCAAAAATTTTAAAGTAAAACATTATTTTCAATGGTGTGTCGGACACGCAACACCAAGTTTAAAAAAGAAATATAACTTTTCTATAGTCTACAGTATATTTAGTATCATAAATAAATATAATATATTCTATATATTTTAATGAATAAAATAATGAGTTATCGTGTGTTACAAGAAGTAGTGACGTTCCTCAATATCTTTCATTGAACATTAGAGAAACCTTCTAGATAGATTGTGTTACACGCAAGGTCGAGTTCCATAATATAACAATGAATTATTAAAAAATTATTATTTAACATAATAATATGTAAACTATAAATTATTCATGGTTTTAAATAAATTAGTATTTTGTTTTGGTTTATATAAATATAAAATTAATTTATAGGTTACCAATTAATGAGGAACAAAAATAATAACAAATTCGATATAAAAAAGAGATATTATTATTTTTATACATATTAATGAGTTTTATGTTAATGATTATAGTTACTTAAAATTAGTGAATAATTTTATTGAAATATATATGTTATATATTCAATCAAATATTTTTAATATTCATTCATTTAGTTTGAAATGAATAATATAATAACAAACCCTATTTCAAACATAAAATCAGATATATTTATAAAGGATTTTTTACCACCATTTAATGGTGGACCTAATTTAAATCTGAATTTCGACACATTAATTAATATAATATTTCTCAATAAAATTAAAATTTTAAATAGAAATATAATAATTTGGTTAGGGAATTGTTTTATATTTTTATGAAACATTTCATTTTTTATGAAAAGTCAAAAATAATGAATTTTAGTTGAAATATGTTTTTAATATAATTTATTTTTAAGGATAAGTTATAATTTTAATGAGTTTAACAGTTTAATTAGTTAATATTGTTATCCATTTAACCAATTTAATTCATTTTAATCAATTTTAAATTGAAATTATCAATTAAAACATTGATAAAAATAAATTATTCTTACATTAAAAACTCACATTGTCATCCTTCCATTGCGATGCATTTCAAATTAATTTTTAACAATTATATGAATAAAATTGGTAAAAATGTAATCCATATTTTGAATCATCTTTACATATAATTATTAATATTACCAAATGTTTTCAACCCAAACTACTAGTTAATGAGATTAAAATTAATTGCAATGATTAAGAGAAAATTAATCTTAATAATTTTCTAAACCTTAAACATAATTCCCAGAATGACCTATATACTTGTCCAAAAACTATTAGACAGAATATTTAGAACCAATGATACAATGTCTTGAATTGGGTCCATTATTGGATAAAATTGCCTCATGAAAGTGGTAAGAATTCCTTTGTCAAAATATTTGATGAGTGTCACTCCTCCTCCACTGTAAGAGATTACCACTTATCCCTACTCCTCACACCTATAAAACCACATAGGATTATCCATGATCTACCAAAATATCTTCCCAAAATTCCTCCCTAGGACTATGAAGCATCACTTTGTGTAGATATCCTTCCAAGGAAACACTTTGGTATAAATCAAAAGAAGCAACCCGATTTTAAGGTAACGTTTTCAAATGATCTTGTTTCATTAATTTTCGTCAACAATCCATTTACTCTTCTTATTCAATGATTACATAAAAAATTACCCTCAATATAATTTTATAATTTTATGCTAATTTTTATAACTAAACTTAAATAGACTACCATCAAATGTGTAACGAACATAATTTTTCTGTGTGAGGAAAACTATTTCCTCCCAAAATGACGATTGTTCATTTTTCATTTACCACCTATCATGGTTTTCTTTATGATGTAAAATATTTTCATATATTATATATATTATATATATTATTTATTTGTGAATTTTTAATTCTTTATTTAAAATATACTGTTATACACTATATTTTTTGGGAATAAGATAATACCTTTTGAGGAAGGGTGGACTATCACCCCCTCAAAGAAATGTGATTCGTTCACACAATACATGGAATATATAACAGATTGTATTATATAAAAATATAAGAAATTCAAAAAAAATATATTTTATTCATTAAATAATTATCTTTATTTTAATATAATATATATATACACCATTTTATTTATTACCCTACCAGACACCCATAAAAAGTGATAACGTTGGTGCTGGAGGTCCGCACTACCGCCTCATCGACATGATATGATTCATTTTTCATAAAAATAATTATATTTATCAATATATGGGATTAAATAATATGGTATTTGTGATATAATTATCAATATGTAATTATATAAATCTAGTTATCTTTTTCAATAATGATTATTGAAAAATGAAAACTTTACTCATGCATAAATATAATCTACGGTCTCCATGATTGTAACATTGGTTCATTTTTCATAACCATATTTAATGATTTATTTTAAAAGTATAATTGATGATGATATATGACAATTATGTCAGGATTATTTTTCTATATATTTTATATAATGACCTCATTGACCATAGTTGACCCAAAAAAGTTGTTTTTGACACATAAATCGAATGTTTTCAAAACCCCCGACATAAAACTTATTATTTAAGTTATTCAATACAACATAGTAATTAGAGAAATAAAAATAAAAATAAACATGAAAAGGTTATGAATAACCTATAATATTATAATATGTTTTTTATATATGAATTTACGGTATGTTCTCCTGAAAGAAAACACACGGTAAGGGGTTAACATATCACTTTTTACATCTGTGAGCTAAATGTCTTGTTCACCACATACATCTTTTTTGTGGTGTATATACTACCCCTTTTATTATATTTTATAATTAATCTAATTAACTTCATGGTATTTTTAATACTTTAATTAATTTAATTATTCAATGATTATTATGATTTAAAATGTTTCAAAGTGGTATGGGAATATTTGGAATGATTAATAATTATTTTCCACAAAAAAAAACTTTAATGATCTTTCAATGGTGATTCTATTTTAGAAAATTATACAGAAATTGTTCAATAAACCATTTATTTTTAAATCCATTGGTTATTCATGACAGTTTTATGTATTAGAACCATTTTTTACACATTGTTACTCAAAATGTATTAAAAATGTTTTCTGGAAAACCCAAATTTGAATATCTCTCAAGTCAGAGAGCATGAATTATTAAATTGTTTTCAAAACTATTTTAAAATGAGTTATCAAATAAATTTTTACCATTATTGTATTTTACCAATTTCTACAAAGGAACATTCTTTTCACTTTCTAAAAAATACATTTTTTATCATTTAACTATGTAAAAAGCATTCTCATTTTACCTATTATGGATTATAAAGAATTACCAACTATCATTTCATTAAAAATTCCTTTTCATGTTTAAAAGGTTAATTTTTTTGAAAAATTAGTTTCAAATATGATTTCAGAAGAAATTTGTTTTATAAAAATTTTTCCAATAAAATAAGATATTTTCTCAAAGATTTTTTAAAGGATAATTTTATAATTATTCCATTCAATGAAGACCAAAATGCTTTATTTTACTCCACTTGGGTTATTTGTTATTAATACCATCCTCAATCTTACTAAGAATGGATTATGATTGATTTTTCTAAGGATTGCATTCACATTCACTTCCTTGATACCTATTATTTCCCTTGAAATATTCAATTTCCCATTATCATTTGACATAGAATTAACCCAAAATATCTAAATCATTTTTCATGGATATGATTATTTTCTAAACCATATGCCATTTTCATATGGTGTTTACTTTGAATTTTATTTGATTATTTTGGGAAATTTTGATAAATGCATATACTTTATTCAATATGAATATTTGATAGGGAATATTTTTTATTCAGTATGAAGAATGGTTTAGACATACAGTACATGGGTTGGGGACTATTTAAAGAAAATCTTATGGGTTGGGGAACAGTTAAGGAATGACCATCGATGCATTAGTACTATAATGAGATGAAATACTTTCACAAAATAGAATAGTTAAACTATATATTTCTAGTAATGGTTCCATGTTCCAGGGAAATATGGAGTCCAATAATTATCCATTTACTTCATTTAGTTTTAGTTATTATTAGTCGATGAGATTTTTTCTCATCATATCTGTGGATATATGGAATTTTAGTTAATTAATTTAATTAAATATATTTTAATTTCTTGCCTTTACATGTTGATTTATTCTTATCTAGTTATTTGGATGGAATGTGTATCCAGTTATTACCATTCCATAATCTCTATTATCTTTATTCTCAATTTTATGATTTCATGGTATGTGTGTTCAGTTATTTACCATTCCATAATTATTAATCTCATTGATTCATTATTTCTTCTACTGTATTTTTTGATTGTTGAAAATTTGAGGCCACACTTATTATTTTTCCATCCCCATGAATCTAAGAAGTGCACTATGAAATATATATAGGGGTATAATATATGGAATAATGATACCCTACATTTTAATTATTTAGAAAGGAAAAAAATTATGTTGTAATTAGTGTTTTATTTTCAAATACAAGACTCATTTATCTATATATTTTACCAAGATTACTAAACTGATCAGTCATTTTGGGAATTGTTTCCTATAATCATACCAATGTAATATATATATGATAATGGCTCCAATCTCTCCAGGGTAGAATCGCTACATGGGCCACATTGTAACCCATTTTCCACACTCCTAGAGCATATTATATATTGATTACATGTGCTTCACAAAACATTATGAATGATTTTAATATAATGTTTTAAAATTTGGTATGTAATTATTTTTTAAATATAATATAAAAATTACAATGGGTAACCTAGATTGTTGAAAAATTTCTAATAATGGGTATATATAATTTCTTATTTATTCCTTTTATGATTACGAATTTTAGTTTTTATACACATCAAATTATATACTCCAACCTATAACATCCATTTATTTTAGTAAATTGATTCAAATTGGAAGAACCAATTCTATAATTAATGTAACGGAAATTGAAACTATTCTTATGTTGATAAAAAATGATAAGGGGGATGGAATGAAAAATCCTAGGGAAATGCTAATAATATTATATTAATTAATGAAAACCAATATTAATCCTTTTTATCTCCAAAATTCCCATGGAATTATCAACTAGATATTGGTTTTTTTATTGAAAAATAAACTACATAATAATGGTTCTTTCATTATATTAATTGCTGATCAATGGGTCAATATAAGAGAAAATAATTTTTTTTATTTTTACTCTGACTATGAGATGGGTTTTTATAAGTGCATTGATTGGATGGTTATGTTAAAAATATTTGGAAACTCATTATTAATACAGTGTGAAATGAAAATTTTGACCCCTTGTAATATATTGAATCTAATAAAATACTCTCTAGTATTTATTTTCAGTCAACATATCACAAAAAAATTGAGGTAAAATATTAAAGATCTAAAAATGGTTGAGTAATCCAATGTCACCACTGAGTAAAAATATATTAGGCTTGATAGGTAAAACTAATGTCTTAGTTTAGACTCTAATTTAAATTCTAATGGATTTTTTTGTAACCAAAACCAACGTCTTCAAAATAAGTTTTCTATAAGACACTTTGATTGCTAAAAATATTCTTTTCAATTTTTACTTAAAGTGGAAATTTAAACTATATACTCTCAACACTCACATGGATTTGAAATCATGAATTGGAGAGTAGTGTTTTAGGGTAACATGATTTTAAATTTTCTTTGAAAGAAGATAACAGGACATACTAATTTTCAATATATTCGAGGATGTATCAAGGGTATTTTTTGAAAGGGGTTGTAAGGTTCTATATATGTGGAAGGGATAGTTATGAATTACACGAGTTTCAAAATTTAGATAATGTGGGAATTCAATGGAGAAAAAAAAAGAATAAAGATCCACTAAATCATCCAGATTCACTATAATGATTTAGGCATAATGAATTAAAACATTTTAAATATCAATGGAATAATAATATGGAAAATTAGTAATATATACATCAAAAGTGTCTATAAACAAGGGAAAAATTAAGATGCAATCCATTCATTATATTTAAATTATAACAAGAAGTCATTAATGTTCATTTATTATAATCATTATATCATTAATATTTGATTTGGGTTCTCTGTATTATTTACTATCTTGATAATTCTCTATGAATCATTAGTCACATCCTTAAGTTTTTTATATCAAATGATTGATGAAAACAATTTTGTTATAATAATTTCATTTAGGGTATATAAGTAGTATCTGATTGGAATTTTTTGATGATATTTTCAACATATCTAGTTCGTATTCACTTAGTTTAATTTTATGTGATATTGGAGAAGAAATAGTTATCTCCACATAGAGTTGATTGCAATATTTGTGATAATGAAATATCAATTTATATATAATATCACTCTGTTATCTAATATCATCAAAAGTATTATTTTGAACCCCCTTAGTATAAAACACTATTAAATGGGTCTTAATTCTAAAACAAATGGGGAAATATTAGAAGAAATAGTTCTGGGAAACTCAACATTACAAATAATAGTACTGTAAATAATCATATCGAATTATTTCCTAAATAATTTTATAGTATTCCCCTTGAGTAATTTTTTAGGTTTTATATTAAACTCAGGCCTAGATATTTACAAATATCAAATAGTCATCATATAATATATCACATTTAATTGATATAGTGGAAGAATAATCTTTCAGGGAAATTATATATGTTTTCTATTTTCCCGAGTGATTTATTATATGTTTCCCTCATTATTTTTTTCATGAAGAAGTATGGAATGACATTTATTTTTAATTGATAATCATGAACATAACAAAATAATATTCTATAAAATTCATCATCTACTCATTACTAATGACATGTTTGATAAAATCAATGTTTATCAATAATTTTGTGAGATTTACGTTTAATCTAAATTTCAGCCATTATTGTTTAAAAGGGAGGATATACCCATGATATATTTCTATATGATGCATCGAAGCCATTAATTTATAGTTAATACATTTGGAAACATTATAGACAATTATATCTTTATGGATAAAATTATTAGAGTGTTTAAATATATTGTTGATATATTTATGGTAGTTTTCATAGTCATTATTTTCCAATTATATAAAAACAATGAAGACTCCCAAGATCATTTAAGGACTATGATGATATAAGGACCCGACCTTAACACATTACATAATATTGAATTAAATGAATAATTCACATTGAGGATCTTTTCAGGTTTAGAGTTTTAGAGAATTAGGACATAATTATTACATCTCAAATGATTACAAAGTAGTCACTTCTACTCAGTTTCCATTTTTTTTAAAACAAGAACTCTTGAGAAAAAGAGTCATGTCTAGTTCTATAGTTAAGACGACATGACTTATCCTTGATCCATTCCTTGAATCTATTCCAAATTATGTCATGTGAGAAACATTTCAAAAATATGGGATGAGCATAAAAATCTCAGTAAGGGATACAAAAAGAAAGAAAACTTTTAGTTTTTCAAAACAATAATTAAACGATGAATACCTTAAAATAAGTATTACTTATCACCTTTATGAAGTATTAAATACTCTTCACTGAATAAAAGATCATTACAAACCATTTTGTAACCAAAATATTACTGTAAAACCCATATAAATAACACATAACATATAAAGGTAACTTAGGGCGTAAACATACTTAAATGGAATAACAATATGGTAGACTTCTACACATATAACTAAATAGAATAGTCATAAGGCCAACTTCCATACCCAATGCATTGGAGGTTATAACGTAACCACCCGTCCAGGTATTCACGACACCACCTGTCATTTTGTTTATCACGTAACCACCCATCAAATGTCCAAGTACTATCATAAAATTATAAGACATAAAACAAATATAAAGGAAAGAAAACATTTTCACATTTCAATCACAATATATAACTTAATATATTGATATAACAAATCAATTATCAAAAAACAATTCTGTAAAAAAATACATAAAATGGTATATGGTATATATTTTCTTTTAATAAACATTAAGTCTTTATGAGAAATCCAAAGATCAAATAATACTCACGGCGGCAGAAAAGGTCGATGTCACTGCTTACGTTAAAAATAACATTCATTTTGTCATTTAGTAAAATTATTTGTAGAAAAAAGATTCCATTTGAATAAAAGTAAAATCAAAAGAGATTTACGCACCGTATAAAAGAATGTTGTGTATAAATGAAAATATGCCTCAATTAAAGGAGATTGAGACGAAGTCCCTTACCTCGTGTCTGACTTGACTCGATCGTTCTTTAATCTCCTGAATAATAAACTAATGTTAATTTCAACTTGATTAAGAACTTTTTTCAACATTATTATTCCTTTTATATCACTTATTACCATGTTATAAACAATATGTTATCATTTATGTTAATAATGTTCATTTCGTCGATATTTGGTACTTGAGTCAAAAATGAACACCTTATATTTACAAGTTGTTCACATGGTAAAAATTTCATTATATCCAGAATTATATTCATGATTTAGATATAATATATATCATATATATCCAGTGTATACATGTATTTTTAATAGTACATAACATTTGGAGGTAAGAAATGAAATGCACCGTTCATGGAGACGGTAAGCTGTACGTACGCTTGAATGCTACTTTCATTTATATTTCTTATTTTAATGGAATTAAAACATAATGATACCAGGTATGTTATAATTTCATTATAATATAATATATAATATCATTAACTCCATCATTTATAAGTCCCACATATGGCATTAACGAATCATATCATTCTAAGGGGGCGGTAGTCCGCACTTCCTCTAATGAGATTATCACGTTTACCCTGTAAATGGAAATTAAAGAATCATAAAGAAACCATAAAAATAATATATATCATATATAAATACATTTCCATCATAATTTCCACCATTAGAGGTGGTAGGAGATAATCAAATAATCATCGTTTCGTGAGGCGTTAGTTTGCCATCCACAGAAACATTATGTTATTCATCCATTAGATGAAGGTGTGTGTAATTATAGTTATAATACTTCTCATAAAAACATCCTAGTATATTTAGTATGTTTTGTTTGTTACAAAATAATGGAATAAAAAGAGTTTAGGGGTTGGAGAAGTAAAATAAAAGAAAACAATTTAAGAGATACTATTACCTTTAATTTGGGTAACTCCGCTTGGTTTGAACCAAATGACTTCTTGAAGTCCCTTCTGCCTAAGGTAAGGCTTCTAGGTGGAATATAGGGATGTAGGGAGCTTAACTGGGTAGATTTTGGGTGAGAAAATAGTCTTTAGAGGTGTAAGGAATTGGTTATATGTTTTCTCCTTTTATAAGGGAGAGGAGGGGCTCTTTAGGAAAGTGTGAAACTATTATTTTATTATATAATGATATTTGGATTTAAAAGGTCCAAAAATCATTAGAGTAAAATATAAGATGACTCATGGTTGAAATAAAATCATCCAATAATAATTGGATAGTATTTCGATGATATTTTAATATTTATAATCTTATTTATTTAAATGATTTATTAATGAGGTAAACACTGCATCATTATTGTGTCATAATTAATTTAATGTATTTGTTGTCTAAAAATTATAAAAATAATACCATGATTTAGGAAATAGTTTTATATATCAAATGAATATTTATAGTATAAATGATAATTTATATAGCCCTTTGTAAAAATTAATTTACTAAAAGATATTTCTTTTTGTCATTTTTTTCATTTTCTTTAAGTTAATTAATCTAAATTGTCATTATCACTTCCAAGTGGCACAAAGGTGTCCCAAAATCGACCCAATGATGACCATGGTCTTAAATGACTCAACCAATAAGGTTTAGACAAGTGTTAAGGTAATTTTGAATTATTATAATATTATTTTTACCTTGAATTACCTTATTTACCTTTAACCGCGACGAATAAAAGTCAAAAGTTACTATTCACCAAAAAAATATATTCATATTATTGAATCACATTTTACTTACTAATAACTACCATGTATTTCGGATTTTCGAAATTCAATTCACATAAGTGGTAAAAATTAAGTTAAATGAAAAATTCAGTTTTTTTAACTACTACTATGTCGTTTCACTATTCATAAAATTGATGTTTTTTAGAAAAATACCAATAATTCAGCCTAAGATTTATTTGATATTCCAAATTCAAAAATAATTTCTACTTTCTAAATTTAAAACATAAAATTTTAATTAATTAATTTAAAATTAATTTATGTTGTCAAAACAAATAGCGTGTTTTAAAGAAACAATCACTATCAAAAGATTTACACTTGTTTATGTCCAAATTCAAAGTGAAATTAATTCCAATGAACAACATTGGATTAAATGGTAAAAATATATTCTAATTACACTTTAAAACCAATTAAAAAGATAATCTAACCATATAAATAATTTTTATTAAAAGGAACCTTTGAATTAAAATACAGTATTTTTCATTATTTATTAAAAAATGAACTTTATCTGAAAAATACCAAACAATTACCGAAAGTAAAATTTGATGTCCAAATATAAAGAAGAAATTTATATGGCCAAATAAAACATATAAAAATAACCAAAACTAGATTTAAATAGGGTTCTCCATTAAGAGGCGGTAAATCGACCTTTTAATGTAAATTATGCTTAAATTAGATTCATTCACATTTTAAACTCTTACATTTTATTGGATAAATGTAATTACTTTTAAAAAATATGTATAATAATATTGTAGTTATCTTTGGTCATTCCCAATAATACAAATACTAGGAGTTAACTAAAATTTAAAATAATATTATTATATTATTAGTGTGCAACATAAGATTTCAAAGAAACTCGTTGTTGCGTATCAGGTACAGTATCAAACATAGCGTCCCCTTTAATGTAAAATTAGTATTAAATTCAAAAATATTAATAAATATGAAAAGTGTCTTATTCCTTATTTACCAGGGATGTCACATCCTTCCCCCCTTTTGGGAATTGCGTCCTCATAATTATAAAACTCGGCTTGGAAACGTTATTTAAAGTCCCAAATCGGAAAAAGTGTTATTAAAAGTATCACTTTAAAAGAATGAATGAAAAGTACAATGGTCACCCGAGATAACCCGTACTAGGATTCCATGTAAGAAAAACATGGATATGCAAGAGAGAACAAATGGTCTAGTTCTGATGGAGAGTGATAGAAAACATGATTAAGAGAAAGTTAACTACCCGAAAATCGCAAACTTATGATGTTTTAAACAGTCTTTGATTACCTATTAGGAAACATAAAACAAAAATGTTTTTGATTTACATTATTTTTCATAATTTGGAGGAATTAATTTACTACATAGAATAAGAACATAAGGAAATATACTTACCTTCAAGTAGAGCTTCTTCATTTAATATGTTTCTACCAAAATCTAATCTTTTCTTCAAACAAAGAGCACTAAAAAAGAATTGGTCACATTAAAAGAACAAGAATTATCTTCTTGAGAATCACATAATCAAAAAAAGAAGAACTATATATTTCCCTTGTCTTTAGACATCAACTAAAACCAAAATTGTTAGTGCGAGATCAGATAATACCAAAAAAGGATAATCTTTTACAAAAATAAAAACTACTCTTAATCTCCAAAATTTGTAAAACAATACCCAAAGTTCAACCAAGGCCATTAAATAAACATCTGTCCATAAAATTTTTCAAATGTAATCCAAACATCGATTGAAACCCAAATCTGATAAGGATTTAGTTAAATATTCTTCCAAGATAAATCTTATCATTTATCACCAAATAACATCAATTACTCGTAAAATATCATATTCAAAATTAATTAACCTATTCACAAATTTTTCATGATAGATTATTCAGTTTCATAAATAAACCAAATCATCTTATATGAACAATAAAAACATAGATTCTTACATACTAAATTTTCAACCATTATTCCACAATTGAAATCCCATAGTATTCTATCATCCTTAGGCATATTGTGTTTCTTCACAAGAGAGAACATCTTGCCTAACAACCTTTATCACTTAATCACCAAATTAATTTTCTATACTATGTATATCCATTTGATAAAACATAAGTTCCAAAAATCAACTTATTCTTGTTCCATAAAAACATTTTACTAAAATCATACTAACCAGGGACTTCAAGTAGGCCAGTGGTAGTTAATGTGACCTTTTCACCCTTCGGTTGTCGGTTTGATTCATATGGCCTTACCAGATGCGAAGGGTTATCACCCAACCTACTGGTTGTCCTTTTTATAAAACTCAAAAATAACCCTAACATGTTTTAACCTCAATGGTTTCATTATAACTCTCATTTTCATCCAAATTCATTTTGATCTCAACATCATAATTATTAATGTCTTATTTCACCACCATATGATAAAATAAAATGATCCCCAAAATGATGAACATCATACCATGATCATGGTGTCCATTTGGTATCATCGTCATATTATTCACATAGTTATAAGGTCCATGCATTGCAACAATGATTTATAGAACCTTAAAAATCATTTGCATCCTCCATCCAAGTACACCTTGTACAACATGGGTCATATGGGTGTTCATAGAAAAACAATTTTTGAAAATAATCTAGTTTGACATATAATTTGAAAAAATCTGATAAAACATGATTTTTATAAAATAGTAAGACCAAATTTGAGTTGTAACTTTTAATTAATGGTCCTTTTAAAATACCATAGGTATGTTCTGAGAGACTATATTTTAAAAGTAAATATAAATAGGTTGTACAAGGGTCTCATTCCCTAACACCTTTTTTAAAATCATAATATGCTTCAAAATCTTGTGATAATTTAAATTATTTGAAAATGGATTGATAATATTTACCTTTTTTGAAAATATGAGTTTATTTTGAAAATAGGATTTGTCTAAATACAATCCATGATCCATGATGATAACAAGGTATAGTGGAGGTGTTTGATATCTCAAAAAACTGCTTGCAAGAAAGTTGTATGCTAGAAAAAGTTTCACAATCATCCAAAGATGACTTTGAAATAATTATTGTAAGCATGTCATCAGGAAGGTATTGGAATGTCATTTGAGATCCTCCTCCTTCCATTTGTAAGTAACTTTCTGTGACCTGAAAAAGTTATAAAATAAGGATTTAACTGAAATAATAGACATAGGGACTAACAATCTGTCAAACAAAAACTCTTAATCCCTAATGTTGTCTAAACCGACCTATGATACCAACTATAAGGACTTGGCCTTAAAACATTACATAATATTGAATTAAATGAATAATTCACATTGAGGATATTTTCAGGTTTAGAGTATTAGAGAATTAGAATATATCTATTACATCTCAAAAGATTATAATATAGACACTTCTACTCAGTTTCCATTTTTTTATAAAACAAGAACTCTTAAAAAAAGAGTCATGTCTAGTTCTATGTTTAAGACATCATGAATTTTCCTTGATCCCATCCTTGACCCTATTCCACATTATGTCCTGTGAGAAACATTTAAAAAACATGGGATGAGCATAAAAAGCTCAATAAGGGATACACAAAGAATGAAAACTGTTAGTTTTTGAAAACAACAAATAAACGATGAATACCTTAACCTAAGTAATAAATTTCACCTTTATGAAGTAGTAAATACTCTTCACTGAATAAAAAATAATCACTTACCCTTTTGTAACCAAAAAGATTACCGTAGAACCCATATAAATAACACATAACATTTAAAGATAATTTTGGAAATAATCATACTTAAATGGAATAACCATACGTAAATGAAATAACCATACGGTAGACTTCCACACATATCACTAAATGGAGTAGCCATATGGACAAATTCCATACCCAATTCATTGGAGGTTATAACATAACCACCCATCCTGGTATTCATGGCACCACCTGTTATTTGTTTATCACGTAACCACCTGTCAAATGTCCAAGTACCATTATAAAATCATAAGACATAAAACAAATATAAAGGAAATAAAACATTTTCACATTTCAATCACAGTATATCACTTAATATATTGACATAAAAAATAAATCATCAAAACCATTTTCCATACCAAAATAAATAAAATAGTATATGGTATTAATTTTCTTTTAAAAAACATTATGGCTTATTGACGAATCCAAAGATCAAATAATACTCACGGCGGCGAAAAAGGTTGTTGTCACCGATAATGTTAAAAAGAACATTCATTTTTTCATTTAGTAAAATGTTTCGTAGAAAAAGATTCCTTTTTAATAAAAGTAAAAGTAAAAGAGATTTATACACCATATAAAATAATGTTGTGTATAAATGAAAATATTCTTTAATGAAAGGAGATTGAGATGAAGTCCCTTACCTCATGTCCGGCTGGACTTCATTGTTCTTTATTCTCCTAAATAATAAACTAAAGTTAATTTATACTTACATAAGAACATTTTTAAAGTTTATTATTATTTTTATATCAATTATTACCATGTTATAACCATTATGTAATCATTTAAGTTAATAACATTCATTTTGTCGATATTGGGTACTTGAGTAAAAAATGAACACCTTACATTTACAAGTTGTTCACATGGTAAAAAGTTCATTATATCCAGAATTATATTAATGATTTTGATATCATTTATACTATATATATCTAGTATATACTTGTATTTTTAATAGTACATAACATTTGGAGGTAAGAAATGAAATGCACCGTTCAAGGAGACGGTAAGTTGTACGTACAGATGAATGCTACTTTCATTTATATTTATTATTTTAATGGAATTAAAACATAGTGATACATAGGTATATCATAATTACAGTATAATATAATTTATAATATCATTAAATACTTCCTTTATGAATCCCACATAAGGCATTAATGAGTCATATCACTTTGAGGGGCGGCGGTCGACACTTCCTCTAATGAGATTATCATGTTTACCCATAATGGAAACCATAAAGGCATGATATAAATAGAAATTACAGAAGAATAAATTAAACATAAACATACTATATATCATATATAAATATAGTTCCATCATAATGGCCACCATGAGAGGTGGTAGGAGATAATCGAACAATCATCATTTCGTGAGGCATTAGTTTTCCATCCACAGAAACATTAAGTTCTTAATCCATTAGATGGTAGTGTGTGTAAGTGTAGTTCTAATCCTTCTCAGACAAACATCCTGGTGTACTATGGATACTGGTTTTGTTAGAAAATAAAGGAATAAAAAGATTTTAGGGGTTGGAAATGTAAAATAAATGAAAACAATTTAAGAGAAATAGATAGCTTTAATTTGGGTAACTCTCTTTGGTTTGAATCAAATGACTTCTAGAAGTCCCTTATGCCTAAGTTAAGGCTTCTAAGTGGAGGATATTGGTTTAGGGAGATTAATTTTTCAAAGGTTAGATGATCCAAAGGGCTTCAGAGGTTTAAGGAATTGGATAGAAGTGGTCTCCTTTTATAAGTGAGAAGAGGGGCTCTTTAAGAAAGTGTGAAACTTTTATTTTATTATATAATGATATTTGATTTAAAAAAGACCAAAAATAAATAGATTCAAAGATAAGATGGCTCATGGTAGAAATAAAATCATCCAATAATAATTGGACTGGTTTTGGATGTTATTTTTATATTTATAATCTTATGTATTTAAATGATTTATTAATGAGGTAAACACTGCATCATTATTGTGTCATATATAATTTAATATATTTTTTGTCTAAAAGTTATAAAACAAATACCATGATATAGGAAATAATTTTATCTTTCCGAATAATATTTATAGTCGAAATGATAATTTATATGACCCCTTGTAAAAATTAATTTACAAAAAGATATTTGTTTTTGTTATTTTTGTCTTTACTTTAAGTTAATTAATCTAAATTGTCATTATCACTTCCAAGTGGCTCAAAGGGCTCCCCAAATAGACCCAAATATTCCCATGGTCGTAAAAGACTCAACCAATAAGGTTTGGACAAGTTTTAATGGAATTTGGAATTATTATAATATTCTTTTCACCTTGAATTACATTATTTACCATTTACCGCGTAAAATAAAAGTCAAAAGTTACTATTCACACAAAAAAATAATCCGATTGAACCACATTCTTCTTATTAATAACAAAAATGTATGTTAGATTTTAGAAATTCAATTCACTGATGTGATAAAAATTCATTTAAATGAAAATGTTAGTTTTTTAACTACTACTTAGTGGATTCACTATTCATCAAAAATTGATGTTTTTTAGAAAAATACCAAAAATTCCGTCTACGAATTATGTGATATTAAAAATACAGAAATAATGCCTATTTTTCCATATTGAAAACATAAAAGTTATATTAATTAATTTAAAATTAATTTCTGTTGTCAAAACAAATAGTGTGTGTTAAAGAAACAATAACTATCAAAAGATTAACACTTGTTTATGTCCAAATTCAAAGTGAAATTAATTCCAATGACCAAAATTTTATTAAATGGTAAAAATATATTCTAATTAAACTTTAAAACCAATTAAAAAGATAATATATCAATATAAATAAGTTAGATTAAAAGGCTCCTTTGAATTAAAATACAGTATTTTTCACTATTCATTAAAAATGAACTTTATCCGAAAAATACCAAACAATTACCCAAAGTAAAATTTGATGTCCAAATCTAATGAAGAATTTTATTTGGTCAAATAGAACATAAAAAAATGAACAAAACTATATTTAAAGAGGGTTATCCATTAAAAGGCAGTAAATCGACCTTTTAATGTAAATTATGCTTAAATTAGATTCATTTACATTTTAAGCCTCTTACTTTTTATTGGATAAATGTAATTACATTTTAAAAAACATGTATAATAATAATGTATTTACCTTTTTTAATTACCTCCAATACAATGGCTAGGAGTTAACTACTATTTAAAATAATAATATTATATTATTAGTGTGTAACGAAAGATTTCAAAGAAACCCGTTGTTGCGTATCGGGTATGCTATCAGACATAGCATCCCCTTTAATGTAAAATTAATATTTAATTCACAAATATTAATAAATATGAAAAGTGTCTTATTCATTATTTATCTAGGATGTTATAGATAAAGACCTTGAGAAATGATAATTTTATTGTTAAATTTATCATGTTTGAGTTTTTGATATAGAAAACAGTTTTCATGGGTTTAATAATTACAAGTAATGTAATACATAAAGATACATTATAGATAGAGGTTATCATACATTCGAAAATATCAACCCTGATAACCGAGATTCACAGTTTTCATGGGATATTTGAATATTGTAGACACATTGTGAGGAATTTCTCACATAATTCAAATATGGTAACTATGTTAACTCAGATGGCAGAGAGGATTATATGGAAGGAGGATTGTAAAGAAACATTCAAGGTCTTTTAAAATAGGTTTGTCACTACTCTTCTTGAATTGAATACTGTATAGTGGGAAAGTATTTGAATAATACATTAATTCTTGGAAAATGGACTTTTAATGAATCCCCATGAAAAAGAAAAAGGTAATAATTTCTGACTTATGGAAATTAAATACCACTAAGAAAAATTACACAATCAATGATCTAGAGTTGGAAATAGTTTTATCTGATTTAGTGATATGGTAGAAGTATATTAATAGTATATATATATATATTGATAAAAAAAATATTCAAGTACAAATTCATGTAAACTGAGTTTTTCATGAGCCAAAATAGGGGTAATATTTAATCAAAGACTATAACTAATCAAAACAACCAAACTATGTGAAGATAATTAAGGTGGTGGTTGCTATGTGTAAAGCATTTCATGCTACATTATCTATAAATATGATTAGAAAATAAAAAACACACATAGATGTACAAAATATGTTTATTATTGTTTTAATGTAGTATAATAAATCCTACCATGAATAAAAAACTACCTAACCATCCATCCATGATAAGATAAAGGATGAGTATATATACAAAGTGGAATGGTATAAGAAGGTATTAAATCACCTAGAGGAAACCCTAGTTATTGAATAAATAATACATTGATGGAATGAGATATGTGTCACTCAAATATTGAAATTAATGATGGTTTTATTTGATGATTTTCATAGAAACCCATTATCTATATATCTAGGAATTAAAATGATGTATTGTGATCTTAAAGAGAATTTTTGGTTGAACCACTAAAGAGGTCAATTGGATAATATATATGTTTTTGCTTCATAGGTCACCATGTTAATGATAAAAAACAGTATTTCATAGGGATGAAACCACATATAACCATGCCTATATAGAAATTATAGAACTCCCCCTAGGTTTCATAATAAGATTACCCAAGACATCCAAATACTATAACACGGTTTGGGTTGTAGTTAATTTCCTTATAAATTCAATGAAATTGATTGACATCAGGCAAGGTTTCTCACCTTATGAAATCATAAAAATAAATATAAGAATTTGGTAAGGAAACATGAAATAAAATGAAGAATTTTACTTGGTCAATGTTCACAATGTTTATCAATATATTGGTGATATAGTCAATAATAACTGAAAATAGAGCTGGGATTCAACACTTCTTATAACCCCTAACAAATTGGTAGTTATAATGAACCATCACTTCTCTGGGGGATATGATGAGGTCATCATCAATATAACTCAAATTATTTTGGGATATGAACCTTACTTTTTTAGTGTTTTATATGAAAATATTTTAAATTCTTCAATAAAAATGGTACATTATGAGTAACTATATAGGATGTGGTAGAAAACTAAAACTTTATAGTATGATGTTTGTGAGAACAAGATGACTATCCATTACCATGTCAAATAAATAATTGATAAGCTAAAAATTATTATGTGATATTTGAAATTAGAACAGTATCAGTAGAAGATCTATTATAACATCGTGATAATTTAAAAGGACACACAATGTTAGATATCATATAAGGTATGTCATATGGTGCTTAAACGATCAACTAATTTTTATTAATTAATATTGCATTTATTGACTTGACGATATGTTAGAGAGTATGAATAAGACTAAGTATATTAATTTTAATTTTTTATAAAAAGTCTTCACAATCACTCAATATATTTGATTAATGTATGAAAAATATACACTTTTATACAAAAAAGATGAAAAATTTTAATAGGTAGTTTTTCAACCTTTTAATGGGGAAATTATTTTAAAACCAAATATTGAAACCTTTTTAAATTTATTATAAAAAATAAAAATGCTTTATTAAAAATATAAGGTAAAACTTATCATAGAGTTATCTTTTTGTATCTTTCAGTTAAGATTCATTTTTTCATGACTTGCTAAAAATAAATCATTTTAATTTAAAACATACATTTAATATAAATAATTTATATTGATATATTATTTTTTAAATTGGTTTTAAATAAAATTAGATTTATTATACATTTATTATGAATATTTAGGTCATTGTAATCATTTAGCTACTGAATTTAGATATAAATTGTGTCTAACTTTTGTAATTTTGAACATTAAAAACCTAATTTACCCTCTTTCAACAGAGTTAGTATTGAATTAATTTTATCCACCTTTTAGTTTTGAATATTTAAAAATGGATTCCTTATTTATAATCATAAATTTAAAATTTAGTAAATAGTTCCCTTTCATTTTTGATAATATGAATATTAAACTTGGTAATTTTTTTTACCAATGTTAAGGGTAATGTAAGATCCCAAAAATTTATAGAGATGAAGCAGGCTTGTTTTTTAGAAAACTTTGGTTTTAATTGGATAGTTTTTGTTTGGTTTTAATCATGGGCGATATTTGCTGAATGTTTGAGAAAAAATGGAAGAAGCAGGGGCTATACACAGTTATCGCATGGTTTTCCCAAACTGTGCGGCTAACCTAGCTAATTGTGTGAACCCATACCAAGAGGATTCGCACGACTAGCACATTGTTTTTTAAATTGTGCACCCTATTAGAAGTAACCATGACCCCCTAAAGAGGTGGATGGTTTTTCAAACCACGCACCCCTACCGGGGAAACCATGCACATATAATTAATGTCCCCGAATGTTTTTCTAAAATTACAAAACCCCCCATTTTAACTCTTAATCAACCCAAAATCATTAGTAACCTAATTATATAGATTTTGGAGGAACCTGCCTTCATTATTTATGACTAACATTCAGGATATATGATCTATATCTCTCCCGATATGAGTTATTTATCCCGTGTGGTTTTGTTTTTCTCTATCATCTCTCCCATATCACTTCATGGGAAGAAATTGTCCATTTCATTTGATATATATGTAGTTTTATAGTATCAATATATACGATTTTTGGATATATATGTATTGTTGTTGAATCATGATTCATTTAATTTTGGATTGAGTTTACAATTCTAGATCCCATTCTTTGTCATTGTTTCACTCAAATTTGGGATTATCCATTGGTTATTGTTCATAATAAAACATATGGTATGTGGTATAAATTTCAAATACCATAGTATTTAATTTAGTTAAATTTATATAATTGTTGAATTACTATAGAGAGTTTAGAAATTAGATGTATGAAATTAAATTAATTAATTAATTTGGTTAACTAGTTAAATTAGGTTTTAATGAAATTAATTGAATAATGGGGTTATTGAATTCATAAAATATTGAGTTTGTGAAATTAAAAATTGTTTAATTGCGTTAATTAATTATTTAATTAAATACTGGAATTTTTGGGATTATATTTATTTAATTAATTGATGTAATTGATGTGGTTAATTAATTATTGATTTAATAAAATAAATAGTTTTAATATGAAAATTTTAAATTAGATTATTTAATTTTTGAATCTATTAATGCGATATTGTGATACATGTTATATGTCATATTTACTCATATTAGAGTGTTGGACATGAATTGATACTATAAATACCCACAAGTGATTGATTGAGAAATAGGTTCTGGGACATGGACTGGTGCTCCGAATACCCATGGGGTTCTTGACATGATTTTCTAAGACCCAAGGAATGCATGAAAATAATATTATATGGGATCAGTACTGTTGCTCCAAATACCCATGAGGTGTGAGACATGGTATGATTCTCTATGTACTTATGGTGTACAAGACATGACGATCTATGCCCACAAATGTTGGCTTGTACAATGGTTTCAAATATCATTATTATAAATGAAATCAAAATAATAATGAAATACCATTTGTTATATTAAATTGTAAAATAAATATGTGTTATAGATCAAACACTATCATGGGTCAATGTAGGTATTGTGGTTCAGGTGTCCTTGGGAACCAATTAGTTTATGCAGTCAAATAAAGGATAATTGAATAAAATTGAACAATTTACAATATTAGATGTATTTAATTGTTTATAAAAACTCATAAATAGTTAAATATTTTATTTTTTTTAGAAACCATTGGTGGTGGCCTACTAAGTTTTACTCAAGCTCTACATAGGCTTCCAGATCTTTTCCAAGATATATTTCAAGGTGCAACGGTTGGACAAGGGAAAGGGAAATATGTTATATGGCTATGTGAAGATGGAGCATGGAAGAGGGAACATGACATGTTTATGTACAATCTTGTGTGTTTTTAGTGAATGTTTTTATTTTGGGTTTTTCATATCGACACTTGAAATGTAGTTTGGTAGGGAATATATACTATTTCATTTTGGTATTCATTTTCTACTTTTTCATCATTTGAAATTTGTATCCTTCTGGGTATAGTTATATTATTTGTTTTATTAATTATTTCAACTATGATATTAATCTAATGGATATGATATAGTCTCCCCATGATTTATATTTGACCCTTTCTACAACTCGGTAGCCTATGGAATTTGGGGAGGAACACTTGATGTCATGTGGCTAATCGGATCAGGACATTGGTGTGTGGAATCCATGTTAGGATGGAAAATGTGTTATCATCAGATTTTAATTCTCTATTTTATGTTGTCTTAATATTTGTAAAATGTATAAATGATACTAAGAATAGTATACCTTTCTTATGAGCTCATTTATGGGAGTAGTTAACCTATGTACGAGGCGAAAACAAATTACGAATGCTGGGATAATCATTATTAGTAATTTCTTGTAGATTTAGATGTCATTTCACCATGGGTGATTCAATTGTTTTGAGATGTTGTTATAATTTATAAGGTTTTATGAGATTTTGCTGATGGTATGGTATGAAAAAATTTATGAATATGAATGCATCATTCTAGGAACTCATGATTATTTTTTGACATGCATTATTTTAGGAATTTACTGGAAAACGGGTTTTGGGGATGTTTTTGAACATGAACTATTTTTACTTTCTTGTTTAATTTGATTAAAAGGTGTATAATATGAATTAGAAAATTTTAAAATGTTATAAGATGTGAATAAATTGGTTTAAAATAAGAATCTTTATTAATAAAATTTTTTACCTTGTAAAACAAGGCCGAGATGTAGGTTGGTTATGGATAGTGATAACACTCTGATTTTGACCATGTGGTAGGTTTTGTGGGAATGACTTGTTATAGATTTATGTGGAAGCCCTATAACAATGATAACATTGTTTTCTATGTTAGGATTACTTTGTTAAGGATTTTAGAGGTATCCTCCAAAATTATTCTTATTGAGGGGATGCCACAAGAACATGGATGGAGATTCCCCCTTGTAGTTGAACCTGAGGCACTAATAGTGCCAAATGAGGATTCAGAGAGCAGGTCATAGATGAATTTTTATTCTTTTTTTAATTCATGTAATGAGACCCAGGATGGTTTTTGAAAATTATGTTTGCTCTAATGACGGAGATCTAGTTGTATCACCCTCAGACTTTCACCAGAGGGGGGTAGACCAAAGGTGGATGAGCTCTTGATTGAGTCCCTGGAGACTACACTCAACTACCCGGAGACTCCTAATGATAAGATAGAAATATTGGCTACTTACATGTTACCAGGTCAAGAAAATTATTTCCAGGATATCCAAACTCAAGAATCATGGATGAAGACTATTGAGTGGAATGGATATGAGGATAATTTATTAGAGAACAAATATAATGACATTATTAGGAAGGACATTGGATTTCAGTTCATGAGATAGACTTAGGGGAATATGTTTGTTAACATAAATGATGGTTGGTTTAAAAATTTGATGTTCTTTGTTCTATTAATTTAAGGATATGTGTCTACTCTAGAAAAGTGGTTTTATGAGGGGATTAAAATTGAAATTACATGCTTAGTGGATATCTATAGGCTAAAGAATTTTTAGAAGTGATAAATCAAGATCTCATGGATGTGGGGAACCGGAAGGAGGGTTCCAGAAGAGATCAGGTGGTTTCTTCCTATGTATTAAGAGGTAAATCATCTATGGAATGTAAGAATAACTCTTACAATGTTCACAATGGAATTGTGAAGAAGAGTTTATAGGGGAAGGATTAGTTACACAGGATCTTGATCAAGTGATTTTCCACCAGAACATAAGTTCGGGCATTATTTTTTCTATAATCCTGGAACCCTGATAGAGTATCGATCTTGCGAAGGAATATGGAATCAGAAGAAGTTTTATAACAACCCTTGATAGATGCATAGTGATAGACTTGAAATACATATCCAGAGTTTTGTGAGGGTATTCCAACAACTCATCAATCTATAATCTGTTTTATAACCCTCTTTAGAGGTAGAGGAAGTGGATGAAGAGATTCTAGAAAATTTGGATCTTTTAAACATAGTGGTGCAACATATGGATGTAATACTACATAAAAAGTAAGATTTGTAGGATAGTTTCATTATATTCTCCCTACACATGTTGTTATGGAGGTAGGACCATCGACATTAATATGTGATATTGTTATAGGTTCTACGATAACAAGTTCTTTATTTGATAATCATGCCTATTAGTATTTTATATGTACACAACTTATGAATGTTTGAGCCAAGTGGTTATTCATGATAGGGGTTATGATGATATATAAACCATTTGGAATATAGTCAAGATACATCTATTTGTGAAAGGTGTGATCTCTTGAGGTCGAGGAGCATCATTTTCAATCGTATCTTTACATCCTTGAAATGTCTGGATTTGACCTAATTTTGGTTATAGAGTGTTTAATATTGTAACAATACCATGATGATTTTTACAATAGAATAGAGACCATTACATCTCTTTAGGATAACAATAATGATTTTCATGAAGATTGAAATGTTAAAGAGGGTTATGGAGGTCCATCTCACCAAAAACTGGGGAAACTTACCAATTAGGATTCTAGTCTACTTATGGATGATGGGGTTGTTAAACATGATTTATATTCACCCTCAGTGAATCAGTTTCAAGATGTATTCCTTGAAGACTTCTCTGGGATTCCATCGGAGAGTGATGTTCATTTTAACATTTACCCCATGCCTAGAGGTAAGCAAATTTCTATTCAACGTTAAAGAACAGCACCAATAGAGGTTCTATAACATAGGTCTCATCTCTATGATTTGATGGATTGGTGGTTTATCTTTCCAAGTGCGTCACATTAGGGTTTACAAGTGTTGTTTTCTATGAAGGATGACTATAATATGTGCTTGTTTGTTTATTACCATAATTTGAACTTGAGAAGAACTTGTATCTAATTTGGGTATCAATTGTTTATTTGAGAATTTGATAGGATCTTGTGATTTCTCAAAGATCGACTGGAGATCTGGGTATCATATATTGAAATTTTTACCTTCTGATATACTATGGAATGGTTTCAGAAGTAGGAATGAATTATATGAGTTCAACATAATCATGTTTTATTTTATAAACACAATAGTAGTTTTTATGGCCTTGATAAAAAAACATACATCTGTAATTGGGTAAGATTGAGGTAGTTATTTTGGGCCATTTCCTCGTGTACCCAACGACGCATGACTATAAATCCCAACATCTTGACATCATCATGAGTACACTAAGATAGCACCAAAAATTCCCCAAGATATATAAGATTCAATTGTGAATTGATTAGGTAGACTTCATGTGTCACATCATCTCAATTTAAGGTGTGTTAGTGGATGTAGATAATGTTCACATAGATTTTTCTTATGTATATGTAACACCCTAAGATTTCATAGTACGTTATCCCATTAATGTAATTAAATATCTTGCGTTACACGCCACAACGAGTTCAAGCGCACCACAACTTACGAAACCAGCCGTTCAAAAAAGCAATTATGAATAGTATTAACTATATTTTCAATCTTATATACTCTAAATAATTTTAAAATCCATATTATATGATTCCTAGTCATAATGTAAGAACTGATTAATTTTTTAGATAAAAGAAGTATTTTTCAAAAAATGAAATTTTATCACCTATTAATGGAGAACCATTTTAAAATAAATATTTGAAACTTTTATATATTAAATTTTTTGAAATTAAATTCTTATTTAGAATCAGGAAATAAAATTTTAGTTTTGATAATTTTTTGGTACTTTTCTGATAACATTCATATTTTGATGAATAGAGAAAAATACTATATTTTAATTGATTTTTTTTAATAAAAATAATTTATAGTGTTAAATTATGCATTTAAATTGTTTTTATGTATAATTAGAAAATATATTTATCATTTAATTCAATGTAGGTCATTATATGTAATTTCACATTTAAATTTGACATAAACTCATGTCAATCTTTTGATAGTTTTTACTTCTTAAAAAACCTACTTTTTCATTTTAACAATGGAAATTAATTTTAAATTAATAAATGAAACTTATATATTTTTAATTTGTTAAAAACAACTTAATTTTGGAATTCAAAATATCAAAATTATCTTCAGGTGAATTTTTTGTATTTTTCTGAAAATATTCATTTTTTGATGAATAGTGAAAAACATTGCATTATTTTTTAAAACAGACTTTTTATTTAAATAATTATTTATTTTATTTAAATTTATTTTAGGTAAAACAAGATATATAATTCCTATATATGTTCAATGTATTTCATTTGAGTCATTTTATAAAAATTATATATATATATATATATATAATTTTATTGAACATTTTAGCATCTTTTACCCACCTTCAAGGAGCATTTGAAAATTTGCATAAAACATAATTTTACCAATTTGGTGAGTTGAATTTAAAAATTCTAAGAGACATGGTTAATATTAGTATGTTAAATGTGGTTCATTAAGATGAAAATAATCTTTGATGAATAGTAACTTTTGACTTTTATTTATAATGGTTAAAAATAAATAGGGTAATTAAGGGTAAAAATGATATTATAATTAACATAACATTTTTCCGAATTCTATTAGATAAGTGTATTTCGAAAAAAACAACCTTAAGAAAAAATAAGATCCTTTATGTCCACTTGTATTTGATTAAGAAATTTATTATTATTTTATTTAAAGAAGAGTAAAAAGTGTTAAATTCAATGTTCAAAAACTAAACCATTTTTAATGTAGGGCTACACATAAGATAAATTAGACTATAAATATTCATTAAAAATATAAAAATATTTCATACATAATGTAATTTTATTTTTTATTTTTAGAAAATAAATAATTAAATTTATTTATGACGCAATGATGATGCAATAATTACCTTTTAATGATATATTAAAATAATTGACACTATAAATATCAAAATAAATATAATTTGAGACTTTTGAGGAATTAAATTAATTTTATAGGTTAATATTACATGTTAGGGTCGATTAGACAATTATTTTCAATGTGATAAGGTTGTTTTTACTTTCACAAAAACAAAATACCCAATAGTGTCAAAATTGACATAAATTCGTTTTCAAAACAAATACTATATTATTGGTTGATATAATATTTTTTAAAAAATAAGGTTCTACCAAGGGGCTTTAATAATATTATATATGTCATTAATGATCCACATGAGGTTCTCTTGGACGTTTAGATTATGATTATTAACCAAATAGTGTAATAATACAAGAAGACACGGTAAAAGTAAAACTATTTAACTAAGAGTTAAATCAAAAAGATAAAGTTAAAATGATTACCAAAAGTTGCCTAAAACCTATTGGTGGAAACACCCGAAGGCACCTCCAATTCCATTTGTCTCGGCCACAAACTACCAAAATATCATAAAAATTTCCCTAAAATCAACCTATTGTCCTTAAATTGATCATAAAGCCATCCTAAGGAACCCTTTTGATCAACTCAATAGGAAACACCCGAAGAAGATGTAATAATTTCACCACCCACTTTTATTGTTCTTTTGATCTTACAATTCCTCTTTCTTTGATGTTTTCATACCAAAATAATATCTCAAATACCTCTTACACACTTTGATGTTATTATAAATTTGGTGCCACCATATTCGTTATTCTATCCATCCACTAAATGACAATGTCACCATACGTGCGTACATACTGCTTACCGTCTCTACGTCATGGTGTAGTTTGTTATTAAAACACTTAAATATTTTTAAGGGTATAATAATGAGTATAACTGATGTAAATAATAAATATAACATGTTAATTATTCTTTATATATGATATACCATCCAATTACATATTCTATTACCATTTTTATATTGATAGTGTCAATCGTGCGTACGTACAGATTACCATCTCCATGACGCGATGAGATTCATTCCCATGGTCACCATTCAACGATGATTATAAAAATATATATTATTAATAAGTATGTAATATATGACATAATAATTCTACTTCAGATTTATATATATATAGATATATATATGTGTGTGTGTGTATACTTACATATATCTTATTCACTTACTTCTGTCCAATACGATATGAAAACGGGAATAGTGTTTATACGTACGAATAACATACCTTCCCCATAAACGATTCCTTCCATTTCATTTATATATCTATTATAAATATTTATATTCTAAATTTATATTATATATAAATAAAGTTTTAAATTATTTAAGTATATAAATCATGATTTAAATGATATGATCATGAATAAAAAGATAAAACACATATGATAATGAAAGTGATTATTACCCAAAACGTTAATTTAACATGGAAATAAATATTAAATGGGTACTATAAAGTCATAAATTAATCATGTATGATATAATAAATGTGAATATTGTTCGGGTATAATTTAATAACATACTATTGTCATTATACTATATGTTGAACGTACCGTCGACCAAAAGAATGTTCAAGTTAAGGGCTAATTCCACAAACTCTTTATTATCCTAGGTTGATGTTATGTAAGTATCTACTGGGAAATATTAATTATCCATGTCCATGTTTCATAAAGGAGTTTTCAATGGGATTATATTAAGATAATTTTTTTTCTAAAACATCATTTTAAAAGTTTTAAAGATTAATTCTTCTAAACCATTCACATAAATGTCCATGTTTTCAAATTTTTTTAAAGATTTATTTATAAAAACTTGAATGTTATAAAATATTAATTCCTTTTAAAAGTTTAAAAGTGGTATGAGACACTTTGTCACGACCCCCTCCCCACAATGTGTACCCCTCCTGGGCCGGCAATGTGAGAAGGGAGATAATGACCCCCCGAGTCCCGCCTCCAGTAGGCCCCAGGTTGGAGACTAGCACTGAGGGTATAATAACATACAAATGGGAGGCATTAACCTCTAAGAGAACACATGCAGAAGAGAGAGATAGAATAGACTCCAATCAACTCCAACTTGGAACTGATATATAAAAGTAAACCAAGTACATATATGAAATGTCATGCAAAAGTACTACAACTGAAAGGGGAAACTAAAAGTACCCAAAAGAAAGTAAAACGATAGTGACCACAAGCCCGAACAGCTCCTCCTCCAACCGCAAGCTAGTAGTATCCAGCATGATCTCCAACCTGCTCCAAGTGACCTGAAAAACAAATTATATATACATAGGGCGAGTATAACAGTATACTCAGTAGGATCATCCTCAAGCCTCTCGTGCAAAAGTAAAGAAAGCATGCTAAAGCCCAGTGAACAACAAGTGAAACTAACTCGTCACCTAAACAGGTATACTATGTTCCCAACCTCACCATGGCTACTCTCACCAAGTAATGCATACAAGAATATAGCATATAGTAAAGAATATCAAGGGTACCCCTCTACTACTTCCCCGCTATTTTTTCGCTTTTCCCCAACGACATACATCCTGTGCATCTCTCTCCAAAGGCTTGCCCGCAGACACCTGGGCGAAGCTCTACAATCTGCACCCCGTGCACCACATAGGCTTTCCCACAGACACCTCGGAGAAGCACCACACCGTCCTCACAACCAAAAGTAACCAGGTAGTCTCCGGGAGCCACCACAGCTCGCATAACGTGTATCATACGTCGGGTATAATACCTCAAGCCATTACAGCCCATACACCAAGTAAGGATCCTCAAGCCATCATAGCCTATACACGTTACACCTATAGTAGTCCGTAGGATTCTATATCCAGAATATATGTGTGTGAATAACCACAAGCCATTACAGCCCTCTACACACATATATGGGGTAACTAACCGCTGTGCCTCATGGCACAAGTATCTACCAAGAGAAGAGAGCGGAGCCAAAGGGGGTAGCCAGCCATTCAACCTCCCATCAAAATGTTGGGGAAAACACCCCCCCAGGGCTCAGAATCCCCGGGGTGTCAATTGCCCTTACCGACAGGGTGGAGTAGCATATAGAAACACAAAAAGTAAAGAATATATAATTAACTCACATCCACATTATGGGCATTACCTAGTCTTAGATACAACTGCAGCTAACGTCTCTCAGACTCCAGGCTGCTACTTCTAAGACTAGGTATCCTATAAGAACACAAACATTTTAAGAGATTTATTAGATTACTCAGTTCTTATTTTATCAGTTCCACTGTACATTAATTAATTATTTAAACATTAATTAAGAATGAACAATTCCACATTAAACTGAATTGGCATCACATTAAAAAACAACTGCTCCTTTTTAAGATTCACATCACCTTTAAATTCCAGCATCTCCATCCCCGTGGATTTTCACCATTTAATCAAACATTCATTACAGAATTACTTTTCCACATTCCGAGGCATTCTAGAAAAGCATCCTATGCTTCTAAACACAAAGGAGGCTCAACACGGTGAGTAGACATACTACCCGTCGAGTCTTTGCCACCTATAGAAAGAGCATATACCCATTCTCCCTCGAGAGGCTAAACACAGAAAGCACGTGGCATACCCCGCGCATCTTCGCCTCCATCGGAAGAAGGGTAGCAAGACCAGCTGCCTTGAGCAGTGGGGAAAAGCAAAGCAGATTAACATTCAAGAAAACCGCAAGCAACCAGCAACCACATCCATCCCATTCCATCACCCCTGGTGTCCTCCCCGACACCCACATGCATAAACTAATGCATCTCGCCACTCTAGGCTTCATATGCTGCCACAACCACAAGGCCTCCATGCCTCCACATATCACAACAACCATCCAGGATCACATCACAGCACAAGCAGCAGAAAAACAAACATCACATCATGGGCTCTTGACCCTTTAACAAACAAGAGGGTAACTCAGATCCCTTTTAGAAATTCCCACATAATCTGTTCTCTAATCCATATTGAATTGGCAGATTTTTTATTCGTCGGTTCCAATCATGGATACCTAATCAACAAGCTATCATAATTAAATAACCATGCTTACTTCCCTAATTTTATTATCCTAAAATTAGAACAACTACAACAACGGCAATAACCAGATTAATTTACATGCCTCTTTATCTTTAGCAAATTAATTAACAATTAATTCCGGCTTTACGTTCGTTATCAATTCTATCATGAACGAACAACAAATCAAAGAAAACATAGATATCACTATATCTAGGAAAACATGAGGCAAACCGTTGTCATAGTATAAAGCAACAACATGCGATCAACCAATTCTATTAATTCGGTTCAAGTATTTAATTAGGTAAATTTCATTGTGATCCAAAGGGATAAATCATGCTAATTGTACGATTGCACATATACAATTAGAGAAGCCACGAATCCCCTACCTCAAACATTTCCTCACGTTCTTTATCCACACAACAGATCACAATCCTCCCCTCGCGACAACTGCATCCACCGGAGGATGCTGCGGTACGATAGTACCAACCAACCCAAAGAAAACCCATTAGAATCTTGGAAATTACATCGTATAATTATGGAAAAGAGGATAGGAGAAAATGAACCCCAAAAGAACGACGATACAACATACCTTATATCGAAGATTGATCGACACGACTCAGTTGCATCCAAAACAGAGCAGAACCAATCCTAGGAGTAAATATTGATTGTGCAACTCCTACGGAAAGGATTGAAAGGTTCTAGTGCCTCTTAATCGAGAACAAAGGGAAAGAACAAGGAAGAATGATATCTCATCCCTTTTTAAGATTTAATGGGGCGACGGTTTAAGATCCGGTTAATTCTCCATTAAAAACGGATCGCATTAACCCATGCGGTTTGACCAAGTAAAACATTCCAAGCCATAGGAATAATTAATATAGGATTTATGGCATTTTAAACGGCCTTAAGAGCCCTTAAAATAAGGCTTTAAATGTATTTTACGTCAAAGGAAACGTCAAAAGTGGCAAAACTGTAGGAGTCTGGAAGCACTGTTCACCCACTGTTACTGTACATGAAACCGATCGGTGAAACCGATTTGTGAAACCGATTTGTCACACCGATCTGTGAAACTGATCTATCAGACCGATCTGTGAAACCGATCTGTCACACCGATCTGTAAAACTGATCTGTCACACCGATCTGTGAAACCGATCTGTCAGACCAATCTGTGAAACCGATCTGTCACACCGATCTGTGAAACCGATCTGTCAGACCGATCTGTGAAACCGATCTGTCACACCGATTTGTGAAACCGATCTGTCACACCGATCTGTGAAACTGATCTGTCAGACTAATTTGTGAAACCGATCTGTCACACCGATCTGTGAAACCGATCTCTCAGACCGATCTGTGAAACCGATCTGTCAGACCGATCTGTGAAACCGATCTGTCGCACCGATCTGTGAAACTGATCTGTCACACTGATCTGTGAAACCAATCTGTCAGACCGATCTCTGAAACCGATCTGTCACACCGATCTGCGAAACTGATCTGTCACACCGATCTGTGAAACTGATCTGTCACACCGATCTGTGAAACTGATCTGTCACACCGATCTCTGAAACCGATCTGTCAGACCGATCTGTGAAACCGATCTGTCAGACCGATCTGTGAAACCGATCTGTCACACCGATCTGTGAAACGGATCTGTGAGACCGATCTATCAGACCGATCGGTGAGACTGATCTGTTATTATTCATAAAACTGGAAACACTGTTCACAGAACTGAAAAATTGGCAAAGTGTTGGGGATAAGTCCCCTTGACCTCCCGGAACACCTCCAACACCAAAATTCCACAACGTAATGGACTGGAGAGGTCTGGGCCATTAAATTAGATACCTCTCATAACATTCTCGTCCTCGAGAATTTAAAACCAACCCTGAAGAAAAGAGGGGTCCGAACAACCACCCCATAAGATACCTCTCAGGGGAAAAACCACCATGAGTTGTTCGAAAGCTCGAAAAAAACTACGACATCCAAGAGAAAGGGAACAAACAATCCATACCCAAACAATTAAATCATATCATTACATGAAAAGTATATAAATAAAACATGAAAGGTCTAACCAGAGAGGAAACATCATTACATGAAAGGAGTTAAACATTAAACAACTCTGGGTACTAAGCACGTATCTGTGACTCACGCTCCCAGGTACTCTCCTCCATGCCACCGTGTCGCCACAAGACGCGCACTAAGGGGATAGAACGCCCACGCAACACCTTCTCCTTGTGGTCTTGGATCTCCACAGGTCGCTCCTCGAAGGTTGCATCATCATCAATATCGATCTCTCCCCAATCGATAACATGAGATTCATTATGAAGATAATGACGGAGCTGTGATACATGGAAAACATCATGTATCCGACTCATATGAGGGGGAAGTGCTACTCGATACACCACAGCTCCAACACGAGCTAACACCTCGAAAGGCCCAACAAACCCGGGAGAAAGCTTACTTCCACGACCAAACCTTCACTGCCCACGACGAGGAGTCACCTTCAGAAACACATGATCCCCAACATTAAACTCTAACGGTCTCCTTCTTTGATCAGCATATGATTTCTGACGATCTTGGGCTATCTTCATCCTCTCACGAACCCCCTGTACTATCTCTGTTGTATTCTAAACTAGTTCTGGTCCGAGAATTGCTGACTCTCCGACCCCAGTCTAGCACAACGGAGAACGGCATGGCCGGCCATACAAGGCTTCAAATGGCGCCATGTCGATGGTAGAGTGAAAACTATTATTGTAAGAAAACTCTACCAAGGGTAAGTGCTTTGTCCATGAACCACCAAAATCAAGAACACAAGAGCGCAACATGTCTTCAAGAGTCTGGATTGTTCATTCTGTCTGACCATCCGTTTGAGGATGAAAAGTAGTGCTAAGGCACAGTTGAGAGCCAAAATCATGTTGGAGACCTCTCCACACCCTAGAGGTAAAACGAGGATCTCGATCAGAAATGATCGTCCTAGGTACTCCATAAAGCCTCACCACCTCCTCCAGATACTGCTTCGACAAAACCTCCACTGATCTCAACTCCTTTATTGCTATGAAGTGGGACGATTTAGTTAAACGATCCACTACCACCCATATAACATCATGTCCTCCTGGAGATCGAGGTAAACTTGTAACAAAGTCCATTGAGATGTCCTCCCACTTCCACTGAGGAATCTCTATTTGTTGGAGAAGACCACCCGGAACACGGTGTTCGGCCTTCACCTTTTGGCAGACTAAACATCGATACACACACTCTGCAACCATACGTTTCAGCCCAGGCCACCAGAACTGACTCCTTAAGGATTGGAACATCTTCGTCACACCAGGATGTACTGCCAAGGGTGAACTATGGAACTCTCGTAGAACCGTCTCACGCATCGCCAAGGGAACAAAAAGCCTTCCATGATACAACACTTGGTGTTGTTCATCCTTCGACCAACCATCAGGGGCCTCCCCACAAACAACTCTGTCTCTCCAAACTTCCACCTCTAGATCACCCAACTGAGACTCTTCCACCTTCTGCATCAGGGATGACTGCACCGTCATCTAGAAAAGACAACCTCTACCCCCAACTTCTCCCATATCAAGATGCAAAGCTACTAGCTCTTCCATCACTCTCCAAAAATCACCAGATTCACGCACAACATCACTACGTGACTTTCGGCTCAGCACATCAGCAACAACATTTCCCTTCCCAGGTGTATTAGATATTTTGAAGTCGTATTCCTGCAAGAACTCCATCCACCGACGCTGCCGCAAGTTCAAGTCCCGCTGAGAGAAAACATACCTCAAACACTTATGATCGGTGAAACCCACAAAGCGCTCGCCAATGAGGTAATGTCTCCACAACTTCAGCGCAAACACCACGACTGACAACTCAAGATCATGGGTGGCATAGTTGCGTTCATGGGGACGCAATTGTCGGGACCCATAAGAAACAACTGACCTTTGTTGCATAAGAACACAGCCTAGCCCCAGATGTGACGCATCGCGGAAGACGTCAAACTGGACTCCCTCAGCTGGAAGACAAAGAACAAGAGAACTTACCAACTTCTCCTTTAGATAGTCGAATGCTGCCTGACACTGATCAGTCCACATGAATGCTTGATCCTTCCTGGTCAAAGCTGTTAGAGTAGTCACAACCGGTGAGAAATTTTCTACGAACCTCCTGTAATAGCCTGCGAGACCAAGGAAACTTCGCACCTCTGACACTATCTTGGGGGCTGCCCAAGACACTACTGCTTCTATCTTCGATGGATCCACAGTTACTCCCTATTGGGACACAACATGCCCCATGAAATGAACTTCTCGAGCCCAAAAATCACACTTGGATAACTTCCCAAACAACTAATGTTGGCGAAGAACTCCCAAAACGGCTTGTAGATGCTCTGCATGATCTTATTCAGATAAGGAGTACACAAGGATTTCATCGATGAAAACCACAACAAACTTGTCTAGGAATTAACGGAACACAGCATTCATCAACCCCATGAAAACAGCTGGAGCATTCGTCACGCCGAATGGCATTACAACAAACTCATAATGCCCATGACGACAACGGAAATCAGTCTTCGGGATATCCTCATCCTTTACATGCATCTGATGATATCCTGACCACAAGTCGATCTTTGAGAACCAACTTGCACCATTCAGTTGATCGAATAGGTCATCAATCCATGGAAGAGGATAGCGATTCTTTATTTTCACTTTGTTTAATTGACGATAATCGACACACAACCGAAAACTGCCGTCAGCCTTTTTCAAAAACAAAACTGGTGCACCCCACGGTGACACGCCTGGCCGAACAAAACCACACTACAATAGACCATCAAGCTGAATACGTAGCTCTCGTAACTCAGAAGGGGCCATCCTATACGGAGACATAGAGATAGGAGACGCTCCTGGCTGTAGCTCGATCTCAAACATGATCTCTCGTCGAGGGGGTAATGCTACAACCTCTTCGGAAAATACATCAGGGTACTCCTCCAAAACCCTAGGAAATGCCAACTGCTCAACCTCTGAAGAACATAACATCATCCCAGCCATCTTGGATGATAAGTAAGGAACTCGTCTATGACCCATTCGAGGATCTCTCTCACCAACAAACACCACTTCCTCTCCATCTTCATCAAAGAAAACGACCTTCTTCCTGTAGCAATCCACAGTATCCTGCACCGAATACAACCAATCCATGCCGAGTATGACATCATATGGTTGTATTCGTAAACATAGGAAATCTCCCCAAGAGAGGTGTTTCCCCAACACTAGCTCATAGTCTCTACATACTTAAAACATGTCAGCTCGACCTCCAACTGGCGTAGTCAACGCCAAGGGCACTGGAAGCCTCTCTACCTCAAGTCCCAAAGCATGGACAAGGGTAGGGGATATAAAGGAGTGTGTCACTCCTGAATCAAACAAGGCATACACCAAGGTAGAAAACAAGAAATGGGTACCTCAAACAACATCTGGCTCGCCTGGGGCTGGCAACACTAGAGCATGAAGCTGACCACGACCTCCTCCACGACCACTCTGACCCTGATGACGACCACCACCACGACCGCGCTCTACTCTCTGAGGACGGGGAGCATCATGGGGCTATCCTCTACCTGTTCCATCTACCCTCTGGTGATCTAAAGCTGGTGCAACCTGCTGCTGCTGCCTCGCCTGGAACTGCCTCAACGGAGGAACCTGGAGTGGAGCGCCTGGTGCACGATGACTTCTCTGAAAAGTCGGGCACTCCCGCTGCTGATGACCACGACCGCCAAAAGAAAAACAAGTGCCTGATCCCTTGGCATAGGCCTGAGAGTTGCTGCCTCCGGAGAAATGAGTTGGGAAGGGCTAGGACCTACCCCCAGGTGAACGGAAACTCTTCTGTCCTGATAATCAGGAACCCCGGACCACAGCTCTGCTTCGTGACGAATCCTGACGATTCTCCTCTCGTGACGATCCAGTCCTGGCCAAAGTCCTCTCAACAACCTCTGCCCTCGCCAGCACCTCAAGATATGTCTTCAGCATAAATGGGGTGACCTGGCGCTGGATCTCTGGATGCAAAGCCTCCTCGAAATTCCTCGCCCTGGCCTCATCATCTGGTAACAGGTCTGAAGCATATCGTAGAAGTTTCTTGAAATGGATTCCAAACTCTCGAACACTGGAGCTCCACTGTCGAAGGGTGAGAAGCTCCTGGCGACTGGACACCTTCGCAGTCAATGAATGAAACTCGACTCTAAACCTGTCTCGAAACTCCTCCCATGAGATCGCTGACTCCTCACGATCACCGAGGAACAAGAACCACCACTGCCTCGCTGCTCCATGCAGCATCGTCACAACCAAGGACACCCAATGTTCCTTCCGAGCACGAATCGAACTGAAGCCTATCTCGACCTCCTCCAACCAGTCTTCTGTGACTGCATCTAAAACGGAGCCCTCATACTTCTGTAGACTCTGGCACTGAAACTCTCGAAGTGTCTTCCTCCAAGTGTCATCGTTGTCAACCTCCACTCGGCGGTGATCTGCTAGAACAGCCTGTTGGGCATATTCTGCGCAAACCTGACGAGGACGTCGACCTGGAGCCATACCTGTAAAATAACAACTGTTAGAGCTCCTAAGCCTGGAATATGGAAGACTCAACATTAATTAATTAATTGTTTTGTTTTATTAATTTCAGGTTACCTATCCCAAGGTCTAACCATTCAAACACAGGCGCAAAGAATAATGATGCATGATCCTTTCCTAGGTCTCCACCCTGCAACCAGTATTACTTTGTTTAGTAGCCATCGTAAACTTAAAGGTCCGTGCAATAGATCATAGGGGGACCTGAACTCCCATGTCTCTGCCGGTCTCCAGTGTTTACCCCACTTGCTAAACATGAATGCCACTGTTGCCCTACCATCTCATGCATCCTCACCTGTGCATAACTCCAAACTCCATCCTATCCCTCAACCAGACCTCTGATACCACTCTATCACGACCCCCTCCCCACAAAGTATACCCCTCCTGGGCCGGCAATGTGAGAAGGGAGATAATGACCCCCGAGTCCCACCTCCAGTAGGCCCCGTGTTGGGGACTAGCACCGAGGGTATAATAACATACAAATGGGAGGCATTACCCTCTAAGAGAAAACATGCAGAAGAGAGAGATAGAATAGACTCCAATAAACTCCAACTTAGAAATGAGATATAAAAGGAAACCATGTACATATATGAAATGTCATGCAAAAGTACTACAACTGAAAGGGGAAACTAAAAGTACCCAAAAGAAAGTAAAACGACAGCGACCATAAGCCCGAACAGCTCCTCCTCCAACCGCAAGCTAGTAGTAACCAGCTTGATCTCCAACCTTCTCTAAGTGACATGAAAAACAATTTATATATACATAGGGTGAGTATAACAGTATACTCAGTAGGATCCTCCCCAAGCCTCTCATGAAAAAGTAAAGAAAGCATGCTAAAGCCCAGTGAACAACAAGTGAAACTAAATCGTCACCTAAACATGTATACTATGTTCCCAACCTCACCATGAATACTCTCACCAAGTAACGCATACAAGAATATAGCATATAGTAAAGAATATCAAGGGTACCCCGCTACTACTTCCCCACTGGTTTGCCACTTTTCCCCAACGACATACGTCCTGTGCATCTCTCTCCAATGGCTTGCCCGCAGACACCTGGGCGAAGCTCCACAATCTGCACCCCATGCACCACATAGGCTTGCCCGCAGACACCTCGGCGAAGCACCACACCGTCCCCACAACCAAAAGTAACCAGGTAGTATCTGGGAGCCACCACAACTCGCATAACATGTATCATACGTCGGGTATAATACCTCAAGCCATTACAGCCCATACGCCGAGTAAGGATCCTCAAGCCATCATAGCCTATACACGTTACACCTATAGTAGTCCGTAGGATACTATATCTAGAATATATGTGTGTGAATAACCACAAGCCATTACAGCCATCTACACTCATATATGGGGTAACTAACCGTTGTGCCTCATGGCACAAGTATCTACAAAGAGAAGAGAGCGGAGCCAAAGGGGGTAGTCAGCCATTCAACCACCCATCAAAATTTTGGGGAAAACACCCCCCAGGGCTCAGAATCCCTGGGGTGTTAGTTGCCCTTACCGACAGGGTGGAGTACCATATAGAAACACAAAAAGTACAGAATATATAAGTAACTCACATCAACACTATGGGCATTACCTAGTCTTAGATACAACTGCAGCTAACGTCTCTCAGACTCCAGGCTGCTACTTCTAAGACTAGGTATCCTATAAGCACACAAAAATTTGAATAGATTTATTAGATTACTCCGTTCTCATTTTATCAATTCCACTGTACATTAATTAATTCTTTAAACAATAATTAAGAATGAAAAATTCCACATTAAACTGAATTAGCATCACATTAAAAAACAACTGCTCCTTTTTAAGATTCACATCACCTTAAAATTCCAGCATCTCCATCCCCGTGGATTTTCACCATTTAATCAAACATTCATTATAGAATTACTTTTCCACATTCCCAGGCATTCTAGAAAAGCATCATATGCTTCTAAACACAAAGGAGGATCAACATGGTGAGTAGATATACTACCCGTTGAGTCTTTTCCACCTAAAGAAAGAGCATATACCCATTCTACCTCGAGAGGCTAAACATGGAAAGCACGTGGCATACCTCGCGCGTCTTCGCCTCCTTCGGAAGAAGGTTAGAAAGACCAGCAGCCTTGAGCAGTAGGGAAAAGAAAAGCATATTAACATTCTAGAAAACCGCAAGCAACCAGCAACCACATCCATCCCATTCCATCACCCCTGGTGTCTTCCCCAACACCCACATGCATAAACTGATGCATCTCGCCACTCTAGGCGTCATCTGCTGCCACAACCACAAGGCCTCCATGCCTCCACATATCACAACAACCATCGAGGCTCACATCACAGCACAAGCAGCCGGAAAACAAACATCACATCATGGGCTCTTGACCCTTTAACAAACAAGAGGGTAACTCAGAACCCTTTTAGAAATTCCCACATAAGCTGTTCTCTAATCCATATTGAATTGGCAGATTTTTTATTGGTAGGTTCCAATCATGGATACCTAATCAGCAAGCTATCATAATTAAATAACCATGATTACTTCCCTAATTTGATTATCCTCAAATTAGAACAACTACAACAACGGAAATAACCAGATTAATTTACATGACTCTTTATCTTTAGCCAATTAATTAACAATTAATTTCGGCTTTACGTTCGTTATCAATTCTATCATGAACGAACAACAAATCAAAGAAAACATAGATATCACTACATCTTGGAAAACATTAGGCAAACCATTATCACGGTATAAAGCAAAAACATGCGATTAACCAATTCTCTTAATCTAGTTCAAGTATTTAATTAGGTCAATTTCATTGTGATCCAAAGGGATAAATCATGATAATTCTACGATTGCACATATACAATTAGAGAATCCATGAATCCCCTACCTCAAACAGTTCCTTACGTTCTTTATCCACACAATAGGTCACGATCCTCCCCTCACAACAACTGCATCCACCCGAGGATGCTGCAGTACGACAGTACCAACCAACCCCAAGAAAACCCATTAGAATCTTGGAAATTACATGGTATAATTATGGAAAAGAGGATAGGAGAAGATGAACCCCAAAAGAACGACGATACAACATACCTTATATCGAAGATTAATCGACACAGCTCAGTTGCATCCAAAACATAGAAAAACCAATCCTAGGAGTAAAGATTGATTGTGCAACTCCTACCGAAAGGATTGAAAGGTTCTAGTGCCTCTTAATCGAGAACAAAAGGAAAGAACAAGGAAGAATGATATCTCATCCCTTTTTAAGATTTAATGGGGCGACGGTTTAAGATCCAGTTAATTCTCCATTAAAAACGGATCGCATTAACCCACGCGGTTTGACCAAGTAAAACATTCCAAGCCTTAGGAATAGTTAATATAGGATTTATGGCATTTTAAATGGCCTTAAGAGCCCTTAAAATAAGGCCTTAAATGTATTTTACATCAAAGGAAACGTCAAAAGGGGAAAAACTGTAGGAGTCTGGAAACACTGTTCACCCACTGTTACTGTACATGAAACTGATCTGTGAAACCGATCTGTGAAACCGATTTGTCACACCGATCTGTGAAACGGATCTATCAGACCGATCTGTGAAACTGATCTGTCACACCGATCTGTGAAACTGATCTGTCACACCGATCTGTGAAACTGATCTGTCAGACCGATCTGTCACACCGATATGTGAAACCGATCTGTCAGGCCGATCTGTGAAACCGATCTGTCACACCGATCTTTGAAACCAATATGTCACACCGATCTATGAAACCGATCTGTCAGACCGATCTGTGAAACTGATATGTCACACCGATCTGGGAAACCGATCTGTCAGACCGATCTGTGAAACAGATCTGTCAGACCGATCTGTGAAACCGATCTGTCACACCGATCTGTGAAACGGATCTCTCACACCAATCTGTGAAACCGATCTGTCAGACCGATCTGTGAAACTGATCTGTCACACCGATCTGTTGAACTGATCTGTCACACCGATCTGTGAAACCGATCTGTCAGACCGATCTGTGAAACCGATCTGTCACACCGATATGTGAAACCGATCTGTGAGACAGATCTGTGAAACCGATCTGTCAGACCGATCTGTGAAACCGATCTGTCACACCGATCTGTGAAACTGATCTGTGAAACCGATCTGTCAGACCGATCAGTGAGACCGATCTGTTACTGTTTATAAAACTGGAAACACTATTCAAAGAATTGGAAAATTGGCAAAGTGTTGGGGATAAGTCCCCTTGACCTCCCGGAACACCTCCAACACCAAAATTCCACAAAGTAATGGACCGGAGAGGTCTGGGCCATTACACACTTTGATTCAAAACTATCTTTTAAAAGAATTGATTTATAAATTATGTGACTTTTAAATGATTTCATAAAAAAAGGATATTTCTCTCAATGATTTTTACTGATCATTTTCAGTTATGTCCACATTCATTAGGGGATATTTTGCTTCCTTAAGGTTGATTTATTTTGATACAAATCATCCAAATTATGTTGAAGGTTTTTTGATATATTTGACAGTGGATGTTTTTTTTCTATACCATTCTTGGTTTATGGTTAAAGTATTGATATTTTGTATGCTAGTTTTAATACAAAGGGTTGTGTTTTCTTTCAACCTTTTCATATAAGGAATGTATTCGACGTAGTATGTGATTGGTGGTGCCTGTTATAGCTCCTCAGTGCATCGCTTGGTCTCATGAGACTATTAGATGTGGAATTATCCAAGGCCTATCCCAATTTGATATATGGTTTTGGCCAAAGCCTAAATCATTTTTTGACGTCTTGGCCGAGGCCATGACAAGATGTTTCAGAATGTCTGACATTATACAGTCCCTAATTATGAGAATATTATTGATGGTTCATGTGGTAAGCCAACTAGTAGAATACCCATGAATATGTTTTATTATTGAATTATTTACTCATCTCATAATTCTGCCATAAAATGAATAGGTTTATTATTTGTAATGTCATGTATTTTAAATTATTCACCATGAATAATGTTTATGTTACCTTTCGCTGTATTACTTACCCTTACAAAGAATTTGACCTCACCCCTTTCTTATGTTTTATTTTACTAGGATTCCAAGAAGTGTATTATGATTGATAATCAGGGTTAAGACATGGGATTAATGGCATTCTCAAACTATCATTTATGTTGTGTTTTATTTTCTAATGTGTAATGTAACATTCATGTATGTAATATATTTTCCAAGACTGTTAAATTGATAATTTTTTGGGACTTGATTCCTTGTAATAATCCCAATGTATAAAAATAATGCACCAACTCTGGGCATTAAGAGTTAGGGTGTTACATTTGGTATTAGAGGAAGTCTAGAAACAACCTTGGAAACCAGATTTTGAAAAAACCTGATTAGAGAACATTAACCAAATATAGACTTTGAGGATCCATATAGAAGAAATTTATAGAATTTTTGTAATGTAGAGATTATCTATATTTTCAAATAAATACATCCATGTCTGGATATGAGTAGGTAGAGGAGGCTCTGGTACAGATGTACCTAGGAGTGAAAACTCCCAGAATGAGTTTCGGGCTTGACTCGGGGTATCCTGGAACACAGAAATGGGCCTTTCTACACTGTTGGTTATGACACTCTCAGGGGATATTCTTACGATAATTCACACTTTCCTTAGAATCCATTATGAATGATTTAGGAGTAAATACATCCTCAAAAAAATCATTTTATGATTATTGATTATAGTCATAATATTTTTATTTACGTTAGGTATATTTCAAGTTTATAATTAGGCATTGTGATTTATAAACTAACCTAGTGTATTCCATTGTTTAGAAAGGGTTCCTAGTAGAAGGAATGAGTATTCCAGCAATACACATGATTGAAGGATTAATAAGGATCATATATTTCATGGGATTAAGAAAACATTTAAAAGGGAAATAGTCTCCCATGTATTCTCATCATATAAAGAAATAGTACCATGTGTTAATAAGATTAGTAAGGAATTATCTAATTCCTATGGATTTGATTGGAAGCATGAGAAGAAAAGGGTAGAAGAGAGAAAGATGGATAAAGGGAAGTGGGAAAAGAAGGATTTTCATATATGTGATATCGGTGGAATGAATCACCTTGGTAATTTCTTGAAAGGAATGGGAGTTTGTTATATGTGTGGAGAAAAAGGACACCAAGTACGTGATTTCAAGGGTAAGAAATAGGTTTCAAATGTACAATGCTTCATCTACAATGAGTTGGGACACAATGTGAATCAATTTCCAAATCATCAGATTATGCCCCAAATGTGGCTATTGGATAATAATCATGTTATGATACTGTCACATATGAAGAAGAATGAATAGTGTTATTATGTTGTTATTAAATAATTGTTTCATTTGAGTGTTGTATCAATGATTTACTAGTTATATGAATTATGGAAAGAAATAAGGATTATACAACTGTACTATTTCATTAAAGATTTGAGATTGTATGGTACCAAGTAAAGTGACACAGTTTCAGGTAAAAAAATTTGTAGAATACATGGTTGATGGAAAGGTAAACCATAATATGGCCTTGATACAGAGGTAATGATTTTGGAATAAGATATGGTTTATTTGGATTAATTATATTGGATATTCATGACTACCTTAGAATAGATTAATGAATTTTATATTGCATCATTGTTGGAGTTTACAACTGTTTTTGATTTCAGGAGTATACCCACTATTCTATGATTTAAAGAAGGAATAAAAAAGTACATACCAATTCAAATATGGTTTTCAGGAAAAAAATTTTATTACCATTTTTTTAGCGAATTCAGGATGAAGGTATTCAGATGTATATTATGTGACCTTCCTTATAAGTTCTGGACAGTGAGTTTGGATAAGAGTATTGTGGATAAGTATAAAGGTTGGAATAGATTATGTTTGATATTGTATACTATTATTATGGTAAAATCATTTTATGGGATTATTTTTGGATTGTCATAACAAGGAAATCCTGGAGGTCGGGTGACAACTTCTCACGTCCAGCAAGGCCACGAGACTTGAACCCGCAACCAAAGGTCAATAAGGGTGGATCACATACTAATGGAATACGTGATGTCCTGGTTTTTATAATGTAGTTTTTTTAAATATACTAACAAATAATTTATAAATTTATTATTTTTGGAACCCCATATGATTAGTATAAATAGAATATTTTTTAATTCTATTGTCTTTTGGAGTGAAAGATGAATTTGTGGTAGGAATTAGTTGAAAGATAAAACTCTACTTGTAAAGTATATATTTTTTTCCTCTTATCCTATGAATAAATTAATTCTTAATCTTTAGGGAAGGGATATTAAAAAAAAGTTTTATCCTAATACATTATTTTTATTGAACCGGTGATATTTTAAATCATAATAGATTGGTGGCTTTAAGGCCCTCAAATTTATACTTGTTTGTGATTGATGACCCCAATAACTCCCCATAAATATTTATGTTTCTCCTCTAGTTATGTGTGTTTAATTTCCACCAATTTTCTCTAAATCAAGATCATAATTTAGTGGTGACTTTTTCATTTCCATTTCACTCTTATTAAGACTAAATTTTATTAACAAAATTTTCGATGTGGGTTTTCCACAAAGGCATTTTTCTATTTTTAACCTTTTATTTTTTAAGAACAATATCAAATAGAAAGGATGAAATTTATTGAAGGAGGGGAGAATGTAAAAAACCCAGATTTCATAGTATGTTATCTCATTAAAGTAATTCGATAGGTTGCAATACACGCAACACCGAGTTCGAGCACACCACAACTTACCAAACTAGTCATTCAAAAAAGTAGTTATGAATACTATTAACAGTATACTGAATCTTATATAGTATATATAATTTAAAAATCCATATTATGTGTTTCCTAGACATAATTTTAGAACAAATTAATTTTTCAGATAAAAGAATTATTTTTTAAAAAAATCAATTTTACAGCCTCTTAATGGAGAACCCTTTTCAAAATCAATATTTGACGCTTTTTAAATATTCAATTTAATGAAATTAAATTCTATTTTAGAAGTGGGATATAAAAATTTAGTTTGGATAAATGTTTGGTACTTTTCTGATAACTCTCATATTTTGATGAATAGTGAAAAATACAATGTTTTAGTTGAAAACAACTTTTAAAAAAAATAATTTATAGTGTTAAATTATGAATTTTAATTGTTTTGAAGTATAATTAGATTCTATTTTAATTATTTAATACAATTTAGGTCATTATAATTAATTTCACATTTAAATTCGACATAAATACATGTCAATATTTTGATAGTTTTTAATTTTTAAAACACCCACGTTTTGGTCTTGACCATGGGAATTAATATTGAATTAACAAATGAAACTTACATATTTTTAATTTGGAAAAATAGACTTAATTTTTGAATTCATAATATAAAAATTATCTATGGGTGAATTTTTGGTATTTTTCTGAAAAAATTCAATTTTTTTATGAATTGTGAAAAACATTGCGTTATTGTTTAAAAATACATTTTTATTTATATAATTATTTATTTTATTTAAATTTAAATTAAATAAAAATATATATATAATACCTGTATATTTTCAATGTAATTCATTGGAGTCATTTTATAAAAAGTTTAGATATATAATATTTCATTGAACATTTTACCATCTTTTACCAACCTTCTAGGAGAATTTGAAAATTTGCATAAAACATAACTTTACTACTTTGGTGTGTTGAATTTAAAAAATCTGAGAGACAAGGTTAATAAAAGTAGGTAAAATTTTGTTCAATAAGATGAAAATAATTTTTTCTGAATAGTAACTTTTGGCTCTTATTTACCACAGTAAAAACTAAATAGGGTAATTAAGGGTAAAAATGATATTATAATTACCCTAACACATGTCTTAATTCCATTGGATAAGTGTATTTGGACAAAAATAAACACTAAAAATAAAATATGATCTTTTAGGTTCACTTGGTTAAGATTTGGATATTTATTATTATTTTATTTATAAAAGAGTTAAAAGTATTAAATTCAAAGTATAATAACTAAACCATTTTTAATATAAACATACTCATAATATAAATTCGACTATAAATATTCATTAGAAAGCTAAAACTATTTCATACATATCAGTATTTTATTTATAATTTTTAGAGACTATATAATTAAATTTATTTATGACACAATGATGATGCAATAATTACCTTCTTAATGAAATATTAAAATAATTGATACTATAAAAATTTAAATTAATATAATTTATGACTTTTGATGAATTACATTAATTTTATAGGTTAATATGACATGTTATGGTTGATTAAATTTTTTTTTGAAGTGATAAGGTTGTTATGACTTTTACAAAAACAAAATATCAAATCGTGTCAAAATTGACATAAATTAGTTTTTAAAACAAATTCTATATTATTATTTGATATAATATTTTTAAAAATATAAGGATAGATCAAACTACATTAATAATATTTTATATTTCATTAATGAACCTATTGAGGTTCTCTTTGAAGTTTATAGTATGTTTATTAACCATATAGTGTACGAATACAAGAAAACACGGCAAAAGTTAAACTATTTAACTAAGAGTTTAATCTAAAAGATAAGGTTAAAAGGCTAAACTGAACTTGTATAAAACGTATTGGTTTATCTGTTTTAAACTCATAACCTACTTATACTCGACATAAATCATTTTTGAGCTATTATAAACCAAAAAATATTTTGTTATAAAATAATATTTCAAGCTTTTCCTAAAGTGACCCTTACCTCTCTAATAAAAGGGAACTTCCCCTTTTCTAAAAATAACACCATGAAAGCAATTTTGATCGGCCAAACCCTACTAAAATATCCTCAAAACGTCCCTAACATAAACCTAGAGACCTTAAATGGATAATAAAGCCAACCTAAGGTGCTATTTCGATCAACTCAAAAGTAAACACCCGAAGAAGAAGTAATAATTTCATCACCCTCTTTCAAGTTCTTTTCATCTTCCACTTCTTATTTCTTTGTGGTTTTCATACCAAATTAATAAAACCATTACCTCATATATACCTTGATGTTATTATAAATATTGTACAACCATATACCTTATTCTATCCATCCTCTAAATTAAAGAGTCACCATATGTACGTATGTACGGCTTACCGTCTCCATGTCGTGGTGTAGTTTGTTATTAAAACACTTCATTATCTTGATTAGTATAATAATGTGTATAACTTATGTATATGATATATATAACCTCTTAATGAATATTTATTTAGGATATACCATATAATTAAATACTATTTAACAATCAATATAATGATATTGTCACCCGTGCGTACGTACGGATTACCGTCTCTACGACGCGATGAGATACATTCCCACGTTCTCCATTCAACAGTGATTATAAAAATATATATTATTAATAAGTATGTAATATATGACATAATAATTATACTGGATATATATATATATATACTTACATATATCTTATTCACTTACTTCTGTTCAATACGATATGAAAACGGAAACACCGTTTTTGCGTACGTATGACATACCATCTCCATAAATAGTGCCTTACATTTCATATATCAATCTATTACAAATATTTAAATTCTAAATATATATGATATATAAATCAATTTATATATTATTTAATTATTTAAATCATGATCTAAATGATATGATAAAGAATAACAAGTTAAAACATGTACGATAAAGAAAGAGATTATGACCCAGAAGGTTAATTTAACATGGAAATATTTATTAAATGGGTCGTATAAAGCCATAAATGAATCATGTATGATATAAAAAATATGAATATGGTTCTGGTATAATTTAATTACAAACTATGGTCATTATACAAGAGGTTAAACTTACACTCAACCAAAGGAATGTGAAAGGTAAGGGTTAATTCAACAGACTCTTTATTATACGAGGTTGTTTTTACATAAGTATATATTGGGAAATATTTATTATCCATGTAAATGATTCATAAAATAGTTTTAAATGGGAATATTTTAAGGGGATGTTTTTACTAAAACCTCATTTTAAATGTTTTGATGATTTATTCTTCTAAACATTTCTCATTAATGTCCATGTTTTAAAATGGTTTTACGGATTTATTTATATGGACATGAATGTTTTAAATTATTAATTACTTTAAAAACATTAAAAGTGGTATGGGAAACTTTGATTGAAATCTATCTTTTAAATGAATTCCATTATAAATTATATTACTTTTAAATTGTTTCATTAAAAAAAAGAGATATTTCTCTCAAAAAAATTTATTGATCATTTTCAACTATGTCAACATCCTTTATTGGATATTATTCTTAATTGATGTTGATTTATTATGATACAAATATTCCATATTATGTTAAAGGTTTTGTGATATATTTGACTATGGAGGTGTTATTTTTATACAATTCATGGTTTATGGTTAAAGTATTGATATTTCGTATGCTAGTTTTAATACAAATGTTTATGTTATGTTTCAACCTTTTCCTATGAGGAATGTATTGGACTCAATAAGTGACAAGTGAAGCCTTCTATAGCTTATCAGTGCAGTAGTAGGTCTCATGAGACAATTAGATGTGCAATTGGTTGATTCATTTCCCAATATGATATATAGTTGTGGCTGAGGCCTGTATCATTTTTAGACATCTTGGATGAGGACATGACAAGATGTTTCAGAATGCCCAACATTATACATTCCCTCATTATGAATATATTATTGATGGTTCATGTGGTTATTAGACTAGTAGAATACCCATGATAACGTTTTATTATGGAATTATTTAATCATCTCATATTATTTCCAAAAAAGTGTTCATGTTTATTATTTGTAAAGGCATGTGTTTTTAATTAGTCACCACGCCTAATGTTTATGTTACCTACCATTGTATTACAAACCCTTACCGAGCATTTGAGCTCACCCCTTTCTTGTGTTTTTTCAGGATTCCAAGAAGTGTATTATAATTGTTAAACAGGGTTAAGATAGGGGATTAATGGAATTATCAATGGGTAAATTATGTTGTGTTTTGTTTTTCAATGTGTAATGTAATGTTCATGTATGTAATTTATTTTCCAATACTACTAAACAGATCGGTCTTTCAAGACTTGATTCCTTGTAATCATGCAAATGTATTAAAATAATACACTGACTCTTAGCTTTCGTGGTCCAGGCATTATATAGTATCCAAATAATGATTTCAATGTATATAGAGTTCTTTGGTTATCATGATATTATCATAGATTCATCAAAAAAAATTTACTATTTGGAAGCACCACATTCATGCATGACAAAGAAGGGGGTAATTTTTGAATGATTATAATAATGCGATAATGCCTTCCTGGAGTTTAAGAAGAATTTTAATATAGAAAAAATATAGATCATACCCATGCTAGGTGATGGGTGTATGGAACATTTTGATGCTTATGGAAGTGGAATCAGATCTACGTTAATGTAGGTAGATTTAGTATTGGGGTATCGGTTATGGAAGTTGAAGTCACATTACAGGAAGCACCCTATACATGACCTCGACAAAGATGTAGTGGATTATACTTTGAAGTGTTGGATGAATTTCCTATTGGGTGAGCATTTTATTGTTTATATAGGTCAGAAGACTTAAAATTAAATATTCTCACAATGAGATTTGAATATATTGTAGAAGAGATGGTTTTATTTTATGAATTTATTGGTTTTTGAGCGAGAACATAAACAAAGGAAGGGGAATAGTGTTGCTAACACTTAGATAAGGAAAACACATTCATGGTCTATTAATGAGTCAAGTGATGTGTAGAACAGAATGACATTACTGGAAGAGTTGTGTGTTGTGCTTAAAGAGACATAGAATTAAAGGAATCTTTTATTTGTTTCTATGGATTCTAAACTTCATAGAATGATTAGCGACTGATAGTATGAGGATCATGAGTTTTGAACATGAGGGAAATCATTGAAGGTGGTGAGACACCATCAAATTGGTCCATATATGAGGATGAGATTTTCATTATTAAGATTCATGTTTTTTATAATATGAGTATATGGGATAAGTTAATATTTGTGTTTCACACCTCGAAGTGGGTGTTATATCTATGTGTGACTAAAATGTATTGTGATCTACATTGACTATTTTGGTGTTCGAGGATGAAATTAGAGATAACAGTTTTGATGAAACAATGATACACCCTTTAATATGTGAAGGAAAGAAATCAATGACTTCAAAGTTTATTACAGAAGTTCCCCATTTTTTAATGTACGTGTGATGGTGTTACCATGGATTTAGGGGCGGGTTTTCAATGGATTTTTCATAATAATTATGTTTGTTTGATTATAGAACATTTGAAAGGGTGGCCCATTTCAATTATATATGGGAGATCATCTCTCTAGAATAGTTGTGAGACTTGTATGTCTGGGAGACAGTCCATCAGTATGGAGTGCCACAGAGTATTGTTTTAGACGATGACTCTTTTTTTACTTCGTACCTTTGGTAGAGAATGTAAAAAGAACTTGGTACATAGGTTTTATTGAGAATGAAATTCCACCCACATATAGATAGGTAGTCAGAATGTACTATATAAGTTCATAAGAATTTGATTGGGAATGGGTCATATATTTTGGTGGGTCATAGATGAATTACCTATCTTTAGTTTATTTTTCCTATAACAATATTTGTCTAGAAACTATATAGATGGTACAGTATGAGGATATTTTTGGTAAGGCATGCATATCACCTCTATACTTGATAGAGGTATGTGAGTCAGCATTGTTTATGTCGAGTCTCATAAATGGGTCATTGGATAAGGTTCAGTAGATCCATAAATGTAACGATATGTCACATAATAGATATAATTTTTATACAAATAAACATCAAAAACCCATAAGAATTTCATAGGGTGATAGTGTATTCCTTCGAGTGTCTCCAAGATTAGTTAACATCAGGATATGGAGACAGGGAAAGCATGCACCCAGTTTTTTGGATTGATTGTGGTTCTGGATAGAATTAGGCTTGTTGAGGACAAATTGGCTCTTCTATAGAGATATAGTGATATGCCTGATGGTTTCCATGTTTTATAACCTCAGCGGTATCACCCCGATCCTTCTCATGTGATTGAGGTCGATGATATTGAGGTATAAATAGATGATTATTTTGGAGGTATTATGATACATGTGTTGGATCGCAGTGATAAAGTCTTGTGAGGAAAGACCATGATGATAGTTCATGTATTGTAATAACATGGTAGTGTTAATTGGGAAATGCAGGGGAGAGAAGTAGATGTGAGGGATCAATGGCCTGATCTTTTTGATTCAGAATCATAGAGAATCTTGGGAGTATAACTTGAGGATGTTTTTTATAAGGTGGGGATATTATAAGATCACCACATTTTTAGATATGTCTCGTAATAGTATTTAGGTACTATTTTTTTGTTTGTTTGGAGAGAAGTTTTGGGTTTAATATCGCATGAGTTTGGGTAAAAATTTGAGAAAATGAAAGAATTAGGGGATGTTCTTGATTGGTTCACAATTTTCCAAAATCGTTCACCAAGCCCAACTAATCATGTGAATCCAACAAGGGGATTCACATGGCTAGTGAATAGTTTTTCAAACATTTCCCCCTCGTTGGAGTAACCATTACCCATCCTCCCCTTGAAGAGGTTCATAGTTTAGGTGAATTCTTTTTCAAGTCATGTTCGCCTTCCTAGGATACCTTGAATGAGTTTTTAATTAACCCAAAAATAAGTTTCATAATTCCCATCCCCCAATATTATCACATAATTAACCCACACGGACCTAATATAATTATTTTGATTTTGGTGTCTAAAAAAATCATAAGGCTCCCTACATCCATTCTTCGTGATTTTATGTTCAGATGTAAGACTGTCACCCCTCCTAGCAAGAGAGGATAATCATGTGTGCTTTTTTCTATTCTTTCCCTCCCATATCTTTTGTAGCGATCTTATCATATTTTTTATGGATCTATATCTAGTGTATTTTGTTCTAGATTTAGGCTTGTTGGATCAAGATATAGGCTTTTTGGATCTTGATTCTTTTGTTTTTAGAAATAGGTTCCCATTCAAGATCTCATTTTTCATCTTTGTTCTGTACAAATTTGGGTATCTCCATTTGAGAAATATCATCATTAAACATGAGGTAGGTGGTTTAAATTTAAAATACCATAGTCTTGAATTTAATTGAATGTATTTTATGTTATAATTTCTCTCAAATATTTAGAAATTCGATTTATTTACTTGTATTAATTCATTTAGGGTTTGTAGAAATTTATTAAATAATGGGGGTTTGGAATTGGGGGATTATTTAGTTATTTAAATTGCATAATTTTTTTATTTAACTAATTAATTTTTGAATTAATAAGTTGAATTGATGTGATTGATTAATTGATGTTTTAATTAATGTAATTGATGTGATTATGTAATTTTTGAATAAAATAATTGAATGATGTGAATATAAAATTGTTAAATTAGATAAATTAATATTTCAAGTAATTATTGTGATAATTTTATACATTTAATAATTGTGATTGATTTATATACTATTTTGGATAAATAAATAACACTCTGACTACTCATATGTTCTTGATTGATAAATAGTTTGTGGGACACATTGTGATTCTAGAAATACCAATGGGGTCCTAGAAATGATGTTCTAAGACACTAGACATGAGTAAAAATATTATTTTATGGTATAGTAAATGATTCTCCAAATACCCATGAGGATTGGGACATGTATTGATTCTCAAAATACTCACAGGAAGCTAGACATGATGATTTATGCCAAAAAATGTTGTCTTTGGCCTATGTTTACAATTAGTTTCATTATAAATTGAAATTAAATGGAGAATAAAATCAAATTTTTTACTATAAACTGTGAATTGAATAAGTGATGTCGTTCAGACTCTGGCATTGTCCAAAAGAGGTGTTGTGGTTCAGGTGTTCTCAGTAACATGATGATGTGTGTGGCTAAATAATGTTTTTTAATAAATGTAAATATTTACATTATTAATTATATTTAATTATTTATACAAGAACATGAACTATTAATGATTGTAATTTTTTTAGATGATAATGGTGGTGGACTAAGGATATTTACACACACCCTACGTGGGATACTTAATCAGTACCCAAATAGATTTCATAATTGTAGGATTGGACAACGGAAAGGGCCTCTATATCAGATGGCTGAATCGGAATGGAGAATGTATAAGAAAATGAGACATAGTTTGGGACCCTCATAGTATTTTCCAGTTACATTATTTATTTTGGGGTTTTCATATTTTCACCTGACACATAAGTTGGCATGGAATATCTATTATTTAGTTATTTTATTGTATTTTCTTATTTTGTCAGTATGTGATATGGGTATCATTATTTTTTTGGATTATATTATTAGGTAATTTTTTATTTTTTACCTAATTGGTATTACTCTCATAAATATGGTATAGTCTCACCATGATCGGTATTAGATCTTCACTATTAGTCGGAAGCCTCTAGCATATGAAGTGGTACACTTGAGGTCATGGGGAGGACTAGATCGAGACACTGGGGTGTGGTACCCGCGTCGGGACGTCACATGTAAATCAAGTAAATAAGGAAAAATTAAATTATAATATGGATTAGAAAATTACCCTAAATATATCCTAATATTAAAAAAAGAGTGAGTATTTATAAAAATCATCATTGGGCCAAATATATTCCCTCGTAGATCCACTTTGGTGACATTAAATCTATTATAGTAATCTATTTTAAGAAAATTCAGAATTATCACACAAATATTCTTAATAACTACATCATTTCTAATATTGGGTTATTAAGAATATATCTAAGACTATATATAGTAATTTTAAATCTAATAGTATAATCATCATCATCATCATCATCATAATTTATATTTAATTTTTTTTTTAACAATCAACTACCTTAAATTATTACACAATGATAATGGATTCATTATTAAGTTAATGTAAAAATAAAATAAATATTATTAAAAATATTAAAACTAATATAATTAAATTAATGTTACCAAAAAATCTAATAGTTATTTTTCAAATGTTATTTAAGTGTTAGGGAGTTTGGTTCAATGTTATATTGTGTTATTAATATTTTTAAAATTCTATATAATGAATTGTGTCAAAATTGTGTTTAATTATATTTTATACTAAATAATATACTATTAAATGATATAAAATTATTAAAAATATAAAAATTATTCCTAATTATATGGATAATGATAAAAATTTCATCCATGATCAATTTATGGGTATTTAGTCATATTATAGTATGTATATTAACCCACAGATAGTAAAAATCCATATTGTCACAAAAAGTGTTAAAGGGGTTTAAAAAGGGTGAAAACCAGAAGATAATGGTTAAAAAGCATACAAAACATATACAAAATTTTCAGAATGATGATATTTTGAACCATAATCTTCTTTTCATAGAAATTAATTTATTTTGTTCCTTTTGGAAATGAAAATTAATTTATATTAATTTAATATTTTCATAGATTCCAAGGGTGTCCCTCTTTACTCATATAAAAAGGAAACCACTTCTCATTTAAGCACACATCAACACCCTTTTGATTCGGACAATTCCTTCCAAAATACCTTCCAAAAGTACCATACAACAATTTATAGGTGTTTTTATTGAATAACACACCCTTTAGTGGTTTTAATGTTTCAATAAATAGAGATTCTATAAATAAGAGGTATCATTTTAATCAAGTGTTTCTATTTTTTATTATTATTATACATACCTAATAATTTAATTATCCACTATAAGATAATAAATTTTGTATTATAAATTTAATGAGATATTATTATTTTAGTCTCATGACCCATATCCATATCCACTTACATCAAATGGGAAAAAAGTTATCCTTCATGTGTACAGCGGACCACTGTCTCACGGAATTTTTTTTTTCCATCACCATCTCTAAAAAATGGTTATATATATGGAATTAATTTTTATATAAGATATTAATTTAAAATATATTACTCTTTGAAGATAATATATAATTTAAATTATTACCTTTCAATGTAGTGAAAAATGATAACTTAGATAGTGTGTACGTATAAATTATCAACTCCGTGGAGTGGTTTGATTCATTTTCCATCATCACTTCAAATGTTGACATGTATATTTAAGTATATTTTATGAAATAATATAATATATATGATATTATAATCATTTTTGAAATATAATATGATACTTACCTTCCTTCCAGAATGACTACTGAAAAATGGAAGGATTACTCATGGGTATGTATGGTATACCGTATCCTTGATTGTAAAGTAGTTTATTTTACTAACCATAATTAATGAATAAATTTAAAATAATAATTATTGATTGACAATTAAAATTATTTTCTGAAAATTTTTCTTTAGATGATGGTATAATGATTACTTTGACTATATATATCATACCAAAGTCATTTTGGTCTTCTGTCCTGAATATCATCAAAGCTTTTGTGGTGAACTAAAATAATCAAACAATTTCTCTAAAATGATAAAAATTTATATAAATTAGGAAATAATCAATAAAGAGGTTCTCAAGATATTTAAAAATTCAACTATTATTTCATTTATGAAGATAAATAATGTATGTGACGATTTAGACTCTAGGTAAGGCACTCTTTGACTAAAATATCTTTTTAATTGTTATAATGTTTTATTTCATACATAATTATCTTTCATGTCATTGTTTGTTTTAATTTTAATTATTTTATATTAATGATTTTTTTTAAATAATTTTAATTTTCCTCTAAAAAATTTTGAAAATTGTATTTTTTAGGTTTTTTTGTAACATAACTTTTCTTTAAAATACAATTTTAATGTTTCTATTAAATTTAATTTTAAAAATATCAAAAGAAGTTATTTTTTAAAATATATGGAATAAAAATAATTTCCCACCTTTCTAACAATTCAATTCTTTAATGTTTTCAATATAGGTTTTTATAGTTATACTCATTGAAAATGGTCTCATAATTATGTGTCTTGTTTTTAGACTTTTAAAGTGATTTTTTTCACAAGAAAAGGGTAATTGGTTATCCTAATGTGTTTTATATTAGTTTGAAAGAGTGTTAAAGGGTTTTATTCTTGATTTGTTCCATGGATATTATTTAGGGTGGGTGTGAATAGATAGTTTTAGATGGGCCCATTTTATCTTACATGAAGGGTTGAGCCCCATTATAGCTCAAAAGTGAGCTCGATATAGATTATACAAAGGGATGATCCCCTTAATAGATAATTAAAATTACTCGACACCAATATAAATAATATATATCGTGAGACCCATATATATCTCTTCAATTCATTAGGTACTCTGTATATGGATGTTGACTATATGTTTATTTCATTTTTAAGGGTTTTACTAGGTTTTTTTGATAATGATGTCTGAAGGTATGTAAATTATTATTATATGATTGAAAATGAGATTTTTTTGGAAAAAATTTGATTTGAAAAACGATAGATAATGATCATTTTAGAATTAAAATTATTCATTTATTAGATTAAAAGGGTATGTTTATAAGAAAATGTGTTTATGTGTTCTCATGACATAAATAGTTTTCATTCGTTTACAACCCTTACTGATTATTTTGTGCTCATACAATACTTTAAATTATTTTTCATTGGATATATGTAGGAGTAGGGAAAATGATGAGATGATGGAGAAAATTATGGATATTTTTCATTATGAGAAACCATATTTTATGTAAAAATTTTGGTTTGGTGGGAACAATGAAAATTTCTTATATGTGTCGATGTGTAATGTATGGGTCTGTTATGTAATATTAAGATCTAATTATCTAAAAATCTGAATGGAAAATATCCTCCAAAATTTTAAAATGTTAATTATAGTTCAAAAATACTATAATATGTTATGTTTAATGTTGGGTACTTATATTTAGTATCAATAGATGGTATTTATTACTATATATGTTATGATGGTTTAATGTGATTTTATATTAAGAAAGAAGGATACCATCATGGGTTTCTAATTTTATTTTTGATCATAAGTTCAGTGTCTAATAATCCCTTTTTGAGGATTTTATTATTGAAATGTCAATGTAACTAATAATATTTTTTTGGACACATTAATTTTTGTTGTAATTATTGGTAATTACAAGTCGGTAACACATGTTTTATTATAAAATGATATGTTGATTAAGTGGTTAATTTTAATTTTATGTACGTTCACTATTTTAATAACCATATATGAATATGTTAAATAGAATACAATGGAATTTTAATTGAGGAATAACTTTTTAATTATCCTTTGGAAGAATGTAATAATTTTTATAGAATTATAAATTTTCCTGTTATTCCTTGAAATTGTTATAATATCTTATATATTACATGATTTGGGTATATTTTCTTTAGAAAAATATTTATTGATGTTATTTGGAGATAATTTTTAAAATTATATTATAAGGTGATGTGATGGATTCTTTTAGATTTTTCGTTACAATAATAGTCAATAATATTTTATTAGGAATATTTATGATTCTAATTTTTTAGGTGATCTATTTTTTCCAATATAATTAATTTAAAATTTTAATTAATTACTTAAATATAGGAAAATTACTAAGAAACAATAATGTAAATATTTTACTTTTATAAAGGTCCTTTTAACCCATCTCTTATTTGTTGTTTTTTGATGGTTATCATTCCCATGATCATGGTATCCATCACACTATATTATTCATTAAGATTTAGCTTTAGATTAAATTTACATTTTTTACATGTAATCCTAGTATTAGTTATCTTAGAGAACTATGTACATTAATTTTTCTATATACAAATGAAAGTTTTATTGACTGTTTTTTCCAACGTGGATTTTTGATAAAGGTATTTTCAAAATTTAATCCCTAGTTACCGAGCCCCAATTCAAATTTTGAGTATTCAATTTATTATAGGTGGGAGACTGTAACAATATGATATTCTAATTAGAAACACTATGTTATATAATGCATGAGATACACAACCTCAAGCTTATAAGAACAACTAATTTTTTGTATTTGATATGGGAGTTATTTCATACTCGTAATATAATTTTCTACAAATAGAACTAAAAATATTATTCTTACATGTTTTTATGAAATTATTTGACATTAATTAGAAATATCTAACAAGAAAATGATAAAAAAAATCTAATTGTATTTATAAAGGATATATTTTTCTAAAAGGCAGTTTAATCGCCCATTAATAAAGCACTTGTTTTAAAACTATATTTTCACATATTTATAATTATTAATTTAAGAAATAAATCACATTTTTTAAATAATAAAGAAAAACTATTATAGTGGGAATTTTTCTTTTTTTCTTATAAGATTCAATTTTTGATGAAGAATTAAAAATACAACATTTTAATTGAAAACGTACATTTCATCTAGAAAATTTATATTTCTAAATTAAATTTAAAATTGTTTTAAATGTAGAATTAGTTAAAATAAATATATATGATCCCAATTTAAGTCATAATAATTATTTTTATATTGAATTTATATATAAAAAAATTCAATCTATTGAACTTTATTACTTGAAAACGCCACTTTTTCACACCATCTTGGGGATAAATTTTAAAATAATTTCAGCCACCGCTGAGCATTGAATTATTAAAAATTTATTCCATATTTTGAATCATAATTTCAAAAATTATGATATATTAATATTTTAATTTTTGAAAATATGAATAGTAATAATAGTAATTTTTATTACCTTTGTTAAGGGTAAATTATGTAATTAATAGTAAAAATAATTATGATAATGATTAAAAAATTTCTGTAAAACATATACTAAGTTCAATTCTATGATTTAATATAGACTAAAAACTTATTGGGCCCAAATTTATTAACTCAAATAGAATCTTGTATAACTTTATCCCCCTAATAGTATTTTATTTTAAGAATGGTCAGACATGCCACACTAATGTTGTTTAGAATTATAACATTTCTAATATATGGTAATTAACAAGATATCTTCAACTAAAAATATTAATTAAAAAATAAAATGGGTTTTATTATTCATTAAAATTCAATTTTATACTATGTGTGAATAAATAATTACCTTAAATGCTTACACAATGATGATATAGTATTTAAAAAAAGGAAATATCAAATAAATGTTATTTAAAATATAACAACATATATAATCTGAAATATAATTACTGTTATATAATAATTTTATAGATAATTTTAACATGTTATTTATGTGCTAAGATTAATTTTTTGAATTTATATTATTGTACTTAAATTTATTATATTCAATGTAATATGTAGTGTCAAAATTGACATTAATGTTATTTTAAGATGATTAACATTTTATAAAATGATATAAAATTATTAATAGTATAAAATTAAGAAATATTATTGGGATAATGATTAATAGGCCCATGATATATTTATGGGTCTTATGTAATTTTATATTAAACATATTAACCCTCAAAAGTTAACAACCCATATTGCCATGATCAGAGTTAAAGGGATTAAATAAAGGATAAAACCAAATGATAAGGATTGAAACATAGTAAGAACAAATATATTTTTTATTTGATGAGGTAATGTAGAACCATAATCATATTTTATTCCAAATTAATAAGTCTTCATAAATTTTTAATTGGAAAATTCAATTATATTAATTTATTATTTTGATAAATTACCTTAGTACCCCCCTCTCTTATTAGAGGGAAGTCATTTTTCTCATTTCAACACACTTTAAAAATCATGGGGATTTTATAGTACCAGACCAAATACCTTACTTGAATCTATACACATATTTTATATTTATGTTCTTTTTCATGACAGAACAATTATTTTTCTTAATGTTGTATGAATAGGAGATCATTCAAACAATATGTATCATTTTTAATCAAGTTTTTTTTGTTTTATTTATTTTAAAAAATATCTCAACCCATATTTAACCTTGATAAAAAATAAATATTTTATAACACATAAAATTAACCTTATTATATTAGTTGAATAACCCTTTTCCATCTCCACCTCCATCAAATGGGATAATAATTTATTGTTCAGGTTTAAGATAGACCATCACCTCACGAATCGATGTAACTCATTTTCCATCACTGTCTCTCAAGACCTTTTATAGTGTTAGAATTTATTTTTAAATATTATATTCATGATATATGTATCAGAATGAAAATATAATATATCATTTAGTTTCTTATCAATATATGCACTTGAAAATGATGATGACATTCGAGCGTACGTGTGAATTATCTGCTCCATGAAGCGATGTGATTAATTTTTCATCATCACTTCATATAGCTGGTATATATAAATATATAAATTAAAAAATATAATATATATGATATCATTATCATTCTATAATGATAATATTATTCTTACTATCCCAAATGATCATAGAAAAATTGAAAAGTTATTCAAGTATATGTATGAATTACAGTCTCTATGATTGTAACATATTTCATTTCTCATAACCATAAAAAATGGATAATATTAAAATTATAATGATGTATAATAATATCTATTAATTCATGAATAATTTTATATTGATGATGGAATAATGAAAAATTTTACTAGATATTTCAAACCAAATTCCTCTTAGTCATCAGTTCTGAATGTCATCAAAGCGTCTGACAAGAACATAAATAAATAAATAATTATTATAAAATGGTAATAATTGATATAAAATGATTAATAAATTTTTAAAAATATCTCAGTAAAGTTAAAAAATACTAATCTTATTATCATGGATGATAGAAAATGTATTTGGAGAGTCAGGCTCAATGTAAGTAACTCATTAACTAGAATATCATTTTAAATATTTTAATGATTTATTTTATAAATAATTACCTTTAATACCCATGTTTCTTGAAATTATTTAGAAAATATATTTATATGGTCAATACTTTTTTAAAAATTAAATTTTCTTAATTTCTCACAAATGTTTTTGAAAAGTTATTTTTAAAGAATTTATTTAAATGACTTTGTTTTAAAATTCCTCCACTAAAGTTTCTCTTTCATAACTTTTTAAAAAGGTTGAAAGAAATATTTTGTTAAAAACTGCACAATGAATGTAATTTTATACTTTCATTATGATTTAATGATTTAATGTTTTAGATATATGTTTATTTAGTTAATTTCAATGAAAATGGTGTAATTATTATTTAGGGGGGTTTTATATTTTTAAAATTTTTAATAGAAAAGGATAATTTGATATATTAAAGTGTTTGAAACATGGGTTTGAAGTTTTTTCAATGGTTTTATTCCAGATTTCTTTCCTTGGACATTATTTTGGATGGATTCACCAACATAGCATTGGGTGATCTTATTGTTGTTAATTTGATGGGTTGATCCCGGTTATATCTAATGGATGAGCCCGATATAGTTTATATAAAGATTTGATCCCTAATATTCCTCTAAAAAAAAATATCTCTATATAGTTTATGTAAAGGGTGACCTCCATTATATCCCTCAAATGCATTGGGAAATCATGAGATGCATGATGAGCATATGATTATTATATTTTTAAGGGTATTTAAGAGTTTTATGATAATGATGTCTTAAGTCACATATATGAATTTTATATATTTGAAAATTATTTTTCATGGAAATCGATTTATTTTAAAAGGTAATATAATGATCATTTTGGAAAAAATAATGAATAATTTTTAGATGGAAATTCATGTTTTTTAGGAATTCAATAGACATTTGTTTCCCCTACATTTATGTCTCTTACTGATATTTTTTTCCTCATCACAAATGTTATAATGTTTTTTCACATCATATACGACTGAGTAGGTACACGGATGAGTTCTATGAGATAATTGTGAATATTTTTCATGCGGAAAACCGTGTTTTGTTTAAAAAGCATTATTTGGAAGAAAAATGTATAGTTGGTATAAGATCCCACTTGTAGTTCATGTTATTATTATGTAAGAGTTAGTCCTAATTATCTAATACTAAAACCTTAAAATATTCCCTAAATTTTTAAAATGTGAATTTGAGTTAAAAAATAATAGAATATATAAATTTTAAGGTAGGGTCCTTAAATATATGGTGATAATTATTGAGGATAACAAGATTTTCCTATTAGTGAGAATGTTTTCATTATGAAATTTCCTTGGAATAAGGTTTACATGGTTTGGGAATAAGTGGATATTGAGCCCTAGGTACATTGGAACCTCTAAACACATTATCTTATTAGGGTTGTAGCTTATTACTTAATCATCCTTCAACATATCTCATAATCACATTATGTGTTCCATGAATCACATTTGTGGAAGTATATACCATATCTAATACATGTAATGAAATAAGAAGTTGTGTAGTAAGTGAATAATCTGTCTTGTATGGATTTAATAGTGAGGGTCTCGTATAATAGAGATAAAGTGACACAAAAAAAGATAAATTTTGTTTTTAGAGAATCAACATGGGAATATAGAGATGCGATGAGTCCAATTACCCACATATATTTCAATATAAGTAATGAAAAATGGTAATAAAAAGTTTATTATGTGGGTTAAATGTTACATTCCATGTTTTTTTGTATATATTTCTATTTAAATAATTGTATATTCAATTGACACATAACATGAAACTAAATTAAATAATGTGATATTAATGAAAAATATTATTGAATATGACCATTATAACATGTAAATTGATTTGATGTATTTAATGAGAAGTTATATAATTATGGTATTTATATAGAAAGGAGATACAATTTTATCAAGAATTGTGAGTCTTACTTATAATAATATTTTATCTGATCATAGAAAGCATGTAACATCACTTGGGATTTCTCTACACTATATTGATTTTTAACATTAATATGTAAATATTTAGAGAATTTATCTATGGGAGATGTTCAAGATCTCTGAAATCATGGAAAAATCAATTCTAGAAGAACAACTATCTATGATTTCCCCTAGTTTATATCTTACACATATCTCAGATAGGTATTTCTTCATGGATTTTTTATCATTTTGACTGGTATTAAGATAAATTAAATTCTTTTATTAATAGAATGGTGTTTACTACAGTACCATATTTTGTTTAGATAAATTTTATTGCATATATGGATGAAAAATGACAATATTAGTAAAGGATGATGTTTTTTTATTTTATGGGTCATGTTAAAAAATTATATTTCTTGGAAAATTATGAATAAGTAATATTATTATTTTATTATATAAAATTTTTATTGAAGAATAAATCAACATCAAGTATAAATAATTCTTTCTTTTATTTTTTATAAAATAAAAATGTGAAATTTTCATTAAAATAAATTTTTATGGTAACTATAAAAAAATAAAACAAATTACATCGGTAAATGTTTCTATAAAACAATATGAATATAAATATAAATTATATAATGTTTTTATGAAATATTAATTACTTTTTATAATGGTTTAAAATTTGGTCTTATAAAAAATACAGTGGTATTCATTGAATATCAGTTTTATTTTCAAATTTAAATTTTTCTTAAGTCATTATTTATTTTGTTAGAGTTGATTCCAAATTTTGAATTTGATCTATAAAAATTTCACATCGGATGATTTTGGATATTTTTCTAAAAATATTTATTTTTTAGTGTGATTATTATAATATAATATAAGTACTATATAAATGTCATATTTAGTAATATTTTATAAGAGTAAATTTTGTGGTATTATCTATGTTAGTGGAATAATTTAATACCACATTAACTATAGAATCATGTGAACATTACTAAAATTTTAGAACATGAGTCACTATTTGAAGATGTAATACTTTATTTGGTTGTTTGATTCTAAACACCCCCTCTCCTCCCTTATAAATTCCATAATTGACCTAACTATTTATTAAACCATTTTATTAGAAATATAATCCAAAATATACACAAATTTCTATTAAACGCAATACCTATATCAAAAAAATTCATTATCCTAAAATAATAACAATCCATGGTTCCATAAGGTGTAGTGTTAGAGTCAGCATCCAAAGGAAGAGATAATGTTCTCAACCATACTCTCTTTAAATCAATTCTTCACCTATTAATGTGATTTCATTTCATGATTGTATAATAAAATAAATATTATTTATATGATGATTTTTTAAACTAATGGATTTTATAATATCTATCCCAAAATCCCACAATTGTAAAATTAAAATGTTCTTTATATTTTGATCAGTTCACCACCAACATGTTAATAAAGATTTATTTTAAAAAATTACATTAATGGATAGATAAAATTATCATTTAATGGTTAAAAAGTATATAAATATATATTTTATACAATTTATTTCATAAATTAGAATAGTTAAATAGTTATATGGTTAAAAAATTACGTGTTCAACAAGATCGGAAAAGACCCCAAAATAAAGATAATTTATATTAATATTAATTATTTTAAATAAATAGTCCCTATGTTATATAGTATATTATTATTTTTTTTAAAATTTATGCTTCAAAAATGGAATAAAAACAAAATTATCTATATTCAATATTTGTTGCCTCATTTAAAAATAACCTACATAAATATTAAAAATACAAAGCGGTTTCTTGAATATTGAAACAAATACCAACAAGATATTATGAATACACATGATGTCTTAACAAAATTATTATAAGGAAATATAAAATAGTTAATATAAATAAATTAAAGTTAAAAAATGTGTTTCTGATTTTATTTAATAAATATAATTTAGTTGTATAGTTGAATAGGTTAGCACAAAATGAAATTGAGATCTTGAGGTAATGGTATCAAATACTCAATTTTTATTCATTTGGTGAGAAATTATTTTACATGAATACAGTATTTATTCCTTTTTTATTCTAAAATCTCTATAAAATATTTAGTTATTTCATTATTTATGGAAATTTTGCATTTATATATTAAATTCATATTATATAACTTCATTTCATTATAAAAACATTAAGTTGTGAATAATAATTACCACAGATGATAATGTTCATTTCCACTATATTACAATATTAATTCTACACTCCCATTATCACTTTTATAATTTGGAAAATAAATATGTAATATATCATATGATATTATAGTTTTCTTAAATAAATTTTAAAAGGAATAATTTTTACTCATTTAACATTGTGTTTTTCAATAAAGAAGTTTCAAGATAAAAATAATGGAATTTTATATCATGTCTATTATCTATCTTCCTATCTATAGTTCATTACATCAATTTCATTTTTTTGTTAGGTTTTCCATAATTTGGAAACTTTTATTTTCTTTCCAATTTCGCTATTAAATGTCTTAAATTTTTTATGTAGTATAACTATATTATAATAGAAATATGAAAATCTTATTTTTGTTTTGACTTATATTTTCAAACCTTCCTAAAATTATATATACTATTATAGAGCATTACTAATTATTAACCTTTATGTTATTTTCAAATCCTTTTAGGATTTTATTTTGTGTTGCAACTGAACTAATAATAATGGAATGATATGTGATCCTGCATGTAATGGATATAAATACTTTTTTCTATCCATGTGGTTTCCATTCTAAGATGAAAAATTAATTTCATGTGGAACATATATGTATGGTACATCATTATATGATTATTGTGACTGTATATTTCCATATAATCAAATTTTTTATTTTATTAAATTTAAAGATATAACTTCTGAACATTATTTATAGTGCTCAATAAACTAAGGGAAATAGGAAGTGAGGCCCGATCCACCATCAGAAATGTTTGGCATTGCCTGATACATCATTATATGATTTTCTTGGTAATTAACCTAGACAAATTATTGTGTTTATATGATAGTGTTAATTCAATTCTTTTATTGTACTCCAAATTCTACTTCCTCATGTCTTTTATTATTTTCACATGCTTCGACACCATGTTTTATGTATTATACTTATATAAGAGTTTTATATAGTATTATTCGATATTCATTAATAGTGTTTTTATCATATATCACCCCCTGTCCATGTATTTTCACATTAATTCCAACGTGTTTATGATATTTTTTATACTTACTGGAAATTTAATTTTTTCGGTTTTTATTTATACATTCACATTGGATTAAATACAAGACAATGAGGTGAAGGAATTTTTATAAGGAGAATATTTTTGAAAAATTATTGGTTTAATAATTTGTTTACATAGATAAATCCCAAATTAACTATAACTTCAAGTCCTTTGTATTGTGAGGCAATTAGTGTTCTTCATTGTTAAAAAAATATATAAAAAATTATTGTCTAGTTATAGTTTTCTCATACGGAGTGTTTTTGTTTATTTAAAAAGGGGGAATTCTCTACAAATGATGTTTTGTAATGAGGGGGACTGCTTGAATCTTTATTTAGTGGATGGGGATTCGTGGTATAAAATTAAATAACATGATTAATTGAGATGTGTTTTTAGGATGAACTTCTTATCTTAATATTATATCTTTCATTAATATTTACACATATGGTATTAGAGTTGATGAATGATATATCATTTATCTATTATTTTATGGAAGTGGTTTCAGAAATTTTTTCTAACTATATTAATGTTTTTATATGATGATTTATTGAATTAGTATTATTCGAGGTATCAACAGTCAATAATGGTAATATTATTACAAAAAATATCATTTATTTCTTTTTTGGTTTGTGTTTGTAAACAAACCTATTGACAGAACATCAAATAATAGATATAAATTAACGAATAAGTTATAAAATAATATTTAGATAAGTTTTATATTAACAATAGTTGTATGATTATTATATATATTTCAAGAACATGATATGTTCCCAAATATAATGGGAACAGACCACAATATGTCATGGTTTTCATAGTAGAAAGAATATTTAGTTGGAAAAGTTGAACAGTCTCGCACAAGAGTGTAATGATATATTGGAGTGAAGAAATGGAAAGACACTCCCTGGATTATATAATAGTAGTTGAAGTAGTATGTATGAATTATCTATATATCCTATGTGATATGTAATTATCAAAAATGAAATTTTTAAATCTTACATAAATTATATCTTTTAATGATTTTAGAGAGTTTAGATACAAAAAAGTAACAATATTGATATATAATGGTAACATGTAATATATATAATGGTTACATTATAGATTATTTTGATATTTAATGGTAAAATAAATGATATATATGTTCTATAAAAATGAGAAAAAATGGTTAACAATAGTGGAGTACATAGTTTTTGATATTGAGCCTAATAGAGAGTTATGTTTTTCAAAAATATGATACATAAGTGTTAATGTAAGTTGTAAAATAAAATTTATATGATTGATACGCATGGATTAATATATCTATTACAAATATTAAAATTTTAGAAATTATGTTTTCATTCTTGGATGTGACCATTGCCAGTTATTTTAAGGATATCAAATATAATATTTTTGGTGGAATGTGGATCCAGTTATTAAAAAAATATCTTGAAAATTATGTTAGAATTTAAAATTGAAAAAAAAATATTTGATTCAATGCAATAAAGGCTAATGACTCTAAACAATTGATGAAATAAATATCAATATTATTTTGTGGAGTTTCTATACTAAAATATAGAAACATATCCCTGGATTTTTTTTATGATAAATGTATATGAGAAGGAATTATAAAAATGTTAAATATATAGAAAAATAAATTGAAAAGTTTAGTAGTGATATTCTAGTACATTTCTGGGAAATAAAATTTGAAAATGTGTGGGATCCAGAAGTTTATGTCATGTTAAGATCTTGAAAACCATAAATTCAAGGAAGTTATAGATGATTAATACACCATTTTTTGTGAAATCTTAATTTTTATTCAATATAGATCGATATGTTAACACATAAAAGAATTTTGAGTTAATAATTTTATTACTTCTAGCGAGTTCTCATATTTTCAAAATACTATAAACCTAGATGGTCATCATGGACACTCTAAATTATAAATAAATAATATGTAAACATAGTGTTTCATGTATATCCGATAATAATCATTACTTTCTCCATGTATTTCCTTATTTCTATTGACCCCTAAAAAATATCTTATTTCTATAATTATTTGTATTATCAAATACTAAATATTATAATAGATAGTGGTGATCCTACAATGAGTAAATCATTATTTTGTGGAAAATTATTGAATGAATTTAGAATCATGGACTCTCCTCTTATGGTATTTACAGTATACAAGAACACCATCAAACCTAGAGACATACATTAAAAAACTCTAGAGGACCCCCGACCCCAAGTCACTCATTATGGATTCCCTCCTCAATCAAATAATTAATCCCTAAAACTTATCTTTCAATCATCCTGAAGTAACTTCCCTTGTTTATAAATCAAGATGTGTTATCCTTAGAGGTCCTCCCTATAGTATATGTCATGATGGTATTCTTTCTAGAAGAAATGTTATCTAGAATAGAGGGATTTTCCAAAATAAAAATTTTGACAACTTAAATAATTGAAGTGAACCCCATGGTACCCTCCATAAAGTCCCCCTACCCCCAAAATGATAAAAACTACCATTATAAATATTTTATCAATGTTTTTACATAATAATATATAAATCTTGAAGGTCTTACTTTGGATATTGGATGACGAGGTCCTTCCCAGCAAAAAATAATTTAAAAAAAATTACTCTCTATAGAGGCCATTTTAGAGGTATTCCCATTTGTAACTGTTAAGAATTTCCTCCATGAAATAGTTGATCTCATAGATATTAAATAATATCTATGCCATAATATTGCAAAAGTGTTACTATTATTTAAAATACCCTAAAAAAATATTAACTATTTGTTGAACTCCACCATTACTTGGACAATCACATCATAATAAATGGATGAATTAAAGAAATGACCATAAAAATTACCATTACTAGAACATAAATTATAATATAGTGTGGAAGACATTGTAAGTTATTTATCACTCAATTTTGTGAATAGAAATTGTACATTATTTTTAGAACCAGTTAAATAACTATTTAATGAAATTGAGGAAGATTATTAAATAATTTAAAAGGATGTGGATGAAGAAGAAAATAGTAAGTATGGTATGATGTACATCAACCTCCAAGAACGTAATTCAAAACATCCTAATATAGGATCTCATAAAATATTAAAATTATAGTCTATATATGATGTTCTATCTTCTCAATTTCACAATTTATTCCCTATGTATATTATATTAACACACCGAATACATTGGACGAGTAGTGTCCCCGAGTTTTTATGGATACCGTTATAGTTTCCTAGAAACAAATAATCATTTACAAATATGATTTATATAATAGTCATTCCAAAAAAATCTTATGGTGCTCTGCCATATCACTAAAAAATTATCCTCCTATTATAAGAATTATAGGGTGGGGATATTTTGAGATAATTAATTATACCAAAATCTATAGTCTTTAGATAAATATTTCAATGTCTAATTACATTTCATCTCGTCTGTCTAGAATTCTAATCCAATTATATTTTTGGAAGTTGTAATGGTTTTCAACAAACACAAGGACCCAAAAAATGATTTTCACTTTAGTATAAATTGATTTAGTGGATAATAAAACTACCAAAAAATAAACAGGAACAAACATATAGAGGGGTTATATAGTTAATCTAAATATATATTTGGGATAAAAATTTATATTTAGTTCATATATCTCAATGTATGATATTTGTGTAATTCTGTGATACATGCTTATAATATAAAGAGTAATAAAATAATATCGACAAAAATACCAAGGCATCACCAGCCAAAAAAACATATGTAATTTTTACCCGAAAAAACTCATTCAATCTAATATAATGACTTTATGACCAACATGAGAATGCACCACTTCCTTGAATTTTGTTATTTTTTAACCTGAAATTATCCTCACTAGAATTCCAACAAGAAACACATTCTAGATCTTCTCAATTGACCTATTTATTTTTCAACCCCTATATCGACATACTGTCTAATGGGTATCATTGAAGGTTCACTAAAAAATATTTCTCATGAATATCTTCCAAATATATCTCTATTGGATAATTGAAATATATCCACATAGATCCTTTGATAAGATATAAACTGAATTAGATAATGAACACCCTCTAAAATTTTGGACTAGATATGTTTAGGCCCCATACATGCTTCATGTGAAATATAGTCTATTATAATCCGTGGAATTCATATAAACAAATATTTCAGATATAATGCCCAAAAATGTGGAAAAATGAGAAAATGATAGGAATGAATATGATCTAGATGAAGCATTAATTTATAATATCATATTCAATCATGTGTGAGAATAATGTATGCATATGAAACAAAACATTTAGGATCAATATTTTGTATATCCAACCAATATTTCATAGAATCATTCATAGAGTGATAGTAATAGGGGGAAGGGGAAATATTGGAAAAATTCGTTTACTAGAAGCCGTTTAATGATTACTATTTCCTATTTTTCAATGAATGAATTTCAAGATATTAATTAAAAAAATGAAATTTATTTGGATTAATATTTATCTAATTGGGGGAGACACATGAAAAAAGTTCCACATCCATCATAATGAAACCATACCTACAATTTATTAATATATTGAATGATAATATACTAAATCAGTAGATAAAAAAATCATCACCAAGAACAATTATGTTTGGACTATAATAAGTCAATTTATTGATTACAACACCAATTTAATTTCAATAATTCTCTCTAATTGGTTAAAAAATTCCACTAATTTATATAGCATGTAATAGTATTTAATAGGAAGGTTACTAACCATATGTATATGGAATTCAATACCATAAATCATTATAAAACATTGAAACACAAATTTAAAATAGGAAACTATTTTAAAAGAAATAAATACTTAAGGGAAAATATTTAAATTCTCTACCACCAATATTTTAAAACCCCCAAATCCCAATGTTATATAAAATAATATAACTTCAATAACACCCAAAAAACTATTCAAGTTTCTCCGTAAATCACATTTTGTAAACAGTGCTTTTGAAGTTACAAAATATCATATTATGTTTAACCACAATTTTCATTTCATTTCTATACATTATGTTTTATTTTGATATTTTATGTACTATTTAAATCTTGCATAATTTTTATTATATTTTATTTATATATACATATCTTAATATTAGATTTTATTTTTAAATTTTTTTATAACATACACTACAAGTTCTATGTTCTGTTCTAAATATAATCATATCATTTGAAACCTTAAAATCCATTTATTAATTTTATCCCTTTTATATATAGATACACTCTGGTTTTAATCAGTTATATAAGGGTAGAATAATTTTTCTTCTATTGTATAAATACATCATTGAGTTTAAAAGGGATGAAATAGGATAAGTGTTACTTACTATTAGTTTTTTGGGGCACACATTCTAGTAGTTGTGTAAAGGTAAGTGATACATTTATTTGTTCCATAATAGAAATTGTCACTTTTTATGAGTAATTTAAAGGTAATATTCATATTTTAATAGAGGTGTAAAGGTAAAAATATCTTACCAATGAGTTGTATCACGGTTATTATAACTTTATATGATTTACATAAAGGTAAAAAAATTCAATAGTTCTATAATTGTTACTATAACATTTTGTGAGTTTCATACATGTAAATAACATTTTATATGTTTTATGTAATGGTAACCTTCAAATTTCAATATAAATTTAATGGTAACCTAAACCGTCATTAAGGGTAACTAGTTAATTTTATTCCTTATCAAATAGAAATTAAACCTTGAATAATTGTAGTAGAAATTTTTCAACAACCATGTAAGGGTAAAATGAAGATCACATAATGGTAACCTGAGGCTCATCTAAAGGTAACAAATAATTGTGAAAGGGTAGTACAAAATTATCAATATTCACCTCAGTGTATTTCTAGGTCTTATTTAATGGTAATTAGGGTTCTATAAAAGAAATATAAGGGTATAATGTCACATATGAGAAAAAATATGTTACCCTTACATAGAATTTGTGTTTAAAGTAATGTTATAAAATAATTTACACACATTTCTGCTTGATGTTTTGAACATTCAAATAAATCATATTTTCTATATTACATAACATTTACACATATTATATGATTGTTATGATTAGTATTATTATTTTATTTGTTTTAAAATTACCAATTAATTATCTATATTCCCATGGGGTGTTAGTTATGTGGATCCGGTGTGTTTTACCCCTTGTTCTTTGTGGGAACTGCCATATGATTGAGTCCCACCTAACTCCAAAACAATGTGTATTATTGATAAGGTGATTGAAATCCATTACCTAGGTGGGGAACATGGGGATTTTTTGGGCTCGACATTAGGAGTCCAGAGTAACCCATACACACGTTTTTATTACTAGGTTTTGAATCCTGGAAATCCACTTGGGGAATTTATGAATCGTGTGGTGTTAAAGACATGATACATGTAGCCATTAACGAAGGCATGACTCATACAAGATAATGAAAACTTTTTTGGGCCATGTTCCTGGGACACTTGGACTTGGACCTATAGGCTATGTAATGGGTCTTCCTCTCCCCATATATAAATAAGGGGTTCCTTTCAAAATTAAAAGATAAATAAGGAATTTTTTTTAAAAAAACTCATTAATTATCTAGAACTCAACTAAACATGTTTTAAATTGTTCTACAAAGAGTTATATTTGATTAATATGGGTTAACGAATATATATATACATTTATTCTGATATTATTGAGTCATAAAAATTAAAATTGAAATTGGATTAAATATGATGTCTCAACTTGAATATTATCAGGGATTATTTCATGAATAATAAAGATTAATAATTATATATACAATAAATGATATAATGAGTTCCATAGTATATTTAATATTTTTATTTATTATTGAGGAATAATTATATGAACAATAATTTTAAATTACACATATACTATTATTTTGGAATTATGTGTGGATAAAACTGACACTGTTGGTTTGAATCAGAAGTGAAGCTTTACTAATTAAAATTTTCTCACTGCCTAAACATTCATACCTAAATGTGTTATGTCGGGTATATAGTTTTAAATCTTCCTATTTTAATTTTTTTTAATTATAGAATTATATTACCCATTAATGGTAGGTTACTAGTTTGTGACACTAAAAAAAGGAAAACATTCATTTGTGTGTCCATGTGGAAAAATATGGGAAATATTCATTTTTTGCCTCCATATTTGAAAAAGTAGGCATGGTTTGGTTTCAATCCTCTATAAGAAATGGATTTCTAACTAAAGTGTCAATATATGGGTGAAATATTAAAAATAATATTCCATATTAATGGTTACTATACATATCAATTTATGAGAGAGGTATATAGAGAGCTATGACCATTTTGAGCCAACCGAATATAAAAATATCTTTTATTCATTTATTATAATTTTACTACATTAAAATAATTTTATATCTATGATATTGTGGTATGCTTAAATTTATTCCCATATATCAATTCATACCCCTCATAGATAATATACTTTAATAAAATTCATACCCTAAATTTGTATCTCAGCATAACACCAAGCTAGATATATATTTTTATGTTTTCTAAGCATTTCAGAAACTCAGCTTCAATAAGAACAAATATTATCTATGGTGGTGGGAAGAAGTTCAAATGGTGGATTGATAAATCATAGTCTATCTCATTTATATGGTGCCAATTATGGCTATAAGAATTCTTAAATTTAATATTTACTAAGGAAACTTAACATTGATTACTTAATGGTCATAAAAATCCAGAAAATATTTCGGATAGTTAACCTAAATCATTAGTAGCAAATAACTAGGAAAATTAGGGGGAATCTTTTAAATTATTAAATATATAGAAATGTGATATTTATGTATCTTATTATAAAACAACACACGCCATCTAAAAAATACAACATGTTACAAAACATTTCTTGTATAATATTTTACAACTATGTTTGTCATGTTCATATCTGAATATCTAGAATTAAAGGATGGTTAACAAGAAATTATTAGAAAAATAATCCCTAGAATTATGCATTTTATAAATGGTATGAATTAATTATGAATAAATATATAAAATATTTTTCTTTAAGAATGATTACTAAGTGAAATTCCTAGGATGAGGCTTTCAAAAACGTTTTCAATAAATGAGTGTAAAAAATTCAATTAATATATCCATGATTAACTTGTTAGTTCATTATTATAAAATGGGACAGAGCTAAAGAAATATTATTGAAGCTCATAATTCAAATAAGAAGATATTCACTTTTATGTAAATTATTTTTAATTACTCTTTGTTTTCTAAGCTATGGATTATAAATAGGAATGATATAGCATATGATTCAAATGAATTATGTTAATAAAAGAAATGATATAGAAGAATATTCCAAAAAGTATATTCTAAAAAGAATCATATAGAGAATATGAATATGAATTTTATTTCAAATGATATTCAAGATGTAATTTATTTGTGATTATAGAAATTGGGGAACATCATGATTGACACTAAAATATTAATAATGGATAAAAATAATATAAACCAATAAAATATTTAAAAGAAACCAATGTACATTGGTTGGAGTTATACTGAGGATTCATGTTTTGTTGAAGAATCATATTTATAAATATATGTGTCAAATATTTTTTATAATTCCTTCATCAAATCAACTAAGTGACACTGCATTTAATTCATATTTTAAAATAGATTCAGAAAACTCGACTATAGAGTAATTTCTTAAAGGGCTTGATTGGGATGCTCAAAATTTTGAAAAATTAAATATAGTCTATATGAGAACATAAGGATTATTGGTTAAGTGGTTCTTTAGAAAAATGATTTTGTGAAGAAAACTCTTTAGTATTACCTAAAATATTATCATAAAGATCTATAATTCACTCAAAATCATCTAAAAATATACCTGATAAAAAAGAATAATTTAAATTATAATTTAATTTCATTTCAAAATTCTGTGAGCCTCAAGTATGGAATTTGGATTCTATTGTTAAATAGAATTAACATATAAAAAATATAATTAAATTTATAAATTAAAATATATCAATTTTTTATGATAAGGGAAAATTTTAATAAAATTATTTTCAATAAAATGAAAAAATATATTCAGTCATGGTTATGATAATAAATTACCCAAAATTATAAATTATTTTTAAAAATTGTAAATGGGAGTATATATATTTCAATATGTTTTTTATGTTAATTGAAATGTAATTATAATAATTAGTGTTCCTTGAGAATTTAATAATGTATTTGACAAGATAAATTTTTAATTTCTAAATTATTGTATTATATATATCCAAAAAATGTTTTTGAAATAGGCTTGGATTCCCAAGAATCCCGATTCAAGTCCCATTGGACCCAACTTTTTATGGGTACCAAAACACTCTTAAATTAGTTTACATTTCAAAAATGTATTTGGAACATCAAAAAATATATTGGGTGTATTGATTCTCAAGGATCAAGACACATGAATGGTGATATTTTAATAATTCCGTTTTTTAATAAATTTGGTAGAGGTAATGTATCATTTTATGACAATTTTAAATGAAATCTAAAAGTTATCAATGTGAATGAAATATAAAATAGTATTATTATTTCAAATAAAAATTTGATGATGGAATAAAACATTATTTACAAATAATTTCAAATCTTTGTGGAGATGTAATGTAAATCCAATACCCAAATGAAAATTTTAATATATTTTATGATAAAACTATTTAAAGGAAAATATAGAATGTAATATTTATTAATGTTTTTTGAATTAACTGATAAAAATATAAAATTAATGAAATATATACATTCTGATAACAATTTTTCTAATTCGAATTTTGGAAATGAGAATTTCAAATTTATTTATAAGATATAGAATAATTGAAGAGTATTACTAACATAATACCTCAATGTGGTAAAAACATTATTTATGAATCCTTCTTGAAAGGTAGACAACATATAATTAGATTCTTTTGAATTAATAACATAAAACATATAAGGCCTTTAGAACATATTCATTTAGATTTATTAATATATATCAAACATACTAGTTTGGATGTTAGGAAATATTGTTTTGTTATAATTTCTTATTTTACTACATACATAATGTTTTATTTTCTTACACATATATCTATAAAATTAACATAGTTTATCATATTTTTTATGTTTTATAAATATTAGAATATAAATTTATTTTAATATATTATATGTGACTATGGTGATGAATTCTAGAATCTATAATTTGAATATATCCTTAAAAAGATATCAATTTATTTATTTTTCAGCCCTAGATCACCAAAAACATGGTGTGGTTGAAAGAAAAAAAATAGTTCTATTTAATAAATGTATAGGCCTTTATTAATAAATTTAACAAACCTAATTTTTTTTCGAAAAATTACGTGAATAAATTTTTTAATGTCTGTAATAGAATTGTATTCAAAAAAAATTATGAAATAGACACCTTATGAGCATTAGAGGATGAGAAAACATAAAATTAGATATTTTAGAGATGCTGGGTGTAATATTTTTATTATAAATACTTAGGATTATAATATAATTGGTAAGAAATATTATTGTTGTATTTTCATTTTATATTCAAACAATTTTTAAAAATATAATTCCTGTAATTTAAAATTTTGAAAACACATTAAATTACTCTAATTAGTTAAATTTTATTCAAGATAATTTAAAATATTTTACTATAAATAATATATAGACAATAGTTCGTCCTCCAAATGATTCCCATGTTGTTGAATCGTAATGGATTTTTTGAAAAAAACGCAATGAATTTTGAAATATACTTAAAAATAAATATTTTTTAGATTATAAAGTATATTTTGATGGATAAGTTATTTTTTGAAGAATAGTTTTCACATTTTTATTTATTATAATAAATATGAATAATATTAAAATATATTTAAATTTATTTCAATAATTATTGTATATGAATTTCAAATAAGATTTTGTAATTTTTTATATTTCTACAGATGTATATGCTAGAAATCCCCATAGTTTTGAAAATTAATATAATTCCTATCATTTATTTAAATTAACTATTGTTTTATATGGATATAAAAATTATACTTTTTCTTGTTATGAAATGTTAAATATTTTTCTTTAAAAAAAGATTTTTGAGAAGGGAAATGATGTGTAACAACCTCAACTTTCGTAACCCAAGGTCGATGTTTAATTTATTACATTGGTATAATATAATAGGGATCACATTACCAATTATAAATTTGATTCATATACATTAAAAGACAAATAAAATTTTGCATCTCATGTTATATTGGAAATAGAATATTAAAAAAAATAGTGAATGTTAATATAATTCATCCTTAAACTCATTTAATTACACCTCCAAATTTAAGGGAAATGAAACTAAATTAGGACGATCTCAAATAATTAGTAAGGATTATTTACACTAGCAATTATCATGATAAAATAAGGAAAAATTAGTATTTAATGGTATATAACATAAAAAATGCCATTTAATCTATAATTATAGCAGGAAATAGATCCATTTATAATATCAATACAATAATTTCATAGATAATAATAACTATATTAATAATGATATAAATTCATAATATTGGATTTCTTGATTTATGACATCATGACACCTTGACCATCAAGGATGTACACTAGGAAAATTTAAAAAGTGGATATTTATACTCAAAATACCTATTTAATAAATTTGACTCACTACATTATCTCATGAGACATATCGATGCATTTAGGGGATATATAATTTATCCCCCCCAATAAATTCATGTTGAATGAATTGCTCATATATTTAATGATAAATTTAAATAATAAATGCAATACCTTATCAACAAATACCCCCATTCATTAAACGTGATTTTATATAATGATTTCCCATGTGACTGAAAAACAATCATAACAAAACATGATGTGTTGAAATAGTAATTTGTTTTGAAATAATCATATCAATGATAAAAATAATGTATACAATTAGTAGAAATTCAGAATTCAATAAAAAATGTTCATAATATTGTTATTGTTTCAAGATAATATTAATGATCAAAATATTTATAAGCAATAAAAGTTGAACATCATTTCCACAATAATACTTTTTTTTGTAATAAATTAATTTTATTCTGATAATAATAGACAATTTATGTGGAATAAAAAAATTTCATAATTTTTTATATAAATAAAATCATATAAATATTACTGATAAAGATAAATATAATGAAATATTATATTAATAAGAAATGTTATTAATGTCTTTAAAATTAAAATAAAATGTTTTGTTTATCTTTTTACAAAAAAGGTTAAAAATTACTATATTTTAAAACATTATAATGAATTATTTTAAACCTTTTATAAATTTGGGTATTTTGTATGATGTCATTAATGATTCATTTGAGTGAAAATAATTTCATTTGTAAAAATGCCTTGGAATATATAGAAATGGGAAAAATATCCAATAGAAAAATGTAATAAGATATGTTTTACTTTTAATTTTTTTAATTATTCAACATACAATTATGGTAATATATTTAAGAAAAAATGGAAACATAAAAAGTACCCAAATGATTTCAAAATACATTATTTTTTTTGAAATAGATGTTATAATATTTCTTCAATAAATATAATTGATATCAAAAAAATTATTTTTAAAATAAATAATTTTCTCTTTTAAAATATTTTAATTAAAAACAACTGGAAGTTTAAACATGAATTTAAACATTAAAAATTATGAATAAATACATATTCATGTTAAATACATATATGGGAAGTATATATACAATTAAAATTAAATATGTTCTAAATACAAAATATATCGCAAAGAAGTGGAAATTGAAGTCAAATCAATTACCTCATGCTTCCACTTTGTAGAACATTATTTAAAATCTTGTATATTGGTTATAAATATTTTATTAATTTATTCCATATAATGACCCAATAATTTCATAAATATATATTACATATTTTTTTATAAATATTAATCACATTATACAAACACATGGCTAAGAATTATAAAGGTGTAGTTCTTTATGAAACATTGAATCATAAAACATAGGTTCATATAATATCAACATAGTATCCCACTTATTTGTTCATAAATACAAATCTTTTTAACATATCATACTTAATACCGTTGTTCCTATCACAGATGAAGGAAACATAAGGAAAGGGTATGATAAGATGGTCTATATGGGTAATCAATGGATATATCAATTATTATATAAAAAAATTATTATAAGGGAATAATAAAATGAACATAAAATTTGAAAATTATATTATAAAAATATTAATTCTAATCTCGAGTCATAGAAAAAATCATGGATGTTCATAAGACTTGAATAAAAAATAAATATAATTAAAGAGAAAATATTAGTGGCATAATACATGGAAATATGGAATACATTTAACCATGTCAAATAATTTCATTAGAAGTAAAAGTTATTCTTGATGACTATTATAGTAGAATGGGTTCACTCCTCAAACCATTATTATAGTCGAGATTCACTTTCAATACTATCATAATATACAATGTCTCTTACCAAATAGGGTTTACTCTATATTCAAGTCATGTTTATCTCATTATATATCTATATTTTTCTAATGAATTGGAAGGATATATAGGAATTACCAACAAAATAATTAAATACATATGTCTGTGTTACATAATATAATAAATAATTCTTCATATCATAACCCATTAAAGAAATGGGTTTTATAAACTATTCCTCATAACATAAATCGTGAAAATAAAGAATCATAAAATTCATGACATTATAAACATAAAACAACATGATAATGAATAATTATGGTATAAAATTAAAATATTACCAATAAATCATAATTAACCGTACATAATGTTATAATAGATGTATTTTTGTTTAAGATCACTAGGAATAATTCACCTGGAAAATAACCATTCTATTCTGAAAGCATCATTTTTTTAGAAAAACACCACTATAAAGGTAAAATTATTATTTTAAAATAACTTTATAAAATAATAAATTAATATTCCAAGGAATAATTACCTAGGAAAAATACAATCATTCTATATAATATAAAAAATATTCCTTAAATAATTTTGTCAAAAAATCACAAAGAACCTTCTTTAAAAAATGAACAATTATTTCATAAATTTTTTACAAAGTAAGATATGTGTATAAATGATTTCAAACAATGGTAAGAGAATAGTATACAACTTTTTGAAAGAATCTTTTAGAAATCATGCACTTGGAAGAGAAATATTCTACAACATATGATTAATCTGAAACAATCTCAAATAATGGTAAGATTGTGAAGTAAACCCTTACCACATTTGTAAAATTATAATCATAAGAATAGTGAAATAAATAAATTCATATATATATATATAATATATTTTAAGACAATAATAATAAAATATATTCTTGGGATTTATATATATAACCAAAAACAAACAAGAAATGTATATGGAATGTGTCAGAAACATATAAAATTGAGATGAAAATCTCATACCTTAAGTCTTACCTTTCTTCAAACACATTCGATCCTCATTTGTAGTAAAAATAGATCTATCATATATGTGTTATATAAAAATATTCATATCTATCATACCATTTATGATTTAATTATAATATTTTAAAACCCAGTAATTAATAATTTGTTACTAATATCACTATTTTGGGGGATAATTACTTCATTTTTTTAGTATGTTTTAGATTGACAGTGTTGGTCCTTATACATTGATCAGGTCCCCATAATATATAGAATTTCAATATTTATATAATAATAATATATATTAATTATATACATATTTATAAAAATTAATTATATATATATATATGTGAATTAAACTATTCATGGAGACGATATGTTGTACGTACACTTTAATGTTGTCTTAGTTTTTTAACTGATGGAATAAAATAAAGGTTAATAATAATTAACCTTTAATTTTTTTATTATATCATATATATTATATTTATTCATCAGATTAATCATTATTTCCATCCATGAAAAATATAAATTAAAAAATAATCACATCGCAGCCTGGAGATGTTAGTCCAAATGTACACACGAGTGACATTATCAACTCCAAAAAATAATATATGTTAAGAAGGTAGACATTATATTTTATTCCCAGAATTATAATTAATTCGTATATATAATATATAATCCTTAAAACCATCATAACCACATCCATATAATATTGTTATTAAAAATTAATTCTATCGCTATGTGGACATGGTAAGTCATACATACCCATAGGTGATAATTCTTCTTCTTATTTAATGAGAATGACTCTGTATAACTATAATTTAATAGGAATAATAAAATTCTAGAATACTTATGATATTAAGGTACTATTTAATGATATATTACATAGATATATAATAGGTAAAAGGGAGTATAAAAACAATGTGACCAGTTACAACAATTACCTCTTCATCGAAATGACTCCTTTATTCCTCCACTAATGGGCCCCAGGGCCAGTAAACTTAGAGAAAAAGTACATATTGAATGTGTATAGAGAATATTTTTAGGGAAATTATCTATGTATGGTCAGTTTATTAGGATAAAGGTGGTGTAAATATGTGATAGATGAGGTGGTCTAATATAATTAAGGAGAGGGGAGCTTTGGGAATAAAAAAATATAATATAATCTGATAATAAGATAAAAAAATACATCGGAATGGTCAGGAGATAGAACCTACCAATGTATATGGTTGTAATATCATCAATCGATACAATTTTAACAGCTTTATGTCCTATTTTTGACATTGCCTTATTTTTACCCCTTAATTCTACTATTTTAGCATTAATCCTAGTAATATATATGCATCTCTTAAAAGGTTATATTGAAAATATTGACTCATAAGTAGATAAGGGATGAAAATTTATACCATTTATTATCTCATTTTTTCCTATTTATAATTTTTTTATTTTAAAATAATTCTATAAAACTGTTTTCATGTAATATTACTATTTAAAAATATTTCACTATTCATTCCATTGACTTTAGTAACATCAATAAAATAGAAATAATTAAAAATTTATGTTTTAAAACATCCCCAAATATCATTTTAACTTATAAAATTAGCGTATAACCTTAATTATCTCAAATTATAATTCATTAAATATCATCTATTTAATATTTCTATTAATTAAATAATTAAAACATCAGTATTATGGAAGTATTTAGTGAAATTATATTATTCATAAATATCATAAATAAATTATAATTAGGAATATAATTTTATTATGAAATATATTTCTATTAAGATTATTCTAGGGCTAATTTGTTCCCTATGTGAGCACATAAATGATATTAAAATCTATGAGAGTGATATTTTGTCACTTCTAGTGGTTTATATAATATTTAATTCATCTTCAAGGAAATGTTTCCATTAAAAAGATAAATTTTGAACAATAGGTGTTAAGGGTTTAATTTAATTTATCTAGTAAGATATAGGATGAATAATTATGGCCATATTACTTTGTTTTAAGCTAGATTAACTTGATTTACCTGTTATAGAGATGATAAATTTTACAATGGTTACTATTAATTTTGACCCAAAATAAAAGTGGATTAATTACAAAATTTGATCGGAGTAATTCTAAATATGTAATTAATTTTATCATACTCAAAAAGAATAATTTTGATAAATTTATATTAAATTATGTGCAGAAAGTATGACAAAGTATGATTTTTAAAAAAATTTATATAGAGAACTAGATTTACTCTAATCCCATGCTTGGAAAAAATATTAAATGTTTAAAACATTTTTTCACATAAATAATATATAAATTTAATTAATTTCATTAACTATTTGAGATTATTTTAATATATTTATATAAAATTTATTACATTGATAAGTCTACTTTTCAGAAAAAATATCACTTTTACTTCAAAATAGATTTTGTTTTTAATTCTTGTCATTAATTTATTTTTAAAACAAAAAGAATATATATTTTACATAATTTAGTTATTAATATTCATACCATACAATATAATGTCTACGTGATAATAGAAAAATAATATTTTAATAACATTAGGTAGTTTTTTTAAAGTCATCGTTGCATACAACACAAGTTATCAAATAAATACAATTAAAAAAATAGAAATGTTTCAAAAAATCACAGTGTGTTACATTTTACCCCTCTTAAAATGAATTTATCCCCTCAAATTCAGCACATAGACACATACTTTTGACAATTTATCTGCCTCATCCTCCTCATGTCATGATATAGCTTACTGAAATTGTTGGTTTCGCCAAAAAATATTAAACATGCAAGTGGTCTTATTTCATATAAAATTATCTCCACGATCCAAAATCCCTACTGGTTGTTCTTTATAAGAAATATCCATCTAAAAGGTATGAACTCATAGTCTAGTTCTTGTGAAGGATCATGTAAGAACTTCCCCAAGGGATATACATGGAATGAATCATGAACATGAGAGAGATTCGATGGAAGTTCCAATCAATCAGCTACCATAATGGTGTGATCACGAGTTTCAAAAGGACCCACATACTGAGGGCTTAGCTTTTACTTCATTCTAAATATCATTAACCTATTCATGGAGATATTAATAGGAATACCTTATCATCTAATTCAAAAATTATATCTTTGTGATGATTTTCTATCTTTTTTTTCAAATACTAGATTATTTTATATGATTCTGAATAATTCTAACATTCTCTTCCTTCTCCCCTACAAGATCAAGTATTAATATATTATTTTATTCTACATCATTAAAATATGTTTTATTTATGATATTATTACCATAGATGGATTCCTAAGAATCCATTTGCATCTTAGAGTGAAATTTTTTTCTTTGTAAAAATTCTACTAAATGTAGGTGTTGATCCCAATCACCTTTCAAATCCATAGAGCAAGCTCTCAGCATGTTCTAAATAGATTAAATGTCTATATAAGGAAGACCATCTGTATTTGGATGATAAACAGTGCTATAGAATAACTATATATCTAGATCATACTTAAGAATTCACCAAAACATTGGGGTTAACCTTAGATCATGATCAAAAATTGTAGAATGTGGTACTCCATGAAATCTTACCACAAACATAATATTTATTCTGAAAATATAGTCTAGAGTGAAATATCATCTAATTAAAATTAATAATTACAAATTGTTATGGTATTCCCCTACATTCTATATATCATTATGTACATTATATTTTATTGGGAGTCTGACAAAAAAAACAATGGTGATGTCTTTCCATTTCTTTTTGGGGCCTTGATAATGGTCATAGCTTCCTCTTAAAACTGTGTCACTAAACCTGGACTTGATGACATATTATACATTGAGATACACACTCATCGACATACCTATTTACATTTTACTACCAAAAATAATATTTTATGTTGACTAGTGGTACGCATTATACCCTTGAATCCCTTCAGTTGTTGGTTTAATCCTCACAGCATGTCTAGATGAAATAGGTTTTCACCTATATTTCAGGTTATATTTTTAACTAAAACATATTATAAAAAATTTGAATTTGAACAATCAACATTTTCTAAAACAACAATGATAAGTTAAACCCTAAATGTAAGCAATTCAATTTCCCTTATTCCCCAAAAATGTAGTGGCATTATTGCTAAATGAAATTTTTCAGTAAAACCTATACACAATGAAAGGGTTGTATTTCCATTAATTTCATTGTATATAAACATAATATTGAATAACTACTTCCACAGAAAACATCAAAAGTTTATCAATCACTTTGAATATATGATCAACCTTAAGCCCATGATGATATCCAAAAAAATATATTTTATCCTATATAGAGATGTATATTCTTAAAAATTAACAGAATCGATAGATGTTTCATGATTCATACATCCAAAACAACCCCTAAAAAATAATTCTACAACATAATCAATGATTCTGAGTACATAAATACACAAATTATTATACATAAAGGAATGATATAGAATTGGTCCTTTCATGGATAAAAAGTTATTTCATATATCATGTCATTTGTTTGGATAATTACTATGTTTTATCAAATAGGACGTTAAAATACTCAATAATTTTTCAATCTATGAACTTATTTTCCATATATATAAAATCATCACCTTCATTTGGGATATAATTCTAGGTGAATCCTCCAACAATGTTGACATATATGATTCTGTATCTTCTTTAATATATGTTCATTACAACATAAACATTCACAAAAGTAAATATTCCTCTTATTTGACTCTTTACAAATCTCAACAAAGTTAAAATTTTTAGTCATATATCATGATAACTGATTAGGTATAATAAAAGTATCATAATAGGCTACCTATTTTCCATCAGATTCATTTCTATGACGATTACTTCTAGATATCTCCATTGACCAAATCCAATAATCATTGTTTCATAGACATTACTCCTAGTTTAAACACCCATAATATTGAAAAATAACATATAGAATGCATAAATCATGAATCATTATTTAAAACTATTACATGTTAGTTTTATCACTGTGAATTAATATCCATCATTAATTTAAAACCTTTAGTTTGGTTTCTAATGATTTTTTCAATTTCCTATTCATATCAAGAAGGAGTGTCAAACTAGGTGCAAGAAAGGATCACAGTCATGATCTAGGTGAAAATCGAGTCAAGATAAATGTTTCCTTTTGAGTTACTAATCCTATAAACATTTGCTCTAGATACACACAAACTCTATTGTCTAAAAAGGGATGTAATTTCAGGTAAATCACTCATTTTATCAATTATCAAAATTACATGAAAATTTTCTTTTCTTTATCCTACCTTTATATTTATCCTTAGAAAAAACCTTAGGGATATCAGTAATGTTTTCTCATCCAAACTTCCAAATTTGATGTAAACATATCATTTTATACAAAATATGATAACCCGATATTTTCATACATAGATATAGCATCTTTTTAGATGAATTTTAGTTGCATTTCACAAACACACCCCTTAGGATTATAAAGGTATAATTACCTTGGAAACATGTAATCCCAAATCACTAGTTCATAAAATATATAAATCTTCTCCCATTTATTTCTTCATAACTAAAAATATATTGAAAATATTATACTTAAAACCTTTATTAATATCCTATAGAATGGAAACATTAGAAATTGGTGAACTTTGATTCTCAATAGGGAAAAAATAGAGATTTCAATTATTATAAAGAAAAAACATGATTACAAGGTCATATGAACAAGTAAATTTGTTTTTATAATTAAACCATGCATATCAAAAAAGTCATAATCTCAATTAGTGAAACTAACATTTCTACTTCATCACAAAAAAACATAGATAAAAATGAGATTGAAGAAAATAATATTGTCATAAGACATAGAATTTTATATTACACATAAGTATTTAAAATATATTCCATATTAGTCATGTATCATTACCTATACTATAATCTTTAAATGGTTTTACTCCCCAAACCATCATTTTAGTCATTCTTCAATCCCAATACTATAACTGTAGATAATGTCAATTAGAAGAATAGTTTTTCTCCCCATCCATATCCTCTTAATAACATGAGATATCAATAACTACCCAATGAACTAGAGGGAAATATTGGTCCCATGTATCACATAATTGAAATAATACATATTTTTCATACAAGACTATAAATAATTAAATATATCATAACCCAACAAATAAATGGTTCAATAAAAATTTCCTCATAATATAACTCATGGAAAGGAAACAAGACTCATAAACATCATTCCTTCATAATAAATTAACCTATAAATAATTAATAAGTATTTTTTATTTGTATAATATCCCCAAAATATCATAACTAACATCAAATAATTATTTTTTAAATGGGAACATATTTTTAAATATCACTTGAAATAATTCTTGGGGAATATATCATTTACTTATTAAATTTATATCAATTTTTAATAGTTTTTCAATTTTAATGAAAAACAATTTCATTTAAAAAAACTTGTAAACTAGTAATGGATGCTTCTAAGAGTAAAGTCTTCCTAGAAACAAGAAAGTCCACCCATTCCTTATAAGATAAAAAATATTTCTCCCATAATTATGTTAGAAAAATCATAGAGAACCTTGTTTAGAAAATGAAAAAAAATCCCTTCAATCCATTTTTTAAAAATAAGAAAATGGGTAAAAATGATTTCAAAAATTTATGGTAGAATTTTAAAGCCATTTTGAAATCATTTTATAGTAAACAATTACATTTAATAGAGATATTATCGAGTATAGTCCTAAACATAAAAAATAGTGAATAAAGTTGAGAGCATTAAATAAACTATTACCACTTCGGTATCCTAATAATAATAAAAACATTATAACAAATAACTTCATATCGATAGGAAAATAACACAACATTTATGTTATCAATAATAAAATAGATTAGTGGGAAATATATGCACCAGACAAAATAATAAACTATTTCATAAGGAATGTGTCCCATGGAAATATAAGTCAGATGAAACTCCATGACCTTATGTATCACCTTTTTTGTCCATATTCAAAGATCTAGGGTATAAAATTTGGATTAATTATATATGTATTACATAAAAATAATCATATAAATCATTAATTTTTTGTCTTATTAATAGCATATTATCACCCATTAAATAATAATTTTTTATTGAAATCCCTATTTTGGTTGATGATGCCTATATTTTTTAGCGCTAATTTTGGTTCCACAGTCCTAGTACTTATATATTGATTATGAAACAATAATTTTAGAAATTTGAGTCATAATATATGAATACTATATATAATTATAAACATATTTATAATAATTCATAACAAAAATTAGATGGAGAAATGAATTGTAATGTTCATGGAGAAGGTAGGTTATACGTACACGTGAACATTTTTTCCATTTATTGACTAGTTGAATGAAAAATATGTAAGTAGTAAAATTTTTTTGTTAGAAATTAATAGAATTACATATATAACATATATATTCATAATATTCATCTGTATTAAAATCCATGTGGAATATAACTGAATGAAGAATATCATTACATCATGGGGATGATAGTCCATACATAAGCACGAGCGATGATATGATTTACTAAAACATTATATGCTAAGAAGTTACACATGATATTATCATTTTAGAAGTATATTTGTGTTTTAAATATCATATATTTATCGGATTTACTAAAGTTTAGAAACAAGAAGTGGTTTGTTTGAGCGATTTCCACTTCTTGAAAAGAGCTCCATTGGATATCTTATAAAGGGATATTGCATTGGTATGTTTGGAATATAATAAACTATATAATGTTTCTATAAATGTTTATAGTATAAATTTTCAATGGATTGTTGAGCTGGAAGTCAACATGTGGTGTCAATGAGTGGGGGAAGATGTATCCTTTTATAAATATGGCAATGGGAATATTTGGAATTTATTAGACATTATATATAGATTTAGACTATTATAGAGAAATGTAACTGAAATTGTAATTAACTGAATCCTTTGGAATTATATGGTTGAAATATCATCAACCAATAAATTCTGATAGTCGTATGTGTTATTTTAAGCATTTTCATTCGTATTAACACCATAATCAACCTATTTTAATATTAACCATGGTAAACAAAATTATCTCCAAAAAGGATATAAGATAAATATTGGCTCATAAATGGAGAATGGAAGATATTTTTAACTATAAATTATCTCCATTTACAATATTTAATATTTTTATGATATTCATATAATTTATAAAAATATTATTTTAATAAAATATCAATATTATCAATTTTGAAACTACTTGTTACGTTGAAATTAATAACAACAATAAAAATATAATCATAACCAATTATTTTCACACATCCCAAAAATGTCATTTAAATTTATTAAATTTATATACCACTATAATTATCTCAAATTGTAATACTCTAAATATTTTATAATATCAAATATTCTATTTTTACATTAATTAAATAATTACATAATCAATGTCATGTTGGTATTTGTGGTAATTATTAAATTCATACAAATTATAAACATATTTCCATGAGTAATATAGATTAATTAGTTAAAAATTTGAATTATCATTCGCTCATGATTTATTTTTTCTTAATGTCAATACATAAATGATATTTGAAACATAGAGAGTGACATTTTGTCAGTTCATTTGTTTGAAATTATATAAAGTCATATTTATTCAAAAGGGTCCACTAAAAAAATCAATATTAAAATGTAGGTTCTAGTTGTCTAATTTAATTCATTAAATAATAGTTTTGATGAATAATTCTTGCCTTATCACATAGTTTCAACAAATACTAACATGATTATTCCTTTACCGATTTTATAGATTTAACAATAGTTCTATTAATATTGAAAAAAAAATAAAATGGGATTAGTCACCAAATTTTATGATCCTAATTTTAAATTTTTATTTAATATTATCTCATTTAATATATATATAAATTTGTGATTTGAATTTCAATTTAACTGCAAAAAATGTGACAAAAATGTCTTTTTATAAAAAAATAATTTGTATGAAATGAACTAGATGTATTCATATCGTATGCATAGAATAATTATTTTTTACTGTTTAAAATATTTTATCATGTAAATAATAGTTTCATTTAATTATAATTAATAAAATATAATTACTAAATTATTATATTTACATAAACATTATTGTACGAAGGAGACAATTCTTTTCAGAAAAATGAAAATTTTATTTTAGAATAATTTTTTGTTCTAGTTATAATCATATATTTGTATTATAAATTTATTTATAATATATCTACTATAATTATGTATTTATTATAAATAAATTCATATCTAAAGGCAATGATATAACAAACAAATAATTTTTTAATAATGTAACATTATTCATTTAAACTCGTATCGGCATTAAATGAATGCTATTAATGAAATCAAATTATATGAAGAGAAATATTTTATAAAAATTATGGGGTGGTAAATAACATATCTATATTGATATTTATAATATCAACTATGACCCCGTTATAATATATTATAACCTCTTCTTCCAATTTCTCTCATCATTACAATTTTTTTAGTGTCAAATTATTTGTTTACATAGGAATGTTGTTCCACAGAAGTCCCAATTTTTAAGCATAGGATATAGTTAAATCATCTCCAAAAAAATATTTTTATGCCATAAATATAAAATTTAATTACATGTAAAAATATTATAGTAATTATATAATATTTTATATGGAAAATAAATCACATTGTTTCGTGGAGATGGTAGGTCATATATGTGCATGAGTGATGTTATCATTTCTTATTTGGTGAAATGATAATAAATTATATGATATATTAAATATAAATAATCAATATTGTGATAAAATTATCATATAAATTATTTAGTTTGATTGGTATGACAATATATTTGAGTGGGTGATAACAAAAAATACATCATTTCACAAAGAGGTAGTTTTTCATACACAAGACCAATTGTTTTGTTTCCTTTTTGATATTGATGATCGTGGATAAATATTTGTACATTAATATAATAACACCTTAATATATACTATATTTTATTTTTATATATTTTACTTGTTACTAGTTAATTTATTTTGGTAATTAAAAAAGTAAAAGAAAAATGTGATATGTAAAGATGATTACCAACCCTTAGAGAAACCACTTTTTTCATACACCTTATTCCTCAAACGAATGGTTCTATAGAAATAAAATAACATATTTACATTATGAAGAATCAAATGAAGGTATTATGGATTTTATTTTCAAATAGATAAGGCTTATTATCTTTAGGGAATAGTATAGTGAGGGTACCTTTTAAAGGTGAGGGAGAAGATGCTTGTGGAATTCTATAAAAGACCAAATAATTATATATATAATAATAATGTAATATGGAACAATGGAATCCAAAATTATAATACAAGAATTAATGTAGTGTAAATATATTTATGTAATATATTTATATAATTTTTTTTACATTTTAATTCTTAATATCTAGTTAAATATCTTTAACCCCATTTTGACCTTAAATGTGATAATCTACCATTTTTCCTTGATAACAAATTTATCAAACAAAAAATAAAATTGTACAACTAATTTTATTTGAAATTTTTATTCTCTTTTTATGATTAAATTGATGAAAAATTATTTTTTATTTGTGGTTCAAATTACATAAATTCTTAGAACAAAAAAATATGAAAAATATTTTTTATGAAATTACCCGATTTAAGAGTAAAAACATTTTTTACATGAATCAAAGCAATAATTTTGTTTCCATGAATTTTTTATTCTTAACTAATATATAAATTATGGTTTTTGTACTATTTTATTTATCCTAAAAGTATTGTAATATTTCTACAACGGAAATCAATGAAATGAATCAATAATAGTTTTTAATTAAAAAAATATAGCTTATCTTTCACAAAATTCATGCTTGGGTTCCAAGATTTAAAATATATTTTTTAAAATATAAAATTTTACTCTTAAATAATTAATTTTGTCAAATGAAACTCATAAAATTGAAAAAATAATTATTTATACACATTTTAATGCCTTAACATGCAATTTTAACCAAGTTTTACCTAATTTACATTTACCATACTGACAAATTTTTACAAAAGTTACTATTTACAATAAGGAAAAATTTTGGTAACCATGTTAATTAATACTAGATATTGTAATTCAGAATATTGTATATATTTTATCAAATTAAATACATAGAATTGGAATCATTTTATTTAATATAATCTAATAAAACCATTCGAAAAATGGTTCTTCAAGAAAAAAATTTAAGCATAAGATAATCTCACAATAAAAATATAACTAGTAACAATCCTTATTTGAATTTTATTTAATATAGATAAATATATAATATATAAATTTTTTTAAAATAATACATTATTATAGATTATTTTAATAAATTGAAATAGAAAGACATTATGAAGTTTAAACTAGTTTTCTGAAGAAAAAAATCATTTTACTACAAAATGATAATATCTTAATTTTTATAAAATTTATAAAATATAAATGCATAATAATAAATATTTTAACACATAATTATAAATAAAATGGGTTGTGTTTAAATATATCATTTTTTATTATTCACAATATCCTATTTGAAAGGAAAAATTTCCAACACTCATTTTAGATAATAATACACATTATAACACATTATTATAAATAAAATGGGTTATTTTTAAATAGATCATTTTTATTATACATATTATAACACATTATTATAAATATAATAATTTTCATTATATTATAGTTTTCGTAAAATAGACAATTGATCTACATTAATGGAATATTAGGTGTCACATTTTGCATCCTATCAAAGATCTCTTCCATGAAATCTTCACGGATATTACATTCTTGAAATATGAGGGTGTTAATTATTTATAACATCCTATGGTTCCCATATTTCACCCTCCATTTTATGATTTATCAAGTCTACTACAACCTGTGTAGTGATTTTTTTTAAAAAAAATTTACTATTAGGATTTTTATTTTACTCTTTATTGTAATATAGATCATGTTAGAATTCTATTTAATCAGATGTGAGGACATGTGTTGAGTTTCGAATGTACTTCATTAACATAGATATAGTGAAGATGTAACATACATTTCCGAGAATATGTTAACTTTCAAACAATATACTATAATAGAAACACATTACCAAATTTCAAAAGGTATGATGTACCAAAAGAATTATTTTCTATTCTTACCAAGCCTTATGAGACCATCCATTGAGAATCATTCAATAAAATTTTATCTCCCACATGAAATTAAAAATATTACATTTACTTATTAGTATAAAAATTTCTCTTACTTTGGACTTATTTAATTTGAGTTTGAAGAGACTATACCTTTTGTACCGACTAAAAATGATAAGGGCCTATAATATTACATTCACCAAGTTTATCCCATCATGTTACAGTACAACATAAAATTCCATATAATTCATTACCACACAATTTGAAAACATGAATTGAAGCTGTTGTTATTTGATAATAATACTAGAGGTAAATATAGATATTTTATACCTTGTAATTCAAGTTATTAGGATCTAAAAATTTATTTTGATGTCAGAATAATTCTTTTGGATTTCTCATTAGTCTGAGGATGATATGTTGTTCTCAAATGAAACAAGATATCAAGATCCTCCAAAAATCAATATTAGATTATCTTTGTAAATTAAGGATAATGGTTATAAAAAATTGAAATCAATATGCCTAAATTTCTTATAAATTTATTAACATATAGCTTTGTAAGGCACGTGTTAGGTAAATTGTTTCTTATAGTAATTAAATGTACATATATGGTATGGTTATCAATATCAACACTTATTTAGTCATTATATCTACAAGTCATTATTAAAATTGGGATAAAATCCATTGTAATTTCATCCTATTTCCACATAGGAATGTGTAGAGGTCTCATGACTACTCTAGGATGCTATCATATAGCATTCACTGGCTAAAATAGTTCTTTATAATAAAAAATCAACAATTCCCTGCTTTATATTTTCCCACTAAATTTTTTCAATTAAATCCATGTATATAATGGTTCTACTAAGGTGCATTGAGAATCAATATCTATGAAAATCATATAATAATTCCCCTCTTAACATAGATATATATGTAACACATATCCTATTTCCCAATTTCACACCTCCATCATGATGGAAACACTATTCAAATTTTCCATATTCATGGAATTAAGTTTCTTTTTAAAATTATTAGAATCATGTGGATAACATTTCATCTATTCTAATATATGTGGTTTAAAAGTAATCATAAAATTATGTGTTGATTCCCAATTAGTAAGAATTCCAATATCTATATTTATTAAATCCATTAACATAGTATCTCTTTCTATTAACATTTTATTTATAACTCCCTAATCTATCATACTCAATGCATCTACTACCTTATTTTCTGTCCCAATATGATATTGTTACGAGAAATAATAATCATTCAGTATCATTAGAAATTGATTTTTCCTTAGGTTGTTCACTTTCTATGAAAACATGAATTTTAGGATCTTATAATATTTTCATATATCCCATTTTCACCATATTGATAATTTTATATATCTAAAATTAAATGATTATCGATGAAAACTCGTGATCCATGAATGGATAGTTCTGTTCATGAATCCTTAACCACATTGATAGATTTGAAAAAATGTTATTATTCTTCATAAGGATGAAACAAAGTACCTTATTCAATGAGTAATTATATATATATATATATCCAAATTATATTAATTTTTGTAGTAGTGTTAAAATCTGAGCATTCACTGATCTTCCCTTCAAATAATCAAAACAATTTTCACATTCCATTGTCTATATTAACATAACCCATTTATGATTTTTCTTGGTTAGAGGGTTAGTAAATTGGGGAAAGGTTTAAAATATTTCCTATAATAACCTTGCAAACTAGTGAAAATACAAACCTCAATTTTTTATTTAGGGTATGACATTATTTGATAACCCCTTTCTTCATAAGATTAATTGAATTTCCATCCATAGAAATTATATGTAAATAAAAGGAGCTTTCTAATGCTAGAATGCACACCAGTTAAATTTCAAATTTCTCCCATTTCCTCTAAGAGTCTCAAGAATTATATTTGAGTGATTCTCATTGTCCATATAAATTTTATAAAATTAAAATATATCATCAATGAAAATAAAAAAAATTGTCATGATTTTCATTGAACACTCAATTCATTATATACATAAAAAATATGGTGTATTAGCCAATCTAAATGGCATTATCATAACATCCTAATGTGAATACATTGTATAAAATGTCATATTTGGAATACCATCCATATTTTATAAAAATTGATGACAGCTAAAACAAATTTTAGTATCTGAAAAGTACTATTCTCGATGAAATTTATCATTTAATTTACACAATGAGGTAGATAGTAATTATTATTTATAGTAACAGCATTCATTTCTCAATAATCAATGATTAACTTCATAAATATGTCATTATTATTCATAAAATTAATTGTGGATTGATAAGGTGAAATACTATGGAATATAAATTCATCTTCACATGACTCATGGTTTCCCTAAAATTCCAATAATTCCATAGTTTCCATCATATTGGGTGTCTTTTATATACGTCTTTCATCAGAGATTAATTTAACAAAAAAACAAACCATCAAGTTCCGATGTATTTTTGGGTAATTGATATAGAAATACATAAGTATATTCATATAGAAAAATTATATCCATAATTTTATGATAATCTATTTTAACTATAGTTTTTTCATATTCTTTCCTAAGAATATCATTACGGAGAGCTAATAATGGATGATTAAGACAAGGAATATATTATTATTTATCCTATATAATGATAAAAAATTCCACATCATCATAATGAATTTTAATTTAATTCACAAGGATATAAGAAATTACAATATATTTTAAAAGGAAACAAATAATTAGTACTATTTCAAAGTCAAAAATTGGTTTAATAATAATTTAAGAAAATAGGATATGTTTATTTTTACTATTGGGAACATACTAAAACACAAATTTTTTGGTGTATCCTCAACTAGGAATCCTCTTATATCTCAAGTTTATAAATATTATTTTCATTTTTTATTGAATTTCTTTCTAGTTTCATGCCTCTTGTTTCTTTAAATGGACCTTCTTTATGAACGGGGACTCAACCGTATTTTTCTCAAAGAGATTATCCCATTAGGGGTGGGGGTGGGGTACTCATGATTCATGATATCCTCACTAGGGCCAAAATCATTTTCATGTTATTTTAAGGAGGACTAGTCTTGATTCCATTAATTAATACTTCTTCATACTGATTCAGTAGTCATTATATTAGAATATATGGTTAATCTTCCCCAAAATTATTATTCCTCATTATGTTAATAGGATATTAAAATTTTTTTACGTCCCCTAGGATTCCCATTCATTAAACCATTTCAAAAAAATTATTTTGTATTCGGATCATCATTATACTGAGATGATGATAGAGAACTGTTAACTATTATTTAATAATTTTAAAAAATTTGATCTACTAGGTGAGGAAACAACCTATTAGAAATCAAGTGTCATACCATTTCTCAACACCTAATTATTATATTTTAAAAGAAATGTTATCTAAATTGGATAATTAATTCCGTATAAATATTGGGGAGTGAGTCATTGGTAGTGGTGAGGTATTTTCTATCTTAGACATTAAACCAGACCCCAATTTTGATGAGTGCGCCTGAAAGGATGGGAAATGGAGATGATCTTACTAACATGAAGTAACACTCTGTGGAATACTCACACATTCTAATGAAATTTATATTATTCTTTCCTTTTCCCCAACCATAAAATTCAGACAATCCCTGTCTATCTCTCATTGGGTAGAAATTGCATCTGTGAATTCCCTTTTTTCTTATCAATAAGGGATCATAGAGGAAACCATTGTGTGCATAGATATCAATTATAGGAACCATCAACCACTAGCCCTCTCAATATATCCCTCAATCAAGAAAATAATTTGTTCCCTTGCTACATGTTCTTGAACTATATACTCCTCACAAAAAATAGGAATATAAAATTAGACCCATGTCTATTTGAGCCCAAACTATAGTGTTGTTATTAGATACCCAAACATTGGAATTTGGAGTATAAATCCACCCAAAAACAATAACACACTTAATGTTTGACCTATTATTCTCCTTCAATATCAATAAAGACAAAATATTATGGGGGTTTAAATAGATCTTCTTCAATATATATTAGTGTAAAACATTTACGGAAAAAATGAAGGTTCTATTATTAACATAAAAAATATACTGACCAGATTTCAAATCAATGATAGAATGGAAGTACTTTTATGTGGACCAAGAAAAATTACACATACCTGAATTATTTGAGGTTTATATTTGAAATGGGAGTCTAAGGATAGACAAAAGGGAGAAATATGGGAACTATTGAAGGATTGTGAGATGCAGGTCTAGGTAGAGATCTGATCATACTCTATCTCTAAATGAATGACTTAATATCACAAAGTGCATAATCCCAATAAAATTAAGATATTACAAATCCTATGAATTTATTAAAAAGGGGTTGAATGAACCAAATAATAATTTATTCCTTCTAAAATGGGCTACATGGGAGATCATTGGCATGTGTGAAACCTATGTGAACTCTTATAAGGATATCAGGAGTTTGGGAAACTGGAATCAAAAGAAGGTACCTTCATATCTATCTCATTTTTTTGGAAAAGTGTGATATAAAATAAATCAAATGGGAGAGAAATTATTATGATGAGTGGAGCCCATGTGACCCCTAACTATCTCTAGAGGGAGAGGGTCGATTGTGGATATCATGGTTGTTATGCCATGGAAATCCAAGATAAACTTGGACCACATGTAACCCTTTTGGTAGAAACTTATAAACAATATAATATAAAAGATTATTTCCTAAAATTATGAATATTAAATCCTAATATATAATTAGATTTATTAACTACCACATAATATAAATTGATACTTTAAAAAAAATTGTCCCAAAATCATAAAATTATGTTTTTCGGGAATATCTATAAACCGTAAATTTAACTTCAAGTTATTAATAATGTGCATTTTAATGAAATTATGAATTAACCCATGAATAAACCAAAGATTTTCTGATGAGTATTATAGCAAGGTTCCATTCACCATTCACTAGAATAACATTCAATATAAACTCAACCAACACTTTCGATTTTATTATCAATATTTTCATATCTGTGAAAATAATGTCCACTAATAGTATCCAAATTATGATGTATTATTTGGGAAACCACAGAATATATAACATACCAATAATTTTATGATATTTTCATAGAATTTATAATTTATGGATGGTCATTCATAGGGTTAGGTTCCGTAAACAATTTTTTCAAAAATATAATTCCCATGATTTAGAATAAAATTTATATGATAACAATTATAAAAATATAAATTTAGTTTCATAATGTATGGGAATACTTAAATACACTTGAATAATATAAAATGGAAAAAATTACCAGGGACTCAGTAGTTTACAAGTCTTGATAAACGAGATACAATCATGCTTCCCATTTTACATTAAAATAATAAGACAAAAACATAGTGAAATTTTGTATTCTACATCCTTGAACACATTTAATGATTCATTATTCACATGATGGTAAATGGAATAAAATAAGTGTAAGATCCAATTCTCTTTATGGGATACATATAATATCATCTATAACAAGTAAACAAGTATTAATTATTATGGAATGTTAGATAACTAATATCATATTCAATTTAATTAATAACTAGAGAAGGAAATTAATCATAGGAAAATATAAATACATAAATCTCATAGTTGATAATAACTATATTATCAACAATAGAAATGACTAATATAGGATTTTTTTATCTCATAACCCATTGTTTCATTACAATAAAATTCCTGAAAAAATTCTTTTTTAATTATTGGTAGGTATTCAATAGAACCGCATTTAAATATATTGGTCAACTGGTTTGACTCATGAGACTTATCGATGTATAAAGAGTATAAATATAGATCTTATATCTACCCATAAATTCATTTACAATGCATTCCACATATATTTAATGATTAATTAATTTCAAAAAATAATATTCCCTATCAATAAATATTATTTTTATGTTGTGGGTATGGAATATCATTAAATCCCCAATCAATAAAATAACATTCTTAATAAAAACCCCATATGTAGAAATGGTATTCAGCTTAGGAAAAAATCATATCGATGATTCAAAGAATAAATATATTATAGATAAATTTATTGTTTAATGAAAAATAATCATAATAAAAACTATATCATTCCAGATAAATATAATAATGAAAAAATTAATATGAGATAAATGGTGACCATAAATTAAAGATAAATATAGGTTTTATAATAAATTCATGTGCCTTAATGAATTAAAGAAAATGGATGTGAATCATTTAATTAATATTTAATTAATGTGATTTATTTTCAATACCATATACAACATATTGATGAGACTAAGTATCGTAAAATGGTTATGGCTGTGGGAAATTATGTAAAAAAATATACATTAAAAGAAATCACCCCTTTAAACATTGTCAATGAAAATTAAAAATGAACATTTTAGAAAACACTAAAGATGACGCTCAAAAACTTATAAAAAGTAAAGTATAATGTATTACATCCCTAATAAATCCTTTTATTATTCAAATAGGACTATTATAAAATAAAACTGAAAATTATTTTTGTAAAAGGAAAATTGACCTCGTCAAAAAGAGTAATTAGGTAACATTTTCTTATGAAATATTCATTTCATAATTTATGATAAAAATCGATAAAAAAATTCATAAAAATAATTACACTCTATAATTATCCAAATTGTTATAAAATAAAAAAAATTATTAAGGAAATATTATATTAAACCGTCCCTGAATATAAGGAAAATTCTAAACTGAGTTAGTTGAAATAAATTCTTACCTCTCTATTAACATTTAAATTAAATCCCCAAGAATGTTTAAAATTGATTAAAAACAATAATCCAAATTAATAAATATATATTATTTTTAAATACATCAAATGGGTATTATATACATCACATAAAATTAAATAGTTTAATACTACTAAGGGAGTGAAATTTAATATCAAATCCCTTCCCCTGTGCTTCAAATATGATTAAAATATTTGATACTCTTGTATAATAATTTTTAATATTTTACTCATTTACTCCAGAACCTTATTCATAATTATAGTATCATATATTATCCTCTTATTATAATTTATCAATAGGTCTTTAACAATCATTCATTTAAACCATTATATTAGGTATTATCAACTTCATCTCATTATGCATGTTTTGTAAGTTATGTTTTTATTTAGGTGAATAATATATATTTTCATAATATCCATATTTATATTAATGTCATAAATATAGAATTTATTCATTATATATATCTTTATAATCATCGTTGAAGGTTGGACAATAGAATTGGATCATATTACTTCATAGGGACGGTAGGTCTTAGGTAGGCACGAGGGGCACTGTCATTTTTTAATCCTTGAAAGGGTAAGTAAGTATCTGATATAATAAATTTATAGAATAAATTTTAATTCATTATAATCACACATATTTATTAGTTATATCATTATGACTATCTTTTTTAGTCTATGATTGTAATAAAATTACATTGGTTTTATTTGTGGTTGTCCAACATAACGAAGCTAGATGGTTTTGTTTCCCATTAGATGTTGAATGAGACAGAAAAATATTAATCCATAAACATAAAAACATCTCAATATATGGTAGATAATGTATTTATTATATTGTAATTTTCAAGATATAATTAATGGTATTAAAATAATGAATAAAAAAATAAAGAAATAAGTGAAGAAGATTTAATTATCTAAGATAAAACTCTTTTGGATTATTCCATATTATTTGAAAAGGTGGTCAATTGTAATGATAAAACACACTAGGATGAATAAAAGGGACCTATAAAGGTATTATTGTATTTCTTGTCCACGATATAACACACATGTTGTATGGAGAATAGAAGAGATGTACTATCCTTTTATAGTAGAGGGAAAACCACACATGGAATTACATAAAATTTTAAATAATATTTATACATATCATAAACCTCTAATATAGAACCAAGGATTCTTAGTTTATAGGATTACTTGTAAAAACGTCTATGTAATCTTAATGTATCACATTTTAGATTGTTTGGGATACATTTTAATCCTTATCATCTAGTTAAACAACATCAAACCCATATAAACCTTATCTATGATAATGTTACATTGGCATCCATTTTATTCGTATAAATTTATTTAAATGATAGAAATTTCATTTAACATAAGTACATAGAACAGAAGAAATATTTTTTAGGAAAATACTTGATAAGTGATTAGAAATAATTTTATTGTGAAATAAATAAACAATATGGGATCCAATAATTTTTATGGATAAAAAAATCAGGGATTTCATAATTTTTGATAATTCGAAAACTAAATTTAATCTTCCCACCATTCTATTAAATGTAAATACTCATAATTAGTTTTAAATTGAGTAAGATATATCTTATATTACACAAAAGTATTGATTGGGATCTTAGATTAAAAAATGCTTTTAAAATTATATAATTTACACCATAAGAATACCTATGGTCTCAAACAACCCATAATAGAGGATAATGAAATTTATTATTGATACTTTAAAATTATAAACCTGAGATTTAGACTAGTTATACATGATTTACCCATACTAAGGTGAAAAATCCTTCTACGTATACTATTAATAATTACCATGTTTTATATTGATTATATTAGCTAATTTGAATAATTATATTCCCAAATATGGACTCAATTTTAAAAAATTAAATGCCTTGAAGTATAAATAGTTAATTTAAAATAATGCCACAAAATGTGATTAAAATGGGTTCCATATAAATGCATTTTTCCAGAATAATATAATATTAAATTATATATATTCCTTTTAATCATTATAATATAGATTTAAATATATATAGTGATATATATAATCTATAAATTTCATTTATATAAATAATTTTTATAGAGTATTTTAGTTATTTAATCTAGAATTAAATTATTCATTAAAAAATAGTTTTCTAAAAAATATCTATATTTACATCTAAATTATATTATCATAATTTATATCAAATTGATAATAAATACATAGTGGATTATATGTGTTATATAAAATTATTATAAATATAATGATAAATATTTAAATACAATACTTTTAATTATTCCTAAATATTATTTTAAGGGGACTTTTTGAAATATTTTCTCAGAATATTTTGACCTCTAAAATTAAAATTCAATATTCATACTATAATGTTTGAATTTTTTTCCATGAAATATTAAAATTATATTTTTATTTTCATTATTATTATTATTGGATTTTCACTTAATATAAATAAATATTTTATGACATTGATTGACCCAATGTTATTTATTAACATAACTTATAATGATATCTTCATTATGTAAATTGTTTTTGGATTTATTTTAAATGAATCTGTTTGTGAAAATATTTATATTTAATCTTTATAATTAATTATTTATAATTTTCATATGACTATGATAGGGAATTGAAATTTAATTTTCGATTGAAAATATTTTAATTAAATTATGTCCATATTGTGAACCATCCCAAATAAGCTATAGATAAAGTTAAAATGTTTGTTTTAGACACATATATAAGTTAAAATATTTCAATGATTACTAATAGAAAAATAGGGTTAGATAATTCAAGAAAATATATTTATGTTAAAACATATAGTGTTATGATTAGATGTTTTCTATTCTTAACATAAAATATATATAATTTATTGTTTTTAATTTTCCTATGTACTAGATTTCAAAATAACCATAGGAAAAGTCACATTATCTATATTAAAAGGATTATTAGTTTTTTTAATGGTTATATGAATCTGTGATTATTTTGTCTTGCTATAACAAATTTTAATTTAATAGTGTATTTTAATTTAAATTTTAGTGGGTGTAAGATAGAAATAAAAATACCTTCAGGTATGTAACATTTATATGGTAGGTCTTTAGTTTCTTTGGATTCAAGGAAATGTTATTTTATTTCTATTTCAGCTTTTATTTCAAAGTATATATAGGTTTCATAATTTTGTGCTCAATCATTATTGATTATTCAAAACCTTTATGATTTTGAATTTTAATTTTGAAATGATTCCTATATTTTTTGATAATAATTATACTATTACCATTTCTGAAAACCTCTTACAACACTCTAGAAATATTAATAGAATCATTTTCATTTATTTTTAAAGGGATCATGATAAAAGAACAATATATTTCTAGATTTTTTTATATAGAATATAAGCAACATTGTTTTTTTTATTAAGCCTTTTTTACATTACTAATTTTGATAAAATCATGTTTCAACCTAGTATGTGGGAGATTTATATTTAATTTTCACTTGCATAAATTTGAGGGATGTTTGAGTATGTTTATATATTCAAATATTCATATCCACTTAATATATATAGAAATATCGAATTTGTTTTCAGTTTATAATTTTTAATTTCAATAATGATTTTTGAATTATATTAATATTTTATGCTTTTTCATATGTACTTATTGATGTTTACATAATTTCGAAGAATTAAATTTTCATAAATGGTTCTCTTGGAAATTATTTCTCATTATTTTTACATTTAATATATTAAATTTGTACATAAGGTAATGTGGCTTCATGTCTTGTTTTTTATCTTGAGAAATATACTTATAAAATAATTCTTTAATGTATTTTTTAAAAGAGAGTAATTTAATTTTTTATTATCAATTTTGAGAAGAGTAAAAATTTGATAGAATATGGGGGATAAACATTATAATTTAAAAAAAACTTATTACATAACAAAATTTGTTTATATATAATTTCAAAAGTGTGAGGTTTTTTGAAATTATATTAAATTAGTTCATAATTATAAAATTGGTGATAATGTAGATATGGATTCTTAGATCAAATTTATTTAATTATGGTTTGATAAATAGAAAATATCATATTATATATGTAATTATAATTATCACAAATTTACAATGTATTATGTTTCAAAATTTTATGTTATAATAAATTATTTTTTAATTTTGGTTATATTTTAGGATTATTTACATGATTTATTTTATAATTTCATGTTTTAATTTTTTTATAACATGTTTTATATGTTTTATGTGGATTTCCAGGAATAATTATATCATTTGGAACCTCAGATGTTAATTATAAATGTTAATATAATTTTATGTGAAGGTAACATTTAGTTTTAATATGTTATATAAGGGAAGAATAGTTTTTACAGTGTTGAGTAAAGGTAGCATTGAGTTTACAAGGGATTTTTATGGGTATGTAATAGTTCCAATTTTCAATTTTACGGTATGTTATACTTTATGGTACTCATGTTAGGGTACATGAAACTTTCTATATGTTTTATAATTGTAACAAATATATTCTATTATTTTCATAAATGTGTCACATTATATGAATTGTGTAAAGTTAATATTAAAATATAAATAAATAATTACTGATTACCAATACTTTTTATGATTTTCTTCTAGGTATATATCATATTTTATGATTTATGTAATGTTGTCCTTAAAATTTCAATAGTTGTTTAACGTCAACCATGAATTTATATGAGTTTGGTAAAGGTATGTATCATTTTATTTGAGCTATTTAAAAGTATCACTTTAACTTTTATATTTACTTAAAGGTAACCCAAACCATATATATGGGTAATCCATGATTTTTATTACTCTTTTAAAGTTAAATTTCACTTGCCCAAGGGTAGTTGATATTTTTTGATAATCTTGTAAGGGTAAAAAGAGGCCCATGAAAAGGTATGCCATAATTTTTCTGGGGTACGAGTTAATTTCAAAAACTCAACTAATTGTATGCCATAGAATTTATAAAGGCAACTTATACTTGTGTAAGTGTAGTTTGAAAATTTTAAAAATCACTTAAGAGGGAAACGTAGTCTCAAATAAAGCTAAGAAGGGTTCTCTATGAGCAACAAAAGGGTACAAATTTTCAAAAAAAAAGTAAAAATTCATACCCCCTACGCAGAATGTATGTTTAACATTTGGGTATAAAATAATTGAATAATGATTATAAATAATATAAATTGATAAATAATATCTATTTTTATATTATTTCATATATACTCTTAATTCATGTTTTTTATGAATATTAGTATTATTTTACTTATTCAAAATTTTATCATAATTTATCCTGAACTAAGGATAACATTTTTTTAATTATTATTTAATTAATCAAGTGAAATTATAATTTTATTATTAATATATATATATATATATACACACATTAACACTCTAGTCCAAGAAACATGATAAATAAATTTCATATCAGTAAAAATATGAAAGGCATCCTCGTATATTATCAAAGAGTATTCTAATGAAATTAATGCTTTCTATTAATAATTATATTAATTGACTTAATGAGTTCCATTATGTTTGTGGTATTTATGTTAAAAAATATTTAGTAATACATATATGAATACTATTTTTCATTAAAATATAGATTATGTTACATGAAAATTCTTGGGAAACTTTGAATTAATTCATTATTTTCACATGCATGACTTTTTTTCAAAGACAAATATTGGTAAAATAGAGTGGAAATTTAAAACATGACATGCATAATGATGCACAGTATATAAAGATTTTACATGTAAACTCCCAATAATATGTTATTTTATTTAAAAATAATAATTCAATTTTTTTTATTAATAAAATAAAATAAATTTTATATATGTTATTTTAGATATTTAACATTATATAATATTCATAAGAATTATGTTTATATTAATGTTTTCTAGTTTTTAATTAAATTTTAAATTAATAAAAACAATATATTTCCTAGTGACTATTATAATTACTTCAACATATTTTTAAATAAAAATTTATTATAAGTAGATTTATTTTATTTTCATAATGAATTTACTTTTTATTCATCAGGATTAGAAAATTATAATTTTTTATTATTTTTTTATTAATTGTACTATATTATAAATTATTAAAAAAATTATTTTGATTTTTATTTTAAATATTTATTTTTTTAGAAAAATTTATGAAATGAAATATACTTTTTTTAAACTTATATAAGTCATTTTATAAAAAATGAAAATGGTGAAATAAATAAATAAAAAGTGAAGATAAAAGTGATTAAGTCAGGGGATTCCGACTCACATAAAGGGCACCAAGAGTTTCCATGGCATTGAGGTCATGAAACACCATGGGATATGGGATCGAGCTACCTAGGGGTTTCAAATGATGGTGTCATCATCATCACACCGAGCATCGAAGAGGTGTCAGTGCAGTGTCTGACTACAAATCTAGTTTGGACTCGACTGAGCATGGATCAAATGTCAGTGAATAGGATCCATTTTTTTATGTTGGGATCTATATACTGTTAGGTTTTGGCCACTGGTGAGGGTATATCTAACTGCATCTTTGTAATTTGGAGCGAGATAGGGTTTAGAGAGATTTGTTCTCCACATATTTGCAAGGTAGAATTTTTTATAGGTGTTTATGTTTTTTGTAAAATTTGAAAATATCAGTTAGGTACATCATACTCTATGATTTCAATCTATTTTTATTTTTTTTTCAACCCTAATCACTTACCCATTATTGTATTTCTATTATGATTTAGATTATTTCCATTGTGTCTGGATGTTGACTCTTTCATTTTAATTTTTTTTGTTTCAATCACCATGGTTTTCATTATCATCTATATTAATGTTTTTTTATTTATAGTATGCATATAGATATTTAATTTTTATTTTCTTTTTGTTGATTTTCACAAGCCATGAACTTTACACCAAGCACAAGCTTTCTCGTCAATCCTTGACCCTACACCGTTAATTTTTATGCTTCATAAATTCAATTAATATAATACACACACAAAATTATAGATATATATATATCATCACTATTAGATTTGTGATGTAAATGGCTATAAAATCATGATCTGTGTGTGAAAATGTAATTTGATAAATATTTTTTCAGTCCCAAGAGTAGGAGTCCACTTCCAACAGTAGATCATCTCTTTCGGGTTTTTTCATGCAATTCAATTTAGGGTGAAACTATATTTTTAAAATATGGTTTTAGATTTCCAAATTTGTAATTAATTGTATATATTTTTATCAAAGTCATGTTCCACTAAAAGGTAGATTATATACTATATTTTTAGTTATCATATTTTAATTATAAATAATTATTTTCAAGTTATAATTATTGTTTGTGTAACAGATATCTATTATTATTATCTTTCAATTTATAATTCATAGTTGTATTTATATTATCCAACTTATATTTATGTTTTTATTTATCATTTTATATCATTGTTTTGTATGATTGTAGTTTAATTGATAAAATTATGTCATTTCATAACGATATAAATATAAATATAAAAAATATATGTATGTATGTATCTATAAAATGTTCTCTTTTTCCAAAAAATATAATGTTAAAGGTATATTTCAGTTATTTATTCCAATCAAAAAAATTAGATTTTGAATGTTTATAGTATCATTTTTGAATATTTATTAAGTATAAAATTTATTTATAATAGATTAATTTAATTTTCAAATCGTTTAAACATACATATATATATATAGATGAAAAAACTTCAGGTTTATAACTATATTTTAAAAATTAATTATGATCAACAAATATTTATTAGAACTATAGAATATCGTTATTTTTTCATGTCATATACATGTTGTATGAAAATAATGATTATGGTCATACATCGATGTTTCTGGATGAAACTTTATATATTAATATATAAATACATATAAAAATGTATATATATTAATTTATGTATAAGGATAGAATAAATTCTACATTTATCATACCTGTCTTCAAAATTGATATTTATGGGATTATAAATTATTCTTTATGTACATGGATGATAATTAATATTCCATGAAATGATGAAAATTTTGTGTTTCAAGATATTTGGTTGTGCCAAGCCTAATTAGATATTTTCAAATAAGTTTGGTATTTATACATTTACATTCAAATATCTGTGTATGTTTATTTTCATGCATTGACATGTTTTCTTAATCAAAAACTCTAGTAAGAGAATTTAAAGAATGATTAAAATGTTTTCAAGAAAACAATGAACTTCAAAGTTGTAAATATCATAGGGAATTATCATGTTAACCCATCCATCATTAATTTGGTTGGCACAACACATCCTTCATTTATTCAAGTGGCCTCTACTCAGTGTTTGTTTTTCATATGATTTTGCATAATTTTAAGAATAGAACTACAATATGTTTAAAAAAATTAATGTAATTACTATCTAAAGTGATATAGTATTTTTAATTTTTTATTAATTTTAACAAATGTTTTCCAAATGAATTTATAATTTTATTTTCAAATGTATTTTCAAAAACATATTTTGAAAGGATTTATTAATGATTTTAAAACCCAATACTTCGGAATTTAATTCTCACCCGATGTTTTAATATTATTTTCACTGGGATCCTTGATGTTATATGTAGAGAGGCTTCCATAAAATGTTAATTCATATGAATTATATTAGTTTTGTTTTTTATTAACTTTTTGAAAGCTCTGATAAAACTCTGTTGTTTTTCTAATCCTCTAAAACCATGATTGATAAAAAGTCTTCAATTTTTTAATGTTTTGGTTAATTTTTCATTTTTCTTTTATAAAAAAACTATTTCACAAAATTTTATAGCACAAAATCTATAATTCTTAAATTTTGTTGTTATAATTTTCATTATAGGGACAGTTTAGACAACTTTAGATATTAGATATTGTCGTCTCAGTTGTAGAGTATAAGAGTTTATCTATCCCAGTTCTCTTAATTCTGAAATGAATGTTCATAATTTTCTTTAGTATGACGAGTGTATTGTGATGATACAACACTTTTGAGGGGGAATAATGTAACATCCTAGTAATTTTTCTTGTTATATAAAAAAATTATTTTTTACATTTTTTTATATTTAAAAAAATAAAATTTTGTATAAGTTATTTTAAATATTGAACATTATATAATACTCATAAAATTTTTGTTTATATGAAATATTTATAGTTTAAAATTTAATATTAATTTAATATTTATATATATATATTTCATAATGAATATTATAATTATGTAATACAATCTTAAAATAAAAAATTGTTATAAATAAATTTATTTAATTTTCATAATTAATTGTATTGTTATTTAAATGTATTATAAAATTATAAAAGTATTATTACTTTTATTTTGTTATTAATTGTAATATATTATAAATTATAAATATAATTATTATGATTATTATTTGAAATATGTATTTTTTCTATAATTTTTTTTATGAAATGAATATTTTTTTTAAATGTATATGAGTCATTTTTTAATAAAAATGAAAAGGTGGAATTGAATTAAAAGAGAAAAGAAAACTAAAAGCTATTATGTAGGGGGATTCTGAATCAAACAGGAGGACCCAATGTTTTGTAGGGCGTCAGTATCATACAGTTCTCAAGGCTATGAGGTCAATCATATTTGTGGTTTTGAAAGAGGGTTTCTGTTGTCCTAATGTTGAGCTTTGAGGAGGTGTCTATGTAGTGTTGGACTTTATATCCAACATCATAATCAATCTAGCAAGGATCAGTCTTCAGTGAAAAGAATATAAGTTTTTTTGACATGTTTTTTTGTGGATAGGGTTTTGTCGTCAGTGAGGGTAGATCTAATGGTGTCACTGGGGTTCTGATTGAGTTAGGATTTAGAAGGGTCTATTCTCGCCAGATCTATGAGGTAGTTTTATGTGTTGTAAGTGTTTATTTTTGTTCAAATATTTTGATAATATCCACTATGCTTATTGTATTCCCCATTTAACATATTCTTTTTTTATTTTCCCACTGTGATCACTTACCCATTGAGATCCATCGATTTTCATTCAGATGATTTTCTTTATGATTGAATTTTTACTCTTTCTTTTAAATTTTGGATGTTTCAATAACTTTTTGTGTCTTTTTCCTCTAGATTGAACTCTTTACTTAGATTTTATACATACATATATATATATATATATAATTTTTCTTGTATTGATGTTAATTTTCCCAAGCCAAGAATTTCAAATAAAGCACAAGCTGGATCAGAATTCATGGACCCTCCACCATTAATTTTTTTTTTCCTATGTCCAATTGATATAATTCAAAAACACAGACACACACATATATATAATCATTATTCTAAGAGTGGTGTAAATTTCTATAAAATCCCTATTTGTGTTTTAAAATGCAATTTTCAAAATTTTCGGTCATTCTATAGAGTGGGAGTCCACCAACCACAATAGATCTTCTATTTTGGATCTGTTCATGTAACTCATGTAAAGGTGGTATTATATTTTCCAATTATGGTTTTTGATTTCGAAATTAGAGATCGATTTCATTTATTTTTATCATTTTTATGTTCTACCGAAAAGAATATTATATACTATATTTATAGTTTTAATATTTTGATTATAAATAATTATTTTATTGTTATAATTTATGTTTTTGTAAGGTATTTATATTATTATTATCTTTAAATTTATAATTAACAATTTTATTTATGTTATCCATGTGTTTTTATGTTTTTATTTATTATTTCATGTTTTATGTTATTTTTTAATATAAGTTTAATTTTATTGATAAAATTTTGTTATTTTAGAAAGATAAACACATACATACACACACAAAAACATATAAATATATGTATATACATATATATATATTATTTTATAATTTTGTTCTGGAAATATAATGTTAAGGATATAATTAAATTATTTATTATGATCTTAATTCTAATATTATAAAAGTATATTTTTAATTTCTCTATATTTATTTATTTTGGAAGTTATATGTAATCTGTAATTTGAATTTTCAAATTGTGTGGGAATACTTATATATATACATGAATCATCATCAATTTTATAACTAATTTTTAAAAATAAATTATGATAAACAAAGTTATATTATAAGTAATAAATATTATTATTTTATTGTGGCATATACATGTCATACGCAAATCATAATTATAGCCATAAATCGATGATTCCTCATGAAAATTCATACATTAGTATGTGTATATATATATATGCATAAGGATTTAATAAATTCAATATTTATCATAACTACCTTCAAAATAGATATTTAGGGGATTATAAAATAATGATTAATTGCATGGATGACAATTACTCTTCTATGAAATTATTCAATGTTTTTGTATCATGATAGTTGTTTTCTCCAATTATAATTATATATTTTCAAAGAAGGTGTGTATTTATATATTTACATTTAAATATATGTGTACGTGCATTTTAATTAATTCACATGTAATCAAAATCAAAAATTCCAATGAAATCACATATTTGTAAAGAAAGATTAAAATGTTTTCAAAAAATTCAACACTTGAAAGTTGTAAATTTGGTATGGAATTGTTGAGTGAACCCATCCCTCGTCAAGTGGGTAGGCCCAAGATTTCCTTATATGTTTTAAGTGGACTTAATTTATTTTTCTTTTTCAAAATCATGCGAATTGTTTTAAAAAAATGGAATATTTTTAAATCAATTATTGAATGTATGTATTTTTTAAAGTGATATAGTATTTTTAAGGCCTAAGTGATTTCAAATAATATTTTCAAAATTTATTTCTAATTTTATTTTAGATATAATTTTCAAAAGTATATTTTTAAAATTATTTATCAAATATTTTAATACACTTTACTAGGAAATTTAATTATCACCATATGTTTTTATATTATATTCACAGGACAACTTTAAGATCTAAGTTAGAAGGATTCGATAAAGGGTTAATACATGTGAAGTATATTAGTTGTGTTTTCAAAATTTAATTATTTAAATATTTGATAAAAATGTAATATTTTTCTAACACTCCAAAAAATATACTAGTAAAAGTTCATGTATTTCTTAATGTGTTATGATATTATTCATTTTTCATTTATAATAAAATTAATTACACTAAATTTTTTAGAACCAAGTCTCGAAGCACTCGCATGGGTTGTTTTATGATATAACATGTGAAATAATACTTGAGAGTAAGATTGTGGTTTTTTATTTGACAATAAATTTATTGAATAAATTATAGATGACACAATAATCTTGAGTTTTCTTCAAATATCTGATCCTTTGTTGCTGGAAAATTCCTCACTACCTCAACTCTCAAACCATATAGTCTTCTACTAGATTTTTAGTGTTACTTAATCCTATTATTTTCATGTTTGTATAATTTTGATCGGTTATATTGTCTATTAAATTGTTTGATAATGGGTTGTAACCCCAGAATAAAAATTCAAGCTTTGGGTTATACCTCAAGGTTGGAAAAAGGTATGAACTCTTTGAGTTTTACCTCTAGAGAGAATAAAGTTGGTTTGATTTGTGTAAAATCCTACAAGTAAAAAATGATTTGTAATTTCTTTATGAGTCCATGTGTGCACAAGTTAGTGTAATATTCCAAAATAGTGGGTGTCAGTGCACTTTTTTCGAAAGGGAGGTGAAGAGTGAATGTAGAGACTCAACCTCAAATTTCCCAAATCCAGCATCTGATTATATTAAATTGGAATTATTAAAAGGAACAAAATCTTGACGTAAATAGGGTTTAGTAGTCTTGGTGAACCATATTCATACGTGATTAAATAATTCAAAAATTATAACTTGTATTTTTTATTTCTAAATAAATAACTTTCATAATAACTATAAACCATCTTGTAAAATCCTTCCTATCATTTATAGTATTCGTCATGGATTCTTGGGGAAGGAAATATAATATCTGTAAGCTCAAATTCTTGGTTAGGGGAAAATATAATAGAATTAATAAATAATTATTAGTAATAATCATTATGGAATGGTAAATAAATGAACACACATGCCACCTAATAAATATAATGAATGAAAGTGAAAAAACAGTGTGAAAAGTAAATAAATTGAAACATAATCCATTCCATAACAAGATAAGGAAAAATAAATATGGAATGGTAAGAAATTAAAGCACAAGATATCTACATAATTAAAAATGAAATGTATCCAGAGATATTTTGACACAAAATCTAATAGATGAATAATAACTAAAACTAATACAGGGAAAATTCTTAATTATTGGACACCTTGTTTCCTAGTTACACAGTAAATTTTCCATAATGACCTTTCATAAGATGGATTAAAAAATATCAGGTAAAAACCCATCTTAGGTAGTTATCCAAATGACTTGCATCAAGATACTACTGACTCATTGAGGGGATTTCATTAATTGGTCCCCAACTTATGGGGATTTTTTTAAATAGTCACATACCAGTGTATTGCATGGCCAAAGAATTCCATATATGTTGAATAAATTTTTTTATCAAATATCCATATTAAATAAATAAAATATATTTATCATTAATAATTAATGGAGGATAAGTAATAAAATGGTTTCCTAACATTAAAACATTATTGAGGAAAATATCTTATATTTAATACTTGAAAATCTGTTTTTATTAAAATACATTCTTTAAAATATTTTCCTAAAAAATAATCTTTTTAAACATTCTAATAAATCTTTGGATAAATGATGATATATAAATCTATACATGTCATACAAGGTAAAAATAGTCTTTTTATAAGGAAAAAGGGTTAGAAAAATGATTTATTCAGAAAGAGAAAATAAGATTGCATTGAAAAAATTGGTAAATGACCAAAAATGGTAAAAATTTCATTAAAAAATAATTTTAAAAATATATTTTCAAAAATTTTAATAAAATATGATTTCATTAAAAAAAATAGGTTCTCTGAATAAATAGATAAACAAAGTCTGGTTTTATTTAATACATTTTAAAATCCAGTTAAGTAACTAGGAGTGAAAAAATAGTACTAATAATTAGAAAACGTCATTAAAAACTAGAGGAGAGGAAAATTAAAGGTTTCATTTAAAAATGTTAATATCATTTCCAAGACTAGAAATACCATTTAAAGATTATTAGTGTTATTATTGAGTAAAATCATCCTTAAAAATTAAAAAGTACCACATACGACTTTGGAACATTTTAAATTTAAAACCACATGAAGGGATAAAAATAAATTAAATCCTTAAATACCATGAAGATAAATGAATTAATCATATAATATATAAAAATAGTTAGTATATAAACCACAGAAAATATATAAGTGGTGAACATGAAATTAATCTTATGAATGAAAAAATTGAGATGAGAATCCCTTACATTGAGTTTCCTTTCGGGTGAATGTCCTTTAACCTCCAGTATAATAAAATTATGTTATGTTTTTTATTTTCTCTGAACATTTTTCATTTTTGTCATTATTTTATTTCAATTTTGAATATTTTGTGTATAATAACTCACAAAATAAATATACATTGGGTGTTTTGACTAAATTTAGTTTATGTGTCAAAGACCACTTCGGTATGTCAAATATAGTCAAAGGGATCAATATATAATATCTTAAAATTAATAATAATTACATAATTTTCCTATTTATACATAAATTATAAGTTTATGAGAAATAATTAATTATGGTTATGAAAAGAGAACGATTGTTACGAGTGTGGAGACAGTATGCCATATATATGCATGAGTAACATTCATATTTTTCAATGATCATTACAAAAAGATGGAAGGTAACACCATATCATTCTAGAATGATCATTATATCATAATTAAATTTTTATTTAATCATATATACTTATATATATATATATTCCATGTGATGTAAAAGGAATCACTCCATGTTGTGGTGGTGGGTGTCCACAAGTCCACGAATGACATTATCACCTTTTATGTGTGTAAAATGGTAGCAAAGAAAATTATATATATATAGTATATTTCTATAAATTTAATTATTTTGTTAATATTTTTTATATTTTTTATATCACAAAGTTTTAATTAAAATTATCTCTTATACATTTCACATCTAGTGTGAACAAATCTCTACGCTTTGAGGGGTGGTAGTCCACACATCCTCAAACGATGTTATAATATTAACGCAAATCAAATGTATTAAAGATATTTGAAATAAAATTATTTCAGATGTGTAAAGATATAATAAAATCATATATATCATATATAAACATAGTTTTCATCATAATTTCCGCCATTACATGTGGTAATGGAAAAATTAACAATCAATGTTTTGTGAGGAATTTGTTCGTCAAACACCAAAACAATATGTTCGTTACCAATTAGATGGAGGTTTGTGTAAGTGTAGTTAAAACATATAAAATTAAAACAACATTTAATTTTGATTATATTGTGTTTTTATACCTTAATATAATAATATGAGATAATGGGTTGGATAATGGAAATAAAACTACAAAGCTTGAGGGAAGACGTCACCACTTAATTGGGTAACTACTTTTATTTTGTACCAAATGACTTATTTGGAAGGCTTTATTCCCTACCGAATGATCAATTTTCTAATGTATGTATTTGTGGTATATATTTTTGTAGATATTCTCCGATCCTATGTGGATTGAGATGTGCAAAGAATGGGGAGAAGTGGTGCCCATTTAAAGGGATGGAAAAGAAATCACTTGGAATTGTTTGAAACAAGTTAGGTATACACATGTTCTTACCTAGAAAAGTCATTAAAAACAAATAAAACAAATGAATTTTAGGTTTATTTCCCCCATATCTCGATATAATTTGTGTTGGACAATTTTATTGGTCATTTTAGACCTTCGGTTAAAAGTTTCGTCCTTTGTTAACCATTATTTTCCTTCATTTTTTAAATAATTTTAATTACTTTCACTAATATTTTTTGTTATAAAAAAATTGGTATTGTTTGGAAATATATTTTATTCTGGTTCAAAATATGGAATCCATTTTTACAAATTATAATAACAAAAATGGGAAAATTTAAATTAAATTTAATCCGGGACACAGGATTTCAAAGAGGGTTTTTAAGGTTAAAACATCTTAAGGATTGTTTCGGTTTAGTAGTCAATTTCAAATTGAAATTTATTATATTAACACAAATTAGATTAATTTATAAAATTGTTTTCTTATTAAACATTAAAACCAATCAAAAGTACATTTTAACCATATAAATAAATTTTATGAAAAAGTTGTGTTGAACTTATATTCAGTATTTTAACTATTCATTAAAAATGAGATGTTTCAAAATAATATTGATAATTCACCCTAACATAATTATTATGAATCTATTTAAAATTTTATTTTTTTTGGAATATTAAATCAATTAGTGTGTAATAATTAATATTTAAAATAGGCTCTTCTTTAAAAGGTTATAAAATTGCCTTTATAAAAATATATGTATTTATGTGAAAAATAGAGTTCGTTATTATCTAATGTCTGTAAAACCTAATTGATGAAAATAAAAAATATTTTATTGAATATATAAAATATATATTTAATTAAAATAATTCACTAATTTTAATTATTTTTTATTAATACTAAACTGTTTTGGAAGCATAATTAAAATAATAGTTCTTTTTAAATCCAATTGGTTTTTATTTTCATTTGTAATTAATTGGAATTAAATTAATTATTTTATATCAAAATAAACCATAAATTTTCATTATTTACTAAATAATATTCAAAACTTCTAACATTATAGCTAAGTTATATCTTATTATATTAAATAATATTATTTTAATAATATAATGTTTTTTTGTAAAACATGCCCTTGCGTGTAACAAAAAGATATCGAGGAAGATCATGTGTATTACAAGACATGGGATATATTATATTTATTTATAATAATAAATATATTACAATATATCAGGTTATTATATTATCTTTCTACACATGGCGTTTTTTGTTATACAGGCCATTGAATGCAAGGTTTTTACTTTAGAACTTTTTTGGAGTCACGTTCTCCCTAACATATATCAATTGTACCCACGCAATTTATACTCCATTGTGGTGATATATTCTTTGATACATCATTTTTTAGAATCCCACAAGATGAGAAGGGTCTATAATTCATCCTATATAAATAAGAAAAGTAGAATTACAAATTTCATATGGACTACCTTGTAACATAAGCTCTACATAGGATAACATTCGTGGAAAGTAGAGATATGTACTTCGAGGAAAATAGTAAATTCTTATAGGGAGTGTATAAGTTAATCAATAAAAAAAATAAGTTAATGATAAATATAATTTTGAGGTCCTCAAATTCAAAAATCTTGGAGATTTAATAGACTATCAGTTCAATAGAAATTAAGGTATTAAAACCAAATTTTATTTCCGAGTCATTTTCCTAATGTTGAGTAATTCATTTACAGACCTTTAATATATGGAAATATCTATACTAGATAGTTTTAAGTTTCATTTGAACAATAATAACTAATTTGTGTGCTTCAATCAAATTCTATTTCATTCCTTTACTACACGAAATTAATTACTGATAATTATTTTTTTATGCATGAAGCACTAAAACATGCTTTAAAAGGGTAATAAGGCCAATAAAAGAGTAAAAATTCTTAAAGTTTCTCTTTAACCATATTCCAAAAATAATATGGTTAATATATTAATCTATATTCCCCAAAAGTGATACTAATTGTTCATCATTATTTTAATTCATAAAATTGTTTAACTAAAAACAATTAAAATTTATCCCGGACATTTCATAGGTCAGTGGTTAGCAAGAAAAACATATCTTCCTTCAGTCATGGGTTCAAGACCTATTACCTTACTAAATTTTATTGGGTTTCACCCATCTTACGAGTTTTCCTTTTCTAAAACCAAATTAATATAATTTATAAAATAAATCTAATATACATTCATAAAATATGATTAATCACTCAATAATCTTTTAAAAAATATTTTCAATACATCCATAATACATAAATAATTTCACATGTATTTACACATTGATCCTTATATAGTCTATATTTTATCCATAATATAATTTATTGGATTTTTAAATCATGATGCCTTTTCATTGTAAAAAATATAGTAGGGATAATAGAGGTTATTTATTTTCAAAATCTATCATAATGGGTTGTAAAGAAAATGTGTATTATCTAAATCATATCCCCCGAGAGTGTCAAACTACGTGCGCAATAATGTATGATGTCATGAACCAGGTAACCCCGAGTATGGTTTGGAACACATTGTAGGAGTTATTACTCCTTGGTACATCTGTTCCAAAACCACATCAACTTGTAGTATCCATACATGGATCTATTTCAAGGAAGACCCTCAAAATCTTTCCATTACCAAAATTATACGGTCTTCTTCTATTCTTATCTTCAAATTTTTCCTCAGTGTTATCTTCTCTAACCTTTTTTTCTTAAATCTAGTTTCCAATGATGATACTAAACTTCCTCTTATACAAACTATAGCGACCAGACCCCACATATATGAGAGTCCGTGTCTGCTACTATTAAATTGGCATGATTACAAGGAGTTAAATCGAGATGGAAATATAGTTCAGTAGTTTGGGTAAACTGGATACAAACATTGAAAATTAATAAACTAATTAAGAAATTTAATTTTTCATTCTAAAAAAATTACTTTTAGAATAACTCAAATATATCTTGTAAATCATTAAAAATATTTCACAGTACTCTTAGAGGATTTCTGGGGAGACAAACATAATAAGGGTGAGATAAAATTCTTGGTATAGTAAAAATATATTGGAAGTAATAAATAATAATTGAGAATAGTTAATATGGGAAGGTAAATAAATGAACATGCATGATACATAATCTATAAACTAAATGAATGTGTATATAAAATATGGCAAGGTATTAAATGGAATAATATTACCTTCCAGAAATATATAAGGAAAATGAAATATATAAAGTGAACGAAATAGAAACACATTTTATCTAAATAACATAAAATGAAATTTATCTATAGATCTAATGACACAAAATCTCATGGATGAATATTAATAAAAACTAATATTATGGAAATTCTTAAATATTGGATGTCATGGTTCCTAGTTACATGGTACATTTACCATCAATTCCTTTCACTAGAATGTTTTTCAAATAGCATTTAAAACACCATATAATGTGGCTATCAAAATGAAACCTCCCTTGAGAGTACTGATGCATCCTGGGGCATTCATTAATCATTCATCAATCGTAGGGCTTTCCTTAATCAGTCTTTAACCAATGTATGGGATTTCTAAATAACAATTTTCAATTTAATAAACAATATTCCTTTTCAAAAATCCATATTGAATAAGTAATATGCATTTATTAATAATACCTCAAAGGAGGATAAGTAATAACAACAATGTTTGACATTAAAATATTTTAGAGAAAATTATACTATTGTTTGGAAAAAAGTTTTGAAAATAATTTTGTTTTGAAAATCCAGTTTAAAAAATATGTTTTTTAAAAATAGACCTTCTGAACTTTTCAGGTAATATTCATATAAATTAAGGTGGAAAAATCTGTACATTTCATAGAAAGTAAAAAAAGAAACATTTATTTTTCCAGGTATAAAGGGTTAGAAAAATGACATGTTTTGAAATCAATAAGAAGATTCCATTAAAAAAATTGGTAAAATAAAATAATGTTAAAGATTAATTTATCAGATTAATTAAATAAATTTGAAAAAACTATAATAAATATTTTTTTCTAGATGAAAACATGTTCTCTGATTAAAGAGAGAAATGATGTCTAATTTTCATAAAAACATTTTTAAATCACTTTGAGTACCAAAGATTGGAAAATGGTAATAATACTTGAAAAAAGTAATAAATTAATAGAGTATATGAAAATTGAAGGGTTTATTGAATAATGATAATATAATTTCCTGAAATGAAAAAACCATTTAAAGATGATTAAATTTATTATTGAGGAAAATAATCTTTAAACATTCCAAAGTATCCCATACAACTTTGAAATATTTAAAATAATAAACATCATGTAGGAATAATATTAAATTTAATACTTAAATACCATTAATATAAATGAATTCCTGATATAATATATAAAAATGTGTAGTATATACACCACACAAATGATTTATGTGGTGAACATGACATTTATCTCAAAGATATAAAAAAGTGAGATGAGAATCATTTTCATTGAGATTCCATTCAGGTGAATGTCTTTTAACATCCTACATAGTAAACATACATTATAATTATACATTTTTTAGAACCTTTTTCATGTTTATTATTACTTTTATTTCACTTTTTAATAATTATTATATAACTACATTAACAACTAAGTTTATATTGAGTGTTTTGACCAAATTCGGTTTATGTGTCAAAAACAACTTCGGTATGTAAAATATGGTAAAAGGGATAAATACATAATATATCTAGAATAATAATAATAACATAATTATCATATTTTTACATATATTATACTTTTACGATCAATCATTAAATATAGTTATGATAAATTAATCAACGTTACAATAATGGAGATGGTAGGTCATACATATGCCTGAGTAACATTCACATTTTTTCCATGATCATTATGTAGAGAAGGAAAGAAACACCATATCATTATAGTATGGTAATTATATCATAAATACCCTGTTAATTAATCATATATACTTATATATTAAATTCAGGTGATGTAAAATAAGTAACATCATGTCGAGAAGGTGGTACTCCACACGTCTACGAACATCATTGTAACTTCTTTAGTGTGTCAAAGGGTATTAAAGAAATATATATATATATATAGTATTTTTATGAAATAAATAATGTAATTAATATAAGATATAGGTTTTTTATGCTTAATTTTTTAACTAATATAATCCTTTATGTGTTCCATGTTTAGTGTGAAAGAATCACAACAGTTCGAGGGGGAAGTAGTCCACGCATCCTCTAACGATGTTATCGTATTAATGTAAAATGGAATGTGTTAATGGAAGGTATATAAAAAGTATCAAAAATGTATAAAAATAAAAAATATCTTATATATCATATATAAATATAGCTTCTATCATATTGGACACCATGATGGGTGTTAATGGAAAAATGACCAATCATCGTTTCGTGAGACAGTAGTTCCATATACACCGAAACAGTATGATAATTACCCATTAGATGGAGGTGTGTTAAATTTCAGTTATAAAACTTATCATAACAACATACTAGTCCTTTATGGATACTATTTTTTATCAAATAATATAATATTATGATATGGGGTGTTGGGTAATGGAAATAAAACAAAAATTGTAAGAGAAGACGTTACCATCGAGTAACTACTTACAGTGTGAACCAAAAGGATTCCTTAGAAAGAATTATTACAAAATATAGGCTTCATGGTCTATGTGAGGTATTGTTTTAATCTATTTTGGAATAAAATTGTCTAACCTAAGTGCTTTTATAGGTGTGAGGAATGGGGGGAGGTGGTAGTCTTTTATAGGTAAAGAAAATAACTCGCATAGAATTTCTGTAAACATGATTGTTGTAAACGTGTTATGTAGAGACCCGAAGCTTGACGTACATGGAAATTACAATAATTTTGCGGAATACTTAATACATAACAAAAACAGACACAAAAGGACCGTAATATTTTAGTGTCTTTGGAAACTTGGAACGTAATCCTATAATTGTGGTGAAAGATCTTCAATATCTCCCATTAAGATCTTCCCCTTTTTTCTTACCTAAAACCTTTCTTTATATCCTGGGGAAAAGAAAACATAAAAAGGGTGAGCTCAAATGCTCAGTAAGGGTAAGCATGGATAAAATAAAACATACCATATAGATTTGAACTTAAAAACATGGACATAATGTTTAAACATCAAAATCATCAGCAATGACATAAAACATGAAAGTACGTAAGGCATAGATCATAAAGAAACATTAAGAATGATAAAATAGCATAGGAATAAAAAATGTAATTGTGGCAACCATTAATCACATGATATGATTTCCATATTAGCCAAGGCATTGCTGCCAAGACCATCTTAGTGGACAAAGTCCCTTTCTGAATTGAGTTCACTCCTCGTTCCAGTCCTGTATTACTGAACCGGTTTAACTTTCCATTCTGGCCATGTCTATCTCATGAGATATAAATCATTGCCCAATGCATTGGAGGTAGATATAGGTCCCACCCATCTCATAATGAAATCATTCTTACTTGTGCCATAAAATAAACATACATCATTCATAAAAACCCAATAAATAAAATTGGTTTCATAAACATCATCCCATCATCACATAATCCATATAAAATAAATGAAAATCATTTCATAATAATAAAAGTGAAACCATGTAAATCATAGAGACAATATACTTGATACATACACATATGAAATAATTTCATCTTAGATGAAAAATGGTTTTGATAAAACACTTGAAATGAATTCTTGAGGAAAATATCCTTTTTTCTTCAAAATCATTTTCATTTCACAAAATGTCATGCAATTTTAAAAGAAAATGATTTTTTTGGAAATAGTAATGAAATCTTTTGGAGGAAGCTTCATGAAAATATGTCTTTATAAAACCGTAAAATCCTTTCATGCCGTATATGTTAAAAAAACATTCTTCTCGTACTTTTTTCGGAAAAGTCAAAAAGTACCTCGTAACGTAAACAAAAGAAAGATTCCTTACATACCATGTAGTAAAAGTCAAAAATGGGTAAAAAGGACTTTAAACATACATGAAACTATTTTTAGAAAACATGGGCTTGGATGATAAAGCTAACCCCAGTAAATACTTACAAATAAACAATCTCGGATAAAAATGAGATTGATAAATTATCCCTTACCTTATGTTTGATATGCATCTTATGTATCCGAACCTCCTGTATAATGATTTAAATAATATCATTGACTTATTACATAATCATATTCATTGTTATGATATCATATATGGTTCACTTATGACTTTATATTACCCGTTCTTTTGTAAATTCCATGTTAAAGTGTGTTTTGGGTAAAATCATTTCATTTGTCGTCCGTGTTTTGACTTGTTATTATTCATATTATTACATAGATCATGATTACATAATTACAGAATATAAATCATGATTTATATATAATATATATTCAGAATATACTTATATATAATAGATTGATAAATGGAAAGAAATATATCGTTCATGGAGACGGTAGGCCGTACGTACGCATGAACGATGTTTTCGTTTCCTTATTGAGTTGAATGAAATTAATTACATGACATACATATATGTATATATACATAAATCGAGTAGCTTTATAATTCCATTTATTTAATTATTATTGCTTATATATACTGTAAAATCATTCTTAAATAGTTAACATGGAGAATGAATCTCATCGCGTCGTGGAGACGGTAGTCTGTACGTACGCACGAGCGATGATATCGTTTCCATAATTATTGAATTGAATTGGAGTGGATGATACAATATTTCAGAATCAGCATGATTTTATAATAACTATGTATTGTTATTCTTTACACCATTATACCCATCCATGTAAGGTGTTGGTGAAAAAACAGATTACACCAAGGCGTGGAGACGGTAATCCGTATGTACGCACGCGTGGTGATTTCATTTTCCGTAGGATGGATAGATGGTGAAATAGGGTTGTTTCATACTTATAATAACATATCATCATATGAGTGATACTGATGTTATTACTTCATAATGAAACAACCTAAGAAGAAGAAGTGGAAGAAGAAATGAAGTTGAAATAATTGGTAATGGACATTACCTCTTCTTTGAAGCACCTCTTTGAGACCTCCTCTTAGGGAACTAAAATTGGTCTTTTAAGAAGAACAGGACCTCTATTATGTTTCTAGGGAAGTGGAGAAGATAATTTTGCAGGGTTTGGCTGAGCTTCAAGGCTCAAAATGGTGTGAGGAAGAGAGGGAGGAGGTGCCCTTTTATAAGGGAGGAGAGGGGCTCCTTTGGAAAAACTAAAAATATTATTTTATTATAAAGCCAAATTCGGTTTTAAATAGCTCCAAATTTATTTATTTCGAAGCTAAGGTGGGGATGGGACGAAATCCTCTCATCCAATATAATTTAGACAAGTTTAGGATCCTATTTTAACCTTATCATTTATATTTAACTTTAAGTTAGATAATTTTACTTTTACCGTGTCTTTTTGTTTTCTTAAACTATAAGGTTAATAAACATACTATAAGAAGCCAAAAGAACCCCAAGTTGTTTATTATTAATATATATAACCTTATCTAAGTCATTTGTCGGATCTTTAGATTTGTAGGAATAAAATAACAATTAATAATATAATATTTGTTTTAAAAACTATTTTATGTCAATTTTGACACTATTTAGTAATTTATTTTTGTGAAAATCATTACGAAATGATTAGTTCAAAAAAAGTTAACTAAATCAATACTAAAATGTCATATTAACCAAGAAATTTAGTTTAATTCATAAAAAGTCTCAAATTACAATTATTTGGGTATTTATAACATCAATTATGTCATAATTTCATTAATAAGATAATTACTACATCATCGTTGTGTCAAAAATAAATTAATTTATTTAATATCTAAAAATTATAAATAAACTACCATTATGTTGGAAATATTTTTATATTTCTAATGAAAATTTATGGTCGAATTTATCTTATGTATAACCCTATATTAAAAATGATTTACTTCTTAAACTTTGATTTTAACTATTTTAACCCTTCTTCAAATAAATTAATAATAAATGTCCTAATCTAATCCAAGTGGGCCTAAATGGTTATATTTTATTCCTAAGGTTGTTTTTGGTCGAATTAAACTTATCCAATAGAATTAGGACATGTGTTAGGGTAATAATAATATCATTTCTACCCTTAATTTCCCTATTACTTTTAACCGTGGTAAATAAAAGTAAAAAGTTACTATTCACCAAAATTTATTTTCATCTCATTTAACCACATTTTACTTACTGACATCAACCGTGTCTCTCATATTTTCAAAATTCCACTCACATAAGTGGTAAAATTAAGTTTCATGAAAAATTCAGTTTTTTAACTACCACTTAGTGGTTTCACTATTCATCAAAAATTAAAAGTTTTCAGAAAAATACCCAAAATTAGGCCTAAGATATATTTGATATTATGAACTCAAAAATGATTTCTATTTTACCAAATTCAAAACATATCAGTTGCATTAATTAATTTAAAAATTAATTCCCGTCGTCAAAACATATAGCGTGTTCTGAAGAGATAATAACTATCAAAAGATTGACACTTGTTTATGTCTGGTTTAAATGTGAAATTACATCCAATGACCAACATTGTATTTAATTGTAAAAATATATTCTAAATATAATTTAAAACCACTCAAATTAATAATTTATCTCTATTAATTATTTTGATTAAAAAGGTTGTTTTTAATTAAAATTTAGTAATTTTCACTATTCATCGGAAAATGAAAGTTATCCGAAAAGTACCAAAATATCACCCTAAGCTAATTTCGATATTCCGAATCCAAAAATGAAGTCCATTTTAAAAAATAAAATATAGAAAATTTCAAAAAGTGGTTATTACTATTCATAATGGCTAGTTTTAATAATATTTTAATGGCATATCGTTATTTAGTGAAACTCGGTATTGCGTACTACACACGCTATCGAGGAAGGTCGTGATTACGTGTAATGTAAGGCAATTCATGGATGCATGTTGTGCAAGCTCATTTTGGTGTAGCGTACAACACAAGACATTAATGAAATTAAAAGGAAAATGTTTCATAAAATCTCGGGGTGTTACATTCTACCCCCCTTAAAATGAATTTCGCCCTCGAAATTCGTCGGGGTTATAAATGGTTTACTACTCGAAAGTTTCTTTAATAGAAACCCACATCGTAAAAGTAATACCAAAACCAATCTTTAAAAAGAAAAGTATGAAATGTAACGGTTACCAAAATAAACTAACCACTGGGTTTCCACATAGGTGAAAATATAGATATGGAAGAGAAATCTAACCATCATGTTCTGATAGAGAGTGGTAGAGAACATGGATATGGAAAAGCCAACAATCACAAAGCCATAAGTTTGTGACGATCTAAGGTACCATATGATTCATCAGATATAAGAGCACTAGGACAACATTTTTGGTTTTCAAGATCATTTCCTTAAAGTTGATGAATTAAAAGAAATACTTACATGATTTTGGAACAATCTCACTATTGTTCGCGAATTGAACAATTTCCACTTCATACCTTAAAGAAATGAAGTTGAATTTTTTATTCGTGATGTGTTAGCAGATCATGTGATAAAATGATGAGTCATTCCATCTCTTTCAAAAAAGAGTTATCAAAAGTTATAAGTCCATATTATGGTTAGATTAATCGTATATGGTTCCAAAAATGAACTTATAATTCATATATCATGCCGCTTAATAAAATAAAACTAGTTTCTACTAACCAGAGACTTCATGTAGGATAGTGGTAGGCTATAAAGGCCAGTCGCACATCAGTTGTTTGTTCGATTCCTGCAGCCTTGTCCGACGCGATGGGCTGTCGCCCGTCCTGCAGGTTGTCCTTTTTCTAAAACTATATTACTATAACATCCCATCAATAATATCAAAAAAACTTCTATCCTCAAACAATACTAACTTATTTCCAACAAAATACATTCCAATCTTTAGGCTTATCCATAATACTTCAGTCCACTCTCATAATATAGTGAAAATGATTACCAGAGATTTAATACCATTGTTGATCCCCATATATCATAAGATATGTCTTGTTGGTCACATTCCAAACATTCGAAGGCCTTATTCATGTATTCTCTTGAAAATGAATACCCATTAAACCTTAGTGAAAAAATGAATGCAATTAAAAGTTAACACCTTCCACATACCAAAATCCTCAAAATTCTATATACTCAAACCATGATATCACTTAGTCCTTATATCAATCATGAACTCATGAATACAATCAAACATCTCATTATCTTCTTATTCCTTTATTATGCGCATATCATCTACTTTACAAAAATATCTAAATAACCATCCATGGTTACTGGTACCATTCAATATATACATTTCAATACTTTTAGGAAAAATAATAGTGTAACTATACTACATAACTCTCGATAAACATACAATCATTCCACTACCTTCTAAAACAATTGAATGAGCTTCAACACTTCTTTCTGCTCATATATCATTTGTAGTCTCCTCATCATCATCCACATAAATACTACCCATATGACCATGTTGATTCTCTTCATGAGATTTTCCATTCGGGCAATGGTTTGCATAATGCCCGTACCTTCCACATTTAAAACATCTAATCATTGTTGATGTCGTAGCAATACCATTATCCTTGTCCATGGTGTTAACTGAACCTTTTCCTTTGCACTTACTGGATTTGTGTCCTTCTTTTCCACACCCAAATCATCTTACATTTCCTTTGAAACATTCTCCTTGATGACTCTTCCCACATGATTTACATAGGGGAAATTGAACTTTTTTTCCTCTATGATCATCATGAAACTCCATCTTTCTCTTATTGGTCGAGTCAGGAAACTTACCAAATTTGAGTTTATTGATCATATTATGAGATTGCTGATTCGGCATAATAATGATGTTTGGACTTCCAAATCCCATTTCATTTGGTTGCTCATGAAGAATATCATTCCATTGTCCATGATATCCTCCATTATCGTGAATCTTCCTATTTCCAGCCATTTTCTAAAACCGAAAAAGAATATTGTGAGAGGAAAAAATCATGCTAGGGAAAAAAACACAGTAAAGGGGGAGTACCCTCAATATCTAACATCTCGGGTTAATTTCTAAGATCATTAGCGCAATTCTAGGACTGTAAGCTATACATATACTTAACCTTAGGGACATCACTAGACATACCTTAGAAATATCTCTAGGGATCTCACTAACGTTTTCGCATCCTAGTTTCTAAAGGTTGACTAAATCTTTCCTCTGATACCAACTATAGAGACCCAAAGCTTGACGTACATGGACATTACATTACTTTTGCGGAATACTTAATACAAAACAAAAAACAGACACACAAGGACCGTAATAGTTTAGTTTCTTTGGAATCTTAGAACGTAATCCTCTAATCATGGTGAAAGATATTCAACATCTCCCATAAAGATCTTCCCCCGTTTTTTTCTTACCTAAAACCTTTATTTATATCTTGGGGAAAAGAAAACATAAAAACGGTGAGCTCAAATTCTCAGTAAGGGTAAGCATGGATAAAATAAAACATACCATATACATTTGAACTTAAAAACATGAACATAATGTTTAAACATCAAAATCATGAGCAATAACATAAAACATGGAAGTACGTAAGGCATCGATCATAAAGAAAAATTAAGAATGATAAAATAGATTGGGAATAAAACATGTAATTGTGGCTACCATTAAGCACATGATATGATTTACATATTAGCCAAGGCATTTCTTCCAAGACCATCTTAGTGGACACAGTCCCTTTCTGAATCGAGTTCACTCCTCGTTCCAGTCCTATATTACTGCACCAGTTTAACTTTCCATTCCAGTCATGTCTATCTCATGAGATATAAATATTTACCCAATGCATTTTAGGGAGATATAGGTCCCACCCATCTCATAATGAAATCATTCTTACTTGTGCCACAAAATAAACATACATCATTCATAAAAACCCAATAAATAAAATTGGTTTCATAAACATCATCCCATCATCACATAATCCATATAAAAGAATTGGATATCATTTCATAATAATAAAAGTGAAACCATGTAAATCATAGAGACATTATACTTGATACATACACATATGAATTAATGTCATCTTAGATGAAAAATGGTTTTGATAAAACACTTGAAAGGAATTCTTGAGGAAAATATCCTTTATTCTTCAAAATAATTTTCTTATCACAAAATGTCGTGCAATTTTAAAAGAAAAAGATTTTTTTTTAATATTCATGAAATATTTTTTAGGAAGCTTCATGAAAATATGTCTTTATAAAACCCTAAAAATCCTTTCATGCATTATATGTTAAAAAACATTTTCTCGTACTTTTGTCGGAAAAGTCAAAAAGTACCTCGTAACGTAAACAAAAGAAAGATTCCTTACATACCATGTAGTAAAAGTAAAAAATGGGTAAAAAGATCTTTAAACATACATGAAACCATTTTTAGAAAACATGGGCTTGGATGATAATGATAACCCCAGTAAATACTTAAAAATAAACAATCTCGGATAAAAATGAGATTGATAAATTATCCCTTACCTTATGTCCGATATGCATCATATGTATCTGAACCTCCTGTATAATGATTTAAATAGTGTCATTGAATTATTACAGAATCATATTCATTGTTATGATATCATATATGGTTCACTTATGACTTTATATTACCCGTTCTTTTGTAAATTCCATGTTAAAAAGTGTTTTGGGTAAAATCGTTTCATTTGTTGTCCGTGTTTTGACTTGTTATTATAAATATGATTACTTATATCATGATTACTTAATTAAATAATATAAAACATGATTTATATATAATATATATTCAGAATATATATATATAATAGATCGATAAATGGAAGGAAATACACCGTTTATGGAGACGGTAGGCCGTACGTACGCATGAACGCTGATTTCGTTTCCTTTTTGAGTTGAATGGAATTAAGTAGATGACATACATATATGTATATATACATAAATACAGTAGCTTTATATTGTCATTTATTTCATTATTATTGCTTATATATACATTATAATCATTCTTAAATGGTTAACATGGAGAATGAATCTCATCGCGTCGTGGAGACGGTAGTCCGTATGTACGCACGAGTGATGATATCGTTTCCATAATTATTGAATTGAATTGGAGTGGATGATACAATATATCAGAATCGTCATCATGTTATGATAACTATGTATAGTTATTCTTTACACCATTATACCCATCCATGTAAGGTGTTGTCGGAAAAACAGATTACACCACAGCGTAGAGACGGTATTCCATACGTACGCACGCGCGGTGATTTCATTTTCTGTAGGATGGATAGATGGTGAAATAGGGTTGTTTCATAGTTATAATAACATATCAGTATATGAGTGATACTGATGTTATTACTTCATAATGAAACAACCTAAGAAGAAGAAGTGGAAGAAGAAGTAAAGTTGAAAGAATCGGTAATGGACATTACCTCTTCTTTGAAGCACGTCTTTGAGACCTCCTCTTAGGGCACTAAAATTGGTCTTTGAAGAAGACCAAGACCTCTATGATGTTTCTAGGTAAGTGGACAAGAGAATGTGGTAGGGGTTGGCCGAGCTTCAAGGCTCAAAATGGTGTGAGGAAGAGAGGTAGGAGGTTCCTTTTTTTAAGGGAGGAGAGGGGCTCTTTTGGAAAAACTAAAAATATTATTTTATTATAAAGCCAAATTCGGTTTTAAATAGCTCCAAATTGATTTATTTCGAAGGTAAGGTGGGGGTGGGTATAAATACTCTCATCCAATAGAATTTAGACAAGTTTAGGATCCTATTTTAACCTTATCATTTATATTTAACTTTAAGTTAGATAATTTTACTTTTACCCTCTCTTTTTGTGTTCTTACACTATAAGGTTAATAAACTTACTATAAGAAGCAAAAATAACCCCAAGTTGTTTATTATTAATATATATAACATTTTATAAGTTATTTGGCCGAACTGTAGCTTTTTAGGAATAAAATAACAATTAATAATATAATATTTGTTTTAAAAACTATTTTATGTAAATTTTGACACTATTTAGTAATTGATTTTTTTGAAAATCATAACAGAATGATTAGATTGTAAAAAGTTATTTATATCAATACTAACATGTCATACTATAATATAAAATTAGTGTAATTCATAAAAAGTGTCAATTTACATTTATTTGGGTATTTATAACATCAATTATGTCAATATTTCAGTAATAAGATAATTTCTGCATCATCGTTGTGTCATAAATAAATTAAATTATTTAATGTCTAAAAATTGTAAATAAACTACCATTATGTTGGAAATATTTTTAGATTTTTAATGAATATTTATGGTCGAATTTATCTTATTTATAACCCCATATTAAAAATGATTTACTTCTTATACTTTGATTGTAACTATTTTAACCCTTCTTTAAATAAATTAATAATAAATATCCTAATCTAATCCAAGTGGGCCTAAATGGTCATATTTTATTCCTAAGGATGATTTTTGTCGAATTAAACTTATCCAATAGAATTAATACTTGTGTTAGGGTAATAATAATATCATTTTGACCCTTAATTACCCTATTTACTTTTAACTGTGGTAAATAAAAGTAAAAAGTTACTATTCATCAAAAATTATTTTCATCTCATTGAACCAAATTTTACTTACTAACATCAACCGTGTCTCTCGGATTTTCGAAATTCCACTCACAGAAGCAGTAAAATTATGTTTTCTGAAAAATTCAGTTTTTTAACTACCACTTAGTGGTTTCACTATTCATCAAAAATAGACAGTTTTCAAAAAAATACCAAAAATTAGGCCTAAAGTATATATTAGATATTATGAACTCAAAAATGATGTCTATTTTACCAAATTCAAAACATATCAGTTGCATTAATTAATTTAAAAATTAATTTTCGTCGTCAAAACATATAGCGTGTTCTTAAGAGATAATAACAATCCAAAGATTGACACTTGTTTATGTCTGGTTTAAATGTGAAATTACATCCAATGACCAACATTGTATTAAATGGTAAAAATATATTCTAAATATAATTTAAAACCACTCAAATTAATAATTTGTCTCTATTAAATATTTTGATTAAAAATTTTGTTTTTAATTAAAATTTAGTAATTTTCACTATTCATCAGAAAATGAAAGTTATCCGAAAAGTACCAAAATATCACCCTAAGCTAATTTCGATATTCCGAATCAAAAAATGAAGTCCATTTTGAAAAATAAAATTTACAAAATTTCAAAAAGTGGTTATTACTATTCATAACAGCTAGTTTTAATAATATTTTAATAGCATATCGTTGTTTAGTGAAACTCAGTATTGCGTACTACACACTCTATCGAGGAAGGTCATGATTGCATTTATGTAAGGCATGTCAAGGATGCGTGTTGTGAAAGCCTCTTTGGGTGTAGCGTACAACAAAAGATATTAATGAAATTTAAAAGAATATTTTTCATAAAATCTCGGGGTGTTACATGTTCTTACCTAAGAAAAGTCATAAAGAACTCAATATTGGAATTTAAATTCCCAACATGTGGCTAGAAAATGGTTTTTGGAAGAGTGGATAGGTCATTTGGTCCATTAAGATAAAGGATTAGTCTTTTATTAAGCTAAATTGTTACTTAATAATTATAAATAATTTTAATTACTTTCACTAATCATTTTGTTAAAAAAACAAAGTTATTATTATTATAAATTATTAATTATTCTGATTCCAAATATTGAATCTATTTATTCGTAATTATAATCATATAATTCTTAGAAATTAATTTAAATTTAAGCCCATAGATGGGATGACATTGAGGGGTTTTAAGGTAAAAACATCCAATGGTTTTCTATGTTCTAATAGTCAATCTCAAAGTGAAATTGATTGTAATAACCTACATTGGATTAACTGATAAAATTATTATCTAATTACTCTATAATGAAAATTAATATCATATTTTAACCCTATAAATAATTAAGATGAAAAACTATTTTTGATGTAAAATTCTGTGTCTTTAACTTTTCATAAAAAATGGCCTGTTTCTGAAAAATATCAAAAAATCTTCCTAAACTATTTATTTTGTTTCTATTTAAAAAATTAATTTTATTTGGACATATGAAATAAATTAAGGTGACAAAAATCTAGATATAAAATAGGTTCTCCATTAAAAGGCCTTAAATTTGTTTTCGTAAAAATATAGGTTTTATGTCAAAAATAGAGTTTGTTGTTATCTTGTGTCTATCAAAACTAATTGATGAATTTAAAAAAAATATAATATTGAGTATAAAACATATATATTTAATTTAAATCATTATTTAGTTATAATTAATTCTTATTATTTATACAAAAGTACTTTAGAAGCATAAATATAATAATATTTCTTTTTTAATCTAATTGGTTCTTATTTTCATTTATAATTGAACAGATTCTAATGAATTAATTTTATATTTATATAAACATAAAATTTTCATAATTTAATTAATTCTATTAATAATTGTTAATATAATGTCTATGTTATATCAAATTATTTGAAATAATAATTTTTTAATAATACATTGTTATTTTGTAATACTCACCATTGCATGTAACACAAGCTATCGAGGAAAGTCGCATTCAATACAAGCTATATGATATAATAAATTTATTCATGATAGGAAATATATTATAAATTAGTACGTTGCTAAATTACCTTTTTACACTTGATGTTTTGTGTCCTGTATTCTATTAAATAAAAGTTTCTTACATTACATTATTAGGGTGTCATAGTGAACTATGCACATTTAGATCTAAACAAATTCAAAAATAAATTTTTTATATTTTTTATTTTGTCTACATTAACATAAATTCGTAACTCAAATATATCAATAAATATAAATTTACATAAATAAGATAATTCACCCCAACGATTCTATTATGCTATCTTAACATTGAGACCAACATGTTGTATCCAAAATCCATTTTTTCATTTTCTAAAAAGTAGGTTTATGGGTTACTGGTAACCATACAAACATAAATCCAACATCATCAACGGTGGTCATGGAACCTGCAATCCAAAGAACAATTCAAAACATCATCAATGGTAGTCATGGAACCTGCATACCAGAGGCCAATCCTCAACATCTGCTCAATTCAAAATTCAAAATACTAGAAAACCCATCACCACACAATGATCGATGAGTCACAATCAGCGATCCACCTCGAGCCACGTCCCCGAAATCGCCCCATCATCAACCGTCTGTATCGCCGACGAGATCCCACCAGCCCTCGCCGCCACATTTGTAACCTCGAAACCCTTAAGAACACCATCCATGGGCATCACCATGATGCCCTCCCCACCAAAGAGGAACTAGATCACCAACTATGGCATCCAGAATGCCGTCATCACATCCACAGCATCACCAAAAATGTCATAGATCCCAGGATACAAATATAAAGGTTGATAGGTGGCAACACCATGCCTTTGCAAATCACAATCCACAGAGCTTGAGCGAAAGAGCCACCATACCTCCTCTCTGCACAAAATCAGCATCCTCTTTCTCAGAGACCAACATATTCATTATATCTCAGTGGAGCCCAATAATTGGAATCCTAAAATAGTGATAATAAATCATATTGATATGTTTTATAATGAAATTTGATGCTCCCCATTTTTTATGTATAATAATTTTTCATCTATTAAAAATTATAGTTTGTAATATCTGCATCAATAAATATTATATCACATTATCTTAATGTAAAGAAAGATGATCATTCATGTAATCTCTTACTCCAACAAAATAAAATTGAGAGAGTTGTAAACATAATTCAAATTTGGAAGGGTGTACCCTATTCTATAGATAATATACTAAAATAGGAATATATTCTAAAGACCAGTGTAGAAAATAAACAAGAATATATAATTTTCTATGTAATGATACATACGTGTTTGGTTTCTAGAAGATTTAAATGTCAGGGAACTATTTACGTTTAAGCATTCGGGAATGATAGAAACATCTATTCATGGCCTACATCCGCCAAGATACCATTAGATCCATATCATCTATTATATGGTATTTATGGATTTCATGAAAACATCACACACCATAAAATTCATATTTTTAGAATCCACCATAAATAACTAAACCACAAAAAATGTAATGGATTTACTACACCCATCACATTGAAAATTGGAAGATCACTATAAAATATAATATCCACTAATTAGGAATCATCTAATGAGTTCATAATTGTGTTACACCTAAAAATATCCTTCCTAGAAGCATAGAATTCAAATGAAGTATAGTTCACCATTAAGATTTGTGGTGGTGTTTTCATATATATATGGATATTCCTCAATAATAGCTAGAGGTATAAATGTAATTGAAACTATTGATCACATATACAGTAAAGACCCAGAGATTATTTGAAATGTCCCATGTCTTTGAAATATTTATTTCTTTAAAATAAATGAAATGTTTTTATGGATTTTTTCACATGACAAAGAAAACTAAAACATAATTGTGACATATTTTTTTTAAAATAAAAAATTTAAATTATTATTTTTAGTTGTTATAATGTAGTCGTTAAGTTTGCTTATAGAAATTTTCTTAACCACATTATGATAAATCTATAGAAATAAAATAATATTTAATTTTAGTACTTATTGACTAATAGAATTCAATTATTTTAACTATGTAACTCATAAGACCACTACGTGTTAAAAATATATTTTTCTAAAAATTGTCTATTAATGCTATTAATTATAAAGAACTAGATATATTATATATAAGTGTTATTATTTATTTGATTAATATATTTTATATATGAATAATATTTTAACCCTAATATTATTATTAGTTAATATAAAATAATAATAGTAAATGTTTCTACATTGAAGAGTTATTTTACCATAAAATAATTTTTTAGGAAATTTTATAATCTTAATTAAATATGAGATTCCAAAATGTTAGAATGTGAATAAGAGAAATGAAATTATTATTTTATTTAGAATAATAATAATAATTGAGGATAACTATTTTGGAAATTTTGGATAACGATATTTTTATGTTTGTTGTGAAAAATATTGTTTTTTAAACCATACGTTTTATTATTATATCATCGTGTAAGTATAACATATAAACATATATATAATTTTTCATGTTATAAAATGTCTTAATGATATAAAAAACATTTGTATGTACTATGTTCTACTAAGAAAATCTTGTTTAACTTTTTCACAGTTTTGTAATCTAATATTCTAATAAAAAATATTTCTCAAATTTTTTTAATTATGATATAAAAAGTATTATTCTATAATTTAATGATTTTACAAACATGTAAATCTTATTTTTAAAAAAATAATATACAAATTTATGTCTTTAAAAATTTATAAAATTTATAATTTTATCATAAACATAACATTTATGATTAAAAATATAGTGTTTCTGAAAACATATTTATACGTGTAACATGTGTTTGTGATTGAATATATTTTAAAAAAATATAAAATTTAGTTGATAAAATTTATTTCTTAGTTTTGATCATTTGACATACATTTTGAAATATATTACATTTTATTTTTAGTTATTAATAGTAAATTACATATTTCACAAATTAGTCTCAATGATAGAAACTAAAAACATTAAAATTGAATAATCTTGAGTAACAAACATGAATTTTTTTAATATATATTTTTTAGGATTTATCAGCCTTACCTTTTCAGCCCCTCTATTATTTTCCACATTTATTTTTACATTACCTTTGAATAGTGACATTACCATTTATATTCACCAAAAAGATCACTCATCTGCATTATAATATTAGAAAACAGCAGTCGAATTCTCTATAAACACCAAATCTCTTATATTTTTCAATTATCTGGCCATATAAACCCTATATTTGTATTTATTTATTTTATTCTAAAAATATGGCATCTTAATGCCTTGATCATGTTTTTTAAAAGATCTCTTCTAAGGAGAAAAAAAAACATTTCCATATCTATTTTTCATTTTTTTTTCTTTCTTGTTCTACGTCTATGTATCAATTTTAATCTTATTTGAATAATTTAATTAATATCATTACTATAATAAAATTATTTTGTGATTATTTGACGACAATATTTAACCCTCCTCCAAATCATCCAAAAATGAAAATATCAACTTAGTTATGTGTGGACTGCAACCACTATGATAGATGTGATACATTTTTTATAACCTCTAAATAGGGATTAAAAAATGGAGTATTTGATGAATATATACTATTTTAACAAAATTATAAATATTATGAAAATATAATCCATTTTATACCACCATTATGTCAAATGAAAACAAATGTATCACCCATTTGAATGTGTGGAATACAACCTCTAGGAAAGTCCCATATTTTGATTTTTATCTTGTATTTTTTATTTATATAACACTATTCAAATATGATTGACCACATTCAATACAAAAAATATAATATCATTAGAAACTTTATAATAATTTTATTTTTCTATAAGAATTTCATTTTTAACCAAAATCCCACATAGATTATAGTTTTTTTCTGTTAGGATTTGTTTGACCACATACTAATTTGTTTTGTCAATTTATCTCATGGATGAATATAAAAACATAAATTCTATTATTATTAGAAATTATTTATAAATTATATATTGTTTGATGGTTCTATAAATGTTATACTAATAATAAACTTATTGTTTTCATACCACATTTTGATCATTATAAATTACAGAAACAATGTCATCATAGACATTGTCTTTAAGAATCATAACAAAAACACATGTGAATTGAAATTGAAAAATTATAAATCTTTATAAAACATATTTCTAGCACCTAAAATGATATAATAAACTGAAATTTACTGGCCTATTATGAAACTAGTTCTAAAGATACAATTGAAACTAATAATATCTTATTATAAAATTATTAATATATCTAAATACTATTTTAGTTAAAAAGAGTTATAAATTTTGTATTAAAATATTATATTAATGAATATTGTTCTAAAAATTTGATTATGATTGTTATATTTTGTTAAGAGGTTAAAGCATGTATGGATAAGTGGTATTAAAGTTACGACTATTTCCTCTCAATTACCTTTCACAAAGACATGTTTTTTTATTCACTAAATATAAATTAAGTTGTTTGTGAACTAAATATTAGATGTGAAATATCATGAATTATTCTGTATTAATAGTTATTGTTTTTCATTTTCAAGCTACCACATTACAAATGTTTTCATTTATGTGTTTATTAATATGTAACAGGTTTTCTATATTCAATATCTTTTCAATGGTCACAATGATTCCTTTTTTACTATGTTTTTTTCAAGATAGTTTTCTTCTCTTTAATTATTTTATTATGACTCCTTTCCACCTTATATTAAGAAAATACATTATCTTATTTCATTAATTTAAAAATTTGATGTTGTTAAAAATAATTTCAATCCTCTCTAGGTAGGATCACTTCCTTTAATATCCTTGTTCATGATTTGTACAAATGTTATTATTTTTTTAGTTCCAAAATTTTGTATTTCTATTAATCATAAAATATATATTTAATACAATTCAAATCATTTCCTTATTTCTATCATCACATTTTGGCTTCTAGTAAATGTATTTTCAAAAAATAAACAGGGATTTCCCAGTCATGATCTTATTTTTATCATCTAATCAACAATTCCATTATAAAATAATTACCATATTTTAAATACTATAACATTTACACTCCTTTCAAAGGGTTTTCTTTAAATGGTTTATATTTTACCATCATAATAATGATTTATTAAAGGGATTTATAGATAGATCTTTATATAAAAATGTTATCATTTTTTATATAAAACCTCATTTTCAGGGTTTCACATCCATTCTCCACTTTAAATATATTTTATTATAGTATAATATTTTATAAATAAATTTATAGATAGATTTCCAAAATAATCATATTCGGTGATTTGAGTTTTCCATCCAACAATTTACTTCAGATATCATGTTGGAATATAATATTTGGAAATGATATGAAACTCATTTTCATCCCATTTATTTTTATGATATGGTGAATAATTGATATCTTATTACATACATAAGGGTTTATGGTTTTGGGAGGGATCCTATATAAAACATATATGGTATTTTTTTTATGGTTTTATGTCATATGATATAATTATATACTATATGATTGTGAAACCTATATTACTTATGGACTATAGGTTCGAAAAATAAATGTCACTAATGGGTAGTAGGATTTTGAAACCTATGTCTCTAGATATGTCATAGGTTTCTTATTTGAGAGGCGCCATGTAATTTTTTCACATGATTATAGTTATACCATAGTTTACAATTATACTATATATCAATGTCATTCCATTTAATTAGGATATTAATTATTCTTGATAACTCTCGATTATTTTAAAATCATTTTTACAAAGTATTATTCCATTGGTTTTGTCTTTTATTTTGAGATTAAAATACATTTTGTCATGATGTATGGATAAGTATTGTTATTTCATATTCATTTTAATAAAATATTTATCTTCTTATAATTTTTTTATTTTATTTTGATCAAACCCATTATTAAATGTAGATCTTCTATCCCTTACAGGGAATTTTTTAACACCACATTATAATATCTTTATATAACATGTTATAAAGATGAGTGAAAATTATGATAAGTTTATAAGGGAGTGTGGTTCCGTTATGGATAATTGATCAAAAGTATCAAAAAATAGATTTAAAGACTATCTTTAATGACACAAACACATCCAATTATGCGATTTTACGATTTTATATATACATAATATTTTTATGGAAATGTTGTGAAGTATATGTATGTCTCATTTTTTACAACACATATGGTATCAATAAAATTATTAGTAGGACTTTTTTATCATCAGACCTAGATATGTGAGTCTAGGGGGCATTAGTGGGTATCATATCATGATTTGGAAAATTCTTATGATTATTTTATTAATTGTTTATCACTTAGATTAGGGAGCTTTAGTGAAACCCCATGGGATATGTATAGGTATATTAAAAAATCATGGAATTTTGGTAATATTTTGATAATTTGGTTTTCACAAAATTACATCCTTGTAAAGATATTATCATTTGACTACGGTTATGGAAAGATCCACTATAACAACTTGTCGCCACTATAGCATAGAAAATCAAATATTAAATATGGAAACCAGTTCCTAGACCCATAGTTCCATTGTTTTCACTACATGCATGTTGTCCCCTCCTTGGGACCCACTAACATTCCATGAAAATAATCAAAATCATGACTATAACCATAGGAAAACACATGTTCCATTAAATTTGTATCTTCCTAACTCATTCCCACATCAAAAAAAATGTGTTCACCATTCCTCAAAAGGCAAATATCCTAAGAATCTCTTAAAAATGGTGTCCTAATTGGGGATGCTCTAGAAAAAGATGGTTTTCCAGGTTGACACGAGTAGTATTAATTATCAATTTAACTCGTTAACATTTTTGGATGTTATAATTAACCCCCATTAAAAAATCATATCTTTATTGTAGAATATAAATTTTAACATTGGATATTCTACACAAATTTTGTCTAGGTCCCACTCTGATATCAAGTAACAACTTGGACATGTAAAATAATGAAAATCACATTTAAATTAAGGCAGTAGGTCCAGGAATTCCATGTGAAACTAGTTTCCAATTGGAAAAATAGTCCCTCCCCTATGGCCCACCCACAAGACTGAATGGGTAAAAATACTAATGGATGAACACAGAGGCCAACACATGTTCCATTTATTATAATTTTCACCACTCACATACACCAACAGAAACATCCCATAATGTCACACATCGTAACTACTACTATGAGACAATCCTCACTTAATGATGTTGATCTAATTAGATAATAGTGGGAAATAAAATTTAATCCTTTTATACATATTTAATATCTTTAATATATTTAAACCATTAACATTATTGGGTAATAAATGTTTCTACGATTAATCAAAATGACAAAAATGATATTTGAGTATCAACTCGATTTTCACAGACTAAAAGAAGAGTGGACCTAAGACATCTCACCATTCTAGAAACCACGGTTGTATATGATTTTGATGATAAAAATAAACATTACAGACTATTATAAAGGATTCTAGGACTTCATTGTGTTAGGGATAGAGATCCTAACTGGGCATAGTCGAGGAAGAGACTATAATGAAACCTAGAAAACTATTAGTTGGGGTTTGTATGAAATTTTGATATATCTCTTATATCTTAACATTTTATTTTTCATATTAAGAATTTTTATATTTATATCTTTATTATATTGGAAATAGATATAGGAATTATAAATTGGATTAACAGTATGAGTTGTGGGAAATGTGATGAATGTCGAAGTGAGAAAAAAAAGATGTGCGAGGGAGTATATACTCCTATGATGTTTCTAACTCAAAACACAGAAGTTATAAAAAAAATTATTCCTTGTTTACCTCCCAAACACATCAAGGATGAAGTATATCGAAATCAAGTCTCTCATGTGATAACATCCAAACATAATTAGTGGCTATTTCAATCATCTTATTATAGGTGAATTAATTCATTTGAAGGAAAATATATTTTCAATTATCTAGTAACCAGAATGTGATAATGTTGTGTTGATGATTAACATTTCAATAGTGAGAGTTGAAAATGTTGAATCCATATATACATACAATTTATGAGGAATATTTTCACTCTATATAATGATATCAGTTCAAGATATCATTATTCAATAAGTATTTTACTTATACTCTTCACATGATTATGGATTGATAATTCATAGAGATCCAACCAAAGGTAGTTGAATCCATTGGAATATATGAAGAAAAAATCACAAGGGTTTCAATGCAGGTTTATGGCATTATCATTGATCCTAACAGAAAACTAGAACATATTTAGTGGGTTAAATACATATCTTTGAAAATCATTATCCTTAAGATACATTGGATTCTATGAAGCGATTATCAAATGGGTAATAAAAATGATGATTAAAATGGTAACTGTAATTATTCTTCATATATAATAAGGAAATAAGATTATCATAGAATATTAAATGATATGTCGCATAGGGGAATGAGTGTTTGACTACCCAAATGTGAAATGTGTCGAACAAAAAACCCAATTATTTACCTCAATGAATTTATATGATGATTAACTCGTCCAAAAGTATTCAATAAAGAAAGCTATATTCAATTTGGGAAAAAGATTTTCATAAATTTCCTAGAGGAAATGATGGTATGTTATGATTCATCAACCAAAATACAATACATAAAATTTAAGGAGTTTGAGAATGAGCCAAATCAATTCCACAAAGATGGGGCTTTTGAGGAAAATAATCCATAGTAACCTCATAGACCAATGGAGTATGTAAAATATTGAAAAAAACATGCAAAGTTGGTAGTTAATGTTATGTTTTTTTGTGTATAAATATTCTTAATTCATGAATTGAACATATGTTATTTCATGATAGGTTTCACTAACTATTCACTATTATGTTAAATAAAACCATTGGAAGTATCATTATTATATCTATGGTATATAACCCTTTTTTATGGTTGGTATGATTATGATTCCTGAGTTTCATATTATCCATTTTTTAATTTGATGTGATTTTGGGTATTTCTTGGCTATCACTTCATATATTCTTTATTATTGAATTAAATAGGGAAAATACACCGCACGTTTCAAACCAACCCAAGGTCAAATATTAGACAAATTTTCACTATGATACTGTTTAGAAAAACTAATTCTATTATATGAGTGATGATACATAATCATCTAGGATTTTAATACTATAAAATTGAATAAACCAAAATATTTGTATTGTATTTTTATTAAGTAATTTTTTTTGTTGGCATATCTTTATAAATTTTATCATAAGACTTGTTTTTATTTTACATATAGTTAGTTATTTCCACTAGTAAAAAAATAAAAATCAGTTTATTTGTAATGGGAGAGTATAAAGCCATACTATTTTACTTCATGTTTTTACATTAAATTTATATAATTATTTTTAGTTCATACCCAACAATATAATCTAATAGAATACAAAAAACAAAAAAATTATATTAAAATAAAATTTGATTAATTAAACGCACCCTTCATAATGTAGTATTAATGGTGGTGGTTAAAATTATATGTAAATTCATTATGATGTATATATATATATATATATATAATAATTTTCATTTTTAATACCAATGAATTTATAAAATTCAATTATTTTTTCTAGATAAAAAAAAGATCTACATATTCTTAAAAATAAATATTTTCATAAAATTGTCTTATTATTCAATTTACTTTAATAAACTAAATATTTTACTCATATGGTTTATTATTGAAATGAATTTTTTTAAGATGAATAATATATTAGCACTACTATAATTTGTAACTCATAATAAATAATAATTAGAATGGTTAATACATAGAAATGCTACTTTCTAAAAAAAAATTAGTTTTCCTTTATATTTTATGATATTATTCACAAGTAAAATTCTAATATTTTAATTATTTAATTTCATGTAAGAAACATAATTATTCATTTAATTATAAAAATATTATCAAATGGTAAATAGTAATATTTTTTAATTGAAAAACATTATTAATTGTTTTTAAAATACAACATTTTTTCTTAAAATTACACATATTATAAAAACGGGTTTTTATGCCTCACATTTGATCATGATAAAATAAAATTTCCATAAAAAATATAAATATTATTTTATAAAGTGTATTTAATTTTTAAATTTTTTAGGTGAAAATTATTTAATAATACCCATTTCATTTTTCCCCTTAATATGAAATTATTGAGCTGAAAACTAAGTTAACATAGTAAAACCAAAAAATGATAAAATCACATAATCTGTGAGTAAAATAAATATAAACGTATTGAAAAAAGATTAAAATTTTTAATTGAAAATATATCAACCTAAACTCTTCCCTAATACATTATCTTTAAATATTGGATCCACATTACATTTGAATTTTATTTCATTTTATATATTAATAAATACCACATATCTCCTTTATCAAAGGTTCTACAAAAAAAACCCACCTATCGTCACACACCAAGCCTCTTAGATTCGTTAATTCCCTACCAAAAAGTAAAAAAACACATATATCCAATTAATAGAGGTTATGTAATTCTAAAAATACCAACTCTCAATTCATTAATCCATTTTTTAAAAAATTATATCTTCTATGGATTTAGATTAATTTATAAATTAAACATTTTTCATTTCATTCCATTTATTTCTTCTCATACCTCATCGAAATATATGTGATGTGATCCATATTTCATTATAATCATAAGAGTATAGACTAAATGGGGGTTTTAATAAATAAATATGATATTTAAAACTTTAATATGTTTCAAAAAATATTCACCAAATCAAATCTCTATTGAATTTTCTATAAATTAACAATCCACGTGCCTATATATGAAGACTTACTCCTACATAAATGTGATGACTTAATTTTACAATATGTATATTTTTTATTATAAAAATATAATTTAACATCATTAACCATATGATATCACTGTACATCTTTAATAATTATATTATGAAAAAATAATCACTTTCTTAAGTATACTATTGTATATATTTTAGCTAGGTTTTTGTTGGGTGGGTTTAACCATCTTCTTAAGTAATGTTATATATTTTTATTATGTATGACTATCAAAACATAAAAATAATTTTTAATATAAATAAATGGGAAACTATTGATCTCTTTATTTTTTTATAAAGGTTATACTAATATTTTACTTCATGTTGTTATACTCTAATTTAGTTTCTTATAAATTATAAGAACAAGTTTATCACTGAATTTCCAGTCATGAATCATAACATAAATACATTTGAAATAGAATTAAAAAATTATTTTTTATTAAAAAAATTTTTTGTACCTATTATAACTTTGGAATCAATAAATTTTATTCTATTAAAAAAATTCATACCCCTATTTAAGAACATATATTAATCGATCAATAAAAACTATAACATATTATTGTCATATTAATACACAAAAAATATTTTCAATAGATTATTATATGAGATATACAACACCCAGCGTAAATGAATAATGAGATATTATTCTCTAAATTAGATTTTATTAACATTGATGTTAAATTGGAAGGTAAAAATAGAAATAAATTAATTATAAAATAAATATGAAGATCAATTTGAATAAAAATTATTCATAAATTCTTAGCAAATTATCACATAATTTTTAGTAAAGTAGTTTTATTCTTCAAAAATGGTTCTTTACTTTTTATGAGGGAATATTGTAGTTAACATATAAAATTTTTGAAAAATATATTTCAAAAAATGAATATCATTTTTTAAATAAAACATTTCAAAATATCTTTGGATGAATTTTTAATAATTTTCAGAAATGTAAAATTTTAAAGTAAAGAGTGAAAATACAAACTTTTATAAAACAATCATTTAACTTATATTAAAAAGATCCTTATTTATTTAAATTTGACCTCAATGTAACATAATTAATATTTAGTTTTATATTGTGTAATTAATTACATATTAATAATCTTTATAAATTATTTTAGAATAAGTACATGTTTTGTGTAAAAAAACAAAGTTTTCAACAAAATTATTTTTATTACATTTTGAAGGATTAGTTTTAAATTATGATTTTAAAATTATATTTTATAAATTTTGAATAATATATTGAATATTTTGAATGTGGATTTCAAAATTTGGTAATTTCTTCCCATTTATCATTGGTGAACAAGAATAGCAACTTTATAAATTTATGTAACCATAGTAAAGGGTAAATCGGGTAATTAAGGTTTATAAAATAATAAACACTATAAAATAATCCTAAAACTTATCATAATTTTATTGTATGTGTCAGTATAATCTATAATCATCAATTATTATTTTATATGATATTTTGTGGCCATTTGAATGAGATTATCACAATTAAAGTATTTTAATTCATGAAAAGTAAAACATGTTACACTCGTGTTATTAAAAACAATAATATTTTAATATAAGGTTATCCCGAAGATATGATTGACTATAAATATTATTTAGAAATATAAAATAATTATATTCTTCATGGTAGTTTATTTTTATGTCTTAGTGAATAAATAATTTCTCTAAAGATTTGACAATGATGATGGAGTAATTATTTAATTAATAGAAAAATTAAATAAATGATATTAACAATTTTAAAATTAATATAAATTGAGAAATATAATGAGATACAATATTTTTATATATTACAATGAAATTTTAGTAATAACACATAATATAAATTTTATATTCTCTCTGTTATATTAACATTTTTAATTTAATGGTAATGATTTTTTATAAAATTTGATAGTAGTGATGTTTTAAAATATATAATATATTATTAAATGACACAAAATTAATAAAAATATTTTATTACACCAATTTACTATGAAAAGGTTTATAATATAATATATGGTCCATTAATATGTCTTCTATTATTTCATTTTAACTAGATTATCTCTCAAATAGTAAAAATCCATGTTGTCGTGGAAAGAGTTAATGGGGTTACGTAAGTGTCAAAACCAATAGATAAGGGTATAATTATATAAAACCCCTCTCTAATTTTTATTGTATTTTTTTATTTCAACCCAAACTCATATTATCATTTAATTAATTCAATTTTAATAAATTTTATAATAAATAATTTATAATTATTTATTATTTTGAGGAAATCCTAGAGTGTTACACCCCTCTTAAATAAAGTGTCACATATTATACTCATTGTTTCACATCTTTAACCCCATTTTTCTAACAAATACATATCCAAATAATTCATTATAGTCATAAATTTATTATAGAGGAATTTTCGATATTATATCAACCATAGAGGTCATTAATCTTTAATTAATGGTGGATTTCCCAAGAAGATATATAGTTTTCAATTGCTTGTTTTAGTTTTTTTTCTTCTTCCACCTTCATTAGATAATCTTAAACCCATCTTAACTTATAACACCAATATCCTCAATATATGAAAAAAAAATTATTTCATTAAAATTACATATATTCATCACATATTCCATCAAATGTGAAACGAAATAGCCATTCGTGTATACATCGGACCACAACCTCGCGAACCAGCATAATTTGTTTTCCATTTCCATCTATAAATACTATTTATTATGATGGAATTAATGTTTATATATGAAATAAATGACATAGTTATGATTATAAAAACATAATATATCATTTACATTCTTACCTTTCCATACACTAAAAATTATATTGTCCATACTACGTAAGTGTGGACTACCAACTCCTTGAAGCGATATGATTCTTTCATCATCAAAATATCACACGTATAATATATATAATTATATATGAAAATAATAATAATATATATATATATATATGATATTATAATAATTATTTAATGGTTAAATAACACTTACCTTATTTCCATAATGATTATTGAACAATGGAAATGATACTCATGTTCACATACAGCTCACGATCCTAACAATTGTCATGTAGTTCATTTTTCATGACTATCTATAATGATTGGATATAAAAGTATAATTTATATATATATAAATAATTATTTCATTAATATAATTTTGAATTGGTGGAGTATTGAAAACTTTTACCATAATCAAATTACCCACTTCATTTTGGACATGGAACTAAATATTTGCAAAAACATATTACACGAACAGAAATAATTAGGTAATTATTATAAAATGGTAACAAGGGAAATAATAAAAATAATAAACATGAAATTGTTTTCTGGAATTTAAATAATTAATATATGTTTATGATTCAAGATGATAAATACAGTTTTTGATGTGTCTAACCCATGGTAAGGGACATAATTTTTAAATTTATCTTTTAATGTTTCCCTTAAAAGTATATCTTTCTTTTAATTTCATATTTTATAAAAACTATTTTAGAAATATGAAATTTTAAATTTCCTGATGAATCCTTAAAGAAAATTTTACATGTGTTATAAAATATTAAAAATAGTTTGAAATGATTTTTTTTCATTTTCCAAATTCAATATATTTTTTCATTTCTGATAAAAATGTTAAGGAAGTGTATTTTTATTATATGTGGAAGGGTCATATTTTACCACTATCATAATGAATCAATGAATTAATGTTCACATTATTATTTCGAGGGAACTTTTTTAATAAAAAAGATTCATTTTTCATGGTTAGTTTTTGTAATTTAAAATAGATTTTTATTAAATAAAATGGTATTTCAAAATCCTAATGTGTTTTGTAAATATGTTGAATTTTTTAAAAGGTTTTTATTAATTGTGTGATACATTGAAAATTTTTAATATGGTTTGAGACCCATTATATCACATTAGAGAGCCTATTATAGATGATATGATGGGATCACCATCATAGTTGCTACAACCCCCTTCTTATCATTAGCCTGAGAATGCGAGAGGATTTTAATTTCCCTTAAGAGACATCCCCTAGATGAAAAAGGATGTCAATAATTTCCAAGGGCTTCATTTATATTTTAGTGACCAATTTCCATTTTAAAATAAAATAACCAACTAATCACTTCATTACCACATAAACAACTACATGATTCTTGATATCTTAGAAAAAAAACTCAAGAAATAAAATTTATATCAAAACCGACTATAAATAGTATGACAATAGAAGACTATAAAACACCCATACACAATGGAAAACTAGAAAACATGAAAACTCAAATAACTCCACATTGCTCAAATCCTTCAACATTATCAATTCTATTACTCCATAAACTTCCCAAGTATCACTAAGCACCACTAGAGTATTATAATAAATTAACTTTTCCTATGTACTGATAAACAATATCTGAAAAAGAACCAAAGATCCAAAGAATTTGTAAAAAATGGAACCCAGCTGGCCTTTCCCAAAATACATTCCCACTCGTGCCACTAGGATAAAAAATCTTAGAATATTTATATAAACAAATTATAGAAACAATTTCTAAAAACAGTTTATATTATAACATAAAAAATTGCATACTAAAATAGTTATCCAAAATGAATTTTTACAAGGAAAGAAACCAAAAAATAAATTTAAACCATTTAACAGGTTCCATTTTGGAATAATCCATTAAAATCCAAATATCCACACATCCAACCATACATGAAACATGTACATCCCTATACTCATGTGTGGTGAGTTGTCCTTTCATTAAGACATCTCTTAATGAACCATTGGATGGAATAATTCCATGCCCTCTATCTATACCACTAATGATGGTGGATACTTCTTACCCTTATCAATTTTTAATAAACATAAACTCACACAACTACTATGCCAAAAACCAATTCCAAAATATCCATTTATATAATTTTAATAAAACCAATATTTTCTCAAAAACCATTATGTCAGACCATATCAATAAAACCAACCGATTTATAGAAAACACTTTTCCATGAATCAAAAACAAACCACGATATAAAAATTATCATTTTAAAATCATGTTACAAAATTTCACTTGCTGCAAAAAAAATCCCAATTTTCTCAATTCTATTAACTGATACTAAAGTGGGATTCCAATAATTAATTCACCCCAATTTCACAACTAATTTCAATCCAAAAAATAAATATAAGTCCAAGGCTTTTGGATTTAGTAATCAGAGTTGAGTGTGAAGCAACCTACCTTAGGATTTATGGTGAAAACGAATAATGAAACTCATACAATAATGAGATTATGTTGAAACTCTAAAACCCATTATTAGATCTCTTATCCTAGACATAAATGATAAAAATCCAGTCATATTTAGAATTAAAACCCATATATATATTCACAACAGAATTTGATATAAGAAACTAATAGATGTGGAGAAGTAGATCTAAAGAAAAAAAGCACAACTACCATAAATAAAGATGTTTTAAAAGAATCTGGATTCAACGCACAGAGATAAACCTTTGAATTGCCTCTAGGTTGATGGGAGAACCTCCACTACCTTTCGGAAGGCAATATATCAAGTTAAGTATGTTAGGAAAAAATAATGGGTTAATTTTTAATCCCAACCTATATACACAATTAAGGGATCTTTTTTTTAATATTCCATGGTTAGTCACACAGTATGAAAAATTGTGCACTTACTGTGCACCAAAATCTATTTCAAAGGGGAACCCACATGGTTTGAAAAACTGTGATCCAACCATTCATAATATCTCTATCCAACACTATGTGGTTCCTCCTCAAAGGCTACATGATTTTGAAAAACTATGCACCATCCCGTGAACCATTCCATTAGACCTTGGCTCAATGTCCACAGTTTCTTATAGGTGTTCTATAGTTTCCACAAACATTGGACCAATTGTTCAACCTTTGAAAGGCCCCCAAAACATTCCAAAATTCTTCCAAACCCACCCAAACAGTACCCAAACACTTTATATACTTATAAATAATAAAGAAATGGTTTCTTGAAATCAGGGGTCGTACATTCTCCCAATATTGGCCTTCTCATCTCCAAAAAGAAAGATCAATTCATGTTCGGAAATAGATTGGGCCATATATCTATCATTAATTCTCATTTTCCCTAGTATCTTCCTCAATCTAACCATTTTTCCACAAATCCCACAGTAAAAAATTTATTATTTCATTCAAGACATTATCTTTCTTATCCAAAATCTGTACTGTGATATACACAAACAAAGAATCCAACCCTTGGTCAATATGATCCCATCAAATCATATAGTCAGGATCTAGTTGATACTTATTCAACTGAGATACAAGAAACTAATTATGCACGGAATTGAACCATGGTGGTAATTCCACTTGATATGATACATCCCTAATAAGTTCAAGTATCCCAAAATGGGATATCATTCGAGGAGATAACATTCTCTTCTTTCAAAAATGACACAGTTTAGAAATTGGGATGATCCTCAAGAACACATGATCACTCACCTTGAACAACAAAATCCATCGAAGATGATCCACATATAATTTCTAAAGACATTATTACATGTAAATATTTATATTAATCATATAAATCAACTATTGTCTCTTAAAAAAGGCTAGACCCAACCAGTGAAGTCTAAAATGTTTCCTCCCAATAAATTATAGAATAAAAATGATACATACACAATACGTCAAAAAGGATCCATATGTATCGAGAAGTGATAAATGTTTTTATATGAGGACTTCACTAACAACAAATGATCTTCAAATGAGCCACAAAAATCCACTACACAAGCCCACAATATATCTTCCATTGTTTTTATCATCCTTTTAGGTTTTTAATTCATATGAGGATGATACACTCTGCTCATGTCCAACTGAGTCCCAAGGGATTAATGTAAGGATTTCTTGAAATGAGAGGTAAACCACATATACCTATCTACCACTATTGAAAATGGTATTCCTTTCCTCTTTAAAGTTTCTCATATATAGATTCCTGACTTGCCCTCCACCTTGTGAGATTCATGAATAGGGATGAAATGTGATGGCTTTTTGAGTCAATCTATAACCACCTATATGACATCGTGTTTCTGAATCTTTATTGGGAGAAATATTATAAAATTCATTACAATCTATTCCCATTCAAAAAAATAAATTGGTAAAGGCTACTACATGTCTGATGGTTATTGATGCTCTGAATTAATTTTCTAACATGTTAGGTACCTAAAAACACACTCATTAACCTTCTTTTTCCTACCAAGCCCCAAAAAATGTTGTTTCAATTCCTTATACATCTTTTTTATGTGAGTATGAACATCCTATATTGAATGGTGGTATGTATAAAAAAATTTATTGTAATAAACTATATGTATGACCATCTTATTTATGAACCACAAGACTGAACATCCATCCATCATCTAACCTCAATAGTTTACCCACCATTGACATTATTCCTCATAGCCACACATTCTACATCAGATGTCTATGCCTATCAAACCGTCTTTACAAAATCCGGAACAAATGAAACTATAAGGAAATATAAAACTTCACCTATGTCATCACAATACAATTTTATGTCATCTAGGACCAACATTAACTTCCACACATCTGAAGCTTCTGTTTCCATCTAAGAATATAAATTTATACTGAATGCATTTTCCACCAAATTTCTATTACCCAGTGTATACATTAAGAAAAAGTCCAAGATTTTGAGGTACTCCATCCGTATTATTTGTTATAAGTTCAAATTATTTTATGATAAAATATGTTTCAAGCTCTTATGATTTGAAAACACAGTGAATTTCTCACCAAAGAGTTAATGAATCCATGTCTTCGATACACAGACTACAATAGCTAGATCCAAATCATTCCTTGTGCAGTTATTATCACACAACATTAGTTGTCATGAACTGTAAGAAAAAACATTATATCCCTATATGAGAACACATCCCAACTGTAATCTTAAACCATCACAATACACCAAGTATCCTTGTCCTGGTTTCGGAAAAATCACGATTGGTGAAAACGTAAGAAAAACATTGTGCTCTTGAAATGATATTTGGAATTACTCATTCCATTGGAATGGAACATTATTCATTGTCAAAGATATCATATGAATAGATATTAATGATAAATCATAAACCAATTTTTGATAATAACAAGATACACTAAGAAAACTGTATATCTTAAAGGCAATATTTGGTGTTTTTTAAGAGATAACTTCCTTTTATCTTTTCTAATAAAAAAATATATTTCATATATTACCATACCAATTAAATGAAATTCATATTAAAATATCACACATTTATTATTTTTTATACATAATATGATCCCTCATGCTTTCTACCATTATCGCCATGTGTTTCTCATGCTTTGACCCTATCCTCGAATACACATATATGTCATCCACAAACACCACAACAAAAGAATCCAGATGTCACTAAAATATCTGATTCATCAATTTTATAAAGATCCACAGTGAATTCATAAAACCAAAAGTAATTACCACATACTCATAATTGTTTTAGCAAATCCGTAAATATATTTTAGAAATGTGCTCCTTCAAAACATGAAATTAGCGATATCCTGTGTGCGAGTCAATTTGTGAGAACCACAAAGACCGCCTTAATTGATCAATGAGATAATAAATTTTTGGAAGTAGAAACCTATTATTTATTGTATTGTTCTCAATGATTTGATAATAATCACACGATATAATGGTTCCATCTACCTTTTTTACAAACAAAATAGTTGTTTCAAATGATGACCGCCATGACCTAATAAAGTGCTCAGATCAGTGTGAATCACTGAGAAGGGGAGGGGGTGAATCAGTGATCCTTTAAAACTTTTTACTAATTGATTCATTATAAAGTAAACCTCTATGGCTGGTTAAAGCCTCGATCCACTCTTATTGTATCTCTCAACCTTTCCCGGATAATGCAGTAATGAAAAGGCACAGGACACAAGGATTTACAAGGTTCGGCACCAAAGGCCTACATCCTTGCCATGCTCTCCCAGCATGGATTCTCCCATTATAACCTGTTAGAATTACAATGGTCGATACAGCTTCCCACCGTATCTCTCCTGAGTCCCACAGGAGGGTCTTTATACTGCGTCCCACAGTGTTACCAGAGTCCCACTGGCCTTCTCCAGAATCCCACTGAAGACTTCTTCTCCCTGAGTCCCACAGGGTCTTCTCCTGGCTCCTCGAGTCGCACGAGTAGCTCTTCTTCACTTTAAGTTCTTCAAGTATCCTCAGCAGCCTGGGATAAAGGCTGCTGGCCTTGCTCTTCTTCTGATCACTTGTGGTGAACAGGTCTTCTCGTCTCGCTCAGGATTTATCTCCTTCTTCTAAGGATGACCTGGCCTCTCTCCAATTACTGAATACTCAGACAACTGATATCTTTAACTTCGGTCTGGTCCAGTCTCAACTCATTTCAACTTCATGCACTGAGTGCATGGCAGCTCTTTATCCTCATGCACTGACTGCATGGCCTTCTCAAATTTTCAAGAACCTCCTGGTCTTGGACACCTCAAATGCACACCACTGATTTGACTATGTTCACGTGTGCACGTGCATGCATGCATGCATGCACTCTCCTCTTTCTCCTCTTGGTGCAATAAACCCACAAAGGGTGTAGTATCTTTAAGCACACACCAGCTTCTCACTTCTTCACACACTTTGTCCAATTTGTTTACACACTTAGAGTGTGTTCTACTTTAATGTGGATGTCCTCCCTTCAACTTCTTCTAAGTGTGTTCACTTTTAGTGCACACCTAGGTTCGGCCTTCTTCTTCTTGTTTGCACACACACACTCAAGGAATGTTCTTCAATTTGCATACACAAGGTTTCAAGCCTTGGGTTCTCCTTGCACACACCAAAACCATAGGGTCTTATCTTCACTATGCACACAAGGCATGCAAGTCTCGGCCTTCACTTGAATTGCACACACACAAATAGTGTGGTCTTCCTCCTTATGCACACACACGTCCACGACCTTCCTTCTCTTCTTGCACACACACAAGGCTACGGCCAACTCTTGCTCACTTTGCACACAAGGCACTAAGGCCTCAGCCTTCCTCCTTTTTTCCACCCACCAGCCGTAGGGCCTTCTTCTCCACTTGGCACACACACACTAGATGTGGTGGCCTTTACTGCCTTCCGCGCAAGGCACCAAGCCGCGCAAGCACTTGGGTGCACAAGGGCCGCGCAAGACCTCGTGTGTGCAAAGTGCAACACCGCGGGCGCACAGGTGCAAGAGCACAAGCGGCCGCGCAAACACCTCCTGCCACGCAAGTCCGCGGGCAGAGAGGGATGCAACCTCGGGCGCGCAAGGATGTGGCCTCGGGTTCTTCCTGTCGCGCAAGGGAGTAGGCGCGCAGGGAACACTTCAAAGCCTCGGGTGGCTTCGGGACAACAGTCGCGCAATGTTTTGCGCGGTGGCTTCTTTCTTCGCGAGGCAGAGGCACTCACGGGTCTTCTGATTTTCAAGAAAGGATCAGCAAGCAACAATGAGGTCTCGGCCTCTCCTTTTATAGGCAGAGAATCCTTAAAACTTCCGCGTGGTTATAAGCTCAAAATCCCGAAGATTTCGGATCTTTAAAAATCTTTCAAATCTGGTTTCCTCTCTGTTTCACGCGGCTTCCTTCTTCTTTATTTTCCTCCTCCATATGCATGCTTCGAACGTGTGCATGGCCTTCATTAAAAACCGGTCCATGCATAGCACGAACACCACATGGCCTCGGCAACTCCGTTTGCCTCGGCTGAAGTCCGAATTTTTTCTCGATGCATGCATGCAACATTTTAATGCATGCATGAGTTCGTTATGGCCAGACGAGCATGAGGGTGTCTTCGGCTTCGAGAGAGATGGCCGGAATCTCAAAAACCGTCGTCGGGAGGCTCCTGGTCCAGCGGCGGCTTCGCGGGTGGCTTCGGCTCGAGCTCGAGGTGGAAGACGAGCCACGACCGTCGGATCAGGCGATTGAAATACATCGGACGGCTGGATCAGATCGCGGCGCGCGGCAGATGAATCGTGCGGCGCAGATCAAGCGCGCGATGAGACGGACAACTCAGATCTGTCCCGGGTGAAATTTCCGCGTCCCACATCGAATCGGCTCGCGGTTTTTCTGCGGTTTATCAATATGCCGCTCCCTCAACCCCGCAATTGAACTTATCCCCTCCCGGTGCCGCCCCGCACCGGGTTCTCTCTGCGGGCGCGCTCTGCGCCCACTCTGCTCCCTACGGGCGCGCTTCTAGCGCCCACCATGCATCCTCCGGGCGCGCGGGCTTCACCACCGCGTGCCCTCGGGGGCTTATACACGGCCCCCCTGCCTCTCGGGCTGGCCACATGGGATCCCCCCTTGGGCGTGGCGCCTTAGGCCCACATGTGCCTTGGGGGTTGAACCCTTAAGGCTGTCCCTTGGTGGCATAATTTTTTGCAAGTATAGAACAAGTCCTTTGTTTAAAAACAAAGTGACCAAGTGCCAAATGCCAAGTGCCAAATGCCAAATGCCTCCTCCTCTATTCTTCTTATCTTCTCTTCTTCATCTTAAGAATTCCTCAAATCTCCTCAACATATATTCATCACCCGGAGTGAATTCCAAAGGTTTCTTCTTCATCAACCGAGCTCCTGAATCACTTAAATTCTTCAATGTGCTTCATTGATCTAATCAGAGATCAAGTTGGATCATCTTCACATTCACATGCACTTAGTGATAGTGCATGGACTTCATTAATCCACTTCATCCACTCAGTGATTGTGGATGGATCTCCTTTCATCTCCTCATGCATTGTCAATACAATGCATGGTCTTCTATCATGTTGTGACATTGTATCCAGTTGATACAAGTTCTTGGAACTTAAAGATCAGCTCAACAATCGTCTGATTTTACTAGAGAATGTTTCAACCACATCTCTTATGCCACTTAGTGAATCTCCTAAGTGACATGCATCTTAGTACCATGGCCATTCTCCTTCACCACCAACACCATCACAACCTTTGTCATTCACATCTTGACATTCCCTGACTTCCATTCATTCCAAGACAACTTCATGCCTCATTGACAACAAATGCAACACAATGCACTTCAATCTCCCCCTTTGTATTTGTTGTCAATACACTCCTTCAGCACATATGAATGGGTCAATATGTGGACAAATATTTTCTCCCCCTTATTGGCAATCAAATGCAAAGGTGTGGTGTGGTACTCTTTCAAAAATCACTTCCTCCCTTCGAATAGCATTTTCTTGAAAATCACTAAGAGAGGGATGATGTCACATGTTCTCTTTAGCAAAGAACCTTTAGTAAATCAACTCTAAGTCTACTTGGGCTAACCCGGTGTAGAAAACAAGAGTGATGTAACCAAGGAACTCAATGCTGTCCACATTCACTGTAAACATGTGAGATCATGCTAAGGGGTTCAGATATTCAATGAATTGCTAAATCCTGCACATACTCCACAAAACTTATTAGAAAGTTCAGTGTAATGATAAAGCTCCCCCTTTCATCCATTTGTATTCAATCCATACTCCCCCTTAATTGACAAGATAGCCTCAATTAAGAAACAAGGGATGATAGTATGATTTGATTACCTTCACTTTTCTCAAGATGATATTAAATCCCAAAATATCATCTTCTCCAGATTGGCTCCCCCTCAAGGGGTGCACAAAATTCTTTCCAAACCATCCTCCAGTTGAGAATGATCATCATCTTCAATTCCCTGCATTGTTAGCACATGTAAATACCAATGTATAAGGGAATAAGATGGAACCTCCTTGGTTCATCAATGTGAACAACAAGGTTGAGAAGATTCTCTCAACCGAGATGTCCCATTTTCACCATTCTTCACACTTGCACATCTGATCTTCTTTGATGTTTGTGCTGGTGTGAATCTCAATACATCTTCATGTGAAATCTTTTGTTTCCTTTTTGCCTTAGCAATTTCCAGAACTTCATCTTCAGCTCTCTGCAGATCTTTGGCAAGTTGCAACTGATTTGGCCATATGACTAGTAAATCACTTGGAAGAGTGGCCTCAGTTCTGGAAGTTCCACATGGTTCCTTAGATGCTGTCAAGCTACCTTTCTTAGGCAGCTTGTTTTCAATCAATCCCTTCGTCTTCTGGATTGATTGTCTGTTTGAGTCCAGTTGGCTTCTATTGAATTTCATGGCTTCTTTACAAAGATCCATGGTATGACCATTCCTTCCACAGTAGAAGCATGTCTTCTTGGTGGTCCTACTGGATGACTCACCCTTCTTGGACATAGACTCCAAGGTCTTCTCTTCATCTTTCAAAACCTTCTTGGGAGCATCTTCCAATTTCTTATGCTTTCTTCCCAAGGATTCTTTCTGAGCCAGGTTATGTGATATTTTCTTCTTTCCAGCTTAGGATACAGTTGGAGATTGACATGTATCATTATTTTGACCACTTTTGCAATAATCCCAGATGTTGTCAAGTAATCCAAATCTATTTGCAGTAAACAGATGTCTCTGGACCTGTGGATGCTGCTTCTTTTCTTCTAGCTTGCTTCCCCTAGGCATGGGCTTCCTCTGTGCTTTATCATTTAGTGGATTGTACCAACAATCCTTTGCACAATGCCCATACTTGTTACAACACCAACATTGACCCACAAATCTTGACTTTTTGATTCCTTCTGATTGTAGGGTACTTGTCTTGAATTGTTGTGCTGCTTCAGGAGAGCATTCTTTCTTCACTGTCTTCATCCATACTTGTTTGGATTCATTCTTCCATCCTGCACTTTTAGTAGAAACACTTTTAGAAGCATGAGTACAAGATGGTATGGATGGTACCTTCTTTTTAGAAGATGTTGCACTTTTATAAGAGGATGTATTTCTCTTAGAATCATCCTGCTCAATGCATACTTGAGTAGCAACATGTCTTCTACCAGCTGACTGGGAGGTTTCAGCTTTGGGTGATTGTAGATTTGTCAATATCACCACTAGTTCAAAGCACTTCATGTTAAGGGAGTTCTTCTCATCCTCAACAGCTCTTAGCTTTCCTTCCCAACTTTCTTTCAGCTGATTCATTTGGTCATCATTCACTGTCTTCAATTCAAGCAATGAATTGTCAAGCTCCTTCACCCTTTTTGCTTTGTCTTCAAGTTGAGCATCTTTGACAACCATTGAAACTCTGTGTCTCTTTTCCAGTGCACGGAAAACATCTTTGATCATTATCAAAAATATTTCATTCTCAGAAGAGTTCCTTTTCAATTCTTCAGTAGTGTCTTCATATCTTTCATTGCAAAGAGAAACGGTTTCATCTTTAGCCTTCACCAGCTTTCTGAGAGTGTTGGTTATGCCAACCCTTTTTCCCAGCTGATCTTCCATAGCATTGGCTTCTTCTTCTAACTGTGATTTTTCTTCTCGAAGATCATGGATGCCTGTAACTATACACTTTTCCACTTCCATGGGGACTGTCTTATGAAGATATTCGATTGCACTTTGAAGATCTTTCATTGTTCCAACTTCATTACAGCTAGGACAGGCTTTCTTCATCTTCTTGGCCTGTTTCTTCTTTCTATTTTTCTGAGTCTTGGCAGATATCTCCATTTGAGGCTGGTCACTCATTTCCTCAAATCTGCACTTAGTAAAGACTCCCTTGGATCTTTTAGAGGTAACCTCCATTTGATACCAATTGAAGTGCCCAGATCAGTGTGAATCACTGAGAGGGGGAGGGGGTGAATCAGTGATCCTTTAAAACTTTTTACTAATTGATTCCTTATCAATTAAACCTCTATGGCTGGTTAAAGCCTCGATCCACTCTTCTTGTATCTCTCAACCTTTCCCGGATAATGCAGTAATGAAAAGGCACAGGACACAAGGATTTACAAGGTTCGGCACCAAAGGCCTACATCCTTTCCATGCTCTCCCAGCATGGATTCTCCCATTATAACCTGTTAGAATTACAATGGTCAATACAACTTCCCACCGTATCTCTCCTGAGTCCCACGGGAGGGTCTTTATACTGCGTCCCACAGTGTTACCAGAGTCCCACTGGCCTGCTCCAGAATCCCACTGAAGACTTCTTCTCCCTGAGTCCCACAGGGTCTTCTCCTGGCTCCTCGAGTCGCACGAGTAGCTCTTCTTCACTTTAAGTTCTTCAAGTATCCTCAGCAGCCTGGGATAAAGGCTGTTGGCCTTGCTCTTCTTCTGATCACTTGTGGTGAACAGGTCTTCTCGTCTCGCTCAGGATTTATCTCCTTCTTCTAAGGATGACCTGGCCTCTCTCCAATTACTGAATACTCAGACAACTGATATCTTTAACTTCGGTCTGGTCCAGTCTCAACTCATTTCAACTTCATGCACTGAGTGCATGGCAGCTCTTCATCCTCATGCACTGACTGCATGGCCTTCTCAAATCTTCAAGAACCTCCTGGTCTTGGACACCTCAAATGCACACCACTGATTTGACTCTGTTCACGTGTGCACGTGCATGCATGCATGCATGCACTCTCCTCTTTCTCCTCTTGGTGAAATAAACCCTCAAAGGGTGTAGTATCTTTAAGCACACACCAGCTTCTCACTTCTTCACACACTTTGTCCAATTTGTTTACACACTTAGAGTGTGTTCTACTTTAGTGTGGATGTCCTCCTTTCAACTTCTTCTAAGTGTGTTCACTTTTAGTGCACACCTAGGTTCGGCCTTCTTCTTCTTGTTTGCACACACACACTCAAGGCATGTTCTTCAATTTGCATACACAAGGTTTCAAGCCTTGGGTTCTCCTTGCACACACCAAAACCATAGGGTCTTATCTTCACTATGCACACAAGGCATGCAAGTCTCGGCCTTCACTTGAATTGCACAAACACAAATAGTGTGGTCTTCCTCCTTATGCACACACACAGCCACGACCTTCCTTATCTTCTTGCACACACACAAGGCTACAGCTAACTCTTGTTCACTTTGCACACAAGGAACTAAGGCCTCGGCCTTCCTCCTGTTTTGCACCCACCAGCCGTAGGGCCTTCTTCTCCACTTGGCACACACACACTAGATGTGGTGGCCTTTACTGCCTTCCGCGCAAGGCACCAAGCCGTGCAAGCACTTGGGTGCACAAGGGCCGCTAAAGACCTCGGGTGTGCAAAGTGCAACACCTCGGGCGCGCAGGTGCAAGATCACAAGCGGCCGTGCAAACACCTCCTGCCACGCAAGTCCGCGGGCAGAGAGGGATGCAACCTCGGGCGCGCAAGGATGCGGCCTCGGGTTCTTCCTGTCGCGCAAGGGAGTAGGCGCGCAAGGAACACTTCAAAGCCTCGGGTGGCTTCGGGACAACAGTCGCGCAATGTTTTGCTCGGTGGCTTCTTTCTTCGCAAGGCAGAGGCACTCACGGGTCTTGTGATTTTCAAGAAAGGATCAGCAAGCAACAATGAGGTCTCGGCCTCTCCTTTTATAGGCAGAGAATCCTCAAAACTTCCGCGTGGTTATAAGTTCAAAATCCCGAAGATTTCGGATCTTTAAAAATCTTTCAAATCTGGTTTCCTCTCTGTTTCACGCGGCTTCCTTCTTCTTTATTTTCCTCCTCCATATGCATACTTCGAACGTGTGCATGGCCTTCATTAAAAACCGTTCCATGCATAGCACGAACACCACATGGCCTCGGCAACTCCGTTTGCCTCGACTGAAGTCCGAATTTTTTCTCGATGCATGCATGCAACATTTTAATGCATGCATGAGTTCGTTATGGCCAGACGAGCATGAGGGTGTCTTCGGCTTCGAGAGAGATGGCTGGAATCTCAAAAACCGTCGTCGGGAGGCTCCTGGTCCAGCGGCGGCTTCGCGGGTGGCTTCGGCTCGATCTCGAGGTGGAAGACGAGCCACGACCGTCGGATCAGGTGATTGAAATACATCAGACGGCTGGATCAGATCGCGGCGCGCGGCAGATGAATCGTGCGGCGCAGATCAAGCGCGCGATGAGACGGACGGCTCAGATCTGTCTCGGGTGAAATTTCCGCGTCCCACATCGAATCGGCTCGCGGTTTTTCCGCGGTTTATCAATATGCCGCTCCCTCAACCCCGCAATTGAACTTCTCCCCTCCCGGTGCCGCCCCGCACCGGGTTCTCTCTGCGGGCGCGCTCTGCGCCCACTCTGCTCCCTGCGGGCGCGCTTCTAGCACCCACCATGCATCCTCCGGGCGCGCGGGCTTCACCACCGCGTGCCCTCGGGGGCTTATACACGGCCCCCCTGCCTCTCGGGCTGGCCACATGGGATCCCCCCTTGGGCGTGGCGCCTTAGGCCCACATGTGCCTTGGGGGTTGAACCCTTAAGGCTGGCCCTTGGTGGCATAATTTTTTGCAAGTATAGAACAAGTCCTTTGTTTAAAAACAAAGTGACCAAGTGACAAATGCCAAGTGCCAAATGCCAAATGCCTCCTCCTCTATTCTTCTTATCTTCTCTTCTCCATCTTAAGAATTCCTCAAATCTCCTCAACATATATTCATCACCCGGAGTGAATTCCAAAGGTTTCTTCTTCATCAACCGAGCTCCCGAATCACTTAAATTCTTCAATGTGCTTCATTGATCTAATCAGAGATCAAGTTGGATCATCTTCACATTCACATGCACTTAGTGATAGTGCATGGACTTCATTAATCCACTTCATCCACTCATTGATTGTGGATGGATCTCCTTTCATCTCCTCATGCATTGTCAATACAATGCATGGTCTTCTATCATGTTGTGACATTGTATCCAGTTGATACAAGTTCTTGGAACTTAAAGATCAGCTCAACAATCGTCTGATTTTACTAGAGAATGTTTCAACCACATCTCTTATGCCACTTAGTGAATCTCCTAAGTGACATGTATCTTAGTACCATGGCCATTCTCCTTCACCACCAACACCATCACAACCTTTGTCATTCACATCTTGACATTCCCTGACTTCCATTCATTCCAAGACAACTTCATGCCTCATTGACAAAAAATGCAACACAATGCACTTCACCTAATATACCCTTTTTTCAGATCATTTAACAAAGAATTCGAATACCTTATTTAATTTGTATCCATTCAGTAAGAAAAAGGTTGAATAAGAATAGTCCCATAAGGAGATTATTCATAATCCCCAATTCCATTATGGTGGTAACCCATATAATTTTTTAGGAAACGTATCTATAAATAGATCAATAATTCCTAGAAAACTATTTTTCTCAATCTCTTCCAAAAAATCCAATGTCAAAGCCATCATCTAGTATTATATCTTTACAAATATATGTGCCAAAAATACTATTTCACATACCTCTACATTATTCTCTCCTCAAAAGATATTCTTGATGATTTCCTTAGTCAAAAAAAATACTCTTCATGTATAAAAGTCGATCTGAGCCTTAAAAATTGTTAACCAATCCATACACTGAATTATATCATAAAAATCAATCTCCAACATAGAGAAGTCACATATAAACACATCACCATCAACAATTATAGAACGTTCTATATAGATAATGTCTCAACATGCTCTTTCACTAAGATGAGTTTGATGTTTAAACCTATAGGGAATCATCTTAAATTTCAATCCTAGAAAATAAAAAACACAAGAAAAAAACGAATGGGATAAACCCATATCAAAAAAATCTTTTATAAGGGCATAATTTAAAAAAAACATATCTCTCACCATTGATGATCCATATTGATCATCAAATGTTTCATTCTCAGCTCCATATAATTTCTTGCTTCTAAATCTTTTTTCATTATTTCCTTGTTGAGATTGCCCCAGTTGAAGATTCTTGGTATTCATAGAATCACCATGGCAATATTTGTTCTATTGATGAGATTGTAACTTTACACTCTCCTCATTGGATTAAGAATGATGTATAATGTTACTTGGACTTATGATATATCCCCAATAAGAAAAAGGCTATAAATAAATACCAAGGACCACATTAACAATTTGGGGAAAATTTTCCCCTTCAAAATAAAATAACCAACTAAACATGATTTATCCAAATAAACCACTACATGATGCATTATATTAATTAAATTAAACTCAAGAAATTACATTTATATCAAAACCAACTATAATGTGTACCATAGTGGAAGTCTACAAAACATCCAATTACACGGTAGAAGTATATAAAACCAAAAATACTCAACGACAACCATATAACTCCAAATCTCTAACAAGAACCATGCTCTGAGTCTAGAAATACACCAGGTATCTCTATGGACCACTATAATACTATAATTCTTTACATTTTAACATTTCCCAATAAAAAATATCTACAAAAGAACAAAACATCAGAATAAGGGGTGAGTAATGAAACTCAGTAGGTAATCCATAAACTACTCCCTCATCACAGCAAAATGATAAAACACATTACCAAATTTATATAAAACTATTTCTAAAAATAGTATTCATCATAACATAAATACAAGATTATTGACTCATCCTCCCACTAATCCATCACTTAATGAACCATAAGACGAGGGAAAACCCTGGACCTTATCCATCCGAATAATGATGGGGGAAACTTTTTACCATAATCCATCCCAAATTCACATGAACACACACAACCATTATGCCAAAAACCAATGGCAAAACAAACATTTCAACCATTTATATAAAGCCATAATTTTATTGAATACCATTACATCAAACAATTTTTATAATAAAAACACATTTATTTCAAACCCATTTTTATATATAATAACTAAAACCCCATTTTAAAATCATTATTTTAAAATCAAGTACTAATTTCACTTGCTAGAAAAATGTCCAATTCCCAAATTTCTATAAACTTTCATTAAGGATGGATTCAAATAATACATTCACATCAATTTCACAACAAATTTCAATCAAAATAATCAATTTAAAACTAAGACTTATAATTATAGTAACATGATTCCAGAGTGAAGCCACATGCATAGGGATTTATGAAGAAAATGAAGAGCGACACTCAAATTCCATTGAAACATGGTTGAATCTCCAAAACCCCACCATAGAACTCTTCCCCTAGAAGCAAAAAATCCAAATATAATTATAGTGTGAATAAAAACCCATAAATATATCAAAATCAGAAATTGAGATATGAAACTAAGGGAGGTATAGAAGTGGATCTATAGAAAACCAAGAACAAATAATGTAAAGGAATAATTACAATAAGAAATAGGCTTCAACAAGCAAAGATAAGCCTTTGAATCACCTTTGGATCGAGGGGATAATCCAATAATGCTTTTGGGAAGAGAAAAACCTATGTTATGGTCAATTTGGAAAACATGAGGGGTTAATTCTTAATCCCATCCTAGATCCAAAATTTTAGGATCTTATTTTCAAATCATGCATGGTTATTCACATGATTATACAAATTTTGTTCCAAATATTTTTCATCTTCTGTCTCAAGGGGGGCCATGTATGGTTTCCTGGCACGGTTATACAAATTTTTCACTCACCATGTTGAATCTATCGATAAAAAATGTTACATTTTCTCTTAATTGAACACAGAGTTTAGTAATGTTGTGAACCTACCTATGTTCCATTCCATTATCCCATGTTATAATGTTTACCACTTCTTGTTGGTTTTTTATGGTTTCTACAGATTATACACCAATGGTGCACCCTTAAAGAGATGCAAAAACATTCCAAAATTCTTCTAATCCCTCTCAAACGTCACACATACAATTTATAAACATAAAAATAATAAATAAGAGGTTAATTACATGATTCCTTTGGTTCTAAAATAGTTCTATAATTCATTTCATTCATTAAAGATAGATTTCTGCCTTATGGGTTTTCCTTCTATATGTGTGATTGTATGTGTGATATGATAATATTGTACTAAGGAAAGAACATGAATTTTTAAAACAGGATTATGACTTTTCATGGATATCATTGAAATAAAAAGGTATTTTAAATATTAACTATATTAAAACACTGATTATACACTTTTAAGGTAAACAGGCACTTTCTAAAAGAAATTGTTTTTCATGTTTTTCACTAGAAAAATAGTTTTCATTATTTTTATGTCCCAAAATATGTTTTTTGTGCTCATTAATTTTTTTCAATGGATTTCATAGTTTTTATGGGCAATTTATAAAAAGGAAACTGTCATGTTGAATTTCTTGAATATGTTTCATGAAAATAAATAATTTTTTATTTAAAAGTGTATTGATTTATCGGTATAATATATACTGGTTATAATATTCCACTAGTAATGTAATGGATTACTATATAATATTTTTTTAATTCATCCAAAAACTGAATAAATAAATTATTTTGGAAATAATTAAAGATAATAATAGTGTAATTACACTATGTTATGTATCTTTATGGGTAGATCCTTACATTTGGTATTATATAGAGTTTTAGATAACATTGTAGACTATGATGTTTTCATATGATGGTATATTTTATGTTGTAGATACTATAATGGATTTATAAATTCGTGGTTTCTCAAAATTTTGATGCCATATATACCCCTTTTGAGGATTTAAGTTATGAAATGAAAATGTTGCTAATGATATTTTGGAGAAATTTTTTTTTTGTGTTAATTATTGGTTGTTAAATTTTTGGATGAAAAATGGAAGTTATGAGATGTCTATTAACGTTAAAATATTTCATTAATGTTTAATGTATTGGGGATATTTATTATGATGGTTCTCACATTTCTATGAATATTATAAGGGTTATAGGTTTTGAAAAATTTCAGCACACATTCAAGGAGACTGCCCATCTCATTTTTCAAGTTCATGAGGTTTGAACCCACAACCTAAGGGAGTCAACTATTTATTGCCTACTACTAGCCTACGTGATGTGAAGGTTAGTGTAAAATTGGTTAATTTTGTTTTAAAATATCTAAAAGATAAATTATATGTTCATTTTGGGGAAAAGTATTTATATTTTACCTAACTATTTGGATTTGAAAATGACTTTTTGATTATGTGATTAATGTTATTTTTGAAGAAGGTCACAATAATTTTTGGGTAGCATTATAGGATTAAGGAAAATAGAATATTATGAGAATTTATTTTATGAGATATATTTGAATAGTATTTTAGAAGAATATATGATCCTAATGTTTTTGTGGAGATTTGGGTGATTTATAAAATTGATTAGCATATTATGTATATAATGTGATTAGGGATCTTAGAACTTTCTATGAGACTGTAAAAGTGATTAATATTACTTAAAGATTAATATTAAATTTATCTTTAATTAATTTTAAATAAAATCTTTAGCAGTTTTTGTAGTTTAGTCTTAGTGTATAATATTTTGGAGTACATTTAAGGATAGTAATTATTTGATTATTCTACATTTATTTCTGGGGATTACTGATAAATTTTTGAGATTAAAAGTTGTTTTTCATTATTTGAAGTATTATACATTTTGGTATTTATCATAACTTATTAGAACCATGTTGTTTTTGGATAGTTCCTAAAGACATGAGGAATATATAATTATTCTTTGGCGGATTTTGGGATCCGAATAAGTTTATTCTAATGCTTTTGTAATGAAAAATTCATCTTTAATACTTATCGTTTGGAGATAAAGATGAGATTTTGGTGTAAGTTGTAAAAAGGATGAAATTATACTTGAAAGGTAACTATATTTCACAACATTTTAAATTTATATGAAAATAGAATTCCTCAACCCTATAAAAATTATCATAAACCAAAAAAATATCAATTTTCTTTTCTTATGAGAGATATAAATTCTCTTTTAACACATCAATGATTTCTGGTTTTTTGAATGTTAACATTCTCAATAATAATCACATTATTATAATCAATGATCTATATACATTAATTTTCTACAACTTTTAAACCACCACTTCCCACTAATTTTATCCTATTTTGGAACCTATTTTTTATCCAGATGGCCTTTTTACTTCCATTTCTCTCTTTACAAGATGGTGGTTTATTAACCACTTTTATGTTAGTAATTTTCAAAAATTGTATATTGAAAATTCTAACACTGCTTACTGAGATCATGTTCAAAATTATGAACAAACCCTTTTTTAAGGGTGGGGTAGTTCTATGTATTATCCTAAAATTATAAAATGAAATAATATTTTCAGTATAATAAATGATATAAAACAACGTTCTTATATTAATATTGAAATATTATTATTTAAATTTGAACACTATTAAAAAAATGTTAAATTGGAGGGTATGAATATGAATAAATGACATATGAAATAATTATAATGCTAGAAATCATTATAGACATATTTATATGTTCTTAAAAAATAATCACACAATTTTTAGTAAATTCATTTTAATATATAAAAATATATCTTCTTAAACATAGGATATTCTAACATGTTATGGGTTAATTATATAATAAATATATGAAATTTATAGAAAATTAATTAATAAATTTATTTTCATTTTTGAATTCATTATGTTAAAATTATTATATGATGAATTTTTTATAATTTTGTGAACTAAATACTATTTCAGTGAATTATAAAACATGCAGATATTTATAAAACTATAATTTTATTTTCATTGAAATTTTAATTTATGATTTTAATTCCATATAAAAGTAAATTAAGTACTATTTAGTTAGTTATAGTCTAATTAATTTCATTTCAATAATCCATATACGTTTTTTATAAGTACAATATTTTCATTAAAATTCATTTTTATAAGAAATTTTTTTGCCTTTGTGTATTGTGGGATTAATTAAAAATTATTTTCCTCCACTTCTATATTATCAATTTGGGAAAATGGATTATATATTTTTTATCTAGAGGTCCCAATTTAGTTAATATTTTTCTTTTGTTTTTGGTCATTATGAATTGTAATAATAGTAATTTTTGTTACCACAGAAAATAGTAAATCGGTTAATTATTCCATACTTATCCAAGATTCATTTAAATAAAATTGTTTGTCCATTTAGATGAGAAAATTAATTTTCTATATTTTTATTTCATGAAAAGTAATACATGTCACATTATTTTTTTATATTATATATATCATTTTAATATGAGGTTACATATAGGATATGTTTGATATAAATATTATTTTGAATTAAGAAATCTCCATTTTAGTCATTGTAATATATTTTTAATTTCTAGTGAAAAAAATATTACCTTAAATTCCTACACAATGTTGTTGTAGTAAATACTTAATTAGTCTAAAAATTAAATAAATTATAATTCTAATATTAAAAGTAATATACTTTTAGATAATTAATGTTATACATGAATTACTATATTTCTATGACATTTTGTGGATATAATTAATTAATTTTTTTCAAATTAAATATGTAATCTTAATATTATTAATGTCTAGTTAATTAAAAGTTTTAAAAAATGAAATTAATTATATTTTAAAACAAATAATAATTCAATAAATTATGTAAAATTCATAAACAATATCTTTTCAGACAAGTGATAATGATATTTTTGATTATATCAACCATGATATATTTATGGGTTGTTTTTAATTTTACTATTACTATATTTACCCTTAATTATTTGAATTGATATTTTCACGAAATAGTTGAAGGTTTTTAATAGAGGTTAAAAAAATTATATCTCTAAAAATATTGCTGAAACATGTAAATTATTTATTTGATGAAGTTATTGAGACCCATGCTCATCTAATCGTAGAAATAACTCACCTTTTATCCTATTTTAATTATAAATATGTTTATATGAATTTAATATTTTGATAAATTCTATGAGTTTCTCACCCCTCTCTTATAAAATAAAACATATTCTTCTCATTTCATCATAGATAAAATCGTATTTTTCACCTAATAACTGATCGAATCCTTCCATATAATCCCAAACCTCATACTATAGTCTATATATTTTTAATAGTTCTAATCCTTTAAATATTAAGTGTAACAGCATGATATTTTTTGAAATAAATTTTTGGAATTAACTTATTTTGTTGATATTTTTCATTTCACAAAACACTAAAAATCGTTTTTTGTATTAATTCACTAACTCAAACATTAATTTCACAAGTAATGGACTTATCTTAGGCTACATGCAACAACAATATGAAATATTTTACATGCAACACTGAGTTTCTACAATATCTCATTTTATTATTATAATTATTTAAATGAGAGAGTTAAAACCTAGTCTTTGAACTTATTAATATAAATAGTAATAACTGGTTTTGAAATATTTTTTATAATTTTTTTACATAAATAAAAAATATTTATATTGAAAGATTTAATTTTTGGTAAAGTCAATATATGTTTTAAAATAATATTTTCCCAAATAAACTACTTTTTATGTAATTCTATGAAATTAAGTAAAATTAAGTTTATAAACTCCTAGAAATTTAATTTTAAAATTTAAAGTTCATTTTTGAAATTATAACATTGAAATTATCTTAAGGTTTATTTTTGATATTTTCCTTAGAAATATCATTTTTTATGAATACTAAAAATACAAAAAATTACTAAATTTGGTTTTCTGTCAAATTTATTTATAAGGATAAATTATATTTTTCATTTTCTAGAAGTTTAATTAGAAAATATTTCTATCAACTAATCTAATTTTTTTCATTATATAAAATTTCAAATTGAAATTGGACAAAAAAACATAGCAAACTTTTGAACATTTTTTATTTTAAAACTCATAACGTCATCCCGTCAACAGGATTAATTTAAAATTAATGTTTTACTCTTATGTGAATGGAATTTGGGAAAATGGATTTAGTATTTGGAATCAAATTAATTATAAATTTATAATAAGGTCCAGATAGTTTTTGACCAAAAATATTTTTGAATTTAATTAAAATTAATTACTTCGATTCAGGTAAAATTAAGTTAAACTAAATACTAAACATTAAATTTAAAAACCAAAACGACCTTAAAAATTTTCCAAAATCCATTGGATAGAAATATTAATACAATATAATACATTTTATTAAATTTTTTCCAGTGTTGGATCAACATTAAAAATGAAAAACATGGGACAAAATCTCTCTTCAAATATTTACCAGAGTGCATGTCCTCCTCCACTATAAAATGGCCTCCTCTCCTCCTACTTCAACAAACCTCTCAACCCACATAGTTTCAGCCAAGCCCTACCCAATACACTCCTTAAAACCTCTTCTTTACTCCTTGAATCCTTACTTTTTCCAAAAATCATTCCAGGGAAGCCCATTCATGCAAACAAAAATTAGTTACCAGATTAAGAGGTAACGCCCTCCCTCATGTTCCTTTCTTTTATTTTCATTCTCCTCCACCTAAAATCATCTTCTTCCATGAGTATAAAATAACACCAATAACAACAATTTACATATTTGTCTTTATGTGAAACTTTCAGAAAAAATTACACACACATACATCTAATAGGTAATGAATATAGCATTTATTTGTATGGTGAACTACCACCTCACAAAAAATGATCATTCATTTTTCCATTATCGCATATAATGGTAGAAATTATGATTGAAAATCTATTTATATATGTTATATATTAAATTTATTATGTCTTCAAGATTCTTTAATAAATTTACCACACATATCTTTATTCTTTTCATTTGGTGTACATACATTAATTTCGTTTAGGAAGTGTGAACTACTTCCCCCTTAAAGTGATATGATTTGTTCACACAATACATGGAATGTATTAAGGATTATTTTACTGAATTATATGATATATATGATATAATAACTATAATTTAATAAATAAATATATATATATATATATATTTCTTTTAATTTCATTCTTTCAATACGTCAGTAAAATAGAAATGACATTCTTATGTACATATAGACATCCATCTATGTAAATATTGTGTTCTATTTTTCTAATTCTATATTATATATATTGATATAATACACATATAATGAATATAAATATTATTTATATCATTGGAAGTATTACGGAAATCATTATATAAGTATAATGACAAAAGATATAGAATAATAAGAAACATGTGAAGAACCAAGTGAATAATTTCCAAAGTGAATTCTTGATGTGGGATTGTTAACAAGAATATAATTTAAGGTCAAAATGAAACCACATATTGAATTAGTTTTAAGAATATAAATCTATAAACTATTTATAATAAATATATAGTTATTATATAGCAATATGTTATGAGTACGAAGAGAGTTAATACACACGGTAAGGGGATTATATCTCACTATTTATTTCACCGAGATTCATTCAATGTTCACCACTCTTTCCATTTTAATAGAGTATATACCAACCATAAATTTATTATTTGATTATTATACTTAATTTTAAGTGTAATTACATATCCACAATTTGATCATCCTTTATTGGGATTTTTTTTTTGAAAAATACGAAATTGGTAAGATAGTTTTATCTCAATTTACCTTATTTGAAACACATTACATGTTATGCAACAATATTTTTATATGAGGTGTACATACATCCTTTTAATTTTTTTATAATGAATCTCCATCCTTTAATGATATTTTTAGCTTCATTTAATTTCAACTTCTTCCATAGGTATTATGGTTTTTTTTACTAAGTGATAAGACATTATAAAAACAATCTCATCACTTTTCAAGATAGATTATGAGTTTGTTTCTAAAAATTTCTTCCAAAAATATTTCACTTTTATTCAATAATATTTAAAATAAAATTTTACATCATATTTTTTTACCCATTTTATCGATAAAATATTCCTATCTCTTTCCAAATAAAGCATTTTTCTAATATTGTATACATCAGAAAGAAATATTCTATTTACCTTATATGTCACATACGAAGATACTCTTTGTAATTTCAGTGAAATCCATTTCAATGATTAAAAATTTTAATTTTAAAAAAATGTTTTTTAAAAAGTATTTTTCAAGGAAAATTGTTGATTAAATGTTTTCAATCTTCAATCCTAGTTTTTGAGGTAAAAATGTTTTGAAAACGTTTTCAAGATTTCGTTAAATGGTTCTAAATTTTTTTTTAGAGAAGTTGTTTTAAAAAAATAAATAAATATTTATATTCTTTCAAATAATATTCAATCAAACTGTTTTCAAGTAATTTTCAACCCTTATATTAATGTTTATAATTGTTTTCGAGGATAAATTTTTTGAATCGTATTCGATGAGATTTCAGAACAAATGTTTTAAAAAAATTATTTAAAGCCTTTTTTATATCATTTTATGGTATTTTCTAAGAATTATTTTTCATTTGGTTTAATGCATTAAAAATTATTTTTCAGAGAAAAAATGATATTTTTGTCAAGAAACGTTTCTAAAACATGTTTCAAAATTATTTTCCATCTATGTTGAAACCTATTCAGGATACTCATGAAATTCTAAGAAATTATCTAAATGTTATATTCATATTATTTATATGAATTGTTAATGCATAATGTCATTGAATTTATGAAACACATTTCTGTTTCACAAGTTATGTGTTCGTGAAAGTTTTTTCTCTTTAACATGTCATATGATTATGAAACATGTTTCGCTTTCATAGTTTATATGTTTATTTAATCTATTTCCTTATCATGGGTCATATGAGTATGATATATTTTTCTCTTCCATGGGATATATTTTTATGAAATATGTATCTCTTTCAAGGGTTATTCTTTTGATGAAATTATTATGAAACTTGTATGTTCTTCCACATGTTATGATCTGATTACAACTTTATGATACCAATTTCATTTCATGGGTTATGATATAGTTATTTATGATTTTGGGGAATATCTATGTAATATATAATTATAAGTAGTGTTACACCTATATCTCCCTCCAATGTGTTGGGTAAACATTAATATCTCATGATATAGAAATTTTTAAAATGGTAAAAGAAGTGTGTCTAATATTATATGTCTGGAAAAATAAATAAATATGGTTTAATATTACATGACGGGAATGATGAGTCAACTCAATTCTGCAATATAGGGATAGAATGGGGTGTGAACCCGGTTATGTAATGGAAATTTTACATAAATATTTCCTTATTAGTGATTCCCTTACTATTATGTAAATAATTATAAATAATTATATTTCTTTCAGAATTCCATGTTTTATTCATATGTTATGCTTTTAAAAATTATTTTTAATATTTCCTTATGATTTATATCTTATTTGTTTCCTTGTTCTATGACTTGATTCAATTTTATGATATTTTATATATAGGTTATGATCTTCTATTTTCATGATCACATTCCCATACCACTATTCTCAGGGTTATGCTAACATACTTCTCTTGTTAACCCTTACCGCTAATCTATGCTCAAAATTTATTATTTTTGATTCCCCTAGTTATGAAGATATGTATTATGTTTGATGTTTCTATAAAAGGTTATAGTCAAGAAGAATATAGTGGAAGATAATGTATCTTATTTATTTATTAGTGTTTATGTTTCCATATTTCCAAAGGCACTAGATTAGTAAGACCTTTAAGAATCTATTTTTATAATGTTTAAAGTATTATGATGCATTACCTAATGTTATTGTAGGAAAAATGAGGGTTACTAGAGTTGGTATCATAGAAATATTTTTTTTAACATTTGGAATCAATGATGAGAAAACATTAGTTATAACCCTAAGGAATTTCTTATAGATTAGTATAAGGATTAGGAAAATTATATTAAAATGTCAGGAAATTAAGTAAATTATAGTGAGAGTGGTTTCAAGGAAATATATCCCTATATGGATACTGCATGTGGATGTGCCTCTGGAACAGATGTACCTAGGGGTAATAACTCAGATATTATACTCCAAGACAAAGTTATAGTAATCTAATAAAATAAAATATGTATTTTTTCACACCTAGTTTGATAATCCCGTGGTATATGATTAGGGAATTAAAAAAACATCACGAACCAGCATGAAGGATTAATATATATATATTGGCTATGAATAACATACGATGAACCTAAGGTGTAATAGATCAATGAATGTTTCATTATTTCGACATCTTATATGTATTTTTTTCATGAATATGTGGATTTCTACTATGATAATTAATTGATACATTATGCATGTCATTTTTGTTAATTGTGGAAAATGGAAAAACCTGGATTAACATTAAACATGATGGATAGTTTTTTGATGACCAGTCAAGTGGGATGATCAAAGTTGCGAATTATGTTGTAATATTTCCAAATCAATTTTAACAGAACCTAATAAAAAATTTGTACATTAACCAACACTGAGACTCACTGAGGAAGAGAAAGATGTATTCCACTAATAGATTGGGTAATGGAGGTAATGGAGGAGAGATGACTTGGTTTCCCTTGTGTGAATAATGTTAAATGAGTCACCTAATTTAATGTCTTAGAGGAACAATAAGATGTTTTAACTATTAAAAATAAGGCCACAAAGCAAGTGACTATAAAGAAAAAATGAATAATTATGTTAACAAAATGGATGAGAATTTTGGAATCCCTAAGGTATCACATAAGGTTACTTGTTTTATGTGTGGAATACATATAAGTTATACAACTCAATGTCCAAGAGGAAATATCATAAAGAGAATTAGTAAGGTGGTGTGAGTGATGGTTATATTACAAATGTTGATTAAACTATATATAAAATGTGAAAGGAAATAGTTATTATGTAATAGAATGAGGTATCATTATTATAGATTATAGATTAAGTATGTTTTTATGTAGTTGGGATCCATGAATTATGTTATACTAATAGTGAAATAAACAAGGATTTTCCAATTTATTTATTCCATTAAAGATTTAAAAGATTATGTTAAATGTTTTTTAGGGACCTGAATAGTGAATTAATGAGAATTTGATATTTAAGGGAAGATAATATATAATATGTAATATATGTTAATATATTTTTGTTTGGATAACAATATGTGGGATATTAATAAGTAAATTGGACGGTGTTGATTATCATTGAAATCATTAAGGATTTATTGAAAAGTAGTTCTCGTTATTATGGATGAAGATTAAAGCTTCTTGTATTTATGGAAAATATATAGTAATCTATAGAATAAGGAAGAATGAATGTTTTACAAAAGGATTTCTGGTAATTTAGGTAGTAAACATGGTCCAAAATAATTTACCATGAGGGTATTCAAACGTTTAGAATGTGACAACCAAGATCTAATTTGTGATACATGGGGAGTCAATGTTAATGTGATTTTTGTGAATTTTATTCTAATGTTTTGGATTTTCATGTTTCAGATGGGTTATATGGATAACCATTATTTAAAAAATTAAGTTAAACTTCATGTGAAGTATTTATGTATTGTGATTATATTGAAAACCATAGTTAATGGGAATAATGATTATCCTTATTTCAAGGATGTCCACCATATTTATATTGTAAATTATATTTTTTTGGGTTTTTGAAAGGTATATCATGTATGTCATGTGACATCCAATCATTTCTAGAAATTATATGGGTCTTGATCCCATCACTGAAGGATGATAAGGGTTTCACACCGACCACTGGCATACGTGATGATCTGCTTAATGTGTAGCTATTTATGATGAATAGTTATTTCTAATAAAAATTTATTGTTACCTTTTATGTTTAGATATTAATGTTTTAATTATATTTATTTTCATGAATACTTATAGATAAATAGTTATACATTTCATTCTTTTAGGGGCCTTAATATCATCTAAAAGTTTATTTTAGTTCTTTAGCCATCAAAGTTAATAATTGGAAATCCATTTCATCAACTGATGAATGAATTAGAAATAGTTAAAATCAAATCCAACAAATGATATTTTTTTATATAAATATATATTGTATAAATATATCCTTATATTATTGGTCAACAAATGAAGTACTCAAAGATAGTATAATGATAAAAAAATTAATTGTAATACTTTAATTATTCTTGAACCTATATCATTTTAAATAATCATATATTTATTAATTTGAGGTCCTAAACTTTTCATTTATCATTTAGTTGTTTGTGATTAATGACCTAAATCACTCCCGATAAGTATGTATACTTTTCCACTATTTCAAATTTTCACTACCAACCTGTATTATTCTATGTTAAAACCTACTTATATTTTACATTGGCTAACCATTAGGGTGAAAACAACCCCTTTTTAAATGAAGTTTTATTATTGATTTTCACAATTTTGGATTCAACAAAAAAATCATTAAAGTATTAAACCTTTCATAACCCAGATGAATTTCATTAGTGAAATTCATTTTTAAGGGTGGTAGAATGTAACACCCTACGATTTTGTGACATGTTTTTCTGAATTAATTTAATCTACTGATATATTTAATTTAACAAGGCACTAATTTTTTATATATTAAATAACTAATTAAAATATTCCTTTCACCTAGAACCGACTTTATTGGCTCTACGTGCATCCTCAGCTTGGTGTATGTTACCTGCAACAACGAGTTTGTACGAAACATCATTTTTTTATTATAACTATAAAAATGATATCGTTAAATCCTAGAAATTTCAATTTTAATATGAATAGTGATAAAAACTTTTAAAATAATTTTTTAATGATTTTATATAAATAAAACAAATTGATAACTTAATATATAATTTTTGGAAAAGTCCTTATATGTTTTAAAATAATATTTTTACAAATAAACTAATTTTAATGTCCTTCTAGGAAAAATAATAAAATTAATTTTAGAAACCTTTAGTAATTGTATTTGATAAATGAAAAATAATTTTTTAATTTATAATTTATAAACTAGATAAGGGCTAATTTTTCGGATATTTCTAAGAAACATCTTTTTTGGATAATAGTGAAAATACTGAATTTTAATTACAAAACTACGTTTTCATCTAATTTATTTATATTGTTAAATTATTTTTATATTTTTTTAATTGTTTAATTAAATACTATTTTCATAAATTAATCTAATTTAGGTCATTTTAACATATTTCACATTGAAATTGTATATAAAAACATATCAATCTTTTGATCTTTTTCAACAATAAAAAACATGCAGTGTCATGTCATCAGTGAGATTAATTTTATATTAATTTTTTTCACTTATGTGGTTAGAATTTTGAAAAATGGGTTCCATAATTTTAATCATAATAATTTATAACTTATAATAGGGTCAGTTTGGTTTTAAAAAAAATAGTATATGTAATTATAATTAAGTACATTGATTAAGGTAAAATTCAGCTTAACTATGGACAAAACCTTATATTTGAGACAAAAAACGACCGAGAAACTTTTCCAAGAACCATTGGTTGTCCATATTTAGACCCTATAAATCCACTTATTTACATTGGTTTATTATTAGATCCACTTTATATATGAAAAACGTGGGTGGAATATTTTCTTTAATTATTTAAAAGAGTGTCACTCCTCCCCTACTATAAAACGGCCTCATATCCTCCCACTTCCTCACACATATCATGCCATTTAGGTTAGGAAATTATCTTCCCAATACACTGTACAAAAAACCTCCCTTATTACATTAATCCTACAATTTTTCATAAATCCTTCTATTGAAGCACTTCGGTGCAAACCAAAAGGTATTACCTGATTAAGAGGTAACATCCGTCATCCGTCATCCAGATCATTTCTTTTACTTTCAATTTCAACGGCATAAATTCATATTATTAAATGAGTATAAAAAATAGTAATACCTTAAATATACTTATATTTCATTATTAAAAGGTATCTACCTACTTATACAGACACATCCATCTAATGGGTTATAAATATAATGTTTACGATTACAGTGAACTACTACCTCACTAAACAAATATTGTTCATTTTTTCCTCACCTCATCTAATAGTGGAAATTATGATGGAAAGTAAGTTTATATATGTTATATATTATATTTATTATGTATTTGAGATTCTATAATCCTATTAACACACATATTTTCATACATAACATTTGGTGTAAATACAATAATATGGTTTGAGGAAGTGTGGACTATCGTCCCCACAAACCGAAGTGATTTGTTCACACACTATATGGAATGTATTAAGGATGATTTAAGTTAACATATATGATATATGATTTAAAAATGATAATGTAATAATTATATATATATATATACATATTAAATTTACTATTTTTCAATACGATATTAAAATGGAAGCAGCGTTCATGCATACGAAGGGCCCACCATCACCATGAATGGTGTATTCAATTTTAAAACATCTATATTCTATTGATTTATATACTAAAAATATAAATGATATAAATGATATCTAAATCATGGTTTACATTCCAAATATCATTGTATAATTAAAAGTACCAAATATATATCAAATTAAGACTCATATAAAGAACAAAATGAATATTACTCAAAGTCAAACTGTAACATATGTTTTTTAACAGGAAGGTATTATACTGTTCTAATAAACCCATACACAGTATTAGATAAAAGTATATTATTATGAAAAATATGTATAATATACTCAACATTATTACACAGGAAGCTTGTATGGGTGAGAAGATATTTAAGACACAATGGTAATGATTTCATCTCAGTTTTTATTTTCATGAGATACATGCCATTTTCACCACTTATTCCTTTTTCATGGTGTATATAATTATCATGAATTTAATTTATGATTATTATTATTAAATTTATGGGTTATTACATATCCATTATATTATATACCTTTCACGTAGTATATATTACAAAATTTATTAAATTGATATGATAGTTTTGTCTCAATTTACATTCTTTAAAACACTTACCACGTTTTGATCCAATATTTTTATATAAGGTTTACATAGTGCCTAAAAAATTTTTATATCAAGAATCTACATCATTTCATGATATTTTAATCATGGTTAAATTTCCCCTTCTTACATGGGGATTTTGGTTCAGTGTTATTAAGTGTTAAGAGTTTAGGGAAATAATCTCATCGTTTTTTGAGATTCTTTATAATTATGATTCCTTTTTAAAATAATAAAATACATACCCCATGAATATTCATGTATTTTCTCATCCTATAGTTATTCAACATATATTCATGTACTGTTACCAGTTTTCTAATTTTTGTATATAATCTAGTTATGAAATTTTCTTAGTAAAACCATACTTTACACTCTCTTCAGTCCAAAATCCATGTTCGTTCCAAACCATGTTTTCTAAAAATGGTTTCCTATAATATTCCATTATTTTCCTATAATCCTTAAAATACATTTTTACCCCTTCTGTATTTCACCAATGTTTTCAATGGAATATTATTATTGATTTTGGAAAAAGTAATATTTCTTACCTTTTTACCATATAAAGGGTTATTAGTTTTACCTTATACGACATGTTCATAGTTCATTTCCATAAAATTCCATTCCATGTCTAAAATGGTTAATTTTTTAGAAAATTTTTTTTAAATTGAATTTTTCACGATAAATTTTGTCAAAATAATTTTAGCTTATTTTATAAGTTTTCATATAAAATGGTTTTCAAAACATTTTCCAGTTTTCATTATATATTTTCAAAGTTATTTTCAAAGAATTCGGTTTTTAAATTTATTTAAGCTTTATTTATATTTATTCAAATCATTTTCAATGAAATGGTTTTCAAAGAGTTTGAAACCGCCCTATTAATCTTTCATAGGGATTTCAACGAAAATAATTTTTAAAATGTTTTGAATATTTTTCCATAAGTTTTGAAGTAAAAAGGTATTCAAAACGATTTAATGTATTCTTTGGAAATATTTATTTTATTTTATACGAAAATAATTTCTGAAAGGATTTATGAATTAAAACTAAATTTTCAAATAGGAAAGGATATTTTTGTCAAGATATGTTTTTAAATGTATTTTAAAATCATTTCCCATCTAAGATGACATCTATTGAGCTTACTCATGCCTTTTTATGAAATTATATAAATGTAACCTTAATATTATTTCCCTGATTAGGTTATTATTACTGTAATTGTATTTATGAAACCCATTTCACTTTAATGGGTTGTATGAATATGGGATTCATTTCTCATTCATGGGTTATATGTTCATGAAATTTTTTTCTCATTCATGGTTTATATGGTTATGAAATTTGTTTCCGTTTTATAGGTTATATGTTTTTGAAATCTATTTCTCTTTCAATGGAAATATATTTATGAAATACTTTTCTTTTTCCTGGGTTATGACTTTGAAGAATCGAATATGAAAACTGTATGTTTCTCCGTAGTTTATGATATGATTTCATTTTTATGATGCCCATTTTATTTCGCGGATTGTGATTTTTTTGTTTATGATTTTTTGGAATAGGTATCTTTGATTTTATTATGTGTTGGGTGGGACCTATCTCTCCCTCCAATGCATTGGGTAATGATTTACATCTCATAAAAACGATATGGATATAATGAGAGATGAACTCTATTAAGTATTATAGTTATGGGACCAGAAATAAACATTGTCCAGTATTATAGGGTTAGAATGAGGAGTGACATTAGTTTAGTAATATGGGGATGGAAGGGGGTGTGAACATGGTTTAATAATGTACTTTTTCCACTATGTTATCCTTGGAAGTGATGCCTTACCAACTATAGAAATCATTATATATTCTTACATGTCTTCTACAATTCCATGTTTGATTCCTAAATTAGGCTTTCATGGATTATGTTATTTATTTATTTATGACTAATATTTTATATACTACCATGATTTATTCCCTCGTTATTGTTTACGATCATTGATATGAATGGTATGATATTTTATTTTCAAGATCAGGTTCTTATATCCTCATGATCATGTTTATGCTTGCATGTCAACCATTTTTAACCTTACTGAGAATCAGAGATCAAACCGTTTTATTCTCCCATCCCCATGTTATGAATATATGTATTATATTGTATGTTTCTATGAATTTTTCTAGTCAAGAAGTACTTTGGGGGATATAATGTGTCTCATTTATGTACAAATTTTTAGGTTCCCATTTTTCCAAAGCCACTAAACTAGTGTGGTCCTTGGGTTTGTATTTGAATAATGTTTTATATACACTTTAGAATTTATGTAATTTTAATGTATTAAAAAAGAGGGCTTCTATATTATGGTGTTATAAAATGGATGTTTTCCAATGAAGATGTATTGGTTTCAACTTCATGTCTTAGCATTGTTTCTAATCAATCCTCCTTCCAATCATATAAAATCATTATAAAATACTAACAAAAGTCTCATAAATATACATAAGTGATATTATTTTAACAACATAACTTTTATATATATCCTATTTATAAAAATTGAAAATGAAATTTTCATTCGTGTGTATGGTGGACTACTACCGAGTGAATATATGTAATTCATTATACATTGCTATATTTGATGACTAGTTATAATGATGGATTTATTTTATAAATATAATATTCAAGAATTATGTACCCTTATTAAAAGATTATATATTATTTTCCTTCTGAATTTTATATATAATAATAAATGATGTTTTTGTTCATGCCTATGTGTGGATTAACACCTCCACGAAGTGATGTGATTATTTTTCATCACCACCTCACATAGATGATATATATAACTATTTTTAATACATGATATGATATATATTCTAATATTATAATTCTATAAATACAAATACTACATACTTTATTTCTATAATCACCAATGAAAAATGGAAGTATTACTTAAGTGTACAAACACCCTACCATCTCCATGATTATAATATAGTTAATTAGTCATAGATATCTATCATGTTATTTAAATATAAAGTATTTAACGAAAATTGATTATTATTTAAAGAATATTATTCTAAATATATTTGTGTATTGAAAAATTTAACCACACTCAATTTTTTGAAGTCAATTTGGATTTATGAATTGAATATCATGAAAACATCCTATGTGAAATTAAATAATTAAATAATTGATATAATATTGAAATAAGTGTCCAAAAAAGAAATAATAAACATGGAAAAGGTTATTAAGAAACTAAAAATTAATATAATTTTATTATTTAGGAATATAAATAATGTGTGTGATGTATTAGACTGAACAAAAGATACATTGGTTCAAATCATAATTTTTTATGTTTCCCTAAACATTCATTTTTTCATCTAATTCCAAATTTGATAAAAATTATTTGGAAAAGTTATTTTAGTATTCACATTGAAATTTTAAATATATTTTTGCAATTTTTTACTTTTACAAAATAATTTTTATAGTATATTTTTTCATTTTACAAACATGGTACTTTGTGAATTTGTAGATAAAAATATAGAAGAAATGTTTTTTTCACTCATATAAGATAAAATAATTTTACATCCATCATGGTTCATTAATGATTTTATATTTACAATATAATTTTACACTATTATTTACAATAAATAAATCATTATTATATGGATGTTTTCTTGAGTTTTAAATTCTTTTATGGCAGATGTGTATTTTTTAAGTGTTTTTTAAATGGAATTAAAAGTGATTTCCATGGGGTTTATTCATGATATATACCATGTAAATAGTTTATGAGGGGCCTATATCTATTATATAACATGATTGATCCTATAATATCATTAAAAATTGGTCCACCCAAATTGCACTCTAATTCATTGGGTTCTCTAGAGGTAAAAGTTGATCGTATGGCTATTTCATTTCTACGTGTGATTTTAAGAGTGACGTGATAATTATTTCCCAACACACCTATGTGAAATTTATATGGTGACTTTTGTTTTTTAATTAGAATCATTGATTTCAATATTTTATCTAAATTATTTATTTAAATAATTATTATACACTTTTAATTTTATTTAAGAAAATATTTTTTATTGGTTTTAATGTGTTTCACAATACTAATGGTTTTTTTTAAACCCTTATTAATATTTCTGTGGTTTTACCTTTGTTTAGAAAAACTCAAAGGCTTTAAGTTTCGATAATGAAATAGAATAAGTGAATTTCAATGTCAGGAATTTTTTCCTTACAAAAAAATAATTTTTTACTTAAAACTGTAATGTTTAATCAAAAAATGGATAATGAGTAGAAGTTTACACTTATATTGTAGGGATTAAATATATAAGAGATAGTTTTATTTCTCTAAAACTATAAAAATAAAATATCTTTTGTAATGAATGAAAATTAATTCTATCATATAGACACTTGATTTTGTGATATTTAATATCGGGTCATTATATATATGTTCCTAGATAATGTAGAGACCCAAGCATGACGTAATTGACCATTACATTACATTTTTGGAATACTTAATACATAAAAAAAAAATATTCCCAAAGACTGTATTAGTTTAGTGTCTTTGGAAACTCGGAACATAATCTTCTCATCATGGTGAAAGATCTTAAACTTCTCCCATAAAAATCTTCCCCTTTGGCTTTCTTACCTAAAACCTTTCTTTATATCTTGTGGAAAAGAAAAAATATAAAGGGTGAGCTCAAATTCTTAGTAAGGGTAAACATGGAGAACTTAAAAACAATCCATGAACATTTGAATGTAAAAACATAAAAACATCAAAATCTTGAGCAATGACATAAATCATGGATGTACATAAGTCATATATCATAAATGAACATTAATCATAATAAAATATCATGGTAATAAAACATTTAATTTCGGAAACCATTAATCACATGTTATGATTTCCATATTAGCCATGGCATTGCTGCCAAGACCATCATAGTGGACAAAGTCCCTTACTGAATCGAGTTCACTCCTCGTTCCAGTCCTGTATCACTGAACCAGATTAACTTTTTGTTCTTGTCATGTCTATCTCATGGGATATAAATATTTACCCAATGAATTGGAGTGAGATATAGGACCCACCCATCTCATAATGAAATCATTCTTTTGTGTGCCACAAAATAAACATACATCATTCATAATAACCCAATGAATAAAATGGGTTTCATAATCATCATCCCATCATAACATAATACATATAAAAGAAATGGATATCATTTCACACTAAGATAAATAAAACCATGTAAATAATAGAAACATTATACTTGAAACATAAACATACTAAAAACATTCATCTTATATGGAAAATAGTTTTGATAAAACACTTGAAAGGAATTCTTGAGGAAAATATCATTTCTTCTTCAAAATCATTTTTTTCACAGAATGCCATTAAATTTTAAAAGAAAAGGATTTTGTTTAAAATTATCATGAAATATTTTATATGGATCTTCATAAAAATTAGGCATTATGAAACCGTAAAAATCTGGTCATGCTGTCTAAGTTAAAAAAAGCATTCTCCTCATACTTTTTCCAGAAAAGTCAAAAAGTTTCCCCATATGGTAAACAAAAGAAAGAGTCCTTCCATAACACAATGTAAAAGTCCAAGAGGGGTAAAAATGACTTTAAAAGTACAAGGAAGAATATTAAACACTTTATTAAAATCATTTTTATAGACATTGATGAAAAATACAACCCCAGTAAATACTTATGTATATGCAGTCTCGGATAAAAATAAGATTTTCAAAATTATCCCTTACATTATGTCCAATTTCTTCCGTATGTGTCTGAGAATCTTGTATAGTGGGTTTGAAAAAATTATTATCTTGTTAAAGAATCATAATAATATTTATGATATCATATATGATTCAGTTATGACTTTTTATTAACTGTTATTTTGTCAATTCCATGTTAAAGCAGTGTTTTGTGTAAAATTGTTTCATTTATCGTACGTGTTTAGACTTATTATTTCTTGATATTATTATTACTTATATCATGATTTAAATACTTCCAGAATTTAAATCATGATTTATATATCATATATATTCATTATATATATATAATAGACAGATAAATGAAATCAAATACACTGTTCATGGAGACGGTAGTCCATACGTACGCATGAACGATGTTTTCATTTCCTTATCGACTTTAATGGAAGTAAGTAGATGACATATATATATATAGATAAATACAGTAAATTTATTATTTCATATATTTCATTATTATTTATTATATATACTTTATATTCATTTTTGAATGGTTAACATGGAGAATGAATCTCATCGCGTCGTGGAGACGGTAGTCCGTGCGTACGCACGAGTGATGATATCATTCCCATAATTATTGAATTGACTTGGAGGGGATTATATAATATCTCAAAACTTTTATAACGTTTTAATAACCATATGTAGTTATTATTTACACCATTATACCCATCCAAGTAATGTGGTGGTGAAAAAAAAAGAAGAATACACCACGGCGTGGAGATAGTATTACGTACGTACGCACACGTGGTTATTTCATATTCCCTAGGATTGATAGAAAATTAAATGAGGTTGTTTCATATTTATAATAACATATCAGTATATTAGATATATTTATATTATTACTTTATAATGAAACAACTAAAGAATAGGAAGAATAATAATAATGAAACTTCAAAGAATCGATAGAAGAGATTACCTCTTCATCGACGCGCCTCCTTTTAACATCCACCTAGGGCCCTAAATTTGGTCTTTGAAGAAGATAAGAACCTATATTAGGTATATATGGAATTGGATAAGTGAAATTAGAGGAGTTTTTCTGAGAATGAAGGCTCAAATTTGTGTGAATAGGAGAGGGAGGAGGTTCCCTTTTATAAGTTGGGTGAAGGGCACCTTAGGAAAAAGTTAAAATATTAGTTTATAATAAATTTATATTCAGTTTATAATGGATCCAAAATGAATTATTTCGAGGATAGGGTTGGTATGGTTCGAAATCCACTCAACCAATATGTTTTAGACAAATTTAGGTAACCATTTTAACCTTATCATTTAGATTTAACTCTATGTTAAATAATTTAACTTTTACTGTGTCTTCTTGTATACTTACACTATATGGTTAATAAACTTACTATAAAATTCTAATCGAATCCCAATTAGTTCATTAATGTCATATAAATTATTATATAAGTCTTGTGGCTGAACCATAGATTTTTATTAAAAGAATAACAATTAATAATATAATATTTGTTTTAAAAACTCTTTTATGTCAAGTTTGACACTATTTGTTATTTTGTTTTTGTTAAATTCATAAAAGAATTATTACTTAGAAAAAAATTCATCTAACCAACCCTAATATGTTATATTAACCTAGAAAATTAGTTTAATTCATATAAAGTCTCAAATTACATTTATTTTGGTATTTATAACATCAATTATTTTAATATTTCATTAATAATGTATTTACTGCATCATCATTGTGTCATAAATAAATAAATTATTTAATGTCTAAAAATCATAAATATAATAAGATTATGTAGGAACTCTTTTTATCTTCTTAATGAATAGTTATAGTCGAATTTATCTAATGTATAACACTATATTAAAAATGTTTTACTTAATAAGCTTTGATTTTAACTCTTTTAACTCTTCTTTTAATTAAATAATAATAAATGTCCTAATATAATCCAAGTGGACCTAAATGGTCATATTTAATTAATAAGGTTGTTTTTGGTCGAATATAACTTATCCAATAGAATTAGGAGTTGTTTTAAGGTAATAATATCATTTTACACTTAATTACCCTATTTACTTTTAACCATGGTAAATAATTGTAAAAATGTTACTATTCACCAAAAAAATTTATCTTATTAAACCAAATTTTACTTACTGATATCAACCGTGTCTCTCGGATTTTTTAAATTCTACTCACAGAAGTGGTAAAATTATGTTTTATGTAAATTTTCAAATTCTCCTAGGTGGTGGGTAAAAGACGGTAAAAAGTTGAATAAAATTTTTATATATCTAAAATTATTATAAAATGACTCCAATGAATTAAATTGAACATATATAAGTATTATGTATCTATTTTCACCTAAAATAAATTGAAATAAATTATATAATTATTTAAATAATAATTCTATTTTAAATTATAACTCAGTGTTTTTCACTATTCATAAAAAAATGAAGGATTTCAGAAAAATACTAAAATTTCACCCTAGGATAATTTCGAAATTTGGAATCCAAAAATGAAGTTCATTTTGAAAAATAAAATTTATAAAATTTTAAAACGTGGGTATTACTATTCATAAGGGCTATTTTTTATAATATTTTAATACCATATCGTTGTTTAATGAAACTCAGTATTGCGTACTACACACGCTATCGATAAAGTTTGTGATTGCATGTAATACAATACAAGTCAGGGATGCGTGTAGTAGAAGCTCACTTTGGTTTTTCATGTAACATAATCAAAACTTATTTCATTCACACATTAAACAAAATCTATACTTAATGTTGCGTAGAGTAATTTCTACAAAATGAACTTGAAATTGTGTGTAACACGAGCCAAGAATAGTGTTGTGTATTCTTCTATCTAATACAATGTTGCATATAGTATAAACTAATATTGGTGTAGTGTACAATAGAAGACATCAAAAAAATTAAAAATATTATATCTCATAAAATCTCCGGGTGTTACATTCTACCCCCCTTAAAATGAATTTCACTCATGAAATTTGTCAGGGTTATAAATCATTTACTACTTGAAAGTTTCATTCATAGAAACTCATGTCGTAAAAATGAATACTAATACTTAATTTTAAAAATTGAAGTATGAAACGTAATGGTTACCCAAATTAACACATCACTAGGTTTCCACATAGGAGAACATTGGTAAAAATATAGATATGGAAGAGAAATCTAACCATCATGTTCTGATGAAGAGTGGTAGAAAACATGTCTATGAAAAATCCAACAATCACAAAGCCATAAATTTGTGATGATCTAAGGTACCATCAGATTCATCAGATATGAGGGCACTAGGACAACATTTTTTGTTTTCACGATCATTTCCCTAATGTTGAAGAAATAAAAGAAACACTTACTTGATTTTGGTACAATCTCACTGTTGTTGTGCCTTGAACAATTTACACTTCAAATCTTAAAGAAATGAAGTTGAATTTGTCTTCCGTGAAGTCTTAGCAGATCATGCAATAGAATGATAGGTCATTACATCTATCTCAAACATAATGTTAACAAAAGTTATAAGTCCATCTTATGGTGAGATTAATTGTATATGGTTCAAAAAATGGACTTATACTTCATCTATCATACCTCTTAATAAAATAAAACTAATTTATACAAACTAGGGACTTCATGTAGGATAGTGGTATGCGATAAAGGCATGTCGATGTTCGGTTGTGGGTTTGATTCCCACATCCATGTCTGACGCAATGGGTTGTCTCCCATCCTACAGGTTGCCTTTTTTCTAAAACTATACTATTATAAAATTCCAGAAATAATATCGAAAAAAATTTATAACCTTAAACAATACAATATGATGTCCAACATAATCCATTCTAATAATTAGGCTTATCCAAAATACATCTATCCAATCTCATAATGAAAAAAAATTACTAGAGAGGACATCTACCAAGCATGTGATTACCATCATTTATCCCACATATATCATACAATATATCTTGTTGTTGGTCAAATTAAATACATGTGAATACCTTAATCATGTATTTTCTTAAAAAATGATTACCCATTGAACATTAGTTAAAAAATGAATGTTGTAAAAAGTTAACTCTTTGCACATACCAAAATCCCAAAATTTCTATATACTCAAACCATGATATCACTTTGTCCTAATATCAATCATGATCTCCTTAATACAATTTAAATTTTCATTTTCTCTTTATCACTTCATTATGCGCATATCATCTTCTTTCCAAAAATATTTCAATCACTTTTCATGGTTACTGGTACCGTACAATTATTGAAAACCAATACATAGATATTCCAAAATTCCACAATACTATAAATGAGATTCCATGATACTATTTTAAAATCCCATTACATAAAAACTTACTTATTCCACAACATCATTTTCATTCTCAACATCACAAATATTAATCGCATTTGACTTCCATTTTTTATTTGGCTTAAGAGGTTGCTCACGTCAATCATCATTAACCCATGGATTAGGGCATTGATTAGCATAATGCCCCATTTCCTTGTACTTGTAGCATTGAAGGGTTGGTGGTGCATTCTCTGTGTTATTTTCTATATTCACAACATTATCTTCCTTTTTCCCATTACATTGACACTTAGATACTTGATGACCTTCTTTTCCACACTTAATGAATTTTCTAGTCCATGTAATACAATCTCCACCATGCTTCTTTCCACACATTGTGCATAACGAAACTTTCTCCTTCTTTTCACCATTTGTTTTTGAGATTTTTTCTTGAAGTCCATCTTTCGTTTCTTGTCAAAACCATGAGATGGATATGTAACACCATCTTACATTTCTACCTTGACAACACAAATCAAAAAAATTTCATAGCTACTAAAGTATCTTATAGCAAATTCCCTTCGAAGACTTGGTTTTAAGCAACTGAAGAATCAATCAACTTTACTTTCAGGTTGGATGATAAAGCTAGATGCATACCTTGCAAGCCTTTTAAAATTCACTTCATACATTCCAACAGATTCATCATCCTTTTGGTAAATCTCAAGGAACTCCTTTTCCATCTTTGATTGAAGAATACGAGGGAAGTACTTATTGAAAAATAAGTTCTTGAACTCATCCCATTCCATGGATTCAATTTCATCTTGGGGCCTTGTATTCATAATTAGATTCCACCACTGGTCTACTTTACCTTCTAAATGGTAAATAGCCTGAATAAATTTTTCATGTTCTGAACAGCGAAGTATGGAAAATATCTTCTCAATGTAACTGATCCATTGTTCAGCAACAAGTGGATCAGAAGACCCACTGAAATAAGGTGGATGTTGCCTCATGAAGGACTCAATAGAATATTGTTCCCTTCTCTACTCATTTGAAAGTACAAAATGATTCATAGCTTGTGTCAGTATAGAAATAAGAATTTTCACTCCATCTCCCATAACATTGGTTTGTTTATGAGGACAATCATTGTATTTTCCATTACATTGATCAACAAGGTTTGTTTGGGTTCTAGCCATCGTCTAAAACCCAAAAAGAATAGTGTGAGAGGAAAAAATCATGCTAGGAAAAAAACATAATAAAGGGGGAGTACCTTCAATATCTAACATATTAGGTTTAATTCTAAAATTGTTACCATAATTCTAGGAATTTAACCTATACTTATACTTATCCTTAGGACATCCCTAGACATACCATAGAAATATCTCTAGGGATCTCACTAAAGTTTTCACATCCTAGTTTCTAAAGGTTAACTAAACCTTCGCTCTGATACCAACTGTAGAGACCCAAAATTGACGTACATGGACATTTCATTACATATGTGGAATACTTAATACATGACAAAAACATATTCCCAAAGACCGTATTAGTTTAGTGTCTTTGGAAACTCAGATCATAATCTTCTAATATTGGTGAATGATCTTCAGAATCTCTCATAAAGATCTTCCCCTTTGGTTTTCTTACCTAAAACCATTATTTATATCCTTCGGAAAAGAAAACATGAAAAGGGTGATCTTAAATGCTCAGTAAGTGTAAAAATGGAGAACATAAAAACAATCCATAAACATTTGAATGTAAAAACATGAAAACATAAAAATATTGAGCAATGACATAAATCTTGGAAGTACATAAGTCATAGATCATAAAGGAACATTAATAATGATAAAATAAAATAGGAATAAAACATGTAATTTTTGAAACCATTAAGAACAAGTTATTATTTCTATAGTATCCAAGGCATTTCTGCCAAGACCATCATAGTGGACAAAGTCCCTTACTGAGTCGAGTTCACAACTCATTCCAGTCCTGTATCACTGAACTAGATTAACTTGTCATTCTAGCCATCTCTATCTCATGAGATATAAATCATTACCCAATGCATTGGAGGGGGATATAAGTCTCACCCGTCTCATAATGAAATCATTCTTTTGTGTGCCCCAAAATAAACATACATCATTCATAATAACCCAACGAATAAAATGGATTTCATAAACATAATCCCATCATAACATAATCCATTTAAAATAAATGGATATCATTTCATCATAAGATAAATCAAACCATGTGTTTAATAGAGAAATTATAATTTATACATAAACATACTAAATAATGTCATCTTATATGGAAGATAGTTTTGATAAAACACTTGAAATGAATTCTAGAGGAAAATAACCTTTCTTCTTCAAAATTATTTTGTTTTCACAAAATTACAAAAAAATTTAAATGAAAATGATTTTGTTGAAAATAATCATGAAATTGTGTAGAGGAAGATTCATGAAAAATAGTCATTATGAAACCATAAAAATCGGTTCATGCCATCTAAGCTAAAAATACATTATCCTCATACTTTTGCCAGAAATGTCAAAAAGTTCCTTGTATGGTAAACAAAAGAAAGATTCCTTCCATAACACAATGTAAAAGTCAAATAGGGGTAAAAATTTCTATAAACATACATGGAATAATACTAAAAACTTTATGAAAAACATTTTAAAGTAAATGCATGAAAAATATAACCCCGGTAAATACTTATGTATAAGCAATCTCGGATAAAAATGAGATTTGAAAAATTATCCCTTACCTTATGTCCAATTTCTTCCGTATGTGTCTGAGACTCCTGTATAGTGGGTTCAAACATATTATTATTTTTTAATAGAATCATAATAATATTTATAATATCATATATGATTCACATATGACTTTATATTAACTGTTTGTTTGTCAATTCCATGTTAAAGCAGTGTTTTGGGTAAAATCGTTTCATTTATCGTACGTGTTTGGACTTGTTATTTCTTGATATTATTATTACTGATATCATGATTTAATTATTTCCAAAATTTAAATAATGATTTATATATCATATATATTCATTATATATATATATATCAAAGGTAGATAAATGAAATGAAATACACCGTTCATGGAGACGGTAGGCCATACTTATGCATGAACGATGTTTTCCTTTCCTTGTGGACTTGAATGGAAGTAAGTAGATGACATATATATATATATATATATATATATAAATCCAAGAAATTTTATAAGTCATATATTTAATTATTATTCATTATATATACTTTATAATCATTGTAGAATGGTTAACATGGATAATGAATCTCATCGCGTCATGGAGATGGTAATTTGTGCGTACGCACGAGCGATGATATCATTCCCATAATTATTTAATGGAATTGGAGTGGATGATATAATATCTCATAACTTTTATTATGTTATAATAACCATATATAGTTATTCTTTACACCATTATACCCATCCAAGTATGGTGTTGGTGAAAAACATATTACCCCATGGTGTGGAGACGATATTTCGTACGTACACAACACGCAGTGATTTCATTTTCTATAGGATGGATAGAAGGTGAAATGAGGTTTTTTAATATTTATAATAACATATCAGTATATTATTTATTCTGATGTTATTACTTTATAATGAAACAACTAAATAATAGTAAGTAGAATAATAATGAAACTTGAAAGAATCGGTAGAAGAGATTACCTCTTCTTCGACGTACCTCCTCTTAACCTCCTCTTAGGGCACTAAATTTGGTCTTTGAAGAAGATCAGAACCTCTAGTAGGTTTCTATTGAATTGGAGAAATTAAATGGTAAGAGTTTGGCCGAGCTTGAAGGCTCAAATTTGTGTAAAGAGGAGAGGGAGGAGGTTCCCTTTTATAAGGGGGTGAGGGGTACCTTAGGGAAAACTTAAAATATTATTTTATAATAAATTCATATTCAGTTTATAATGGCTCCAAAGTGACTAATTTCTAGGATAGGGTGGTTATGGGTCTAAATCCACTCAACCAATAGGTTTTATACATCTTTAGGTTACCATTGTAACCTTATTGTTTAGATTTAACTCTAAGTTAAATAATTTAACTTTTACCGTGTCTTCTTGTATTCTTACACTATATGGTTGATAAACATTCTATAAACTTATAATCAAACCTCAATTGGTTCATTAATGTCATATATATTATTATATAAGTCTTTTTCCCTAACCTTATATTTTTAGGAATAGAATAACAATTAATAATTTAATATTTGTTTTAAAAACTATTTTATGTCAATTTTGAAACTATTTGGGATTCTATTTTTGTTAAATTCATAAGAGCATTATTACTTCGAAAAAAATTCATCTAACCAAGACTAAAATTTTATATTAACCTAGAAAATTAGTTTAATTCATAAAAATTCTCAAATTATTTTTATTTCCGTATGTATAACATCAATTATGTTAATATTTCATTAATAAGGTAATTACCGCATCATCATTGTGTCATAAATAAATTAAATTATTATATGTCTAAATATTATAATAAAAATAACATTATGTAGGAACTATTTTTATCTTTCTAATGAATAATTATAGTCTAATTTATCTTCTTGTATAACCCCATATTAAAAATGTTTTAATTATAAAATATTGATTTTAACTCTTTTAACTCTTCTTTGAATTAAATAATAATAAATGTCCTAATCTAATCCATGAGGACCTAAATGGTCATATTTTATTCCTAAGGTTGTTTTTGGTCTAATTTCACTTATCCAATAGAATTAGGACATGTGTTAGGGTAATAATAATATCATTTTTACCCTTAATTACCCTATTTACTTTTAACCGTGGTAAATAAATGTAAAAAATTACTATTCACAAAAAATTATTTTTATCTTATTGAAACACATTTTACATACTGATATCAACCGTGTCTCTTGGATTTTTGAAATTTCACTCACCTAAGCGGTAAAATTTTGATTTATGTAAATTTTTAAATTCTCTTAGGAGGTGGGTAAAAGACAGTAAAATGTTCAATAAAATTTTTATATATCTAAAATTATTATAAAATTAATCTAATGAATTACATTGAACTTATATAGGTATTATGTATCTATTTATAACAAAAATAAATTTAAATAAATAAAAATAATTATTTAAATAAAAATTCTTTTTTAACTATAACCGAGTGTTTTTCACTATTTTTCAAAATTTGAAAGTTTTCAGAAAAATTCCAAAATTTCACCATAGGCTAATTTCGATGTTCCGAATCCAAAAATGAAGTACATTTTGAAAAATAAAATTTATAAAATTTTAAAATATGTGTATTACTATTTATAACAGCTAGTTTATATAATATTTTTATAAAATATCGTTGTTTAGTGAAACTCAGTATTGCGTAATACACACACTATCGAGGAAGGTAGCGATTGCGTGTAATGCAAGCCAAGTCTGGGATGTGTGTAGTGGAAGATCCCTTTGGTGTTGCGTATAACATATTCAAAAACTTATTTCATTCATACATTATACAAAATATATACATAATGTTGCGTAGAATAATTTCTACAAAACGAACATGAAATTGTGCATAACACGATCCAAAAATTGTGTTGCATATACTACAAGATAATACGGTGTTGCGTATAGTACTAACTAATCTTGGTTTGGTGTACAATAAAAGAAATGAATGAAATTAAAAATAATATATCGCATAAAATCTCGGGGTGTTACAGATAATAACCGGTTAAGGGATATTAATGTTAAATTTATTTTTTCCAAATTAAAATTCATGGAGAGATATTTTGTTTATGAAGAAAATTTTTTCAAATGGTTTGTGTACTACCTATTGGATATTATATATGGTAAATTATATGTTATTAATTTTAATTGAAGTATGCTTTTAATATGTCTCTTTGATGGGGATTATATTAAGATGTTTGTTAGGTTGTAAGGGGTTTTCTTCATTCAAATTAATTTTATGGGGTCATAATTATTCTTCTGTGAGTATTTTTTTTATTAATTGTATTATTTTATTTTATGATTGAATTTTATTTTTGTTTATCCTTACTTTATAGGAAATTACATTTGTTAGTTTATTTCATTAAAAAAAATTCAGATCTCATTCTCTCTAAAAGATACATTTAGATTCAATATCTTGATAAACTATTCTCAAAAATATTATTTATTATTATTTTTAAATCTAAATATGTTATATTTTAGTAAATATTCAAAATAATCTTAAATTTATTTCAAATTATTTATTTATTACTATATTTATGATATGAGATTCAGTAATGTAATTTTTAAAATAGTAAAATTGATTTCCCTATCAAGTTTGAACATTTATCTTTCACTCCACATTTAATAAATAAATATATTATCCCCTTTTAGGATTAATTATTTAGATTTCACATAAATTTTCCTTTTAAAAATATTTTCATATAATATTATTTCTAAGTATTTTTAAATATGACTCATGATTTCATATCTTAAGAAAATGTTATGAAATGCTTTGTGAAATTCCATTATCATTGTTTTAATTCATTTCCCTATTTATGGATATAACTCCAATGGGGTAATTTTTTTCAAATAATATTCTAGATGAATTAGTACAATACCATTTTAGAAGGCCTTATATTTTGGAATCAACTAATAATGTTTTTATATGATGTCATGTAATACCATTTAGAATTGATTTGTATCCCATTTTCATCCCATGGGATTAAATGATAGGGTGAATAATTGATATCATATGGAACATGCACACTGAGATATATATGTATATATATACATATAAATATCATGGTGGGTGGGTTCTTATGCCACCCACCAACTCATTTGATAAGGTTATACGTCTCATGAGAGACTTATGCACCAAACTTTTAGGAATCATGTGCCACGTATGGACCTTTTTTTGTGAAATATAATCCCCATATAGGCTTTTGATTAAAAAACATGAGTCACTTAAGTAACATATATATTTTAGACCCAAGTAAAAATGGGTTTAATTTTTGTGATGACTAAACCACTATTAAATTTTTCCATGATCTTAAAGTTATTCCATTGTTAATTATTATGTTATAATTTCTTGAAATGTCTTATAATTATGAATGTGATTTAACACCCAAAATAATATCTTTATATATCATGCTTCCACTTTCCTATTCCATTTTATATGTTTTATCTTTTTAGATAACATTTATTTACATCTGAACTTGTGGATAACTATTAATATTCCATATAATTTTTAATATTATACTTCTCCACCACTCATGTTATATCATATAATTATGATCTAACCATTGATTACTTGTTTATAATATTTACCTTAATGATAATATGAGCTCACGACATTCATAAGAATGTAATCCTTGGGTTATGAATATGTGCATAACTTATGATAAGTCTAAAATGAAATCTATTTTTGTTTAACTGTGGGTAAATATTGACATGTATCACAATATATATCTCATATGTAGGTGATCATTAAAGACACTAAACCTTCCACAATTTGGATAATTAAATTTATTTAGCGATGTATTGTTTATTTAATGAAAATAAATTCAAATATATGTGTGTTAATTTTGGTTCATCACACATTACATCAATAATAGTATTTAAATAATATGTTTCTCTAATTAGACTAGGTAGTACAGGTCTGGTGTGCCTCAAGATAACATTAATGATCCCAAAAAACAATGATCAACCACGAATCCTATATAAGTCATTCATCTACTATCAAAATTTTAAATCAATTAGTAAGTGTTTTTTCATCTCATTAGTTATGTAATATAGTACCACTTGCATGAAATTTCTTGCAATTCAATGAGGTTCCCCTTAAAATTTATCTACGTATTGGGTTATCATTGTCATTATAAGTTCAATCGTCCAATACTTAACCATTGTAATTGGAATGTTAAAGTTAAAAAATTCATTCGGCTCAAATATATGTTGTATTTATATTAATCCCAATTATTCTAAAACAAAAATCAATTATTTATGACCTCAATCATTCCAATGAACATATAAAATATCTAATGAAGTCATATTAAATATACACAATGTTCCAACCTAAAGTAGTATCATCAATGACATACCAAAATGAGAAATATCCAATTGAGTTACAGAACATAATTTAAACAAGGTAACATGATGATGAAGTAACCATATGATTATAACAATAAATTCATACAATTTTCAAGAAGGAAGGGTATTGATAACATTTATTGAGTTTTGATGAAAAATGTAAATGGAACTAATTTCATTCTATCTCAAACACTATCATTTAGTCTATGGGGAATATGAATTAGTCATTTCAAATTTAACTATTAACAAGTCCTATAATAGTTAAATACTAATAGGGACAATCAAACTAAAAAATAATTTTGAGACATTGTCCTAATTCTGATATCATGGAGGTATTGTAGGAAATGACCAACAATGATTTTTTTATAAATCTTTTGGGTTCACATTCAATAAGTAGTTCCCTACTCCTATTACTATAGTCTGGAGTGTTCTATTAATAGTAATGTTTGGATACCTTATACTGATAAATCCCCCTATTATTCCTTTGAATATATATATATATATATATAATGTATTATAAAATAGATGATAAGAATACATTTACATGTAGAACAACAAAATTTTAGTTCCCAAATAGATTGTAGGATACACTAAAAAATATATCAAATTACCTGAGATGATGTATTGAATATCCAATCAATCATATCATTGATAATACACAATAAGGTTATGCATCAAGCGCTAATGGAAATATAAGTGAATCCTAGGGAAATTTATTCTATTATAATTAATAAGAGAATTTATAAATAAATATTACATTATATAAATAAATTAGATATTTTACAAAACCTATCAAAATTAATCCTCACCTAAAAAATCTATACTAGAATAAAGGTTTTAATGCTTCATGTTCAACAAAATATTAAATTTTTATCAGAAACATAAGTGATGTTTGAAGGGATAAAATGAGTAAACACCTTTATCATTGTTAATATTGATTCAACAAAATTAAAGAAAAGACTTTATATTAAATTATTTATTTTTTCACGAGAACACTGAAAATATCTTCAGGGACTTAAACTATCACATTCCAAAAGAAAATGTCCTTATTCAACTTATCAGATTCTTATTGATAGGTCGATGTGTGTATAAGATCTATCCATTATAGAGGGTAATTGTAGATATAATATGATCTATATGGTTTCTAATTATGATGAGGTAATATCTTTTTGAGAACACTAATCGATTTATTACTATATTTTGATTCACTTTGACATAATAAATATTTTGGATACATTAAGACTTTTAATGTGCTACATCATTAAGTATAATATTTGAAATGAAATGGAATGTTATTAATATAATTACTTATCAAAATAATTCTAGAGTAAAATTAGTTTTATAACTATCAGTTCATATTAAAAAATCTTATAAAACCAATGAAATATTTCTCCACAAAAGTTCATAGTCATAGTCTCTTTTAAGATGTTCTTTTTTTTCATCCTCTATTAAATAATTTAATTTTTTCGTAAGAAAAAAAATAAATTTCTTAAATTACACATATTGGAATCTTAAAAGTGTAAATTGTAATATTAGACAACCCAAAATATATATGGAACTCCACTGAAAACCTCACTACTAACTATTTTTTTACCAAAATTCCGATAATGAAATGATTGACTTACTAGTGTGATGATGTTTATAGAAGAACAAATATATCATTATTCCCCACATTTACATCAAGGTTAATAAATTATTTAATTCATTGTCTAGTTGATATGGGGAAATCAATAAGTTCCCTCCTACCACAATGGCTTCATATTGGGATTGAGATGTTACATTACATCCATAAAATATCTGTGTTAATTTCTACATTCACTAAATTGATGTTGACTATAATTTTCCATCATTGATATTTGAAATGAAAATTGTTTCCCATTATCTAGGACATAATTAAGTAAACATGATAACAAATTTAGATGCATAAAAATAAATCCAGTATTATCATATTTGTTAATAATATAACTATGTCATTTCCTCCTCCAATAAATTTACATCCATTTTTTATTCTATAGTTCCACTAAATGAAATGAATTAAATTATTTATAATGATTACATCCATTTATAGAGTAGTCACATGTTGATATAGAACATTCTATAAATTTTTTTATTCAAATGTTTAAATCTATTTAATTATTGGAAATATTATTTGATGATCGTTCTCAAAGACATAATTTTATATCGATTAAATATTTGAAGCTTTATCGATTTTGTTTAGGGATTGTGTTCACTTTATAATATATAGAACACTTTCCCATTAAATTTATTCATTAAAATGATGCAAAAACAACGAGTCATAATATCATTCATCCATTATTGTCCTTCCATTATCTATTGATATGAAATTTATTTATATCTTCATCAAATATCATGTAAATCTTATGATCGAACTACTCACTGGTTGGAACACATTAATAACGAGTACTTGATAGACCTTCTTGAATATTTGTTGAATTTAATGTTATAATTTCTCGCGCAAATTTTTTTCCTAACATTATACACATTCACAACACTATATAAGATTCATTGTCCAATCTGGAAACACAAATCCTTGATCGATAATTGTCTGATATAACGAATCATATTTCATATCAAAGAGTGGTTTCTCTATTTATTAGAAAAGATATTTAGGAAATAAATGAAGTTGAAACCACATTATCTTAGAGGGATTACTCATCTAAATTAACAAAAACGATAACCAAATGGATATATCTCATTAAATAATAACCATAGGATCACACTATTTGATAAGTTAGATTTGGGAGTCTAACGATACACCCACAATAGGCAATTGTTTCCCGAATGATGTCCAAAATTCTAAGAAATTGTCCTTTAAATAAATAATTAATATGGAGATTCTCACATTACATATATTAGAAGATGAAATTATTATTATATATGATATCCATGCAACAACCTATATCACATATCAAATAGAGTCAATATCAAAAAATATAGACGATTATATTTTTCAAACCATCCAAGATAAATTCATATAATGAATTAAAAAATCATGTATTTTTTTCATTATAACATCACCAAAAAAATTGATAGCTTTATTTAAAAAAATAATACTAAACATTATCTATATTCACTATATATATGCATTTTCAATACCATCCTAACCCGAATTGGTAATTAATGTTTAGCTATACTGTTATTTATTTCTTCTCTAAATGGAATCATTTGTCCCTTCGTAGAGGTTAGGAAAAAAGATATTATTTGTTTATTTAAATTATGATATCATTATTTAATATGGAGCTCCCCACACATTAATTATAGTTAAAGAAAAAAGTATACACATATCAAAGATGAAAAATATCTATTTAGAATATAACATTCCATCAAATCACTAATCACATTATCATGATATGATTAAAATATAGTTTGTGACATTAAATATGGATATTTCAATTTTTAATTAATAAATTTTTGACTTGACTAAAAAATTCAGGTCTAATAATACCCAAAATGCCTTTTGTAATAATTTCACCAATATGAAAAATTCTATTCAGGAAACCCCATATTCAATAGTGTATGAGTTAATGCAATTCTTACCCCATTTGTATAGATTCATTAACTTTGGAAATAATTTCATCACTACCAAATTGATGTTTTATAGTGAAACATGATTATTAATTTATTGAAATATATTGATGACAAAAATTATTAATTCATTGAAGAACTTACTAGTTCATTTTAATTATGTTGGATAATATTAGATCTACAAGGCCTTCCAATGCTCATAAGTACAGTGAGAATTAGTGTTTTCTGTAACACCTCAATTTTTTTATGAAATATTTTATTTAAATAATATTACTTCTTCAGTATCTTTCACTGTATGAAATGTTGAGCATAAACAAACCATGAAAGTCCATTAGTATTAAATTACCATTATAGACAAGCTGTTAGGTTAACAGGAATATGTATAACTATCTTATGAAAATGCATTGAAAATTCATTGGCTACCAATTATTTATGAAAAATATAAATCAACTGGATATTTTTATTTTGAATGAATTAATATTGGTAATGAAATTAATGATATATATATTTTTTTATACTCAATAAAAAAAATTATTCATCCAATATATATTTTATTCATAGGTTATAAATAAACCCTATTTGATGTATAAAACACTATATTTTTAAAAGGGAAATTTCACGCCATTGAATGCCAAAACCCTTTTAAATTTATATTTTGAGACATTAATAATTTTTATATAAAAAAATAATCAGTTTATTTTAATCTAGGATATAAAAATTTCCTTTGGTTGAATTTATGATATTTTTTGATAACTTTCAAGTTATAGTGAATAGTAAAAATACACTACTATTTTTTAAAACAACTTTTTTCATTGAAATAATTTTAATTTTTAAATTATAATATATTATCATTTTAATGTATAAATCAAATTTATTTTTATCATTCAATATAATTTATGTCATTATAATTAATTTTACATTTAATTCAGATGTAAAACATTTCAATCTTTTGCAATGTTTTAGCTTATAAAACACTTTCTCTCTTTCCAACAACATGATTAATATTAAATTAATCACTAAAAAATCTATGATTTTAATTTTGAAAAAATTAATTCATATTTGGAATCATTAATTCAAAATTATATAAATATATTTTTTTTCATTATGAATATTAACTTCAGAAATTTTTATCCATTCGGTAAAAGGGTAAATCGGGGAATTTAGGGTAAGAATACAATTAATAAATTTCTATAAAACCTATATTAATATCATTGTATGAGTGTGTGTAGACCTAAATCATCCTTAAGATTAAATTTTATTTATTTTAATCTACTTTTATGATATTATGACATTTAATATAATTTATTTATAGAAAAGATAAATATGTCTCACTCAAATTTTAATAACTAAACTGTTTTTAATATTAGGTTATATAGAAGATAATTTCGATTATAAATACTCATTTTAAATCTAGAATATTTGCCTTTATCATGGTAATTTATTTTTAATTTATGAAATAAATAATTACTTTAATATCTTATACATTAGTGATGCATAAATAATTTAATTGATGAAAAATAAATAATGTAGTATTTATTAAAATAATAATATCAATTAAAAGATCCAAACACTTTACCAAATCATATTTTTCAAGTATATATCAACCATAAACATCCAACCAACATTTTATGGACCATTTAGATACTTATAGAAGGGATTATGACACTTATATTATTTTATTTAATGTGATGTTAAAGTTGTCACATTCATAATTTTAGAAGTATAACATTTTGAATATTTAATTTCACAAAAGGTAAATTAGACTAAAAGTTTTCATATAAAATATAGTAGATTTTTATTCATCATATTATTTTATTTTTAGTTTTTATTCATGAAATAAACATACTAAATAATGATACAAAAATGTTGTAGTAATTATTTTATTATGATAAATATCAAATAAATGTTATTAACAATATAAAATTATTTACAAATTGGGCTAATTAACATTCATAATTAATTTTAAAAATTAAATTAAATTCATTGGAATATAATAAAATTTTGGGTTCAAAGTTATATTTTTATATTAATATTTTGAAAAATCAATAAATTGAACTGTGTTAACATTGATACTATTGACTATTTATCAAAATAACATGTTATTTAATTATTTAAGAAACATTAAACATTTTTTAAAAATATATAATAATTATTGTATTGTATAAAATGATCTAATTTATTTTTATATGGTCTATTTTACATAATATAAGTAAATATTTCACCATTTTAATATAGAATTATTTGATACCCTTGTTAAAACATACAAAGAATGACTAAATGTTAAATAAAAATATAAGGTTTAAATAGACAGAAATAATTGTCCCAAATTTATTTTTTGATGATATTACAACCCTATCTCATATAATATTTTGAAGTATTACATTTTCAATGTTATTATGTATGTTTTTTTATTATATATTGTTATTAATGGAGTTTCCAAAACTGCCCCTCACCTCAATAATAAACAGGCACCTCCTCCCTCACCTCTTCACTTCACATTAAGCCATAAAACTCTGTAATCTCATGGAATATTTCCTTATTAACTTACCTATTTACATTATACAGGATCTGGTAATCTTGAAAGATAATCTCTAGTTATCTAAGAAGATATTTTAATGAAGCGCGTCGAGGAAGAGGTAATCTATTCTACTGATTCCTTCCAACTCATTTCCTCTCATACTTACTCTTCATTAGTTGTTTCATTATAAATTAAAAAAACTAAGTATCCTTCATATACTGTTATGTTATTATAATTATGAAACAGCCATATTCCACCTTCTATCCATCCTATGAAAAATTAAATCACCAAACACAAGTATGTACGACTTCTGGTCTTCACGTTGTGGTGTAATTTGTTTTTTACCACCACCATACTTGGATTGGTATAATGATGGAAATAATAATTATATATGATTATTATAAGATGATACTGATTTTTAAATATTATAAACCTTCCACTTTAATACCATTCAATTATTATGGTAATGATATTGTTGCTCGTACATATGTAAGACAGACCGTCTCCTTGATGTGATGTGATTCATTCAACATGATGATTATTAAACTGTGATTATATACATGAATAGAATGTGTAAATATGATATATATATATATAATACTAATATAATTTTTTAAAAGATGTAACTATTACCAAATAAGTTTAAGATTAACTTATCTGAGAAAACATGCAGAAGAACATAAAGCAGTTAATATCTGAATAACAAGTAATAATTAAATGTTACTAACCAACAGATGATAATGTTACCATATGTGATATCATAAAAATGAATATGATTCTGGAAAAAGTCAATAACCTTTTTTATATCATTATACAAGAGATTTGGATACATACTATGGGTATCAAAACTAAGGTAAGAGATAATTTTTCAATCTCATTATTATTCGAGATTGTTTCGTCATAAGTCTTTGTTGGCTATATTTATCCTCCACATCCATGTTCCTTAAATAATTAATACTATTTATATTATTATACAAAATTTTAAATTCTATTTTACACATATTTTAATTTTTTCTAAACATTATGAAAGGAATCATTCGTCGTTATTTTATATGAAGAACTTTTTGACTTTCCCAGCAAAAGTATGAGGAGAATTTTTTTTACTTATATGGTATGATCAGTTTTTTTCAACTTCATAACACATAACTTACATTAATATTCTTTTACATTATTTCATGTTTATTTTTAAATTTTTTTTAAATTTTTAGGCATTTTGAGGGTGGAAAATATTTTTGAAGAAAGGATATTTTCCCCAAGAATTAATTTCATGTGTTTTATCAAAATTATTTTTCATCTAAAATAATGCTCTTTAAAAAGTGTTACATTTATATCCCTAATTTTACTATGATTTTATATTTTTAATGATGGAATGATGTTTAAGAAACACATTTTCTATCTTGGGTTATGCTATGAGTTTTGATTTACGTTTTGGGGCAGGTGTAAGAATGATTTCATTTTCAGATGTGTGGGACTTATATCTCACTCCAATGAATTAGGTAATGATTTATATCCCATCACATATTCATTATAGAAATGTCAAGTAAATCTGGTAACATAAAACAGGAATGGAATGACCTATAAACTCAGCATAGTAATGGATATTGTCTGATACGATGGTCTAGGAAAAGAGCCTTGAGTAATATGAAATGATTTTCCATTCATAATTGTATTTCAAAAAATCACCATGTATTACATTATGAAATTTGGGATTATGTCCATTAATTATTATGAAATTTTACCCCATGAAAATATATCACGAACTTTCATATGTAGGATAAGACTTCCAAATGTTATGTTCATGTGTCTTAGGATTAAAATAGGATTGATATGTCCCTTTTTTACCCTTACTGAGAATTTGAGGACATCATTTCATATGTTTCTTTTACCAAAGTCATTATGAAGTTTATTAAGTAATATATAAAAATATTAGTCTAGTTATGATGATATAAGTTGTATACAATGTAAATATTTTATAAACAGGTGGTTTATCATTCCTACTTTCTAAATACAATACATATATACGATCATATCATGTCATTATTATATATTTTAATGAATATAATTAAATTTTAAAGTAATATATATGTATGTAATTTATGGGTCTTTATTGTTGGTATTAGAGTGAAGGTATAGTTTACCTTTGAAAACTAGGATGATAAAGCCTTTGTATGAATCCTAAGGATATGTCTAATTATAGGGTAAAATTATAGTGTTTTATAAATGACCATGAATGTCCTGGGGTAAAATATAAAGTGTCATAAATTAAATTTTTTCTTGATTATGTGTTTTTTCAATTATGATTAATATTTCTCACACTATGCTTCTTGGTTTTAGCCAGTGTCTTGAACTAAAATAAACCGCATTTATACTAAATATGATGGGAAATGTAATCATTTTCCTTTAGAGAAACCAAATATTATGGTATATGGAATTAAAAAACTTGTATATATGATCCCACAAATTTCTCATGATATGAATCATGAAGGACTTCCAAACTAGAAAAGGAGGGAGTAACATTCTATTGAGTCCTTCATGAGGCAGCGTTCACTTTTTTTCAGGGGGTTTTGTGATCCATTAGTGACTCGATAATGGATAAGTACCAATAAAAATATATTTTCTATTCTATAATGTTCTCAATATGATAAAGTCATCTTAATAGTCTATTGTTTGGAAGGTTAATTTGATCAATGGTGGAATATTGTCAAGAATACGAGTAAAAGAGATGAAATTGAGTCCCTGGTATGGGATGAGTTAAAGAACATATTTTTTAATAAATAATTTCCTCATATTCTTTGAATAAAGATGGAGAAGGAGTTCTTTGAACATATGAAAAATGATGATGAATCATTTGGTACCCATGAATAAAATTTTACAATACTTTCAAGGTATGCTTCTAGAATTAATATTCAAGCTGGGAATAAAATTGATCGATTATTTTTTGGATTAAAACCAACACTCCTAAGACAATTATTCATAAGAGACTTTAATAAATAAGAGTAAATCGTTTCATGTGCTCTCAAGGTTGATATTGAGATTGGAGTAACCCATTAGTATTATTGGTTTGATAAGAAAATATAAATTGAATTAAAAAGAAAAATATAAAGACCTCACTGAAAAAATATTATTTTCCCTTATGCTCAAAATCTGGATTGAAATTTTTTGGAAATTTTATTAAAGGGACTAGTATAAGTTTTAAGTGTGGAAAATAAGGTCATCGGGAAATTGAATTCCGAACAGAAGCGAAGAAGATGTCTATTGGTGGTAATAGAGAAAAGGCTATATAGAATTCACCTCCTACACTTAAATGCTACATGTTTTAGGAATTTGAGATATATGCCAATTAACGCACTAATCCAAGGGTTATTTATAATGATTGACATAAGTAATCATTTAAGGCTAAAAAATAAAAGTCACATTCAATCACTATCGGTGATGTGGAGTATGATGATGATGTGGTGAAAGATACACTTACCAACCACTCTAAAGTATAAAATGTTTTATCTGATTCTGTATCCATTCACTCTTTTATTTTAGAATAATTTTCTATGGGTTTGACCGAATTTCATCAAAAATTAGATATTGAGTTAGCAGTGATAACTCATAATGGAACAACAGTGACATCAAAAGTTTTTAATTATTCCCTAGTTGAAGATTGTGGGAATTTTCTTCCTAAAAATCATGTGATACCTCCTATAGTGGAATTTTATGTGATTCATGGCCTGGATTGGCATTCTCTATATGGATCTCATATAAATTTTAAAGGAAGGGAAGTAACACTTCCTATTCTAGATCAAAATATGATTATTTATCAATGCATGCATGAATATTACCTTCTAATAGAAATTTACTCTATCTTATGGGTCTTGATTCATATAAATGAAGTTTAATTATCTAAAATTGTTGGGGAGAAACTCATGATTAAGAATATACCCATTGTACATGAGTTTGATTATGTCTTTCCAGAGGAATTTCGTGGCCTTCCACAAAATCGTGAAGTTGAGTTTCCAATATAACTCATAGCAGGTTATAGGCCTCTATCAATGAAACCTTATATAATGGCCATAGTTGAGTTGCAAGAATTAAATAAGCAACTCCAAGAGAACATTGATAAGGAATTCACATACCCTAGTGTGTCACCATGGGGAGAACCTATTCTGGTTGTTAAGAAAAAATAAGGATTAATGAGAATCTATATTGATTATCGAGAACATAACAGGGTCGCTATCAAAAAAAATATCTTCTTCTCTGTATTGATGACTTATTCGACCAACTATATGGAGCTCAATACATTTCCAAGAAAGATCTTCCTCCTGGATGTCATTAAATAAGGGTAAATAATGAGAATACACCGGATACATGATTTAATACAAGGTATGTACACTATGAATTTATATTGATGCCCTTTGGTCTTAATAATACCCACTCTATCATCATGGATGTAAAAAATAGAGTCTTTAGACACAACCATGATTAGTTTTTGGTAGTCATTATAGGCAATATTCTTATCTATTTTAAGAGCATTGAAGAGCATGAAGACCATATGATAATTTTACTGAAGACCCTGAGAAATGATCATATTTAGGAAAAATTTACCAAGTGTGAATTTTGGCTTCTGAAAGTTTCATTTTTGGGTCACATAATCTCAAGATATTGGATATATATGGATTCATTAAAAAAATAAGTAGATGAATGCTGGTCGAGACAAAAAACAATAACTAAGATCTGATATTTACTTGGAATGCCTAGATATTATTGACATTTTTTGAATGATATTTCATGATTGTCTATTCCATTATTCATGTTGGCTCATAAAGTAGTCAAGTTCATATAGATGGAGGACTGTGAAGAGAATTTCAAAGAGCTAAAAAGAACTTTTTCCAATGAACTTGTTCTCACACTGCCTTATTGTGGAGAAAGGTTTGTGACCTATAGTGATGCATCCAAGAAGGGGTTGGAATGTTGTCTCATACAAAATGATATGGCTATAGATTATGTCTCATGGTAGTTGGAAATGAATGAGAAAAATTACCCAACTCATTATTTATTGTTATGATTAGTAATCATTTCATTAATGATATAGAGGAATTATCTTTATTGACAATGGTGTGATATTTATATTTATCATAAATGTTTAAAGTATATTTTCACACAAAAGGAGTTGAATATACACCCAAGAAAATTAGAGAAGTTGATTAATGATTATGACTTCTCAATACATTACCACTTTCGGAAAGTGAACAAGTTGGAAGTTTCATTGATTCATCAAAACTATGCTATCCAATCAATGATAAGGATCACAAAAGACCCAATATATATGGATTTTCAAATGATTTATCATGAAATTTAATATGAGGTGGTGAAATATTATCCTTATCAAATCAATGTTCAACTATCTATACATGTGAAGAGTAATGATACATTGACGAAAGATTTAGATCTACAAAAGAAGGTGTAAAATGTTCCTAAATTTAACCTTGATTGTGATAAAATAATAAGGTTCAAGAATCTGGTTTTTTTTACCATACATGAATTAAAGAAGGATATGTTGGATGAGGCACATATATCATGATTCTCTATTCACCCTAGAAGCAGAAATATGTACATAGATCTGATGGAGTATTTCTGGTGGGATGGAATGAAAAGAGATGTTTCTGAATAGATTTCTTGATGTTTGGTTTCCCAGTAGGTTACGGTTGTGAGACAAAAGTCTAAGGGAATGTTACAACCATTACCCATAATATAATTGGAATGGGAAAAATCACTATGGACATTGTCATTGGACTTCCTAAAACATCTAAAGGTAATAATTCTATCTGGGATATAGTTGATCGCCTTACGAAGTTGGCACACATCATTACAATTAGAGAGGATTTATATCCTAATCATCTTTTCAAGATATATATAAAATAAGTGGTAATATTTCTAGAGTAACACTTCACATTAAATATGGTAGAGATCTGAGGTTTGACTCGAAGTTATAGTGAAGTATTTAGTGGGCTTTGGATACAGAGTTATGTTTTAGCACTACTTCTCATACTCAGATAGATGGTCACTCTGAGAGGACACTTAAAAACTTTGGAAGACATTTTGAGAGATTTCTATATGGATTTTAAAGACGGTTGGAATAAAAATATAACTTTGGTGTAATTTTCGTACAATAATAGCATTCACTATAGCATTAAGATGGATCCTTATGAAGCCCTATATGGAAAGAAGTGCAGAAAATCAACTTACTAAGATGATATTGGGAAAATCATGCTATTAGAACCTAAACTAGTTAAAGAAATGGTAGAGAAGGGTAGATATATTAAAGAACACATAAGATTAGCTCAGAGTGGAAAAAAAGTTATGATGAGAACTGAATAATTGACCAAGAGTTTTAATTGAGTGATATGGTGTCTCTACAAATATCTCCTAGGAAGAGAAAAATTATATTTGGGAAGAAGGGAATGTTTTCCCCTAGGTATATCAGTCATTTTGAAATTATAGATCGTGTTGGGAAGGTAGCTTACAAATTAGTGCATCTACATAATCTATCTAAAGTTCATGATGTGTTTCATGTATCTCACTTAAGAAAATAAATACATTATACTTCACATGTACTAATCTATAAAGTAATACCAATATGGCAAGATCATTCAAACCAATAAAAGCATATAGAGATTCTAGATCATCGTAACAAAATTATATTAAACATTTCCACTCACATGGTTAATGTTTTAGGATAGAATCACCAATTTGAGGAATCTACATGGTAACATGAGGATATGATGAGGGAGAGGTATCCAAATATTTCTTAATTCAAGTGGCTAATTTCTAGGGTGAATTTCAGTTTAAGGGGGGTGGAATGTAACACCATGATTTTTTTATGAAATATATTCTTTAAAGAATTTTAATTCTTCAATTTCTTGCATTAAAAGTATTCGCGAGTTTAAAAAAATCGTGAAGCACTATTAGTATAAATTTACCATTATATCCAAGCCATTAGGTTAACGAGAATAAGTATAACTAACTTTTAAAATGAATTATAAATTCATTGGCTATCTATTATTTTTGTAAAATATTAATCAATTAGATAATTTTATTTTTAACTAAATTACTATTAGTGATAATATTAATAAGATATATATTTTATATACATAATAAAATATTTTTTATATTTATCTGTTTGATAATTTAGTAATAGGGTATGAATAAACCACATTTGACGTATATAAACATATATTTTTTAAAAGGGTATTTTCACACATTTCAAGGGAGAACACATTTTAAATGAAGATTTTAACACATTAATAATATTTATTTGAAAAAATATTAATGTTATTTTGAATCGGGATATAAATATTTCCTTTGTATCAATTTTTGATATTGATTTAATATGTTTCAAATTTATACATACAGTAAAAATACACAAACTTTTTTGGAAACAACTCATTTCAGCGAAATAATTTGTATGGTAAAATTATAATATTGAATAGTTTTAAATTATAAATAGTATATATTTTAATCATTCAATATAATTTACGTAATTATAATTAATTTCACATTTAATTCAGATGTAAAATCATTTTAATCTTTTGTAATGTTTCAACTTTTAAAAAACGTTCTTTGTTTTCAAGAATGAGATTAATTTTAAATTAATAAATTAGACATATGCATTTTAAATTATAACAAATGGACTCCATATTTGTTACTAGTAAGTCAAAATTATATAAATATATTTATTTCAATTTATCGTATTATTAATTGTAACTTTGGTAATTTTTATTAATATGTTAAAAAGGTAAACTAGGTAATTATGGATAAGGATACTATTATAAAATTACCCAAACACTTCTATTAATATCGTTGTATGACTGTGTTTATACCTAAATCTTCCTTATGTTGAAATTGTATCCATTTGATTCTTCTTGGATGAGATTAGTACATTAAATTTATTTTATATAAAAAAAATTTAAATATCCCTCAATAAAATTTTAATAACAAAATCATTTTCAAATAATTTTATACTAAATATAATTTCTATTTTAAATACTCATTTAATGTAAAAAAATATTTCCTTTATAATGTTAATTTTTTTTAATATTTAAGAAATAAATAATTACCTTAATAGCTTAGAAATTAATGATACAAAAATTATTTAATTGATGCACAAATTAATGATATAGTTTTTATTAATATAATAATACCCATTAAAAGATCTAAACCCTTGACCAAATCTTTTAGATCGATTATATATGGACTATAAGAATCCAAGGGATCTGTTATCAACCATTATGAACCTTATAGAATTTATTATAACACTTATATTACGTTATTTAAAGTTATGATAACATTGTCACCTTCCTAATTTAATAAGTATAACATTTTAAATAATGGATTTACTAGAACATAAAACTCAACTAAAAGTATTATTCTAAAATATAGTAGATTTATATTTATCATAGTATTTTATTTTTAATTTTTATTCATCAAATAAAAATAATAAATAATTACACTAACTATTGTAGTAATTGATTTATTAAGAGAAATATTCAATAAATGTCATTAAAAATATTATTGTAAATATAATTGGGCTAATTAACATGTCTACTAAATTATATGGATGTACTTGACCACCTAGAAATATAATAAAATTGTTTTTTCACCCTCACCTTATTACATTCATATTTTTATTAATCAATGAATTGAATAGTGTGAAAATTGATACAATTACTTTTTTATAAAAAATAATATGTTATTAAATAATTTAAAAATCAGTAAGAATTTTATAAAAATATATAAGTATAATTATATGGTATAAAATGATCTAGTATAATTATTTATGGACTTTTTATCCTCAAATAAGTAAATACTTAATGCTTTTAATATTGATTTATTTGATACCCTAGTTAAAAATTAAATACAATAATTAAGTGTTAATTAAAAATATAAGGTTTAAATTGACAGAAATACTTGTCAATGTTTATTGGATTGTTAAATTATAACCTAATATCATCTAATATTATAAATTATATAATTTGGGAGGTTTTTTGGTATTTGTTGATTTTATTAAGAATTATTATTTATGGAGTCTCTGAAAGAGCCTCTCACCTCAAATATAAAAAGGCACCTCCTCTATCACCTCTTAATTCACCTTGAGCCTACATGCTCGGCCATCCCATACTATATTTCCTTATAATATTCCATGTTTTCATTATAGAGGTTTTTTTCATCTACAAAGACCAACTCTAGTGATCTAAGAACATATTTAGAGGAATCATGTCGAGGAAGGGATAATCTCTTCTACTGATTATTTCAAACTTATCTCATCATCTACTTTGTCTTCATTTTTTCATTATAAAGTAATAAAATAAGTATCACTCATATTCTGATTTGTTACCTAAATGTCCAGGAGCTGGTCAAAAACAGGCCTATGAAAGGTTATTAAGAAGAAATAAAGATTATTCAGACAAAGAAGGGGTTATTACAAAACCGAGAGTACATGACACCGCACTTGTCCACCTCCACCAATGAGGATCTATTGTCAGGGGCCATAGTAGACCACATCGTATTCATCGCCAGGATTTCTTTCTTGGACCAATCATCTTCCACCTGATTGGCCTCCCTGTAATCATGTGAGACTATCAAATTTAAATGAGTAACTGCATTGAGACAATCAATCCATTCAGGGGGCACTCTCTAAGGCACATTACACATTCTTGTTTCTAAGGATTGGACCACGATTTGAGAGTTTGATTCAATCCATACCAGATTCTAGCTATGATAGAAACCATACCTGATTGGATGAATTACTTCCCATAAATCACCTTTGAATGAAAATCCAAAACCAATAAAATAATAAAAATATAATTTCACAAAACCACGATAAGTGTGAAAAACACCACCACACATTGATGGTCCTGCTTCACCAAAAGTGTCTCCATCCACATTTATTTGAGCCACAGACTCACCGAGGTTATCCAATGAATTTACATCAGAACCTGGGGCCCCTATAGCTACCCAAAAACACCATGTAGCCTAAAAATATTCAATTAATAGATGTTTGTGTGCATCACACCTGGTTGAACCTTCGAAGAAACATAAACCTCTTGGTGAATTTCCAACATTACTCACCGGATAGGGAAATTACTCATGTCAAAGATGAAAACATTTTGAGCTTCCTACATGGCTGAAATCAAATCAACAACAGACATAACTAGAAGGTTACGGACCTGGTTGTTACTACCAACCTAGGGAAGCCATGCCAGCTAGTCAAGAAGTAGCATATTTTGATTTAGATTCAGTCCATAAAAGACCCCAACATAATCTAAAAACTGCTAAGCATAAGCACAACCAACAAACAAGTTTTGTAAATTCTCCTATGTGCACATGCATAAGTTATAGGCTGATGAAAAATGAAAACCAGATTTCTTTAGATGATCATGAGTTGGTACTTGATTTTTCCAGATTTTCTAGATTATAGAAATTTCAGTGGGCCGAAGCAACACAAACCTCTAGTGCAGGATCTAGGAAAGTGAATGAAATTAACCCCCATAAACCATATGATAATAATCCCTGATATTAAACTGACCATCCTTGTTATGCTTCCATATCAGCGTACCATAGTCCGTGAAATAACAGGATTGAATTTCCATCTCCACCTAAGTGGGGACCATGTTGTCAATCAAATGTATGTGAGATAAAAATCAGCAGTTGAAAAATTTATTGCACTAGAAAGAACATCCATTCTATATTAAAGAGGCTACTCAAGCCATGTCATACTCCAAAAGATAGGATGATAGTCTATACAAAGAATACACTTTGTATAATTTGGGATTCACATGAAACAGTACCTAAGAGATGCCAAGAATGATGAAGTAAGATAGTATTTTTATGAATTATGTATCCATCCTTTAGATCGGTTAATTTAAAAATAACCAGAATGTTCATTGGAAATCATACCCCATGTACACTTCCCAATAAGACCATCATTTAATGTCCTGTGTTCCTTGACTCCAATACCCCCAAGTTCAATAGGTTTGACATATTCCATCCCGTAAATAGTGATAATATTTCACTCATTTATTGAACCTATCCAAATAAAGATTTATACCATGCATTGAAGCTTCTTGATGAGACCCCTAGAACACCTATTAATAGAAAATAAATTAAAAAACATAAATTTTATCACCTAATTAACAAGTAACACCCTCCCATCCATGGACATCACCATCCCTTTACAACTAGAATAATGTTTAATGATACTAAAATATATTCTCTCTAAATTTTTCATCTTCACCATTCTCCAAAATAAGGGAACACCAAGGTATTGAAAGGGGAAAGATCCCTTTTTCACCCCAAGGAATCTAATTATCCTGTTCGGTATCCCAATCAGAACACCATTTCTAAAAATAATGAAATAATTATACCAACTTATTTCATGACCATCCACCTCTTTGTAATTTTTAAAGAGGTCCTTGATAGAATAAATAGTTCTCCTTTTAGCTTTCCCAAGAAAGAGACTATCATCAGCATATAAAAAATGAGATGGAGAAAAATCATTCTTACTAGAACTAATTTTCTTATAAATACCCATGTGTGTATGTTTATTCATACATCTACTATGATAATCATCATTAATATAAAATAAAACGCCAAAGAGGTGGTCACCTTGTCACACACCTCTGGTACAAGAGAAAATGCATTGGGTGTACCATTAATGAGAATGGACAGCCTTGATGAGCAAATAATAGTTCTGATAAGATTTATGAACACATTGGAAAAGTAATATCTTTTAAAGAAATCCAAAATAAAGCTCCATTTGAGTGTATCAAAGGTCTTTGAGATGTCAATTTTCAGTGAAACATTTCCTTTCTTCGTTAAGCTTCTCATGAGGTTGACATTTTCTATGGCAGTAAAGTGACAATCCTGAATATTGTTTCTAGGAACAAATCCAAATTGATTTTTAGTAATCATATCACCAACCATCTGTCGCAGTCTATTAATGAATATCTTACTAATAACCTTTGAAATAGTATTCCCTAGTGCCACTGGACTGAAATCCTTTATATCTAGGGAATTTCCTTTCTTGGGTAAGAGGGAAATGAAGTAGGATTCCATCCCATACAATAAGTATAAGTGAGTAAAGAAATCTATTATGGATTGGGTAATATCATCGTAAAAAACATCCCAATAAAAAAATTATTAGTAAATCCTTATGGATAAGGAGAAATCTCCACAATGAGAGATAGAAGAGCTGTTCTAATATCCTCTTTGAGAGGAGGGGTGACAAGAAATTTATTATCATACTCCCCAAGGCATGAAGTGATGTTTCCAAAGATTCTATGTGTATCAACCTACCCATCATCATAATAAAATCCCTTAAAATTCCCAACAACCTCCAATGAAATCTAATTTTCAGCAGTAGAGTTCACCATTAATGTTGATCGCTTTATCCCTTGCTTGTGTTCTTTTCTCTTTATGCAATATATTGAAATACTGGTAATTCCTATCTCTATATTTTATTCATATAACATTAAGTTGATTTCTAGCCAAACTTTCTTTGATCATTAATAAGTCATCAAAGTTATTATGATCCATTACATCCTCCCAGGATGTGATATCCTCGTGCTGATTTTGGATTTGAACACAGGAAAGCTTCTTCTCAGTATCATTTATGTCACAATATTTTTCAGAAAATTATTTTCCTGTCCATTACTAGAGAATTTCCTTGAGATATATTAATTTCTCATCAAACCTCTGAAGAGGGATCCCAATCTTTTCAGTCATCCAAGCTTGCAACATTATATCCCTACATCTAGGATCTATAATCCATGAATTATTAAACTGAAAGGGAAAAGGGATTGACCTAGCCAGATGTGTATTTATGTCCACAACAATAGGGTTGTGATCGGAGTAGTGATTAGGGAGTGTGAAGATGAAGATCCCATGAGTGGTATCTTGATCAGTCGTATGAGAAAAAAATCAATCTAGTTTACTTTCTTGCCTCACATTCTAGGTGTATCTACACCATGTAATTTCATATCTAGTAATTCTAACATTAACAAGATTACATTGATCAATTCATATAGATAAATCAAAAGAAACAACCCTATAAAAGTTACCACTAGTTTTTTCCTCTGTCCTCAACATCGTATTAAAATCTCTAATGGTTAACCATTCTTGATCCATCTGTCTAGAAGTCTCCTTGAGATTCTACCATAATTTCCTTCTCCTAATATAATAATTGGATGTATACACAAAACAAAATTGAAAAATAATAATCATATATGATCCAAGATAAAAGAATGCTCTGATACATCTTCTATGCAAGAGTTGATATGAATGGATTCATGTTAAAACACTGAAAAATAGCCTATATCTGCTTCATGAAAATCATTTGACACAAACTTGTACCATATATAATCCCATTTTAATCCTTTACAATTGTCAAAAATAAATTTTGGTTCAGCAATACCAACAAGCATAGGCTTATGATCTATAATAAAATGCCTAAGGGATTTCGCCATATGGGAGTTTCCCAGCCCTTGATTGTTTTAGAACAAGACCTTCATTGCATATGGGTCTTCCCCTTGTCTAGGGGACACCCTTTGATTCCATATCCATATGACATTTCCCCTTCTTCCATCTGCCCTCTTTTCCTGGCCCTTGCAGATTACAGTCAGCTCTAGGTTTCTTTCAGGATGTAGGTATGCCATCACATCCAGAATCCTGCTTTGTAGTTGTTCCTGCTTACCCAGAGTCACAAATATGAGAATGGAGCACCTTTTCAGAATTTAAAACCCATGTATGAGGAGGACTTGTCTACTCATGCGCCCTAGCCATGGGAGAACCTGCTAAAATTCATAGTGTGATATCAGTTGGATTAGGAGGCTGAGATTCTTCAGTATCATTTGACCAGAACATACCACTTAATAGAACAAGTTTATTTTGAACTTTAAGGTGAGAAGGGTCACTACACACTTGTGATTTCCATTGATCAGCATCGGAGGGAAGTGACTGCACAAAGTTCCTCCACCCCTCCCCCTAGATTAGTTGTAGCAGACACTATGACATGTCCATCAACACCTACACCATTATAAAAAGATGACAAAAGTGATCCATACCCTAATAACTAAGGTGAGCCCTACTCCCCAGAAGCATCCTAGCATAGAGGGGAAACCACTATCTAGATTGGATCAACCTGTGTTGTAGTATCCATAGGGAAACTATCACTAGTTTTAACTAGATTTTACAAATCCATAGATTCTAATGAAGTACCTTCCACACCAATATAAGTTAAAACACCTGGATCCCAAGTGGGAGAGGACTTGTATTCTTCCATGGGTTCCAGCCTATCTAGAGTCTTAGGAGGTTGTCAAAAAATATACCCCTCCTTAGATAAATGATCTAAATGTTTAGATAAGTCCATCCCCTCCAGAACCCTATAATAACAAGATCCCTCATTTTGGGATTCATTTGAAGGTTGATCCATGCCCCTCATCCACATACATATTGAATCATAATTCTCGTTCACTTTTCAGACAATGAATTCCTTATTCCTTTTGCAATCAACCATTAGAAGGCCAAAAACATACAAATCAACTAGAATTTCAGCTTCTCTTCATAGACAATATCTAGCTCATTAATATAATCCAATGTTGTGAGAATAACCTCCTCCTTAATAGTTCTTGACATGTCCACTTCCACCAATACCCATGCATAATGCAAGATCCTCATGTTGATTGTCTGTCAGTCCAGCTGAATGGGGTTGCCAACTGCTGATGTGATATCTCATAAGATCCTTAGGTTCCAATAAAACCATGTCAACCTAAATATCTGACTCAATATTTGAGTATGCATGTTCTAGATAGTCATGGGATCAAAATTATAGTCCCACTCTTATCTGTTCATAAACCAAGGTTTTAGAGAGATGGTTCCCTTGCTCCACACCCTTCTCATACACTCATCCAATGCAAAGACACCATGGAAATACCCCCTTCCCATCACAGTCATGATCCAATAATCAAAACCCCAAACCTATACAATCCTTTTATTCAAATCATTGAATTTCCATAGATTCTCTTCTTTCAGAATAAAAACAGGTGCATTGATCGAAAACTGACATAGGCATGCCTTTTCTTCAATTGTCTCCTAATTTTCAGACACATGATCAACCTTCCCCTTATTTATCACCCAACCTGGTCGAGGTATATCAAATGAGAAGGCTGGCCCAGAATCTACCTTCACAGTGTCTAAAAAGTTACACACCAATTCCAAAGCATTAATAGGGGATGATCCTAACAGTTAATGGTTTTTTGCAAACAAGAACATTTCCTTATACCCAATACATTCAACGAAAGATCCTGATCGATTATCCTCATTTACAATTATCCTCAAAGCAATCCCAACAGGTTTTCTTTGATACCCCAGTTTGGGGTTTTCACCAACCTCCACCCACATTCCCATCTTAAATTATTATACTTATGAAAATACTATATTCAACCTTTTATCCCTCATATGAAAAAAAATCACCACGCATGTGTATGTACGACTTAACTTCTCCACACCATGTTGTAATATGTTTTTTCACCACCACCTTAATAGGATAGGTATAATGATGCAAATAATAATTATATATGATTATTATAAAATGATACTGATTCTGAAATATAATACATCATCTACTTTAATACCATTCAAAAATTATGTGAAGTATATCATCGCTTGTGCATACATACAGCCTACCATCTCCATGATAAAATGTGATTCATTCTACATGATCTTCATTAAAAAAGAGTATATACATGAATAAAATGAATAAAAATGATATATATTATACTAATTTCATTATATAAGTGATATAACTATAAAAAAAGGAGTCGAACAACATCTTATCTAAAAAAATTGCATAAGAACATAAGGTAGTTAATATACGAATAAAGAGTGGCAATGCAATGCTACAAACAAACAAATAATAATATGATCAGATATGATATCATAGAAATGACTATGATTCTGGAATAAGCCAATAACATTATTAATATCATTATACATGATTTTTGAATACATATGAAGGATATCATAAATAAGGTAAGGGGTAATTTTTCAATATCATTATTATACGCTACTATTTATTCGTAAGTATAGGTTATGGTATATTTGTCATCCACATCCTTGATCCTTAAATATGTAATACTATTTATATTCATTTATAATTATATAAATTCAATTTCACTCATTGGTTAATTTTTACTAAATGTTATGAAAGGAATATATTTTTGTTAATTGATATGATGTACTTTTTGACATTTCATTCAAATGTATGAGTATAATGTTTTTTAACTTATACGGCATGATTGTATTTTTACATCTTGATAATTCCTTATTACCATGAAGTTAAATTTACATTGTTTCATGTTTATTTTTAAACAAATTCATTTATTTTAAAATATCATGGTGTTATGAGAAAAGAAAACATTTTTGAAGAAGACATTATATTTTCCTTAAGAATTAATTTCAATTGTTTTCTCAAAATTATTTTCCATCTATGATGATTCCATTTAAATCGGGATATATTTCTATCCATATTACTATTATCATATGATTGGGTTAATGATGGAATGATATTATATATGGATTATGTTATGATGGAATGATGTTTAATAATACCATTTTATTTCATAGGTTATGCTATGAGGAATGATTTATGTTTTTTGGCACACATAAGAATTATTTCTTTTTGAGATGGGTGGGACCTATATCTACCTCCAATAAATTGGGTAAATATTTATATTTCATGAGATAGAAATTACTGGTATGGTAAGTGAATCTTGTTTAGTAATACTGGGTTAGAATGACATGTATACCCAGTTCAGTAATAGACATTGTCCGCAATGATTGTATTCTCAATGATCCTTGACAAATATGAAATTATTTTCTATGCTTATGTGTATGGAAAAAACATCCTGTATTATTTTATAACTTTTGGGATTATGTCCACTAATTTGTATAAAATTTTAACCCCTGAAATTATATAACGATCTTTCACATGAAGTATAATACTTACAAATGTTTTGTTCTAATGTCTTATGATTACGCTATGAATGATATTTTCCTTATTTACCCTTATTGATAATTTGAGCTCACCACCTCATAAGTTTCTTTTCCACCAGAAAGAAGAGTATTAAGTAAGATATATAAAAATGGAATCTAGTTAGGAAGATATAAGTAGGGGACAATGTAGATGTTTTATGAATCATTTTTTATATTTCTCAGTTTCTGAAGACATTATACCAATATGGTCATGTATTGGATTTATTATTTATTATAATGGATATACATCAATTTTTAAGTAATACAAATTTATGTAAAGAAAGTTTTGTTATATTTTCCATAATGGAACAAATTATAACTAAAAATTGCGATGAAATTAGGAACAAAATGGAAAGGATAATAGATCATACATATGATATACTCCAATGGAGCATACTCTCTAATTACTCAACATGGAGACCTTACCAAACCTCACATCAGTGTAATAGTTCTTATGAAATATTTATTTTAACATCATATATAGATCCAAACTAATTGGTATATGACTATAAAGTATATGAAAAATATTCATTACACCATGACATAAAATTCATTGTAATAAATCATTATGTTATAAATATAAACTAAATGACCCATGTTACCTACTTCATGAGATTAATTTTTAGTTTATAAGTCTAATCAAATGAATTGAAACTGTACAATAGGATGGTTTTTCTAGTATGACTGTAACTTATTAAGATGTTCAATTTCATATAACTAGATACCATTTTATATGGGGTTAGTCTATATATGATTTTCAACAACATAGTATACCAATTCGAGTGGGATCCTAGTAATTTTCCAAGTAATTAGAAAACACATGATACCCCTTTTGTAGAACTACTGTGTTTTTATATCCTTTTTCATATGCTGTGTGGTGAGGAAAAAATATAATACTTTGTACCCAACCACAAATTAATATTCAATTATATCCCTTGTTTACCATAATGGTGGGACTCATACTAATTTATTTTTGGTTTCAAGTCTCTTTTCTACTCAGAAGAGTTTTATTTAGTCATAATCTACTCCACCACATTGAATGAGATAGATATTTATGGATATACTCTTCATAGAATGAAGTGTGGCTTGATTCCTATTCATATAGGAAATAAAGATTTATACACATCCATGGTCTCAAATCAAGACATTGTCCATTACTTTCACTATGTCCTTAATTCCACCTTATTTATGAGAATATTACTCATTCATATCAGGTTTAATTATGTTTTCTCTCACAATAAAACCCCTTCATACCATTCAATTATCCAATATGTATGAGCTATGTCTCCATAGATACACACATATATCAAAATTACATGTGTCTTGATTTATGTTTTGAATGTATGTGTAGTGACATCTAGATCTCTTAAGTCAGGGACCATAAGAAGTTTCATTTAACTCTATCACTCTTAAATACATTATTATATACCACTCGAATACTTTTTCAGTTTGGATATTCCAGATAAATTTGTATATTCATTTTCCTTATATAATTTTCTTTATATTTTTCATTTCCATTGATGAAAACTTGCATGTATATATTACCCTAGTACACATATTTCCAATTATCTCACATTTTATATTTATTGTGGACATAATTTTTGTCTAGTCCTCCTAGAATAAACCACAGGAACATATCTATCCCATGGGAAGGATCCTTTAAGAACATGCACACATTATAGGAAGAGGATTTCATTTTAATATTTTTTTTGATCATCCTTGATGTAGAGACCTGATGCTTGACGTACATGGACATTACATTACATTTGCGGAATACTTAGTACATTACAAAAACACACACACAAGGACCGTAATAGTTTATTGTCTTTGGAAACTCGGAACGTAATCTTCTAATCGTGGTGAAAGATTTTCAATATCTCTCATAAAGATCTTCCCTTTTTTTATACCTAAAACCTTTGTTTATATCCTGGGGAAAATAAAACATAAAAGGGTGAGCTCAAATGCTCAGTAAGGGTAAACAAAAGAAAAAAATCAATCACATCATATTCATAAGAACATAACTTTTGGAAATCATAACCTGCAAAAGAGATCATAATTTCATAACCTGGGATAACTCATGGCAGTGAAATGTATTCACAATAATCATAACTTAAAACATTAAACTTTGTGGAATACACACATAATCATAGAGAATCATTTCTTGTTAGTCAAGACTCATTTCCAAGACTATCTTAGTGGATAAAGTCCATTTCTAAATCGAGTGACCCTCGTTTTAGTCTTGTTTCACTGAACCGGTATAACCTACCGTTCCAGCCATGTCTATCTCATGAGATATAAAATCTTTACCCAATGCATTGGAGGGAGATATAGGTCCCACCCATCTCATAATGATACCATTATTATGTGTGCCACAAAATCATAAACCATACATCATAGCATAACCCATGTAAAAAAAATGGGATTCTTAAACAACATGACATCATAAAACAATTCATATAAGATAAAGGAATTCATAAAAATAATTCCATCACAACATAATCAAATCAATGTAATAATAGGGATAAAAACAGAACCCTTCATTATCTTATATGGAAAATAATTTTGATAAAACACTTGAACTCCCTTCTTGAGGAAAATATCCTTTCTTCTTCAAAAACATTTTTCCTTTCTTATCATGTCATACAACTTTAAACTAAAAGAAGTTGATTAAAAATAAACTTCAAAACTTGTAAAGGAAGCTTCTTGGAAATAATGTTTTAAAAATCCATTCATGCCATATAAGTTAAAAAAACATTTTTCTCGTACTTTTGTCGGAAAAGTCAAAAAGTACCTCGTACGAAAAACAGAAAAAGATTCCATTCATATCTTTTACTAAAAACTCACCGAAGGGTAAAATTGGATTTAAACAATTGTAGGTGGATGGAAATAATATTACATATTTAGGAAACATGTATTTGGATGATAAAATACACCCCAGTAAATTTCAAAGTATAAACAATCTCGGATAAAAATGAGATTGTGATATTTCCCTTACCTTAGGTTCGATTTGCTTCGTAAGTGTCCGAACCTCCTGTATAATGATTTAAATAATGTCATTGACTTATTAAAGAATCATATTCATTGTTATTATATCATATATGGTTCGCTTATGATTTTATATTACCCGTTCTTTTGTAAATTCATGTTAAAGTAGCGTTTTGGGTAAAATCGTCTCATTTGTCGTTCGTGTTTTAACTTGTAATTATTGATATGATTACTTATATCATTATTACTTAATTATAGAATATAAAAAATGATTTATATAAAATATATATTCAGAATATACATATATATAATGGATCGATAAATGGAAAGAAATACACCATTCATGGAGACGGTAGGTCGTACGTACGCATGAACGTTGTTTTCGTTTCCTTATTGAATTGAGTGGAATTAAGTAGATGACATACATATATATACACATAAATCCAGTAACTTTATAAATTCATATATTTCATTATTATTGCTTATATATACTTTATAATCATTATTAAATGGTTAACATGGTGAATGAATCTCATCGCGTCGTGGAGACGGTAGTCTCTGCGTACGCACAAGCGATGATATCATTTCCATAATTATTGAATTGAATTGGAGTGGATGATAAAATATATCAGAATAATTATGATGTTATAATAACTATGTATAGTAATTCTTTACACCATAATACCCATCCATGTAAGGTGTTGGTGGAAAAAAAGATTACACCACGGCGTGGAGACGGTATTCCGTACGTACGCACGCGTGGTGATTTCTTTTTTTCGTAGGATGGATAGATGGTGAATTAGGATTGTTTCATACTTATAATAACATATCAGTATATTAGTGATACTGATGTTATTACTTCATAATGAAACAACATAAGAAGAAGATGTGGAAGAAGAAATAAAGGTGAAAGAATTGGTAACGGTAATTACCTCTTCTTTGAAGCGCCTCTTTGAGACCTCCTCTTAGGGCACTAAAATTGGTCTTTGAGGAAGACCAGAACCTCTACGATTATTCTAGGGAAGTGGAGAAGGGATTTTGGCAGGGGTTGGCCGAGCTTGAGTGCTCAAATTGGTGTGAGGAGGAGGGGGAGGAGGTGCCCTTTTATAAGGGAGGAGAGGGGTACCTTTGGAATAACTAAAACTATTATTTTATTATAAAGTCAAATTCGGTTTTAAATAGCTCCAAATTGATTTATTTCGAAGATAAAGTGAGGATGGGTCGAAATACTCTCATCCAATAGAATTTAGACAAGTTTAGGTTCCTAATTTAACCTTATCATTTATATTTAACTTTAAGTTTGATAATTTTACTTTTACCGTGTCTTCTTGTTTTCTTACACTATAAGGTTAATAAACTTACTATATCAAGCCAAACTAACCCCAAGTTGTTTATTATTAATATATATAACCTTATCTAAGTCATTTGTCCGAACCTTAGATTTTTAGGAATAAAATAACAATTAATAATATAATATTTGTTTTAAAAACTTTTATATGTCAATTTTGACACTATTTAGTAATTGATTTTTGTGAAAATCATAACAGAATTATTAGTTCAAGAACAGTTAATTAAATCTATACTAACATGTCATAGTATCCTATAAAATTAGTGTAATTCATAAAAAGTCTCAAATTATATTTATTTGGGTATTTATAATATCAATTATTCTTAATTTTTCACTATTATGGTAATTACTACATCATCATTGTTTCATAAATAAATTAAATTATTTAATGTCTAAAAATTATAAATAAAATATAATTATGTAGGAAATCGTATTATCTTTCTAATGAATATTTAAAATCGAATTTATCTCATGTATAACCCTATATTATAAATGTTTTAGTAAATAAACTTTGATTTTAACTCTTTTAACTCTTCTTTGAATTAAATAATACTAAATGTCCTAATCTAATCCAAGTGGGCCTAAATGGTCATATTTTATTCCTTTGGTTGTTGTTGGTCGAATTACACTTGTACAATAGAATTATGACTTGTGTTAGAGTAATAATAATATCATTTTTACCCTTAATTACCCTATTTACTTTTAACCGTGGTAAAAAAAAGTAAAAAGTTACTATTCACCAAAAATTATTTTCATCTCATTGAACCACATTTTAGTCCTTGATATTAACCGTGTCTCTCGGATTTTTGAAATTCCACTCACAGAAGCGGTAAAATTATGTTTTATGAAAAATTCAATTTTTTAACTACCACTTAGTGGTTTCACTATTCATCAAAAATTGAAAGTTTTCAGAAAAATACCAAAAATTAGGCCTAAGCTATATTTGATATTATGAAATCAAAAATGATTTCTATTTTACCAAATTCAAAACATATCAGTTGCATTAATTAATTTAAAAATTAATTCCCGTCGTCTAAACAAAAGGCATGTTTTTAAGAGATAATAACTATCAAAAGATTGACACTTGTTTATAACTGGTTTAAATGTGAAATTACATCCAATGACCAACATTGTATTGAATTTTAAAAATATATTCTAAATATACTTTAAAACCACTCAAATTAATAATTTATCACTATTAATTATTTCTATTGAAAAAGTTGTTTTTAATTAAAATTTAGTAATTTTCACTATTCATCAAAATATGAAAGTTATCCGAAAATCACCAAAATTTCACCCTAAGCTAATTTCGATATTCCGAATCCAAACAATGAAGTCCATTATAAAAAATATAAATTAAAAATTTTTAAAAAGTGGTTATTACTATTCATAATGTCTAGTTTTAATATTATTTTAATAGCATATCGTTGTTTTGCGAAACTTGGTGTTGCGTACAACACACGCTATCGTGGAAGGTCGCGATTGCGTGTAATTCAAGCCAGGTCAGAGATGTGTGTTGTGAAAGCTCCTTTTGGTGAGCGTATAACACAATACATGAATGAAATTAAAAAGAATATGTTTCATAAAATCTCGGGGTGTTACATTCTACCCCCCTTAAAATGAATTTCGCCCTCGAAATTTGTCGGGGTTATAAATGGTTTACTATTCGAAAGTTTCTTTAATCGAAACCCACATCGTAAAAAGGAATACCAAAACCAATATTTAAAAACGAAAGTATGAAATGTAACGGTTACCCAAATAAACTAATCACTGGGATTCCACATAGGTGAAAATATGGATATGGAAGAAAAATCTAACCATCATGTTCTGATGGAGAGTGGTAGAGAACATGGCTATGGAAAATCCAACAATCACCAATCCATAAATTTGTGATGATCTAAAGTACCATCTGATTAATTAGATATAAGAGCACTAGGACAACATTTTTGGTTTTCAAGATCATTTCCCTAAAGTTGAAGAATTTGAATTAGAATAAATACTTACTTTATTTTGGTACAATCCCACTGTTGTTCGTGCCTTAAACAATTTCCACTTCATCTATTAAATAAATGAAGTTGAATTTGTTATTCGTGAAGTGTTAGCAGATCTTGTGATAGAATGATGGGTCATTCCATCTGTCTCAAACAAAAGGTTGGCAAAAAGTTATTAAATATACATAAGTCATTCTATAGTGGGATTAATCATATATGGTTCCTAAAATGGACTTATACTTCATATATCATACTGCTTAATATAATAAAACTAGTTTCTACTAAACAGGGGCTTCCTGTAGGCCAGTGGTAGGCGATAAAGGCCAGTCGCACTTCGGTTGTGGGTTCGATTCCCACAGCCTTGTCCGACGTGATGGGATGTCGCCCGTCCTGCAGGGTGTCCTTTTCCTAAAGCTATATTACTATAACATCCCATCAATATTATCGAAAAACGTTTTATCCTAACTTATGTCCAACATAATCCATTCTAATCTTTAGGCTTATCTAAAATACTTCGGTCCAAGCTCACAGTATAAAGAAAATGATTACTTGAAATGTCACAGAATAATCACATGAATGCCATCATTTATCCCCCATATATCATAAGATATATCTTGTTGGTCAAATTACAAACATGTGAATACCTTAATCATGTATTCTCTTGAAGAATGAATACCCATTGAACCTTAGTGAAAATATGAATGCAGTTAAAAGTTAACACTTTCCACATACCAAAATCCTCAAAATTCTATATACTCAAACCATGATATCACTTAGTCCTTATATCAATCATGAGCTCATGAATACAATCAAATATCTCATTATCTTCTTATCCCTTCATTATGCTCATATCATCTGTTTACCAAAAATGTCTCAATCACTTTTCATGGTTACCGGTACCAAAAAATTATTGAAAACCACAATAGAACAAAACAAAAATATTCCAATATTCCACGATACTATATACAACATTATTTTGGAATCCCATTACATAAACACTTAATCATTCCACCACATCGTTTTCATATTCAACATCGCCAATAGTGATTGCATGTGACTTCCCTTTGTACTTTGCCTTAAGTGGTTGCTCATGTTGATCATCACTAACCCTTGGATTAGGGCATTTATTAGCATAATGCCCCATTTCCTTGCCCTTGAAGCATTGAAGTGTTGGTGGTGCGTTCTCTGCAGTGTTTGCTTTATTCACATCATTAGAAACCCTTTTCCACTACCTCGACACTCAGCTGCTCGATGACCTTCTTTTCCACACTTAAAACATTTTCTAGTCCCTTTAAGACAATCTCCACCATGCCTCTTTCCACACTTTGTGCATAAGGAAACATTCATCTTCTTTTCACCATTATTCTGAGATTTCTCCTTGAACTCCATCTTTCATTTTTTGTCAAAACCATGAGATGGATATGTAACACCAACTTCCATTTCTACCTTGATAGCACAACGCACAATTTCTCCATAGCTACTGAAGTCTCTTATAGATAATTCCCTTCGAAGACTTGGTTTTAAGCCACTGAAAAAATCGATCAACTTTACTTTCAGGTTGGATGATAATGTCAGATGTGTACCTTGCAAGTCTTGTAAAATTCGCTTCGTATATACCAACAGATTCATCATCATTCTGCTTCAGCTCAATAAACTCCTTTTCCATCTTTTTTCGAAGAATACGAGGGAAGTACTTACTGAAAAACAAGTTCTTGAACTCGTCCCATTCCATGGACTCAATTTCATCTCTTGTCCTCGTATTCTTGATAAGATTCCACCATTGATCAGCTTCACCTTCCAAACGATATACTGCTAAGATGACTTTATCATGTTCAGAACATTGATGAACTGAAAATATCTTTTCAGTGGTACTGATCCATTGTTCAGCAACAAGTGGATCGGAAGACCCACTAAAAGAAGGTGGACGTTGCCTCATGAAGGACTCAATAGAATATTGTTCCCTTCTCTAATCATTTGGAAGTCCAGAATGATTCATATCTTGTGTAAGTATAGCAATAAGATTTTGCACTCCATCTCCCATAACATTTGCTTGTTCAGGAGGAAAATCATTGCATTTTCCATTGCATTGATCAACACGGTTCTTTCGGGTTCTATCCATCGTCTAAAACCCAAAAAGAATAGTGTGAGAGTCAAAAATCATGCTAGGGAAAACCACATTATAAAGGGGGAGTATCCTCAATATCTAACATCTTAGGTTAAATTCTACGATCGTTACCGTAGATATAGGATTGTATCCTATACGTACACTTATCCTTAGGGACATCCCTAGACAAACCTTATAAATATCTCTAGGGATCTCACTAAAGTTATCGCATCCTAGTTTCCAAAGGATGACTAAACCATTCCTCTGATACCAACTGTAGAGACCCGATGCTTGACGTACATGGAAATTACATTACATTTGCGGAATACTTAGTACATTACAAAAACACACACACAAGGACCGTAATAGTTTAGTGTCTTTGGAAACTCGGAACATAATCTTCTAATCGTGGTGAAAGATCTTCAATATCTCCCATAAATATCTTCCCTTTTTTATACCTAAAACATTTCTTTATATCCTGGGGAAAAGAAAACATAAAAGGGTGAGCTCAAATGCTTAGTAAGGGTAAACAAAAGAAAAAAATCAATCACATCATATTCATAAGAACATAACTTTTGGAAATCTTAACCTGCAAAAGAGATCATAATTTCATAACCTGGGATAACTCGGGGCAGTGAAATGTATTCCCAATAATCATAAATTAAAACATTAAACTTTGTGTCATACACACATAATCATAGAGAATCATTTCTTGTTAGTCAAGACTCATTGCCAAGACTATCTTAGTGGACAAAGTCCATTTCTGAATCGAGTGACCCTCGTTTCAGTCCTGTTTCACTGAACCGGTATAACCTACCATTCCAACCATGTCTATCTCATGAGATATAAAATCTTTACCCAATGCATTGGAGGGAGATATAGGTCCCACCCATCTCATAATGATACCATTATTATGTGTACCACAAAATCATACACCATACATCATAGCATAACCCATGTAAAAAAATGGGATTCTTAAACAACATGACATCATAAAACAATTCATATAAGATAAAGGAATTCATAAAAATAATTCCATCACAACATAATCAAATCAATGTAATAATAGGGATAAAAACAGAACCCTTTATTATCTTAGATGGAAAATAATTTTGATAAAACACTTGAACTCCATTCTTGAGGAAAATATCATTTCTTCTTCAAAAATATTTTTCCTTTCTTATCATGTCATACAACTTTAAACTAAAAGAAGATGATTAAAAATAAACTTGAAAACTTGTAAAGGAAGCTTCTTGGAAATAATGTTTTAAAAATCCATTCATGCTGTATAAGTTAAAAAACATTCTTCTCGTACTTTTGTCAGAAAAGTCAAAAAGTACCTCGTACGAAAAATAACAAAAGATTCCTTTCATATCTTTTACTAAAAACTCATAGAAGGGTAAAATTGGATTTAAATAATTGTCGTTGTATGGAAATAATATTACATATTGAGGAAACATGGATTTGGATGATAAAATACACCCCAGTAAATTTCAAAGTATAAACAATCTCGGATAAAAATGAGATTGTGATATTTCCCTTACCTTAGGTCCGATTTGCTTCGTAAGTGTCCGAACCTCCTGTATAATGATTTAAATAATGTCATTGACTTATTACAGAATCATATTCATTGTTATTATATCATATATGGTTCACTTATGATTTTATATTACCCGTTCTTTTGTAAATTCATGTTAAAGTAGCGTTTTGGGTAAAATCGTCTCATTTGTCGTTCGTGTTTTAACTTGTAATTATTCATATGATTACTTATATCATTATTACTTAATTATAGAATATAAAACATGATTTATATATAATATATATTCAGAATATTCATATATATAATGGATCGATAAATGGAAAGAAATACACCATTCATGGAGACGGTAGGCCGTACGTACGCATGAACGCTGTTTTCGTTTCCTTATTGAATTGAGTGGAATTAAGTAGATGACATACATATATATACACATACATCCTATAACTTTAGAATGTCATATATTTCATTATTATTGCTTATATATTCTTTATAATCATTCTTAAATGGTTAACATGGTGAATGAATCTCATCGCGTCGTGGAGACGGTAGTCCGTACGTACGCACGAGCGATGATATTATTTCCATAATTATTGAATTGAATTGGAGTGGATGATACAATATATCAGAATCATTATGATGTTATAATAACTATGTATAGTTATTCTTTACACCATAATACCCATCCATGTAAGGTGTTGTTGGAAAAACAGATTACACCACGGCGTGGAGACGGTATTCCGTACGTACGCAGGTGTGGTGATTTCATTTTCCGTAGGATGGATAGATGGTGAATTAGGATTGTTTCATAATTAAAATAATATATCAGTATATGAGTGATACTGATGTTATTACTTCATAATGAAACAACCTAAGAAGAAGATGTGGAAGAAGAAATAAAGGTGAAAGAATTGGTAACGGTAATTACCTCTTCTTTGAAGCGCCTCTTTGAGACCTCCTCTTAGGGCACTAAAATTGGTCTTTGAGGAAGAATAGAACCTCTAGGATTATTCTAGGTAAGTGGAGAAGTGATTTTGGCAGGGGTTGGCCGAGCTTGAGTGCTCAAATTGGTGTGAGGAGGAGGGAGAGGAGGTGCCCTTTTATAAGGGAGGAGAGGGGTACCTTTGGAATAACTAAAACTATTATTTTATTATAAAGTCAAATTCGGTTTTAAATAGCTCCAAATTGATTTATTTCGAAGATAAAGTGGGGGATAGGTCGAAATCCTCTCATCCAATAGAATTTAGACAAGTTTAAGTTCCTATATTAACCTTATCATTTATATTTAACTTTAAGTTAGATAATTTTACTTTTACCGTGTCTTCTTGTTTTCTTACACTATAAGGTTAATAAACATACTATATCAAGCCAAAAGAACCCCAAGTTGTTTATTATTAATATATATATCCTTATCTAAGTCATTTGGCCAAACCTTATATTTTTAGGAATAAAATAACAATTAATAATATAATATTTTTTTTAAAAAACTATTTTATGTCAATTTTGACACTATTTAGTAATTGTTTTTTGTGAAAATCATAACAGACTTATTAGTTCGAAAAAAGTTAATTAAATCTATACTAACATGTCATAGTAACCGATAAAATTATTTTAATTCATAAAAAGTCTCAAATTATATTTATTTGGGTATTTATAATATCAATTATTCTAATTTTTCACTATTATGGTAATTACTGCATCATCATTGTGTCATAAATAAATTGAACTATTTAATGTCTAAAAATTATAAATAAAATATCATTATATAGGATATATTATCATATTTCTAATGAATATTTACAATCGAATTTATCTCATGTATATCCCTATATTATAAATGTTTTAATAAATAAACTTTGATTTTAACTCTTTTAACTCTTCTTTGAATTAAATAATAATAAATGTCCTAATCTAATCCAAGTGGGCCTAAATGGTCATATTTTATTCCTAAGGTTGTTGTTGGTCGAATTACACTTGTCCAAGAGAATTAGAACATGTGTTAGGGTAATAATAATATCATTTTTACCCTTAATTACCCTATTTACTTTTAACCGTGGTAAAAAAAAGTAAAAAGTTACTATTCACCAAAAATTATTTTCATCTCATTGAACCACATTTTAGTACTTGATATTAACCGTGTGTCTCGGATTTTCGAAATTCCACTCACAGAAGCGGTAAAATTAAGTTTTATGAAAAATTCAGTTTTTTTAACTACCACTTAGTGGTTTCACTATTCATCAAAAATTGAAAGTTTTCAGAAAAATACCAAAAATTAGGCCTAAACTATATTTGATATTATGAACTCAAAAATGATTTCTATTTTACCAAATTCAAAACATATCAGTTGCATTAATTAATTTAAAAATTAATTCCCGTCGTCTAAACAAAAGGCGTGTTTTTAAGAGATAATAACTATCAAAAGATTGACACTTGTTTATAACTGGTTTAAATGTGAAATTACATCCAATGACCAACATTGTATTGAATTGTAAAAATATATTCTAAATATACTTTAAAACCACTCAAATTAATAATTTATCACTATTAATTATTTCTATTGAAAAAGTTGTTTTTAATTAAAATTTAGTAATTTTCACTATTCATCAAAATATGAATGTTATCCGAAAATCACCAAAATTTCACCCTACGCTAATTTCGATATTCCGAATCCAAAAAATGAAGTCCATTATGAAAAATAGAAATTAAAAAATTTCAAAAAGTGGTCATTACTATTCATAACGTCTAGTTTTAATAATATTTTAATAGCATATCGTTGTTTAGCGAAACTTGGTGTTGCGTACAACACACGCTATCGTGGAAGGTCGCGATTGCGTGTAATTCAAGCCAGGTCAGAGATGTGTGTTGTGAAAGCTCCTTTTGGTGTAGCGTATAACACAAGAAATTAATGGAATTAAAAAGAATATTTTTCATAAAATCTCGGGGTGTTACACTTGTGTTTATGTTATTTTCCCATCTTCTCCAAATCAAAATACACCAACCTATAAATCACATTAAACATCACACGTCATTAATAGATATTGAAATACATTTTACTCTGGGACATTTATTTATTATGGTTTCACTCCCTTAAAAGATTTATATACTCGTATGGGGATACACATTATAATTGGATCAATAATCAACATAGGAATATATATATATGACTTAATTTTTGTTTCAAATCCTATAAAATTTATATATGATCCCAATATAACACCAACTTATTATAAATAAATGATAAATCTTCTTAGCATAGTATTCATTGAATATTGATACAAAACACACTAGAACCATAATGGTTTAGTTTCTTTGAAATGTTTGTTACAAAAAAATATTACATTATTGTTATACATCATTTCTTATATAGTTATTCGCAACTAGAACCCCTCTTAGTAATATCATCCATAAAAGGTTTATTTATATGCTTGGAATGAAAACATATTAAGGCGTAACCTCAGATGATCATTAAGGGTAAATAAACTATATATCAATTAATGATTATAATATATTTATAATGCAATTAGAATATGATCCTAAAAAAATAAAATCATTCCCATCAATTAAAATTTGAATATAATTATACCTAACATCAAGTTTTATCAAATACATAAGTCATGAGAGTGAAAAATCATCAATAGTCAAACATAATCCATGGGAACATATCATAAGAAAAATCCATAAGATATTTTTCATATAAATGATAATAGGAAATCAATTCTCTATACAACACACATTGTATATACTATCATACTGTCTTAGTTTCACTATGGATTCCATCATTTCATTTGATGAGGTTCACTCTAAAGTCTATTATTATAAAAATTCCCTAATTAAAGTAGATTCAATGAAAATTCGACCACATATTGTCTCATGAGATATCCATATTTACTTGTTGTGTTGGAGGGATATATAATTCCTTTCACACCCAACACATTTAAAAAATAATACACATGTATGCCATAATATTATAAAACACTAATCATATCATGAAATAATAAAATGTGGAATATATACTTGTTTCATACTAATTTCTACATCACAGTCCTCAACAATCGATTGAAATAATAAATAAATTAACATTTCATTATACCCTTAGAAAAACCTAATATACATCAAAGAAAATTTAATAAAAAATAATACCATCAAAATATCTATAAAAACTTTCATGAGGAATATAAAATTTTCAATTTAAATTATCTATTTAAAATATAAAACATTTTTGAAAAACATTTAAAACTTTTTCATTTATAATATCAAAGAAAAAATATAAAAGTTGTTTTAAAGAAAATTGTATTTTTTTTATAAACTTCGTACACGTAGTATGTGTTAAACCAATAGTTGATTTGTTTACATTTTCTATAAAAGAATCAATCTATTCAGGGAAAGTGATACTAAAAACATGGTAATTATATTTCAATGAGGTTTAAATTAAATTTAAAACATTTATACTATATTCAAAAAATTATTGATTCTTTTTTACGAAAATATATACTTATTAAAAAACTATTCGTGAATTAGGAGGGAAAAAAACTTGGACTTCCATAAATATAATTTTATCTATCTCTTGAGTACACAAGGAAGCAAAAAATTAATGAATATAAGTATTTTAGGGAAATAAAAATTGGAGAAGAATATATATATCATTTTGAAGATATATATCATATAATTATATCATCAAAAAAACCTAATTATAAATAGTAATGGTAAAAATGTTATTATAAAATAAATCCCTTATCAACGTGGAAATATTAAATCAAATACCCCTATTATATAAATTACATAAAATAATACATTAAATTCCATAAAAAAGGTAATTTATGATACAAAATTTCAATAAGGTACTATATAAACCTAAATAATAATGTATTTGTATAAGATAACCTTTTCCCCAAAGAAGAATATTAAAAATAATAATCCCATACAGCATTGTTAGCATTACAATCAAAACCCCTCTGATAAAATAATTTTAAATGTAACATTATATTACATGAATTAAGAAGGGGATAAGGAATTGTTTTTAAATTTTTCTTTACAAACACCTCATAAATCAAAAATATGTGTATAACATCAAACATGTCTCTACAAAATAAATTTTATACATTAAACCACTTCATCATTTGTATTTTATTAAGTCAAAGTAATTGAAATAATTAAGAAAACATACTACTCTATAAACATTATGAATTAAATTATATAGTGTTCATAAATACACCTTGGTTAATTTTATACAACAGAAAATTAATAAAGTTTTGTATGACATTAAAAAATGTCTCATTAAATTGAGATAAAACCCTTACCTCATGTTCATCTTCCTTTGTAAGTACTATAATCTCTAGAGTAATAAATTAAAATATAATAAAATTATATTAAATTACTATAACTATAAATATTATATAATATATTTACGGATTATATAATATAATTATATTTTTAAAAATAATTCTTTATTAAAGTTGACATTTATTGAGTTAGCTGGATTATTTTTCATGTATGTTTTATTTTGGATGTAATTGTCCTGGAAAATTGATCTTTGTTACTACAAATATATTATTTAAAAAATTATATAAAAATTATATATATTCATTTATATATATATTTAAAGTGATTTATATTTGGTTGTGATTAAAAAAGGAATATATCACTTTTTTGGGAAGGTAATATATACCTACGCACGAGTGATGTTTTAATTGTTCAATGGATGGATCAAAATGAAGTAAAATATTTATTAACCACTTCAAAAACATTACTATTTGATAATAATGAAAAATATTAAATAAATATTTCTTTTCTTCAATCCAATTAGCAAGTAGATGACAAAAAAACATCACTGCATTGAGGTCGTAGTCCACAAGAACTCATGACATACATTATGATTTAAAGATGGATAAAAAGATAAAAAAGTGGGAAAGATATTAAAATTATAAATAATAATTATGTCATACATAAATTATATAAAATCTAAAAACCATATTAATAACCATCCATTAATGATGTTGATCTAAAATGAATTTTATCACTACGTGCAGGTAGAATCCACATGTACACATGAATGCTAATTTCATCTCCCAATTTATTGAGAAGAGATAATAAATAGTTGTGATATATTCATAATAGTATCTAAATATATTTATGACTTATTATTCATATTTTTTGTAGACGACATGTTTGGTTATGTTTTAAAAATAAATTAAATTTAAAGGGCCTTGTAATGTTTTATAACTCTAACATGGGAGACTTTCATCATCTTATAACTTATGCCTTGATGAATTTTTATTATGAGAATAACAGAAGATCTATATTTAAGGAATGTATTATATGAATTTTTGATAATTTAATCCCTGAAATATAATTTTCAAATTTTTTGAATAAGGGAGGAGGAATGCATCCCTTTAATAATTCAAGGGAGATACACATAGAATTTCAAAAAAAATATTTCAATTATATAATTTCATATTCATAAGAAATTGGATACTATTTAACAGGATTAATTGTCAAAATAATATATAGATGAAATATATTCAACCAATGTGAATTATATTTGATTTTATGGAAATCCTGAAATTATATATTATTTTAACCATCTCGATATACTCATTTTAACATTAATGATGCTAAAAAAATTTACTATTTATTCTATTAATTTTGAAAATAAGTTACCTTTAAACCAATACATTACATTAAAAATTTCTATTTAAAATATTTTGTTAATTTTTAAAGATTCAATTTGTTTAATTAGAATAGTTTAATTATAAATAAGTGTGAAAACCATGATGAAAACACATTTTTGAAAAATTATTCCTTTAGAAGAAAACTTAATTTAATTGCATTCCATTAATTATAAAATCAATCAAGTAAATAACAAAAAAAATCAATTAATATATAATATATAAACTTCATAAGAATTATTAATAGAATTATATTATTTTAATTAATTAAGATCAAAACACAATGTTGGCATAAAAATAGTTTTTGGAAAAATAGATTTAATACCAAAAATTAACTTAACAAAAAATAAAATATAGTGAAGATTATTTCGTGAATAAATATTTTATCTATAATTTAAGTATTATTATATTTATTTAATATCATGTTAAAAACATAATGGTACTATTATATGAAAATAAATTATATTTTTCACTAAAATTGGTATTTTTTATCATTTAATGAAATACATATCTTTTTTGAAAAATCTGGAAAAAAACAACCCTACAAAAATATAGAGATGGTGATTTCAATAAATAAATTATTTTATTAAAATATTATATATAAAAATCAAACAAATTAGTTATAATTTATATATGGTTATAATTTAATAAAACCCATCTTTGAAGAAAACACATTTATGAATAATACAGTGATTTTATTGAAAATTTAGTACTAATTTATTATAAATTAATAAGTACATTTAAATTATTTAAATAATTTTTAATTATTTTATATAATTTGGTTATTAATATTTATATCATCCCATTTAACTTCTATATTATAATATTTTTCTATATAACAATTCATATAGACTCAGGGTTGTGGGTAAAGAAATGTACTGAAGAGTTAAATATTATTTAAATAAAAATATATTCTAAAATATTACGGTGTTACATCCCCCCACCATTAAATAAATTTTAACCTCACAATTTTTACAATGATAAAAAAATGATAAAATTTTTAAATAAATTTATTTTAAACTGACATAGTAAAAACCTAAAATAAAACATCCTTTGAAAAGTAGAAGTGATAAGCATAAAAGGCCACCAAAAAACCCTTATTGGAGTATTATTTGAGGATAAAATTTTTAGAATTGAAGATATGAACCTATATGATGCAACTAATTCACAAACAAATAATAGAGAGTGGTAGAGAACATGTCCATGAGAAAGATAATTTTAAAACATTAAAGATTGGTGATGGGTGAAATTTTACATCGACTCCTTGGAAGAAAATTAAAAAAATAAAAACATTTTTATTTTCAATGTCATTTTTACTAGTTTTGAGGAATTATTTTTCCATGGAATATTAGAAAGTATTTATTATTGATTTCATAAAATGGAAAATTTTAATTTTGAATATTGGTATTGTGATTTTATTATAGTCCACATCATTTCATCTATATTCTTATGATATAAATTGTTAAAAATTAAAGAATAATAATTACCCTTTACTCATTATGTAATTTCTATAAAACAATGAGTAATAATTCATTTTCCTCTAAATATTGACCAAATATAAATTTTTTATCACCATCTGTTCAATATGAATAAATATTTATGTGATGAAACACAATGTCAGTCTCTAAAACCTCAAAAAAGATAACAACCAATGTTGAACATAATTAATTTCATAAATATTTAGTCGTAGGAATTTTAAAAAATATGTCATAACAATTCAAAAACTAAAAAAATGATGAAAATTTTCTAAAATAAAGTTATATTTGATCCCCAAACAACATAATGTATTGCTTAATTCCATATACCAACATGTGAATACATTGATAATTTAATCTCTAAATACAAGGTAATAACATGAGTCACTCGGAAATATTAAGGAAAACATATATGATTCCAAAAAAACAAATTCTACACTTATAACTAATAAAAATTACATAATATCTAATTTGATCCATAAATCCATAAATGATATAAATTTCATCAAGGATAACATAAATAAAATATTCCTTGAATCATTAATTTATTTTATGGGCAATAACACTATCCTATTTACATTATTGATATTAATCTTCTCTTTATACTAACTGAGGATTATGTTCTTGTCCTCTTGTTGATATTAAGGATTATTTATCCCTCAATCATGGTTTTACTAAAATAACAGCTTAACATTGCATTAGTTTTCTTGTTTATCGATACCGTTCAGCATATGCCTAAAACCCTTTAAATAAAATATATACTCGAACGATCATTTAGTGTTTCACTATTCATATAACAAGAATATCATTGATAAACCCTTAACTAGGATTCATAATATTATCTCCTAATACATCTATCTAATTTTATAAAATATGAATCTTGTCTTATGTTTCAACTACCTCAATTTAATCATGAATCATAGTTTTAATAAAATTAATACTGTTAAAATACATCATAACTTCCATATGTAATTCATAGTCCCTTAATAATAAATAATAAATATTTAATTAATATAACCATTCAGATCCTCTTTTATATCATAATACCTCGAGAGTTTAAAATAATATCATTTTGTTCAATATCATATACGACTCACAACACTATGTTTCTAGTGAACCGAGATATACTATTAAAACATTATAATTTAATGAAACCATTCCAACCTATCAATTTTGTTGTTCAGAATTAATATTCATAATAACTCTATGAATAAATGAATAACGGTTTTATATAATTTATTTATAAAAAATTATCTAACTCCCAAAAAAATTTGCTTCAAAAAATAATTTCCATAAAAATGGTTTTGTTATTCATTTTATGCTTTGGAATTTTAATTATTTTATATAATTTTTTGCATTTTTTTCTATAAATAAATTATATTTTATAATCATCATATCAAAATTATAATGTAGTGACATATAGATATTTGTCTTAAAAGGTTGTTTTTTTAGTGAAAATAAACAATACTGATTTTTCAAATAATGTTTTTTTGTTTCATTTAATTAAATAATATTAAAGTAATATAATTATTTTAATATTATTTCTAAACTAAATAACTATCATTTATTATATTTAATATAATTAATTTTATTTGAATAATCTTTATACATGGTTTTAGCATATGGTTATTTTTAATAAAAGGCATTTTTCTTCAAACTATTTTTAAGTGTATAATGTTTCTCAATTTTAGTTAATTAAAATAACTTCTAAGAGGGAATGATTTGAAATAATTTATAGATAATATTTATTAAAATATTAATTTAAATACATCTATATATTGTTACTAGTCGTATAGTTAATGTTATTTCATCTTGTTCTGGAAAATGCATTTTAAAAAAACTCTTTTTTGATATGTATTAATGATTTATTTTCAAAGCAAATTCTAAACTTCTATGATTTTAATTTAAAAAAATTGATTCTATATTTTGAATCGTAATAATTTATATTATATACTATGTTCAACATAATTTTTTATCATAATTATTAATAAATCTATTAAAATCTATTTTCAATAATAAATGTTAAAACAGGGTTTTTCACGTCACACGCACTTGTGTTAAAATTTTTATTAAAAAAGGTACACTTTTTAGATGATAAATTTTAATTCAAATTAACGATCTATGGGAAATAAATATATAAAAATTATCATTTTCTTTTCAGCTCTAATGTTAAATTTTCCTTTTTAAATCAACTAATTATCATGGTGAAAACTAAAATATTAAAAGAAAGTAATCATAAATGGTAAGGGAATAATATTTACAAAACATGTATCTTTTTTAATAGTGGAAGATTTAATTGTCTTTAACTTCCCTAGAATAACGTATTTGTATTTTTTTTGGCACATGGGGTTTGGGTGACTTACTATTATTGAATATTTTTACGCATTTAAAAAAATTAAACTCTTCAGTTTGAAAAGTGAAACTTTCCCTAAACCAATTTATAAATCTCTACCTGTTTGGTAAAACTAAAAAATTCCAAAAAAACACCAGAAAATCCTCGTCCACATTATATTGGTTCAGTATTTCCAATTTTATAATCATATGGTTCTTAAAAAGAGATCTAAATGTTGTTTACAAATCGACGAAATTCATCTTCACTATGATCCTTCTATTTTACATCTTCTTTTTCAGCCACCAATTGCATATTAATTATTACAATATAATAATTGAATTATAGAACATATAATATTATCTAAATATTTTTATTGAGTAATTTTTATCCATATCCTTCTCCTTCAAATGGGAAACAATGTCTTTACCACTATGTACAATGAACACCCACCTCGCGAACCGATATAAATTTAATTCCATATACATTTCACATATATATAAATAATGATATAAATAATTGATATATATTATACATATAGAATCCTATAAATATTATAAAGTGTATATATCATCAAATTTCATAACCATTCACACAATATGGGAATTATATATTCTCTTGTGCATGTGTAGGTCCTACCACCCCCGCGAAGTAAAGCAATTCACTATTCATGTGAAAACATCTATAATGGTTCTATAAGGTTATATAATTGAATAATATGATATTAATTTAATTAATATAATTATGTATATTCTATATCTATATCCTCTGATGAATAATTGAAACTTCTATAACAAAACATGTTTGATAAAACAAAGTAGTTGACACCCGAAAAAATTGTAATAACAAAATATTATTGATGAACATGTGATAATATGTCATAAAAAAATAATATATGGTATTTTCAATATGAATTTGATTTTTGAATTAATTAATTTTGTGTTTTAGATCATTATAAAAGAGGTTAAATAACATTAATCTAAAGGTAAATGTGAGGAGATGGGCTTCGTCTCAATATCCCTTCATTGAGGTTTATTTTAATGATTTACAACTAATTTATTTTATCTTGTATATAGAGTGATCCATTTACATTTAATATCATAAAGTATTCATGTATCATGGTATTTTAAATTTTAATTTTAAATATTTGATTCAGGTGGATTTCATATGAATGTTACGAAGCGGTTACAAATTCCATAACGTAATTACCTTTCATTAGGTTATATATTTTCTTAAATTTATTTAATATTATGTTATTATGTTTGAAATGTATTTACGATATTTTATTTTTTATTTTAAATTTTTAATGTTGAATTACATTTGATAAAATAATCAAACAATTTTTCAGTTACCACTTCAAGAGTATGATCATTGTATGAATTTACACCTAAATTTCCACTCTATTGAGATAAATTTGGTGGTATGTTCTTATTTATTTATTTTGAATTTTACCTACAAACACATTACTATGTTTTGAAATTAATATGCATACAAATATTTTTTTAACTTACTATTTCATTTTAATTTATTTCATTCATGGAGTTTGTGAATTAAAATATACCAAAGCGGTAATGGTTTAGCCATTAATATAATTTTAATTTGGATTTGTCGGCTTTGAATTTAGATTAAAAAAAAATCATCATTATTAAAAAAAACCTATAATTTTCTTTTCCCCTTATCACACATGGAATATTCCAATAATATTACTAATTTCTATCTTTCGTAATTAAAATCATAAGGAGAATAGTTTTAGGAAAAAATAAACTTTCTTTCTCCCTTCAATCAAAAATCATTTTTCTCAAAAAATTATGTTTTCTATTAAAATTAATAAATGATTATAATATTATTCTATGTATTTTTAAAGGCGTTATTTTTTATAAACCTTGTTTAAAAAGAATATTTCAATGATTTTCTAAAAAGGTTAATTTTTAACTTTACAAACCAAAATATGAAATGAATATTTGTTTTAAATTACTCAAAATTAATAGAACATTTCCACCATCATGACCATTCATTACATAGAATCAGTCACAACATGTTTCCTTGATTATTTTTAAACCATATTTTTTCCAAATAATCTGGAAATAATTATTTTTGAAAGTAAAATTTATTTAAAATGGACATTTTTGTGAAGAATTTTTTTAAGATATTTTTCTTATATTCATATTCATAAATGGAAACAAGACTTTATTTTAAATATAATAAATTGGGAATATTTTGTAATGGTACTATCCTTATTCATTCTCAGATGGTTTGTGATTATTTTGACATGAGAAATATTAACATCAATCTTCTTGAATAGTTTTTTCATTAACATCCTACTGCAACATTCACCTTATTTTAATCATTGTAAATTATATTTATCTTACATATCCATATTATTTATTTCCTGAAATAGATTTTTTTGGAAAAATATAAGTGTATTATAAATTGATTTGTATAATTAATGTTATTTGATTAACTGAGGGAAATTAGTTATAAACATTTTTTATTTACTCAATATAAACATCTTTTGATAAGGAATATAGTTTAAGAATTTAATGGATCATCCAATATATTAGGCATGATTTGAAAATGAAGTGATGGTTTAGGATCAGAACTTTATAACCCCTTGATACATTTTCTGGCCTCAAGAAACAAATCAGTATGATGGCATTAAATGGTTCTTTTCACAGTGTTTTAAACATCCTTGTAGAATTTTATTGACGCTATGTATATCATCAAGTTTGAAATAATAAATTATAATAGTAATCATTTAATTTTTAAATAATTATGTAATTATTATACATTATATATATATATATTATCCATGGATTAGTTCTTGATCATGTGATTATTTTTTTTGAATTATTTTATTATCATTTATTCCTTTAATATCTTCTTCGTGGTCATTATATTGACTAAAAAGAATTTTTTTTAGTTATTTACTTATCCATATTTATTTTTTCTTATAAATTCATTATATAATTTTTTGTACAATTCTGTATAGATAATGTCACCTCACCCATTTCTCATTTTCCTCATGATATAAATAATAAATCATTGAATGATTTCAAGGATAATGAATATTAATTTTCATGATGTTATAATATATATTTCAAATGAAATATGAATCAAATATATTTATCTAGATTACTAAGACTACTAAAGTATTTGGTCATTTTGGATGTGATCTATTTCCTCTTATCTGAATTTAGTAATTTAACTACTGGGTATGGACTATATAAGTTGTGTTACATACAATTATTATTCTTCTTTGGACATCAATTTTATTAATACCAATACATTTAAAATTTAAAAAATATTATGTTAGTTGATAAGTTATAAAAACCATTATTAGTTTCCATTATATTAACCACATATTTTATTTTTCAATGTCTATATGATGATCTTTGTCATTTTAAACAACAAAAATATATTCCCATTTCTTTTAAACAATTCCCAATGTTAATCATTTGACATTTTAGAAATGTATGATGTTGAATATTATTTCCTCTATAATATTTAAGAGAATAAATGTTTCTATAATTTAGTTCATTCATATATTCAAAAATAATTATGATTCTAATCATATAAAAATGTATCTGGTTAGGCATAATTAGAAGCCATGAAATTCAATATCTTCTTTAATTTGGTTTTGAAAGAGAAAAATAATTTCATCATAAATAAATATGATAATTAACATGATACCTCTTAGTACTTACCATTAACTAAAATCATAATAACATTCTGATAATTTGTAACGAGTAATCATCTAAACATGAAAATAATTCCTAGTATTTCAAAATCATGTTCCATATTTCAATATATATCATTATAGGTTTATCCTTCTGTGATGACATGGATTTTATCTTGTTATTTTATAAATTAGTTCAGAAAATTCCAAAACAATGTGCTGATTTGGAAAAAGATTCTATGCATGGGGTTCCCGGAATTATATGGTGAAAATTGTTATGATTTTAATTAGGTTCGTGGGTGGTTTCATCTTTAAATAGGAATGACATATAAATGGTTTCTTGGATCATAAATCTAAGAGCAATATTGTGTTCAGAACAACAATTTTATCTTACACGGGGCCTATCATTGACTGACACAGGTCGTCTAGGAAAGTTATAAATTGGACGTAACCATAAATATAATATTTTCAGAAAAATATTTTTTTAGAAACAGTTGAGTTTTTTTTAATGAATACTTTTTTAGGAATTTATGTTTATCACCATAAACCTGGGATTCTTATTAGGTGTGGAAGGTAACTCTATTGATGATGAACTTTGGTTTATTGATGGTCAAAGAAGTCATATACCTCTATTCTTCATTAAAAACTGATCCAATCATAAGGTAGGATGTTTAATCATTTCATGATATTTATTCCCCATTTAAGGATTTAAAAAACTAGTGGGACTAACCCATAAACATGTTGATCTGCATTTTGTCTGTTGTTGCAGAGTGGATGAATTGTTGGGGGTTTAAAAAGTGAGATAGGTATTTGTGATTATATATTTTTGTTATTTGTTAAAACCATCTATATTGAACAGATCAAGGACGATATGAACAAGGCCATGATCTGTTCATCAGGCACTCATTGTGTCTATTATATCCCCTTAACATC